>CM060973.1:46227032-47610365 GCA_030765045.1 Tenodera sinensis
TAATAATAATAATAATAATAATAATAATAATAATAATAATAATAATAATAATAATAATAATAATAATAATAATAATAATAATAATAATAATAATAATAATAATAATAATAATAATAATAATAATAATAATAATAATAATAATAATAATAATAATAATAATAATAATAATAATAATAATAATAATAATAATAATAATAATAATAATAATAATAATAATAATAATAATAATAATAATAATAATAATAATAATAATAATAATAATAATAATAATAATAATAATAATAATAATAATAATAATAATAATAATAATAATAATAATAATAATAATAATAATAATAATAATAATAATAATAATAATAATAATAATAATAATAATAATAATAATAATAATAATAATAGTAATAATAGTAATAATAGTAATAATATTAATAGTAATAATATTAATAGTAATAATAATATATTTTTGACTTAGATATCACAAAAAATGAAAGATATGCAACCATTCTAAAGACGAGAGGAAGAAATATGTTTTAAAGAACTTGGTAAATGAATTTAAATATCTTTAACTATAACATTTCTAAAATATTAAACTTCCATAAATTTTAAGGTAAATTATACACACCTTTTGTGTTAATATCGAGAAGTTTCTGTGAAATACTTATATGTTACACCATAATAACCTTCTGTACATGCATGTAACGTACACCGAATAATTAAAATTAGTAAGCCACAAAAGGATTAAGGAGCTCGGAAATATCTGACATGTAACCGTTAACGGATTTAAGCATTCCACTCTTTTAAAAGTATTTATATAAAACGACGGAGATACATAGAGAAGGAATATATTTTTAAGTAGATGTAAATATTCTTAATGACTTAGTTAACAATGAACGGTAAACAAAAAATATAGCATTTCTATTGAAAAGTTTAATTATCACCGAGTATTTCTGTATATAAGTGTTTTCTTTTAAGATCAAATAATTATTAACGTTAAGGTAAAGCATTCAACTGATTCAAACTTTGATTAGTACCACTGGTTTTCGAAGCTCACCAGCAATTGCTATAAGAACGCATTATTCAAAGCAAATATATTTTTTCAAGCAGATAGCGTGCGAGCTTGCAATTTAAGTATTCTTATATTTCAGCTATCAAACAATTACAAGTAATCACTCACATAAGTTAAAACATAATAAAAAGCATACACTGTATTCAACGTGTGAAAGGCAATAAAAGCTCGGGTTATTTGAAAAAAAAAAATTATATAAAGCACAATCTTAATAGAATAAAAATAAGCAAATAAATAAAAATGTATATATTTTCTTCTAAAACTTACCAGACATTTTCGATGAGATGATTTTACTTGCAGCGAAGACTAATTGTGAAAATCTTCCACTTTACGACTGGCTTCAGTTGCTGTAGACACAATTCAATTTCTTTCGAAACAGTGGAGTTCTTGATTTTTTCAGGTCCTTTTATACGACTTCTGGAGGAGGCGTATATACGCGCAATAATTATCCAGGACTTCGCGCATGCGCATAATTACAGGTTTCTATTGATATGATTGGCTATTTAATTTGTTCAAAATCCTTGTGATTGGATAGTGAAATAGTCTTTTTTCATTGGTTTAGAGGAAATATCTCTCCACCTTAAGATGTTGAGGGGGGGGTGTGATGTCCATAGGACATGGAAAACCCTATTTCTGGCAACTGGCTCGTTTAAACAGGAAAAAATTACAAGTACTCATTCTTTCGTGTTTCTGAAAAACCCTAAAGATGTTATCGGGTTGCACCATTAGTAAGATGCTTTTAGCTGAAAAAGGATATATTGTTCCCTTATATCGGAACGGAGGGGAGGATATGCCTTTAAGCTATGAACGAAACTTGTTCGTTCATGCAAAATTATTTGTGGGATTTTTTCCTCGTCAAAACATGAGTCTATAGGGAAAAAGCTGCATCAAAAATATACTTAACATTTAAAAGGTCTGCAGCAAAGACTTAGACAAAGGGGTTTTGTTATATAGATAGATAAAGATCCTCTGAGATGTAAACACATTGTCCCCTTCGAGTGACCCTTATTAACAATGTATTCAGCTAGGCACCTGGACACATTGATCATCTAAAAAGGGTTTTTCAATATCTACATGTTTAAACAGGAAAAATTACAAATACTCATTCTTTCGTGTTTCTGAAAAACCCTAAAGATGTTATCGGGTTGCACCATTAGTAAGATGCTTTTAGCTGAAAAAGGATATATTGTTTCCTTATATCGGAACGGAGGGGAGGATATGCCTTTAAGCTATAAACGAAACTTGTTCGTTCATGCAAAATCATTTGTGGGATTTTTTCCTTGTCAAAACATGAGTCTATAGGGAAAAAGCTGCATCAAAAATATACTTAACATTTAAAAGGTCTGCAGCAAAGACTTAGACAAAGGGGTTTTGTTATATAGATAGATAAAGATCCTCTGAGATGTAAACACATTGTCCCCTTCGAGTGACCCTTATTAACAATGTATTCAGCTAGGCACCTGGACACATTGATCATTTAAAAAGGGTTTCTCCCAATCTCCATGTTTAAACAGGAAAAATTACAATTCTTATTCTTTCGTGTTTCGGAAAGACCCTAAAGATGTTATCGGATTGCACCATTAGTAAGATGCTTTCTTCCTTCCCTGACAAAGTTTATTACCTTGTCACTGTCAAAAGAAAGGTTGTTTTTTCCTGAGGGCGAAGACAGAGGACCATTATATTGATTTTGGGAAAACTTGCCTAAAGATAGCCAATGTTTCATTTGTCAAAATGCCTATACACGTTGAAACGAGTTCAAATCATAATTAGCGAATTTTCTGCGGTCTACATTACAATAACCCCGTATATATTATACACCCCCTCAAAACAGTCATGTCGGAGAAGTTGCCTATCACCCTCGGCGTAGGACCTTTTTATTAAATGTCCAAGAAATAGTAGTTCAGACATTTCAAGTCAAGACTTGTTAATACCGTCACATAGTGGTGGAGAGGGAGAGATTACAAGTCAAGACTTGTTAATGATTTCACATAGAGGTGTAGAGGACAGGGTAAATCCAAGCAGTCGGTTTTTCCTGCGAATGTTTCGATTGTCAAATCGATCACGCTTGCAGCGCCTTATAGCGGCTTCAATCAGTACTAAAACATACATTCTATGCATCTCTCAGGGAACTACATAATTCAAGATCATGCTTGCAGCGCCTAATAGCGGCTTCAATCAGTACTAAAACGTACATTCTACAGATTTTTTATACTTTTATGACGGTAAATTATATATTAGCAGCCAAATTTTCATTCTTTTTTATGATTTTTCTCCATTTTTACGTACTCTGAGACAAATCCAACATCGAATTAAGAAGCGAAACCGTTGTTATGTATCTTTTAAGTAACAAACACATTCCTCTCAACTGAACCCACCTTATAAACGACTACGCATTCAAGATTAAGTTTGTATTTAAATGTATATAATCAGGAAACTACGTGAGTCAAGATTAACTTGCTTCGTTTTTTTATTTGCTAGTTCAACGTTAACATGCATTTCCCCACATTTTTTTAAAGTTTAAACAAGGTAAATGTTTATCATTTTAATACTTTCACGCCGCACACACACACTTACACACATACACACAGAGACACATACACACACAGACACACACACTTTCACGCCACACACATACACATACACATACACACAGACACAAACACATACACAGTGGATAACAATGCCGCTAATTAATATCTAATTAGCGCATTTGTTAATTGATTGGCGGCATCCCTTTGAGTGGGTTTAAAGGAGCATAGCGGCATCCCTTTGAGTGTCTTTAAAATATTGTCCTGGTTGTGACGTCATGTTTAAGGGGCTCGACTGTGACGTCAATGGCTGTCGCGTGCCAGATGGGCGTGGTTCTGACGTCATTCATGGTCGCGTGCCAGGTGGGCGTGGCTTGAGTGGTTTTAAAATATTGTCCTGGTTGTGACGTCATGTTTAAGGGGCTCGACTGTGACGTCACTGGCTGTCGCATGCCAGATGGGCGTGGCTTAGAGGTGTGAAAACACGTGTAATCCAATTAACCCCCATTGTTAGCCAATTAAACAATTAGCGGCATCCCTTTGAGTGATTTTAAACCCCTATATTTACTCTACTTATGTGCATCGCATCGCATGCTTATTGAGTCACGTTGCGTCACATGCGCATGGCATCGCTTGATATCGCATCTGATGTGCATCGCATCGCATACGCATTGAGTCACATCGCGTCACATGCGCATGGCATCAGTTGATATCGCATCTTATGTGGATCGCATCGCATGCGCATTGAGTCATGTCTCGTCACATTTGCAGGATTTATGTGCAGCGCATCGCATGCTTATTGAGTCACGTCACGTCACATGCGCATGGCATCGCTTGATATCGCATCTTATGTGCATCGCATCGCATGCGCATTGAGTCACATCGCGTCACAGCCGCATGGCATCAGTTGATATCGCATCTTATGTGCATCGCATCGCATGCGCATTGAGCCACTTCGCATCACATGCGCATGGCATCAGTTGATATCGCATCTCATGTGCATCGCATCGCATGCGCATTGAGTCACGTCGCGTCACATTCGCATGGAATCGCTTGATATCGCATTTTATGTGCATCGCATCGCATGCTTATTCAGACACGTCGCGTCACATGCGCATGGCATCGCTTGATATCGCATCTAATGTGCATCGCATCGCATGCGCATTGAGTCACATCGCGTCACATGCGCATGGCATCAGTTGATATCGCATCTTATGAGCATCGCATCGCATGCGCATTCAGTCACTTCGCATCACATGCGAATGGTATCGCTTGATATGGCATCTTATGTGCATTGCATCGCATTCGCATTGAGTCACAACCCATGACATGCGCATGGCATCACTTGATATCGCATCTTATGTGCATCGCATCGCATGCGCATTGAGCCACATCTCGTCACATGCGCATGGCATCAGTTGATATCGCATCTTATGTGGATCGCATCGCATGCGCATTGAGTCATGTCTCGTCACATTTGCATGATTTATGTGCAGCGCATCGCATGCTTATTGAGTCACGTCGCGTCACATGCGCATGGCATGGCTTGATATCGCATCTTATGTGCATCGCATTGCATGCGCATTGAGTCACATCGTGTCACCTGCGCATGGCATCAGTTGATTATTTCATCTTATGTGCATCGCATCGCATGCGCTTTGAGTCACGTCTCGTCACATGCGCATGGCATCGCTTGATATCGCATATTATGTCCATCGCATCGCATGCGCATTTTGTTACGTCGCATCACATGCGTATGGTATCGCTTGATATCGCAACCTATGTGCATCGCATCGCATGCGCATTGAGTCACATCCCACCACATACGCATGGCATCGCTCGACAACGCATCTTATGTGCATCGCATCGCATGCGCATTGAGTCATATCTCGTCACATTTCCATGGCATCGCTTGATATCGCATCTTATGTGCATCGCATCGCATACGCATTGAGTCACGTCGCGTCACATGCGCATGGCATCGCTTGATATCGCATCTTGTGTGCATCGCACCGCATGCGCATTGAGTCACGTCGCGTCGCATTCGCATAGTATTTCTTGATATCGCATCTTATGTCCATCGAATCGCATGTGCATTGAGTCACGTAGCACCACATGCGCATGGCATCGCTTGAGATCGCATCTCATGTGCATCGCATTTCAGGCGCATTGAGTCACGTCGCATGACATACGCATGGCATCGCGTGATATCGCATCTTATGTACATCGCATGCGCATTGAGTCACGTCGCGTCACATGCGCATGGCATCGCTTGATATCGCATCTTATGTGCATCGCATCGCATGCGCATTGAGTCACGTTGCGTCATATGCGCATGGCATCGCTGGATATCGCATATTATGTGCATCGCATCACATGCGCATTGAGTTACGTCGCATCACATGCGCATGGCATCGCTTGATATCGCATCTTATGTGCATCGCATCACATGCGCATTGAGTCACCTCGCATCACATGCGCATGCCAACGTTCGACAACGCATCTTATGTGCATCGCATCGCATGCGCATTGAGTCATGTCTCGTCACATTTCCATGGCATCTCTTGATATCGCATCTTATGTGCATGTATATAACACGTTAATGAAAGTAATTTCAGTATTGCACGGCTAGCCCTCTGCAAGACTTTTTGTTTTGTTAGAGAAGCAAACCGTCAGTTGTTTCCAGTCAGTGTTTTGTTGCGTTACCAACATAATGCAATCTAGTCAACAAGAGCAACGCTTCTCAAGTTCACATTCTATGAGTTTTCCTGACAAAGCTACTACATCGCGAACAATCTTACAACCACCTAAGTTGGTCCATAAACGCCCGCTTGTAGAAACTAACCAAGGCAACGGTTGCAATTCAAATGGTTTCTTCATTACACCCAACAAGAAGTACACAGCTTCAGTATCAGCTGTAAATACCAAATATATAGTCGACTTAACCTCCGTTCCCAACAAATTTTCCCCTTTGGAAAGCATGCAGGAAGAGAATGATACAACTTCTGAAGAAAATCTCTCTACAACTCCTAAACTCAGAATCCCACCAATTTTTATTCATGAAGTCAATAATTACCAGCAGATTATCCAAGATATAGCTTCTATTGTAAAAGATAAGTACACAACACAGCAACAATGCAAAGTTCTTAAAATAAATACAACTTCAGTAAATTACTTCCGCGCTGTAACAAGATTCCTGGAAGAATCGAAGCTTCCTTTTCACACCTTCCGTGACCCAAACTCCAAAAGACTTGAAGTTATTTTAAGAAATGTTCCCTACTCTCTTACAGATGACGATATCGTTACAGAACTAACCTCTCTGAACTTACCAGTAGTAAAAGTTACCAGGCTTTTCTATAAAGATGGACAACCTATGCCACTGTGTGCCGTAGAATTAGAAAATAATGAGCAGGGTAAGAAGATCTTCGAAGTCAAACATATTTACCATGCCATAATTAAAGGCGAGTACCGCAAGAAGCCCGCGAATATCCCACAATGCACACGATGCCAACGCTACGGGCATACTAAGAACTTCTGTCGACTCACACCTCGATCTGTGAAATGCCCCTCAAATCACCACCTTTCTGAATGCACAAAAACAAAGACACTCAGCCCTCCTGCGTGAATTGTGGAGAAGCACATCCGGCAAATTTCAAAGGTTGCCGTTATTACCTAGATTTGAAAAAGAAAGCCGATGCAAGGGTGGTTCAGCTAGCCATTAATTTCCTCACACCATTCCTGCCATCAATAGAGTCCTTTTTGCTAAAGCTCTTCACAAGTTTGTTTGCTAATGGCCACTAAAAACCAAGAAACATTCTCACAACTAACCATACTAAATTGGAACGCCAATGGAGTGAAAGCAAAGCGAGAAGCCTTCTTGGAATTCATCTCCAGACACAATGTTGCAGCAGCTTGCATCACAGAAACGCATTTATTACACAAAGAAAAGTTTTCTATACCTGGCTACGCAGTGTATAGATGCGATCGCAATGCTCCAGTCGCTTCAGGTGGAGTGGCTATAATTATTCGAAAAGACATACCTCACCACTCAGTTTCACTACCTCAATTAACCAGCAGCGAAGCCTGCGCAATTCAAATATTCACACGCAATTCTTCTAAAACTACAATAATTTCTGCATACAAACCGCCAGGACCCAATCTAAATGACCAGGATATTAACACGTTATTTTCTGACACAGCACCGACATTCCTAGCAGGAGATCTAAATAGCAAGCATCAAACATGGGGATGCCGTGTAACAACTCCAAATGGAAGACGTTTATTAACTGCAGCCGATCACAACGCAGTTAACATTGCAGCTCCGTCAGACTCCACATTCTATAGACCAAATGTAACACCAGATATATTAGACATCGCACTCTACAAAAATATATCAAGCACTCCCACTATGGCTGTTCTGCCTGAAATGGTCTCAGATCACTGCCCAGTCTTAATCTCGTTCGATGACATTCCGATTCTACAACCGCAACACACAAAGAAACTCAACAAAGGTTTCACAAACTGGGAGACTTTTCAGCACGTAATGGATGACCAGTTAAGAATTACACAGAATTTGAGAACCCCCGGTGATGCCGATGCAGCAATTCTCAGCTTCACAAAATCCGTAACTTCCTCTATAGACAAAGCCACAGCTCCAGCGAGACATCAACACAGAAAATCTTACCAGGAATCTTTGCCCCCAAGCATCAGAAACCTTCTGAAAGAAAAGCACAAAACTCGTCGACTTTGGCAAAAGCACAGAGAAACTTGGCAACTTCGTCGCTTGAACCAACTCACAAGAGAAGTGAAGAAACGAATGGATGAATATCGGTATTCAACTTACCAACGGCATCTCTCCAGTATCTCACCGGAAGACTCATCATTGTGGAAAGAGACTAAAAGAGTACTAAAAGAGCCGACGATTATTCCGCCCCTAGAACAAGATGGAAAACACTACATCTCCGACTGTGAGAAAAGCGAACTATTTGCAGATACTCTACAAAATTCGTTTAGATCTAATCCAGGAAGCAACGTAGAATTCAACCACGAAATTGAACAGTTTACTGGTTCTTACGCCACAGTACCACTACCCATTAACTTCACTTCACCCAAAGAAATTCTTTTTATCATCCAGCAACTTCCCGCAAGAAAATCGCCTGGGCATGATCTAATACCAAACTTTGTATTAAAACATTTGAGTCGCAAAGCACTTGCTATCCTAGCTTCGTTGTTCAATAGTTTTATGCGAATGGGTTATTTCCCAAGAATCTGGAAACACGCCATAGTTATTGTTATTCATAAACCTGGAAAATGCCCTTCCAATCCAACAAATTATCGTCCAATAAGTCTGCTGCCAACTCTGTCCAAGGTGTATGAAAAGATTATACTGAAACGCTTAGGAAAATTTCTAGAACAAGTGTCACTATTACCTGCTTTTCAATTTGGTTTCCGTCGCAAACATTCAACTACTCATCAAATTCTCCGAATTACAGAGCAAATAGCACAAGGCTTCGAGAAGAAAGAACATACTGTTGTCGCATTCCTTGACTTCACTCAGGCATTTGACAAAGTTTGGCATCAGGGTCTACTATACAAACTGTTTCTCTATGGCACTCCAGACTACCTCTACAAAATAATATCTTCCTTTCTATCATACCGTACCTTTTCAGTTCGAATAGGTAACAGTCATTCTTCTACCAGACCTGTAACAGCAGGTGTTCCACAAGGTTCAATATTGGGTCCAATTCTGTTCAACTTGTTCACTTCTGACATACCTACAACGCCCACAGCTCAAATAGCAATGTATTCCGATGATACTGCCATCTATGCAACCCATCGTAATTTACACACCGCTAGAAATCGCCTTCAAGAGGCCTTAAACTTAATCATACCCTGGCTTGACAACTGGCGCATTTCTCTCAACCATGACAAATGTGAAGCAATGGTGTTTACATTATGCAGACCGGAATATCCACCATCAGTAACGATAGCAACAAATTCTATACCCTGGAAAAGTGACAGAGAAACGGTGAAATACCTTGGTGTACTGTTTGATAGAAAACTCACGTGGAAGCCACATATAAGTAACAAACTCAAACTTGCCCAAATAAGACTGACAAAACCTTATCCACTTCTCAACAAAAAATCTTCGCTTAAGTTAAAAAACTGCATACTACTCTACACAACTCTTTTAAGGCCGCTTTTACTATATGCCTGTCCAATTTGCGGAGGAGCCAGTGCTACAGAAATTAAACGCATCCAAACGTTTCAAAACAAAATCTTACGTATCTCAACTAATGCGCCATGGTTTGTCAGAAACAATCAACTACACAGAGAAACTGAAATCAGTACCATTCAACAGTCAATTTCTTCACAAGCCGAACAGTTTTACAACAATCTAATGAACGTTCCTGGATCTATTCACTACTCTCTTGGCACACAATGCAACTTTCCAACACACATCAAGAGTCGTCTACCACTGGACCAGTTATCACAGCAAGATCTGATTTAATTTCAACTCATACTGTCAGTGAGGCGCCCAATGAGGTTTACCTCATTTCAATGTTACTTATTATATTTTATTTATTGTTATGTGTATTTCAACAATGGTCTAGAGCGCACATGCGCTGATCGATCAATAAATCATTAAAAAAAAAATCTTATGTGCATCGCATAGCCTGCGAATTGAGTACGTCGCATCACATACGCATGGCATCGCGTGTATCGCATCTTATGTGCATCACATCGCATGCGCATTGAGTCACGTCGCGTCACATGCGCATGGAATCGCTTGATATCGCATCTTATGTGCATCGCACCGTATGCGCATTCAGTTACGTCGCGTCACATGCGCATGGCATCGCTTGCTATCGCCTCTCATGTGCATCGCATCGCATGCGCATTGAGTCACGTCGGCCCACATGCGCATGACATCGCTCGATATCGCATCTTTTGTGCATCGCATCGCATGCGCATTGAGTGACATCGGGTCATATGCACATGGCATCGCTTGATATCGCATTTTATGTGCAGCGCATCGCATGCTTATTGAGTCACGTCGCGTCACATGCGCATGGCATGGCTTGATATCGCATCTTGTGTGCATCGCATCGCATGTGCATTGAGTCACGTAGCACCACATGCGCATGGCATCGCTCGAAATCGCATCTTATGCGCATCGCATCGCATGCGCTTTTGAATCACATCACGTCACATGCGCATGGCATCGCTTGATATCGAATCTTATGTGCATCGCGTTGCATGCGCATTGAGTATCGTCGCGTCACATGCACATGGCATCGCTTGATATCGCATCTCATGTGCATCGCATCGCATGCGCATTGAGTCACGTCGCATCACATACGCATGGCATCGCGTGATATCGCATCTTATGTGCATCGCATCGCATGCGCATTGAGTCACGTCCCGTCACATGCGAATGGAATCGCTAGATATCGCATCTTATGTGCATCGCATCGCATGCTTATTGAGTCACGTCGCGTCACATGCGCATGGCATCGCTTGATATCGCATCTTATGTGCATCGCATCGCAAGAGCATTGAGTCACATCGCGTCACATGCGCATGGCATCAGTTGATATCGCATCTCATGTGCATCGCATCGCATGCGCATTCAGTCACGTCGCGTCACATTCGCATGGAATCGCTTGATATCGCATTTTATGTGCATCGCATCGCATGCGCATTGAGTCACATCCCATGACATGCGCATGGCATCGCTCGACAACGCATCTTATGTGCATCGCATCGCAAGCGCATTGAGTCATGTCTCGTCACATTTGCATGGCATCGCTTGATATCGCATATTATGTGCATCACATCGCATGCGCATTGAGTCACGTCACATCACATGCGCATGGCATCGCTTGATATCGCATCTTATGTCCATCGCATCGCATGCGCATTGAGTCACATCACATCACATGCACATGGCATCGCTCGACAACGCATCTTATGTGCATCGCATCGCATGCGCATTGAGTCACATCCCATGACATGCGCATGGCATCACTCGACAACGCATCTTATGTGCATCGCATCGCAAGCGCATTGAGTCATGTCTCGTCACATTTGCATGGCATCGCTTGATATCGCATATTATGTGCATCGCATCGCATGCGCATTGAGTCACGTCACATCACATGCGCATGGCATCGCTTGATATCGCATCTTATGTCCATCGCATCGCATGCGCATTGAGTCACATCACATCACATGCGCATGGCATCGCTCGACAACGCATCTTATGTGCATCGCATCGCATGCGCATTGAGTCACGACACATTTGCATGGCATCGCTTGATATCGCATCTTGTGTGCATCGCATCGCATGCGCATTGAGACACGTCACGTCACATGCGCAGGGCATCGCTTGATATCGCATCTAATGTGCATTGCACCGTATGCGCATTGAGTTACGTCACACCACATGCGCATGACATCGCTCGATATCGCATCTTTTGTGCATCGCATCGCATGCGCATTGAGTGACATCGCGTCATATGCACATGGCATCGCCTGATATCGCATTTTATGTGCATCGCATCGCAGCGCATTGAGTAACATACGCATGCCTCACTCGGCATCTCATCTTATGTGCATCGCATGCGCATTGAGTCACATCGCTTCACATGCGCATGGCATCGCTTGATATCGCATCTTATGTGCATCGCATCGCATGCGCATTGAGTCAAGTCGCGTCACATGCACATGGCATCGCTTGATATCGCATCTCATGTGCATCGCTTCGCATGCGCATTGAGTCACGTCGCATGACATGCGCATGGCACCGCGTGATATCGCATCTGATGTGCATCGTATCGCATGCGTATTGAGTCACGTCGCGTCACATGCGCATGGAATCGCTTGATATCGCATTTTATGTGCAGCGCATCACTTGCTTAATGAGTCACGTCGCGTCACATGCGCATGGCATCGCTTGATATCGCATCTTATATGCATCGCATCGCATGCGCATTGAGTCACATCGCGGCACATGCGCATGGCATCAGTTGATATCGCATCTTATGTGCATCGCATCGCATGCGCATTGAGTCACGTCGCATCACATACGCATGGAATCGCTTGATATCGCATCTTATGCGCATCGCATCGCTTGTGCATTGACACACGTCGCGACACATGCGCATGGCGTCGCTTGATATCGCATCTTATGTGCATCCCATCACATGCTTATTGAGTCACGTCGCGTCACATGCGCATGGCATCTCTTGATATCGCATCTTATGTGCATCGCGTTGCATGCGCATTGAGTCACGTCGCGTCACATGCACATGGCATCGCTTGATATCCCATCATATGTTTATCGCATCGCATGCGCATTGAGTCACCTCGCGTCACATGCGCATGCCATCGCTTGTTTTCGCATCTTATGTGCATCGCATCGCATGCGCATTGACTCACATCGCGTCACATGCGCATGGCATCTCTTGATATCGAATTTTATGTGCATCGCATCGCATGCGCATTGAGTCACGTCGCGTCACATGCGTATGGCATCTCTTGATATCGCATCTTATGTGCATCGCATCGAATGCGCATTGAGTCACGTCGCGTCACATGTGCATGGCATCGCTTGAAATCGCATTTTATGTGCATCGCATTGCATGCTTATTCAGTCACGTCGCGTCACATGCGCATGGCATCGCTTGATATCGCATCTTATGTGCATCGCACCGCAGGCGCATTGAGTCACATCGCGTCACACGCGCATCGCATCAGTTGATATCGCATCCTATGTGCATCGCATCGTATGCGCATTGAGTCACTTCGCATCACATGCGAATGGCATCGCTTGATCTGGCATCTTATGTGCATCGCATCGCATGCGCATTGAGTCACATCCCATGACATGCGCATGGCATCGCTCGACAACGCATCTTTTGTGCATCGCATCGCAAGCGCATTGAGTCATGTCTCGTCACATTTGCATGGCATCGCTTGATATCGCATATTATGTGCATCGCATCGCATGCGCATTGAGTCACGTCACATCACATGCGCATGGGATCGCTTGATATCGATCTTGGATCTTGGACTCTTATATCCCTTTGATGTACTGGGATGAGCCTTATCTTCCTTGAGGAAATCGTTTTTTGTGTAGTTCTTTTTAAACTTTATCGGCGAGGCATTGTAAATAATAGGTTTGCTAGTCTTCTGTGTCGAGTTTGGCATTTTCGTTGGTGATCGAACAGTTGAATTTTTTTCACCAACAGATTTTGTACACGTTGATACAGATGTGCGCGCTGATGTTGAAGGCTTTGGTATAGAGCTACGGGCAACAAGTGTTTTTTCGGAAATTGTTGCCCCATTGAAATCGCTGGTCTGAGTTGCGATCTCTCTGCTCGCTACCGCTTTAGCTGCAACTGAGCTATAGGTTCCGGATCTGGGAACAGAGGGTTGGCGTAGACGCAAGAGCTTCCGGGCTTCTGAGAAGGGCACCTTCTCTTTAACCCGTATCTCTTGGATCGCTCTTTCCTCTACAAAGCGGGGGCAGTCTCGGGAACTAGATGGATGTTCACCTCTGCAGTTCACACATGAAGGAGCTGTAGTACATGCACCATCGTGGGATTCATCTCCACATTGAGGGCATGTAGCTAGTCCCTTACAAAGCTCATTTGTATGTCCAAAGCGCTGGCACTTGAAACACCTGAGTGGGTTCGGGATGAACGGCCTAACTTTGATGGATTCATACCCTTCCTTAATCCTTTGCGGGAGATCTACCCGATGAAAGGTCAGGAACAGGGTATTAGTTGGCTTTAACTCACCACCTTCTTTACGTTGAACCCGGTAAACGTGTATGACGCCTTGCTCCGTCAGATTCTCTTGAATCTCCTCATTGGATAATCCTTCCAATGCACGGGTGTTTATCACACCGCGCGAGGAGTTCAAGGTTCTGCGCATCTCGACACGTACAGGATAACTTGCTAGCATGTTCGCTTTCAGTATCTTAGCTGCCTGGGTAGCTGAATGTGCTTTAACCAGGAGCGTGCCATTGTGAGATCTAGTGCATGACTTTACTGGACCAGCAATGTTATCCAAACCCTTTTGAATGGTAAATGGGCTCACCGATAAAAATTTCTTTTCTCCCTCAGTTCGAGATATAACTAAGTAGCGAGGACCACTCGACTCAGCTACTTCCTTTACACAAACTTTAAAAATTTTTTTGTTGTGAGTTTTTTGTGAACTCTTGGCGATGTCATCCTCCACCATTGCAGATGTCTCCGATGGCATGCTCACTTCCTGGGCGCCACCCCGGCTTAGGTGAGAGTCCTGGCCTGGACCTTGCTCACCCTAGGGTCTCACCTCCCAATGTATAGACAGAGGGACCCAATCGCCTTCAGGAGTGCATCAGCTCATGCAATGGCCCCTCCCCGGGACTGACCTTTATCAGCGGATACGCACACAGATCCTACATGATAACCAGGGGCTGGGACTTACGCGATTACCCAGTCACCCCATGCGTCACCCCATCCTCCAACCCGCGCGTAGGTTATCCGTCAGACTGTGTACAGGGAGGTAATAGGTGGGAGGTCAAACACAAAAGTGGACCAAAGTTGATTGGGCGTATGGCATGTGGCATGCGCATTGAGTCACCTCGTGTCACATACGCATTGCATCGCTTGATATCGCATCTTATGTGCAACGCATCGCATGCACATTCAGTCACATCGCGGCACATGCGCATGGCATCGCTAGATATCGCATCTCATATAAATCGCATGCGCATTGACTCACGTCGCGTCACATGCGCATGCCATCGCTTGATAACGCATCTCATGTGCATCGCAACGCATGCGCATTGAGTCACGTCGCATCACATGCGCATAACATCGCTTGATATCATATCTTATGTCCATCGCATCGCATGCGCATTGAGCCACATCGCGTCACATGCGCATGGCATCGCTTGATAGCGCATCTTATGTGCATCGCATGCGCATTCAGCCACATGGCATCACATTAGCATGGCATCGCTCGACGTCGCATCTTATGTGCATCGCAACGCACGCGCATTGACTCACATCGCGGCACATGCGCATGGTATCGCTTGTAATCGCATCTTATGTGCATCGCATCGTATACGCATTGAGTCACGTCGCGTCACATGCACATGGCATCCCTTGATATCGCATCTTATGTGAATCGCATCGCATGCGCATTGCGTCACGTCGCGTCCAATGCGCATGGCATCGCTTGTTATCGCATCTCATCAGCATCGCATCAAATGAACATTCAGTCACATCGCGTCAACATGCGCATGGCATCGCTTGATATCGCATCTTATGTGCATCACATCGCATGCGCATTTAGTCGTGTCGCGTCACATGCGCATGGCATCTCTTGATATCGCAACTAATGCGCGTCGCATCGCATGCGCATTGAGTCACGTCGCGTCACATGCGCTTGGCATCGCTTGTTATCGCATCTTATGTGCATCGCATCGCATTCCATTGATTCACGTCGCTTCACATGCGCATGGCATCGCTTGATAACGCATCTAATGTGCATCTCATCACATGCGCATTGAGTCACGTCGCACCAATTGCGCATGACACCGTTCGATATCAAATATTATGTGCATCCCATCGCAGCGCATTGAGTCACATCGCGTCACATGCCCATGCATCGGTCGACATCGCATCTTATGTGCGACGTATGGCATGCGCATTGAGTCGCGTCGCGTCACATGTGCATGGCATCGCTTGATATCGCATCTTATGTAAATCGCATGCGCATTGGGTCACGTCGCGTCACATGCGCATGGCATCGCTTCATCTCGCATCTTATGTGCATCGCATCGCATGGGCATTGAGCCACCTCGTGTCACATGTGCGTGGCATCGCTTGATATCGCATCTTATGTAAATCGCATGCGCATTGGGTCACGTCGCGTCACATGCGCATGGCGTCGCTTGATAACGTATCTTATGTGCATCTCACCACATGCGCATTGAGTCGCGTCGCGTCTATTGCGCATGGCATCGCCTGTATCGCATCTTATGTAAATCCCATGCGCATTGAGTCTCGTCGCGTCACATGCGCATGCCATCGCTTCATATCGCATCTCATGTGCATCGCAGCGCCTGCGCATTGAGTCTCGTCGCGTCACATGCGCATGCCATCGCTTCATATCACATCTCATGTGCATCGCAGCGCATGCGCAATGAGTCACTCGCATCACATGCGCATGGCATCGCTTGTTATCGCATCTTATGTGCATCGATTGGCATGCGCATTGACTCACATCGCGTCACATGCGCATGGCATCGCTTGATATCGCATCTTATGTGCATCGCATCCCATGCGCATTGAGTCCCATCGCGTCACATGCGCATGCATTGCTCGACATCGCATTTTACGTGCATCGAATGCGCATTTATTCACATCGCATCACATGCGCATGGCATCGCTCGACATCGCATCTTATGTGCATCTCATCGCAGGCGCATTGAGTCACATCGCGTCACATGCGCATGGCATCGCTTGATATCGCATCTTATGCGCGTCGCATCGCATGCGCATTGAGTCACGTCGCGTCACATGCGCATGGCATCGCTTGATATCGCAACTTATGTGCATCGCATCGCATATGCTATGAGTCACCTCGCATCACATGCGCATGGGATCGCTTGATATCGCATCTTATGTGCATCGCATCGCATGCGCATTGAGCCACGTCGCGTCACATGCTCATGGCATCGCAAGATATCGCAACTTACCTGCATCGCATGCGCATTCAGACACATCGCGTCAACATTCGCATGGCATCGCTTGATATCGCATCTTATGCGCGTCGCATCGCATGCGCATTGAGTCACGTCGCGTCACATTGGCATGGCATCTCTTGATAACGTATCTTATGTGCATCTCATCGCATGCGCATTGAGTCACGTCGCGTCTAATGCGCATGGCATCGCTTGATATCGCATCTTATGTAAATCGCATGCGCATTGAGTCTTGTCGCGTCACATGCGCATGCCATCGCTTGATATCGCATCTTATGTGCATCGCACCGCATGCGCATTGACTCACATCGCGTCACATGCGCATGGCATTGCTTGATATCGCATCTTATGTGCATCGCTTCGCATGCGCATTGAGTCACATCACGTCACATGCGCTTGGCATCGCATGATATCGCATCTTATATAAATCCCAGGCGCATTGAGTCACGTCGCGTCACATTGGCATGGCATCTCTTGATAACGTATCTTATGTGCATCTCATCGCATGCCCATTGAGTCACGTCGCGTCTAATGCGCATGGCATCGCTTGATATCGCATCTTATGTAAATCGCATGCGCATTGAGTCTTGTCGCGTCACATGCGCATGCCATCGCTTGATATCGCATCTTATGTGCATCGCAGCGCATGCGCAATGAGTCACGTCGCATCACATGCGCATGGCATAGCTTGATATCGCATCTTATGTGCATCGCATCGCATGCGCATTGAGTCACATCACGTCACATGCGCTTAGCATCGCTTGATATCGAATCTTATGTGCATCGCACCGCATGCGCATTGACTCACATCGCGTCACATGCGCATGGCATTGCTTGATATCGCATCTTATGTGCATCGCTTCGCATGCGCATTGAGTCACATCACGTCACATGCGCTTGGCATCGCTTGATATCGCATCTTATATAAATCCCAGGCGCATTGAGTCTCGTCGCGTCACATGCGCATGCCATCGCTTGATATCGCATCTTATGCCCGTCGCATCGCATGCGCATTGAGTCACGTCGCGTCACATGCGCTTGGCATCGCTTGTTATCGCATCTTATGTGCATCGCATCGCAATTCATTGAGTCACGTCGTGTCAGATGCGCATGGCATCGCTTCATATCGCATCTTATGCGCGTCGCATCACATGCGCATTGAGTCACGTCGCGTCACATGCGCTTGGCATCGCTTGTTATCGGATCTAATATACATCGCATCGCATGCGCATTGAGTCACGTCGCGTCACATGCGCATGGCATCCCTTGATATCGCATCTTATGCGCGTCGCATCGCAAGCGCATTGAGTCACGTCGCGTCACATGCGCTTGGCATCGATTGTTATCGCATCTTATGTGCATCGCATCGCATTCCATTGAGTCACGTCGTGTCACATGCGCATGGCATCGCTTGATATCGCATCTTATGTGCATCGCATCGCATGCGCATTGAGCCACGTCGCGTCACATGCGCATGGCATCGCTTAATATCGCATTTTATGTGCATCGCATGCGCATTCAGTCACATCACGTCAACATTCGCATGGCATCGCTTGATATCGCATCTAATGTGCATCGCATCCCATGCGCATTCAGTCACGTCGCGTCACATGCGCATGGCATCTCTTGATATCGCATGTTATGCGCGTCGCATCGCCTGCGCATTGAGTCACGTCGCGTCACATGCGCTTGGCATCGTTCGTTATCGCATCTTATGTGCATCGCATCGCATTTCATTGACTCACGTGGCGTCACATGCGCATGGCATCGCTTAATATCGCATCTTATGTGCATCGCATGCGCATTCATTCACATCACGTCAACATTCGCATGGCATCGCTTGATATCGCATCTAATGTGCATCGCATCCCATGCGCATTGAGTCTCGTCGCACCAATTGCGCATGGCACCGCTCGATATCGCATATTATGTGCATCGCATCGCAGCGCATTTAGTCACATCGCGTCACATGCGCATGCATCGCTCGACATCGCATCTTATGTGCATCGCATCGCATGCGCATTGAGTCACGTCGCGACAGATGCGCATGGCATCGCTTGATATCGCATCTTATGCGCGTCGCATCGCATGCGCATTGAGTCACGTCGCGTCACATGCGCATGGCATCGCTTGATATCGCATCTTATGTGCATCGCATCGCATATGCTATGAGTCACGTCGCATCACATGCGCATGGGATCGCTTGATATCGCATCTTATGTGCATCGCATCGCATGCGCATTGAGCCACGTCGCGTCACATGCGCATGGCATCGCAAGATATCGCAACTTATCTGCACGGCATGCGCATTCAGTCACATCGCGTCAACATTCGCATGGCATCGCTTGATATCGCATCTTATGCGCGTCGCATCGCATGCGCATTGAGTCACGTCGCGTCACATTGGCATGGCATCTCTTGATAACGTATCTTATGTGCATCTCATCGCATGCGCATTGAGTCACGTCGCGTCTAATGCGCATGGCATCGCTTGATATCGCATCTTATGTAAATCGCATGCGCATTGAGTCTTGTCGCGTCACATGCGCATGCCATCGCTTGATATCGCGTCTTATGTGCATCGCAGCGCATGCGCAATGACTCACGTCGCATCACATGCGCATGGCATAGCTTGATATCGCATCTTATGTGCATCGCATCGCATGCGCATTGAGTCACATCACGTCACATGCGCTTAGCATCGCTTGATATCGAATATTATGTGCATCGCACCGCATGCGCCATGACTCACATTGCGTCACATGCGCATGGCATTGCTTGATATCGCATCTTATGTGCATCGCTTCGCATGCGCATTGTCACATCACGTCACATGCGCTTGGCATCGCTTGATATCGCATCTTATATAAATCCCAGGCGCATTGAGTCTCGTCGCGTCACATGCGCATGCCATCGCTTGATATCACATCTTATGCCCGTCGCATCGCATGCGCATTGAGTCACGTCGCGTCACATGCGCTTGGCATCGCTTGTTATCGCATCTTATGTGCATCGCATCGCAATTCATTGAGTCACGTCGTGTCAGATGCGCATGGCATCGCTTCATATCGCATCTTATGCGCGTCGCATCACATGCGCATTGAGTCACGTCGCGTCACATGCGCTTGGCATCGCTTGTTATCGGATCTAATATACATCGCATCGCATGCGCATTGAGTCACGTCGCGTCACATGCGCATGGCATCCCTTGATATCGCATCTTATGCGCGTCGCATCGCAAGCGCATTGAGTCACGTCGCGTCACATGCGCTTGGCATCGATTGTTATCGCATCTTATGTGCATCGCATCGCATTCCATTGAGTCACGTGGCGTCACATGCGCATGGCATCGCTTAATATCGCATCTTATGTGCATCGCATGCGCATTCAGTCACATCACGTCAACATTCGCATGGCATCGCTTGATATCGCATCTAATGTGCATCGCATCCCATGCGCATTCAGTCACGTCGCGTCACATGCGCATGGCATCTCTTGATATTGCATCTTATGCGCGTCGCATCGCCTGCGCATTGAGTCACGTCGCGTCACATGCGCTTGGCATCGTTCGTTATCGCATCTTATGTGCATCGCATCGCACTTCATTGACTCACGTGGCGTCACATGCGCATGGCATCGCTTAATATCGCATCTTATGTGCATCGCATGCGCATTCAGTCACATCACGTCAACATTCGCATGGTATCGCTTGATATCGCATCTAATGTGCATCGCATCCCATGCGCATTGAGTCTCGTCGCACCAATTGCGCATGACACCGCTCGATATCGCATATTATGTGCATCGCTTCGCAGCGCATTTAGTCACATCGCGTCACATGCGCATGCATCGCTCGACATCGCATCTTATGTGCATTGCATCGCATGCGCATTGAGTCACGTCGCGACAGATGTGCATGGCATCGCTTGATATCGCATCTTATGTAAATCGCATGCTAATTGGGTCACGTCGCGAACATGCGCATGGCATCGCTTCATCTCGTATCTTATGTGCATCGCATGGCATGCGCATTGACTCACATCGCGTCACATGCGCATGGCATCGCTTGATATCGCATCATGTGTGCATCGCATCGCAGCGCATTGAGCCACATCACGCCACATGCGCATGGCATCGCTTGATATCGCATCTTATGTGCATCGCATCGCATGCGTATTGAGCCACATCGCATCACATGCGCATGGCATCACTCGACTTCGCATTTTATGTGCATCGCATCGCAGGCACATTGAGTCACATCGCGTCACATGCGCATGGCATCGCTTGATATCGCATCTTATGTTCATCGCATCGCATGCGGATTGAGTCACATCACGTCACATGCACATGGCATGGCTTGATATCGCATATTATGTGCATCGCATTGCATTCACATTGATTCACGTCGCGTCACATGCGCATGGCATCGCTTGATATCGCATCTTATGTGCATCGCATCGCATGCGCATTGAGTCACGTCGCGTCGCATGCGCATGGCATCGCTTCATATCGCATCTGATGCGCGTCGCATCACATGCGCTTGGCATCGCTTGTTATCGGATCTAATATGCATCGCATCGCATGCGCATTGAGTCACGTCGCGTCACATGCGCATGGCATCCCTTGATATCGCATCTTATGCGCGTCGCATCGCCTGCGCATTGAGTCACGTCGCGTCACATGCGCTTGGCATCGTTCGTTATCGCATCTTATGTGCATCGCATCGCATGCGCATTGAGTCACGTCGCGACACATGTGCATGGCATCGCTTCATCTCGTATCTTATGTGCATCGCATGGCATGCGCATTGACTCACAACGCGTCACATGCGCATGGCATCGCTTGATTTCGCATCTTATGTGCATCGCATCGCATGCGCATTGAGGCACGTCGCGTCAGATGCGCATGGCATCTCTTGATATGGCATCTTATGTGCATCGCATCGCATGCGGATTGAGTCACATCACGTCACATGCGCATGGCATGGCTTGATATCGCATATTATGTGCATCGCATCGCATTCACATTGATTCACGTCCCGTCACATGCGCATGGCATCGCTTGATATCGCATCTTATGTGCATCGCATCGCATGCGCATTGAGTCACGTCGCGTCACATGCGCATGGCATCGCTTGATATCGCATCTTATGTAAATCCCATGCGCATGAGTCTCGTCGCGTCACATGCGCATGCCATCGCTTGATATCGCATCTCATGTGCGTCGGAGCGCATGCGGAATGAGTCACGTCGCATCAAATGCGCATGGCATCGCTTGATATCGCATGTTATGTGCATCGCATCGCATGCGCATTGAGCCACGTCGCGTCACATGCGCATGGCATCGCTTGATATCGCATCTAATGCGCGTCGTATCGCATGCGCATTGAGTCACATCGCGTCACATGCGCTTGGCATCGCTTGATATCGAACCTTATGTGCATCGCACCGCATGCGCATTGACTCACATCGCGTCACATGCGCATGGCGATGCTTGATATCGCATCTTATGTGCATCGCATGCGCATTGAGTCACATCACGTCACATGTGGTTGGCATTGCTTGATATCGCATCTTATGTAAATCCCAGGCGCATTAAGCTTCGTCGCGTCACATGCGCATGCCATCGCTTGATATCGCATTTCATGTGCATCGCAGCGCATGCGCAATTAGTCACGTCGCATCACATGCGCATGGCATCGCTTGATATCGCATCTTATGTGCATCGCGTCGCATGCGCATTGAGCCACGTCGCGTCTCATGCGCATGGCATAGCTTGATATCGCATCTTATGTGCATCGCATGCGCATTGAGTCACATCGCATCGCATGCGCATGGCATCCCTCGACATGGCATTTTATGTGCAACGCATCGCACGCGCATTGACTCACAACGCGGCACATGCGCATGGCATCGCTTCATCTCGCACCTTATGTGCATCGCATTGCATGCGCATTGAGTTACGTCGCATCACATGCGCATGACATCGCTCGACATCGCATTTTTGTGCATCGCATCGCATGCGCATTGACTGACATTGCGTCATATACGCATGGCATCGCTTGATATCGCATCTTATGTGCATCGAATCGCAGCGCATTGAGTTACATCGCGTCACATACGCATGCATCGCTCGACATCGCATCTTATGTGCATACAATGCGCATTGAGCCACGTCGCATCACACGCGCATGGCATCGCTCGACATCGCATCATATGTGCATCGCATCGCATGCGCATTGACTCACATCGCGTCACATGGGCATGGCATCGCTTGAAATCGCATCTTATGTGCTTCGCTTCGCATGCGCATTGAGTCACGTCGCCACACATGCACATGGCATCGCCTGATATCGCATCTCATGTGCATTGCAATGCATGCGGATTGAGTCACGTCGCGTCACATTCGCATGGCATTGCTTGATATCGCATCTTATGTGCATCGCATCGCATGCGCTTTTGAGTCACATCACGACACATGGGCATGGCATCGCTTGAAATCGCATCTTATGTGCTTCGCATCGCATGCGCATTGAGTCACGTCGCCACACATGCACATGGCATCGCCTGATATCGTATCTCATGTGCATTGCAATGCATGCGGATTGAGTCACGTCGCGTCACATTCGCATGGCATCGCTTGATATTGCATCTTATGTGTATCGCATGCGCATTGAGCCACATCGCATCACAGCGCATGACATCGCTCGACATCGCATCTTATGTGCATCGCATCGCATGCGCATTGAGTCACATCGCGTCACATGCACATGGCACCGCTTGATATCGCATGTTATGTGCATCGCACCGCATGCGCATTCAGACACGTCGCGTCACATGCGCATGGCATCGCTTGCTATCGCATCACATGTGCATCGCATCGCATGCGCATTGAGTCACGTCGCATTACATGCGCATGGCATCGCTTGATATCGCATCATATATGCATCGCATCGCATGCGCATTGAGTCACGTCGCGTCCCATGCGCATGGCATCGCTTGATATCGCATTTTATGTGCATCGCATCGCATGCGCATTGAGCCACGTCGCGTCACATGTGCATGGCATCGCTTGATATCGCATCTTATATGCATCGCACCGCATGCGCATTCAGTTACGTCGCGTCGCATTCGCATGGCATCGCACGACAACGCATCATACGTGCGTCGCATCGCATGCGCATTGAGTCACGTCTCCTCACATTTCCATGGCATCGCTTGATATCGCATCTTATGTGCATCGCATCGCATGCGCATTGAGTTCCGTCGCGTCACATGCGCATGGCATCGCTTGATATCGCATCTTATGAGCATCGCATCGCATGCTTATTGAGTCACGTCGCGTCACATGCGCATGGCATCACTTGATATCGCATCTTATGTGCATCGCATCGCATGCGCATTCAGTCACAAGGCGTCACATGCGCATGGCATCACTTGATATTGCATCTTATGTTCATTGCATCGCATGCGCATTGAGTCACTTCACATCTCATGCACATGGCATGGCTTGATATCGCTTCTTATGTGCATCGCATCACAAGCGCATTGAGTCACTTCGCATCACATGCGCATGGCATCGCTAGACAACGAATCTTATGCGCATCGCATCGCATGCGCATTGAGTCATTTCTGGTCACATTTGCATGTCATCGCTTGTTACCGCATCTTCTGTGCATCGCAGCGCATGCGCATTGAGTTACGTCGCATCACATTCGTATGGCATCACTTGATATCGCATCTTATGTGCATCGTATCGCATGCGCATTGAGTCATGTCTCGTCACATTTGAATGGCATCTCTTGATATTGCATCTTATGTGCATCGCATCGCATGCGCATTGAGTCACATCGCGTCACATGCGCATGGCATCTCTTGATATCGCATCTTATGTGCATCGCATCGCATGGTCATTGAGTCACGTCGCGTCACATGCGCATGGCATCGCTTGATATCGCATCTCATGTGCATCGCATCGCATGCGCATTGAGTCACGTCGCATGACATGCGCATGGCATCGCTTGATATCGCATCTTATGTGCATCGCATCGCATGCGCATTGAGTCACGTCGCGTCGCATTCGCATGGCATTGCCTGATATCGCATCTTTTGTGCATCACATCGCATGCGCATTGAGTCACTACGCGTCACGTGCGCATGGCATCGCTTGATATGGCATCTTATGAGCATCGCGTCGCATGCTTATTGAGCCACAACACGTCACATGCGCATGGCATCACTTGATATCGCATCTTATGTGCATCGCATCGCATGCGCATTGAGTCACATCGCGTCACATCCGCATGGCATCTCTTGATATCGGATCTTATGTGCATCGCATCGCATGGTCATTGAGTCACGTCGCGTCACATGCGCATGGCATCGCTTGATATCGCATCTCATGTGCATCGCATCGCATGCGCATTGAGTCACGTCGCATGACATGCGCATGGCATCGCTTGACATCGCATGTTATGTGCATCGCATCGCATGCGCATTGAGTCACGTCGCGTCGCATTCGCATGGCATTGCCTGATATCGCATCTTTTGTGCATCACATCGCATGCGCATTGAGTCACTACGCGTCACGTGCCTATGGCATCGCTTGATATGGCATCTTATGAGCATCGCGTCGCATGCTTATTGAGCCACAACACGTCACATGCGCATGGCATCACTTAATATCGCATCTTATGTGCATCGCATCGCATGCGCATTGAGTCACATCGCGTCATATGCGCTTGGTATCGCTTTATATCGCATCTTATGTGCATCGCTTCGCAGCGCATTATGTCACATCGCGTCACATACGCATGCATCGCTCGACATCGCATCTTATGTGCATCGCATTGGCATTGAGACACGTCGCGTCACATGCGCATGGCACCGCTTGATATCGCATCTTATGTGCATCATATCGCATCCGCATTGAGTCACGTCGCATCACATGTGCATGGCATCGCTTGATATCGCATCTTATGTGCATCCCATCCAATGCGCATTGAGCCACGTCGCATCACATGTGCATGGCATCGCTTGATATCGCATCTTATGTGCATCGCATCGCATGCGCATTGAGCCACGTCACATCGCATGCGCATGGCATTGCTTGATATCGCATCTTATGTTCATCTCATCGCATGTGCATTGAGTCACGTCGCACCACATGCGCATGACATCCCTCGACATCGCATCTTTTGTGCGTCGCACCGCATGCGCATTGAGTGACATCGCGTCATATACGCATGGCATCGCTTGATATCGCATCTTATGTGCATCGCATCGCAGCGCGTCTAGTTACATCGCGTCACATAAGCATGCATCGCACGACAACGCATCTTATGTGCATCGCATGCAGATTTGAGCCACATCGCATCACACGCGCATGGCATCGCTCGACATCGCATCTTATGTGCATCGCATCGCATGCGCTTTTGAGTCATGTCTCGTCACATTTGCATGGCATCGCTTGATATTGCATCTTATGTGCATCGCATGCGCATTGAGCCACATCGCGTCACATGCGCATGGCATTGCCTGATATCGCATCTTTTGTGCATCACATCGCATGCGCATTGAGGCACTTCGCGTCACGTGCGCATGGCATCGCTTGATATGGCATCTCATGTGCATCGCATCGCATGCGCATTGAGTCACGTCGCATGACATGCGCATGGGATCGCTTGATATCGCATCATATATGCATCGCATCGCATGCGCATTGAGACACGTCGCGTCCCATGCGCATGGCATCGCTTGATATCGCATTTTATGTGCATCGCATCGCATGCGCATGGAGTCACGTCGCATCACGTGCGCATGGCATCGCTCGACAACGCAGCTTATGTGCATCGCATCGCATGCGCATTGGGTCACGTCTCCTTACATTTCCATGGCGTCGCTTGATATCGCATCTCATGTGCATCGCATCGCATGCGCATTGAGTACCGTCGCGTCACATGCGCATGGCATTGCTTGATATCGCATCTTATATGCATCGCACCGCATGCGCATTCAGTTACGTCGCGTCGCATTCGCATGGCATCACTTTATATCGCATCTTATGTGCATCGAATCGCATGCGCATTCAGTCACAAGGCGTCACATGCGCATGGCATCACTTGATATCGCATCTTATGTGCATTGCATCGCATGCGCATTGAGTCACTCACATCTCATGCACATGGCATGGCTTGATATCGCATCTTATGTGCATCGCATCGCAAGCGCATTGAGTCACATCGCATCACATGCGCATGGCATCGCTAGACAACGAATCTTATGCGCATCGCATCGCATGCGCATTGAGTCATTTCTGGTCACATTTGCATGTCATCGCTTGTTACCGCATCTTATGTGCATCGTATCGCATGCGCATTGAGTCATGTCTCGTCACATTTGCATGGCATCGCTTGGTATCGCATGTGATGAGCATCGCATCGCATGCGCATTGAGTCACATCGCGTCACATTTGCATGGCATCTCTTGATATCGCATCTTATGTGCATCACATCGCATGCTCATTGAGTCACGTCGCGTCACATGCGCATGGCATCGCTTTATATCGCATCTCATGTGCATCGCATCGCATGCACATTGAGTCACGTCGCATGACATGCGCATGGCATCGCTTGATATCGCATCTTATGTGCATCGCATCGCATGCGCATGGACCCACTTCGCAACACATGCACATGGCATTATGTCACATCGCGTCACATACGCATGCATCGGTCGACATCGCATCTTATGTGCATCGCGTGCGCATTGAGACACGTCGCGTCACATGCGCATGGCATTGCCTGATATCGCATCTTTTGTGCATCACATCGCATGCGCATTGAGGCACTTCGCGTCACGTGCGCATGGCATCGCTTGATATGGCATCTTATGAGCATCGCGTCGCATGCTTATTGAGCCACGTCACGTCACATGCCCATGGCATCGCTTGATATCGCATCTTATGTGCATCGCATCGCATGTGCATTGAGTCACAACACGTCACATGCGCATGGCATCACTTGATATCGCATGTTATGTGCATCGCATCGCATGCGCATTGAGTCACTTCGCATCACATTCACATGGCATTGCTTGATATCGCATCTTATGTGCATCGCTTCGCAGCGCATTATGTCACATCGCGTCACATACGCATGCATCGGTCGACATCGCATCTTATGTGCATCGCATGCGCATTGAGACACGTCGCGTCACATGCGCATGGCACCGCTTGATATCGCATCTTATGTGCATCATATCGCATGCGCATTGAGTCACGTCGCATCACATGTGCATGGCATCGCTTGATATCGCATCTTATGTTCATCTCATCGCATGCGCATTGAGCCACGTCGCATCGCATGCGTATGGCATTGCTTGATATCGCATCTTATGTTCATCTCATCGCATGTGCATTGAGTCACGTCGCACCACATGCGCATGACATCCCTCGACATTGCATCTTTTGTGCATCGCATCGCATGCGCATTGAGTGACATCGCTACATATACGCATGGCATCGCTTGATATCGCATCTTATGTGCATCGCATCGCAGCGCGTCTAGTTACATCGCGTCACATAAGCATGCATCGCACGACAACGCATCTTATGTGCATCGCATGCAGATTTGAGCCACATCTCATCACACGCGCATGGCATCGCTCGACATCGCATCTTATGTGCATCACATCGCATGCGCATTGAGTCACATCGCGTCACATTTCCACGGCATCGCTTGATATAGCTGCTTATGTTAATCGCATCGCATGCGCATTGAGTCACGTCGCGGCACATGCGAATGGCATCGGTTGATATCGCATCTTATGTGCATCGCATCGCATGCTCATTAAGCCACGTAGCGTCACATGCGCATGGCATCGCTTCATATGGCATCTCATGTGCATCGCATCGCATGTGCATTGAGACACGTCCCATCACATGCACATGGCATCGCTTGATATCACATCTTATGTGCATCGCATCGCATGCGCATTGAGTCACGTTGCCTCGCATGCGCATGGCATTGCCTGATATCGCGTCTTATGTTCATTGCAACGTATGTGCATTGAGTCACGTCGCACAACATGCGCATGACATCGCTCGATGTCGCATCTTTTGTGCATCACATCGCATGCGCATTGAGTCACATCGCGTCACATTTCCACGGCATCGCTTGATATAGCTGCTTATGTTAATCGCATCGCATGCGCATTGAGTCACGTCGCGGCACATGCGAATGGCATCGGTTGATATCGCATCTTATGTGCATCGCATCGCATGCTCATTGAGGCACGTAGCGTCACATGCGCATGGCATCGCTTCATATGGCATCTCATGTGCATCGCATCGCATGCGCATTGAGCCACGTCCCATCACATGCACATGGCATCGCTTGATATCACATCTTATGTGCATCGCATCGCAGCGCATTGAGTCACATCGCGTCACATACGCATGCATCGCTCGACATCGCGTCTTATTTGCATCGCATGAGCATTGAGTCACGTCGCGTCACATGCGCATGGCATCGCTTGATATCGCATCTTATGTGCATCGCATCGCATGCGCATTGAGTCACATCGCGTTACATGCGCATTATATTGCTTGATATTGCATCTTATGTGCACCGCATCGCAAGCGCAGTGAGTCACGTCGCGTCACATGCCCATGGCATCGCTTGATATGGCATCTTATGTGCATCATATCGCATGCGCATTGAATCACGTCGCATCACATGGCATCGCTTGATATCGCATCTTATGTGCATCGCATCGCATGCGCATTGAGCCACGTCGCATCAAATGTGCATGGCATCGCTTGATATCGCATCTTATGTGCATCGCATTGCATGCGCATTGAGCCACGTCGCACCACATGCGCATGACATCCCTCGAAATCGCATCTTTTGTGCATCGCATCGCATGCGCATTGAGTGACATCGCGTCATATACGCATGGCATCGCTTGATATCGCATCTTATGTGCATCGCATCGCAGCGCGTCTAGTTACATCGCGTCACATAAGCATGCATCGCACGAAAAGCATCTTATGTGCATCGCATGCGCATTGAGCCACATCGAATCACACGCGCATGACATGGCTCGACATCGCATCTTATGTGCATCGCATCGCATGCGCATTGAGTCACATCACGTCACATTTGCATGGGATCGCTTGATATCGCATCTTATGTGCATCGCATCGCAGCGATTTGAGTCACATCGCGTCACATACGCATGCATCGCGCGACATCGCGTCTTATGTGCATCGCATGAGCATTCAGTCACGTCGCGTCACATGCGCATGGCATCGCTTGATATCGCGTCTTATGTGCATCGCATCGCATGCGCATTGAGTCACGTCGCGTTACATGCGCATTGTATCGCTAGATATCGCATCCTATGTGCACCGCATCGCATGCGCAGTGAGTCACGGCGCGTCACATGCGCACGGCATTGCTTGATATCGCATCGCATGCGCTTTTGAGTCACATCACCCCACATGCGCATTTCATCGCTTGATATCGCATCTTATGTGCATCGCATCGCATGCGCAAAGAGTCACGTCGCGTCACATACGCATGCATCGCTCGACATCGCGTCTTATGTGCATCGCATGCGAATTGAGTGGCAGAACGTCATATACGCACTGCATCGCTTGATATCGCATCTTAAAGTCATCTCATCGGATGCGCATTGAGTCACGTCGCGTTACATGCGCATGCATCGCTCGACATCGCGTCTTATGTGCATCGCATGCGCATTGAGTCACGTCGCGTCACATGCGCATGGCATCTCTTGATATCGCATCTTATGTGCATCGCATCGCATGTGCATTGAGTCACGTCGCGTTACATGCGCATGGCATCGCTTGATATTGCATCTTATGTGCACCGCATCGCATGCGCAGTGAGTCACTTCGTGTCACCTGCGCATGGCATCGCTTGATATGGCATCTTATGAGCATCGCGTCGCATGCTTATTGAGCCACGTCGCGTCACATGCGCATGGCATCACTTGATATCGCATCTTATGTGCATCGCATCGCATGTGCATTGAGTCACAACGCGTCACCTGCGCATGACATCACTTTATATCGCATCTTATGTGCATCGCATCGCATGCGCATTGAGTCACATCGCGTCATATGAGCATGGCATCGCTTGATATCGCATCTTATGTGCATCGCATCGCATACGCATTGAGTTACGTCGCGCCACATGCGCATGGCATCGCTTGATGTCGCATATTATGTGCATCAATTCGCATGCGCAATGAGTCAGGTCGCGCCACATGCGCATGGCATCGCTTGATGTCGCATATTATGTGCATCAATTCGCATGCGCAATGAGTCAGGTCGCATCACGTTCGTATGGCATCGCTTGATATCGCATCTTATGTGCATCGCATCTAATGCGCATTTGTCACGTCGCTTCACATGCGCATGGCATCGCTTGATATCGCATCTTATGTGCATCGCATCGCATGGGAAGTGAGTCACGTCGCGTCACATGCGCATGGCATCGCTTGATACGGCATCTTATGTGCATCGCATCTCATGCTTATAGATTCACGTCTCGTCACATGCGCATGGCATCGCTTGATTACGCATCTTATGTGCATCGCATCGCATGCGCATTGAGTCACGTCGCGTTACATGCGCATTGTATTGCTTGATATCGCATCTAATGTGCATCGCATCGCATGCGCATTAGTCACGTCGCGTCACATGCGCATGGCATCGCTTGATATCGCATCTTCTGTGCATCGCATCGCTTGCGCAGTGAGTCACGTCGCGTCACATGCGCATGCCATCGCTTGATATGGCATCTTATGTGCATCGCATCTCATGCTTATAGATTCACTTCGCGTCACATGCGCATGGCATCGCTTGATATCGCATCTTATGGGCATCTCATCGCCTGAGCATTGAGTTACAGCGCGTCACATGCGCATGTAATCACTTGATTACGCATCTTATGTGCATCGCATCGCATGCGCATTGAGCCACTTCGCATCACATGCGCATGGCATCGCTTGATATCGCATCTTATGTGCATCGCATCGCATGCGCTTTTGAGTCACATCACTTCACATGCGCATGACATCGCTTGATATCGCATCTTATGTGCTTCGCATCGCATGCGCATTGAGTCACGTCGCGACACCTGCACATTGCATCGCTTGATATCGCATCTCATGTGCATCGCATCGCATGCGCATTGAGTCGCATCCATTCGCATGGCATCGCTTGATATCGTATCTTATGTGCATCGCATCGCATGCGCATTAGTCACGTCGCGACACATCCACATGGCATCGCTTGATATCTCGTCTCATGTGCATCGCACGCATGCGCATTAAGTCGCATCACATGCACATGGCATCGCTCGGCAAAGCATCTTGTGTGCATCGCATCACATGCGCATTGAGTCACGTCGCATCACATGCGCATGGCATCGCTTGATGTTGCATCTTATGTGCATCGCATCGCATGAGCATTGAGTCACATTGCATCACATGCGCATGGCAATACTCAACAAGGCATCTTATGTGCATCGCATCGCATGCCCATTGAGTCATGTCTCGTTACATTTCCATGGCATCGCTTGATATCGCATCTTATGTGCATCGCATCGCATTGGGTCACTTCACATCACATGCGCATGGCATCGCTTGATATCGCATCTTATGTGCATCGCATCGTATGCGCATTGAGTTTCATCACATCACATGCGCATGGAATCGCTCGACAACGCATCTTATGTGCATCGCATCAAATGCGCATTGAGTCACGTCGCATCACATGCGCATGGCATTGCTTGATATCGCATCTTATGTGCATCGCATCGCATGCGCATTGAGTCACATCGCATCACATGCGCATGGCATCACTCGACAACGCATCTTATATGCATCGCATCGCATGCGCATTGAGTCATGTCTCGTCACATTTCCATGGCATCGCTTGATATCGCATCTTATGTGCATCGCATCGCATGCGCATTGAGTCACGTTATGTCACATGTGCATGGCATCGCTTGATATCGCATCTTATGTGCATCGCACCGCATGCACATTCAGTTACGTCGCGTCACATGCGCATGGCATCGCCTGATATCGCATCTCATGTGCATCGCATCGCATACGCATTGAGTCACGTCTCATCATATGCGCATGGCATCGCTTGATATCGCATCTTATATGCATCGCATCGTATGCGCATTGAGTTAGGTCGCGTCGCATTCGCATGGCTTTAACTGATATCGCATCTTTGTGCATCGCATCGCATACGCATTGAGTGACATCGCGTCATATGCGCATGGCATCGCTTGATATCGCGTCTTATGTGCATCGCATCGCATGCGCAATAAGTCACGTCACGTCACATGCGCATGGCATGGCTTGATATCGCTTCTTATGTGGATCGCATCGCATGCGCATTGAGTCACGTCGCATCACATGCGCATGGCATCGCTTGATATCGCATTTTATATGCATCGCATCGCATGCGCAGTGAGTCACGTCGCGTCACATGCGCATGGCATCGCTTGATATGGCATCTTATGAGCATCACATCGCATGCGCATTGAGTCACAACGCGTCACATGGGCATGGCATCACTTGATATCGCACCTTATGTGCATCGCATCGAATGCGCATTGACTCACCTCGCATCACATGCACATGTCATCGCTTGATATCGCATCTTATGTGCATCGCATCGCATGCGCATTGAGTCACCTCGCGTCATATGCGCATTACATCGCTTGATATCGCATCTTATGTGCATCCCTTAGCAGCGCATTGAGTCACATTGCGTCACATACGCATGCATCGCTCGACATCCCATCTTATGTGCATCGCATGCGCATTGAGTCACGTCGCATCACTTTATCATGGCATCGCTTGATATGGCATCTTATGTGCGTCGCATCGCATGCGCATTTGTTACGTCGCGTCACATTTGCATGGCATCGCTTGATATCGCATCTTATGTGTTTCGCATCGCATGCGCAGCGAGTCACGACGCGTCACATGCGCAATGGCATCGCTTGATATGGCATCTTATGTGCGTCGCATCTCATGCTTATAGATTCACGTCGCGCCACATACACATGGCATCGCTTGATATCGCATCTAATGTGCATCGCATCGCATGCGCATTGAGTCACAGCGCGTCACATGCGCATATAATCACTTGATTACGCATCTTATGTGCATTGCATCGCATGCGCATTGAGTCACTTCGCATCACATGCGCATGGCATCGCTTGATATCGCATCTTATGTGCATCGCATCGCATGGGCTTTTGAGTCACATCACTTCACATGCGCATGACATCGCTTGATATCGCATCTTATGTGTTTCGCATCGCATGCGCATTGAGTCACTTCGCGACACATGCACATGGCATAGCTTGATATCGCACCTCATGTGCATCGCATTGCATGCTTATTGAGTCGCGTCACATTCGCATGGCATCGCTTGATATCGCATCTTATGTGCTTCGAATCGCATGCGCATTAAGTCACGTCGCGACATATGCACGTGGCATCGCTTGATATCGCATCGCATGCGCATTGAGTCGCATCACATTCGCATTGCGTCGCTTGATATCGCATCTTATGTGCATCGCATCGCATGCGCAGTGAGTCACGGCGCGTCACATGCGCATGGCATCGCTTGATATGGCATCTTATGTGCGTCGCATCTCATGCTTATTGATTCACGTCAAGTCACAGGCGCATGGCATCGCTTGATATCGCATATTATGTGCATCGCATCGCATGGGCATTGAGTCACAGCGCGACACATGCGCATGGCATCGCTTGATATCGCATCTTATGTGCATCGCATCGTATGCGGTTTGAGTCACATCGCATCACATGCGCATGGCATCACTCGAAAACGCATCTTATGTGCATCGCATCGCATGCGCATTGAGTCATGTCTTGTCACATTTCCATGGCATCGCTTGATATCGCATCTTATGTGCATCGCATCGCATGGGCATTGAGTCACGTCGCACCACATGCGCATGACATCGCTGGATATCGCATCTTTTGTGCATCGCATTCCATGCGCATTGGGTGACATCGCATCATATGCGCACATGGCATCGCTTGATATCGCATCATATGTGCATCGCATCGCAGCGCATTGAGTCACATCGCGTCACATACGCATGGCATTGCATGATATCGCATATTATGTTCACCTCATCGCATTTGCATTGAGTTACGTCGCATCACACGAGCATGGAATCGCTCGACATCGCATCTTATGAGCATCGCGTCGCATGCGCATTGAGTCACATCGCGTCACATGCACAAGGCATCGCTTGATATCGCATCTCATGTGCATCGCATCGCATGCTCATTGAGTCACGTCGCGTCACATGCGCGAGGCAACGCTTGATATCGCATCTCATGTGCATCGCATCGATGCGCATTCAGTCACGTGGCATCACATGCGCTTGGCATCGCTTGAGTTGCATCTTATGTGCATCGCATCGCATGCGCAATGAGTCACGTCGCGTTCCATGCGCATGGCATCGCTTGATATCGTAGCTTATGTGCACCGCATCGCATGCGCATTTAGTCACGTCGCATCGCATGCGCATGGCATTGCATGATATCGCATATTATGTTCACCTCATCGCATGTGCATTGAGTCACGTCGCATCACACGAGCATGGCATCGCTCGACATCGCATCCTATGAGCATCGCATCGCATGCGCATTGAGTCACATCGCGTCACATGCACATGGCATCGCTTGATATCGCATCTTATGTGCATCGCATCGCATGCTCATTGAGCCACGTCGCGTCACATGCGCTAGGCAACGCTTGATATCGCATCTCATGTGCATCGCATCGATGCGCATTCAGCCACGTGGCATAACATGCGCTTGGCATCGCTTGAGTTGCATCTTATGTGCATCGCATCGCATGCGCATTGAGTCACGTCGCGTCGCATTCGCATGGCATTGCCTGATATCGCATCTCATGTTCATCGCATCGCATGTGCATTGAGTCACGTCGCACCACATGCGCATGACATCGCTCGATATCGCATCTTTTGTGCATCGCATTCCATGCGCATTGAGTGACATCGCGTCATATGCTCATGGCAACGCTTGATATCGCAACATATGTGCATCGCATCGCAGCGCATTGAGTCACATCGCGTCACATACGCATGCATCGCTCGACATATCGTCTTATGAGCATCGCAAGCGCATTGAGTCACGTCGCGTCACATGCGCATGGCATCGCTTGATATCGCATCTTACGTGCATCGCATCGCATGTGCTTTATGTCACGTCGCGTTACATGCGCATGGCATCGCTTGATACCGTATCTTATGTGCACCGCATCGCATGCGCATTGAGTCACGTCGCATCGCATGCGCATGGCATCGCTTGATATCGCTTATTATGTTCATCTGGTCAAATGTGCATTGAGTCACGTCGCATCACAAGCGCATGGCATCGCTCGACATCGCATCTTATGGGCATCGCATCGCATGCGCATTGAGTCACATCGCGTCACATGCACATGGCATCGCATGACATCGCATCTTATGTGCATCGCATCGCATGCGCTTTTGAGTCACATCACGTCACATGCGCATGGCATCGCTTGATATCGCGTCTTATGTGCATCGCATCGCATGCGCTTTTGAGCCACATCACGTCACATGCGCATGGCATCGCTTGATATCGCATCTAATGTGCATCGCATCGCAGCGCATTGAGTCACATCGCGTCACATACGCATGCATCGCTCGACATCGCATCTTATGTGCATCGCATGCGGATTGAGACAAGTCGCGTCACGTGCGCATGTCATCGCTAGATATCGCATGTTATGTGCATCCCATCTTATGTGCATTAAGTCACGTCGCATCACACGCGAATGGCATCGCTTGATATCGCATCTCATGTGCATCGCATCGCATGCGCATTGAGTCACGTCGCATCACATGCGCATGGCATCGCGTGATACTGCATCCTATGTGCATCGCATCGCATGTGCATTGAGTCACGTCGCGTCACATGCGCATGGCATCACTTGATATCGCATCTTATGTGTATCGCATCGCATGCGCATTGAGTCACGTCGCGTCACATGCGCATGGCATCGCTTGATATCGCATCTTATATGCATCGCAGCGCATGCGCATTGAGTTACGTCGCGTACATGCGCATGGCATCGCTTGATATCGCATATTATGTGCATCCCATCGCATGCGCATTGAGTCACTTCGCATCACATCCGCATGGCATCGCTTGATATCGCATCTTATGTGCATCGCATCCCAGCGCATTGAGTTACATCGCGTCACATACGCATGCAATGCTCGACATTGCATCTTATGTGCAACGCATGCGCATTGAGTCACATCGCATCACACGCGCATGGCATCGCTCGACATCGCATCTTATGTGCATCGCATCGCATGCGCATTGGGTTGCATCGCGTCAAATGCACGTGGCATCGCTTGATATCGCATCTTATGTGCATCGCATCGCATGCGCTTTTGAGTCAAATCACGTCACATGCGCATGGCGTCGCTTGATATCGCATCTTATGTGCTTCGCATCGCACGCGCATTGAGTCACGTCGCGACACATGCACATGGCATCGCTTGATATCACATCTCATGTGCATCGCGTCGCATGCGCATTGAGCCACGTCGCGTCACATTCGCATGGCATCGCTTGATATCGCATCTTATGTCCATCATATCGCATGCGCAATGAGTCAGGTCGCATCACTTTATCATGGCATCGCTTGATATCGCATCTTATGTGCGTCGCATCGCATGCGCATTTGTTACGTCGCGTCACATTTGCATGGCATTGCTTGATATCGCATCTTATGTGCATCGCATCGCATGCGCAGCGAGTCACGTCGCGTCAAATGCGCAATGGCATCACTATATACGGCATCTTATGTGCGTCGCATCTCACGCTTATAGATTCACGTCGCATCACATGCGCATGGCATCGCTTGATATCGCATCTTATGTGCATCGCATCGCATGCGCATTGAGTCACAGCGCGTCACATGCGCATGTAATCACTTGATTACGCATCTTATGTGCATCGCATCGCATGCGCATTGAATCACTTCGCATCACGTGCGCATGGCATCGCTTGATATCGCATCTTATGTGCATCGCATCGCATGCGCATTAGTCACGTCGAGTCACATGCGCATGGCATCGCTTAATATCGCATCTTATGTGCTTCGCATCGCATGCGCATTAAGTCACGTCGCGACATATGCACATGGCATCGCTTGATATCACATCTCATGTACATCGCATTGCATGCGCATTGAGTCGCATCACATTCGCATTGCGTCGCTTGATATCGCATCTTATGTGCATCGCATCGCATGCGCAGTGAGTCACTTCGCGTCACATGCGCATGGCATCGCTTGATATGGCATCTTATGTGCGTCGCATCTCATGCTTATTGATTCACGTCGCGTCACATGCGCATGGCATCGCTTGATATCGCATATTATGTGCATCGCATCGCATGCGCATTGAGTCACAGCGCGTCACATGCGCATGGCATCGCTTGATATCGCATCTTATGTGCATCGCATCGTATGCGGTTTGAGTCACATCGCATCACATGCGCATGGCATCGCTCGACAACGCATCTTGTGTGCATCGCATCACATGCGCATTGAGTCACGTCGCATCACATGCGCATGGCATCGCTTGATATTGTATCTTATGTGCATCGCATGCGCATTTTGCCACATGGCAGCACATGCGCATGGCATCACTCGACAACGCATCTTATGTGCATCGAATCGCATGCGCGTTGAGTCATTTCTCGTCACATTTCCATGGCATCGCTTGATATCGCATCTTATGTGCATCGCATCGCATGTGCATTGAGTCACGTCGCACCACATGCGCATGACATCGCTTGATATCGCATCTAATGTGCATCGCATCGCAGCGCATTGAGAAACATCGCGTCATATACGCATGCATCGCTCGACATCGCATCTTATGTGCATCGCATCTGGATTGAGACAAGTCGCGTCACGTGCGCATGGCATCGCTAGATATCGCATGTTATGTGCATCCCATCGCATGTGCATTGAGTCACGTCGCATCACACGCGCATGGCATCGCTTGATATGGCATCTCATGTGCATCGCATCGCATGCGCATTGAGTCACGTCGCATCACATGCGCATGGCATCGCTTGTTATCGCATCTAATGTGCATCGCTTCGAAGGCGCATTGAGTCACGTCGCATCGCATGCGCATTGCATTGCTTGAGATCGGTTCTTATGTTCATCTAATCGTATGTGCAATGAGTCACGTCGCACCACATGCGGATGACATCGCTCGACATCGCATCTTTTGTGCATCGCATCGCATGCGCATTGAGTCACCTCGCATCACATAAACATGGCTTCGCTCGATATCGCATCTTATGTGCATTGCGTCGAATGCGCATTGAGTCACGTCGCATCACATGCGCATGGCATCCCTTGATATCCCAACTTATGTGCATCGCATCGCATGCGCATTGAGTCACATTCCATCACATGGGCATGGCATCGCTCGACAACGCATCTTATGTGCATCGCATCGCATGCGCATTGAGTCATGTCTCGTCACATTTGCATGGCATCGCTTGATATCGCATCTTATGTGCATCGCATCGAATGCGCATTGAGTCACGTCGCTACACATGCGCATGGCATCGCTTGATATCGCATCTTATGTGCATCGCAGCGCATGGGCATTGAGTTACGTCGCATGACATGCGCATGGCATCGCTTGATATCGCATATTATGTGCATCCCATCGCATGCGCATTGAGTCACTTCGCATCACATGCGCATGGCATCCCTTGATATCGCATCTTATGTGCATCGCATCGCAGCGCATTGAGTTACATCGCGTCACATTCGCATGCATCGCTCGACATCGCATCTTATGTGCATCGCATGCGCATTGAGTCACATCGCATCACACGCGCATGGCATCGCTCGACAACGCATCTTATGTGCATCGCATCGCATGCGCTTTGAGTCACGTCGCATCACATGCGTATGGCATCGCTTGATATCGCACCTTATATGCATCGCACCGCAGCGCATTGAGTCACATCGCGTCACATGCGCATGCATCGCTCGACATCGTGTCTTATGTGCATCGCTTTGCAGCGCATTGAGTCATATCACGTCACATACGGATGCATCGCTCGACATTGCATCTTATGTGCATCGCGTGCGCATTGAGTCACGTCGCGTCACATGCGCATGGCATAGCTCGATATCGCATCTTTTGTGAATCGCATCGCATGCGCATTGAGTGACATCGCGTCATATTAGCATGGCATGTCTTGATATCGCATCTTATGTGCACCGCATCGCAGCGCAAAGAGTCACATACGCATGCATGGCTAGACATCGCATCTTATGTGAATCGCATGCGCATTGAGTCACATCGCATCACACGCGCATGGCATCGCTCTACATCGCATCTTATGTGCATCGCATCGCAGCCGCATTGAGTCACATTGCTTCACTTGCGCATGGCATCGCTTGATATCGCATCTTATGTGCATCGCATCGCATGCGCTTTTGAGTCTCATCACGTCACATGGGCATGGCATCGCTTGATATCGCATCTTATGTTCATCGCGTCGCATGCGCATTGAGTCACGTTGTGTTACATGCGCATGGCATCGCTTGATATCGCATCATATGTGCACCGCATCAAATGCGCAGTGAGTCACGTCGCGTCACATGCGCATGGCATCGCTTGATATCGCATCTTGTGTGCATCATATCGCATGCGCATTGAGTCACGTTGCGTTAAATGCGCATGGCATCGCTTGATGTCGCATCTTATGTGCACCGCATCAAATGCGCAGTGAGTCACGTCGCGTCACATGCGCATGGCATCGCTTGATATCGCATCTTGTGTGCATCATATCGCATGCGCATTGAGTCACGTCGCATCACATGTGCATGGCATCGCTTGATATCGCACCTTATCTGCATCGCATCGCATGCGCATTGAGTCACGTCATATCGCATGGGCATGGCATTGCTTGATATCGCATCTTATGTTCATCTCATCGCATGCGCATGAGTCACGTAGCGTCACATGCGCATGGCATCGCTTGATATCGCACGTTATGTGCATCGCATCGCGTGCGCATTGAGTCCTGTCGCGTCACATGCGCATGGCATAGCTCGATATCGCATCTTTTGTGAATTGCATGCGCATTGAGTCACATCGTATCACACGCGCATGGCATCGCTCTACATCGCATCTTATGTGCATCGCATGGCAGCCGCATTGAGTCACATTGCTTCACTTGCGCATGGCATCGCTTGATATCGCATCTTATGTGCATCGCATTGCATGCGCTTTTGAGTCTCATCACTTCACATGGGCATGGCATCGCTTGATATCGCATCTTATGTGCATCGCGTCGCGTGCGCATTGAGTCACGTCGTGTTACATGCGCATGGCATCGCTTGATATCGCATCTTATGTGCACCGCATCGCGTGCGCATTGAGTTCAGTGGCGTCACATGCGCATGGCATAGCTTGATATCCCATCTTATGAGCATCATATCGCATGCGCATTGAGTCACGTCGCATCACATGCGCATGGCATCGCTTGATATCGCATCTAATCTGCATCGCTTCGTATGCGCATTGAGTCACGTCGCATCGTTTGCGCATGGCATTGCTTGAGATCGGATCTTATGTTCATCTAATCGTATGTGCATTGAGTCACGTCGCACCACATGCGGATGACATCGCTCGACATCGCATCTTTTGTGCATCGCATCGCATGCGCATTGAGTCACTTCGCATCACATAAACATGGCTTCGCTCGATATCGCATCTTATGTGCATCGCGTCGAATGCGCATTGAGTCACGTCGCATCACATGCGTATGGCATCCCTTGATATCCCATCTTATGTGCATCGCATCGCATGCGCATTGAGTCACATTCCATCACATGGGCATGGCATCGCTCGACAACGCATCTTATGTGCATCGCATCGCATGCGCATTGAGTCATGTCTCGTCACATTTGCATGGCATCGCTTGATATCGCATCTTATGTGCATCGCATCGAATGCGCATTGAGTCACGTCGCTACACATGCGCATGGCATTGCTTGATATCGCATCTTATGTGCATCGCATCGCATGCGCATTGAGTCACATCGTGTCACATGCGCATGGCATTTCTTGATATCGCATCTTATGTGCATCGCATCGCATGCTCGTTGAGTCACGTCGCGTCACATGCGCATGGCACCGCTTGATATGGCATCTCAAGTGCATCGCATCGCATGCGCATTATGTCACGTCGCATCACATGCGCATGGCATCGCTTGATATCGCATCTTATGTGCATCGCATCGCATGCGCATTGACCCACGTCGCTTCGCATTCGCTTGGCATTGCCTGATATCGCATCATATGTTCATCGCATCGCATGTGCATTGAGTCACGTCGCAACACATGCTCATGGCATCGTTCGATATCGCATCTTTTGTGCATCGCAACGCATGTGCATTGAGTCACTTTGCGTCACGTGGGCATGGCATCGCTTTTTATGGCATCTTATGAGCTTCGCGTCGCATGCTATTTGAGCCACGTCGCGTCACATGCGCATGGCATCGCTTGATATCGCATCTTATGTGCATCGCATCGCATGCGCATTGAGTCACAACGCGTCACATGCGCATGGCATCACTTGATATCACATCCTATGTGCATCGCATTGCATGCGCATTGAGTCACTTCGCATCACATGCACATGGCATTGCTTTATATCGCATCTTATGTGCATCGCTTCGCAGCGTGTTGAGTTACATCGCGTCACATAAGCATGCATCGCTCGACATCGTATCTTATGTGCATCGCATGCGCATTGAGACACGTCACGTCACATGCCCATGGCACCACTTGATATCGCATCTTAAGTGCATCATATCGCATGCGCATTGAGTCACCTCGCATCACATGTGCATGGCATCGCTCGATATCGCATCTTATGTGCATCGCATCGTATGCGCATTGAGCCTCGTCGCATCGCATTGCTTGATATCGCATCTTATGTTCATCTCATCGCATGTGCATTGAGTCACGTCGCACCACATGCGCATGGCATCCCTCGACATCGCATCTTGTGTGCATCATATCGCATGCGCATTGAGTCACGTCGCATCACATGTGCACGGCTTCGCTTGATATCGCATCTGATCTGCATCGCATCGCATGCGCATTGAGTCACGTCGCGTCACATGTGCATGGCATCGCTTGATATCGCATCTTATGTGCGTCGCATCGCATGCGCATTGAGTCACATCGCGTCACATGCGCATGGCATCAGTTGATATCGCACTTTATGTGGATCGCATTGCATGCGCATTGAGCCATGTCTCATCACATTTGCATGACTTATGTGCAGCGCATCGCATGCTTATTGAGTCACGTCACGTCACTTGCGCATGGCATCGCTTGATATCGCATCTTATATGCATCGCATCGCATGCCCATTCAGTCACATCGCGTCACATTCGCATGGCAACAGTTGATGTCGCATCTTATGTGCATCGCATCGCATGCGCATTGAGTTACTTCGCATCACATGCACATGGCATCAGTTAATATCGCATCTCATGTGCGTCGCATTGCATGCGCATTGAGTCACGTCGCGTCACATTCGCATGGAATCGCTTGATATCGCATTTTATGTGCATCGCATCGCATGCTTATTCAGACACGTCGCGTCACATGCGCATGGCATCGCTTGATATCGCATCTTATGTGCATCGCATCCCATGCGCATTAAGTCACATCGCGTCACATGCGCGTGGCATCAATTGATATCGCATCTTATGTTCATCGCATCGCAAGCGCATTGAGTCACAATGCATCACATGCGCATGGCATCGCTAGACAACGCATCTTATGCGCATCGCATCGCATGCGCATTGAGTCATTTCTCGTCACATTTGCATGTCATCGCTTGTTATCGCATCTTCTGTGCATCGCATCACATGCGCATTGAGTCACGTCGCATCACATGCACATGGCATCACTTGATATCGCATCTTATGTGCGTCCTATCGCATGCGCATTGAGTCATATCTCGTCACATTTGCATGGCATTGCTTGATATCGCATCTTATGTGCATCGCATCGCATGCGCATTGAGTCACATCGTGTCACATGCGCATGGCATTTCTTGATATCGCATCTTATGTGCATCGCATCGCATGCTCGTTGAGTCACGTCGCGTCACATGCGCATGGCACTGCTTGATATGGCATCTCAAGTGCATCGCATCGCATGCGCATTCAGTCACGTCGCATCACATGCGCATGGCAACGCTTGATATCGCATCTTATGTGCATTGCATCGCATGCGCATTGACCCACGTCACGTCGCATTCGCATGGCATTGCCTGATATCGCATCTTATGTTCATCGCATCGCATGTGCATTGAGTCACGTCGCAACACATGCTCATGGCATCGCTCGATATCGCTTCTTTTGTGCATCGCAACGCATGTGCATTGAGTCAATTCGCGACAGGTGGGCATGGCATCGCTTTTTATGCCATCTTATGTGCATCGCATCGCATGCGCGTTGAGTCACAACGCGTCACATGCGCATGGCATCACTTGATATCACATCTTATGTGCATCGCATTGCATGCGCATTGAGTCACTTCGCATCACATGCACATGGCAATGCTTTATATCGCATCTTATGTGCATCGCTTCGCAGCGTGTTGAGTTACATCGCGTCACATAAGCATGCATCGCTCGACATCGCATCTTGTGTGCATCGCATGCGCATTGAGACACGTCACGTCACATGCGCATGGCACCGCTTGATATCGCATCTTAAGTGCATCATATCGCATGCGCATTGAGTCACCTCGCAACACATGTGCATGGCATCGCTCGATATCGCATCTTATGTGCATCGCATCGTATGCGCATTGAGCCTCGTCGCATCGCATTGCTTGATATCGCATCTTATGTTCATCTCATCGCATGTGCATTGAGTCACGTCGCACCACATGCGCATGACATCCCTCGACATCGCATCTTATGTGCATCGCATGCGCATTGAGCCACATCGCATCACACGCGCATGGCATCGCTCGACATCTCATCTTATGTGCATCGGATCGCATGCGCATTGAGTCACATCGCGTCACATTTGCGTGGCATCGCTTGATATAGCATTTTATGTTAATAGCATCGCATGCGCCTTGAGTCACGTCTCGTCAAATGCGAATGGCATCGCTTCATATCGCATCTCATGTGCATTGCATCGCATGCGCATTGAGTCACGTCGCATCACATGAGCATGGCATCGCTTGATATCGCATCTTATGTTCATTGCAACGTATGTGCATTGAGCCACGTCACACCACATGCGCATGACATCGCTCGATATCGCATCTTATGTGCATCGCATCGCATGCTCATTGACTCACGTCGCGTCACATGCGAATGGCATCGCTTGATATCGCATCTCATGTGCATCGCATCGCATGCGCATTGAGTCACGTCGCATCACATGAGCATGGCATCGCTTGATATCGCATCTTATGTTCATTGCAACGTATGTGCATTGAGTCACGTCGCACCACATGCGCATGACATCGCTCGATATCGCAACTTTTGTGCATCGCATCGCATGCCCATTAAGTGACATCGCGTCATATGCGCATGGCATCGCTTGATATCATATCTTATGTGCATCGCATCGCAGCGCATTGAGTCACATCGCGTCACATACGCATGCATCGTTCGACATCGCGTCTTATGTGCATCGCATGAGCATTGAGTCACGTCGCGTCACATGCGCATGGCATCGCTTGATATCGCATCTTATGTGCATCGCATCGAATGCGCTTTGAGTCACGTCGCATCACATGCGTATGGCATCGCTTGATATCGCACCTTATATGCATCGCATCGCAGCGGTTTGAGTCACATCGCGTCACATGCGCATGCATCGCTCGACATCGCGTCTTATGTGCATCGCTTTGCAGCGCATTGAGTCACATCACGTCACATACGGATGCATCGCTCAACATTGCATCTTATGTGCATCGCATGCGCATGAGTCACGTAGCGTCACATGCGCATGGCATCGCTTGATATCGCACTTTATGTGCATCGCATCGCGTGCGCATTGAGTCATGTCGTGTCACATGCGCATGGCATAGCTCGATATCGCATCTTTTGTGAATCGCATCGCATGCGCTTTGCGTGACATCGCGTCATATTAGCATGGCCTCTCTTGATATCGCGTCTTATGTGCATCGCATCGCAGCGCAAAGAGTCACATACGCATGCATGGCTAGACATCGCATCTTATGTGAATCGCATGCGCATTGAGTCACATCGTATCACACGCGCATGGCATCGCTCTACATCGCATCTTATGTGCATCGCATGGCAGCCGCATTGAGTCACATTGCTTCACTTGCGCATGGCATCGCTTGATATCGCATCTTATGTGCATCGCGTCGCGTGCGCATTGAGTCACGTCGTGTTACATGCGCATGGCATCGCTTGATATCGCATCTTATGTGCACCGCATCAAATGCGCAGTGAGTCACGTCGCGTCACATGCGCATGGCATCGCTTGATATCGCATCTTGTGTGCATCATATCGCATGCGCATTGAGTCACGTCGCATCACATGTGCATGGCATCGCTTGATATCGCATCTTATCTGCATCGCATCGCATGCGCATTGAGTCACGTCGCGTCACATGCGCATGGCATCGCTTGATATCGCATCTTATGTGCATCGCATCGCATGCGCATTGAGTCACATCGCGTCACATGCCCATGGCATCAGTTGATATCGCACTTTATGTGGATCACATCGCATGCGCATTGAGTCATGTCTCGTCACATTTGCATGACTTATGTGCAGCGCATCGCATGCTTATTGAGTCACGTCACGTCACTTGCGCATGGCATCGCTTGATATCGCATCTTATGTGCATCGCATCGCATGCCCATTCAGTCACATCGCGTCACATCCGCATGGCAACAGTTGATGTCGCATCTTATATGCATCGCATCGCATGCGCATTGCGTTACTTCGCATCACATGCACATGGCATCAGTTGATATCGCATCTCATGTGCGTCGCATCGCATGCGCATTGACTCACGTCGCGTCACATTCGCATGGAATCGTTTGATATCGCATTTTATGTGCATCGCATCGCATGCTTATTCAGACACGTCGCGTCACATGCGCATGGCATCGCTTGATATTGCATCTTATGTGCATCGCATCCCATGCGCATTAAGTCACATCGCGTCACATGCGCGTGGCATCAATTGATATCGCATCTTATGTGCATCGCATCGCAAGCGCATTGAGTCACATCGCATCACATGCGCATGGCATCGCTAGACAACGCATCTTATGCGCATCGCATCGCATGCGTATTGAGTCATTTCTCGTCACATTTGCATGTCATCGCTTGTTATCGCATCTTCTGTGCATCGCATCGCATGCGCATTGAGTCACGTCGCATCACATGCACATGGCATCACTTGATATCGCATCTTATGTGCGTCCTATCGCATGCGCATTGAGTCATATCTCGTCACATTTGCATGGCATTGCTTGATATCGCATCTTATGTGCATCGCATCGCATGCGCATTGAGTCACATCGTGTCACATGCGCATGGCATTTCTTGATATCGCATCTTATGTGCATCGCATCGCATGCTCGTTGAGTCACGTCGCGTCACATGCGCATGGCACCGCTTGATATGGCATCTGAAGTGCATCGCATCGCATGCGCATTCAGTCACGTCGCATCACATGCGCATGGCATCGCTTGATATCGCATCTTATGTGCATCGCATCGCATGCGCATTGACCCACGTCGCTTCGCATTCGCTTGGCATTGCCTGATATCGCATCTTATGTTCATCGCATCGCATGTGCATTGAGTCACGTCGCAACACATGCTCATGGCATCGCTCGATATCGCATCTTTTGTGCATCGCAACGCATGTGCATTGAGTCACTTCGCGTCACGTGGGCATGGCATCGCTTTTTATGGCATCTTGTGAGCATCGCGTCGCATGCTAATTGAGCCACGTCGCGTCACATGCGCATGGCATCGCTTGATATCGCATCTTATGTGCATCGCATCGCATGCGCATTGAGTCACAACGCGTCACATGCGCATGGCATCACTTGATTTCACATCTTATGTGCATCGCATTGCATGCGCATTGAGTCACTTCGCATCACATGCACATGGCATTGCTTTATATCGCATCTTATGTGCATCGCTTCGCAGCGTGTTGAGTTACATCGCGTCACATACGCATGCATCGTTTGACATCGCGTCTTATGTGCATCGCATGAGCATTGAGTCACGTCGCGTCACATGCGGATGGCATCGCTCGACATCGCATCTTATGTGCATCGCATCGTATGCGCATTGAGCCTCGTCGCATCGCATTGCTTGATATCGCATCTTATGTTCATCTCATCGCATGAGCATTGAGTCACGTCGCACCACATGCGCATTGCATCCCTCGACATCGCATCTTGTGTGCATCGCATCGTATGCGCATTGAGCCTCGTCGCATCGCATTGCTTGATATCGCATCTTATGTTCATCTCATCGCATGTGCATTGAGTCACGTCGCACCACATGCGCATGGCATCCCTCGACATCGCATCTTGTGTGCATCATATCGCATGCGCATTGAGTCACGTCGCATCACATGTGCATGGCATCGCTTGATATCGCATCTGATCTGCATCGCATCGCATGCGCATTGAGTCACGTCGCGTCACATGTGCATGGCATCGCTTGATATCGCATCTTATGTGCATCGCATCGCATGCGCATTGAGTCACATCGCGTCACATGCGCATGGCATCAGTTGATATCGCACTTTATGTGGATCGCATCGCATGCGCATTGAGCCATGTCTCGTCACATTTGCATGACTTATGTGCAGCGCATCGCATGCTTATTGAGTCACGTCACGTCACTTGCGCATGGCATCGCTTCATATCGCATCTTATATGCATCGCATCGCATGCCCATTCAGTCACATCGCGTCACATCCGCATGGCAACAGTTGATGTCGGATCTTATGTGCATCGCATCGCATGCGCATTGAGTTACTTCGCATCACATGCACATGGCATCAGTTAATATCGCATCTCATGTGCGTCGCATCGCATGCGCATTGAGTCACGTCGCGTCACATTCGCATGGAATCGCTTGATATCGCATCTTATGTGCATCGCATCGCATGCTCGTTGAGTCACGTCGCGTCACATGCGCATGGCACCGCTTGATATGGCATCTCAAGTGCATCGCATCGCATGCGCATTCAGTCACGTCGCATCACATGCGCATGGCATCGCTTGATATCGCATCTTATGTGCATTGCATCGCATGCGCATTGACCCACGTCGCGTCGCATTCGCATGGCATTGCCTGATATCGCATCTTATGTTCATCGCATCGCATGTGCATTGAGTCACGTCGCAACACATGCTCATGGCATCGCTCGATATCGCATCTTTTGTGCATCGCAACGCATGTGCATTGAGTCAATTCGCGTCAGGTGGGCATGGCATCGCTTTTTATGGCATCTTATGTGCATCGCATCCCATGCGCGTTGAGTCACAACGCGTCACATGCGCATGGCATCACTTGATATCACATCTTATGTGCATCGCATTGCATGCGCATTGAGTCACTTCGCATCACATGCACATGGCATTGCTTTATATCGCATCTTATGTGCATCGCTTCGCAGCGTGTTAGTTACATCGCGTCACATAAGCATGCATCGCTCGACATCGCATCTCATGTGCATCGCATGCGCATTGAGACACGTCACGTCACATGCGCATGGCACCGCTTGATATCGCATCTTAAGTGCATCATTAGCATGCGCATTGAGTCACCTCGCATCACATGTGCATGGCATCGCTCGATATCGCATCTTATGTGCATCGCATCGTATGCGCATTGAGCCTCGTCGCATCGCATTGCTTGATATCGCATCTTATGTTCATCTCAACGCATGTGCATTGAGTCACGTCGCATCACACGCGCATGGCATCGCTCGACATCTCATCTTATGTGCATCGGATCGCATGCGCATTGAGTCACATCGAGTCACATTTGCGTGGCATCGCTTGATATAGCATTTTATGTTAATAGCATCGCATGCGCCTTGAGTCACGTCTCGTCACATGCGAATGGCATCGCTTGATATCGCATCTCATGTGCATCGCATTACATGCCCATTGAGTCACGTCGCATCACATGAGCATGGCATCGCTTGATATCGCATCTTATGTTCATTGCAACGTATGTGCATTGAGCCACGTCACACCACATGCGCATGACATCGCTCGATATCGCATCTTATGTGCATCGCATCGCATGCTCATGGACTCACGTCGCGTCACATGCGCATGGCATCGCTTGATATCGCATCTCATGTGCATCGCATCGCATGCGCATTGAGTCACGTCGCATCACACGAGCATGGCATCGCTTGATATCGCATCTTATGTTCATTGCAACGTATGTGCATTGAGTCACGTCGCACCACATGCGCATGACATCGCTCGATATCGCAACTTTTGTGCATCGCATCGCATGCCCATTGAGTGACATCGCGTCATATGCGCATGGCATCGCTTGATATCATATCTTATGTGCATCGCATCGCAGCGCATTGAGTCACATCGCGTCACATACGCATGCATCGTTCGACATCGCGTCTTATGTGCATCGCATGAGCATTGAGTCACGTCGCGTCACATGCGCATGGCATCGCTTGATATCGCATCTTATGTGCATCGCATCGCATGCGCATTGAGTCACGTCGCGTTACATGCGCATGGCATCGCTTGATGTCGCATCTTATGTGCACCGCATCAAATGCGCAGTGAGTCACGTCGCGTCACATGCGCATGGCATCGCTTGATATCGCATCTTGTGTGCATCATATCGCATGCGCATTGAGTCACGTCGCATCACATGTGCATGGCATCGCTTGATATCGCATCTTATCTGCATCGCATCGCATGCGCATTGAGTCACGTCATATCGCATGGGCATGGCATTGCTTGATATCGCATCTTATGTTCATCTCATCGCATGTGCATTGAGTCACGTCGAACCCCATGCGCATGACATCGCTCGACATCGCATCTTTTGCGCATCTCATCGCATGCGCATTGAGTGGCATCGCGTCATTAACGCATGGCATCGCTTGGTATCGCATCTTATGTGCATCGCATCGAAGCGCGTTGAGTTACATCGCGTAACATAAGGATGCATCGCACTACATCCCATCTTATGTGCATCGCAGGCCCATTGGGCCACATCGCATCACTTGCGCATGGCATCGCTGGACATCGCATCTTATGTGCATCGCATCGCATGCGCATTGAGTCACATCGCGTCACATGCACATGCCATCGCTTGATATCGCATCTTATGTGCAACGCATCGCATGCGCAGTGAGTCACGTCGCGTCACATACGCATGCATCGCTCGACATCGCATCTTATGAGCATCGCATCGCATCGCATGCGCATTGAGTCACGTCGCATCACATGCGCATGGCATCGCTTGATATCGCATCTTATGTTAATCTAATCGTATGTGCATTGAGTCACGTCGCACCACATGCGGATGACATCTATCGACATCGCATCTTTTGTGCATCGCATCGCATGCGTATTGAGTCACGTCCCATCACATGCTCATGGCATCGCTCGACAACGCATCTTATGTGCATCGCATCGCATCGCATGCGCATTGAGTCACGTCGCATCACATGCGCATGGCATCGCTTGATATCGCATTTATGTGCATCGCATCGCATGCGCATTGAGTCACGTCGTACCACATGCGCATGACATCGCTTGACATCGCATCTTTTGTGCATCGCATCGCATGCGCATTGAGTGACATCGCGCCATATAGCATGGTATCGCTTGATATGGCATCTTATGTGCATCGCATCGTAGCGCATTGAGTTACATCGCGTCACATACGAATGCATCGCTCGACAACACATCTTATGTGCATCGCATGCGCATTGAGTCACATCGCATCACACGCGCATAGCATCACTCGACATCGCATCTTATGTGCATCGCATCGCATGCGCATTGAGTCACATCGCGTCACATGCACATGTCATCGCTTGATATTGCATCTTATGTGCATCGCATCGCATGCGCATTGAGCCACGTCGCATCCCATGCGCATGGCATCGCTTGATATCGCATCTTATGCGCATCGCATGCGCATTCATTCACGTCGCGTTCAATGCGCATGGCATTGCCTGATATCGCATCTTATCGTCATCGGATCGCATGTGCATTGAGTTACGTCGAACAACATGCGCATGACATCGCTCGATATCGCATCTTTTGCGCATCGCATCGCATGCGCATTGAGTTACATCGCGTCATATGCGCATGGCATCGCTTGATATCGCATCTTAAGTGCATCGCGTCGCATGTGCATTGAGTCACGTCGCGTCACATGCGCATGGCATCGCTTGATATCGCATCTTATGTGCATCGGATCGCATGCGCATTGAGTGGCTACGCATCACATGCACATGGCAGCGCTTGATATCGCATCTTATGTGCATCGCATCGAATGCTCATTGAGTCACATCGCGTCATATGCGCATGGCATCGCTTGATATCGCATTTTTATGTGCATCGCTTCGCAGCGCATTGAGTCATTTCTCGTCACATTTGCATGTCATCGCTTGTTATCGCATCTTCTGTGCATCGCATCGCATGCGCATTGAGTCCCTTCGCATCACATGCACATGGCATCGCTTGATATCGCATCTTATGCGCATCGCATGCGCATTCATTCACGTCGCGTCGCATGCGCATGGCATTGCCTGATATCGCATCTTATCGTCATCGGATCGCATGTGCATTGAGTTACGTCGAACAACATGCGCATGACATCGCTCGATATCGCATCTTTTGCGCATCGCATCGCATGCGCATTGAGTTACATCGCGTCATATGCGCATGGCATCGCTTGATATCGCATCTTAAGTGCATCGCGTCGCATGTGCATTGAGTCACGTCGCGTCACATGCGCATGGCATCGCTTGATATCGCATCTTATGTGCATCGGATCGCATGCGCATTGAGTGGCTACGCATCACATGCACATGGCAGCGCTTGATATCGCATCTTATGTGCATCGCATCGAATGCTCATTGAGTCACATCGCGTCATATGCGCATGGCATCGCTTGATATCGCATTTTTATGTGCATCGCTTCGCAGCGCATTGAGTCACGTCGCATCGCATGCGCATGATATTGCTTGATTTTGCATCTCATGTTCATCTCATCGCATGTGCATTGAGTCACTTCGTGCTACATGTGCATGACATCGCTTGATATCGCATCTTATGTGCACCGCATCGCATGCGCAGTGAGTCACTTCGTGCTACATGTGCATGGCATCGCTTGATATCGCATCTTATGTGCATCGCATCGCATGCGTATTGAGTCACATCGCATCACATGCGCATGGCATCGCTAGACAACGCATCTTATGCGCATCGCATCGCATGCGCATTGAGTCATTTCTCGTCACATTTGCATGTCATCGCTTGTTATCGCATCTTCTGTGCATCGCATCGCATGCGCATTGAGTCCCTTCGCATCACATGCACATGGCATCACTTGATATCGCATCTTATGTGCGTCCTATCGCATGCGCATTGAGTCATATCTCGTCACATTTGCATGGCATCGCTTGATATCGCATCTTATGTGCATCGCATCACATGCGCATTGAGTCACATCGTGTCACATGCGCATGGCATCGCTTGATATCGCATCTTATGTGCATCGCATCGCATGCTCGTTGAGTCACGTCGCGTCACATGCGCATGGCATCGCTTGATATGGCATCTCAAGTGCATCGCATCGCATGCGCATTCAGTCACGTCGCATCACATGCGCATGGCATCGCTTGAAATCGCATCTTATGTGCATCGCATCGCATGCGCATTGACCCACGTCGCGTCGCATTCGCATGGCATTGCCTGATATCGCATTTTATGTTCATCGCATCGCATGTGCATTGAGTCACGTCGCAACACATGCTCATGGCATCGCTCGATATCGCATCTTTCGTGCATCGCAACGCATGCGCATTGAGTCACTTCGCGTCACGTGGGCATGGCATCGCTTTTTAAGGCATCTTATGAGCATCGCGTCGCATGCTAATTGAGCCACGTCGCGTCACATGCGCATGGCATCGCTTGATATCGCATCTTATGTGCATCGCATCGCATGCGCATTGAGTCACAACGCATCACATGCGCATGGCATCACTTGATATCGCATCTTATGTGCATCGCATTGCATGCGCATTGAGTCACTTCGCATCACATGCACATGGCATTGCTTTATATCGCATCTTATGTGCATCGCTTCGCAGCGTGTTGAGTTACATCGCGTGACATAAGCATGCATCGCTCGACATCGCATCTTATGTGCATCGCATGCGCATTGAGACACGTCACGTCACATGCGCATGGCACCGCTTGATATCGCATCTTATGTGCATCATATCACATGCGCATTGAGTCACCTCGCATCACATGTGCATGGCATCGCTTGATATCGCATCTTATGTGCATCGCATCGTATGCGCATTGAGCCTCGTCGCATCGCATTGCTTGATATCGCATCTTATGTTCATCTCATCGCATGTGCATTGAGTCACGTCGCACCACATGCGCATGACATCCCTCGACATCGCATCTTATGTGCATCGCATGCGCATTGAGCCACCTCGCATCACACGCGCATGGCATCGCTCGACATCTCATCTTATGTGCATCGGATCGCATGCGCATTGAGTCACATCGCGTCACATTTGCGTGGCATCGCTTGATATAGCATTTTATGTTAATAGCATCGCATGCGCATTGAGTCACGTCTCGTCACATGCGAATGGCATCGCTTGATATCGCAATTCATGTGCATCGCATCGCATGCGCATTGAGTCACGTCGCATCACATGAGCATGGCATCGCTTGATATCGCATCTTATGTTCATTGCAACGTATGTGCATTGAGCCACGTCACACCACATGCGCATGACATCGCTCGATATCGCATCTTATGTGCATCGCATCGCATGCTCATTGACTCACGTCGCGTCACATGCGCATGGCATCGCTTGATATCGCATCTCATGTGCATCGCATCGCATGCGCATTGAGTCACGTCGCATCACATGAGCATGGCATCGCTTGATATCGCATCTTATGTTCATTGCAACGTATGTGCATTGATCACGTCGCACCACATGCGCATGACATCGCTCGATATCGCATCTTTTGTGCAGCGCATCGCATGCGCATTGAGTGACATCGCGTCATATGCGCATGGCATCGCTTGATATCGCATCTTATCTGCATCGCATCGCAGCGCATTTAGTCACATCGCGTCACATACGCATGCATCGTTCGACATCGCGTCTTATGTGCATCGCATGAGCATTGAGTCACGTCGCGTCACATGCGCATGGCATCGCTTGATATCGCATCTTATGTCAGGCCTGGGGGAATGGTACACATTGAGCGGGACTGCGCTCACGACCTTGAGCGTGTATGTTGGGTGAGGACACACCAGTTCAGTGACGTACCTTTCACAATGAGTGCAGGACGTGTTACGCCAACATTTAATCCCGAATGGGAAGGACAGTATTTCGCCGTCTTCGAAGGTGAAAAATCACATTGTTTGGTTTGTGGTGCAACAGTATCATATCCTTCACATTATAACATTAGGAGGCATTTCACAAATGCGCATGCGCAAGAATATGGTGAAGAGAAGCTGACAGGTGTTGCTCGTGAAAAAATGCTGGATCGTCTTAAGGAAAATTTACAAGCCAAAAGTGACAGTACTAGCAAGACGTTAGTTGACCGGCAAAACATAGTTCGTGCCAGTTTTAAAATTGCAAACGAAATTGCCAAATCCTCTAAACCCCTCTCTGAAGGAGACTTTATAAAGGAGTGTTTGATAACTGCTGCTGAAGAAATTTGCCCTGATTTAGTGAATTCCTTTAAATCTCTCAGTTTATCTCGTCGAACAGTCACCGAGCGAATTGCAGAAATTGCTTGCAATTTGGAGAAACAGCTGAAAACGAAAATCGGACAGTTGGTGTACTATTCATTCGCACTAGACGGGTGTAGTGACAGGAAAGACACGGCTCAGTTAGCTGTTTTCTTAAGAGGAGTTTATGAAAATTTCAATATCAGTGAAGAATTTCTAGATCTTGCATCGTTAAAAGACCGGACCACAGGTGAGAATGTGCTTTGCTAAAGACAATGGAACACTTTAGTCTTCCATTGGAAAAACTAGTTTGTGTTGCAACCGATGGAGCGCCATCCATGATGGGTCATACGTCGGGATTTGTAGGAAGACTTCGAGGTGTTCTTGCAGCAAAAGGAATAAACCCAGACGGTGTACTACATGTACATTGCTTTGTTCATCGCGAGGCATTGTGTGCGAAATCAGTGACGTTGGATACAGTGATGGCAGTTGTTGTGCGAATTGTGAATACCATTAGGTCGAATTCACTTCGTCATAGACAGTTTCAAGAATTTTTAAAAGATATAAATTCTGAGTTTTTAGATCTGCCATTTCGTTCTCAAATTAGATGGCTAAGTAGAGGCAACGTGCTTAAGAGAGTTTTCGCGTTACGAAGCGAAATAGACATTTTTTTAAAAGATCAGAAAATAGACTTTGGAGAACTTAGCACCAAAGACTGGATTTGTGATTTAGCATTTTTGAGTGATCTAACGTTACACTTAAATACATTGAACACCACCCTACAAGGAAAAGACAATTTAATCATTACGATGATTGATGAACTAAAGGCTTTCATGGACAAATTGCGACTCTGGATGTATCAAATACAGCTCACAGGTTTGTATCATTTTCCAAATTTGAAATGCGTATTTACTAAAGCATCTTCTGAACTACTAAATAAATACAAGACAATTCTGGAAGATTTACTGGAAGAATTTAAAACTCGATTTAATGATCTGAATACCATGAACACAGACTGGAGGTTGTTTAACAACCCATTTGCATTCGATGTTAAAGATGCACCACACTCTTTGCAGATGGAATTAACCGACCTCCAGAACAACACACCTCTGCGGAGTTTAGGACTGTTGTTTTGTACACTACCCAAAGTGAAGTTTCCAAATTTATGTCTCTTTGGCAGTCGCATTGTAGCTATGTTTGGTACAACATATTGTTGTGAGCAGTTTTTCAGTAAGCTGAACAATGTCAAAACTATTTCACGCAGCAGTTTAAATGATGAAAATTTAGTGCACATATTGCGATTGCAATGTTCAAATTTGCAGCCAGAATATTACGAAATAATGAAGCACAAAAGATTGCACGTTGCAACAGTGACTCAGTAAGTCGCGCTCCAGGTTTACGTGATTTACGAAGTGTTTTAGTTTATTGCATATTAATATACTTCAAAGTCTTGCAAGTCTATATAGCATTGTAAAATCTGAAAATATATCACTACAACATATATGTAAATATTGTATAGTGTTTAATTTTGTGTTTGTAATAAATTACAATTAAGCAACACGTGTACGCCACTGACTGGATCATGTGCCTTTATTACACGCAAGTATGGGACGGTAGAAGCCTGTTTTTTCTCACGCGAACACACGATGCGCCCAGGCCTGTCTTATGTGCATCGCATCGCATGCGCATTGAGTCACGTCGCGTAACATGCGCATGGCATCGCTTGATGTCGCATCTTATGTGCACCGCATCAAATGCGCAGTGAGTCACGTCGCGTCACATGCGCATGGCATCGCTTGATATCGCATCTTGTGTGCATCATATCGCATGCGCATTGAGTCACGTCGCATCACATGTGCATGGCATCGCTTGATATCGCATCTTATCTGCATCGCATCGCATGCGCATTGAGTCACGTCGCATCGCATGGGCATGGCATTGCTTGATATCGCATCTTATGTTCATCTCATCGCATGTGCATTGAGTCACGTCGAACCACATGCGCATGACATCGCTCGACATCGCATCTTTTGCGCATCTCATCGCATGCGCATTGAGTGGCATCGCGTCATAAACGCATGGCATCGCTTGGTATCGCATCTTATGTGCATCGCATCGCAGCGCGTTGAGTTACATCGCGTCACATAAGGATGCATCGCACGACATCCCATTTTATGTGCATCGCATGCCCATTGAGCCACATCGCATCACTTGCGCATGGCATCGCTGGACATCGCATCTTATGTGCATCGCATCGCATGCGCATTGAGTCACATCGCGTCACAGGCACATGGCATCGCTTGATATCGCATCTTATGTGCATCGCATCGCATGCGCTTTTGAGTCACATCACGTCACATGCGCATTTCATCGCTTGATATCGCATCTTATGTGCATCGCATCGCATGCGCAGTGAGTCACGTCGCGTCACATACGCATGCATCGCTCGACATCGCGTCTTATGTGCATCGCATGAGCATTGAGCACGTCGCGTCACATGCGCATGGCATCGCTTGATATCGCATCATATGTGCATCGCATCGCATGCGCATTGAGTCACATCACATCACATGCGCATGGCATCGCTCGACAACGCATCTTATGTGCATCGCATCGCATGCGCATTGAGTCATGTCACATTTGCATGGCATCGCTTGATATCGTATCTTATGTGCATCGCATCGCATGCGCGTTGAGTCAAGTCGCATCACATGCCTATGGCATCGCTTGATATCGCATCTTACGTGCATCGCATCGCATGCGTATTGAGTCACGTCCCATCACATGCGCATGGCATCGCTCGATAACGCATCTTATGTGCATCGCATCGCATCGCATGCGCATTGAGTCACGTCGCATCACATGTGCATGGCATCGCTTGATATCGCATCTTATCTGCATCGCATCGCATGCGCATTGAGTCACGTCGCATCGCATGGGCATGGCATTGCTTGATATCGCATCTTATGTTCATCTCATCGCATGTGCATTGAGTCACGTCGAACCACATGCGCATGACATCGCTCGACATCGCATCTTTTGCGCATCTCATCGCATGCGCATTGAGTGGCATCGCGTCATAAACGCATGGCATCGCTTGGTATCGCATCTTATGTGCATCGCATCGCAGCGCGTTGAGTTACATCGCGTCACATAAGGATGCATCGCACGACAACCCATTTTATGTGCATCGCATGCCCATTGAGCCACATCGCATCACTTGCGCATGGCATCGCTGGACATCGCATCTTATGTGCATCGCATCGCATGCGCATTGAGTCACATCGCGTCACAGGCACATGGCATCGCTTGATATGGCATCTTATGTGCATCGCATCGCATGCGCTTTTGAGTCACATCACGTCACATGCGCATTTCATCGCTTGATATCGCATCTTATGTGCATCGCATCGCATGCGCAGTGAGTCACGTCGCGTCACATACGCATGCATCGCTCGACATCGCGTCTTATGTGCATCGCATGAGCATTGAGCACGTCGCGTCACATGCGCATGGCATCGCTTGATATCGCATCATATGTGCATCGCATCGCATGCGCATTGAGTCACATCACATCACATGCGCATGGCATCGCTCGACAACGCATCTTATGTGCATCGCATCGCATGCGCATTGAGTCATGTCACATTTGCATGGCATCGCTTGATATCGTATCTTATGTGCATCGCATCGCATGCGCGTTGAGTCACGTCGCATCACATGCCTATGGCATCGCTTGATATCGCATCTTACGTGCATCGCATCGCATGCGTATTGAGTCACGTCCCATCACATGCGCATGGCATCGCTCGATAACGCATCTTATGTGCATCGCATCGCATCGCACGCGCATTGAGTCACGTCGCATCACATGTGCATGGCATCGCTTGATATCGCATCTTATCTGCATCGCATCGCATGCGCATTGAGTCACGTCGCATCGCATGGGCATGGCATTGCTTGATATCGCATCTTATGTTCATCTCATCGCATGTGCATTGAGTCACGTCGAACCACATGCGCATGACATCGCTCGACATCGCATCTTTTGCGCATCTCATCGCATGCGCATTGAGTGCCATCGCGTCATAAACGCATGGCATCGCTTGGTATCGCATCTTATGTGCATCGCATCGCAGCGCGTTGAGTTACATCGCGTCACATAAGGATGCATCGCACGACAACCCATTTTATGTGCATCGCATGCCCATTGAGCCACATCGCATCACTTGCGCATGGCATCGCTGGACATCGCATCTTATGTGCATCGCATCGCATGCGCATTGAGTCACATCGCGTCACAGGCACATGGCATCGCTTGATATGGCATCTTATGTGCATCGCATCGCATGCGCTTTTGAGTCACATCACGTCACATGCGCATTTCATCGCTTGATATCGCATCTTATGTGCATCGCATCGCATGCGCAGTGAGTCACGTCGCGTCACATACGCATGCATCGCTCGACATCGCGTCTTATGTGCATCGCATGAGCATTGAGCACGTCATGTCACATGCGCATGGCATCGCTTGATATCGCATCATATGTGCATCGCATCGCATGCGCATTGAGTCACATCACATCACATGCGCATGGCATCGCTGGACAACGCATCTTATGTGCATCGCATCGCATGCGCATTGAGTCATGTCACATTTGCATGGCATCGCTTGATCTCGTATCTTATGTGCATCGCATCGCATGCGCGTTGAGTCACGTCGCATCACATGCCTATGGCATCGCTTGATATCGCATCTTACGTGCATCGCATCGCATGCGTATTGAGTCACGTCCCCTCACATGCGCATGGCATCGCTCGATAACGCATCTTATGTGCATCGCATCGCATGCGCATTGAGTCACGTCGTACCACATGCGCATGACATCGCTTGACATCGCATCTTTTGTGCATCGCATTGCATGCGCATTGAGTGACATCGCGCCATATAGCATGGTATCGCTTGATATGGCATCTTATGTGCATCGCATCGCAGCGCATTGAGTTACATCGCGTCACATACGAATGCATCGCTCGACATCACATCTTATGTGCATCGCATGCGCATTGAGTCATGTCTCGTCACGTTTGCATGGCATCGCTTGATATCGCATCTTATGTGCATCGCGTTGCACGCGCATTGAGTCACGTCGCGTCACACGCACATGGCATCGCTTGATATCCCATCTCATGTGCATCGCATCGCATGCGCATTGTGTCACATCGCACCACACGCGCATGACATCTCTCGATATCGCATCATTTGTGCATCGCATCGCATGCGCATTGTGTCACGTCGCACCACACGCGCATGACATCGCTCGATATCGCATCATTTGTGTATCGCTTCGCATGCGCATTGAGTCACCTCGCATGACATGCGCATGGCATCGCGTGATATCGCATCTTATGTGCATTGCATCGCCTGCGTATTGAGTCACATCACGTCACATGCGCATGGAATCGCTTGATATCGCATCTTATGTGCATCGCATCGCATGCGCTTTTGAGTCACCTCACGTCACATACGCATGGCATCGCTTGATATCGCATCTTATGTGCATCGCGTTGCACGCGCATTGAGTCACGTCGCGTCACATGCACATGGCATCGCTTGATATCCCATCTCATGTGGATCGCATCGCATGCGCATTGTGTCACGTCGCACCACACGCGCATGACATCGCTCGATATCGCATCATTTGTGCATCGCTTCGCATGCGCATTGAGTCACGTCGCATGACATGCGCATGGCATCGCGTGATATCGCATCTTATGTACACCGCATCGCATGCGTATTGAGTCACGTCGCGTCACATGCGCATGGCATCGCTTGATATCGCATCTTATGTGCATCGCATCGCATGCGCATTGAGTCACATCGCGTCACATGCGCATGGCATCAGTTGATATCGCATCCTATGTGCATCGCATCGCATGCGCATTGCGTAACTTCGTATCACATGCGTATGGCATCGCTTGATATCGTACCTTATGTGCATCGCATCGCATGCGCATTGAGTCACATCGCTTCACATGCGCATGGAATCGCTTGATATCGCATCTTATGTGCATCGCATCGCATGCGCTTTTGAGTCACCTCACGTCAGATGCACATGGCATCGCTTGATATCCCTTCTCATGTGCATCGCAACGCTTGCGAATTGAGTACGTCGCATCACATACGCATGGCATCAGTTGATATCGCATCTTATGTGGATCGCATCGAATGCGCATTGAGTCATGTCTCGTCACATTTGCAGGATTTATGTGCAGGGCATCGCATGCTTGTTGAGTCACGTCACGTCACATGCGCATGGCATTGCTTGATATCGCATCTTATGTGCATCGCATCGCATGCGCTTTGAGTCACATCGCGTCACAGCCGCATGGCATCAGTTGATATCGCATCTGATGTGCATCGCATCGCATGCGCTTTTGAGTCACCTCACGTCACATGCGCTAGGAACCGCTTGATATCGCATCTTATGTGCATCGCACAGTATGCGCATTGAGTTACGTCGCGTCACATGCGCATGGCATCGCTTGATATCGCATCTCATGTGCATCGCATCGCATGCGCATTGTGTCACGTCGCACCACACGCGCATGACATCGCTCGATATCGCATCATTTGTGCATCGCTTCGCATGCGCGTTCAGTCACGTCGCATGACATGCGCATGGCATCGCGTGATATCGCATCTTATGTGCATCGCATCGCATGCGTATTGAGTCACGTCGCGTCACATGTGCATGGAATCGCTTGATATCGCATTTTATGTGCAGCGCATCACATGCTTATTGAGTCACGTCGCGTCACATGCGCATGGCATCGCTTGATATCGCATCTTATGTCCATCGCATCGCATGCTCATTCAGTCACATCGCGTGACATGCGCATGGCATCAGTTGATATCGCATTTTATGTGCATCGCATCGCATGCGCATTGCGTAACTTCGCATCACATGCGTATGGCATCGCTTGATATCGCATCCTATGTGCATCGCATCGCATGCGTATTGAGTCACATCACGTCACATGCGCATGGCATCGCTTGATATCGTACCTTATGTGCATCGTATCGCATGCTTATTGAGTCACATCGCTTCACATGCGCATGGAATCGCTTGATATCGCATCCTATGTGCATCGCATCGCATGCGCTTTTGAGTCACCTCACGTCACATGCACATGGCATCGCTTGATATCCAATCTCATGTGCATCGCATCGCATGCGAATTGAGTACGTCGCATCACATACGCATGGCATCGCGTGATATCGCATCCTATGTGCATCGCGTCGCATGCGCATTGAGTCACGTCGCGTCACATGAGCATGGAAACTCTTGATATCGCATCTTATGTGCATCGCATCGCATGCTTATTGAGTCACGTTGCGTCACATGCGCATGGCATCGCTTGATATCGCTTCTGATGTGCATCGCATCGCATACGCATTGAGTCACATCGCGTCACATGCGCATGGCAACAGTTGATATCGCATCTTATGTGGATCGCATCGCATGCGCATTGAGTCATGTCTCGTCACGTTTGCATGATTTATGTGCAGCGCAGCGCATGCTTATTGAGTCACGTCGCGTCACATGCGCATGGCATGGCTTGATATCGCATCTTATGTGCATCGCATTGCTTGCGCATTGAGTCACATCGCGTCACATGCGCATGGCATCAGATGATTATTTCATCTTATGTGCATCGCATCGCATGCGCATTGAGTCACTTCGCATCACATGCGCATGCCATCGCTCGACAACGCATCTTATGTGCATCGCATGGCATGCGCATTGAGTCATGTCTCGTCACATGCGCATGGCGTCGCTTGATATCGCATATTATGTGCATCGCATCGCATGCGCATTGAGTCACATCGCTTCACATGCGCATGGAATCGCTTGATATCGCATCTTATGTGCATCGCATCGCATGCGCTTTTGAGTCACCTCACGTCACATGCACATGGCATCGCTTGATATCCCATCTCATGTGCATCGCATCGCATGCGCATTGAGTCATGTCTCGTCACGTTTGCATGATTTATGTGCAGCGCATCACATGCTTATTGAGTCACGTCGCGTCACATGCGCATGGCATCGCTTGATATCGCATCTTATGTGCATCGCATCGCATGCGCATTGAGTCACATCGCGTCACATGCGCATGGCACCAGTTGATATCGCATCTTATGTGCATCGCATCGCATGCGCATTGCGTAACTTCGCATCACATGCGTATGGCATCGCTTGATATCGCATCCTAAGTGCATCGCATCGCATGCGTATTGAGACACATCACGTCACATGCGCATGGCATCGTTTGATATCGTACCTTATGTGCATCGCATCGCATGCGCATTGAGTCACATCGCTTCACATGCGCATGGAATCGCTTGATATCGCATCTTATGTGCATCGCATCGCATGCGAATTGAGTACGTCGCATCACATACGCATGGCATGGCTTGATATCGCATCTTATGTGCATCGCATTGCATGCGCATTGAGTCACATCGCGTCACATGCGCATGGCATCAGATGATTATTTCATTTTATGTGCATCGCATCGCATGCGCATTGAGTCACTTCGCATCACATGCGCATGCCATCGCTCGACAACGCATCTTATGTGCATCGCATGGCATGCGCATTGGGTCATGTCTCGTCACATGCGCATGGCGTCGCTTGATATCGCATATTATGTGCATCGCATCGCATGCACATTGAATCATGTCTCGTCACATTTCCATGGCATCGCTTGATATCGGATTTTATGTGCATCGCATCGCATGCGCATTGAGTCACATCGCGTCACATTCCCATGGCATCAGTTGAGATCGCTTCTTATGTGCATCGCATCGCATGCGCATTGAGTCACGTCGCATGACATGCGCATGGCATCGCGTGATATCGCATCTTATGTGCATCGCATCGCATGCGCATTGAGTCACATCGCGTCACATGCGCATGGCATCAGTTGAGATTGCATCTTATGTGCATCGCATCGCATGCGCATTGAGTCACGTCGCGTCACATCCGCATGGAATCGCTTGATTTCGCATTTTATGTGCAGCGCATCACATGGTTATTGAGTCACGTCGCGTCACATGCGCATGGCATCGCTTGATATTGCATTTTATGTGCATCGCATTGCATGCGCATTGAGTCACATCGCGTCACATGCGCATGGCATCAGTTGAGATTGCATCTTATGTGCATCGCATCGCATGCGCATTGAGTCACGACGCATGACATGCGCATGGCATCGCGTGATATCGCATCTTATGTGCATCGCATCGCATGCGCATTGAGTCACGTCGCGTCACATGGGCACGGAAACTCTTGATATCGCATCTTATGTGCATCGCATCGCATGCTTCTTGTGTCACGTCGCGTCTCATGCGCATGGCATCGCTTGATATCGCATCTTATGTGCATCGCATCGCATGCGCATTGAGTCACATCGCGTCACATGCGCATGGCATCAGTTGATATCGCATCTTATGTGCATCGCATCGCATGCGCATTGAGTCATGTCTCGTCACATTTGCAGGATTTATGTGCAGCGCATCGCATGCTTATTGAGTCACGTCACGTCACATGCGCATGGCATTGCTTGATATCGCATCTTATGTGCATCGCATCGCATGCGCTTTGAGTCACATCGCGTCACAGCCGCATGGCATCAGTTGATATCGTATTGATGTGCATCGCATCGCATGCGCTTTTGAGTCACCTCCCGTCACATGCGCTAGGAACCGCTTGATATCGCATCTTATGTGCATCGCACAGTATGCGCATTGAGCTCCGTCGCGTCACATGCGCATGGCATCGCTTGATATCGCATCTCATGTGCATCGCATCGCATGGGCATTGTGTCACGTCGCACCACACGCGCATGACATCGCTCGATATCGCATCATTTTGCATCGCTTCGCATGCGCGTTGAGTCACGTCGCATGACATGCGCATGGCATCGCCTGATATCGCATCTTATGTGCATCGCATCGCATGCGTATTGAGTCACGTCGCGTCACATGCGCATGGAATCGCTTGATATCGCATTTTATGTGCAGCGCATCACATGCTTATTGAGCCACGTCGCGTCACATGCGCATGGCATCGCTTGATATCGCATCTTATGTGCATCGCATCGCATGCGCATTTAGTCACATCGCGTCACATGCGCATGGCATCAGTTGATATCGCATCTTATGTGCATCGCATCGCATGCGCATTGCGTAACTTCGCATCACATGCGTATGGCATCGCTTGATATCGCATCCTATTAGCATCGCATCGCATGCGTATTGAGTCACATCACGTCACATGCGCATGGCATCGCTTGATATCGTACCTTATGTGCATCGCATCGCATGCGCATTGAGCCACATCGCTTCACATGCGCATGGAATCGCTTGATATCGCATCTTATGTGCATCGCATCGCATGCGCTTTTGAGTCACCTCACGTAACATGCACATGGCATCGCTTGATATCCCATCTCATGTGCATCCCATCGCATGCGAATTGAGTACGTCCCATCACATACGCATGGCATCGCGTGATATCGCATCCTATGTGCATCGCATCGCATGCGCATTGAGTCACATCGCGTCACATGCGCATGGCATCAGTTGATATCGCATCTTATGTGGATCGCATCGCATGTGCATTGAGTCATGTCTCGTCACATTTGCAGGATTTATGTGCAGCGCATCCCATGCTTATTGAGTCACGTCACGTCACATGCGCATGGCATCACTTGATATCGCATCGCATGCGCTTTGAGTCACATCGCGTCACAGCCGCATGGCATCAGTTGATATCGCATCTTATGTGGATCGCATCGCATGCGCATTGAGCCACTTCGCATCACATGCGCATGGCATCAGTTGATATCGCATCTCATGTGCATCGCATCGCATGCGCATTGAGTCACATCGCGTCACATGCGCATGGCATCAGTTGATATCGCATCTTATGAGCATCGCATCGCATGCGCATTCAGTCACTTCGCATCACATGCGAATGGTATCGCTTGATATGGCATCTTATGTGCATTGCATCACATGCGCATTGAGTCACAACCCATGACATGCGCATGGCATCGCTTGATATCGCATCTTATGTGCATCGCATCGCATGCGCATTGAGTCACATCTCGTCACATGCGCATGGCATCAGTTGATATCGCACCTTATGTGGATCGCATCGCATGCGCATTGAGTCATGTCTCGTCACATTTGCATGATTTATGTGCAGCGCATCGCATGCTTATTGAGTCACGTCGCGTCACATGCGCATGGCATGGCTTGATATCGCATCTTATGTGCATCGCATTGCATGCGCATTGAGTCACATCACGTCACATGCGCATGGCATCAGTTGATTATTTCATCTTATGTGCATCGCATCGCATGCGCATTGAGTCACTTCGCATCACATGCGCATGCCATCGCTCGACAACGCATCTTATGTGCATCGCATGGCATGCGCATTGAGTCATGTCTCGTCACATGCGCATGGCGTCGCTTGATATCGGATATTATGTGCATCGCATCGCATGCACATTGAGTCATGTCTCGTCACATTTCCATGGCATCGCTTGATATCGCATTTTATGTGCATCGCATCGCATGCGCTTTGAGTCACGTCTCGTCACATGCGCATGGCATCGCTTGATATCGCATCTTATTTGCATCGCACCGCATGCGCATTTTGTTACGTCGCGTCACATGCGCATGGCATCGCTTGATATCGCATCTAATGTGCATCGCATCGCACGCGCATTGAGTCACATCGCGTCACATTCGCATGGCATCAGTTGAGATCGCATCTTATGTGCATCGCATCGCATACGCATTGAGTCACTTCGCATCACATGCGAATGGCATCGCTTTATATGGCATCCTACGTGCATTGCATCGCATGCGTATTGTGTCACCTCCCATGACATGCGCATGGCATCGCTCGACAACGCATCTTATGTGCATCGCATCTCATGCGTATTGAGTCACGTCGCGTCACATGCGCATGGAATCGCTTGATTTCGCATTTACGTGCAGCGCATCACATGGTTATTGAGTCACGTCGCGTCACATGCGCATGGCATCGCTTGATATCGCATCTTAAGTGCATCGCATCGCATGCGCATTGAGTCACATCGCGTCACACGCGCATGGCATCACTTGATATCGCATCTTATGTGCATCGCATCGCATGCGCATTGAGTCACATCACATCACATGCGCATGGCATCGCTCGACAACGCATCTTATGTGCATCGCATCGCATGCGCATTGAGTCATGTCTCGTCACATTTGCATGGCATCGCTTGATATCGCATTTTATGTGCATCGCATCGCATGCGCATTGAGACACGACGCGTCACATGCGCTAGGAACCGCTTGATATCGCATCTTATGTGCATCGCACAGTATGCGCATTGAGTTACGTCGCGTCACATGCGCATGGCATCGCTTGATATCGCATCTCATGTGCATCGCATCGCATGCGCATTGTGTCACGTCGCACCACACGCGCATGACATCGCTCGATATCGCATCATTTTTGCATCGCTTCGCATGCGCATTGAGTCACGTCACATGATATGCGCATGGCATCGCGTGATATCGCATCTTATGTGCATCGCATCGCATGCGTATTGAGTCACGTCGCGTCACATGCGCATGGAATCGCTTGATATCGCATTTTATGTGCAGCGCATCACATGCTTATTGAGTCACGTCGCGTCACATGCGCATGGCATCGCTTGATATCGCATCTTATGTGCATCGCATCGCATGCGCATTGAGTCACATCGCGTCACATGCGCATGGCATCAGTTGATATCGCATCTTATGTGCATCGCATCGCATGCGCATTGCGTAACTTCGCATCACATGCGTATGGCATCGCTATATATCGCATCCTATGTGCATCGCATCGCATGCGTATTGAGTCACATCACGTCACATGCGCATGGCATCGTTTGATATCGTACCTTATGTGCATCGCATCGCATGCGCATTGAGTCACATCGCTTCACATGCGCATGGAATCGCTTGATATCGCATCTTATGTGCATCGCATCGCATGCGCTTTTGAGTCACCTCACGTCACATGCACATGGCATCGCTTGATATCCCATCTCATGTGCATCGCATCGCATGCGAATTGAGTACGTCGCATCACATACGCATGGCATCGCGTGATATCGCATCCTATGTGCATCGCATCGCATGCGCATTGAGTCACGTCGCGTCACATGAGCATGGAAACTCTTGATATCGCATCTTATGTGCATCGCATCGCATGCTTATTGAGTCACGTTGCGTCACATGCGCATGGCATCGCTTGATATCGCATCTGATGTGCATCGCATCGCATACGCATTGGGTCACATCGCGTCACATGCGCATGCAATCAGTTGATATCGCATCTTATGTGGATCGCATCGCATGCGCATTGAGTCATGTGTCGTCACATTTGCAGGATTTATGAGCAGCGCATCGCATGCTTATTGAGTCACGTCACGTCACATGCGCATGGAATCAGTTGATATCGCATCCTATGTGCATCGCATCGCATGCGCATTGCGTAACTTCGCATCACATGCGTATGGCATCGCTTGATATCGCATCCTATGTGCATCGCATCGCATGCGTATTGAGTCACATTACGTCACATGCGCATGGCATCGCTTGATATCGTACCTTATGTGCATCGCATCGCATGCGCTTTGAGTCACATCGCGTCACAGCCGCATGGCATCAGTTGATATCGCATCTGATGTGCATCGCATCGCATGCGCTTTTGAGTCACCTCACGTCACATGCGCTAGGAACCGCTTGATATCAAATTTTATGTGCCTCGCACAGTATGCGCATTGAGTTACGTCGCGTCACATGCGCATGGCATCGCTTGATATCGCATCTCATGTGCATCGCATCGCATGCGCATTGTGTCACTTCGCACCACACGCGCATGACATCGCTCGATATCGCATCATTTGTGCATCGCTTCGCATGCGCGTTGAGTCACGTCGCATGACATGCGCATGGCATCGCCTGATATCGCATCTTATGTGCATCGCATCGCATGCGTATTGAGTCACGTCGCGTCACATGCGCATGGAATCGCTTGATCTCGCATTTTATGTGCAGCGCATCACATGCTTATTGAGTCACGTCGCGTCACATGCGCATGGCATCGCTTGATATCGCATCTTATGTGCATCGCATCGCATGCGCATTTAGTCACATCGCGTCACATGCGCATGGCATCAGTTGATATCGCATCTTATGTGCATCGCATCGCATGCGCATTGCGTAACTTCGCATCACATGCGTATGGCATCGCTTGATATCGCATCCTATTAGCATCGCATCGCATGCGTATTGAGTCACATCACGTCACATGCGCATGGCATCGCTTGATATCGTACCTTATGTGCATCGCATTGCATGCGCATTGAGCCACATCGCTTCACATGCGCATGGAATCGCTTGATATCGCATCTTATGTGCATCGCATCGCATGCGCGTTTGAGTCACCTCACGTAACATGCACATGGCATCGCTTGATATCCCATCTCATGTGCATCGCATCGCATGCGAATTGAGTACGTCGCATCACATACGCATGGCATCGCGTGATAACGCATCCTATGTGCATTGCATCGCATGCGCATTGAGTCACATCGCGTCACATGCGCATGGCATCAGTTGATATCGCATCTTATGTGGATCGCATCGCATGCGCATTGAATCATGTCTCGTCACATTTGCAGGACTTATGTGCAGCGCATCGCATGCTAAATGAGTCACGTCACGTCACATGCGCATGGCATCGCTTGATATCGCATCTTATGTGCATCGCATCCCATGCGCTTTGAGTCACATCGCGTCACAGCCGCATGGCATCAGTTGATATCGCATCTTATGTGCATCGCATCGCATGCGCATTGAGCCACTTCGCATCACATGCGCATGGCATCAGTTGATATCGCTTCTCATGTGCATCGCATCGCATGCGCATTGAGTCACATCGCGTCACATGCGCACGGCATCACTTGAGATCGCATCTTATGTGCATCGCATCGCATGCGCATTGAGTCACTTCGCATCACATGCGAATTGCATCGCTTGATATGGCATCTTAAGTGCATTGCATCGCATGCGCATTGAGTGACCTCCCATGATATGCGCATTGCATCGCTCGACAACGCATCTTATTTGCATCGCATCGGATGCGTATTGAGTCTCGTCGCGTCAGATGGGCATGGAATCGCTTGATATCGCATTTTATGTGCAGCGCATCACATGCTTATTGAGTCAAGTCGCGTCACATGCGCATGGCACCGCTTGATATCGCATCTTAAGTGCATCGCATCGCATGCGCATTGAGTCACATCGCGTCACACGCGCATGGCATCAGTTGATATCGCATCTTATGTGCATCGCATCGCATGCGCATTGCGTAACTTCGCATCACATGCGTATGGTATCGCTTGATATCGCAACCTATGTGCATCGAATCGCATGCGCATTTAGTCACATCCCACCACATACGCATGGCATCGCTCGACAACGCATCTTATGTGCATCGCATCGCATGCGCATTGAGTCATATCTCGTCACATTTCCATGGCATCGCTTGATATCGCATCTTATGTGCATCGCATCGCATACGCATTGAGTCACGTCGCGTCACATGCGCATGGCATCGCTTGATATCGTACCTTATGTGCATCGCATTGCATGCGCATTGAGCCACATCGCTTCACATGCGCATGGTTTCGCTTGATATCGCATCTTATGTGCATCGCATCGCATGCGCTTTTGAGTCACCTCACGTAACATGCACATGGCATCGCTTGATATCCCATCTCATGTGCATCGCATCGCATGCGAATTGAGTACGTCGCATCACATACGCATGGCATCGCGTGATATCGCATCCTATGTGCATCGCATCGCATGCGCATTGAGTCACATCGCGTCACATGCGCATGGAATCAGTTGATATCGCATCTTATGAGCATCGCATCGCATGCGCATTCAGTCACTTCGCATCACATGCGAATGGTATCGCTTGATATGGTATCTTATGTGCATCGCATAGCATGCGCATTGAGTCCTGTCTCGTCACATGCGCATGGCGTCGCTTGATATCGCATATTATGTCCATCGCATCGCATGCACGTTGAGTCATGTCTCGTCACATTTCCATGGCATCGCTTGATATCGCATTTTCTGTGCATCGCATCACATGCGCATTGAGTCATGTCTCGTCACATATGCATGGCATCGCATGATATCGCATCTTATGTGCATCGCATCGCATGCGCATTGAGACACGTCGCGTCACATGCGCTAGGAACCGCTTGATATCGCATCTTATGTGCATCGCACAGTATGCGCATTGAGTTACGTCGCGTCACATGCGCATGGCATCGCTTGATATCGCATCTCATGTGCATCGCATCGCATGCGCATTGTGTCACGTCGCACCTCACGCGCATGACATCGCTCTATATCGCATCATTTGTGCATCGCTTCTCATGCGCATTGAGTCACGTCGCATGATATGCGCATGGCATCGCGTGATATCGCATCTTATGTGCATCGCATCGCATGCGTATTGAGTCACGTCGCGTCACATGCGCATGGAATCGCTTGATATCGCATTTTATGTGCAGCGCATCACATGCTTATTGAGTCACGTCGCGTCACATGCGCATGGCATCGCTTGATATCGCATCTTATGTGCATCGCATCGCATGCGCATTGAGTCACATCGCGTCACATGCGCAGGGCATCAGTTGATATCGCATCTTATGTGCATCGCATCGCATGCGCATTGCGTAACTTCGCAACACATGCGTATGGCATCGCTTGATATCGCATCCTATGTGCATCGCATCGCATGCGTATTGAGTCACATCACGTCACATGCGCATGGCATCGTTTGATATCGTACCTTATGTGCATCGCATCGCATGCGCATTGAGTCACATCGCTTCACATGCGCATGGAATCGCTTGATATCGCATCTTATGTGCATCGCATCGCATGCGCTTTTGAGTCACGTCGCGTCACATGAGCATGGAAACTCTTGATATCGCATCTTATGTGCATCGCATCGCATGCTTATTGAGTCACGTTGCGTCACATGCGCATGGCATCGCTTGATATCGCATCTGATGTGCATCGCATCGCATACGCATTGAGTCACATCGCGTCACATGCGCATGGCATCAGTTGATATCGAATCTTATGTGGATCGCATCGCATGCGCATTGAGTCATGTCTCGTCACATTTGCAGGATTTATTTGCAGCGCATCGCATGCTTATTGAGTCACGTCACGTCACATGCGCATGGCATCAGTTGATATCGCATCCTATGTGCATCGCATCGCATGCGCATTGCGTAACTTCGCATCACATGCGTATGGCATCGCTTGATATCGCATCCTATGTGCATCGCATCGCATGCGTATTGAGTCACATTACGTCACATGCGCATGGCATCGCTTGATATCGTACCTTATGTGCATCGCATCGCATGCGCATTGAGTCACATCGCTTCACATGCGCATGGAATCGCTTGATATCGCATCCTATGTGCATCGCATCGCATGCGTATTGAGTCACATTACGTCACATGCGCATGGCATCAGTTGATATCGCATCTAATGTGCATCGCATCGCATGCGCATTGAGTCATGTCTCGTCACATTTGCATGATTTATGTGCAGCGCATCGCATGCTTATTGAGTCACGTCGCGTCACATGCGCATGGCATGGCTTGATATCGCATCTTATGTGCATCGCATTGCATGCGCATTGAGTCACATCGCGTCACATGCGCATGGCATCAGTTGATTATTTCATCTTATGTGCATCGCATCGCATGCGCAATGAGCCACTTCGCATCACATGCGCATGCCGACAACGCATCTTATGTGCATCGCATGGCATGCGCATTGAGTCCTGTCTCGTCACATGCGCATGGCGTCGCTTGATATCGCATATTATGTGCATCGCATCGCATGCGCTTTGAGTCACGTCTCGTCACATGCGCATGGCATCGCTTGATATCGCATCTTATTTGCATCGCACCGCATGCGCATTTTGTTACGTCGCGTCACATGCGCATGGCATCGCTTGATATCGCATCTAATGTGCATCGCATCGCATGCGCATTGAGTCACATCGCGTCACATGCGCATGGCATCAGTTGAGATCGCATCTTATGTGCATCGCATCGCATGCGCATTGAGTCACTTCGCATCACATGCGAATTGCATCGCTTGATATGGCATCTTATGTGCATTGCATCGCATGCGCATTGAGTGACCTCCCATGATATGCGCATGGCATCGCTCGACAACGCATCTTATTTGCATCGCATCGCATGCGTATTGAGTCTCGTCGCGTCAGATGGGCATGGAATCGCTTGATATCGCATTTTATGTGCAGCGCATCACATGCTTATTCAGTCAAGTCGCGTCACATGCGCATGGCACCGCTTGATATCGCATCTTAAGTGCATCGCATCGCATGCGCATTGAGTCACATCGCGTCACACGCGCATGGCATCAGTTGATATCGCATCTTATGTGCATCGCATCGCATGCGCATTGCGTAACTTCGCATCACATGCGTATGGTATCGCTTGATATCGCAACCTATGTGCATCGCATCGCATGCGCATTGAGTCACATCCCACCACATACGCATGGCATCGCTCGACAGCGCATCTTATGTGCACCGCATCGCATGCGCATTGAGTCATATCTCGTCACATTTCCATGGCATCGCTTGATATCGCATCTTATGTGCATCGCATCGCATACGCATTGAGTCACGTCGCGTCACATGCGCATGGCATCGCTTGATATCGTACCTTATGTGCATCGCATTGCATGCGCATTGAGCCACATCGCTTCACATGCGCATGGAATCGCTTGATATCGCATCTTATGTGCATCGCATCGCATGCGCTTTTGAGTCACCTCACGTAACATGCACATGGCATCGCTTGATATCCCATCTCATGTGCATCGCATCGCATGCGAATTGAGTACGTCGCATCACATACGCATGGCATCGCGTGATATCGCATCCTATGTGCATCGCATCGCATGCGCATTGAGTCACATCGCGTCACAGGCGCATGGCATCAGTTGATATCGCATCTTATGAGCATCGCATCGCATGCGCATTCAGTCACTTCGCATCACATGCGAATGGTATCGCTTGATATGGCATCTTATGTGCATCGCATAGCATGCGCATTGAGTCCTGTCTCGTCACATGCGCATGGCGTCGCTTGATATCGCATATTATGTCCATCGCATCGCATGCACGTTGAGTCATGTCTCGTCACATTTCCATGGCATCGCTTGATATCGCATTTTATGTGCATCGCATCGCATGCGCATTGAGTCATGTCTCGTCACATATGCATGGCATCGCTTGATATCGCATCTTATGTGCATCGCATCGCATACGCATTGAGACACGTCGCGTCACATGCGCTAGGAACCGCTTGATATCGCATCTAATGTGCATCGCACAGTATGCGCATTGAGTTACGTCACGTCACATGCGCATGGCATCGCTTGATATCGCATCTCATGTGCATCGCATCGCATGCGCATTGTGTCACGTCGCACCACACGCGCATGACATCGCTCGATATCGCATCATTTTTGCATCGCTTCTCATGCGCATTGAGTCACGTCGCATGATATGCGCATGGCATCGCGTGATATCGCATCTTATGTGCATCGCATCGCATGCGTATTGAGTCACGTCGCGTCACATGCGCATGGAATCGCTTGATATCGCATTTTATGTGCAGCGCATCACATGCTTATTGAGTCACGTCGCGTCACATGCGCATGGCATCGCTTGATATCGCATCTTATGTGCATCGCATCGCATGCGCATTGAGTCACATCGCGTCACATGCGCATGGCATCAGTTGATATCGCATCTTATGTGCATCGCATCGCATGCGCATTGCGTTACTTCGCAACACATGCGTATGGCATCGCTTGATATCGCATCCTATGTGCATCGCATCGCATGCGTATTGAGTCACATCACGTCACATGCGCATGGCATCGTTTGATATCGTACCTTATGTGCATCGCATCGCATGCGCATTGAGTCACATCGCTTCACATGCGCATGGAATCGCTTGATATCGCATCTTATGTGCATCGCATCGCATGCGCTTTTGAGTCACGTCGCGTCACATGAGCATGGAAACTCTTGATATCGCATCTTATGTGCATCGCATCGCATGCTTATTGAGTCACGTTGCGTCACATGCGCATGGCATCGCTTGATATCGCATCTGATGTGCATCGCATCGCATACGCATTGAGTCACATCGCGTCACATACGCATGGCATCAGTTGAAATCGAATCTTATGTGGATCGCATCGCATGCGCATTGAGTCATGTCTCGTCACATTTGCAGGATTTATTTGCAGCGCATCGCATGCTTATTGAGTCACGTCACGTCACATGCGCATGGCATCAGTTGATATCGCATCCTATGTGCATCGCATCGCATGCGCATTGCGTAACTTCGCATCACATGCGTATGGCATCGCTTGATATCGCATCCTATGTGCATCGCATCGCATGCGTATTGAGTCACATTACGTCACATGCGCATGGTATCGCTTGATATCGTACCTTATGTGCATCGCATCGCATGCGCATTGGGTCACATCGCTTCACATGCGCATGGAATCGCTTGATATCGCATCCTATGTGCATCGCATCGCATGCGTATTGAGTCACATTACCTCACATGCGCATGGCATCGCTTGATATCGCATCTAATGTGCATCGCATCGCATGCGCATTGAGTCACATCGCGTCACATGCGCATGGCATCAGTTGATATCGCATCTTATGAGCATCGCATCGCATGCGCATTCAGTCACTTCGCATCACATGCGAATGGTATCGCTTGATATGGCATCTTATGTGCATTGCATCGCATTCGCATTGAGTCACAACCCATGACATCCGCATGGCATCGCTTGATATCGCATCTTATGTGCATCGCATCGCATGCGCATTGAGTCATGTCTCGTCACATTTGCAGGATTTATGTGCAGCGCATCGCATGCTTATTGAGTCACGTCACGTCACATGCGCATGGCATCGCTTGATATCGCATCTTATGTGCATCGCATCGCATGCGCTTTGAGTCACATCGCGTCACAGCCGCATGGCATCAGTTAATATCGCATCTTATGTGCATCGCATCGCATGCGCATTGAGCCACTTCGCATCACATGCGCATGGCATCAGTTGATATCGCATCTCATGTGCATCGCATCGCATGCGCATTGAGTCACATCGCGTCACATGCGCATGGCATCTGTTGATATCGCATCTTATGAGCATCGCATCGCATGCGCATTCAGTCACTTCGCATCACATGCGAATGGTATCGCTTGATATGGCATCTTATGTGCATTGCATCGCATGCGCATTGAGTCACAACCCATGACATGCGCATGGCATCGCTTGATATCGCATCTTATGTGCATCGCATCGCATGCGCATTGAGTCACATCTCGTCACATGCGCATGGCATCAGTTGATATCGCATTTTATGTGGATCGCATCACATGCGTATTGAGTCACGTCGCGTCACATGCGCAAGGAATCGCTTGATATCGCATTTTATGTGCAGCGCATCACATGCTTATTGAGTCACGTCGCGTCACATGCGCATGGCATGGCTTGATATCGCATCTTATGTGCATCGCATTGCATGCGCATTGAGTCACATCGCGTCACATGCGCATGGCATCAGTTGATTATTTCATCTTATGTGCATCGCAGCGCATGCGCATTGAGTCACTTCGCATCACATGCGCATGCCATCGCTCGACAACGCATCTTATGTGCATCGCATGGCATGCGCTTTGAGTCATGTCTCGTCACATGCGCATGGCGTCGCTTGATATCGCATATTATGTGCATCGCATCGCATGCACATTGAGTCATGTCTCGTCACATTTCCATGGCATCGCTTGATATCGCATTTTATGTGCATCGCATCGCATGCGCTTTGAGTCACGTCTCGTCACATGCGCATGGCATCGCTTGATATCGCATCTTATTTGCATCGCACCGCATGCGCATTTTGTTACGTCGCGTCACATGCGCATGGCATCGCTTGGTATCGCATCTAATGTGCATCGCATCGCACGCGCATTGAGTCACATCGCGTCACATTCGCATGGCATCAGTTGAGATCGCATCTTATGTGCATCGCATCGCATGCGAATTGAGTCACTTCGCATCACATGCGAATGGCATCGCTTTATATGGCATCCTATGTGCATTGCATCGCATGCGTATTGTGTCACCTCCCATGACATGCGCATGGCATCGCTCGACAACGCAACTTATGTGCATCGCGTCTCATGCGTATTGAGTCACGTCGCGGCACATGCGCATGGAATCGCTTGATTTCGCATTTTATGTGCAGCGCATCACATGGTTATTGAGTCACGTCGCGTCACATGCGCATGGCATTGCTTGATATCGCATCTTATGTGCATTGCATTGCATGCGCATTGAGTCACATCGCGTCACATGCGCATGGCATCAGTTGAGATCGCAACTTATGTGCATCGCATCGCATGCGCATTGAGTCACTTCGCATCAGATGCGAATTGCATCGCTTGATATGGCATCTTATGTGCATTGAATCGCATGCGCATTGAGTGACCTCCCATGATATGCGCATGGCATCGCTCGACAACGCATCTTATGTGCATCGCATCGCATGCGTATTGAGTCACGTCGCGTCAGATGTGCATGGCACCGCTTGATATCGCATCTTAAGTGCATCGCATCGCATGCGCATTGAGTCACATAGCGTCACACGCGCATGGCATCAGTTGATACCGCATCTTATGTGCATCGCATCGCATGCGCATTGAGTCACATCACATCACATGCGCATGGCATCGCTCGACAACGCATCTTATGTGCATCGCATCGCATGCGCATTGGGTCATGTCTTGTCACATTTGCATGGCATCGCTTGATATCGCATCTTATGTGCATCGCATCGCATGCGCATTGAGACACGTCGCGTCACATGCGCTAGGAACCGCTTGATATCGCATCTTATGTGCATCGCATCGCATGCGCATTGTGTCACGTCGCACCACACGCGCATGACATCGCTCGATATCGCATCACTTGTGCATCGCTTCGCATGCGCATTGAGTCACGTCGCACGATATGCGCATGGCATCGCGTGATATCGCATCTTATGTGCATCGCATCGCATGCGTATTGAGTCACGTCGCGTCACATGCGCATGGAATCGCTTGATATCGCATTTTATGTGCAGCGCATCACATGCTTATTGAGTCACGTCGCGTCACATGCGCATGGCATCGCTTGATATCGCATCTTATGTGCATCGCATCGCATGCGCATTGAGTCACATCACGTCACATGCGCATGGCATCAGTTGATATCGCATCTTATGTGCATCGCATCGCATGCGCATTGCGTAACTTCGCATCACATGCGTATGGCGTCGCTTGATATCGCATCCTATGTGCATCGCATCGCATGCGTATTGAGTCACATCACGTCACATGCGCATGGCATCGCTTGATATCGTACCTTACGTGCATCGCATCGCATGCGCATTGAGTCACATCGCTTCACATGCGCATGGAATCGCTTGATATCGCATCTTATGTGCATCGCATCGCATGCGCTTTTGAGTCACCTCACGTCACATGCACATGGCATCGCTTGATATCCCATCTCATGTGCATCGCATCGCATGCGAATTGAGTACGTCGCATCACATACGCATGGCATCGCGTGATATCGCATCCTATGTGCATCGCATCGCATGCGCATTGAGTCACGTCGCGTCACATGAGCATGGAAACTCTTGATATCGCATCTTATGTGCATCGCATTGCATGCTTATTGAGTCACGTTGCGTCACATGCGCATGGCATTGCTTGATATCGCATCTGATGTGCATCGCATCGCATACGCATCGAGTCACATCGCGTCACATGCGCATGGCATCAGTTGATATCGCATCCTATGTGGATCGCATCGCATGCGCATTGAGTCATGTCTCGTCACATTTGCAGGATTTATGTGCAGCGCATCGCATGCTTATTGAGTCACGTCACGTCACATGCGCATGGCATCGCTTGATATCGCATCTTATGTGCATCGCATCGAATGCGCTTTGAGTCACATCGCGTCACATGCGCATGGCATCAGTTGATATCGCATCCTATGTGGATCGCATCGCATGCGCATTGAGTCATGTCTCGTCACATTTGCAGGATTTATGTGCAGCGCATCGCATGCTTATTGAGTCACGTCACGTCACATGCGCATGGCATCGCTTGATATCGCATCTTATGTGCATCGCATCGCATGCGCTTTGAGTCACATCGCGTCACAGCCGCATGGCATCAGTTGATATCGCATCTTATGTGCACAACATCGCATGCGCATTGAGCCACTTCGCATCACATGCGCATGGCATCAGTTGATATCGCATCCTATGTGGATCGCATCGCATGCGCATTGAGTCATGTCTCGTCACATTTGCAGGATTTATGTGCAGCGCATCACATGCTTATTGTGTCAAGTCGCGTCACCTGCGCATGGCACCGCTTGATATCGCATCTTTAGTGCATCGCATCGCATGCGCATTGAGTCACATCGCGTCACACGCGCATGGCATCAGTTGATATCGCATCTTATGTGCATCGCATCGCATGCGCATTGCGTAACTTCGCATCACATGCGTATGGTATCGCTTGATATCGCAACCTATGTGCATCGCATCGCATGCGCATTGAGTCACATCCCACCACATACGCATGGCATCGCTCGACAACGCATCTTATGTGCATCGCATCGCATGCGCATTGAGTCATATCTCGTCACATTTCCATGGCATCGCTTGATATCGCATCTTATGTGCATCGCATCGCATACGCATTGAGTCACGTCGCGTCACATGCGCATGGCATCGCCTTATATCGCATCTTGTGTGAATCGCACCGCATGCGCATTGAGTCACGTCGCGTCGCATTCGCGTGGTATTTCTTGATATCGCATCTTATGTCCATCGAATCGCATGTGCACTGAGTCACGTAGCACCACACGCGCATGACATCGCTCGATATCGCATCATTTGTGCATCGCTTCGCATGCGCATTGAGTCACGTCGCATGATATGCGCATGGCATCGCGTGATATCGCATCTTATGTGCATCGCATCGCATGCGTATTGAGTCACGTCGCGTCACATGCGCATGGAATCGCTTGATATCGCATTTTATGTGCAGCGCATCACATGCTTATTGAGTCACGTCGCGTCACATGCGTATGGCATCGCTTGATATCGCATCCTATGTGCATCGCATCGCATGCGTATTGAGTCCCATCACGTCACATGCGCATGGCATCGCTTGATATCGTACCTTATGTGCATCGAATCGCATGCGCATTGAGTCACATCGCTTCACATGCATATGGAATCGCTTGATATCGCATCTTATGTGCATCGCATCGCATGCGCTTTTGAGTCACCTCACGTCACATGCACATGGCATCGCTTGATATCCCATCTCATGTGCATCGCATCGCATGCGAATTGAGTACGTCGCATCACAGACGCATGGCATCGTGTGATATAGCATCCTATGTGCATCGCATCGCATGCGCATTGAGTCACGTCGCGTCATCGGAGCATGGAAACTCTTGATATCGCATCTTATGTGCATCGCATCGCATGCTTATTGAGTCACGTTGCGTCACATGCGCATGGCATCGCTTGATATCGCATCTGATGTGCATCGCATCGCATACGCATTGAGTCACATCGCGTCACATGCGCATGGCATCAGTTGATATCGCATCCTATGTGGATCGCATCGCATGCGCATTGAGTCATGTCTCGTCACATTTGCAGGATTTATGTGCAGCGCATCGCATGCTTATTGAGTCACGTCACGTCACATGCGCATGGGATCGCTTGATATCGCATCTTATGTGCATCGCATCGCATGCGCTTTGAGTCACATCGCGTCACAGCCGCATGGCATCAGTTGATATCGCATCTTATGTGCATCGCATCGCATGCGCATTGAGCCACTTCGCATCACATGCGCATGGCATCAGTTGATATCGCATCTCATGTGCATCGCATCGCATGCGCATTGAGTCACGTCGCGTCACATTCGCATGGAATCGCTTGATATCGCATTTTATGTGCATCGCATCGCATGCTTATTCAGACACGTCGCGTCACATGCGCATGGCATCGCTTGATATCGCATCTAATGTGCATCGCATCGCATGCGCATTGAGTCACATCGCGTCACATGCGCATGGCATCAGTTGATATCGCATCTTATGAGCATCGCATTGCATGCGCATACAGTCACTTCGCATCACATGCGAATGGTATCGCTTGATATGGCATCTTATGTGCATTGCATCGCATTCGCATTGAGTCACATCTCGTCACATGCGCATGGCATCAGTTGATATCGCACCTTATGTGGATCGCATCGCATGCGCATTGAGTCATGTCTCGTCACATTTGCATGATTTATGTGCAGCGCATCGCATGCTTATTAAGTCACGTCGCGTCACATGCGCATGGCATGGCTTGATATCGCATCTTATGTGCATCGCATCGCATGCGCATTGAGTCACATCTCGTCACATGCGCATGGCATCAGTTGATATCGCACCTTATGTGGATCGCATCGCATGCGCATTGAGTCATGTCTCGTCACATTTGCATGATTTATGTGCAGCGCATCGCATGCTTATTAAGTCACGTCGCGTCACATGGGCATGGCATGGCTTGATATCGCATCTTATGTGCATCGCATTGCATGCGCATTGAGTCACATCGCGTCACATGCGCATGGCATCAGTTGATAAATTCATCTTATGTGCATCGCATCGCATGCGCATTGAGTCACTTCGCATCACATGCGCATGCCATCGCTCGACAACGCATCTTATGTGCATCGCATGGCATGCGCATTGAGTCCTGTCTCGTCACATGCGCATGGCGTCGCTTGATATCGCATATTATGTCCATCGCATCGCATGCACATTGAGTCATGTCTCGTCACATTTCCATGGCATCGCTTGATATCGCATTTTATGTGCATCGCATCGCATGCGCTTTGAGTCACGTCTCGTCACATGCGCATGGCATCGCTTGATATCGCATCTGATTTGCATCGCACCGCATACGCATTTTGTTACGTCGCGTCACATGCGCATGGCATCGCTTGATATCGCATCTAATGTGCATCGCATCACATGCGCATTGAGTCACATCGCGTCACATGCGCATGGCATCAGTTGAGATCGCATCTTATGTGCATCGCATCGCATGCGCATTGAGTCACTTCGCATCACATGCGAATTGCATCGCTTGATATGGCATCTTATGTGCATTGCATCGCATGCGCATTGAGTGACCTCCCATGATATGCGCATGGCATCGCTCGACAACGCATCTTATGTGCATCGCATCGCATGCGTATTGAGTCTCGTCGCGTCAGATGCGCATGGAATCGCTTGATATCGCATTTTATGTGCAGCGCATCACATGCTTATTGAGTCAAGTCGCGTCACATGGGCATGGCACCGCTTGATATCGCATCTTAAGTGCATCGCATCGCATGCGCATTGAGTCACATCGCGTCACACGCGCATGGCATCAGTTGATATCGCATCTTATGTGCATCGCATCGCATGCGCATTGCGTAACTTCGCATCACATGCGTATGGTATCGCTTGTTATCGCAACCTATGTGCATCGCATCGCATGCGCATTGAGTCACATCCCACCACATACGCATGGCATCGCTCGACAACGCATCTTATGTGCATCGCATCGCATGCGCATTGAGTCATATCTCGTCACATTTCCATGGCATCGCTTGATATCGCATCTTATGTGCATCGCATCGCATACGCATTGAGTCACGTCGCGTCACATACGCATGGCATCGCGTGATATCGCATCTTATGTACATCGCATGCGCATTGAGTCACGTCGCGTCACATGCGCATGGCATCGCTTGATATCGCATCTTATGTGCATCGCATCGCATGCGCATTGAGTCACGTCGCGTCATATGCGCATGGCATCGCTGGATATCGCATATTATGTGCATCGCATCACATGCGCATTGAGTTACGTCGCATCACATGCGCATGGCATCGCTTGATATCGCATCTTATGTGCATCGCATCGCATGCGCATTGAGTTACGTCGCATCACATGCGCATGGCATCGCTTGATATCGCATCTTATGTGCATCGCATTGCATGCTCATTGAGTCACCTCGCATCACATGCGCATGCCAGCGTTCGACAACGCATCTTATGTGCATCGCATCGCATGCGCATTGAGTCATGTCTCGTCACATTTCCATGGCATCTTTTGATATCGCATCTTATGTGCATGTATATAACACGTTAATGAAAGTAATTTCAGTATTGCACGGCTAGCCCTCTGCAAGACTTTTTGTTTTGTTAGAGAAGCAAACCGTCAGTTGTTTCCAGTCAGTCTTTTGTTGCGTTACCAACATAATGCAATCTAGTCAACAAGAGCAAAGCTTCTCAAGTTCACATTCTATGAGTTATCCTGACAAAGCTACTACATCGCGAACAATCTTACAACCACCTAAGTTGGTCCATAAACGCCCGCTTGTAGAAACTAACCAAGGCAACGGTTGCAATTCAAATGGTTTCTTCATTACACCCAACAAGAGGTACACAGCTTCAGTATCAGCTGTAAATACCAAATATATAGTCGACTTAACCTCCGTTCACAACAAATTTTCCCCTTTGGAAAGCATGGAGGAAGAGAATGATACAACTTCTGAAGAAAATCTCTGTACAACTCCTAAACTCAGAATCCCACCAATTTTTATTCATGAAGTCAATAATTACCAGCAGATTATCCAAGATATAGCTTCTATTGTAAAAGATAAGTACACAACACAGCAACAATGCAAAGTTCTTAAAATAAATACAACTTCAGTAAATGACTTCCGCGCTGTAACAAGATTCCTGGAAGAATCGAAGCTTCCTTTTCACACCTTCCGTGACCCAAACTCCAAAAGACTTGAAGTTATTTTAAGAAATGTTCCCTACTCTCTTACAGATGACGATATCGTTACAGAACTAACCTCTCTGAACTTACCAGTAGTAAAAGTTACCAGGCTTTTCTATAAAGATCGACAACCTATGCCACTGTGTGCCGTAGAATTAGAAAATAATGAGCAGGGTAAGAAGATCTTCGAAGTCAAACATATTTACCATGCCATAAATAAAGGCGAGTACCGCAAGAAGCCCGCGAATATCCCACAATGCACACGATGCCAACGCTACGGGCATACTAAGAACTTCTGTCGACTCACACCTCGATCTGTGAAATGCCCCTCAAATCACCACTTTTCTGAATGCACAAAAACAAAGACACTCAGCCCTCCTGCGTGAATTGTGGATAAGCACATCCGGCAAATTTCAAAGGTTGTCGTTATTACCTAGATTTGAAAAAGAAAGCCGATGCAAGGGTGGTTCAGCCTGCAATAACACCGTCTTCAAACCTAAACATGGAACATTTTCCGAGATTGTCACCAAACTCGCCCTCTCCAACTCCTGAAATTCCACAATGGCCACGCTCTGCTGTTTCGGAAGAAAAAAGTCCTAGGCGGCTAACTCAGCAGACATCAACACAGAATTCTTCTTCTCCTTCGTCTTGCTCCTCCGATGGAACCGAAAACCTAGTTCAGCTAGCCATTAATTTCCTCACACCATTCCTGCCATCAATAGAGTCCTTTTTGCTAAAGCTCTTCACAAGTTTGTTTGCTAATGGCCACTAAAAACCAAGAAACATTCTCACAACTAACCATACTAAATTGGAACGCCAATGGAGTGAAAGCAAAGCGAGAAGCCTTCTTGGAATTCATCTCCAGACACAATGTTGCAGCAGCTTGCATCACAGAAACGCATTTATTACACAAAGAAAAGTTTTCTATACCTGGCTACGCAGTGTATAGATGCGATCGCAATGCTCCAGTTGCTTCAGGTGGAGTGGCTATAATTATTCGAAAAGACATACCTCACCACTCAGTTTCACTACCTCAATTAATCAGCACCGAAGCCTGCGCAATTCAAATATTCACACGCAATTCTTCTAAAACTACAATAATTTCTGCATACAAACCGCCAGGACCCAATCTAAATGACCAGGATATTAACACGTTATTTTCTGACACAGCACCGACATTCCTAGCAGGAGATCTAAATAGCAAGCATCAAACATGGGGATGCCGTGTAACAACTCCAAATGGAAGACGTTTATTAACTGCAGCCGATCACAACGCAGTTAACATTGCAGCTCCGTCAGACCCCACATTCTATAGACCAAATGTAACACCAGATTTATTAGACATCGCACTCTACAAAAATATATCAAGCACTCCCACTATGGCTGTTCTGCCTGAAATGGACTCAGATCACTGCCCAGTCTTAATCTCGTTCGATGACATTCCGATTCTACAACCGCAACACACAAAGAAACTCAACAAAGGTTTCACAAACTGGGAGACTTTTCAGCACGTAATGGATGACCAGTTAAGAATTACACAGAATTTGAGAACCCCCGGTGATGCCGATGCAGCAATTCTCAGCTTCACAAAATCCGTAACTTCCTCTATAGACAAAGCCACAGCTCCAGCGAGACATCAACACAGAAAATCTTACCATGAATCTTTGCCCCCAAGCATCAGAAACCTTCTGAAAGAAAAGCACAAAACTCGTCGACTTTGGCAAAAGCACAGAGAAACTTGGCAACTTCGTCGCTTGAACCAACTCACAAGAGAAGTGAAGAAACGAATGGATGAATATCGGTATTCAACTTACCAACGGCATCTCTCCAGTATCTCACCGGAAGACTCATCATTGTGGAAAGAGACTAAAAGAGTACTAAAAGAGCCGACGATTATTCCGCCCCTAGAGCAAGATGGAAAACACTACATCTCCGACTGTGAGAAAAGCGAACTATTTGCAGATACTCTACAAAATTCGTTTAGATCTAATCCAGGAAGCAACGTAGAATTCAACCACGAAATTGAACAGTTTACTGGTTCTTACGCCACAGTACCACTACCCATTGACTTCACTTCACCCAAAGAAATTCTTTTTATCATCCAGCAACTTCCCGCAAGAAAATCGCCTGGGCATGATCTAATACCAAACTTTGTATTAAAACATTTGAGTCGCAAAGCACTTGCTATCCTAGCTTCGTTGTTCAATAGTTTTATGCGAATGGGTTATTTCCCAAGAATCTGGAAACACGCCATAGTTATTGTTATTCATAAACCTGGAAAATGCCCTTCCAATCCAACAAATTATCGTCCAATAAGTCTGCTGCCAACTCTGTCCAAGGTGTATGAAAAGATTATACTGAAACGCTTAGGAAAATTTCTAGAACAAGTGTCGCTATTACCTCCTTTTCAATTTGGTTTCCGTCGCAAACATTCAACTACTCATCAAATTCTCCGAATTACAGAGCAAATAGCACAAGGCTTCGAGAAGAAAGAACATACTGTTGTCGCATTCCTTGACTTCACTCAGGCATTTGACAAAGTTTGGCATCAGGGTCTACTATACAAACTGTTTCTCTATGGCACTCCAGACTACCTCTACAAAATAATATCTTCCTTTCTATCATACCGTACCTTTTCAGTTCGAATAGGTAACAGTCATTCTTCTACCAGACCTGTAACAGCAGGTGTTCCACAAGGTTCAATATTGGGTCCAATTCTGTTCAACTTGTTCACTTCTGACATACCTACAACGCCCACAGCTCAAATAGCAATGTATGCCGATGATACTGCCATCTATGCAACCCATCGTAATTTACACACCGTTAGAAATCGCCTTCAAGAGGCCTTAAACTTAATCATACCCTGGCTTGACAACTGGCGCATTTCTCTCAACCATGACAAATGTGAAGCAATGGTGTTTACATTATGCAGACCGGAATATCCACCATCAGTAACGATAGCAACAAATTCTATACCCTGGAAAAGTGACAGAGAAACGGTGAAATACCTTGGTGTACTGTTTGATAGAAAACTCACGTGGAAGCCACATATAAGTAACAAACTCAAACTTGCCCAAATAAGACTGACAAAACCTTATCCACTTCTCAACAAAAAATCTTCGCTTAAGTTAAAAAACTGCATACTACTCTACACAACTCTTTTAAGGCCGCTTTTACTATATGCCTGTCCAATTTGCGGAGGAGCCAGTGCTACAGAAATTAAACGCATCCAAACGTTTCAAAACAAAATCTTACGTATCTCAACTAATGCGCCATGGTTTGTCAGAAACAATCAACTACACAGAGAAACTGAAATCAGTACCATTCAACAGTCAATTTCTTCACAAGCCGAACAGTTTTACAACAATCTAATGAACGTTCCTGGATCTATTCACTACTCTCTTGGCACACAATGCAACTTTCCAACACGCATCAAGAGTCGTCTACCACAGGACCAGTTATCACAGCAAGATCTGATTTAATTTCAACTAACACTGTCAGTGAGGCGCCCAATGAGGTTTACCTCATTTCAATGTTACTTATTATATTTTATTTATTGTTATGTGTATTTCAACAATGGTCTAGAGCGCACATGCGCTGATCGATCAATAAATCATTAAAAAAAAATCTTATGTGCATCGCATAGCCTGCGAATTGAGTACGTCGCATCACATACGCATGGCATCGCGTGTATCGCATCTTATGTGCATCACATCGCATGCGCATTGAGTCACGTCGCGTCAAATGCGCATGGAATCGCTTGATATCGCATCTTATGTGCATCGCACCGTAGGCGCATTCAGTTACGTCGCGTCACATGCGCATGGCATCGCTTGATATCGCATCTCATGTGCATCGCATCGCATGCGCATTGAGCCACGTCGGCCCACATGCGCATGACATCGCTCGATATCGCATCTTTTGTGCATCGCATCGCATGCGCATTGAGTGACATCGCGTCATATGCACATGGCATCGCTTGATATCGCATTTTATGTGCAGCGCATCGCATGCTTATTGAGTCACGTCGCGTCACATGCGCATGGCATGGCTTGATAACGCATCTTGTGTGCATCGCATCGCATGTGCATTGAGTCACGTAGCACCACATGCGCATGGCATCGCTCGAAATCGCATCTTATGCGCATCGCATCGCATGCGCTTTTGAATCACATCACGTCACATGCGCATGGCATCGCTTGATATCGAATCTTATGTGCATCGCGTTGCATGCGCATTGAGTATCGTCGCATCACATACGCATGGCATCGCGTGATATCGCATCTTATGTGCATCGCATCGCATGCGCATTGAGTCACGTCCCGTCACATGCGAACGGAATCGCTAGATATCGCATCTTATGTGCATCGCATCGCATGCTTATTGAGTCACGTCGCGTCACATGCGCATGGCATCGCTTGATATCGCATCTTATGTGCATCGCATCGCAAGAGCATTGAGTCACATCGCGTCACATGCGCATGGCATCAGTTGATATCGCATCTCATGTGCATCGCATCGCATGCGCATTCAGTCACGTCGCGTCACATTCGCATGGAATCGCTTGATATCGCATTTTATGTGCATCGCATTGCATGCTTATTCAGTCACGTCGCGTCACATGCACATGGCATCGCTTGATATCACATCTCATGTGCATCGCTTCGCATGCGCATTGAGTCACGTCGCATGACATGCGCATGGCATCGCGTGATATCGCATCTGATGTGCATCGTATCGCATGCGTATTGAGTCACGTCGCGTCACATGCGCATGGAATCGCTTGATATCGCATTTTGTGTGCAGCGCATCACATGCTTAATGAATCACGTCGCGTCACATGCGCATGGCATCGCTTGATATCGCATCTTATATGCATCGCATCGCATGCGCATTGAGCCACATCGCGTCACATGTGCATGGCATCAGTTGATATCGCATCTTATGTGCATCGCATCGCATGCAGATTGCGTAACTTCGCATCACATGCGTATGGCATCGCTTGATATCGCATCCTATGTGCATCGCATCGCATGCGCATTGACTCACATCGCTTCACATGCACATGGCATCGCTTGATATCGCATCTTATGTGCATCGCATCGCATGCGCTTTTGAGTCACCTCATGTCACATGCGCATGGCATCGCTAGATATCGCATCTTATGTGCATCGCGTTGCATGCGCATTGAGTCACGTCGCGTCACATGCACATGGCATCGCTTGATATCGCATCTTATGTGCATCGCATCGCATGCGCATTGAGTCACATCGCGTCACATGCGCATGGCATCAGTTGATATCGCATCTTATGTGGATCGCATCGCATGTGCATTGAGTCATGTCTCGTCACATTTGCATGATTCATGTGCAGCGCATCGCATCCTTATTGAGTCACGTTGCGTCACATGCGCATGGCATGGCTTGATATCGCATCTTATATGCATCGCATCGCATGCGCATTGAGTCACATCGCGGCACATGCGCATGGCATCAGTTGATATCGCATCTTATGTGCATCGCATCGCATGCAGATTGCGTAACTTCGCATCACATGCGTATGGCATCGCTTGATATCGCATCCTATGTGCATCGCATCGCATGCGCATTGAGTCACATCGCTTCACATGCACATGGCATCGCTTGATATCGCATCTTATGTGCATCGCATCGCATGCGCTTTTGAGTCACCTCATGTCACATGCGCATGGCATCGCTAGATATCGCATCTCATGTGCATCGCATCGCATGCGAATTGAGTACGTCGCATCACATGCGCATGGCATCGCTTGATATCGCATCTTATGTGCATCGCATCGCATGCGCATTGAGTCACATCGCGTCACATGCGCATGGCATCGCTTGATAGCGCATCTTATGTGCATCGCATGCGCATTCAGCCACATGGCATCACATTAGCATGGCATCGCTCGACGTCGCATCTTATGTGCATCGCAACGCACGCGCATTGACTCACATCGCGGCACATGCGCATGGCATCGCTTGTAATCGCATCTTATGTGCATCGCATCGTATACTCATTGAGTCACGTCGCGTCACATGCACATGGCATCCCTTGATATCGCATCTTATGTGCATCGCATCGCATGCGCATTGCGTCACGTCGCGTCCAATGCGCATGGCATCGCTTGTTATCGCATCTCATCAGCATCGCATCAAATGAGCATTCAGTCACATCGCGTCAACATGCGCATGGCATCGCTTGATATCGCATCTTATGTGCATCGCATCGCATGCGCATTTAGTCGTGTCGCGTCACATGCGCATGGCATCTCTTGATATCGCAACTAATGCGCGTCGCAACGCATGCGCATTGAGTCACGTCGCGTCACATGCGCTTGGCATCGCTTGTTATCGCATCTTATGTGCATCTCATCACATGCGCATTGAGTCACGTCGCACCAATTGCGCATGACACCGTTCGATATCAAATATTATGTGCATCCCATCGCAGCGCATTGAGTCACATCGCGTCACATGCCCATGCATCGGTCGACATCGCATCTTATGTGCATCGTATCGCATGCGCATTGAGTCGCGTCGCGTCACATGTGCATGGCATCGCTTGATATCGCATCTTATGTAAATCGCATGCGCATTGGGTCACGTCGCGTCACATGCGCATGGCATCGCTTCATCTCGCATCTTATGTGCATCGCATCGCATGGGCATTGAGCCACCTCGAGTCACATGTGCATGGCATCGCTTGATATCGCATCTTATGTAAATCGCATGCGCATTGGGTCACGTCGCGTCACATGCGCATGGCGTCGCTTGATGACGTATCTTATGTGCATCTCATCGCATGCGCATTGAGTCACGTCGCGTCTATTGCGCATGGCATCGCTTGTATCGCATCTTATGTAAATCCCATGCGCATTGAGTCTCGTCGCGTCACATGCGCATGCCATCGCTTCATATCGCATCTCATGTGCATCGCAGCGCCTGCGCATTGAGTCTCGTCGCGTCACATGCGCATGCCATCGCTTCATATCACATTTCATGTGCATCGCAGCGCATGCGCAATGAGTCACTCGCATCACATGCGCATGGCATCGCTTGTTATCGCATCTTATGTGCATCGATTGGCATGCGCATTGACTCACATCGCGTCACATGCGCATGGCATCGCTTGATATCGCATCTTATGTGCATCGAATCCCATGCGCATTGAGTCCCATCGCGTCACATGCGCATGCATTGCTCGACATCGCATTTTACGTGCATCGAATGCGCATTGATTCACATCGCATCACATGCGCATGGCATCGCTCGACATCGCATCTTATGTGCATCTCATCGCAGGCGCATTGAGTCACATCGGGTCACATGCGCATGGCATCGCTTGATATCGCATCTTATGTGCACCGCATCGCATGCGCTTTTGAGTCACCTCATGTCACATGCGCATGGCATCGCTTGATATCGCATCTTACGTGCATCGCATCGCATGCGCATTGAGTCACATCGCGTCACATGCGCATGGCATCAGTTGATATCGCATCTTATGTGGATCGCATCGCATGTGCATTGAGTCATGTCTTGTCACATTTGCATGATTCATGTGCAGCGCATCGCATCCTTATTGAGTCACGTCGCGTCACATGCGCATGGCATGGCTTGATATCGCATCTTATATGCATCGCATCGCTTGTGCATTGACACACGTCGCGACACATGCGCATGGCGTCGCTTGATATCGCATCTAATGTGCATCCCATCACATGCTTATTGAGTCACGTCGCGTCAAATGCGCATGGCATCTCTTGATATCACATCTTATGTGCATCGCGTTGCATGCGCATTGAGTCACGTCGCGTCACATGCACATGGCATCGCTTGATATCCCATCATATGTTTATCGCATCGCATGCGCATGGAGTCACCTCGCGTCACATGCGCATGCCATTGCTTGTTTTCGCATCTTATGTGCATCGCATCGCATGCGCATTGAGTCACGTCGCGTCACATGCGTATGGCATCTCTTGATATCGCATCTTATGTGCATCGCATCGAATGCGCATTGAGTCACGTCACGTCACATGTGCATGGCATCGCTTGAAATCGCATTTTATGTGCATCGCATTGCATGCTTATTCAGTCACGTCGCGTCACATGCGCATGGCATCGCTTGATATCGCATCTTATGTGCATCGCACCGCATGCGCATTGAGTCACATCGCGTCACATGCGCATCGCATCAGTTGATATCGCATCCTATGTGCATCGCATCGTATGCGCATTGAGTCACTTCGCATCACATGCGAATGGCATCGCTTGATCTGGCATCTTATGTGCATCGCATCGCATGCGCATTGAGTCACATCCCATGACATGCTCATGGCATCGCTCGACAACGCATCTTATGTGCATCGCATCGCAAGCGCATTGAGTCATGTCTCGTCACATTTGCATGGCATCGCTTGATATCGCATATTATGTGCATCGCATCGCATGCGCATTGAGTCACGTCACATCACATGCGCATGGCATCGCTTGATATCGATCTTGGATCTTGGACTCTTATATCCCTTTGATGGACTGGGATGAGCCTTATCTTCCTTGAGGAAATCGTTTTTTGTGTAGTTCTTTTTAAACTTTATCGGCGAGGCATTGTAAATAATAGGTTTGCTAGTCTTCTGTGTCGAGTTTGGCATTTTCGTTGGTGATCGAACAGTTGAATTTTTTTCACCAACAGATTTTGTACACGTTGATACAGATGTGCGCGCTGATGTTGAAGGCTTTGGTATAGAGCTACGGGCAACAAGTGTTTTTTCGGAAATTGTTGCCCCATTGAAATCGCTGGTCTGAGTTGCGATCTCTCTGCTCGCTACCGCTTTAGCTGCAACTGAGCTATAGGTTCCGGATCTGGGAACAGAGGGTTGGCGTAGACGCAAGAGCTTCCGGGCTTCTGAGAAGGGCACCTTCTCTTTAACCCGTATCTCTTGGATCGCTCTTTCCTCTACAAAGCGGGGGCAGTCTCGGGAACTAGATGGATGTTCACCTCTGCAGTTCACACATGAAGGAGCTGTAGTACATGCACCATCGTGGGATTCATCTCCACATTGAGGGCATGTAGCTAGTCCCTTACAAAGCTCATTTGTATGTCCAAAGCGCTGGCACTTAAAACACCTGAGTGGGTTCGGGATGAACGGCCTAACTTCGATGGATTCATACCCTTCCTTAATCCTTTGCGGGAGATCTACCCGATGAAAGGTCAGGAACAGGGTATTAGTTGGCTTTAACTCACCACCTTCTTTACGTTGAACCCGGTAAACGTGTATGACGCCTTGCTCCGTCAGATTCTCTTGAATCTCCTCATTGGATAATCCTTCCAATGCACGGGTGTTTATCACACCGCGCGAGGAGTTCAAGGTTCTGTGCATCTCGACACGTACAGGATAACTTGCTAGCATGTTCGCTTTCAGTATCTTAGCTGCCTGGGTAGCTGAATGTGCTTCAACCAGGAGCGTGCCATTGTGAGATCTAGTGCATGACTTTACTGGACCAGCAATGTTATCCAAACCCTTTTGAATGGTAAATGGGCTCACCGATAAAAATTTCTTATCTCCCTCAGTTCGAGATATAACTAAGTAGCGAGGACCACTCGACTCAGCTACTTCCTTTACACAAACTTTAAAAATTTTTTTGTTGTGATTTTTTTGTGAACTCTTGGCGATGTCATCCTCATCCTCCACCATTGCAGATGTCTTCGATGGCATGCTCACTTCCTGGGCGCCACCCCGGCTTACGTGAGAGTCCTGGCCTGGACCTTGCTCACCCTAGGGTCTCACCTCCCAATGTATAGACAGAGGGACCCAATCGCCTTCAGGAGTGCATCAGCTCATGCAATGGCCCCTCCCCGGGACTGACCTTTATCAGCGGATACGCACACAGATCCTACATGATAACCAGGGGCTGGGACTTACGCGATTACCCAGTCACCCCATGCGTCACCCCATCCTCCAACCCGCGCGTAGGTTATCCGTCAGACTGTGTACAGGGAGGTAATAGGTGGGAGGTCAAACACAAAAGTGGACCAAAGTTGACTGGGCGTATGCCATGTGGCATGCGCATTGAGCCACCTCGTGTCACATACGCATGGCATCGCTTGATATCGCATCTTATGTGCAACGCATCGCATGCACATTCAGTCACATCGCGTCACATGCGCATGGCATCGCTAGATATCGCATCTTATATAAATCGCATGCGCATTGAGTCACGTCGCGTCACATGCGCATGCCATCGCTTGATAACGCATCTCATGTGCATCGCAACGCATGCGCATTGAGTCACGTCGCATCACATGCGCATAACATCGCTTGATATCATATCTTATGTCCATCGCATCGCATGCGCATTGAGCCACATCGCGTCACATGCGGATGGCATCGCTTGATAGCGCATCTTATGTGCGTCGCATGCGCATTCAGCCACATGGCATCACATTAGCATGGCATCGCTCGACGTCGCATCTTATGTGCATCGCAACGCACGCGCATTGACTCACATCGCGGCACATGCGCATGGCATCGCTTGTAATCGCATCTTATGTGCATCGCATCAAATGAGCATTCAGTCACATCGCGTCAACATGCGCATGGCATCGCTTGATATCGCATCTTATGTGCATCGCATCGCATACGCATTTAGTCGTGTCGCGTCACATGCGCATGGCATCTCTTGATATCGCAACTAATGCGCGTCGCATCGCATGCGCATTGAGTCACGTCGCGTCACATGCGCTTGGCATCGCTTGTTATCGCATCTTATGTGCATCTCATCACATGAGCATTGAGTCACGTCGCACCAATTGCGCATGACACCGTTCGATATCAAATATTATGTGCATCCCATCGCAGCGCATTGAGTCACATCGCGTCACATGCCCATGCATCGGTCAACATCGCATCTTATGTGCATCGTATCGCATGCGCATTGAGTCGCGTCGCGTCACATGTGCATGGCATCGCTTGATATCGTATCTTATGTAAATCGCATGCGCATTGGGTCACGTCGCGTCACATGCGCATGGCATCGCTTCATCTCGCATCTTATGTGCATCGCATCGCATGGGCATTGAGCCACCTCGAGTCACATGTGCATGGCATCGCTTGATATCGCATCTTATGTAAATCGCATGCGCATTGGGTCACGTCGCGTCACATGCGCATGGCGTCGCTTGATAACGTATCTTATGTGCATCTCATCGCATGCGCATTGAGTCACGTCGCGTCTATTGCGCATGGCATCGCTTGTATCGCATCTTATGTAAATCCCATGCGCATTGAGTCTCGTCGCGTCACATGCGCATGCCATCGCTTCATATCGCATCTCATGTGCATCGCAGCGCCTGCGCATTGAGTCTTGTCGCGTCACATGCGCATGCCATCGCTTCATATCACATTTCATGTGCATCGCAGCGCATGCGCAATGAGTCACTCGCATCACATGCGCATGGCATCGCTTGTTATCGCATCTTATGTGCATCGATTGGCATGCGCATTGACTCACATCGCGTCACATGCGCATGGCATCGCTTGATATCGCATCTTATGTGCATCGAATCCCATGCGCATTGAGTCCCATCGCGTCACATGCGCATGCATTGCTCGACATCGCATTTTACGTGCATCGAATGCGCATTGATTCACATCGCATCACATGCGCATGGCATCGCTCGACATCGCATCTTATGTGCATCTCATCGCAGGCGCATTGAGTCACATCGGGTCACATGCGCATGGCATCGCTTGATATCGCATCTTATGTGCATCGCATCGCATGCGCTTTTGAGTCACCTCATGTCACATGCGCATGGCATCGCTTGATATCGCATCTTATGTGCATCGCATCGCATGCGCATTGAGTCACATCGCGTCACATGCGCATGGCATCAGTCGATATCGCATCTTATGTGGATCGCATCGCATGTGCATTGAGTCATGTCTTGTCACATTTGCATGATTCATGTGCAGCGCATCGCATCCTTATTGAGTCACGTCGCGTCACATGCGCATGGCATGGCTTGATATCGCATCTTATATGCATCGCATCGCTTGTGCATTGACACACGTCGCGACACATGCGCATGGCGTCGCTTGATATCGCATCTTATGTGCATCCCATCATATGCTTATTGAGTCACGTCGCGTCACATGCGCATGGCATCTCGTGATATCGCATCTTATGTGCATCGCGTTGCATGCGCATTGAGTCACGTCGCGTCACATGCACATGGCATCGCTTGATATCCCATCATATGTTTATCGCATCGCATGCGCATGGAGTCACCTCGCGTCACATGCGCATGCCATTGCTTGTTTTCGCATCTTATGTGCATCGCATCGCATGCGCATTGAGTGACGTCGCGTCACATGCGTATGGCATCTCTTGATATCGCATCTTATGTGCATCGCATCGAATGCGCATTGAGCCACGTCACGTCACATGTGCATGGCATCGCTTGAAATCGCATTTTATGTGCATCGCATTGCATGCTTATTCAGTCACGTCGCGTCACACGCGCATGGCATAGCTTGATATCGCATCTTATGTGCATCGCACCGCATGCGCATTGAGTCACTTCGCGGCACATGCGCATGGCATCAGTTGATATCGCATCTTATGTGCATCGCATCGCATGCAGATTGCGTAACTTCGCATCACATGCGTATGGCATCGCTTGATATCGCATCCTATGTGCATCGCATCGCATGCGCATTGAGTCACATCGCTTCACATGCACATGGCATCGCTTGATATCGCATCTTATGTGCATCGCATCGCATGCGCTTTTGAGTCACCTCATGTCACATGCGCATGGCATCGCTAGATATCGCATCTCATGTGCATCGCATCGCATGCGAATTGAGTACGTCGCATCACATGCGCATGGCATCGCTTGATATCGCATCTTATGTGCATCGCATCGCATGCGCATTGAGTCACATCGCGTCACATGCGCATGGCATCAGTTGATATCGCATCTTATGTGGATCGCATCGCATGTGCATTGAGTCATGTCTCGTCACATTTGCATGATTCATGTGCAGCGCATCGCATCCTTATTGAGTCACGTTGCGTCACATGCGCATGACATGGCTTGATATCGCATCTTATATGCATCGCATCGCATGCGCATTGAGTTACATCGCGGCACATGCGCATGGCATCAGTTGATATCGCATCTTATGTGCATCGCATCGCATGCGCATTGAGTCACATCGCATCACATACGCATGGAATCGCTTGATATCGCATCTTATGCGCACCGCATCGCTTGTGCATTGACACACGTCGCGACACATGCGCATGGCGTCGCTTGATATCGCATCTTATGTGCATCCCATCACATGCTTATTGAGTCACGTCGCGTCACATGCGCATGGCATCTCTTGATATCGCATCTTATGTGCATCGCGTTGCATGCGCATTGAGTCACGTCGCGTAACATGCACATGGCATCGCTTGATATCCCATCATATGTTTATCGCATCGCATGCGCATTGAGTCACCTCGCGTCACATGCGCATGCCATCGCTTGTTTTCGCATCTTATGTGCATCGCATCGCATGCGCATTGAGTCACGTCGCGTCACATGCGTATGGCATCTCTTGATATCGCATCTTATGTGCATCGCATCGAATGCGCATTGAGTCACGTCACGTCACATGTGCATGGCATCGCTTGAAATCGCATTTTATGTGCATCGCATTGCATGCTTATTCAGTCACGTCGCGTCACATGCGCATGGCATCGCTTGATATCGCATCTTATGTGCATCGCACCGCATGCGCATTGAGTCACATCGCGTCACATGCGCATCGCATCAGTTGATATCGCATCCTATGTGCATCGCATCGTATGCGCATTGAGTCACTTCGCATCACATGCGAATGGCATCGCTTGATCTGGCATCTTATGTGCATCGCATCGCATGCGCATTGAGTCACATCCCATGACATGCGCATGGCATCGCTCGACAACGCATCTTATGTGCATCGCATCGCAAGCGCATTGAGTCATGTCTCGTCACATTTGCATGGCATGGCTTGATATCGCATATTATGTGCATCGCATCGCATGCGCATTGAGTCACGTCACATCACATGCGCATGGCATCGCTTGATATCGATCTTGGATCTTGGACTCTTATATCCCTTTGATGTACTGGGATGAGCCTTATCTTCCTTGAGGAAATCGTTTTTTGTGTAGTTCTTTTTAAACTTTATCGGCGAGGCATTGTAAATAATAGGTTTGCTAGTCTTCTGTGTCGAGTTTGGCATTTTCGTTGGTGATCGAACAGTTGAATTTTTTTCACCAACAGATTTTGTACACGTTGATACAGATGTGCGCGCTGATGTTGAAGGCTTTGGTATAGAGCTACGGGCAACAAGTGTTTTTTCGGAAATTGTTGCCCCATTGAAATCGCTGGTCTGAGTTGCGATCTCTCTGCTCGCTACCGCTTTAGCTGCAACTGAGCTATAGGTTCCGGATCTGGGAACAGAGGGTTGGCGTAGACGCAAGAGCTTCCGGGCTTCTGAGAAGGGCACCTTCTCTTTAACCCGTATCTCTTGGATCGCTCTTTCCTCTACAAAGCGGGGGCAGTCTCGGGAACTAGATGGATGTTCACCTCTGCAGTTCACACATGAAGGAGCTGTAGTACATGCACCATCGTGGGATTCATCTCCACATTGAGGGCATGTAGCTAGTCCCTTACAAAGCTCATTTGTATGTCCAAAGCGCTGGCACTTAAAACACCTGAGTGGGTTCGGGATGAACGGCCTAACTTCGATGGATTCATACCCTTCCTTAATCCTTTGCGGGAGATCTACCCGATGAAAGGTCAGGAACAGGGTATTAGTTGGCTTTAACTCACCACCTTCTTTACGTTGAACCCGGTAAACGTGTATGACGCCTTGCTCCGTCAGATTCTCTTGAATCTCCTCATTGGATAATCCTTCCAATGCACGGGTGTTCATCACACCGCGCGAGGAGTTCAAGGTTCTGTGCATCTCGACACGTACAGGATAACTTGCTAGCATGTTCGCTTTCAGTATCTTAGCTGCCTGGGTAGCTGAAAGTGCTTCAACCAGGAGCGTGCCATTGTGAGATCTAGTGCATAACTTTACTGGACCAGCAATGTTATCCAAACCCTTTTGAATGGTAAATGGGCTCACCGATAAAAATTTCTTATCTCCCTCAGTTCGAGATATAACTAAGTAGCGAGGACCACTCGACTCAGCTACTTCCTTTACACAAACTTTAAAAATTTTTTTGTTGTGATTTTTTTGTGAACTCTTGGCGATGTCATCCTCATCCTCCACCATTGCAGATGTCTCCGATGGCATGCTCACTTCCTGGGCGCCACCCCGGCTTACGTGAGAGTCCTGGCCTGGACCTTGCTCACCCTAGGGTCTCACCTCCCAATGTATAGACAGAGGGACCCAATCGCCTTCAGGAGTGCATCAGCTCATGCAATGGCCCCTCCCCGGGACTGACCTTTATCAGCGGATACGCACACAGATCCTACATGATAACCAGGGGCTGGGACTTACGCGATTACCCAGTCACCCCATGCGTCACCCCATCCTCCAACCCGCGCGTAGGTTATCCGTCAGACTGTGTACAGGGAGGTAATAGGTGGGAGGTCGAACACAAAAGTGGACCAAAGTTGACTGGGCGTATGGCATGTGGCATGCGCATTGAGCCACCTCGTGTCACATACGCATGGCATCGCTTGATATCGCATCTTATGTGCAACGCATCGCATGCACATTCAGTCACATCACGTCACATGCGCATGCCATCGCTTGATAACGCATCTCATGTGCATCGCAACGCATGCGCATTGAGTCACGTCGCATCACATGCGCATAACATCTCTTGATATCATATCTTATGTCCATCGCATCGCATGCGCATTGAGCCACATCGCGTCACATGCGCATGGCATCGCTTGATAGCGCATCTTATGTGCATCGCATGCGCATTCAGCCACATGGCATCACATTAGCATGGCATCGCTCGACGTCGCATCTTATGTGCATCGCAACGCACGCGCATTGACTCACATTGCGGCACATGCGCATGGCATCGCTTGCAATCGCATCTTATGTGCATCGCATCGTATACGCATTGAGTCACGTCGCGTCACATGCACATGGAATCCCTTGATATCGCATCTTATGTGCATCGCACAGCATGCGCATTGCGTCACGTCGCGTCCAATGTGCATGGCATCGCTTGTTATCGCATCTCATCAGCATCGCATCAAATGAGCATTCAGTCACATCGCATCAACATGCGCATGGCATCGCTTGATATCGCATCTTAGGTGCATCGCATCGCATGCGCATTTAGTCGTGTCGCGTCACATGCGCATGGCATCTCTTGATATCGCAACTAATGCGCGTCGCATCGCATGCGCATTGAGTCACGTCGCGTCACATGCGCTTGGCATCGCTATTTATCGCATCTTATGTGCATCGCATCGCATTCCATTGATTCACGTCGCTTCACATGCGCATGGCATCGCTTGATAACGCATCTTATGTGCATCTCATCACATGCGCATTGAGCCACCTCGCGTCACATGTGCATGGCATCGCTTGATATCGCATCTTATGAAAATCGCATGCGCATTGGGTCACGTCGCGTCACATGCGCATGGCATCGCTTCGTCTCGCATCTTATGTGCATCGCATCGCATGGGCATTGAGCCACCTCGCGTCACATGTGCATGGCATCGCTTGATATCGCATCTTATGTAAATCGCATGCGCATTGGGTCACGTCGCGTCACATGCGCATGGCGTCGCTTGATAACGTATCTTATGTGCATCTCATCGCATGCGCATTGAGTCACGTCGCGTCTATTGCGCATGGCATCGCTTGTATCGCATCTTATGTAAATCCAATGCGCATTGAGTCTCGTCGCGTCACATGCGCATGCCATCGCTTCATATCGCATCTCATGTGCATCGCAGCACCTGCGCATTGAGTCTCGTCGCGTCACATGCGCATGCCATCGCTTCATATCACATCTCACGTGCATCGCGGCGCATGCGCAATGAGTCACTCGCATCACATGCGCATGGCATCGCTTGTTATCGCATCTTATGTGCATCGATTGGCATGCGCATTGACTCACATCGCGTCACATGCGCATGGCATCGCTTGATATCGCATCTTATGTGCATCGAATCCCATGCGCATTGAGTCCCATCGCGTCACATGCACATGCATTGCTCGACATCGCATTTTACGTGCATCGAATGCGCATTGATTCACATCGCATCACATGCGCATGGCATCGCTCGACATCGCATCTTATGTGCATCTCATCGCAGGCGCATTGAGTCACATCGCGTCACATGCGCATGGCATCGCTTGATATCGCATCTTATGCGCGCCGCATCGAATGCGCATTGAGTCACGTCGCGTCACATGCGCATGGCATCGCTTGATATCGCATCTTATGTGCATCGCATCGCATATGCTATGAGTCACGTCGCATCACATGCGCATGGGATCGCTTGATATCGCATCTTATGTGCATCGCATCGCATGCGCATTGAGCCACGTCGCGTCACATGCGCATGGTATCGCTAGATATCGCAACTTATGTGCATCGCATGCGCATTCAGTCACGTCGCTTCAACATTCGCATGGCATCGCTTGATATTGCATCTAATGTGCATCGAATCGCATGCGCATTGAGTCACGTCGCGTCACATGCTCATGGCAACTCTTTATATCGCCTCTTATGCGCGTCGCATCGCATGCGCATTGAGTCACGTCGCGTCACATTGGCATGGCATCTCTTGATAACGTATCTTATGTGCATCTCATCGCATGCGCATTGAGTCACGTCACGCCTAATGCGCATGGCATCGCTTGATATCGCATCTTATGTAAATCGCATGCGCATTGAGTCTTGTCGCGTCACATGCGCATGCCATCGCTTGATATCGCGTCTTATGTGCATCGCAGCGCATGCGCAATGAGTCACTTCGCATCACATGCGCATGGCATAGCTTAATATCGCATCTTATGTGCATCGCATCGCATGCGCATTGAGTCACATCGCGTCAAATGCGCTTAGCATCGCTTGATATCGAATCTTATGTGCATCGCACCGCATGCGCATTGACTCACATCGCGTCACATGCGCATGGGATTGCTTGATATTTCATCTTATGTGCATCGCTTCGCATGCGCATTGAGTCACATCACGTCACATGCGCTTGGCATCGCTTGTTATCGCATCTTATGCCCCTCGCATCGCATGCGCATTGAGTCACGTCGCGTCACATGCGCTTGGCATCGCTTGTTATCGCATCTTATGTGCATCGCATCGCAATTCATTGAGTCACGTCGTGTCACATGCGCATGGCATCGCTTCATATCGCATCTTATGCGCGTCGCATCACATGCGCATTGAGTCACGTCGCGTCACATGCGCTTGGCATCGCTTGTTATCGGATCTAAAATGCATCGCATCGCATGCGCATTGAGTCACGTCGCATCACATGCGCTTGGCATCGATTGTTATCGCACCTTATGTGCATCGCATCGCATTCCATTGAGTCACGTCGTGTCACATGCGCATAGCATCGCTTGATATCGCATCTTATGTGCATCGCATCGCATGCGCATTGAGCCACGTCGCGTCACATGAGCATGGCATCGCTTAATATCGCATCTTATGTGCATCGCATGCGCATTCAGTCACATCACGTCAACATTCGCATGGCATCGCTTGATATCGCATCTAATGTGCATCGCATCCCATGCGCATTGAGTCACGTCGCGACAGATGTGCATGGCATCGCTTGATATCGCATCTTATGTAAATCGCATGCTAATTGGGTCACGTCGCGAACATGCGCATGGCATCGCTTCATATCGCATCTTATGCGCGTCGCATCACATGCGCATTGAGTCACGTCGCGTCACATGCGCTTGGCATCGCTTGTTATCGGATCTAATATGCATCGCATCGCAGCGCATTCAGTCACATCGGGTCACATGCGCATGCATCGCTCGACATCGCATCTTATGTGCATCGCATCGCATGCGCATTGAGTCACGTCGCGACAGATGTGCATGGCATCGCTTGATATCGCATCTTATGTAAATCGCATGCTAATTGGGTCACGTCGCGAACATGCGCATGGCATCGCTTCATCTCGTATCTTATGTGCATCGCATGGCATGCGCATTGACTCACATCGCGTCACATGCGCATGGCATCGCTTGATTTCGCATCTTATGTGCATCGCATCGCATGCGCATTGAGGCACGTCGCGTCACATGCGCATGGCATCTCTTGATATCGCATCTTATGTGAATCGCATCGCATGCGCATTGAGTCACGTCGCGTCACATGCGCATGGCATGGCTTGTTATTGCATCTTATCTGCATCGCATCGCATTCACATTGCTTTACGTCGCGTCACATGCGCATGGCATCGTTTGATATCGCATCTTATGTGCAGCTCATCGCATGCGCATTGAGTCACGTCGCGTCCAATGCGCATGGCATCGCTTGACATCGCATCATATGTGCATCGCATCGCAGCGCATTGAGTCACATTACGCCACATGCGCATGGCATCGCTTGATATCGCATCTTATGTGAATCGCATCGCATGCGTATTGTGTCACATCGCATCACATGCGCATGGCATCACTCGACTTCGCATTTTATTGCATCGCATCGCAGGCACATTGAGTCACATCACGTCACATGCGCATGGCATGGCTTGATATCGCATATTATGTGCATCGCATCGCATTCACATTGATTCACGTCGCGTCACATGCGCATGGCATCGCTTGATATCGCATCTTATGTGCATCGCATCGCATGCGCATTGAGTCACGTCGCGTCACATGCGTATGGCATCGCTTCATATCGCATCTTATGCGCGTCGCATCACATGCGCATTGAGTCACGTCGCGTCACATGCGCTTGGCATCGCTTGTTATCGGATCTAATATGCATCGCATCGCATGCGCATTGAGTCACGTCGCGTCACATGCGCATGGCATCCCTTGATATCGCATCTTATGCGCGTCGCATCGCCTGCGCATTGAGTCACGTCCCGTCACATGCGCTTGGCATCGTTCGTTATCGCATCTTATGTGCATCGCATCGCATGCGCATTGAGTCACGTCGCGACACATGTGCATGGCATCGCTTGATATCGCATCTTATGTAAATCGCATGCTAATTTGTTCACGACGCGCACATGCGCATGGCATCGCTTCATCTCGTATCTTATGTGCGTCGCATGGCATGCGCATTGACTCACAACGCGTCACATGCGCATGGCATCGCTTGATTTCGCATCTTATGTGCATCGCATCGCATGCGCATTGAGGCACGTCGCGTCACATGCGCATGGCATCTCTTGATATGGCATCTTATGTGCATCGCATCGCATGCGCATTGAGTCACGTCGCGTCACATGCGCTTGGCATGGCTTGTTATCGCATCTTATCTGCATCGCATCGCATTCACATTGATTCACGTCGCGTCACATGCGCATGGCATCGTTTGATATCGCATCTTATGTGCATCTCATCGCATGCGCATTGAGTCACGTCGCGTCCAATGCGCATGGCATCGCTTGATATCGCATCATATGTGCATCGCATCGCAGCGCATTGAGTCACATCACGTCACATGCGCATTGCATCGCTTGATATCGCATCTTATGTGCATCGCATCGCATGCGTATTGAGTCACATCGCATCACATGCGCATGGCATCGCTTGATATCGCATTTTATGTTCATCGCATCGCATGCGGATTGAGTCACATCACGTCACATGCGCATGGCATGGCTTGATATCGCATATTATGTGCATCGCATCGCATTCACATTGATTCACGTCCCGTCATATGCGCATGGCATCGCTTGATATCGCATCTTATGTGCATCGCATCGCTTGCGCATTGAGTCACGTCGCGTCACATGCGCATGGCATCGCTTGATATCGCATCTTATGTAAATCCCATGTGCATGAGTCTCGTCGCGTCACATGCGCATGCCATCGCTTGATATCGCATCTTATGTGCATGGGAGCGCATGCGGAATGAGTCACGTCGCATCAAATGCGCATGGCATCGCTTGATATCGCATCTTATGTGCATCGCATCGCATACGCATTGAGCCACGTCGCGTCACATGCGCATGGCATCACTTGATATCGCATCTAATGCGCGTCGTATCGCATGCGCATTTAGTCACATCGCGTCACATGCGCTTGGCATCGCTTGATATCGAATCTTATGTGCATCGCACCGCATGCGCATTGACTCACATCGCGTCACATGCGCATGGCGTTGCTTGATATCGCATCTTATGTGCATCGCATGCGCATTGAGTCACATCACGTCACATGTGCTTGGCATTGCTTGATATCGCATCTTATGTAAATCCCAGGCGCATTAAGCTTCGTCGCGTCACATGCGCATGCCATCGCTTGATATCGCGTTTCATGTGCATCGCAGCGCATGCGCAATGAGTCACGTCGCATCACATGCGCATGGCATCCCTTGATATAGCATCTTATGTGCATCGCATCGCATGCGCATTGAGTCACGTCGCGTCACATGCGCTTGGCATCGCTTGTTATCGCATCTTATGTGCATCGCATCGCAATTCATTGAGCCACGTCGTGTCACATGCGCATGGCATCGCTTCATATCGCATCTTATGCGCGTCGCATCGCATGCGCATTGAGTTACGTCGCGTCACATGCGCTTGGCATCGATTGATATCGCATCTTATGTGCATCGTATCGCATTCCATTGAGTCACGTCGTGTCACATGCGCATGGCATCGCTTAATATCGCATCTTATGTGCATCGCATCGCATGCGCATTGAGCCACGTCGCGTCACATGCGCATGGCATCTCTTGATATTGCACCTTATGCGCGTCGCATCGCCTGCGCATTGAGTCATGTCGCGTCACATGCGCTTGGCATCGTTCGTTATCACATCTTATGTGCATCGCATCGCATTCCATTGACTCACGTCGCGTCACATGCGCATGGCATCGCTTGATATCGCATCTTATGTGCATCTCATCACATGCGCATTGAGTCTCGTCGCAACACTTGCGCATGACACCGCTCGATATCGCATATTATGTGCATCGCATCCCATACGCATTGAGTCACGTCGCGTCTCATGCGCATTGCATCCCTTGATATAGCATCTTATGTGCATCGCATCGCATACGCATTGAGTGACGTCGCGTCACATGCGCATGGCATCCCTTGATATAGCATCTTATGTGCATCGCATCGCATACGCATTGAGTCACATCGCGTATCATGCGGATGGCATCGCTATATATCGCATCTCATGTAAATCGCATGCGCATTGAGTCATGTGGCGTCACATGCGCATTGCATCTCTTGATATCGCAACTAATGCGCGTCGCATCGCATGCGCATTTAGTCATGTCGCGTCACATGCGATTGGCATCGCTTGTTATCGCATCCTATGTGCATCGCATCGCATTCCATTGAGTCACGTCTCGCCACATGCGCATGGCATCGCTTGATATCGCATCTTATGTGCCTTGCATCGCAGAGCATTGTGTCACCTCACGCCAATTGCCCATGGTATCGCTTGATAATGCATCTTATGTGCATCGCACGCATGCGGATTGAGTCACGTCACTTCACATGCGCATGGCATCGCCTAATAACGCATCTTATGTGCAACTCATCACATGCGCATTGAGTCACGTCGCACCAATTGCGCATGACACCGCTCGTTATCGCATATTATGTGCATCGCACCGCATGCGCATTGACTCACATCGCGGCACATGCGCATGGCATCGCTTGATATCGCATCTTATGTGCCTCGCATCGCAGAGCATTGAGTCACCTCACGCCACATGCCCATGGTATCGCTTGATAATGCATCTTATGTGCATCGCACGCATGCGGATTGAGTCACATCACGTCACATGCACATGGCATCGCTTGATATCGCATCTCATGTGCATCGCATCGCATGCGCATTGAGTTACATCGCATCACATGCGCATGGCATCGCTTGATATCGCGTATTATGTGCATCGCATCACATGCACATTGAGCCACTTCGCGTCACATGCACATGGCATCGCTTGATATCGCATCTCATGTGCATCGCATCGCATGCGCATTGAGTTACATCGCATCACATGCGCATGGCATCGCTTGATATCGCATCTTATGTGCATCGCATCGCATGCGCATTGAGCCACATCGTGTCACATGCGCACGGCACGGCTTGTTACAGCATCTTATGTGCATCGAATCGCAGCGCATTGAGTAACATCGCGTCACATGCGCATGCATCGCTCGGCATCGCATCTTACGTGCATCGCATGCGCATTGAGTCACATCGTATCACATACGCATGGCATCGCTTGACATCGCATCTTTTGTGCATCGCATCGCAGGCGCATTGGGTCACATCGCGTCACATGCGCATGGCATCGCATGTTATCGCATCTTATGTGCATCGCATCGCAGCGCAATTGGCCACATCACTTCACATGCGCTTGGCATCGCTCTATATCGCATCTTATGTGCATCGCATCGCATGCGGATTGAGTCACATAACGTCACATGCGCATGGCATCGCTTAATATCGCATATTATGTGCATCGCATCGCATGCGCATTGAGTCACTTCGCGTCACATACGCATGTCACCGCTAGATATCGAATTTTATGTGCATCGCATCGCATGCGCATTGAGTCGCGACTCGACACATGCGCATGGTATCGCTTGTAATCGCATCTTATGTAATTCTCATCGCATGCGAATTGAGTCACGTTGCGCCTAATGCGCATGGCATCGTTTGATATCGCATCTTATGTGCATCGCATCGCATGCGGATTGAGCCACATCACGCACATGCGCATGCCATCGCTTGATATCGCATATTATGTGCATCGCATCGCATTCACATTGATTCACGTCGCGTCACATGCGCATGGCATCCCTTGATATCGCATCTTATCTGCATCGCATCGCATTCACATTGAGTCAGGTCGCGTCACATGCGCATGGCATCGCTTGATATCGCATCTTATGTGCATCGCATCGCATGCGCATTGAGTCACGTCGCGTCACATGCGCATGGCATCTCTTGATATCGCATCTTATGTGCATCGCATCGCATGCGCTTTGAGTGACGTCGCGTCACATGCGCATGGCATGACTTGTTATCGCATCTTATCTTCATCGCATCGCACGCGCATTGAGTCACATCGCGTCACATGCGCATGGCATCGCTTGATATCGCATCTTATGTGCATCTCATAGCATGCGCATTGAGTCACGTTGCGCCTAATGCGCATGTCATCGTTTGATATCGCATCTTATGTGCATCACATCGCAGCGCATTGAGTCACATCACGCCACATGCGCATGGCATTGCTTGATATCGCATCTTATGTGCATCGCATCGCATGTGGGATTGAGTCACATCACGTCACATGCGCATGGCATCGCTTGATATCGCATATTATGTGCATCGCATCGCAGTCACATTGATTCACGTCGCGTCACATGCGCATGGCATCGGTTGATATCGCATCTTATCTGCATCGCATTGCATTCACACTGATTCAAGTCGCGTCACATGCGCATGGCATCGCTTGATATCGCACCTTATGTGCATCGCATCGCATGCACATTGAGTCACGTCGCGTCACATGCGATTGGCATCGCTTGATATCGCATCTTATGTAAATCCCCTGCGCATTGAGCCTCGTCGCGTCACATGCGCATGCCATCGCTTGATATCGCATCTCATGTGCATCGCAGCGCATGCGCAATGAGTCACGTCGCATCACATGCCCATGGCATCGCTTGATATCACATCTTATGTGCATCGCATCGCATGCGCATTGAGTCACGTCGCGTCACATGCGCTTGGCATCGATTTTTATTGCATCTTATGTGCATCGCATCGCATTCCATTGAGTCACGTCGTGTCACATGCGCATGGCATCGCTTAATATCGCATCTTATGTGCATCGCATCGCATGCGCATTGAGCCACGTCGCGTCACATGCGCATGGCATCGCTTAATATCGCATGTTATGTGCATCGCATGCGCATTCAGTCACATCACGTCAACATTCGCATGGCAGCGCTTGATATCGCATCTAATGTGCATCGCATCCCATGCGCATTGAGTCACGTCGCGTCACATGCGCATGGCATCTCTTGATATCGCATCTTATGTGCGTCGCATCGCCTGCGCATTGAGTCACGTCGCGTCACATGCGCTTGGCATCGTTCGTTACCACATCTTATGTGCATCGCATCGCATTCCATTGACTCACGTCGCGTCACATGCGCATGGCATCGCTTGATATCGCATCTTATGTGCATCTCATCACATGCGCATTGAGTCTCGTCGCACCAATTGCGCATGACACCGCTCGATATCGCATATTATGTGCATCGCATCGCAGCGCATTCAGTCACATCGCGTCACATGCGCATGCATCGCTCCACATCGCATTTTATGTGCATCGCATCGCAGGCACATTGAGTCACATCGCGTCACATGCGCTTGGCATCGCTTGTAATCGCATCTTATGTGCATCGCATCGCATACGCATTGAGTCACGTCGCGCCACATGCGATTGGCATCGTTTGTTATCGCATCCTATGTGCATCGCATCGCATTCCATTGCGTCACGTCCTGTCACATGCGCATGCCATCGCTTGATATCGCATCTTATGTGCCTCGCATCGCAGAGCATTGAGTCACCTCACGCCACATGCCCATGATATCGCTTGATAATGCATCTTATGTGCATCGCACGCATGCGGATTGAGTCACGTCGCTTCACATGCGCATGGCATCGCTTGATAACGCATCTTATGTGCATCTCATCACAAGCGCATTGAGTCACGTCGCACCAATTGCGCATGACACCGCTCGATATCGCATATTATGTGCATCGCATCGCATGCGCTTTGAGTCACGTCGCGTCGCATGTGCATGGCATCGCTTGATATCGCATCTTATGAAAATCGCATGCGCATTGAGTCACGTCGCTTCACATGCGCATGGCATCGCTTGATAACGCATCTTATGTGCATCTCATCACATGCGCATTGAGTCACGTCGCACCAATGGCGCATGACAGCGCTCGTTATCGCATATTATGTGCATCGCACCCCATGCGCATTGACTCACATCGCGGCACATGCGCATGGCATCGCTTGATATCGCATCTTATGTGCCTCGCATCGCAGAGCATTGAGTCACCTCACGCCACATGCCCATGGTATCGCTTGGTAATGCATCTTATGCGCATCGCACGCATGCGGATTGAGTCACATCACGTCACATGCGCATGGCATCGCTAATATCGCATCTCGTGTGCATCGCATCGCATGCGCATTGAGTTACATCGCATCACATGCGCATGGCATCTCTTGATATCGCATCTTATGTGCATCGCATCGCATGCGCATTGAGCCACATCGTGTCACATGCGCATGGCATCGCTTGTTACAGCATCTTATGTGCATCGCATCGCAGCGCATTGAGTAACATCGCGTCACATGCGCATGCATCGCTCGGCATCGCATCTTACGCGCATCGCATGCGCATTGAGTCACATCGCATCAAATGGGCATGGCATCGCTTGACATCGCATCTTATGTGCATCGCATCGCAGGCGCATTGAGTCACATCGCGTCACATGCGCATGGCATCGCTTGTTATCGTACCTTATGTGCATAGCATCGCAGCGCAATTAGCCACATCACTTCACATGCGCATGGCATCGCTCTATATCGCATCTTATGTGCATCGCATCGCATGCGGATTGAGCCACATAACGTCAAATGCGCATGGCATCGCTTAATAACGCATATTATGTGCATCGCATCGCATGCGCATTGAGTATCTTCGCGTCACATACGAATGTCACCGCTAGATTTCAAATTTTATGTGCATCGCATCGCATGCGCATTGAGTCGCGACTCTACACATGCGCATGGTATCGCTTGTAATCCCATCTTATGTGATTCTCATCGCATGCGCATTGAGTCACGTTGCGCCTAATGCGCATGGCATCGTTTGATATCGCATCTTATGTGCATCGCATCGCAGCGCATTGACTCACATCACGCCACATGTCCATGGCATCGCTTGATATCACATCTTAAGTGCATCGCATCGCATGCGGATTCAGCCACATCACGTCACATGCGCATGCCATCGCTTGATATCGCATATTATGTGCATCGCATCGCATTCACATTGATTCACGTCGCGTCACATGCGCATGGCTTCCCTTGATATCGCATCTTATCTGCATCGCATCGCATTCACATTGAGTCAGGTCGCGTCACATGCGCATGGCATCGCTTGATATCGCATCATATGTGCATCGCATCGCATGCACATTGAATCACCTCGCGTCACATGCGCATGGCATCGCTTGTTATCGCATCTTATGTGCATCGCATCGCATGCGCATTGACTCACATCGCGTCACATGCGCATGGCATCTCTTGATATCGCATCTTATGTGCATCGCATCGCATGCGCATTGAGTCACGTCGCGTCACATACGCATGGCATCTCTTGATATCGCATCTTATGTGCATCGCATCGCATGCGCTTTGAGTGACGTCGCGTTACATGCGCATGGCATGGCTTGTTATCGCATCTTATCTGCATCGCATCGCACGCGCATTGAGTCACATCGCGTCACATGCGCATGGCATCGCTTGATATCGCATCTCATGTGCATCTCATAGGATCCGCATTGAGTCACGTTGCGCCTAATGCGCATGTCATCGTTTGATATCGCATATTATGTGCATCGCATCGCAGTCACATTGATTCACGTCGCGTCACATGCGCATGGCATCGGTTGATATCGCATCTTATCTGCATCGCATTGCATTCACATTGATTCACGTCGCGTCACATGCTCATGGCATCGCTTGATATCGCATCTTATGTCCGTCGCATCGCATGCACATTGAGTCACGTCGCGTCACATGCGATTGGCATCACTTGATATCGCATCTTATGTAAATCCCCTGCGCATTGAGCCTCGTCGCGTCACATGCGCATGCCATCGCTTTATATCGCATCTCATGTGCATCGCAGCGCATGCGCAATAAGTCACGTCGCATCACATGCGCATGGCATCGCTTGATATCACATCTTATGTGCATCGCATCGCATGCGCATTGTGCCACGTCGCGTCACATACGCATGGCATCGCTTGATATCGCATCTTATGTGCATCGCATGCGCATTGAGGCACATCGCATCGCATGCGCATGGCATCGCTCGTCATCGCATCTTATGGGCATCGCACTGCATGCGCATTGACACACATCGCGGCAAAAGCGCATGGCATCGCTTGATATCGCATCTTATGTGCCTCGCATCGCAGAGCATTGAGTCACATCACGTCACATGCGCATTGCATAGCTTGATATCGCTTATTATGTGCATCGCATCGCATGCGCATTGAGCCACTTCGCGTCACATACGCATGGCACCGCTTGATGTCGCATCTTATGTGCATCGCATCGCATGCGCATTGAGTCACGACTCGTCACATGCGCATGGTATCGCTTCTAATCGCATCTTATGTGCATCGCATCGCATACGCATTGAGTCACGTCGCGTCACATGCGCATTGCATCGCTTGATATCGTATCTTATGTGCATCGCAACGCATGCGGATTGAGTCACATCACGTCACATGTGCATTGCATAGCTTGATATCGCTTATTATGTGCATCGCATCGCATGCGCATTGAGCCACTTCGCGTCACATACGCATGGCACCGCTTGATATCGCATCTTATGTGCATCGCATCGCATGCGCATTGAGTCACGACTCGTCACATGCGCATGGTATCGCTTGTAATCGCATCTTATGTGCATCGCATCGCATACGCATTGAGTCACCTCGCGTCACATGCGCATTGCATCGCTTGATATCGCATCTTATGTGCATCGCATCGCATGCGCATTGAGCCATGTCGCTTCACATGCGCATGGCATCGCTTGTTAACGCATCTTATGTGCATTGAGTCACGTCGCACCAATTGCGCATGACACCGCTCGACATCGCATATTATGTGCATCGCATCGCAGCGCATTGAGTCACATCGCGTCACATGCGCATGCATCTGTCGAAATTGCATCTTATGTGCACCAGATCGCATGCGCATTGAGTCACGTCGCGCCCCATGTGCATGGCATCGCTTGATATCGCATCTTATGTGCATCGCATCGCAGGCGCATTGAGTCACATCGCGTCACATGCGTATGGGAGCGCTTGATATCGCATCTTATGTGCATCGCATGGCAGGGCAATTAGCCACATCACGCCACATGCGCATGGCATCGCTTTATATCGCGTCTTATGTTCATCGCATCGCATGTGGATTGAGTCACATCACGTCACATGCGCATGGCATCGCTTAATATCGCATATTATGTGCATCGCATCGCATGCGCATTGAGTCACTTCGCGTCACATACGCATGGCACCGCTTGATATCGAATCTTATGTGCATCGCATCGCATGCGCATTGAGTCACGACCCGTTACATGCGCATGGCATCTCTGTATATCGCATCTTATGTGCATCGCATCGCATGCGTATTGAGTCACGTTGCGTACATGCGCATGGATTCGCATGTTATCGCATGTTATCTGCATCGCATCGCATTCACATTGATTTACGTCGCGTCACATGCGCAAGGCATCGCTTGATATCGCATCTTATGTGCATCGCATCGCATTCACATTGATTCTCGTCGCGTCACATGCGCATGGCATCTCTTGATATCGCATCTTATGTGCATCGCATGGCATGCGCATTGAGTCACGTTTCGTACATGCGCATGGATTCGCATGTTATCGCATCTAATCTGCATCGCATCGCATTCACATTGATTTACGTCGCGTCACATGCGCAAGGCATCGCTTGATATCGCATCTTATGTGCATCGCATCGCATGCGTATTGAGTCACGTCGCGTCACATGCGCATTGCATGTCTTGATAACGTAACTTATGTGCATCTCATCGCATGCGCATTGAGTCACGTCGCGTCTAATACGCATGGCATCGCTTGATTACGCATCTTATGTGCATCGCATCGCATGCGCATTGAGTCACATCGCGTCACATGCGCTTGACATAGCTTGATATCGCATCTTATGTGCAACGCACCGCACATGCATTGACTCACATCGCGTCACATGCGCATGGCATCGCTTGATATCTCAATTTATGTGCATAGCATCGCATGCGCATTGAGTGAGCTCGCGTCACATGCGGATGGCATGTCTTGATAACGTAACTTATGTGCACCTCGTCGCATGCGCATTGAGTCACGTCGCGTCTAATACGCATGGCATCGCTTGATTTCGCATCTTATGTGCATCGCATCGCATTCACATTGATTCACGTCGCGTCACATGCGCATGGCATCTCTTGATATCGCATCTTATGTGCATCGCATCGCATGCGCATTGAGTCACGTTGCGTACATGCGCATGGATTCGCATGTTATCGCATCTTACCTGCATCGCATCGCATTCACATTGATTTACGTCGCGTCACATGCGCAAGGCATCGCTTGATATTCCATCTTATGTGCATCGCAACGCATTCACATTGATTCATTTCGCGTCAGATGCGCATGGCATCGCTTGATATCGCATCTTATGTGCATCGCATCGCATGCGCATTGAGTCACATCGCGTCACATGCGCTTGACATCGCTTGATATCGCATCTTATGTAAATCCCATGCGCATTGAGTCACGTCGCGTCACATGCGCATGGCATGTCTTGATAACGTAACTTATGTGCATCTCATCGCATGCGCATTGAGTCACGTCGCGTCTAATACGCATGGCATCGCTTGATATCGCCTCTTATGTGCATCGCAACGCATTCACATTGATTCACGTCGCGTCAGATGCGCATGGCATCGCTTGATATCGCATCTTATGTGCATCGCATCGCATGCGCATTGAGTCACATCGCGTCACATGCGCTTGACATCGCTTGATATCGCATCTTATGTAAATACCATGCGCATTGAGCCACGTCGCGTCACATGCGCATGGCATCGCTTCATATCGCATCTTATGTGCATCGCATCGCATGCGCATTGAGTCATGTGGCGTCACATGCGCTTTGCATCTCTTGATATGAGAACGTATGCGCGTCGCATCGCATGCGCATTGAGTCACGTCGCGTCACATGCGCATGGCATCGCTTAATATCGCATCTTATGTAAATCGCATGCGCATTGAGTCACGTCGGTTGACATGCGCATGGCATCACTTGATAACGCATCTTATATGCATCTCATCACATGCGCATTGAGTCACGTTGCACGAATTGCGCATGACACCGCTCGTTATCGCATATTATGTGCATCGCGTCCCATGCGTATGACCCACATCGCGTCACATACGCATGGCACCGCTTGATATCGAATTTTATGTGCATCGCATCGCATGCGCATTGAGTCACGTCGCGTACATGCGCATGGATTCGCATGTTATCGCATCTTATCTGCATCGCATCGCATTCACATTGAATTACGTCGCGTCACATGCGCAAGGCATCGCTTGATATCGCATCTTATGTGCATCGCATCGCATGCGCATTGAGTCACGTCGCGTCACATGCGCATGGCATGTCTTGATAACGTATCTTATGTGCATATAATCGCATGCGCATTGAGTCACGTCGCGTCTAATGCGCATGGCATCGCTTGAAATCGCATCTAGTGTGCATCGCATCGCATTGGCAATGAGTCACGTCGTATCACATGCGCATTGCATCGCTTGATATCCCATCTTATGTGCATCGCATCGCATGCGCACTGAGTCACATCGCGTCACATGCGCTTGACATCGCTTGATATCGCATCTTATGTGCAACGCACCGCATGCGCATTGACTCACATCGCGTCACATGCGCATGGCATCGCTTGATATCGCATCTCATGTGCATCGCATCGCATGCGCATTGAGTCACGTCGCGTCTCATGCGCTTGGTATCGCTTGATATCGCATTTTATGTAAATCCCATGCGCATTGGGTCTCGTCGCGTCACATGCGCATGGCATGTCTTGATAACGTATCTTATGTGCATCTAATCGCATGCGCATTGAGTCACGTCGCGTCTAATGCGCATGGCATCGCTTGAAATCGCATCTAGTGTGCATCGCATCGCATTGGCAATGAGTCACGTCGTATCACATGCGCATTGCATCGCTTGATATCCCATCTTATGTGCATCGCATCGCATGCGCACTGAGTCACATCGCGTCACATGCGCTTGACATCGCTTGATATCGCATCTTATGTGCAACGCACCGCATGCGCATTGACTCACATCGCGTCACATGCGCATGGCATCGCTTGATATCGCATCTCATGTGCATCGCATCGCATGCGCATTGAGCCACGTCGCGTCACATGCGCACGGCATCGCCTGATATCGCATCTTATGTGCATCGCAACGCATGCGCATTGAGTCACATCGCGTCACGTGCGCTTGACATCGCTTGATATCGCATCTTATGTGCAACGCACCGCATGCGCATTGACTCACATCGCGTCACATGCGCATGGCATCGCTTGATATCGCATCTTATCTGCATCGCATCGCATTCACATTGAGTCAGGTCGCGTCACATGCGCATGGCATCGCTTGATATCGCATCATATGTGCATCGCATCGCATGCGCATTGAGTCACCTCGCGTCACATGCGCATGGCATCGCTTGTTATCGCATGTTATGTGCATCGCATCGCATGCGCATTGAGCCATGTGGCGTCACATGCGCATTGCATCTCTTGATATCGCAACTTATGCGCGTCGCATCGCATGCGCATTGAGTCACGTCGCGTCACATGCGCTTGGCATCGCTTGTTATCGCATCCTATGTGCATCGCACCGCATTCCATTGAGTCACGTCGCGTCACATGCGCATGGACTCGCTTGATATTGCATCTTATGTGCATCGCATCGCATGGCATGCGCATTGAGTCACGTCGCTTCACATGTGCATGGCATCGCTTGATAACGCATCTTATGTGCATCTCATCACATGCGCATTGAGTCACGTCGCACCATTTGCGCATGACACCGCTCATTATCGCATATTATGTGCATCGCATCGCACGCGCAACGAGTCACGTCGCGTCACATGTGCATGGCATCGCTTGATATCGCATCTTATGCAAATCGCATGCGCATTGAATCACGTCGCTTCACATGCGCATGGCATCGCTTGATAACGCATCTTATGTGCATCTCATCACATGCGCATTGAGTCACGTCGCACCAATTGCGGATGACACCGCTCATTATCGCATATTATGTGCATCGCACCGCATGCGCATGACCCACATCGCGGCACATGCGCATGGCATCGCTTGATATCGCATCTTATGCAAATCGCATGCGCATTGAATCACGTCGCTTCACATGCGCATGGCATCGCTTGATAACGCATCTTATGTGCATCTCATCACATGCGCATTGAGTCACGTCACACCAATTGCACATGACACCTCTCGTTATCGCATATTATGTGCATCACACCGCATGCGCATGACCCACATCGCGGCACATGCGCATGGCATCGCTTGATATCGCATCTTATGTGCCTCGCATCGCAGAGCATTGAGTCACCTCAGGCCACATGCCCATGGTATCGCTTGATAATGCATCTTATGTGCATCGCACGCATGCGGATTGAGTCACATCACGTCACATGCGCATGGTATCGCTTGATATCGATTATTATGTGCATCGCATCGCATTCGCATTGAGTCACTTCGCGTCACATACGCATGGTATCGCTTGATATCGCATCTTATGTGCATCGCATCGCATGCGGATTGAGTCACATCACGTCACATGCGCATGGCATCGCTTGATATCGCATATTATGTGCATCGCATCGCATGCGCATTGAGTCACGTTGCGTACATGCGCATGGATTCGCATGTTATCGCATCTTACCTGCATCGCATCGCATTCACATTGATTTACGTCGCGTCACATGCGCATGGCATGTCTTGATAACGTAACTTATGTGCATCTCATCGCATGCGCATTGAGTCACGTCGCGTCTAATACGCATGGCATCGCTTGATATCGCATCTTATGTGCATCGCAACTCATTCACATTGATTCACGTCGCGTCAGATGCGCTTGGCATCGCTTGATTACGCATCTTATGTGCATCGCATCGCATGCGCAATGAGCCACATCGCGTCACGTGCGCTTGACATCGCTTGATATCGCATCTTATGTGCAACGCACCGCATGCGCATTGACTCACATCGCGTCACATGCGCATGGCATCGCTTGATATCGCATCTTATGTGCATCGCATCGCATGCGCATTGAGTCACATCGCGTCACATGCGCTTGACATCGCTTGATATCGCATCTTATGTAAATCCCATGCGCATTGAGCCACGTCGCGTCACATGCGCATGGCATCGCTTCATATCGCATCTTATGTGCATCGCATCGCATGCGCATTGAGTCATGTGGCGTCACATGCGCTTTGCATCTCTTGATATGAGAACGTATGCGCGTCGCATCGCATGCGCATTGAGTCACGTCGCGTCACATGCGCTTGGCATCGCTTGTTATCGCATCTTATGTGCATCGCACCGCATTCCATTGAGTCACGTCGCGTCACATGCGCATGGCATCGCTTAATACCGCATCTTATGTAAATCGCATGCGCATTGAGTCACGTCGGTTGACATGCGCATGGCAGCACTTGATAACGCATCTTTTATGCATCTCATCACATGCGCATTGAGTCACGTCGCACGAATTGCGCATGACACCGCTCGTTATCGCATATTATGTGCATCGCGTCGCATGCGTATGACCCACATCGCGGCATATGCGCATGGCATCGCTTGTTATCGCATCTTATGTGCATCGCATACGCATTGAGTCACTTCGCGTCACATACGCATGGCACCGCTTGATATCGAATCTTATGTGCATCGCATCGCATGCGCATTGAGTCACGTCGCGTACATGCGCATGGATTCGCATGTTATCCCATCTTATCTGCATCGCATCGCATTCACATTGATTTACGTCGCGTCACATGCGCAAGGCATCGCTTGATATCGCATCTTATGTGCATCGCATCGCATGCGTATTGAGTCACGTCGCGTCACATGCGCATTGCATGTCTTGATAACGTAACTTATGTGCATCTCATCGCATGCGCATTGAGTCACGTCGCGTCTAATACGCATGGCATCGCTTGATTACGCATCTTATGTGCATCGCATCGCATGCGCATTGAGTCACATCGCGTCACATGCGCTTGACATAGCTTGATATCGCATCTTATGTGCAACGCACCGCACATGCATTGACTCACATCGCGTCACATGCGCATGGCATCGCTTGATATCTCAATTTATGTGCATAGCATCGCATGCGCATTGAGTGAGCTCGCGTCACATGCGGATGGCATGTCTTGATAACGTAACTTATGTGCACCTCGTCGCATGCGCATTGAGTCACGTCGCGTCTAATACGCATGGCATCGCTTGATTTCGCATCTTATGTGCATCGCATCGCATTCACATTGATTCACGTCGCGTCACATGCGCATGGCATCTCTTGATATCGCATCTTATGTGCATCGCATCGCATGCGCATTGAGTCACGTTGCGTACATGCGCATGGATTCGCATGTTATCGCATCTTACCTGCATCGCATCGCATTCACATTGATTTACGTCGCGTCACATGCGCAAGGCATCGCTTGATATTCCATCTTATGTGCATCGCAACGCATTCACATTGATTCATTTCGCGTCAGATGCGCATGGCATCGCTTGATATCGCATCTTATGTGCATCGCATCGCATGCGCATTGAGTCACATCGCGTCACATGCGCTTGACATCGCTTGATATCGCATCTTATGTAAATCCCATGCGCATTGAGTCACGTCGCGTCACATGCGCATGGCATGTCTTGATAACGTAACTTATGTGCATCTCATCGCATGCGCATTGAGTCACGTCGCGTCTAATACGCATGGCATCGCTTGATATCGCCTCTTATGTGCATCGCAACGCATTCACATTGATTCACGTCGCGTCAGATGCGCATGGCATCGCTTGATATCGCATCTTATGTGCATCGCATCGCATGCGCATTGAGTCACATCGCGTCACATGCGCTTGACATCGCTTGATATCGCATCTTATGTAAATACCATGCGCATTGAGCCACGTCGCGTCACATGCGCATGGCATCGCTTCATATCGCATCTTATGTGCATCGCATCGCATGCGCATTGAGTCATGTGGCGTCACATGCGCTTTGCATCTCTTGATATGAGAACGTATGCGCGTCGCATCGCATGCGCATTGAGTCACGTCGCGTCACATGCGCATGGCATCGCTTAATATCGCATCTTATGTAAATCGCATGCGCATTGAGTCACGTCGGTTGACATGCGCATGGCATCACTTGATAACGCATCTTATATGCATCTCATCACATGCGCATTGAGTCACGTTGCACGAATTGCGCATGACACCGCTCGTTATCGCATATTATGTGCATCGCGTCCCATGCGTATGACCCACATCGCGTCACATACGCATGGCACCGCTTGATATCGAATTTTATGTGCATCGCATCGCATGCGCATTGAGTCACGTCGCGTACATGCGCATGGATTCGCATGTTATCGCATCTTATCTGCATCGCATCGCATTCACATTGAATTACGTCGCGTCACATGCGCAAGGCATCGCTTGATATCGCATCTTATGTGCATCGCATCGCATGCGCATTGAGTCACGTCGCGTCACATGCGCATGGCATGTCTTGATAACGTATCTTATGTGCATATAATCGCATGCGCATTGAGTCACGTCGCGTCTAATGCGCATGGCATCGCTTGAAATCGCATCTAGTGTGCATCGCATCGCATTGGCAATGAGTCACGTCGTATCACATGCGCATTGCATCGCTTGATATCCCATCTTATGTGCATCGCATCGCATGCGCACTGAGTCACATCGCGTCACATGCGCTTGACATCGCTTGATATCGCATCTTATGTGCAACGCACCGCATGCGCATTGACTCACATCGCGTCACATGCGCATGGCATCGCTTGATATCGCATCTCATGTGCATCGCATCGCATGCGCATTGAGTCACGTCGCGTCTCATGCGCTTGGTATCGCTTGATATCGCATTTTATGTAAATCCCATGCGCATTGGGTCTCGTCGCGTCACATGCGCATGGCATGTCTTGATAACGTATCTTATGTGCATCTAATCGCATGCGCATTGAGTCACGTCGCGTCTAATGCGCATGGCATCGCTTGAAATCGCATCTAGTGTGCATCGCATCGCATTGGCAATGAGTCACGTCGTATCACATGCGCATTGCATCGCTTGATATCCCATCTTATGTGCATCGCATCGCATGCGCACTGAGTCACATCGCGTCACATGCGCTTGACATCGCTTGATATCGCATCTTATGTGCAACGCACCGCATGCGCATTGACTCACATCGCGTCACATGCGCATGGCATCGCTTGATATCGCATCTCATGTGCATCGCATCGCATGCGCATTGAGCCACGTCGCGTCACATGCGCACGGCATCGCCTGATATCGCATCTTATGTGCATCGCAACGCATGCGCATTGAGTCACATCGCGTCACGTGCGCTTGACATCGCTTGATATCGCATCTTATGTGCAACGCACCGCATGCGCATTGACTCACATCGCGTCACATGCGCATGGCATCGCTTGATATCGCATCTTATCTGCATCGCATCGCATTCACATTGAGTCAGGTCGCGTCACATGCGCATGGCATCGCTTGATATCGCATCATATGTGCATCGCATCGCATGCGCATTGAGTCACCTCGCGTCACATGCGCATGGCATCGCTTGTTATCGCATGTTATGTGCATCGCATCGCATGCGCATTGAGCCATGTGGCGTCACATGCGCATTGCATCTCTTGATATCGCAACTTATGCGCGTCGCATCGCATGCGCATTGAGTCACGTCGCGTCACATGCGCTTGGCATCGCTTGTTATCGCATCCTATGTGCATCGCACCGCATTCCATTGAGTCACGTCGCGTCACATGCGCATGGACTCGCTTGATATTGCATCTTATGTGCATCGCATCGCATGGCATGCGCATTGAGTCACGTCGCTTCACATGTGCATGGCATCGCTTGATAACGCATCTTATGTGCATCTCATCACATGCGCATTGAGTCACGTCGCACCATTTGCGCATGACACCGCTCATTATCGCATATTATGTGCATCGCATCGCACGCGCAACGAGTCACGTCGCGTCACATGTGCATGGCATCGCTTGATATCGCATCTTATGCAAATCGCATGCGCATTGAATCACGTCGCTTCACATGCGCATGGCATCGCTTGATAACGCATCTTATGTGCATCTCATCACATGCGCATTGAGTCACGTCGCACCAATTGCGGATGACACCGCTCATTATCGCATATTATGTGCATCGCACCGCATGCGCATGACCCACATCGCGGCACATGCGCATGGCATCGCTTGATATCGCATCTTATGCAAATCGCATGCGCATTGAATCACGTCGCTTCACATGCGCATGGCATCGCTTGATAACGCATCTTATGTGCATCTCATCACATGCGCATTGAGTCACGTCACACCAATTGCACATGACACCTCTCGTTATCGCATATTATGTGCATCACACCGCATGCGCATGACCCACATCGCGGCACATGCGCATGGCATCGCTTGATATCGCATCTTATGTGCCTCGCATCGCAGAGCATTGAGTCACCTCAGGCCACATGCCCATGGTATCGCTTGATAATGCATCTTATGTGCATCGCACGCATGCGGATTGAGTCACATCACGTCACATGCGCATGGTATCGCTTGATATCGATTATTATGTGCATCGCATCGCATTCGCATTGAGTCACTTCGCGTCACATACGCATGGTATCGCTTGATATCGCATCTTATGTGCATCGCATCGCATGCGGATTGAGTCACATCACGTCACATGCGCATGGCATCGCTTGATATCGCATATTATGTGCATCGCATCGCATGCGCATTGAGTCACGTTGCGTACATGCGCATGGATTCGCATGTTATCGCATCTTACCTGCATCGCATCGCATTCACATTGATTTACGTCGCGTCACATGCGCATGGCATGTCTTGATAACGTAACTTATGTGCATCTCATCGCATGCGCATTGAGTCACGTCGCGTCTAATACGCATGGCATCGCTTGATATCGCATCTTATGTGCATCGCAACTCATTCACATTGATTCACGTCGCGTCAGATGCGCTTGGCATCGCTTGATTACGCATCTTATGTGCATCGCATCGCATGCGCAATGAGCCACATCGCGTCACGTGCGCTTGACATCGCTTGATATCGCATCTTATGTGCAACGCACCGCATGCGCATTGACTCACATCGCGTCACATGCGCATGGCATCGCTTGATATCGCATCTTATGTGCATCGCATCGCATGCGCATTGAGTCACATCGCGTCACATGCGCTTGACATCGCTTGATATCGCATCTTATGTAAATCCCATGCGCATTGAGCCACGTCGCGTCACATGCGCATGGCATCGCTTCATATCGCATCTTATGTGCATCGCATCGCATGCGCATTGAGTCATGTGGCGTCACATGCGCTTTGCATCTCTTGATATGAGAACGTATGCGCGTCGCATCGCATGCGCATTGAGTCACGTCGCGTCACATGCGCTTGGCATCGCTTGTTATCGCATCTTATGTGCATCGCACCGCATTCCATTGAGTCACGTCGCGTCACATGCGCATGGCATCGCTTAATACCGCATCTTATGTAAATCGCATGCGCATTGAGTCACGTCGGTTGACATGCGCATGGCAGCACTTGATAACGCATCTTTTATGCATCTCATCACATGCGCATTGAGTCACGTCGCACGAATTGCGCATGACACCGCTCGTTATCGCATATTATGTGCATCGCGTCGCATGCGTATGACCCACATCGCGGCATATGCGCATGGCATCGCTTGTTATCGCATCTTATGTGCATCGCATACGCATTGAGTCACTTCGCGTCACATACGCATGGCACCGCTTGATATCGAATCTTATGTGCATCGCATCGCATGCGCATTGAGTCACGTCGCGTACATGCGCATGGATTCGCATGTTATCCCATCTTATCTGCATCGCATCGCATTCACATTGAATTACGTCGCGTCACATGCGCAAGGCATCGCTTGATATCGCATCTTATGTGCATCGCATCGCATGCGCATTGAGTCACGTCGCGTCACATGCGCATGGCACGTCTTGATAACGTATCTTGTGTGGATCTAATCGCATGCGCATTGAGTCACGTCGCGTCTAATGCGCATGGCATCGCTTGAAATCGCATCTAATGTGCATCGCATCGCATTGGCAATGAGTCACGTCGTATCACATGCGCATTGCATCGCTTGATATCCCATCTTATGTGCATCGCATCGCATGCGCACTGAGTCACATCGCGTCACATGCGCTTGACATCGCTTGATATCGCATCTTATGTGCAACGCACCGCATGCGCATTGACTCACATCGCGCCACATGCGCATGGCATCGCTTGATATCGCATCTCATGTGCATCGCATCGCATGCGCATTGAGTCACGTCGCGTCTCATGCGCTTGGTATCGCTTGATATCGCATTTTATGTAAATCCCATGCGCATTGGGTCTCGTCGCGTCACATGCGCATGCCATCGCTTGATATCGCATCTCATGTGCATCGCATCGCATGCGCATTGAGCCACGTCGCGTCACATGCGCACGGCATCGCCTGATATCGCATCTTATGTGCATCGCAACGCATGCGCATTGAGTCACATCGCGTCACGTGCGCTTGACATCGCTTGATATCGCATCTTATGTGCAACGCACCGCATGCGTATTGACTCACATCGCGTCACATGCGCATGGCATCGCATGATATCGCATCTTATCTGCATCGCATCGCATTCACATTGAGTCAGGTCGCGTCACATGCGCATGGCATCGCTTGATATCGCATCATATGTGCATCGCATCGCATGCGCATTGAGTCACCTCGCGTCACATGCGCATGGCATCGCTTGTTATCGCATGTTATGTGCATCGCATCGCATGCGCATTGAGTCACATCGCGTCACGTGCGCTTGGCATCGCTTGATATCGCATCTTATGTAAATCCCATGCGCATTGAGCCACGTCGCGTCACATGCGCATGGCATCGCTTCATATCGCATCTTATGTGCATCGCCTCGCATGCGCATTGAGCCATGTGGCGTCACATGCGCATTGCATCTCTTGATATCGCAACTTATGCGCGTCGCATCGCATGCGCATTGAGTCACGTCGCGTCACATGTGCTTGGCATCGCTTGTTATCGCATCCTATGTGCATCGCACCGCATTCCATTGAGTCACGTCGCGTCACATGCGCATGGACTCGCTTGATATTGCATCTTATGTGCATCGCATCGCATGGCATGCGCATTGAGTCACGTCGCTTCACATGTGCATGGCATCGCTTGATAACGCATCTTATGTGCATCTCATCACATGCGCATTGAGTCGCATCGCGTCACGTGCGCTTGGCATCGCTTCATATCGCATCTTATGTAAATCCCATGCGCATTGAGCCACGTCGCGTCACATGCGCATGGCATCGCTTCATATCGCATCTTATGTGCATCGCATCGCATGCGCATTGAGCCATGTGGCGTCACATGCGCATTGCATCTCTTGATATCGCAACTTATGCGCGTCGCATCGCATGCGCATTGAGTCACGTCGCGTCACATGCGCTTGGCATCGCTTCATATCGCATCTTATGTGCATCGCGTCGCATGCGCATTGAGCCATGTGGCGTCGCATGCGCATTGCATCTCTTGATATCGCAACTTATGCGCGTCGCATCGCATGCGCATTGAGTCACGTCGCTTCACATGTGCATGGCATCGCTTGATAACGCATCTTATGTGCATCTCATCACATGCGCATTGAGTCACGTCGCACCATTTGCGCATGACACCGCTCATTATCGCATATTATGTGCATCGCATCGCACGCGCAATGAGTCACGTCGCGTCACATGTGCATGGCATCGCTTGATATCGCATATTATGCAAATCGCATGCGCATTGAATCACGTCGCTTCACATGCGCATGGCATCGCTTGATAACGCATCTTATGTGCATCTCATCACATGCGCATTGAGTCACGTCGCACCAATTGCGGATGACACCGCTCACTATCGCATATTATGTGCATCGCACCGCATGCGCATGACCCACATCGCAGCACATGCGCATGGCATCGCTTGATATCGCATCTTATGTAAATCGCATGCGCATTGAGTCACGTCGGTTCACATGCGCATGGCATCGCTTGATAACGCATCTTATGTGCATCTCATCACATGCACATTGAGTCACGTCGCACCAATTGCGCATGACACCGCTCGTTATCGCATATTATGTGCATCGCACCGCATGCGCATGACCCACATCGCGGCACATGCGCATGGCATCGCTTGATATCGCATCTTATGTGCCTCGCATCGCAGAGCATTGAGTCACCTCAGGCCACATGTCCATGGTATCGCTTGATAATGCATCTTATGTGCATCGCACGCATGCGGATTGAGTCATATCACGTCACATGCGCATGGTATCGCTTGATATCGATTATTATGTGCATCGCATCGCATTCGTATTGAGTCACTTCGCGTCACATACGCATGGTATCGCTTGATATCGCATCTTATGTGCATCGCATCGCATGCGGATTGAGTCACATCACGTCACATGCGCATGGCATCGCTTGATATCGCATATTATGTGCATCGCATCGCATTCACATTGATTCACGTCGCGTCACATGCGCATGGCATCGCTTGATATCGCATCTTATCTGGATCGCATCGCATTCACATTGAGTCAGGTCGCGTCACATGCGCATGGCATTGCTTGATATCGCATCATATGTGCATCGCATCGCATGCGCATTGAGTCACCTCGCGTCACATGCGTATGGGATCGCTTGTTATCGCATCTTATGTGCATCTCATCGCATGCGCATTGAGTCACGTTGCGCCTAATGCGCATGACATCGTTTGATATCGCATCTTATGTGCACCGCATCGTAGCGCATTGAGTCACATCACGCCACATGCGCATGGCATCGCTCTATATCGCGAGTGAGTGAGTGAGTGAGTAGTGGGGTTTACGAGCCCGTCGACAACTAGGTCATTAGGGCCCGAAGTCCAAAAATAAAAACAAAGAAATAAAACCTCACCCTTTTAAAACTAAAAAGTGAAAGTTAAAATACCTAAAAATGAACATTATAATTCCTAAAAAGAGAGCTAAGACAGGTAAAAACGGAAAATTAAAACCGATAAACACTTAAATTACTAAAGACATAAAACTGGCTACTGTTAAAAAGGGCTAAAAACACGAGTAAAACATCCTAGAAGTATATTTCCGCCAAGATAAAAGAAACCTTACACTTGTTTACCAAAATCGATATGCGCAACAAACCGCAGTACTGTATTTACAGATACTGGATCGTTGCCTAACACGGTGCACAGTGTAAGACCCAGGCCAAAGGACTGGCGCTCACGAGCATACCGCGGACAATCAGTAAGGACATGTGCAACGGAGAGTGGGACATTGCACGTCGCACAGACAGGCTCCGGATCACCGCGCAAAAGGTGTGCATGCGTAGCTCGAGTGTGGCCTATCCTCAGGCGGGTTAAAATCACCTCCTCACGCCTGGAATCCCTGCAAGATGTTTGCAAGGGTTGTACCGTGTCCTTGATTGTCCGTAACTGAGTGCCAGCTAACGCTTCCCAAGATTGTTGCCAGAGAGCAAATAGATGGCGACGAAAGTACTTCTGAACATCTATATAGGGTAGCGTACGGGTGGAATATTCCGGAAGGCGACATGCAGACTTCGCAGCCGCATCAACCGCCTCGTTGCCCGGAATACCCACATGACCTGGTATCCACGTAAAAACGAACTGGTATCCGCGAGATAACAACTGAGATAAAAGTGTCTGTATTTTAATAATTGATGCCGAGTTGCCAACATATTGTTGCAGCGCCTGAAGAGCACTCAGGGAGTCGCAACACACAATAAAATGTCCAGGAACTGAACGGGAGATAAAAAGTAAGAAATAAAAGATGGCAAACAGCTCGGCGGTAAAAACTGAACTGGCGTCTGGAAGGCGGTATGTGTGAACCTCACCGTTGTATATAAATGCGGAACCCGTCGTACTACCCAACTGGGAGCCATCGGTGAATACCGGTGTATAAGTCCGGTATCGGCCCAGAACTGCGGTGAAGAGTTGACGGAACACCGAAGGAGGGGTAGCAGTCTTTGGACAGCCCGACAGCTCCAGGTCAAAGCGTGCACGCTGGAGCTGCCAGGGAGGACAGTGGCCAAGTGAATGCCGCTCTACAACTGGCAGTCGGAGGGCGTTTGCGACAAGTAGTTCTTGAAACCTGATGCCACTTGGACGGGAGATTGTTTTATTCCGCATATAACGGTGCTCGAGGTCTGGACGCAATACAGGTGGAAACGAAGGATGACCTGGATGAGCGGCCAACCTTGCCACATAAGAACAAAGTAACAATGAGCGTCGAACAGACAGTGGAGGTTCGCCAGAATCAGCATACAGACAATCCACTCTACTTGTGCGGAAAGCCCCAGTAGCGAGACGGATACCAGTGTGATGAATTGTGTCTAAAAGGCGGAGTTTAGGGGCTGATGCAGAGCCATAGATAAAACAGCCGTGGTCTAATTTGGACCGGACCAGTGAGCGATACAACCTCAACATTACCGTGCGATCGCCGCCCCAAGATGCCCCAGACAGGACCCTGAGTACCCGAAGCGAGCGACCGCAGGAAGCACGAAGGTGACGTATATGGTGCTCCCATGTGAGTTTGCTGTCGAGGTGTAAGCCCAAGAACTTCAGGTGCGGAACAAATGGAAGACATGTGCCACACAAATGAAGATCAGGAGTAGGGTGTACACCACGGAGTCGGTTAAAGTGGAGACACTGTGTTTTCGTAGGGGAAAACCGAAAGCCGGTGCGAGACGCCCACTCGGCGATGGATGTTATGGTCATCTGCAGTTGACGTTCGATGTGGTCCAAACTATAAGAGCGATAGTATATCGCGAAGTCGTCAACATACAGCGACATCGGGATTCCGCTACGAACAGCGCTGGTGATGCCATTAATGGCAACGGCGAAAAGCGTAACGCTGAGAATCGACCCTTGGGGTACACCATTCTCCTGAACCTTCTCTTGGGAGAGCGTGTTGCCTATGCGGACACGAAAACGGCGAATTAGTAAAAAGCTAAAAATAAAAAACGACAAGTTTCCGCGTAAACCATAACCGTGTAGAGTACAGAGAATGCCATAGCGCCATGTAGTGTCGTAGGCCTTCTCCAAATCAAAGAAGACACCAACGACATGCTGCTTCAAGAGAAATGCATTCTGTATGTAGGCCTCCATGCTTGTCAGATTGTCGACACTGGAGCGATGGCGACGAAAACCGCACTGGACATTACTCAGCAGGTTATTCGTCTCTAGCCACCACACTAAACGAGTGTTGATCATACGTTCGAGGGTCTTGCAAACGACACTCGTTAGGCAAATAGGGCGGTAGCTAGAGGCAAGTGCCCGGTCTTTCCCGGGCCGGGGTATAGGGATGACGATACCCTCGCGCCAGGAAGACGGGTAAACCCGCTGGAGCCAGATTCGGTTATAGATGCTCAGCAGGAAGGAAAGAGCCTGAGGTGGAAGATGAAGCAACATTTGTCGGTGGATGTCATCCGGACCGGGAGAAGAGTCGTGCGCCAGAGACAAGGAGTGCATCAGCTCTGCTATGCTAAAAGGCGTGTTGTATGGTTCACTACCGTCGCTGTTAAAATTAAGAACTATCCGCTCCGCAGATTCCTTGATAGCTAAAAACGACCTATCGTAACTTTGGGCTTGGCTGATAGCAGAGAAAGGTTCGGCAAGGGCGTCGGCGATCGCCTGCTCGTTGGTGTAATAAGAGCCCTGTACGGCAAGACCGGGAATAATCGTCCGGCGACACTTGCCGTACATACGCCGAACCGCAGTCCACACCCTTTGTGTTGAAGTGCGTCGAGAGAGGGAAGAGACGTAAGTTACCCAGGATGTGCGTTTTGCACTGCGAAGTACAAAACGCGCCCGGGCACGCACGCGCTTAGAGGCAATGAAGTTCTCTTCCGTAGGATGTGCACTGAAAACCCGCAGAGCCCGTTTGCGGGCTTTAACAGCCAAACGACATTCCTCGGACCACCAAGGCACGGAAACATGACGAGGTGTAGTAGAACCGCGAGGAATGCTGGAATTTGCTGCAAGCAGGACAGAACATGTAAAATACTCCACCATGTTGTCAATGGTGGTAAAACCATCGTCGGTAAGGTGAATGAGGGAACGGAATTTCCCCCAGTCAGCCTTGGAAATAATCCAGTGAGGGTATCGTGTTGGAATAGGATGGAAACCAGTAATGTGAATGTTAATGGGAAAATGATCACTGCCAAAGAGGTCGGAGAGCACCGACCAATCAATAAGTGGAACCAATGACGGGCTACAGAAGCTAACGTCTAAGGCGGAATAGGTACCATAGGCAGATGATAAGAAGGTAGGGGCACCAGTGTTCAACAAAAGAAGGCCGGACATATCGCAAACGTCTGCTACAAGGCACCCACGAGCATCGTCAGTGTCGGAGCCCCATAAAGTGTGTTTGGCATTCAGATCACCAAGGAAGATAAGCGGTGGCGTAATCTGAGCCAAAAGAGCCCGAAGGTCGTTCGCGTGTACGACACTGACCGGTGGCAGATAGACATTACAAATTGACAGACTCACGCCCTGCATATGGACACGCACTGCTACAGCTTGCAGCGGCGTGTTTAGCGGGATGCTTGTGGCTGAGATGGTATGCGCCACCAGAGTAGCAACACCACCGCTTGCTCGTGTATCAGCTGCAGAGTCATGTCTAAATGCCGAAAAACCACGAAGATGTAAGGTGTGGTTAGGCTTCAGATGGGTTTCTTGTAGACAGACGATTGAAGGTGAATGGTGCCAAGCTAAGTGTTGTATGTCCGGGGCACGGGCCCTGTACCCATTAACATTCCACTGAACTATTTCCATAATAAAAAGGTTAAGGCATAGTCTTTATCTTTTTCTTCATCTTAACCTTGGCGCACTTGGGACCAATGATGTGCTTTTCACCGTCCTCAGACGACTCCTCGGAACTTCGGGAGTCAGAAGATCCCCGGCGGCTCGCGGAGCGGGAGCGGGACTTCGTGGAGGTACGACTACTCGCCCGATGTTTAGGTCGCGAACGATTTGTGGGAACAGGCAATACGGTGTGGCCTCTGCTTGTGGACGGCTGGTGAGCGTGTGTCTGCACAGCGGAAGTTGTAGTTGCTGGTGCAGTTTTATGACGACGCGGTGGAGAGGTGCTCGCCGGTAAATCTGTTTGTGTCGAAGCATCTGCGACGGGTACATGCTGTATAGCAACAGTGTTCACAGGAGGGCGACGAGCAGCGGATGCAAAACCTGTGGTGGTAGCAGGTTGCAGTTGTTGAAAGCGACGGCGCGCTTCAACAAACGTCAGGCGTTCTTTCACGCGCAGCTCCTGGATACACTTTTCCTCGAGAAACTTCGGACACTGTCGCGAGCTGGATGGATGACTCCCTTCACAGTTAACGCAGTAGGGGTCTTGGGTGCAAGCCGTGCCCTCATGGTATGGTAGTCCACAACGCTCACAAGTAGCAGGATGGGTGCACGAAAGCCTAGTATGACCGAACTTCTGACACTGAAAACAGCGCATAGGGTTCGGTACATACTGCCGAACTGCGGCACGCTCGTAGCCGCAGAAGATGTACTCGGGTAACTGAGTACCCTTAAATGTTAAAAACACAGTGCGTAAATCGATCACTTTTCCATCCTGTTTTCGAGTGAGACGGTACGCCTGACACACCCGTTGATCTGAAAGGCAGGTGACTATCTCTTCATTAGACAGACCATCAAGGCTGGAGGTGGTGACAACTCCTCTGCAAGTATTCAGTGTTTTATGTGGGACTACCCGGATAGGGTAGGAGCCCAATAAACTCGCTTTCAGTAGTTTCTGCGACTGGTCTGCAGTAATCACCTCTATCAATAGCGTACCGTCGCGTATTCTGGTCGCATTTTTTACAGGGCCACAGATTCGGTCAACTTCCCGTTTAATATAGAAGGGGCTAAGATCCTTTACCGTGTTCCCGTCACAAGCCAAAGTCAAAACCAAAAACGTGTCGAATGAGGAGGGTTTGCGCGGATGCATTATGAATTGGACCCCCATCCGGAACCGTCGGCGTCAGCCTGCCATCCGGGGGTCAAAAGATAAAAGACACCAAAATCTCCACGGTCTGTGCCGCCATGGAGACCCCTCCATGACTGACCTCAAGGCGTACTTCAGAGGAGCTACCCTCCGATCTCCACTGCTTGTCCGCATGGGTAAACCGTTCACCACATGACACCCCGGTTTTATGCCCCCACCACAGGAATAACCGCCTGTGGCTCCCCGCTTTAGCACACGCTGCCTCATCGAGTCAGCGTGGATTCAGGGGACTTCGGGTTGATTACACCGGGGCTCCGTCAGCGGTAACACGTCCGGCCGGTGATACTAACCCGACTACACGCGGCCGTCGGGAGATTAACACCGGCCGTGCCCTCAAGGAGCTACGTGGGTGTACATGACGTGTGGACGGGCTCCGCACCTAAGGCTACACATGGGGGCAGTGTGAAGGGTCCGCACAACCTTCGCGCCTGAGACCTCCGAAGAGCACACAAGTCGGGGGCCGCGCTGAAAACCGTGGGACAGGACCACGGAGATAGGAAAGATCCCTGCTGGTGAGACAGGAGTTATAAATCTAGGTACTTACAAACTAATAATCAGAATAAGCCTAGAAGAGGAAGAGGGTGATATAAAAAGCAACATAAAACGCTGCACGTGGCACAGTTAATGAAGGTGGAGGTGGTGAAGTGATAGTGAGCAGCTCGGGGCCCCGGGTGCGCCAAACCCGGACCTACCGTGGTAGGTTCCCATGGGGGACGCTCTATATCGCATCTTATGTGCATTGCATCGCATGCGGATTGAGTCACATCACGTCACATGCGCATGGCATCGCTTGATATCGCATATTACGTGCATCGCATCGCATTCACATTGATTCACGTCGCGTCACATGCGCATGGCATCGCTAGATATCGCATCTTATGTGCATCGCATCGCATTCACATTGACTCACGTCGCGTCACATGCGCATGGCATCGCTTGATATCGCATCTTATGTGCATCGCATCGCATGCGCATTGAGTCACGTCGCGTCACATGCGCATGGCATCATCTGATAAAGTATCTTATGTGCATCTCATCGCATGCGCATTGAGTCACGTCGCGCCTATTGCGCATGGCATCGCTTGATATCGTATCTTATGTGAATCCCATGCGCATTGAGTCTCGTCGCGTCACATGCGCATGCCCTTGCTTGATATCGCATCTCATGTGCATCGCAGCGCATGCGCAATGAGTCACGTCGCATCACATGCGCATGGCATCGCTTGATATCGCATCTTATGTGCATCGCGTCGCATGCGCATTGAGCCCCGACTCGTCACATGCACATGGCATTGCTTGTAATGGCATGTTATGTGCATCGCATCGCATGCGCATTGAGTCACATCGCTTCACATGCGCATGGCATCGCTTGATATCGCATCTCATGTGCATCGCATCGCATGTGCATTGAGCAACATCGCGTCACATGCCCATCGAATCGCTTGATATCGCATTTTATGTGCATCGCATGCGCATTGAGTCACGTCACGCCACATGCGCATGGCATCGCTTGATATCGCATCTTGTGTGCGTCGCATGCTTATTGAGTCACGTTGCATCACATGCGCATGGCATCGCTTGATATCGTATCTTATGCAAATCCCATGCGCATTGAGTCTCGTTGCGTCACATGCGCATGGCATCGCTTGGTAGCGCATCTCATGTGCATCGCATCGCATGCGCATTGAGTTACATCGCATCACATGCGCATGGCATCGCTTGATATCGCATCTTATGTGCATCGCATCGCAGCGCCATGAGTCACATCGCGTCACATTTGCTTGCATCGCTCGACATCGCATCTTACGTGCATCGCATGCGCATTGAATCACATCGCATCACATGCGCATGGCATCGCTCGACATCGCATCTTATGTGCATCGCATCGCAGGCGCATTGTGTCACATCGCGTCACATGCGCACGGCATCGCTTAATATCGCATCTTATGTGCATCGCATCGCAGCGCAATTAGCCACATCACGCCACATGCGCATGGCATCGCTTGATATAGCATCTTATGTGCATCGCATCGCATGCGGATTGAGTCACATATCGTCACATGCGCATGGCATCGCTTCATAACGCATATTATGTGCATCGCATCGCATGCGCATTGAGTCACTTCGCGTCACATGCGCATGGCATCGCTTGTTTTCGCATCTTATGTGCATCGCATCGCATGCGCATTGACTCACATCGCGTCACATGCGCATGGCATCGCTTGATATCGCATCTAATGTGCATCGCATCGCATGCGCATTGAGTCACGTAGCGTCACATGCGCATGGCATCGCTTGTTGTCGCATCTTATGTGCATCGCATTTACATTCATTCACGTCGCGTCACATGCGCATGGCATCGCTTGATATCGCATCGTATGTACATCGCATCGCATGCTAGTAGGGTATATAAGGGCAAGCTGGCACACTTTTTTATGGGCAAGATGGCCGCCATGCGTGATCTAAGGATTACTAGGTAAGGTGGTAGGGGAAGCACGACCTTGTAGGTGTTTGAAGCAATCTGTAGGGATAACTTAAGGTCTATAGCAGTGTATGTATGTTTATGAGCGTTCATGGCAGTTGAGTATGGCGTTCACTATATCGATGTGAACCACCTAACGCAAGAGCTTTCTAACTTGATTGTATATGATACCCCCAACATAATGACACCTCGCCCCACATCGCCACGCTAACCTAACCTAACTTAACCTAACCTAACGGCTACTCTTTTTACTAGACCTTTCATAGTTTAACCTAAGCTAACCTAACCTAGCTCCCACTCTTTTTACTCAGGTCTTTCATAATTTAACCTAACCTAGCTCCTACTCTTTTTACTAGACCTTTCATAATTTAACCTAACCTAAGCTGACCTAACCCAGCTCCCACTCTTTTTACTCTGGTCTTTCATAATTTAACCTAACCTAAGCCCCATACTTGTACTCGCCTAACCTAAGCTTACCTAAGCTAACCTAACCTAGCTCCCACTCTTTTTACTCTGGTCTTTCATAATTTAACCTAACCTAAGCCCCATACTTGTACTCGTCTAACCTAAGCTCACCTAAGCTAACCTATCCTAATCTAACATGGACTAGCCTAACCTAAGATAGATCCTCTTATTATTATTTATTCTATTCTACTAACATGATACGTTTCTAGACATTCATTCTATCCTCTTATCATTTATCCTATTCCCTCCTCTGCTTATCTATTCTATCCTGTCATACGCTACCCTGATCTCCCTCTAGGAATTTCATAAACATTTTGATACTATTTTGAGTCCTCTGATAGATCTTTTTAAGCACTTTTAGCATATTCTTGATGCTTTTGCAACATATTTAACATCTTTTCAGACAATTTTCAGAATTATTCAGTCATTTTCATACATTTTTAAGACGTTTCGCCCCATTTTGCTACAATTTTGCACCCTCTGTTAGATCTTTTAGACGCTTTTAGTATATTCAGGACGCTTTTACAACATATTTAACAACTTTTCAGACAATTTTCAGAGTTATTCAGTAATTTTCATACATTTTTAAGACGTTTCACCCCATTTTGCTACAATTTTGCATCCTCTGTTAGATCTTTTAGACGCTTTTAGTATATTCAGGGCGCTTTTACAACATATTTAACAACTTTTCGCCCCATTTTGCTACAATTTTGCACCCTCTGTTAGATCTTTTAGACGCTTTTGGTATATTCAGGGCGCTTTTACAACATATTTAACAACTTTTCAGACAATTTTTCGGAGTTATTCAGTCATTTTCATACATTTTTAAGACGTTTCACCCCATTTTGTTGCAATTTTGCACCCTCTGCTAGATCTTTTAGACGCTTTTGGTATATTCATGCTGCTTTGACAACATATTTAACAACTTTTCAGACAATTTTCAGAGTTATTCAGTCATTTTCATACATTTTTAAGACGTTTCACCCCATTTTGCTGCAATTTTGCACCCTCTGTTAGATCTTTTAGACGCTTTTAGTATATTCAGGGCGCTTTTACAACATATTTAACAACTTTTCAGACAATTTTTCAGAGTTATTCAGTCATTTTCATACATTTTTAAGACGTTTCACCCCATTTTGTTGCAATTTTGCACCCTCTGCTAGATCTTTTAGACGCTTTTGGTATATTCATGCTGCTTTTACAACATATTTAACAACTTTTCAGACAATTTTCAGAGTTATTCAGTCATTTTCATACATTTTTAAGACGTTTCACCCCATTTTGCTGCAATTTTGCACCCTCTGTTAGATCTTTTAGACGCTTTTAGTATATTCAGAGCGCTTTTACAACATATTTAACATCTTTTCAGACAATTTTCAGAGTTATTCAGTCATTTTCATACATTTTTAAGACGTTTCACCCCATTTTGTTGCAATTTTGCACCCTCTGCTAGATCTTTTAGACGCTTTTGGTATATTCATGCTGCTTTTACAACATATTTAACAACTTTTCAGACAATTTTCAGAGTTATTCAGTCATTTTCATACATTTTTAAGACGTTTCACCCCATTTTGCTGCAATTTTGCACCCTCTGTTAGATCTTTTAGACGCTTTTAGTATATTCAGAGCGCTTTTACAACATATTTAACATCTTTTCAGACAATTTTCATAGTTATTCAGACATTTTCATACATTTTTAAGACGTTTCACCCCATTTTGTTGCAATTTTTCACCCTCTGCTAGATCTTTTAGACGCTTTTGGTATATTCAGGACGCTTTTACAACATGTTTAACAACTTTTCAAGCAATTTCGAGGATTATTTAGAAGCCATATTATATATTTTCAGCGTGTATTGAGACCCGTTTAGACTCGTTGATAGATATTTCAGCCTGTTTCCAGATATTCTGAAGACTTTTACGTCCAGTTTAAACATTTTTCAGAGTATTTTAGACGAATTTGACATTATTTAAGGCAATCCGAGAGTTATTCTGGACGCCCCTGTCCATTATTGTTTGCTTTAAGCACTTTGAAGGGTAATGGAAGATAATTTTCACGATATTAGGAATACTGAACCGTCTATTTCAATGCTGTTAGACGTATCTCTACCAGTTAAATATCGTTTCAGCCATTTTAGAGATATTTTAAGCACTATAGGGATATTTTAGACCTAACCTAATCTAATCTGACCTAAGCCCCATACTTCTACTCGTCTAACCTATCCTAACCTAATCTAACCTAGCCTAAGCCCCATACTTCTACTCGTCTAACCTAACCTAACACCTCATCTAATGATTTATTCTTCATCCCTATTGCTCATCTAATCCCTACTCTTTTTACTATATGGTCTTTCATAATTTCACATAACCTAAGCCTCATACCTAACCTAACCTAACCTAATCTAACCTAGCCTATCTCATCCCATTTTACACGAGCATTATATTCTTCTATAACCTATTGTGACCGTCGCAACATGCCGTTTCAAGCTTAGATATTTCACTTTCTTTTGGAGACGTTCCTCCAACAACTTTAGCTACCTTGAAGATATTACACCCCCCCCCCCCGACATGCGAACCCTAACGATTTCTGAACATTTCATGGTATGTTAGTGCTATTTTAGGAGTTGGTAAGTATTTTAGCCATTTTTAAGGTATTCTAGAGATTTTCAGGATTTTTTTTTTTTGCAGCTTCGTTGGTATTTTCTATGTTTTCACGTCGTTAGTATGGTTTAATGTTTTTAAGGGGTATATGGAGCCCTTTTTAGCGATTTGTTATGCTTTCATGACCACTTTCCATCCTTTTGTAAATGTATGATGTTCTCGTCTAGAGAATTGCTTACAGTCTTTCTAAGACTAACCTAACTTAACCACAAACCTCTTTGCAGACATTTCTTCAACGTTATTTAACATTATACAGGCTTCTTTTTCTGCTTCCTCCGGCTCTTTTCCTAAACTAACATTAGAAGACGTTGTAACCTTGTTATTCAAATAGCTATTGTATCCGTCTTTGTACACTGTTCCAGTATGCTATACATGCCAACTTCATTTAACAATTCTCTTGCATAATTCTGTAGGTTCTAATGGTAACACGTCAAACGTTGCACACATTCCTTCTAAGACTATCCTAACCGAACCTATCCCACCACCACCACCACCAACACCATCACCACCACCACCACCTCCACCATCACCAGCGCCACCATCGTTACCATCACCACCACCGTTATCGCCACCACCATCGTTACCATAGCCATCATCCTTGCCATCATCACCGCCATAACCATCACCAGTACCATCATCCTCACTGTCACCTTCACGTTACCATCACCATCGTTACATTATCCACCATAACCTTCACCAGTACCTCCATCCTCACCATCACCACCATCGTTACCATCACCACCACCGTTATCGCCACCACCATCGTTACCATAGCCACCATCCTTGCCATCATCATCACCACACCAACCAACACCATCTATTCTGCAACACCTCCAACACCAACAACAACAGCAACACCGTCACCACTACCACTATAACGGCCACCACTACCACTACCACCAACGACCACCACCACTACCACCACCAATACCACTCCGCCATCATCACCAGCGCCCCCCCCACAACGGACACCAACACCTCTACCACCACCACCAGCACCATAATCACCAGTACCATCATCATCAGCACCACCATAACGGACACCATCACCACCACCAGCACCACCACCACCATCATCACCAGCACCATCATAGCGGACACCAACACCACACCACCACAATGAGACGTTTCTAGACATTCATTCTATCCCCTTATTATCTATCCTATATCCTCCTCCTCTGCTTGTCTATTCCATCCTGCCATAAGGCGTCCTGGTTTCCCTCTTTGCGGATATAACCTCGAGCATTTACATGTTACTTGTAGAGGATTGTCAGCGATTTTAGGATTTAGAATGTACTCAGACACGATGACACGCATATTTAAGAACCTTTCAGGCAATTTTGAGAATTATATAGGTTATTTATTAGATTTTTCCAGAGGTTTCGTGCTATTTTGATGCTGTCTTAGGTCGTTTTAGAGATATTTTAGCTGCTTTTAAGCTGTTCAGAATGCTTTTGCAACATATTTAAGAACTTTCTAGGCAATTTTATTATGGTTCCTCTGATAGAGCTTTTAGACACTTTTAGTATATTCTTGCTGTTTTTCCGGTATATTTAAGAACTTTTCAGGTAATTTTGAGGATTATGTAGATCATTTGATCGATTTTCTAGAGGTTTCATGGTATTTTGAGCTTGTTTTAGACCGTTTAACAGATATTTTACTCGCTTTTAAGTGTTTTCAAGGGCAATGGGTGAATTTTGTTCACTGCTTCAGTACGCTATACATGCTAACTTCATTTTAACGATTCTTTAGCATAGTTCAGTATGTTCTAATGGCAACACGCCAGGCGTCGCTTACATTCCTTCTAAGACTATCATGCCCTAACTTAACATAACCAACCATCATCGTCACCAACGCAACCTATGCTGCAGCGCCATAACCATTGCCACCACCGCCTCCACCACCAACACCACCAACACAGCCATTACCACAACCACCACCACTACAACTGTCATTACTACCATCATACCCCTTAACTACCAACTCAGCCATGACCACACCCACCATCATCATCACCACACCAACCAACGACACCTATTCTACAACACCACCACCACCACCACCGCCACCACCACCAACATCAACACCTGGAGCACCAGCACCACCATAACCTGCACGACTATAACCATCGCAGCACCCCCACCTCCGTCATCACCACCACCACCATTTAAGAACCTTTCAGGTTATTTTGAGAATTATGTAGGTTAGTTATTAGATTTTTCAGTGGTTTCATGCTATTTTGATGCTGTCTAAGGTCGTTTTACAGATATTTTAGCTGCTTTTAAGCTGTTCAGAATGCTTTTGCAACATATTTAAGAATTTACTAGCCAATTTTATTATGGTTCCTCTGATAGATCTTTTAGACACTTTTGGTATATTCTTGCTGCTTTTACAGTATATTCAAGAGCTTTTCAGGCAATTTTGAGGATTAAATAGATTATTTGATCGATTTTCCAGAGGTTTCATGGTATTTCAGGTGTTGTTGGACGTATGTATCTGCTAGTTTAAATATCGTTTCAGACATTTTAGAGACATTTTAAGCACTATGCGAGTATTTTAAACTTTTACACCGACATTTTGATTGGTTTTCAGAATCCTTTGAAACACTTTTATAGGCGTTAGACGCTTTTAATGGTATTTTTCGAGCGCTAATTAAGACATTTCAGCTCCTTCACAGATATTTTGAGGATTTTCAGGGCATCTTAAACTCGTGAGAAGCATTTTTTTCGCCAGTTTGAAGATGTTTTAAGGCACTGAAGCAGGTATTTTTGAAGTTGCTAGGGGTATTTTACTAAGCTTTCTTCAGTAATCGCTTTGTTTTACAGTAGTTGAGGTGCAGTCCAACCTATCCATTCATTTATTGCATTTCTTGTACTTATTATTTCGACTACATTTCACTACTAACCTAACCCAGGAACAATCGTATCATCATCATCATTATCATCATCATCAACAACAACTGCTCTATCTCGTAGTCTGACCAAGCTAACCTAATCTAACTTAACCTAAGCTAAGCTCCATACTTCTTTCGGTTAACCTAATTTCTAAGCCCTTGCTTCTACTCTTTTTACTTTGCTCTTTCATATTTTAACCTAACCTAACCTAACCTAACCTAAGGTAGCTAGCCTAGATCCTCCTCTTATTGTTATTTATTCTATTTCATCACCATGATCCGTTTCTAGATATTCATTCTATCCTCTTATCTATTATATATCCTCCTCCTCTGCTTGTCTATTCCATCCTGCCATAAGGCGTCCTGGTTTCCCTCTTTGTGGGTATAACCTCAGGGTATTTATTCGTTGCTTGTAGAGGATTTCCAACAAATTTAGGATTTAGAAGATATTCAGACTCACCGGCATGCACGTTTTCAGGACTTTTTTAATCTTTTCGGAGCGTTGTATTGCTACTTTAAGTGTTTTAAGACACTTTTCGGGATATTGAGAGGGCTTTTACACCAGTTGTAAGTACATTTTTTGAAACGTTTCACTCCAATTTCAATGCTATTTTGGTCCCTCTGATAGATGTTTTTAGTCACTTTTAGTATATTCCTGGTACTTTTTGCAACATATTTAAGAACTTTTCAGGCAATTTCGGGGGGGGGGGGTTATTTAGACGCATCTAACATAACCAACCATCACCGTTACCAACGCAGCCTTATCCTGCACAACCACCATATTCTGCAACTATGGTATAGTATGTTTGACATTTTCTCCATATCTACCCTGAGCTAACCCTACTTATTCCACTAGCACGTACCTTATAAATGACTACGCGATTCAAGATTAAGTTTGTATTTTTAAAATATATATCATTAAACTACGTGAGTCAAGATTAACTTGTTTCATTTTTATTTGCCAGTTCAACGTTAACATGCATTTCCCCTCATTTTTAAAGTTTAAACAAGGTAAATGTTTATAATTTTAATACTTTCACGCCGCACAGTCACACACATACACACACACATACACACACATACACACGCATGCACACACATACACACACATACACACACATACGCAAAATTAAGAAGTGAAACGGATGTATAATATCTTTTAAGTAACAAACACATTCCTCTCAACTGAACCCCCCATCAATAGAAGACATAGCAGGTAAAGATTTGTCCTCTAATTAACGGAAAAACCCTAGCCTCACGCAAAGGCGTCGATTTATAACATTAGTGGAGAAATTGTAGCCTCGAAGAGTCCCGGCGACGTGCTGTCTACAAAAAACAAGTTCAGACAGGAAAAATTACAAATACTCATTCTTTCGTGTTTCGGAAAGACCCTAAAGATGTTATCAGATTGTACCATTAGTAAGATGCTTTTAGCTGAAATATAAAATAAAATCTCTTCATCTTGTTCTGGTTCTTCTTCTTCTTCTTCTTCTTCTTCTTCTTCTTCTTCTTCTAGTCTCATTCTCCTTCATGCTAACAGGGAATATACGCGAACTGAAGGTTATTAGCTGAAATATAAAATAAAATCTCTTCTTCTTGTTCTGGTTCTTCTTCTTCTTCTTCTTCTTCTTCTTCTATTCTCATTCTCGTTCATGCTAACAGGGAATATACGCGTAATTTTGACGTTATTACCTTAAATATTAAATAAAATAACAGCATTCTCCGTCAATTATATCTAAACCGACTTTTTCCGTGTTCTGCAACATTTAAGCTTCTAGAATCAACACAAGCAATGTTTCTCTCAATAGCAGCATTTTATAATTGATTTTGTAAGTAATAACACCAATTTAAACTTTATTACAGATCTCTAAGACCCTAGTTTGCAAAGTATTTAAATGGACCCTTAGAGATTCGAACTAGACCCCACAGTACAAAAGCTACCATTTTTTATCAATAATTCAATAGCAGATATTTAGCTGAAGTGTTTAACTTTTTATTTCATCACGCTAACTTTATTGATTCGCGAATAAATCGACTTTGAAGTAATTGCCCCGTCCCGGTAATCGAACTATGAGTCGTAGGGATAAAATTGTCAAGTATATCATTTTATATGCCAAGTTACCCTAATTTGTCTTTGCATTACTATTCCAAGTGTAAAAATAGCGATATAGAGCAAATTTCAATAATTCTCCACAAGATAGGGATCGAACCTACGATACGTTAACTCTAGCATGTTATAAAATAATCGTCCTTAACAAGTATTATCATATAAAGTTTATTTCAGTCTTCCAACACAAGCGGTTCTCGAAATAATTAAATTTACCAAATCAGGATTGGAACCCAAGACTCCAGGATACCAAGCATACCACAGAGGAAAGCCCATAACAATACCAATTTAATAAAATTTATTCGAAGATTTTATCACTAATAGTTTAGGAGTTATTCCAATAATAATTCATAATTTGCACGGGGATCGAACGCTAGACCACCGACAAACTCCAAAATTATTAGTGATAAAATCTTCGAATAAATTTTATTAAATTGGTATTGTTATGGGCTTTCCTCTGTGGTATGCTTGGTATCCTGGAGTCTTGTTTGTGTTGATTCTAGAAGCTTAAATGTTGCATAACACGGAAAAAGTCGGTTTAGATATAATTGACGGAGAATGCTGTTATTTTATTTAATATTTAAGGTAATAACGTCAAAATTACGCGTATATTCCCTGTTAGCATGAACGAGAATGAGAATAGAAGAAGAAGAAGAAGAAGAAGAACCAGAACAAGAAGAAGAGATTTTATTTTATATTTCAGCTAATAACCTTCAGTTCGCGTATATTCCCTGTTAGCATGAAGGAGAATGAGACTAGAAGAAGAAGAAGAAGAAGAAGAAGAAGAAGAAGAAGAAGAAGAAGAAGAAGAACCAGAACAAGATGAAGAGATTTTATTTTATATTTCAGCTAAAAGCATCTTACTAATGGTACAATCCGATAACATCTTTAGGGTCTTTCCGAAACACGAAAGAATGAGTATTTGTAATTTTTCCTGTCTGAACTTGTTTTTTGTAGACAGCACGTCGCCGGGACTCTTCGAGGCTACAATTTCTCCACTAATGTTATAAATCGACGCCTTTGCGTGAGGCTAGGGTTTTTCCGTTAATTAGAGGACAAATCTTTACCTGCTATGTCTTCTATTGATGGGGGGTTCAGTTGAGAGGAATGTGTTTGTTACTTAAAAGATATTATACATCCGTTTCACTTCTTAATTTTGCGTATGTGTGTGTATGTGTGTGCATGCGTGTGTATGTGTGTGTATGTGTGTGTGTATGTGTGTGACTGTGCGGCGTGAAAGTATTAAAATTATAAACATTTACCTTGTTTAAACTTTAAAAATGAGGGGAAATGCATGTTAACGTTGAACTGGCAAATAAAAATGAAACAAGTTAATCTTGACTCACGTAGTTTAATGATATATATTTTAAAAATACAAACTTAATCTTGAATCGCGTAGTCATTTATAAGGTACGTGCTAGTGGAATAAGTAGGGTTAGCTCAGGGTAGATATGGAGAAAATGTCAAACATACTATACCATAGTTGCAGAATATGGTGGTTGTGCAGGATAAGGCTGCGTTGGTAACGGTGATGGTTGGTTATGTTAGATGCGTCTAAATAACCCCCCCCCCCGAAATTGCCTGAAAAGTTCTTAAATATGTTGCAAAAAGTACCAGGAATATACTAAAAGTGACTAAAAACATCTATCAGAGGGACCAAAATAGCATTGAAATTGGAGTGAAACGTTTCAAAAAATGTACTTACAACTGGTGTAAAAGCCCTCTCAATATCCCGAAAAGTGTCTTAAAACACTTAAAGTAGCAATACAACGCTCCGAAAAGATTAAAAAAGTCCTGAAAACGTGCATGCCGGTGAGTCTGAATATCTTCTAAATCCTAAATTTGTTGGAAATCCTCTACAAGCAACGAATAAATACCCTGAGGTTATACCCACAAAGAGGGAAACCAGGACGCCTTATGGCAGGATGGAATAGACAAGCAGAGGAGGAGGATATATAATAGATAAGAGGATAGAATGAATATCTAGAAACGGATCATGGTGATGAAATAGAATAAATAACAATAAGAGGAGGATCTAGGCTAGCTACCTTAGGTTAGGTTAGGTTAGGTTAAAATATGAAAGAGCAAAGTAAAAAGAGTAGAAGCAAGGGCTTAGAAATTAGGTTAGACGAAAGAAGTATGGAGCTTAGCTTAGGTTAAGTTAGATTAGGTTAGCTTGGTCAGACTACGAGATAGAGCAGTTGTTGTTGATGATGATGATAATGATGATGATGATACGATTGTTCCTGGGTTAGGTTAGTAGTGAAATGTAGTCGAAATAATAAGTACAAGAAATGCAATAAATGAATGGATAGGTTGGACTGCACCTCAACTACTGTAAAACAAAGCGATTACTGAAGAAAGCTTAGTAAAATACCCCTAGCAACTTCAAAAATACCTGCTTCAGTGCCTTAAAACATCTTCAAACTGGCGAAAAAAATGCTTCTCACGAGTTTAAGATGCCCTGAAAATCCTCAAAATATCTGTGAAGGAGCTGAAATGTCTTAATTAGCGCTCGAAAAATACCATTAAAAGCGTCTAACGCCTATAAAAGTGTTTCAAAGGATTCTGAAAACCAATCAAAATGTCGGTGTAAAAGTTTAAAATACTCGCATAGTGCTTAAAATGTCTCTAAAATGTCTGAAACGATATTTAAACTAGCAGATACATACGTCCAACAACACTTGAAGTACCATGAAACCTCTTCTGAAAATCGATCAAATAATCTATATAATCCTCAAAATTGCCTGAAAAGCTCTTGAATATACTGTAAAAGCAGCAAGAATATACCAAAAGTGTCTAAAAGATCTATCAGAGGAACCATAATAAAATTGGCTAGTAAATTCTTAAATATGTTGCAAAAGCATTCTGAACAGCTTAAAAGCAGCTAAAATATCTGTAAAACGACCTTAGACAGCATCAAAATAGCATGAAACCACTGAAAAATCTAATAACTAACCTACATAATTCTCAAAATAACCTGAAAGGTTCTTAAATGGTGGTGGTGGTGATGACGGAGGTGGGGGTGCTGCGATGGTTATAGTCGTGCAGGTTATGGTGGTGCTGGTGCTCCAGGTGTTGATGTTGGTGGTGGTGGCGGTGGTGGTGGTGGTGGTGTTGTAGAATAGGTGTCGTTGGTTGGTGTGGTGATGATGATGGTGGGTGTGGTCATGGCTGAGTTGGTAGTTAAGGGGTATGATGGTAGTAATGACAGTTGTAGTGGTGGTGGTTGTGGTAATGGCTGTGTTGGTGGTGTTGGTGGTGGAGGCGGTGGTGGCAATGGTTATGGCGCTGCAGCATAGGTTGGGTTGGTGACGATGATGGTTGGTTATGTTAAGTTAGGGCATGATAGTCTTAGAAGGAATGTAAGCGACGCCTGGCGTGTTGCCATTAGAACATACTGAACTATGCTAAAGAATCGTTAAAATGAAGTTAGCATGTATAGCGTACTGAAGCAGTGAACAAAATTCACCCATTGCCCTTGAAAGCACTTAAAAGCGAGTAAAATATCTGTTAAACGGTCTAAAACAAGCTCAAAATACCATGAAACCTCTAGAAAATCGATCAAATAATCTACATAATCCTCAAAATTACCTGAAAAGTTCTTAAATATACCGGAAAAACAGCAAGAATATACTAAAAGTGTCTAAGAGCTCTATCAGAGGAACCATAATAAAATTGCCTAGAAAGTTCTTAAATATGTTGCAAAAGCATTCTGAACAGCTTAAAAGCAGCTAAAATATCTCTAAAACGACCTAAGACAGCATCAAAATAGCACGAAACCTCTGGAAAAATCTAATAAATAACCTATATAATTCTCAAAATTGCCTGAAAGGTTCTTAAATATGCGTGTCATCGTGTCTGAGTACATTCTAAATCCTAAAATCGCTGACAATCCTCTACAAGTAACATGTAAATGCTCGAGGTTATATCCGCAAAGAGGGAAACCAGGACGCCTTATGGCAGGATGGAATAGACAAGCAGAGGAGGAGGATATAGGATAGATAATAAGGGGATAGAATGAATGTCTAGAAACGTCTCATTGTGGTGGTGTGGTGTTGGTGTCCGCTATGATGGTGCTGGTGATGATGGTGGTGGTGGTGCTGGTGGTGGTGATGGTGTCCGTTATGGTGGTGCTGATGATGATGGTACTGGTGATTATGGTGGTGGTGGTGGTGGTAGAGGTGTTGGTGTCCGTTGTGGGGGGGGGCGCTGGTGATGATGGTGGTGCTGGTGATGATGGCGGAGTGGTATTGGTGGTGGTAGTGGTGGTGGTCGTTGGTGGTAGTGGTAGTGGTGGCCGTTATAGTGGTAGTGGTGAGGGTGTTGCTGTTGTTGTTGGTGTTGGAGGTGTTGCAGAATAGATGGTGTTGGTTGGTGTGGTGATGATGATGGCAAGGATGGTGGCTATGGTAACGATGGTGGTGGCGATAACGGTGGTGGTGATGGTAACGATGGTGGTGATGGTGAGGATGGAGGTACTGGTGAAGGTTATGGTGGATAATGTAACGATGGTGATGGTAACGTGAAGGTGACAGTGAGGATGATGGTACTGGTGATGGTTATGGCGGTGATGATGGCAAGGATGGTGGCTATGGTAACGATGGTGGTGGCGATAACGGTGGTGGTGATGGTAACGATGGTGGCGCTGGTGATGGTGGAGGTGGTGGTGGTGGTGATGGTGTTGGTGGTGGTGGTGGTGGTGGTGGTATAGGTTCGGTTAGGATAGTCTTAGAAGGAATGTGTGCAACGTTTGACGTGTTACCATTAGAACCTACAGAATTATGCAAGAGAATTGTTAAATGAAGTTGGCATGTATAGCATACTGGAACAGTGTACAAAGACGGATACAATAGCTATTTGAATAACAAGGTTACAACGTCTTCTAATGTTAGTTTTGGAAAAGAGCCAGAGGAAGCAGAAAAAGAAGCCTGTATAATGTTAAATAACGTTGAAGAAATGTCTGCAAAGAGGTTTGTGGTTAAGTTAGGTTAGTCTTAGAAAGACTGTAAGCAATTCTCTAGACGAGAACATCATACATTTACAAAAGGATGGAAAGTGGTCATGAAAGCATAACAAATCGCTAAAAAGGGCTCCATATACCCCTTAAAAACATTAAACCATACTAACGACGTGAAAACATAGAAAATACCAACGAAGCTGCAAAAAAAAAAAAAAAAAATCCTGAAAATCTCTAGAATACCGCAAAAATGGCTAAAATACTTACCAACTCCTAAAATAGCACTAACATACCATGAAATGTTCAGAAATCGTTAGGGTTCGCATGTCGGGGGGGGGGTGTAATATCTTCAAGGTAGCTAAAGTTGTTGGAGGAACGTCTCCAAAAGAAAGTGAAATATCTAAGCTTGAAACGGCATGTTGCGACGGTCAGAATAGGTTATAGAAGCATATAATGCTCGTGTAAAATGGGATGAGATAGGCTAGGTTAGATTAGGTTAGGTTAGGTTAGGTATGAGGCTTAGGTTACGTGAAATTATGAAAGACCATATAGTAAAAAGAGTAGGGATTAGATGAGCAATAGGGATGAAGAATAAATCATTAGATGAGGTGTTAGGTTAGGTTAGACGAGTAGAAGTATGGGGCTTAGGCTAGGTTAGATTAGGTTAGGATAGGTTAGACGAGTAGAAGTATGGGGCTTAGGTCAGATTAGATTAGGTTAGGTCTAAAATATCCCTATAGTGCTTAAAATATCTCTAAAATGGCTGAAACGATATTTAACTGGTAGAGATACGTCTAACAGCATTGAAATAGACGGTTCAGTATTCCTAATATCGTGAAAATTATCTTCCATTACCCTTCAAAGTGCTTAAAGCAAACAATAATGGACAGGGGCGTCCAGAATAACTCTCGGATTGCCTTAAATAATGTCAAATTCGTCTAAAATACTCTGAAAAATGTTTAAACTGGACGTAAAAGTCTTCAGAATATCTGGAAACAGGCTGAAATATCTATCAACGAGTCTAAACGGGTCTCAATACACGCTGAAAATATATAATATGACTTCTAAATAATCCTCGAAATTGCTTGAAAAGTTGTTAAACATGTTGTAAAAGCGTCCTGAATATACCAAAAGCGTCTAAAAGATCTAGCAGAGGGTGAAAAATTGCAACAAAATGGGGTGAAACGTCTTAAAAATGTATGAAAATGTCTGAATAACTCTGAAAATTGTCTGAAAAGATGTTAAATATGTTGTAAAAGCGCTCTGAATATACTAAAAGCGTCTAAAAGATCTAACAGAGGGTGCAAAATTGTAGCAAAATGGGGCGAAACGTCTTAAAAATGTATGAAAATGTCTGAATAACTCTGAAAATTGTCTGAAAAGATGTTAAATATGTTGTAAAAGCGCTCTGAATATACTAAAAGCGTCTAAAAGATCTAACAGAGGGTGCAAAATTGCAGCAAAATGGGGTGAAACGTCTTAAAAATGTATGAAAATGACTGAATAACTCTGAAAATTGTCTGAAAAGTTGTTAAATATGTTGTAAAAGCAGCATGAATATACCAAAAGCGTCTAAAAGATCTAGCAGAGGGTGCAAAATTGCAACAAAATGGGGTGAAACGTCTTAAAAATGTATGAAAATGTCTGAATAACTCTGAAAAATTGTCTGAAAAGTTGTTAAATATGTTGTAAAAGCGCCCTGAATATACTAAAAGCGTCTAAAAGATCTAACAGAGGGTGCAAAATTGTAGCAAAATGGGGCGAAAAGTTGTTAAATATGTTGTAAAAGCGCCCAGAATATACTAAAAGCGTCTAAAAGATCTAACAGAGGGTGCAAAATTGCAGCAAAATGGGGTGAAACGTCTTAAAAATGTATGAAAATGACTGAATAACTCTGAAAATTGTCTGAAAAGTTGTTAAATATGTTGTAAAAGCAGCATGAATATACCAAAAGCGTCTAAAAGATCTAGCAGAGGGTGCAAAATTGCAACAAAATGGGGTGAAACGTCTTAAAAATGTATGAAAATGACTGAATAACTCTGAAAAATTGTCTGAAAAGTTGTTAAATATGTTGTAAAAGCGCCCTGAATATACTAAAAGCGTCTAAAAGATCTAACAGAGGGTGCAAAATTGTAGCAAAATGGGGCGAAACGTCTTAAAAATGTATGAAAATGTCTGAATAACTCTGAAAATTGTCTGAAAAGATGTTAAATATGTTGTAAAAGCGCTCTGAATATACTAAAAGCGTCTAAAAGATCTAACAGAGGGTGCAAAATTGCAGCAAAATGGGGTGAAACGTCTTAAAAATGTATGAAAATGACTGAATAACTCTGAAAATTGTCTGAAAAGTTGTTAAATATGTTGTAAAAGCAGCATGAATATACCAAAAGCGTCTAAAAGATCTAGCAGAGGGTGCAAAATTGCAACAAAATGGGGTGAAACGTCTTAAAAATGTATGAAAATGTCTGAATATCTCTGAAAAATTGTCTGAAAAGTTGTTAAATATGTTGTAAAAGCGCCCTGAATATACTAAAAGCGTCTAAAAGATCTAACAGAGGGTGCAAAATTGTAGCAAAATGGGGCGAAAAGTTGTTAAATATGTTGTAAAAGCGCCCAGAATATACTAAAAGCGTCTAAAAGATCTAACAGAGGATGCAAAATTGTAGCAAAATGGGGTGAAACGTCTTAAAAATGTATGAAAATTACTGAATAACTCTGAAAATTGTCTGAAAAGATGTTAAATATGTTGTAAAAGCATCAAGAATATGCTAAAAGTGCTTAAAAAGATCTATCAGAGGACTCAAAATAGTATCAAAATGTTTATGAAATTCCTAGAGGGAGATCAGGGTAGCGTATGACAGGATAGAATAGATAAGCAGAGGAGGGAATAGGATAAATGATAAGAGGATAGAATGAATGTCTAGAAACGTATCATGTTAGTAGAATAGAATAAATAATAATAAGAGGATCTATCTTAGGTTAGGCTAGTCCATGTTAGATTAGGATAGGTTAGCTTAGGTGAGCTTAGGTTAGACGAGTACAAGTATGGGGCTTAGGTTAGGTTAAATTATGAAAGACCAGAGTAAAAAGAGTGGGAGCTAGGTTAGGTTAGCTTAGGTAAGCTTAGGTTAGGCGAGTACAAGTATGGGGCTTAGGTTAGGTTAAATTATGAAAGACCAGAGTAAAAAGAGTGGGAGCTGGGTTAGGTCAGCTTAGGTTAGGTTAAATTATGAAAGGTCTAGTAAAAAGAGTAGGAGCTAGGTTAGGTTAAATTATGAAAGACCTGAGTAAAAAGAGTGGGAGCTAGGTTAGGTTAGCTTAGGTTAAACTATGAAAGGTCTAGTAAAAAGAGTAGCCGTTAGGTTAGGTTAAGTTAGGTTAGGTTAGCGTGGCGATGTGGGGCGAGGTGTCATTATGTTGGGGGTATCATATACAATCAAGTTAGAAAGCTCTTGCGTTAGGTGGTTCACATCGATATAGTGAACGCCATACTCAACTGCCATGAACGCTCATAAACATACATACACTGCTATAGACCTTAAGTTATCCCTACAGATTGCTTCAAACACCTACAAGGTCGTGCTTCCCCTACCACCTTACCTAGTAATCCTTAGATCACGCATGGCGGCCATATTGCCCATAAAAAAGTGTGCCAGCTTGCCCTTATATACCCCACTCATGCTCATTGAGTCATGTCGCGTCACGTGCGCATGGCACCGCTTGAGAACACAGCTTATGTGCATCTCATCGCATGCGCATTGAGTCACGTCGCACCACATGCGCATGACATCGCTCGACATCGGCATCTTATGTGCATCGCATCGCATGCGCATTCAGTCACCTTGCGCCACATGCGCATGGCATCGCTTGATATGGCATCGTATGCGCAGTTAGTCACCTCGCGTCACATGAGCATGGCATCGCTTGAAATCGCATCTTATGTGCATCGCATCGCATGCGCATTGAGTCGCATCGCGTCACATGCGCATGGAATCGCTAGATATCGCATCTTATGTAAATCGCATGCGCATTGAGTCACGTAGCGTCACATGGGCATGCCATGGCTTGATATCACATCTCATGTGCATCGCATCGCATGCGCATTGAGCCATGTCACATCACATGCGCATGGCATCGCTTGATATCGCATCTTATGTGCATCGCATCGCATGCGCATTGAGTCACATCGCGTCTTATGCGCATGGCATCGCTTAATATCGCATCTTATGTGCCTCACATCGCATGCGTATTGGGTCACATCGCGTCTTATGCGCATGGCATCGCTTAATATCGCATCTTATGTGCATCGCTTCGCTTGCGCATTGATTCACGTCGCGTCACATGCGCATGGTATCGCTTGATATCGCAGCTTATGTTCATCGCATCGCATGCGCATTGAATCACGCCGCGTCACACGCGCATGGCATCGCTTGATATCGCATTTTATGTGCATCGCAACGCATGGTTATTGAGTCACGTCGCGTCACATGCGCATGGCATCACTTGTTATTGCATCTTAAGTGCATCGCATCGCATCGCATGCGCATTGAGTCCCATCGAGTCACATGCGCATGGCATCGCTTGATATCGCATCTTACGTGCATCGCATCGCATGCGCAGTCAGTCACGTCGCGTCACATGCACATGGCATCTCTTGATATCGGTTCTTATGTGCATCGCATACGCATTGAGTCACGTCGCGTCACATGCGCATGATATCACTCGACAGAGCATTTCATGTGCATCGGGTCGCATGCACATTGAGTCAGATCGATTCACATGCGCATGGCATCGCTTGGTATCGCATCTGAAGTGCATCGCTTCGCAGCGCATTGAGTCACATCGCGCTACATGCGCATGCATCGCTCGAAATCGCATCTTATGTGCATCGCATGCCAATTGAGTCACATCGCGTCACATGCGCATGGCATCGCTTGCTATCGGATCTCATGTGCCTCGCATCGCATGCGTATTGGGTCACTTCGCGTCTTATGCGCATGGCATCGCTTGCAATCGCAATTATGTGGCTCGAATCGCAGCGCATTGAGTCACATCGCCTCACATGCGCATGCATCGCTCGAAATCGCACCTTATGTGCATCGCATGCGGATTGAGTCACATCGTATCACACGCCCACGGCATCGCTCGATATCGCGTCTTTTGTGCATCGCATCGCATGCGCAGTGTGTCACGTGGCGTCACAAGCGCATGGCATCGCTTGATATGGCATCTTATGTGCATCGCATCGCATGCGCCTTGAGTCACAACGCGTCACATGCGCATGGCATCGCTTGATATCGCATCTTATGTACATCGCCTCGCATGCGCATTGAGTCACGTCGCGTCACATGCGCATGGCATCGCTTGATATCGCATCTTATGTACATCGCATCGCATGCGCATTGAGTCACGTCGCGTCACATGCGCATGGCATCGCTTGACATCGCATCTTATGTTCATCGCATCGCTAGTGCATTGAGTCACGTCGCACCACATGCGCATGACATGGCTCATTATCCCATCTTTTGTGCATCGCATCGCATGCGCATTAAGTCACATCGCGTCACATACGCATTTATCGCTCGACATCGCATCTTATGTGCATCGCATGCGCATTGAGTCACATCGCATCACACGCGCATGGCATCGCTCGACATCGCATATTATGTGCATTGCATCACATGCGCATTGAGCCACATCGCGTCACATGCGCATGGCATCGCTTGATATCGCATCTTATGTGCATCGCATCGCATTCACATTGACTCACGTCGCGTCACATGCGCATGGCATCGCTTGATATCGCATCTTATGTGCATCGCATCGCATGCGCATTGAGTCACGTCGCGTCACATGCGCATGGCATCACCTGATAACGTATCTTATGTGCATCTCATCGCATGCGCATTGAGTCACGTCGCGTCTGATGCGCATGGCATCGCTTGATATCGTATCTTATGTGAATCCCATGCGCATTGAGTCTCGTCGGGTCACATGCGCATGCCTTTGGTTGATATCCCATCTCATGTGCATCGCAGCGCATGCGCAATGAGTCACGTCGCATCACATGCGCATGGCATCGCTTGATATCGTATCTTACGTGCATCGCATCGCATGCGCATTGAACCACGTGGCGTCACATGCGCATGGCATAGCTTGATATCGCATCTTATGTGCATCGCGTCGCATGCGCATTGAGTCCCGACTAGTCACATGCACATGGCATCGCTTGTAATGGCATCTTATGTATATCGCATCGCATGCGCATTGGGTCACATCGCTTCACATGCGCATGGCATCGCTTGATATCGCATCTTATGTGCATCGCATCGCATGTGCATTGAGCCACATCGCGTCACATGCCCATCGAATCTCTTGATATCGCATTTTATGTGCATCGCATGCGCATTGAGTCACGTCACGCCACATGCGCATGGCATCGCTTGATATCGCATCTTGTGTGCGTCGCACGCTTATTGAGTCACGTTGCATCACATGCGCATGGCATCGCTTGATATCGTATCTTATGCAAATCCCATGCGCATTGAGTCTCGTTGCGTCACATGCGCATGGCATCGCTTGGTATCGCATCTCATGTGCATCGCATCGCATGCGCATTGAGTTACATCGCATCACATGCGCATGGCATCGCTTGATATCGCATCTTATGTGCATCGCATCACATGCGCATTGAGCCACATGGCGTCACATGCGCATGGCATCGCTTGATATCGCATCTTATGTGCATCGCATCGCAGCACCATGAGTCACATCGCGTCACATGCGCTTGCATCGCTCGACATCGCATCTTACGTGCATCGCATGCGCATTGAATCACATAGCATCACATGCGCATGGCATCGCTCGACATCGCATCTTATGTGCATCGCATCGCAGGCGCATTGTGTCACATCGCGTCACATGCGCATGGCATCGCTTAATATCGCATTTTATGTGCCTCGCATGGCAGCGCAATTAGCCACATCACGCCTCATGCGCATGGCATCGCTTGATATGGCATATTATGTGCATCGCATCGCATGCGGATTGAGTCACATATCGTCACATGCGCATGGCATCGCTTCATAACGCATATTATGTGCATCGCATCGCATGCGCATTGAGTCACTTCGCGTCACATGCGCATTGCATCGCTTGATATCGCATCTTATGTGCACTGGATCGCATGCGCATTGAGTCACTTCACGTCACATACGCATGGCATCGCTTGATGACCCATGTCATGTGCATCGCATCGCATGCGCATTGAGTCACGTCGCGTCTCATGCGAATGGGATCGCTTGATATCGCATCTTATGTGCATCCCATCGCATGCGCAGTGAGTCACGTGGCGTCACAAGCGCATGGCATCGCTTGATATGGCATCTTATGTGCATCGCATCGCATGCTTATTGAGTCACGTCGCGTCACATGCGCATGCCATCGCTTGATATCACATCTTATGTGCCTCGCAACGCATGCGTATTGGGTCACATCGCGTCTTATGCGCATGGCATCGCTTGCAATCGCAATTATGTCGCTCGCTTCGCAGCGCATTGAGTCACATCACGCAACATGCGCAAATAATCGCTTGATATAGCATCTTATGTGCATCGCATCGCTTGCGCACTGATTCACGTCGCGTCACATGCGCATGGTATCGCTTGATATCGCATCTTATGTGCATCGCATCGCATGCGCATTGAATCACGCGTCGTCACATGCGCATGGCCTCGCTTGATATCACATCTTATGTGCAGTGTTTCGCAGCGCATTGAGTCACATCGCGTCACATGCGCATGCATCGCTCGAAATCGCATCTTATGTGCATCGCATACGCATTGAGTCACATCGCATCACATGCAATTGGCATCGCTCGACATCGCATGCTGTGTGCCTCACATGCGCATTGAGTCACATGCGCAAGGCATCGCTTGATATCGCATCTTATGTGCATCGCATCCCGTGCGCATTGACTCACATCGCGTCACATGCGCATGGCATCGCTTGATGTCGCACCTTATGGGCATGGCATCGCAGCGCATTGAGCCACATCACGCTACATGCGCATGGCATCGCTTGACATCGCATCTTATGTGCATCGCATCGCATGCGGATTGAGTCACATCACGTCACATGCGCATGGTATCGCTTCATAACGCATCTTTTGTGCATCGCATCGCATGCGCATTAAGTCACATCGCATCACATGCAAATGGCATCGCTCGACATCGCATGTTGTGTGCATCGCATGCGCTGCGAGTCACATGCGCATGGCATCGCTTGATATCGCATCTTATGTCCATCTCATCGCATGCGCATGGAGCCACATTGCGTCACATGCGCATGGCATCGCTTGATATCGCATCTTATGTGCATCTCATCGCATGCGCATTGAGTCAGGTCGCGTCACATGCGCATGGCATCGCTTGGTATCGCATCTTATCTGCATCGCATCGCATGCGCATTGAGTCACATCGCATCACACGCGCATGGCATCGCTCGACATCGCATCTTATGTGCATCGCATCGCATGCCAATTGGGTCACATCACGCAACATGCGCATGGCATCGCTTGATATCGCATCTTATGTGCATCGCATCACTTGCGCATTGATTCACGTCGCGTCACATGCGCATGGTATCGCTTGATATCGCATGTTATGTGCATCGCATCGTAGGCGCATTGAATCACGCCGCGCCACATGCGCATGGCATCGCTTGATATCGCATCTTATGTGCATCGCATCCCGTGCGCATTGAGTCACGTCGCGTCACATGCGCATGGCATCGCTTGATATCGCATCTTATGTGCACTGCATCGCATGCGCATTGAGTCACTTCGCGTCACATACGATGGCATCGCTTGATGACGCATCTCATGTGCATCGCATCGCATGCGCATTGAGTCACGTCGCATCACATGCAAATGGCATCGCTCGACATCGCATGTAATGTGCATCGCATGCGCATTGAGTCACATATGCATGGCATCGGTTGATATCGCATCTTATGTGCATCGCATCGCATGCGTATTGAGCCACATCGCGTCACATGCGCATGGCATCGCTTGATATCGCATCTTATGTGCACTGAATCGCATGCGAATTGAGTCACTTTGCGTCACATGCGCATGGCATCGCTTGATATCGCATCTTATGTGCATCGCATCACATGCGCATTGAGTCACCTCGCGTCACATGCGCATGGCATCGTTTTATACCGCATCTTATGTGCATCGCATCGCATGCGCATTGACTCACGTCTCGTCACATGCGCATGGCATCGCTTGATATGGACACTTATGTGCAACGCATCGCATTCGCATTGAGTCACACCGCGTCACATGCGCATGGCCTCGCTTTATATCGCATCTTATGTGCACGCATTGCATGCGCATTGAGTCCCGTGTCACCACATGCGCATGACAATGCTACACATCGCATCTTATGTGCATCGCATCGCATGCGCATTGAGGCACATCGCATCACATGCGCATGGCTTCGCTCGACATCGCATACTGTGTGAATCGCATCGCAACCGCATGGAGTCACATCGCGTCACATGCGCAAGGCATCGCTTGATATCGCATCTTATGTGCATCACATCGCATGCGCATTGAGTCACGTCGCGTCACATGTGCATGGCATCGCTTGATATCGCATCTTATGTGCGTCGCATCGCAGCGCATTGAGTATCATCACGCCACATGCCAATGGAATCGCTTGATATCGCATCTTATGTGCATCGCATCGCATGCGGATTGAGTAACGTAGCGTCACAAGCGCATGGCATCGCTTGTTATCGCATCTTATGTGCATCGCATGCGCATTGAGTCACATCTCGTCACATGCGCATGTCATCGCTTGATATCGCATCTTATGTGCATCGCATCGCATGCGCATTGAGTCACGTCGCACCACATGATCATGACATCGCTCGACACCGCATCTTATGTGCATCGCATCGCATGCTTATTGGGTCACGTCGCGTCACATGCGCACGGCATCCCTTGTTATCGCATCTTATGTGCATCGCATCGTATTCGCATTGAGTTACGTCGCGTCACATGCTCATGGCATCGCTTATATCGCATCTTATGTGCATCGCATCGTATTCGCATTGAGTCACGTCGCGTCATATGCGCATGGCATCTCTTGATATCGCATCGTATGTGCATCGCATCGCAGCGCATTGAGCCACATCATGCCACATGCGCATGGCATCGCTTGACATCGCATCTTATATGCATCGCATTGCATGCGGATTGAGTCACATCACGTCACATGCGCATGGTATCGCTTAATAACGCATCTTATGTGCATCGCATCGCATGCGCATTAAGTCACATCGCATCACATGCAAATGGCATCGCTCGACATCGCATGTTGTGTGCATCGCATGCGCTGCGAGTCACATGCGCATGGCATCGCTTGATATCGCATCTTCTGTCCATCTCATCGCATGCGCATGGAGTCACATTGCGTCACATGCGCATGGCATCGCTTGGTATCGCATCTTATCTGCATCGCATCGCATGCGCATTGAGTCACATCGCATCACACGCGCATGGCATCGCTCGACATCGCATCTTATGTGCATCGCATCGCATGCCAATTGGGTCACATCGCGTCACATGCGCAGGGCATCGCTTGCTATCGCATCTTATGTGCCTCGCATCGCTTGCGTATTTGGTCACATCGCGTCTTATGCGCATGGCATCGCTTGCAATCGCAATTATGTGGCTCGCTTCGCAATTCATTGAGTCACATCACGCAACATGCGCATGGCATCGCTTGATATCGCATCTTATGTGCATCGCATCGCTTGCGCATTGATTCACGTCGCGTCACATGCGCATGGTATCGCTTGATATCGCATGTTATGAGCATCGCATCGCAGGCGCTTTTAATCACGCCGCGTCACATGCGCATGGCATCGGTTGATATCGCATCTTATGTGCATCGCATCGCATGCGCATTGAGTCACGTCGCATCACATGCAAATGGCATCGCTCGACATCGCATGTAGTGAGCATCGCATGCGCATTGAGTCACATACGCATGGCATCGCTTGATATCGCATCTTATGGGCATCGCATCCCGCGCGCATTGAGTCACGTCGCGTCACATGCGCATGGCATCGCTTGATATCGCATCTTATGTGCACTGCATCGCATGCGCATTGAGTCACTTCGCGTCACATACGATGGCATCGCTTGATGACGCATCTCATGTGCATCGCATCGCATGCGCATTGAGTCACGTCGCATCACATGCAAATTGCATCGCTCGACATCGCATGTAATGTGCATCGCATGCGCATTGAGTCACATATGCATGGTATCGCTTGATATCGCATCTTATGTGCATCGCATCGCATGCGCATTGAGTCACGTCGCACGACATGATCATGACATCGCTCGACACCGCATCTTATGTGCATCGCATCGCATGCGCATTGGGCCACGTCGCGTCACATGCGCATGGCATCCCTTGTTATCGCATCTTATGTGCATCACATCGTATTCGCATTGAGTTACGTCGCGTCACATGCTCATGGCATCGCTTATATCGCATCTTATGTGCATCGCATCGTATTCGCATTGAGTCACGTCGCGTCATATGCGCATGGCATCTCTTGATATCGCATCGTATGTGCATCGCATCGCATGCGCATTGAGTCACGTCGCGTCACATGCGCATGGCATCGCTTGATATTGTATCTTATGTGCATCCCATCGCATGCGCATTGAGTCACGTCGCGTCACATTTGCATGGCATTGCTTGATATCGTATCTGATGTGCATCGCATCGCATGCGCATTGAGTCCCGTCGCACCACATGTTCATGACATCGCATCCCATGTGCATCGCATCGCATGCGCATTGAGCCACGTCGCATCACATACGCATGGCATCGCTTGATATTGCATCTTATGTGCATCGTATCGCATGCGCATTGAGCCACATCGTGTCACATGCGCATGGCATCGCTTGATATCGCTTCTTATTTGCATCGCATCGCAGCGCATTGAGTCAGATCGCCTCACATGCGCATGCATCGCTCAACATCGCATCGTACGTGCATCGCATGCGCATTGAGTCACATCGCATCACATGCGCATGGCATAGCTCTACATCGCATCTTATGTGCATTGCATCGCATGCGTATTGAGTACCATCGCGTCACATGTGCATGGCATCGCTTGAATTCGCATCTTATGTGCATCGCATCGCAGCACATTGAGTATCATCACGCCACATGCGCATGGAATCGCATGATATCGCATCTTATGTGCATCGCATCGCATGCGGATTGAGTCACGTAGCGTCAAATGCGCATGGCATCGCTTGCAATCGCAATTATGTCGCTCGCTTCGCAGCGCATTGAGTCACATCACGCAACATGCGCAAATAATCGCTTGATATAGCATCTTATGTGCATCGCATCGCTTGCGCACTGATTCACGTCGCGTCACATGCGCATGGTATCGCTTGATATCGCATCTTATGTGCATCGCATCGCATGCGCATTGAATCACGCGTCGTCACATGCGCATGGCCTCGCTTGATATCACATCTTATGTGCAGTGTTTCGCAGCGCATTGAGTCACATCGCGTCACATGCGCATGCATCGCTCGAAATCGCATCTTATGTGCATCGCATACGCATTGAGTCACATCGCATCACATGCAATTGGCATCGCTCGACATCGCATGCTGTGTGCCTCACATGCGCATTGAGTCACATGCGCAAGGCATCGCTTGATATCGCATCTTATGTGCATCGCATCCCGTGCGCATTGACTCACATCGCGTCACATGCGCATGGCATCGCTTGATGTCGCACCTTATGGGCATGGCATCGCAGCGCATTGAGCCACATCACGCTACATGCGCATGGCATCGCTTGACATCGCATCTTATGTGCATCGCATCGCATGCGGATTGAGTCACATCACGTCACATGCGCATGGTATCGCTTCATAACGCATCTTTTGTGCATCGCATCGCATGCGCATTAAGTCACATCGCATCACATGCAAATGGCATCGCTCGACATCGCATGTTGTGTGCATCGCATGCGCTGCGAGTCACATGCGCATGGCATCGCTTGATATCGCATCTTATGTCCATCTCATCGCATGCGCATGGAGCCACATTGCGTCACATGCGCATGGCATCGCTTGATATCGCATCTTATGTGCATCTCATCGCATGCGCATTGAGTCAGGTCGCGTCACATGCGCATGGCATCGCTTGGTATCGCATCTTATCTGCATCGCATCGCATGCGCATTGAGTCACATCGCATCACACGCGCATGGCATCGCTCGACATCGCATCTTATGTGCATCGCATCGCATGCCAATTGGGTCACATCACGCAACATGCGCATGGCATCGCTTGATATCGCATCTTATGTGCATCGCATCACTTGCGCATTGATTCACGTCGCGTCACATGCGCATGGTATCGCTTGATATCGCATGTTATGTGCATCGCATCGTAGGCGCATTGAATCACGCCGCGCCACATGCGCATGGCATCGCTTGATATCGCATCTTATGTGCATCGCATCCCGTGCGCATTGAGTCACGTCGCGTCACATGCGCATGGCATCGCTTGATATCGCATCTTATGTGCACTGCATCGCATGCGCATTGAGTCACTTCGCGTCACATACGATGGCATCGCTTTTTGACGCATCTCATGTGCATCGCATCGCATGCGCATTGAGTCACGTCGCATCACATGCAAATGGCATCGCTCGACATCGCATGTAATGTGCATCGCATGCGCATTGAGTCACATATGCATGGCATCGGTTGATATCGCATCTTATGTGCATCGCATCGCATGCGTATTGAGCCACATCGCGTCACATGCGCATGGCATCGCTTGATATCGCATCTTATGTGCACTGAATCGCATGCGAATTGAGTCACTTTGCGTCACATGCGCATGGCATCGCTTGATATCGCATCTTATGTGCATCGCATCACATGCGCATTGAGTCACCTCGCGTCACATGCGCATGGCATCGTTTTATACCGCATCTTATGTGCATCGCATCGCATGCGCATTGACTCACGTCTCGTCACATGCGCATGGCATCGCTTGATATGGACACTTATGTGCAACGCATCGCATTCGCATTGAGTCACACCGCGTCACATGCGCATGGCCTCGCTTTATATCGCATCTTATGTGCACGCATTGCATGCGCATTGAGTCCCGTGTCACCACATGCGCATGACAATGCTACACATCGCATCTTATGTGCATCGCATCGCATGCGCATTGAGGCACATCGCATCACATGCGCATGGCTTCGCTCGACATCGCATACTGTGTGAATCGCATCGCAACCGCATGGAGTCACATCGCGTCACATGCGCAAGGCATCGCTTGATATCGCATCTTATGTGCATCACATCGCATGCGCATTGAGTCACGTCGCGTCACATGTGCATGGCATCGCTTGATATCGCATCTTATGTGCGTCGCATCGCAGCGCATTGAGTATCATCACGCCACATGCCAATGGAATCGCTTGATATCGCATCTTATGTGCATCGCATCGCATGCGGATTGAGTAACGTAGCGTCACAAGCGCATGGCATCGCTTGTTATCGCATCTTATGTGCATCGCATGCGCATTGAGTCACATCTCGTCACATGCGCATGTCATCGCTTGATATCGCATCTTATGTGCATCGCATCGCATGCGCATTGAGTCACGTCGCACCACATGATCATGACATCGCTCGACACCGCATCTTATGTGCATCGCATCGCATGCTTATTGGGTCACGTCGCGTCACATGCGCACGGCATCCCTTGTTATCGCATCTTATGTGCATCGCATCGTATTCGCATTGAGTTACGTCGCGTCACATGCTCATGGCATCGCTTATATCGCATCTTATGTGCATCGCATCGTATTCGCATTGAGTCACGTCGCGTCATATGCGCATGGCATCTCTTGATATCGCATCGTATGTGCATCGCATCGCAGCGCATTGAGCCACATCATGCCACATGCGCATGGCATCGCTTGACATCGCATCTTATATGCATCGCATTGCATGCGGATTGAGTCACATCACGTCACATGCGCATGGTATCGCTTAATAACGCATCTTATGTGCATCGCATCGCATGCGCATTAAGTCACATCGCATCACATGCAAATGGCATCGCTCGACATCGCATGTTGTGTGCATCGCATGCGCTGCGAGTCACATGCGCATGGCATCGCTTGATATCGCATCTTCTGTCCATCTCATCGCATGCGCATGGAGTCACATTGCGTCACATGCGCATGGCATCGCTTGGTATCGCATCTTATCTGCATCGCATCGCATGCGCATTGAGTCACATCGCATCACACGCGCATGGCATCGCTCGACATCGCATCTTATGTGCATCGCATCGCATGCCAATTGGGTCACATCGCGTCACATGCGCAGGGCATCGCTTGCTATCGCATCTTATGTGCCTCGCATCGCTTGCGTATTTGGTCACATCGCGTCTTATGCGCATGGCATCGCTTGCAATCGCAATTATGTGGCTCGCTTCGCAATTCATTGAGTCACATCACGCAACATGCGCATGGCATCGCTTGATATCGCATCTTATGTGCATCGCATCGCTTGCGCATTGATTCACGTCGCGTCACATGCGCATGGTATCGCTTGATATCGCATGTTATGAGCATCGCATCGCAGGCGCTTTTAATCACGCCGCGTCACATGCGCATGGCATCGGTTGATATCGCATCTTATGTGCATCGCATCGCATGCGCATTGAGTCACGTCGCATCACATGCAAATGGCATCGCTCGACATCGCATGTAGTGAGCATCGCATGCGCATTGAGTCACATACGCATGGCATCGCTTGATATCGCATCTTATGGGCATCGCATCCCGCGCGCATTGAGTCACGTCGCGTCACATGCGCATGGCATCGCTTGATATCGCATCTTATGTGCACTGCATCGCATGCGCATTGAGTCACTTCGCGTCACATACGATGGCATCGCTTGATGACGCATCTCATGTGCATCGCATCGCATGCGCATTGAGTCACGTCGCATCACATGCAAATTGCATCGCTCGACATCGCATGTAATGTGCATCGCATGCGCATTGAGTCACATATGCATGGTATCGCTTGATATCGCATCTTATGTGCATCGCATCGCATGCGCATTGAGTCACGTCGCACGACATGATCATGACATCGCTCGACACCGCATCTTATGTGCATCGCATCGCATGCGCATTGGGCCACGTCGCGTCACATGCGCATGGCATCCCTTGTTATCGCATCTTATGTGCATCACATCGTATTCGCATTGAGTTACGTCGCGTCACATGCTCATGGCATCGCTTATATCGCATCTTATGTGCATCGCATCGTATTCGCATTGAGTCACGTCGCGTCATATGCGCATGGCATCTCTTGATATCGCATCGTATGTGCATCGCATCGCATGCGCATTGAGTCACGTCGCGTCACATGCGCATGGCATCGCTTGATATTGTATCTTATGTGCATCCCATCGCATGCGCATTGAGTCACGTCGCGTCACATTTGCATGGCATTGCTTGATATCGTATCTGATGTGCATCGCATCGCATGCGCATTGAGTCCCGTCGCACCACATGTTCATGACATCGCATCCCATGTGCATCGCATCGCATGCGCATTGAGCCACGTCGCATCACATACGCATGGCATCGCTTGATATTGCATCTTATGTGCATCGTATCGCATGCGCATTGAGCCACATCGTGTCACATGCGCATGGCATCGCTTGATATCGCTTCTTATTTGCATCGCATCGCAGCGCATTGAGTCAGATCGCCTCACATGCGCATGCATCGCTCAACATCGCATCGTACGTGCATCGCATGCGCATTGAGTCACATCGCATCACATGCGCATGGCATAGCTCTACATCGCATCTTATGTGCATTGCATCGCATGCGTATTGAGTACCATCGCGTCACATGTGCATGGCATCGCTTGAATTCGCATCTTATGTGCATCGCATCGCAGCACATTGAGTATCATCACGCCACATGCGCATGGAATCGCATGATATCGCATCTTATGTGCATCGCATCGCATGCGGATTGAGTCACGTAGCGTCAAATGCGCATGGCATCGCTTGGTATCGCATTTTCTGTGCATCGCATCGCATGCGCATTGAGTCACATCGCGTCACATGCGCATGTCACCGCTTGATATCGCATCTTATGTGCATCGCATCGCATGCGCATTGAGTCACGTCGCACCACATGCTCATGACATCGCTCGACAACGCATCTTATGTGCATCGCATCGCATGCGCTTTGAGTCACGTCGCGTCACATGCGCATGGCATCCCTTGTTATCGCATCTTATGTGCATCGCATCGTATTTGCATTGAGTCACGTCGCGTCACATGCGCATGGCATCTCTTGATATCGTATCTTATGTGCATCCCATCGCATGGGCATTGAGTCAAGTCACGTCACATTTGCATGGCATCGCTTGATATCGCAGCTGATGTGCATCGCGTCGCATGCGCATTGAGCCCGTCGCACCACATGCGCATGAGATCGCTCGACATCGCATCTCATGTGCATCGCATCGCATGCGCATTGAGTCACGTCGCATGGCATCGCTTGATATCGCATCTTATGTGCATCGCATCCCATGCCCATTGAGCCACATTGTGTCACATGCGCATGGCATCGCTTGTTATCGCAACTTATGTGCATTGCATCGCATGCGCATTGAGCCACATCGTGTCACATGCGCATGGCATCGCCAGATATTGCATCTTATGTGCACCGCATCGCAGCGCATTGAATCACATCGCATCACATGCGCATGGAATCGCTCGACATCGCATCTTATGTGCATCGCATCGCAGGCGCATTGTGTCACATCGCGTCACATGCGCATGGCATCGCTTAATATCGCATCTTATGTGCCTCGCATCGCAGCGCAATTAGCCACATCACGCCTCATGCGCATGGCATCGCTTGATATGGCATCTTATGTGCATCGCATCGCATGCGGATTGAGTCACATATCGTCACATGCGCATGGCTACGCTTCATAACGCATATTATGTGCATCGCATCGCATGCGCATTGAGTCACTTCGCGTCACATGCGCATGGCATCGCTTGTTTTCCCATCTTATGTGCATCGCATCGCATGCGCATTGACTCACATCGCCTCACATACGCATGGCATCGCTTGATGTCGCATTTAATGTGCATCGCATCGCATGCGCATTGAGTCACGTCGCGTCATATGCGCATGGCATCTCTTGATATCGCATCTTATGTGCATCGCATCGCATGCGCATTGAGTCACGTAGCGTCACATGCGCATGGCATCGCTTGTTGTCGCATCTTATGTGCATCGCATTTACATTGATTCACGTCGCGTCACATGCGCATGGCATCGCTTGATATCGCATCGTATGTGCATCGCATCGCATGCTCATTGAGTCATGTCGCGTTTCCTGCGCATGACACCGCTTGAGAACGCAGCTTATGTGCATCTCATCGCATGCGCATTGAGTCACGTCTAATTCGCATGGCATCGCTTGATTTCGCAAGTTATGTGTATCGCATAGCATGCGCATTGAGTCACTTCGCACCACATGCGCATGCCATCGCTCGACATCGCATCTTATGTGCATCGCATCGCATGCGCATTCAGTCACCTCGCGCCACATGCGCATGGCATCGCTTGATATTGCATCGCATGCGCAGTTAGTCACCTCGCGTTACATGAGCATGGCATCGCTTGAAATCGCATCTTATGTGCATCGCATCGCATGCGCATTGAGTCGCATCGCGTCACATGCGCATGGCATCGCTAGACATCGCATCTTATGTAAATCGCATGCGCATTGAGTCACGTGGCGTCACATGCGCATGCCATGGCTTGATATCACATCTCATGTGCATCGCATCGCATGCGCATTGAGTCATGTCACATCACATGCGCATGGCATCGCTTGATATCGCATCTTATGTGCATCGCATCGCATGCGCATTGAGAAACATCGCGTCACATGCGCATGTTATCGCTTGATATCGCATCTTATGTGCATCGCATGCGCATTGAGTCACATCGCGTCACATGCGCATGGCATCGCTTGATATCGCATCTTATATAAATCGCATGCGCATTGAGTCTCGTGGCGTCACATGCGCATGCCATCGCTTGATATCGCATCTCATGTGCATCGCATCGCATGCGCATTGAGCCACGTCGCGTACATGCGCATGGATTCGCATGTTATCGCATCTTATCTGCATCGTTTGCGCATTGAGTCACATCGCATCACACGCGCATGGCATCACTTGATATCGCATCTTATGTGCAATGCATCGCATGTGCATTGAGTCACATCGCGACACATGCGCATGGCATCGCTTGATATCGCATCTTATGTGCATCGCATCGCATGCGCAGTGAGTCACGTGGATTCACAAGCGCATGGCATCGCTTGATATGGCATCTTATGTGCATCGCATCGCATGCTTATTCAGTCACGTCGCGTCACATGCGCATGGCATCGCTTGATATCGCATCTTATGTGCCTCACATCCCATGCGTATTGGGTCACATCGCGTCTTATGCGCATGGCATCGCTTAATATCGCATTTTATGTGCATCGCATCGCTTGCGCATTGATTCACGTCGCGTGATAGCGCATGGTGTCGCTTGATATCGCAGCTTATGTGCATCGCATCGCATGCGCATTGAATCACGCCGCGTCACACGTGCATGGCATCGCTTGTTATCGCATCTTATGTGCATCGCATCGCATGGTTATTGAGTCACGTCGCGTCACATGCGCATGGCATCGCTTGATATCGCATCTTATGTGCGTCGCATCGCATGCGCATTGAGCCACATCGCATCACATGCGCATGGCATCGCTTGATATCGCATCCTATGTACATCGCATCGCATGCGAATTGAGTCACGTCGCGTCACATGCGCATGGCATCACTTCTTATTGCATCTTATGTGCATCGCATCGCATGCGCATTGAGTCACATCGAGTCACATGCGCATGGCATCGCTTGATATCGCATCTTATGTGCATCGCATCGCATGCGCAGTCAGTCACGTCGCGTGACATGCGCATGGCATCTCTTGATATCGGTTCTTATGTGCATCGCATACGCATTGAGTCACGTCGCGTCACATGCGCATGACATATCTCGACAGAGCATCTCATGTGCATCGCGTCGCATGCACATTGAGTCAGATCGATTCACATGCGCATGGCATCGCTTGGTATCGCATCTGAAGTGCATCGCTTCGCGTGCGTATTGGGTCACTTCGCGTCTTATGCGCATGGCATCGCTTGCAATCGCATCTTATGTGCATCGCATCACATGCGCATTGAGTCACCTCGCGTCACATGCGCATGGCATCGTTTTATACCGCATTTTATGTGCATCGCATCGCATGCGCATTGAGTCACATCGCGTCACATGCGCATTGCATCGCTTGATATCGCATGCTATGCGCATCTCATCCCATGCGCATTGAGTCACGTCGCGTCACGTGCGCATGGCATCGCTTGATATCGCATTTTATGTGCATCGCATCGCAGCGCATTGTGTCACATCGCGTCACATGCACATGGCATCGCTTGATATCACATCTTATGTGCATCTCATCGCATGCGTATTGAGACTCGTCGCGTATCATGCGCATGGCATCGCTTGATATCGCATCTTATGTGCATCTTATCGCATGCGCATTGAGTCACATCGCGTCACATCAGCATGCCATCGCTTGATATCGCATCTTATGTGCATCGCATCACATGCGCATTGAGTCACCTCGCGTCACATTCGCATGGCATCGCTTTATATCGCATCTTATGTGCATCGCATCACATGCGCATTGTGTCACATCGCGTCACATGCGCATGGCATCGCTTAATATCGCATCTTATGTGCCTCGCATCGCAGCGCAATTAGCCACATCACGCCTCATGCGCATGGCATCGCTTGATATGGCATCTTATGTGCATCGCATCGCATGCGGATTGAGTCACATATCGTCACATGCGCATGGCATCGCTTCATAACGCATATTATGTGCATCGCATCGCATGCGCATTGAGTCACTTCGCGTCACATGCGCATGGCATCGCTTGTTTTCCCATCTTATGTGCATCGCATCGCATGCGCATTGACTCACATCGCCTCACATACGCATGGCATCGCTTGATGTCGCATCTAATGTGCATCGCATCGCATGCGCATTGAGTCACGTCGCGTCATATGCGCATGGCATCTCTTGATATCGCATCTTATGTGCATCGCATCGCATGCGCATTGAGTCACGTAGCGTCACATGCGCATGGCATCGCTTGTTGTCGCATCTTATGTGCATCGCATTTACATTGATTCACGTCGCGTCACATGCGCATGGCATCGCTTGATATCGCATCGTATGTGCATCGCATCGCATGCTCATTGAGTCATGTCGCGTTTCCTGCGCATGGCACCGCTTGAGAACGCAGCTTATGTGCATCTCATCGCATGCGCATTGAGTCACGTCTAATTCGCATGGCATCGCTTGATTTCGCAAGTTATGTGTATCGCATAGCATGCGCATTGAGTCACTTCGCACCACATGCGCATGCCATCGCTCGACATCGCATCTTATGTGCATCGCATCGCATGCGCATTCAGTCACCTCGCGCCACATGCGCATGGCATCGCTTGATATTGCATCGCATGCGCAGTTAGTCACCTCGCGTTACATGAGCATGGCATCGCTTGAAATCGCATCTTATGTGCATCGCATCGCATGCGCATTGAGTCGCATCGCGTCACATGCGCATGGCATCGCTAGACATCGCATCTTATGTAAATCGCATGCGCATTGAGTCACGTGGCGTCACATGCGCATGCCATGGCTTGATATCACATCTCATGTGCATCGCATCGCATGCGCATTGAGTCATGTCACATCACATGCAGATGGCATCGCTTGATATCGCATCTTATGTGCATCGCATCGCATGCGCATTGAGAAACATCGCGTCACATGCGCATGTTATCGCTTGATATCGCATCTTATGTGCATCGCATGCGCATTGAGTCACATCGCGTCACATGCGCATGGCATCGCTTGATATCGCATCTTATATAAATCGCATGCGCATTGAGTCTCGTGGCGTCACATGCGCATGCCATCGCTTGATATCGCATCTCATGTGCATCGCATCGCATGCGCATTGAGCCACGTCGCGTACATGCGCATGGATTCGCATGTTATCGCATCTTATCTGCATCGTTTGCGCATTGAGTCACATCGCATCACACGCGCATGGCATCACTTGATATCGCATCTTATGTGCAATGCATCGCATGTGCATTGAGTCACATCGCGACACATGCGCATGGCATCGCTTGATATCGCATCTTATGTGCATCGCATCGCATGCGCAGTGAGTCACGTGGATTCACAAGCGCATGGCATCGCTTGATATGGCATCTTATGTGCATCGCATCGCATGCTTATTCAGTCACGTCGCGTCACATGCGCATGGCATCGCTTGATATCGCATCTTATGTGCCTCACATCCCATGCGTATTGGGTCACATCGCGTCTTATGCGCATGGCATCGCTTAATATCGCATTTTATGTGCATCGCATCGCTTGCGCATTGATTCACGTCGCGTGATAGCGCATGGTATCGCTTGATATCGCAGCTTATGTGCATCGCATCGCATGCGCATTGAATCACGCCGCGTCACACGCGCATGGCATCGCTTGTTATCGCATCTTATGTGCATCGCATCGCATGGTTATTGAGTCACGTCGCGTCACATGCGCATGGCATCGCTTGATATCGCATCTTATGTGCGTCGCATCGCATGCGCATTGAGCCACATCGCATCACATGCGCATGGCATCGCTTGATATCGCATCCTATGTACATCGCATCGCATGCGAATTGAGTCACGTCGCGTCACATGCGCATGGCATCACTTCTTATTGCATCTTATGTGCATCGCATCGCATGCGCATTGAGTCACATCGAGTCACATGCGCATGGCATCGCTTGATATCGCATCTTATGTGCATCGCATCGCATGCGCAGTCAGTCACGTCGCGTGACATGCGCATGGCATCTCTTGATATCGGTTCTTATGTGCATCGCATACGCATTGAGTCACGTCGCGTCACATGCGCATGACATATCTCGACAGAGCATCTCATGTGCATCGCGTCGCATGCACATTGAGTCAGATCGATTCACATGCGCATGGCATCGCTTGGTATCGCATCTGAAGTGCATCGCTTCGCGTGCGTATTGGGTCACTTCGCGTCTTATGCGCATGGCATCGCTTGCAATCGCATCTTATGTGCATCGCATCACATGCGCATTGAGTCACCTCGCGTCACATGCGCATGGCATCGTTTTATACCGCATTTTATGTGCATCGCATCGCATGCGCATTGAGTCACATCGCGTCACATGCGCATTGCATCGCTTGATATCGCATGCTATGTGCATCTCATCCCATGCGCATTGAGTCACGTCGCGTCACGTGCGCATGGCATCGCTTGATATCGCATTTTATGTGCATCGCATCGCAGCGCATTGTGTCACATCGCGTCACATGCACATGGCATCGCTTGATATCACATCTTATGTGCATCTCATCGCATGCGTATTGAGACTCGTCGCGTATCATGCGCATGGCATCGCTTGATATCGCATCTTATGTGCATCTTATCGCATGCGCATTGAGTCACATCGCGTCACATCAGCATGCCATCGCTTGATATCGCATCTTATGTGCATCGCATCACATGCGCATTGAGTCACCTCGCGTCACATTCGCATGGCATCGCTTTATATCGCATCTTATGTGCATCGCATCACATGCGCATTGAGTCACCTCGCGTCATATTCGCATGGCATCGCTTTATATCGCATCTTATGTGCATCGCATCGCATGCGCATTGAGTGACATCGCATCACATGCGCATGGCTTCGCTCGACATCGCATACTATGTGAATCGCATCGCAACCGCATGGAGTCACATCGCGTCACATGCGCAAGGCATCGCTTGATATCGCATCTTATGTGCATCACATCGCATGCGCATTGAGTCACGTCGCATCACATGTGCATGGCATCGCTTGATATCGCATCTTATGTGCGTCGCATCGCAGCGCATTGAGTATCATTACGCCACATGCCAATGGAATCGCTTGATATCGCATCTTATGTGCATCGCATCGCATGCGGATTGAGTAACGTAGCGTCGCAAGCGCATGGCATCGCTAGTTATCGCATCTTATGTGCATCGCATCGCATGCGCATTGAGTCACATCTCGTCACATGCGCATGTCATCGCTTGATATCACATCTTATGTGCATCGCATCGCATGCGCATTGAGTCACGTCGCACCACATGATCATGACATCGCTCGACACCATATCTTATGTGCATCGCATCGCATGCGCATTGGGTCACGTCGCGTCACATGCGCATGGCATCCCTTGTTATCGCATCTTATGTGCATCGCATCGTATTCGCATTGAGTTACGTCGCGTCACATGCTCATGGCATCGCTTAAATCGAATCTTATGTGCATCGCATCGGATTCGCATTGAGTCACGTCGCGTCATATGCGCATGGGATCTCTTGATATCGCATCGTATGTGCATCGCATCGCAGCGCATTGAGCCACATCACGCCACATGCGCATGGCATCGCTTGTCATCGCATCTTATGTGCATCGCATCGCATGCGGATTGAGTCACATCACGGCACATGCGCATGGTATCGCTTAATAACGCATCTTATGTGCATCGCATCGCATGCGCATTAAGTCACATCGCATCACATGCAAATGGCATCGCTCGACATCGCATGTTGTGTGCATCGCATGCGCTGCGAGTCACATGCGCATGGCATCGCTTGATATCGCATCTTATGTCCATCTCATCGCATGCGCAAGGAGTCACATTGCGTCACATGCGCATGGCATCGCTTGGTATCGCATCTTATCTGCATCGCATCGCATGCGCATTGAGTCTCATCGCATCACACGCGCATGGCATCGCTCGACATCGCATCTTATGTGCATCGCATCGCATGCCAAGTGGGTCACATCGCGTCACATGCGCAGGGCATCGCTTGCTATCGCATCTTATGTGCCTCGCATCGCTTGCGTATTTGGTCACATCGCGTCTTATGTGCATGGCATCGCTTGATATCGCATCCTATGTGCATCGCATCGCTTGCGCATTGATTCACGTCGCGTCACATGCGCATGGTATCGCTTGATATCGCATGTTATGTGCATCGCATCGCAGGCGCATTGAATCACGCCGCTTCACATGCGCATGGCATCGCTTGATGACGCATCTCATGTGCATCGCATCATATTCGCATTGAGTTACGTCGCGTCACATGCAAATTGCATCGCTCGACATCGCATGTAATGTGCATCGCATGCGCATTGAGTCACATATGCATGGTATCGCTTGATATCGCATCCTATGTGCATCGCATCGCATGCGCATTGAGTCACGTCGCACGACATGATCATGACATCGCTCGACACCGCATCTTATGTGCATCGCATCGCATGCGCATTGGGTCACGTCGCGTCACATGCGCATGGCATCCCTTGTTATCGCATCTTATGTGCATCGCATCGTATTCGCATTGAGTTACGTCGCGTCACATGCTCATGGCATCGCTTATATCGCATCTTATGTGCATCGCATCGTATTCGCATTGAGTCACGTCGCGTCATATGCGCATGACATCTCGTGATATCGCATCGTATGTGCATCGCATCGCATGCGCATTGAGTCACGTCGCGTCACATGCGCATGGCATCGCTTGATATTGTATCTTATGTGCATCCCATCGCATGCGCATTGAGTCACGTCGCGTCACATTTGCATGGCATCGCTTGATATCGTATCTGATGTGCATCGCATCGCATGCGCATTGAGTCCCGTCGCACCACATGCGCATGACATCGCTCGACATCGCATCTCATGTGCATCGCATCGCATGCGCATTGAGCCACGTCGCATCACATACGCATGGCATCGCTTGATCTCGACTCTTATGTGCATCGTATCGCATGCGCATTGTGCCACATCGTGTCACATGCGCATGGCATCGCTTGATATCGCTTCTTATATGCCTCGCATCGCAGCGCATTGAGTCAGATCGCCTCACATGCGCATGCATCGCTCAACATCGCATCTTACGTGCATCGCATGCGCATTGAGTCACATCGCATCACATGCGCATGGCATAGCTCTACATCGCATCTTATGTTCAACGCATCCCAGACGCATTGAGTCACATCGCGTCACATGCGCATGGCATCGCTTGATATCGCATCTTATGTGCATTGCATCGCAGCGCATTGAGTCACATCACGCCACATGCGCATGGCATCGCTTGATATCGCATCTTATGTGCATCGCATCGCATGCGGATTGAGCCACATCAAGTCACATACTTACGGCATCGCTTGATATCGCATCTTATGTGCATCGCATCGCATGCACATTGAGTCACGTTGCGTCACATGCGCATGGCATCGCTTGCTATCGCATCTTATGTGCATCGCATCGCATGCGCTTTGAGTCACGTCACGTCACATGCGCATGGCATCTCTTGATATCGTATCTTATGTGCATCGCATCGTATGCGCATTGAGTCACTTCGCGTCACATGCGCATGGCATCGATTGATATCAAATCTCATGTGCATTTCATCACATGCGCATTGAGTCACGTCGCGTCACATGCGCATGGCATCGCTTGATATCGTATCTAATGTGCATCTCATCGCATTCGCATTGAGCCACGTCGCGTCACATTTGCATGGCATCGCTAGATGTCGCATCTCATGTGCATCGCATCGCATGTGCATTGAGCCACGTCGCATCACATGCCCATGGCATCGCTTTATATCGCATCTTATGTGCATCGCATCCCATGCGCATTGAGTCATGTCTCGTCACATTTGCATGGCATCGCTTTACATCGCATCTTATGTGCATCGCATAGCATGCGCATTGAGTCACGTCGCGTCATAATCGCATGGCATCGCTTGATACCGCATCTTATGTTCATCGCGACGCGTGTGCATTTAGTCGCGTCGCATCAGATGCCCATGACATCGCTCGACATTGCATCTTTGTTGCATCGCATCGCAGCGCATTGTGACACATCGCGTCACATGCACATGGCAACGCTTGATATCGCATCTTATGTGCATCTCATCGCATGCGCATTGAGTCACGTCGCGTCAGGTGCGCATGGAATCGCTTGATATCGCATTTTATGTGCATCGCATCGCAGCGCATTGTGACACATCGCGTCACATGCACATGGCATCGCTTGATATCGCATCTTATGTGCATCGCATCACATGCGCTTTGAGTCACCTCGCGTCACATGCGCATGCCACCTTTTTATATCGCATCTTTTGTGTATCGCATCGCATGCGCATTGAGCCACGTCTCGTCACATGCGCATGGCATCGCTGGATATCGCATCATATGTGCTTCGCATCGCATGCGCAGTGAGTCACGTCGCGTCACATGCGCATGGCATCCCTTGATATGGCTAATTATGTGCAACGAATCGCATTCGCATTGAGTCACGTCGCGTCACATGCGCATGGCCTCGCTCTATATCGCATCTTATGTGCATCGCATCGCATGCGCATTGAGACACGTCGCGTCACAAGCGCATGGCATCGCTCGACGTTGCGTCTTTTGTGCATCGCATCGCATGCGCATTGAGTGACATCGCCTCATATGCGCATGGCATCGCTTGATATCGCATCTTATGTGTATCGCATCGCAGCGCATTTAGTCACATCGCGTCACATACGCATGCAGCGCTTGATATCGCATCTTATGTGCATCGCATGCGCACTGAGTCACATGGCATCACACGCGCATGGCATTGCTCGAAAACGCATCTTATGGGCATCGCATGCGCATTGAGTCACATCGCGTCACATGCGCATCGCATCGCTTGATATCGCATCTTATGTGCATCGCACTGCATGTGCTTTTGAGTCACTTCACGTCACATGCGCATGGTATCGCTTTATGTCGCATCTTATGTGCATCGCATCGCATGCGTATTAAGTCACATCACGTCACATGTGCCTGGCATCGCTTGATATCGCATCTGATGTGCATCGCATCGCCTGCGCATTGACTCACGTCGCGTCACATGCGCCTGGCATCGCTTGATATCGCATCTTATGTGTAACGCATAGAATGCGCATTGAGCCACTTCGCGTCACATGCGCATGGCATGCTTGATATCGTATCTCATGTGCATCTCATCGCATGTGTATTGAGTCACTTCGAGTCACATTTGCATGGCATCGCTTGATATCGCATCTCATCGCATGCGCATTGTGCCACGTCGCGTCACATTTCCATGGCATTGCTTGATATTGGATCTCATGTGCATCTCATCGCATGCGCATTGAGTCACATCGCGTCACATGCGCATGGCACCGCTTGATATCGAATCTCATGTGCATCGCTTCTAAGCGCATTGAGTCACATCGCGTCACATGCCTATGCATCGATCGAAATCGCATCTTATGTGCATCGCATGCGTATTGAGTCACATCGTATCACACGCTCATGGCATCGCTCGACATCGCATCTTATGTGCATCGCATCGCATGCTCATTGAGCCACGTCGCGTCACATTTGCATGGCATCGCTTGATATCGCATCTCATGTGCATCGCATCGCATGCGCATTGAGTTACGTCGCATCACATGCGCATGGCATGGCTTGATATCGCATCTTATATGCATCGCATCGCATGCGCATTGAGTCACGTCGCGTGGCATTCGCATGGCATTGCTTGAAATGGCATCTTTTGTGCATCGCATCGCATGCGCATTGATCACGTTGCGTCACATTCGCATGGCATCGCTTGACATCGCATCTTATGTGCAACGCTTCGCATGCTTATTGAGTCACGTCGCGTCACATGGGCATGATATCGCTCGATATCGCATCTTTTGTTCATAGCACCGCATGTGCATTGAGTCACTTCGCACCACATGGGCATGATATCGCTCGATATCGCATCTTTTGTGCATCGTATCACATGCCCATTGAGTGACATCGTGTCATATGCGCATGGCATAGCTTGATATCCCAAATTATGTGCATCGCATCGCGGCGCATTGAGTCACTACGCATGCATCGCTCGACATCGCATCTTATGTGCATCGCATGCGCATGAGTCACATCGCATCACACGCACATGGTATCTCTCGACATCCCATCTTACGTGCATCGCATGACATGCGCATTGAGTCACATCGCTTCACATGCGCATGGCATCGCTTGATGTCGCATCTTATGTGCATTGCGTTGCATTCGCATTGAGTCACGTGGCGTCACATGCACATGGCAACGCTTGATATCGCATCTCATGTGCATCGCATCGCATGCGGATTGAGTCCCGTCGCATCACATGTGCATGGCATCGCTTGATATCGCTTCTTATGTGCATCGCAACGCATGCGCATTGAGTCACGTCGCGTCGCATGCCCATGCATCGCTTGATATCGCATCTTAAGGGCATCGCATCGCATGCGCATTTAGTCACGTCGCGTCACATGCGCATTGCATCGCTTGATATCGCATCTTGTGTGCATCGCATCGCATGCGCATTGAGCCACGTCGCGTCACATGTGCATGGCATCGCTTTTCATTGCATCTTATGTGCATCGAATCCCATGCACATTGATTCACTTCGCATGGCATCGCTTGATATCGCATCTTATGTGCATCGCATCGCATGCGCATTGAGTCATGTCTCGTCACTTTTGCATGCCATCGCTTTACATCGCATCTATGTGCATCGTATAGCATACGCATTGATTCACGGCGCGTCACATGCGCATGGCATCGCTTGATATCGCATCTTATGTTCATCGCAACGCATGTGCGTTGAGTCACAGCGCGTCACATTTCATGGCATCGCTTGATATCGCATCTTATGTGCACCTCGTGGCATGCGCATTGAGTCACAGCGCGTCACATACGCATGGCTTCGCTTGATATCGCATCTTATGTGGATCTCATCACATGCGCATTGAGTCACCTCGCGTCACATGCGCATGGCATCGCTTTATATCGCATCATATGTGCTTTGCATCGCATGCGCAGTGAGTCACGTCACGTCACAAGCGCATGGCATCGCTTGATATCGCATCTTATTGCATCGCATCGCATGCGCATTGAGTCCCGTGGAACCACATGCGCATGACAATGCTCGACATCGCATCTTATGTGCATCGCATCGCATGCGCATTGAGTTACGTCGCATCACATGCGCATGGCATGGCTTGATATCGCATCTTATATGCATCGCATCGCATGCGCATTGAGTCACGTCGCGTGGCATTCGCATGGCATTGCTTGATATGGCATCTTTTGTGCATCGCATCGCATGCGCATTGATCACGTTGCGTCACATGCGCATGGCATCGCTTGACATCGCATCTTATGTGCAACGCTTCGCATGCTTATTGAGTCACGTCGCGTCACATGGGCATGATATCGCTCGATATCGCATCTTTTGTTCATAGCACCGCATGTGCATTGAGTCACTTCGCACCACATGGGCATGATATCGCTCGATATCGCATCTTTTGTGCATCGTATCGCATGCCATTGAGTGACATCGTGTCATATGCGCATGGCATAGCTTGATATCCCATCTTATGTGCATCGCATCGCGGCGCATTGAGTCACTACGCATGCATCGCTCGACATCGCATCTTATGTGCATCGCATGCGCATGAGTCACATCGCATCACACGCACATGGTATCTCTCGACATCCCATCTTATGTGCATCGCATGACATGCGCATTGAGTCACATCGCTTCACATGCGCATGGCATCGCTTGATGTCGCATCTTATGTGCATTGCGTTGCATTCGCATTGAGTCACGTGGCGTCACATGCACATGGCAACGCTTGATATCGCATCTCATGTGCATCGCATCGCATGCGTATTGAGTACCATCGCGTCACATGTGCATGGCATCGCTTGAATTCGCATCTTATGTGCATCGCATCGCAGCACATTGAGTATCATCACGCCACATGCGCATGGAATCGCATGATATCGCATCTTATGTGCATCGCATCGCATGCGGATTGAGTCAGGTAGCGTCAAATACGCATGGCATCGCTTGGTATCGCATTTTATGTGCATCGCATAGCATGCGCATTGAGTCACATCGCGTAACATGCGCATGTCATCGCTTGATATCGCATCTTATGTGCATCGCATCGCATGCGCATTGAGTCACGTCGCACCACATGCTCATGACATCGCTTGACAACGCATCTTATGTGCATCGCATCGCATGCGCATTGAGTCCCGTCGCGTCACATGCGCATGGCATCCCTTGTTATCACATCTTATGTGCATCGCATCGTATTCGCATTGAGTCTCGTCGCATCACATGCTCATGGCATCGCTTATATCGCATCTTATGTGCATCGCATCGCATGCGCATTGAGTCACGTCGCGTCACATGCGCATGGCATTGCTTGATATCGTATCTTATGTGCATCCCATCGCATGCGCATTGAGTCAAGTAACGTCATATTTGAATGACATCGCTTGATATCGCATCTGATGTGCATCGCACCGCATGCGCATTGAGTCCCGTCGCACCACATGCGCATGAGATCGCTCGACATCGCATCTCATGTGCATCGCATCGCATGCGCATTGAGTCACGTCGCATGGCATCGCTTGATATCGCATTTTATGTGCATCGCATCCCATGCCCACTGAGCCACATTGTGTCACATGCGCATGGCATCGCTTGATATCGCATCTTATGTGCACCGCATCGCAGCGCATTGAGTCACATCGCGTCACAAGCGCATGCATCGCTCGACATCGCATCTTACGTGCATCGCATCCGCATTGAGTCACATCGCATCACATGCGCATGGAATAGCTCGACATCGCATCTTCTGTTCATCGCATCCCAGGCGCATTGGGTCACATCGCGTCACATGCGCATAGCATCGCTTGATATCATATCTGATGTGTATCGCATCGCATGCGCATTGAGTCACGTCGCGTCACATGTGCATGGCATTGCTTGATATTGCATGTTATGTGCATCGCATCGCAGCGCATTGAGTCACATCAAGACACATACGCACGGCATCGCTTGATATCGCATCTTATGTGAATCACATCGCATGCACATTGAGTCACGTTGCGTCACATGCGCATGGCATCGCTTGCTATCGCATCTTATATGCATCGCATCGCATGCGCTTTGAGTCACGTCGCGTCACATGCGCATGGCACCTCTTGATATCGTGTCTTATGTGCATCGCATTGTATGCGCACTGAGTCACGTCGCGTCACATGCGCATGGCATCGCTTAATATCGTATCTTATGTGCATCGCATCGCATGCGCATTGAGCCATGTCTCGTCACATTTGCATGGCATCGCTTTACATCGCATCTTATGTGCATCGCATAGCATGCGCATTGAGTCACGTCGCGTCAAATACGCATGGCATCGCTTGATATCGCATCTTCTGTTCATCGCAACGAATGTGCATTGAGTCACGTCGCACCAGATAACCATGACATCGCTCGACATTGCATCTTTTTTGCATCGCATCGCAGCGCATTGAGTCACATCGCGTCACATACGCATGCATCGCTCGACATCGCATCTTATGTGCATCGTATCGCATGCGCATTGAGTCACGTGGCGTCAGGTGCGCATGGCATCGCTTGATATCGCATTTTATGTGCATCCCATCGCAGCGCATTGTGACACATCGCGTCACATGCACATGGCATCGCTTGATACCACATCTTATGTGCATCTCATCGCATGCGCATTGACTCACGTCGCGTATCATGCGCATGGCATCGTTTGATATCGCATCTTATGTGCGTCGCATCACATGCGCATTGACTCACCTCGCGTCACATGCGCATGGCATCGCTTCATATCGCATCGTATGTGCATCGCATCACATGCGCATTGAGCCACCTCGAGTCACATGCGCATGCCATCGCTTTATATCGCATTTTTTTGTGCATCGCATCGCATGCGCATTGAGTCACGTCTCGTCACATGCGCATGGCATCGCTTGATATCGCATCATATGTGCTTCGCATCGCATGCGCAGTGAGTCACGTCGCGTCACATGCGCATGGCATCGCTTGATATGGCTAATTATGTGCAACGCATCGCATTCGCATTGAGTCACGTCGCGTCACATGCGCATGGCCTCGCTCTATATCGCATCTTATGTGCATCGCATCGCATGCGCATTGAGCCACGTCGCGTCACAAGCGCATGGCATCGCTCGACATTGCATCTTTTGTGCATCGCATCGCATGCGCATTGAGTGACATCGCCTCATATGCGCATGGCATCGTTTGATATCGCATCTTATGTGTATCGCATCGTAGCGCATTGAGTCACATCGCGTCACATACGCATGCAGCGCTTGATATCGCATCTCATGTGCATCGCATGCGCACTGAGTCACATGGCATCACACGCGCATGTCATTGCTCGAAATCGCATCTTATGGGCATCGCATGCGCATTGAGTCACATCGCGTCACATGCGCATCGCATCGCTTGATATCGCATCTTATGTGCATCGCACTGCATGTGCTTTTGAGTCACTTCACGTCACATGCGCATGGCAGCGTTTGATATTGCATCTTATGATCATCGAATCGCTGGCGCATTTAGTCACGTCGCGTCACATGCACATGGTATCGCTTTATATCGCATCTTATGTGCATCGCATCGCTTGCCCATTGAGTCACGTCGCATCACATGCGCATGGCATCGCTTGATATCGCATCTTAAGTGCATCGCATCGCATATATATTGAGTCACGTCGCGTCACATGCGCATGGCATCCCTTGATATCGCATCTTATGTGCATCGCATGCGCATTAAGTCACATCGCATCACACGCGCATGGCATCGCTCGACATCGCATCTTATGTGCATCGCATCGCATGAGCATAGAGTCACATCGCATCACATGCACATGGCATCGCCTGATATCGCATCTTCTGTGCATCGCATCGCATGCGTATTGAGTCACATCGCGACACATGCGCCTGGCATCGCTTGATATCGCATCTGATGTGCATCGCATCGCCTGCGCATTGACTCACGTCGCGTCACATGCGCATGGCATCGCTTGATATCGCATCTTATGTGTAACGCATAGCATGCGCATTGAGCCACTTCGCGTCACATGCGCATGGCATGCTTGATATCGTATCTCATGTGCATCTCATCGCATGTGTATTGAGTCACTTCGAGGCACATTTGCATGGCATCGCTTGATATCGCATCTCATCGCATGCGCATTGTGTCACGTCGCGTCACATTTCCATGGCATTGCTTGATATTGGATCTCATGTGCATCTCATCGCATGCGCATTGAGTCACATCGCGTCACATGCGCATGGCACCGCTTGATATCGAATCTCATGAGCATCGCTTCCAAGCGCATTGAGTCACATCGCGTCACATGCTTATGCATCGATCGAAATCGCATCTTATGTGCATCGCATGCGTATTGAGTCACATCGTATCACACGCTCATGGCATCGCTCAAAATCGCATCTTATGTGCATCGCATCGCATGCTCATTGAGCCACGTCGCGTCACATTTGCATGGCATCGCTTGATATCGCATCTCATGTGCATCGCATCGCATGCGCATTGAGTTACGTCGCATCACATGCGCATGGCATGGCTTGATATCGCATCTTATATGCATCGCATCGCATGCGCGATGAGTCACGTCGCGTGGCATTCGCATGGCATTGCTTGATATGGCGTCTTTTGTGCATCGCATCGCATGCGCATTGATCACGTTGCGTCACATGCGCATGGCATCGCTTGATATCGCATCTTATGTGCAACGCATCGCATGCTTATTGAGTCACGTCGCGTCACATGGGCATGATATCGCTCGATATCGCATCTATTGTTCATCGCACCGCATGTGCCTTGAGTCACTTCGCACCACATGGGCATGATATCGCTTGTTATCGCATCTTTTGTGCATCGTATCGCATGCCCATTGAGTAACATCGTGTCATATGCGCATGGCATAGCTTGATATCCCATCTTATGTGCATCGCATCGCAGCGCATTGAGTCACTACGCATGCATCGCTCGACATCGCATCTCATGTGCATCGCATGCGCATGAGTCACATCGCATCACACGCGCATGGTATCTCTCGACATCCCATCTTATGTGCATCGCATGACATGCGCATTGAGTCACATCGCTTCACATGCGCATGGCATCGCTTGATGTCGCATCTTATGTGCATTGCGTTGCATTCGCATTGAGTCACGTGGCGTCACATGCACATGGCATCGCTTGATATCGCATCTCATGTGCATCGCATCGCATGCGGAATGAGTCCCGTCGCATCACATGTGCATGGCATCGCTTGATATCGCTTCTTATGTGCATCGCATCGCATGCGCATTGAGTCACGTCGCGTCACATGCGCATGTCATCGCTGGATATCGCATCTTATGTGCATCGCAGCGCATGCGCATTGAGTCACGTCGCGTCATATGCCCATGCATCGCTTGATATCGCATCTTAAGGGCATCGCATCGCATGCGCATTTAGTCACGTCGCGTCACATGCGCATCGCATCGCTTGATATCGCATCTTGTGTGCATCGCATCGCATGCGCATTGAGCCACGTCGCGTCGCATGCCCATGCATCGCTTGACATGGCATCTTATGTGCATCGCTACGCAGCGCATTGAGCCACGTCACGCCACATGCGCATGGCATCGCTTGATATGGCATCATATGTGCATCGAACCGCATGCGCATTAAGCCACGTCGGGACACATGCGCATAGCATCGCTTGATATCATATCTGATGTGTATCGCATCGCATGCGCATTGAGTCACGTCGCGTCACATGTGCATGGCATCGCTTGATATTACATTTTATGTGCATCGCATCGCAGCGCATTGAGTAACATCACGCAACATGCGCATGGAATCGCTTGATAGCGCATCTTATGTGCATAGCATCGCATGCGCATTGAGTCACGTCTCGTCACATGCGCATGGCATCGCTGGATATCGCATAATATGTGCTTCGCATCGCATGCGCAGTGAGTCACGTCGCGTCACATGCGCATGGCATCCCTTGATATGGCTAATTATGTGCAACGAATCGCATTCGCATTGAGTCACGTCGCGTCACATGCGCATGGCCTCGCTCTATATCGCATCTTATGTGCATCGCATCGCATGCGCTTTGAGACACGTCGCGTCACAAGCGCATGGCATCGCTCGACGTTGCATCTTTTGTGCATCGCATCGCATGCGCATTGAGTGACATCGCCTCATATGCGCATGGCATCGCTTGATATCGCATCTTATGTGTATCGCATCGCAGCGCATTGAGTCACATGGCATCACATACGCATGCAGCGCTTGATATCGCATCTTATGTGCATCGCATGCGCACTGAGTCACATGGCATCACACGCGCATGGCATAGCTCGAAATCGCATCTTATGGGCATCGCATGCGCATTGAGTCACATCGCGTCACATCCGCATCGCATCGCTTGATATCGCATCTTATGTGCATCGCACTGCATGTGCTTTTGAGTCACTTCACGTCACATGCGCACTGTATCGCTTTATGTCGCATCTTATGTGCATCGCATCGAATGCTCAGTGAGTCACATGGCATCACACGCGCATGGCATTGCTCGAAATCGCATCTTATGGGCATCGCATGCGCATTGAGTCACATCGCGTCACATGCGCATCGCATCGCTTGATATTGCATCTGATGTGCATCGCATCGCATGCGCATTTAGTCACGCCGCGTCACATGCACTTGGTATCGCTTTATGTCGCATCTTATGTGCATCGCATCGCCTGCGCATTGACTCACGTCGCGTCACATGTGCATGGCATCGCTTGATATCGCTTCTTATGTGCATCGCATCGCATGCGAATTGAGTCACGTCGCGTCACATGCGCATGTCATCGCTGGATATCGCATCTTATTTGCATCGCAGCGCATGCGCATTGAGTCACGTCGCGTCATATGCCCATGCATCGCTTGATATCGCATCTTAAGGGCATCGCATCGCATGCGCATTTAGTCACGTCGCGTCACATGCGCATCGCATCGCTTGATATCGCATCTTGTGTGCATCGCATCGCATGCGCATTGAGCCACGTCGCGTCACATGCGCATGGATCGCTTTACATTGCATCTTATGTGCATCGCATAACATGCGCATTGATTCACTTCGCATGGCATCGCTTGATATCGCATCTTATGTGCATCGCATCGCATGCGCATTGAGTCATGTCTCGTCACTTTTGCATGCCATCGCTTTACATCGCATCTTATGTGCATCGTATAGCATACGCATTGAGTCACGGCGCGTCACATGCGCATGGCATCGCTTGATATCAAATCTTATGTTCATCGCAACGCATGTGCGTTGAGTCACAGCGCGTCACATTTCATGGCATCGCTTGATATCGCATCTTATGTGCACCTCATGGCATGCGCATTGAGTCACGTCGCGTCACGTGCGCATGGCATCGCTTGATATCGCATCTTATGTGCATCGCATCACATGCGCATTGAGCCACATCGCGTCACATGCGCATGGCATCGCTTGATATCGCATCTTATGTGCATCGCATCGCAGCGCCATGAGTCACATCGCGTCACATGCGCTTGCATCGCTCGACATCGCATCTTACGTGCATCGCATGCGCATTGAATCACATCGCATCACATGCGCATGGCATCACTCGACATCGCATCTTATGTGCATTGCCTCGCATGCGCATTGAGTTACATCGCATCACATGCGCATGGCATCGCTTGATATCGCATCTTATGTGCATCGCATCTCATGCGCATTGAGCCACATCGCGTCACATGCGCATGGCATCGCTTGATATCGCATCTTATGTGCATCGCATCGCAGCGCCATGAGTCAATTCGCGTCACATGCGCTTGCATCGCTCGACATCGCATCTTACGTGCATCGCATGCGCATTGAATCACATCGCATCACATGCGCATGGAATCGCTCGACATCGCATCTTATGTGCATCGCACCGCAGGCGCATTGTGTTTCATCGCGTCACATGCGCATGGCTTCGCTTAATATCGCATCTTATGTGAATCGCATCGCAGCGCAATTAGCCACATCACGCCTCATGCGCATGGCATCGCTCGATATGGCATCTTATTTGCATCGCATCGCATGCGGATTGAGTCACATATCGTCACATGCGCATGGCATCGCTTCATAACGCATTTTATGTGCATCGCATCGCATGCGCATTGACTCACATCGCGTCACATACGCATGGCATCGCTTGATGTCGCATCTAATGTGCATCGCATCGCATGCGCATTGAGCCACGTCGCGTCATATGCGCATGGCATCTGTTGATATCGCATCTTATGTGCATCGCATCGCATGCGCATTGAGTCACGTAGCGTCACATGCGCATGGCATCGCTTGTTGTCGCATCTTATGTGCATCGCATTTACATTGATTCACGTCGCGTCACATGCGCATGGCATCGCTTGATATCGCATCGTATGTGCATCGCATCGCATGCTCATTGAGTCATGTCGCGTTTCGTGCGCATGGCACCGCTTGAGAACGCAGCTTATGTGCATCTCATCGCATGCGCATTGAGTCACGTCTAATGCGCATGGCATCGCTTGATTTCGCAAGTTATGTGTATCGCATAGCATGCGCATTGAGTCACGTCGCACCACATGCGCATGACATCGCTCGACATCGCATCTTATGTGCATCGCATCGCATGCGCATTCAGTCACCTCGCGCCACATGCGCATGGCATCGCTTGATATTGCATCGCATGCGCAGTTAGTCACCTCGCGTCACATGAGCATGGCATCGCTTGAAATCGCACCTTATGTGCATCGCATCGCATGCGCATTGAGTCGCATCGCGTCACATGCGCATGGCATCGCTAGATATCGCATCTTATGTAAATCGCATGCGCATTGAGTCACGTAGCGTCACATGCGCATGCCATGGCTTGATATCACATCTCATGTGCATCGCATCGCATGCGCATTGAGTCATGTCACATCACATGCGCATGGCATCGCTTGATATCGCATCTTATGTGCATCGCATCGCATGCGCATTGAGAAACATCGCGTCACATGCGCATGTTATCGCTTGATATCGCATCTTATGTGCATCGCATGCGCATTGAGTCACATCGCGTCACATGCGCACGGCATCGCTTGATATCGCATCTTATATAAATCGCAAGCCCATTGAGTCTCGTGGCGTCACTTGCGCATGCCATCGCTTGATATCGCATCTCATGTGCATCGCATCGCATGCGCATTGAGTCACGTCGCATCACATGCGCATGGCATCGCTTGATATCATATCTTATGTCCATCGCATCGCATGCGCATTGAGCCACGTCGCGTACATGCGCATGGATTCGCATGTTATCGCATCTTATTTGCATCGTTTGCGCATTGAGTCACATCGCATCACACGCGCATGGCAATACTTGATATCGCATCTTATGTGCAATGCATCGCATGTGCATTGAGTCACATCGCGACACATGCGCATGGCATCGCTTGATATCGCATCTTATGTGCATCGCATCGCATGCGCAGTGAGTCACGTGGCGTCACAAGCGCATGGCACCGCTTGATATGGCATCTTATGTGCATCGCATCGCATGTTTATTCAGTCACGTCGCGTCACATGCGCATGGCATCGCTTGATATCGCATCTTATGTGCATCGCATCGCATGCGCATTGAATCACGCCGTGTCACACGCGCATGGCATCGCTTGTTATCGCATCTTATGTGCATCGCATCGCATGGTTATTGAGTAACGTCGCGTCACATGCGCATGGCATCGCTTGATATCGCATCTTATGTGCGTCGCATCGCATGCGCATTGAGCCACATCGCATCACATGCGCATGGCATCGCTTGATATCGCATCCTATGTACATCGCATCGCATGCGAATTGAGTCACGTCGCGTCACATGCGCATGGCATCACTTCTTATTGCATCTTATGTGCATCGCATCGCATGCGCATTGAGTCACATCGAGTCACATGCGCATGGCATCACTTGATATCGCATCTTATGTGCAATGCATCGCATGTGCATTGAGTCACCTCGCGTCACATGAGCATGGCATCGCTTGAAATCGCATCTTATGTGCATCGCATCGCATGCGCATTGAGTCGCATCGCGTCACATGCGCATGGCATCGCTAGATATCGCATCTTATGTAAATCGCATGCGCATTGAGTCACGTAGCGTCACATGCGCATGCCATGGCTTGATATCACATCTCATGTGCATCGCATCGCATGCGCATTGAGTCACTTCGCGTCACATACGCATGGCATCGCTTGATGACGCATGTCATGTGCATCGCATCGCATGCGCATTGAGTCACGTCGCGTATCATGCGCATGGCATCGCTTGATATCGCATCTTATGTGCTTCGCATCGCATGCGCATTGAGTCACATAACGTGACATGCGCATGCCATCGCTTGATATCGCATCTTATGTGCATCGCATAACATGCGCATTGAGTCACCTCGCGTCACATGCGCATGGCATCGTTTTATACCGCATTTTATGTGCATCGCATCGCATGCGCATTGAGTCACATCACGTCACATGCGCATTGCATCGCTTGATATCGCATACTATGTGCATCTTATCCCATGCGCAATGAGTCACGTCGCGTCACCTGCGCATGGCATCGCTTGATATCGCATTTTATGTGCATCGCATCGCAGCGCATTGTGTCACGTCGCGTCACATGCACATGGCATCGCTTGATATCACATCTTATGTGCATCTCATCGCATGCGCATTGAGTCTCGTCGCGTATCATGCGCATGGCATCGCTTGATATCGCATCTTATGTGCATCTCATCGCATGCGCATTGAGTCACATCGCGTCACATGAGCATGCCATCGCTTGATATCGCATCTTATGTGCATCGCATCACATGCGCATTGAGTCACCTCGCGTCACATTCGCATGGCATCGCTTTATATCGCATCTTATGTGCATCGCATCGCTTGCGCATTGATTCACGTCGCGTCACATGCGCATGGTATCGCTTGATATCGCATGTTATGTGCATCGCATCGCAGGCGCATTGAATCCGGCCGCGTCACTTGCGCATGGCATCGCATGATATCGCATCTTATGTGCTTCGCATCGCATGCGCATTGAGTCACATCGCGTGACATGTGCATGCCATCGCTTGATATCGCATCTTATGTGCATCGCATCGCATGCGCATTGAGTCACGTCGCGTCTCATGCGAATGGCATCACTTGATATCGCATCTTATGTGCAATGCGTCGCATGTGCATTGAGTCACATCGCGACACATGCGCATGGCATCGCTTGATATCACATCTTATGTGCACTGCATCGCATGCGCATTGAGTCACTTCGCGTCACATACGCATGGCATCGCTTGATGACGCATGTCATGTGCATCGCATCGCATGCGCATTGAGTCACGTCGCGTCTCATGCGAATGGCATCACTTGATATCGCATCTTATGTGCAATGCGTCGCATGTGCATTGAGTCACATCGCGACACATGCGCATGGCATCGCTTGATATCGCATCTTATGTGCATCCCATCGCATGCGCAGTGAGTCACGTGGCGTCACAAGCGCATGGCATCGCTTGATATGGCATCTTATGTGCATCGCATCGCATGCTTATTGAGTCACGTCGCGTCTCATGCGCATGGCATCGCTTGCAATCGCAATTATGTGGATCGCATCGCAGCGCATTGAGTCACATCACGCAACATGCGCAAATAATCGCTTGATATAGCATCTTATGTGCATCGCATCGCTTGCGCATTGATTCACGTCGCGTCACATGCGCATGGCATCGCTCGACATCGCATTTTATGTGCATCGCATCGCATGCCAATTGGGTCACATCGCGTCACATGCGCAGGGCATCGCTTGCTATCGCATCTTATGTGCCTCGCTTCGCTTGCGTATTTGGTCACATCGCGTCTTATGCGCATGGCATCGCTTGCAATCGCAATGAAGTGGCTCGCATCGCAATTCATTGAGTCACTTTGCGTCACATGCGCATGGCATCGCTTGATATCGCATCTTATGTGCATCGCATCCCATGCGCATTGAGTCACGTCGCGTCACATGCGCATGGCATCGTTTTATACCGCATCTTATGTTAATCGCATCGCATGCGCATTGAGTCACGTCTCGTCACATGCGCATGGCATCGCTTGATATGGACACTTATGTGCAACGCATCGCATTCGCATTGAGTCACGTCGCGTCACATGCGCATGGCCTCGCTTTACATCGCATCTTATGTGCATCGCATTGCATGCGCATTGAGCCAAATGCTCATGGCATCGCTTGATATCACATCTTATGTGCATCTCATTGCATGCGCATTGAGTCACGTCGCGTATCATGCGCATGGCATCGCTTGATATCGCATCTTATGTGCTTCGCATCGCATGCGCATTGAGTCACATAACGTGACATGCGCATGCCATCGCTTGATATCGCATCTTATGTGCATCGCATCACATGCGCATTGAGTCACCTCGCGTCACGTGCGCATGGCATCGTTTTATACCGCATCTTATGTGCATCGCATCGCATGCGCATTGAGTCACATCGCGTCACATGCGCATTGCATCGCTTGATATCGCATACTATGTGCATCTCATCCCATGCGCATTGAGTCACGTCGCGTCACCTGCGCATGGCATCGCGTGATATCGCATTTTATGTGCATCGCATCGCAGCGCATTGTGCCACATCGCGTCATATGCACATGGCATCGCTTGATATCACATCTTATGTGCATCTCATCACATGCGCATTGAGTCTCGTCGCGTATCTTGCGCATGGCATCGCTTGATATCGCATCTTATGTGCATCTCATCGCATGCGCATTGAGTCACATCGCGTCACATGAGCATGCCATCGCTTGATATCGCATCTTATGTGCATCGCATCACATGCGCATTGAGTCACCTCGCGTCACATTCGCATGGCATCGCTTTATATCGCATCTTATGTGCATCGCATCGCTTGCGCATTGATTCACGTCGCGTCACATGCGCATGGTATCGCTTGATATCGCATGTTATGTGCATCGCATCGCAGGCGCATTGAATCACGCCGCGTCACATGCGCATGGCATCGCTTGATATCGCATCTTATGTGCATCGCATCGCATGCGCATTGAGTCACGTCGCATCACATGCAAATGGCATCGCTCCACATCGCATGTAGTGAGCATCGCATGCGCATTGAGTCACATGCGCATGGCATCGCTTGATATCGCATCTTATGTGCATCGCATCCCGTGCGCATTGAGTCACGTCGCGTCACATGCGCATGGCATCGCTTGATATCGCATCTTATGTGCACTGCATCGCATGCGCATTGAGTCACTTCGCGTCACATACGATGGCATCGCTTGATGACGCATCTCATGTGCATCGCATCGCATGCGCATTGAGTCACGTCGCATCACATTCAAATGGCATCGCTCGACATCGCATGTAATGTGCATCGCATGCGCATTGAGTCACATATGCAAGTAGGTAGATTAGGACAGAGCTGGCGCACTTTTTTATGGGCAAGATGGCCGCCATACGCAACCTGAGGATTACTAGGTAAGGTGGTAGGGGAAGCACGACCTTGTAGGTGTTTGAAGCAATCTGTAGGGATAACTTAAGGTCTTTAGCAGTGTATGTATGTTTATGAGCGTTCGTGGCAGTTGAGTATGGCGTTCACTATATCGATGTGAACCACCTAACGCAAGAGCTTTCTAACTTGATTGTATATGATACCCCCAACATAATGACACCTCGCCCCACATCGCCACGCTAACCTAACCTAACTTAACCTAACCTAAGCCCCATACTTGTACTCGCCTAACCTAAGCTTACCTAAGCTAACCTAACCTAGCTCCCACTCTTTTTACTCTGGTCTTTCATAATTTAACCTAACCTAAGCCCCATACTTGTACTCGTCTAACCTAAGCTCACCTAAGCTAACCTATCCTAATCTAACATGGACTAGCCTAACCTAAGATAGATCCTCTTATTATTATTTATTCTATTCTACTAACATGATACGTTTCTAGACATTCATTCTATCCTCTTATCATTTATCCTATTCCCTCCTCTGCTTATCTATTCTATCCTGTCATACGCTACCCTGATCTCCCTCTAGGAATTTCATAAACATTTTGATACTATTTTGAGTCGTCTGATAGATCTTTTTAAGCACTTTTAGCATATTCTTGATGCTTTTACAACATATTTAACATCTTTTCAGACAATTTTCAGAATTATTCAGTCATTTTCATACATTTTTAAGACGTTTCGCCCCATTTTGCTACAATTTTGCACCCTCTGTTAGATCTTTTAGACGCTTTTAGTATATTCAGGGCGCTTTTACAACATATTTAACAACTTTTCAGACAATTTTCAGAGTTAGTCAGTAATTTTCATACATTTTTAAGACGTTTCACCCCATTTTGCTACAATTTTGCATCCTCTGTTAGATCTTTTAGACGCTTTTTGTATATTCAGGGCGCTTTTACAACATATTTAACAACTTTTCAGACAGTTTTCAGAGTTATTCAGTCATTTTCATACATTTTTAAGACGTTTCGCACCATTTTGCTACAATTTTGCACCCTCTGTTAGATCTTTTAGACGCTTTTAGTATATTCAGGGCGCTTTTACAACATATTTAACAACTTTTCAGACAATTTTTCAGAGTTATTCAGTCATTTTCATACATTTTTAAGACGTTTCACCCCATTTTGTTGCAATTTTGCACCCTCTGCTAGATCTTTTAGACGATTTTGGTATATTCATGCTGCTTTTACAACATATTTAACAACTTTTCAGACAATTTTCAGAGTTATTCAGTCATTTTCATACATTTTTAAGACCTTTCACCCCATTTTGCAGCAATTTTGCACCCTCTGTTAGATCTTTTAGACGCTTTTAGTATATTCAGGGCGCTTTTACAACATATTTAACATCTTTTCAGACAATTTTCAGAGTTATTCAGACATTTTCATACATTTTTAAGACGTTTCACCCCATTTTGTTGCAATTTTTCACCCTCTGCTAGATCTTTTAGACGCTTTTGGTATATTCAGGACGCTTTTACAACATATTTAAGAACTTTTCAGGCAATTTCGAGGATTATTTAGAAGTCATATTATATATTTTCAGCGTGTATTGAGACCCGTTTAGACTCGTTGATAGATATTTCAGCCTGTTTCCAGATATTCTGAAGACTTTTACGTCCAGTTTAAACATTTTTCAGAGTATTTTAGACGAATTTGACATTATTTAAGGCAATCCGAGAGTTATTCTGGACGCCCCTGTCCATTATTGTTTGCTTTAAGCACTTTGAAGGGTAATGGAAGATAATTTTCACGATATTAGGAATACTGAACCGTCTATTTCAATGCTGTTAGACGTATCTCTACCAGTTAAATATCGTTTCAGCCATTTTAGAGACATTTTAAGCACTATAGGGATATTTTAGACCTAACCTAATCTAATCTGACCTAAGCCCCATACTTCTACTCGTCTAACCTATCCTAACCTAATCTAACCTAGCCTAAGCCCCATACTTCTACTCGTCTAACCTAACCTAACACCTCATCTAATGATTTATTCTTCATCCCTATTGCTCATCTAATCCCTACTCTTTTTACTATATGGTCTTTCATAATTTCACATAACCTAAGCCTCATATTCTAACCTAACCTAACGTTACTTAACCTAAGGGAGCGCAAACCTTCCTATTTATTAACCTGACTTAACCTAGCCTATCTCATCCCATTTTACACGAGCATTATATTCTTCTATAACCTATTCTGACCGTCGCAACCTGCCGTTTCAAGCTTAGATATTTCACTTTCTTTTGGAGACGTTCCTCCAACAACTTTAGCTACCTTGAAGATATTACACCCCCCCGACATGCGAACCCTAACGATTTCTGAACATTTCATGGTATGGTAGTGCTATTTTAGGAGTTGGTAAGTATTTTAGCCATTTTTGCGGTATTCTAGAGATTTTCAGGATTTTTTTTTTTTTGCAGCTTCGTTGGTATTTTCTATGTTTTCACGTCGTTAGTATGGTTTAATGTTTTTAAGGGGTATATGGAGCCCTTTTTAGCGATTTGTTATGCTTTCATGACCACTTTCCATCCTTTTGTAAATGTATGATGTTCTCGTCTAGAGAATTGCTTACAGTCTTTCTAAGACTAACCTAACTTAACCACAAACCTCTTTACAGACATTTCTTCAACGTTATTTAACATTATACAGGCTTCTTTTTCTGCTTCCTCCGGCTCCTTTCCTAAACTAACATTAGAAGACGTTGTAACCTTGTTATTCAAATAGCTATTGTATCCGTCTTTGTACACTGTTCCAGTATGCTATACATGCCAACTTCATTTAACAATTCTCTTGCATAATTCTGTAGGTTCTAATGGTAACACGTCAAACGTTGCACACATTCCTTCTAAGACTATCCTAACCGAACCTATCCCACCACCACCACCACCACCACCACCACCACCACCACCACCAACAACAACAACACCATCACCACCACCACCACCTCCACCATCACCAGCGCCACCATCGTTACAATCACCACCACCGTTATCGCCACCACCATCGTTACCATAGCCACCATCCTTGCCATCATCACCGCCATAACCATCACCAGTACCATCATCCTCACTGTCACCTTCACGTTACCATCACCATCGTTACATTATCCACCATAACCTTCACCAGTACCTCCATCCTCACCATCACCACCATCGTTACCATCACCACCACCGTTATCGCCACCACCATCGTTACCATAGCCACCATCCTTGCCATCATCATCACCACGCCAACCAACACCATCTATTCTGCAACACCTCCAACACCAACAACAACAGCAACACCCTCACCACTGCCACTATAACGGCCACCACTACCACTACCACCAACGACCACCACCACTACCACCACCAATACCACTCCGCCATCATCACCAGCACCACCATCATCACCAGCGCCCTCCCCCCCCACAACGGACACCAACACCTCTACCACCACCACCACCATAATCACCAGTACCATCATCATCAGCACCACCATAACGGACACCATCACCACCACCAGCACCACCACCACCATCATCACCAGCACCATCATAGCGGACACCAACACCACACCACCACAATGAGACGTTTCTAGACATTCATTCTATCCCCTTATTATCTATCCTATATCCTCCTCCTCTGCTTGTCTATTCCATCCTGCCATAAGGCGTCCTGGTTTCCCTCTTTGCGGATATAACCTCGAGCATTTACATGTTACTTGTAGAGGATTGTCAGCGATTTTAGGATTTAGAATGTACTCAGACACGATGACACGCATATTTAAGAACCTTTCAGGCAATTTTGAGAATTATATAGGTTATTTATTAGATTTTTCCAGAGGTTTCGTGCTATTTTGATGCTGTCTTAGGTCGTTTTAGAGATATTTTAGCTGCTTTTAAGCTGTTCAGAATGCTTTTGCAACATATTTAAGAACTTTCTAGGCAATTTTATTATGGTTCCTCTGATAGAGCTTTTAGACACTTTTAGTATATTCTTGCTGTTTTTCCGGTACATTTAAGAACTTTTCAGGTAATTTTGAGGATTATGTAGATTATTTGATCGATTTTCTAGAGGTTTCATGGTATTTTGAGCTTGTTTTAGACCGTTTAACAGATATTTTACTCGCTTTTAAGTGCTTTCAAGGGCAATGGGTGAATTTTGTTCACTGCTTCAGTACGCTATACATGCTAACTTCATTTTAACGATTCTTTAGCATAGTTCAGTATGTTCTAATGGCAACACGCCAGACGTCGCTTACATTCCTTCTAAGACTATCATGACCTAACTTAACATAACCAACCATCATCGTCACCAACGCAACCTATGCTGCAGCGCCATAACCATTGCCACCACCGCCTCCACCACCAACACCACCAACACAGCCATTACCACAACCACCACCACTACAACTGTCATTACTACCATCATACCCCTTAACTACCAACTCAGCCATGACCACACCCACCATCATCATCACCACACCAACCAACGACACCTATTCTGCAACACCACCACCACCACCGCCACCACCACCAACATCAACACCTGGAGCACCAGCACCACCATAACCTGCACGACTATAACCATCGCAGCACCCCCACCTCCGTCATCACCACCACCACCATTTAAGAACCTTTCAGGTAATTTTGAGAATTATGTAGGGTAGTTATTAGATTTTCCAGTGGTTTCATGCTATTTTGATGCTGTCTAAGGTCGTTTTACAGATATTTTAGCTGCTTTTAAGCTGTTCAGAATGCTTTTGCAACATATTTAAGAATTTACTAGCCAATTTTATTATGGTTCCTCTGATAGATCTTTTAGACACTTTTGGTATATTCTTGCTGCTTTTACAGTATATTTAAGAGCTTTTCAGGCAATTTTGAGGATTATATAGATTATTTGATCGATTTTCCAGAGGTTTCATGGTATTTCAAGTGTTGTTGGACGTATGTATCTGCTAGTTTAAATATCGTTTCAGACATTCTAGAGACATTTTAAGCACTATGCGAGTATTTTAAACTTTTACTCCGACATTTTGATTGGTTTTCAGAATCCTTTGAAACACTTTTATAGGCGTTAGACGCTTTTAATGGTATTTTTCGAGCGCTAATTAAGACATTTCAGCTCCTTCACAGATATTTTGAGGATTTTCAGGGCATCTTAAACTCGTGAGAAGCATTTTTTTCGCCAGTTTGAAGATGTTTTAAGGCACTGAAGCAGGTATTTTTGAAGTTGCTAGGGGTATTTTACTAAGCTTTCTTCAGTAATCGCTTTGTTTTACAGTAGTTGAGGTGCAGTCCAACCTATCCATTCATTTATTGCATTTCTTGTACTTATTATTTCGACTACATTTCACTACTAACCTAACCCAGGAACAATCGTATCATCATCATCATCATCATCATCATCATCAACAACAACTGCTCTATCTCGTAGTCTGACCAAGCTAACCTAATCTAACTTAACCTAAGCTAAGCTCCATACTTCTTTCGTCTAACCTAATTTCTAAGCCCTTGCTTCTACTCTTTTTACTTTGGTCTTTCATATTTTAACCTAACCTAACCTAACCTAACCTAAGGTAGCTAGCCTAGATCCTCCTCTTATTGTTATTTATTCTATTTCATCACCATGATCCGTTTCTAGATATTCATTCTATCCTCTTATCTATTATATATCCTCCTCCTCTGCTTGTCTATTCCATCCTGCCATAAGGCGTCCTGGTTTCCCTCTTTGTGGGTATAACCTCAGGGTATTTATTCGTTGCTTGTAGAGGATTTCCAACAAATTTAGGATTTAGAAGATATTCAGACTCACCGGCATGCACGTTTTCAGGACTTTTTTAATCTTTTCGGAGCGTTGTATTGCTACTTTAAGTGTTTTAAGACACTTTTCGGGATATTGAGAGGGCTTTTACACCAGTTGTAAGTACATTTTTTGAAACGTTTCACTCCAATTTCAATGCTATTTTGGTCCCTCTGATAGATGTTTTTAGTCACTTTTAGTATATTCCTGGTACTTTTTGCAACATATTTAAGAACTTTTCAGGCAATTTCGGGGGGGTTATTTAGACGCATCTAACATAACCAACCATCACCGTTACCAACGCAGCCTTATCCTGCACAACCACCATATTCTGCAACTATGGTATAGTATGTTTGACATTTTCTCCATATCTACCCTGAGCTAACCCTACTTATTCCACTAGCACGTACCTTATAAATGACTACGCGATTCAAGATTAAGTTTGTATTTTTAAAATATATATCATTAAACTACGTGAGTCAAGATTAACTTGTTTCATTTTTATTTGCCAGTTCAACGTTAACATACATTTCCCCTCATTTTTAAAGTTTAAACAAGGTAAATTATATTTCAACCACTGTATTTATAGAAATAAATGTTTATAATTTTAATACTTCCATGCCGAACACACACACACACACACACACACACACACACACACACACACACACACACACTCACACACACGCGCGCTCGCAAAATTAAGACGTGAAACGGCGGTTATGTATCTTTAAGTAACATTTCTTTTATCGATATCGGCCGCCCCTTAAACCATACTAATTAAACGCTTAAAGAAACCAAATTTCTGCTATATTTCATCAACTCTTCCTATTTTTATGACTTTTTCTCGTCTTTTACGCACCTTGAAACGAATCCAACAGAAAAATTAAGACGCGAAACGGCGGTTATGTATCTTTAAGTAACATTACTTTTATCAATATCAGATGACTCACGATAATTCAGGATCACGATAGCAGCGCCTCATAGCGGCTTTAATCAGTACTAAAACGCACATTCGACAGATTTTATACTCTTTATGGCGGTAAATTATATATTAGCCCTCAAATTATCATTATTTTTATGGTTTTCCACCGTTTTTACGTACTTTGCAACGAATCCGACAGAAACATTAAGACGCGAAACGGTTGTTATGTATCGTTTAAGTAACAAACACATTCCTCTCAACTGAACCCACCTTATAAACGACTACGCATTCAAGATTAAGTTTGTATTTAAAACGTATATAATCAGGAAACTACGTGAGTCAAGATTAACTTGTTTCATTTTTATTTGCCAGTTCAACGTTAACATGCATTTCCCCTCATTTTTAAAGTTTAAACAAGGTAAATGTTTATAATTTTAATACTTTCACGCCGCACAGTCACACACATACACACACACATACACACGCATGCACACACATACACACACATACGCAAAATTAAGAAGTGAAACGGATGTATAATATCTTTTAAGTAACAAACACATTCCTCTCAACTGAACCCCCCATCAATAGAAGACATAGCAGGTAAAGATTTGTCTTCTAATTAACAGAAAAACCCTAGCCTCACGCAAAGGCGTCGATTTATAACATTAGTGGAGAAATTGTAGCCTCGAAGAGTCCCGGCGACGTGCTGTCTACAAAAAACAAGTTCAGACAGGAAAAATTACAAATACTCATTCTTTCGTGTTTCGGAAAGACCCTAAAGATGTTATCGGATTGTACCATTAGTAAGATGCTTTTAGCTGAAATATAAAATAAAATCTCTTCATCTTGTTCTGGTTCTTCTTCTTCTTCTTCTTCTTCTTCTTCTTCTTCTTCTTCTTCTTCTAGTCTCATTCTCCTTCATGCTAACAGGGAATATACGCGAACTGAAGGTTATTAGCTGAAATATAAAATAAAATCTCTTCTTCTTGTTCTGGTTCTTCTTCTTCTTCTTCTTCTTCTTCTTCTTCTTCTTCTTCTTCTTCTTCTTCTTCTTCTTCTTCTTCTTCTATTCTCATTCTCGTTCAGGCTAACAGGGAATATACGCGTAATTTTGACGTTATTACCTTAAATATTAAATAAAATAACAGCATTCTCCGTCAATTATATCTAAACCGACTTTTTCCGTGTTATGCAACATTTAAGCTTCTAGAATCAACACAAGCAATGTTTCTCCCAATAACAGCATTTTATAATTGATTTTGTAAGTAATAACACCAATTTAAACTTTATTACAGATCTCTAAGACCCTAGTTTGCAAAGTATTTAAATGGACCCTTAGAGATTCGAACTAGACCCCACAGTACAAAAGCTACCATTTTTTATCAATAATTCAAGAGCAGATATTTAGCTGAAGTGTTTAACTTTTTATTTCATCACGCTAACTTTATTGACTCGCGAATAAGTCGACTTTGAAGTAATTGCCCCGTCCCGGTAATCGAACTATGAGTCGTAGGGATAAAATTGTCAAGTATATCATTTTATATGCCAAGTTACCCTAATTTGTCTTTGCATTACTATTCCAAGTGTAAAAATAGCGATATAGAGCAAATTTCAATAATTCTCCACAAAATAGGGATCCAACCTACGATACGTTAACTCTAGCATGTTATAAAATAATCGTCCTTAACAAGTATTATCATATAAAGTTTATTTCAGTCTTCCAACACAAGCGGTTCTCGAAATAATTAAATTTACCAAATCAGGATTGGAACCCAAGACTCCAGGATACCAAGCATACCACAGAGGAAAGCCCATAACAATACCAATTTAATAAAATTTATTCGAAGATTTTATCACTAATAGTTTAGGAGTTATTCCAATAATAATTCATAATTTGCACGGGGATCGAACGCTAGACCACCGACAAACTCCAAAATTATACCAAAGACGCGTCGTTTTATTACAAGATAATTACCGTTTACCCCATATCGATATCTCATTTAGTTTAGGAGAAATCAAGCATAACAGAGTAGAGTATATATAACGTTTTAAAAACAATTAGCGGCATCCCTTTGTGTGTCTTTAAAGGAACATAGCGGCACCTTTGAGTGGTTTTAAAATATTGTCCTGGTTGTGACGTCATGTTTAAGGGGCTCGACTGTGACGTCACTGGCTGTCGCGTGCCAGATGGGCGTGGCTTAGAGGTGTGAAAACACGTGTAATCCAATTAGCGCCCATTGTTAACCAATTAACCAATTAGCGGCATCCCTTTGAGTGGTTTTAAAGCGCTATATTTACTCTACTCTGTTATGCTTGATTTCTCCTAAACTAAATGAGATATCGATATGGGGTAAACGGTAATTATCTTGTAATAAAACGACGCGTCTTTGGTATAATTTTGGAGTTTGTCGGTGGTCTAGCGTTCGATCCCCGTGCAAATTATGAATTATTATTGGAATAACTCCTAAACTATTAGTGATAAAATCTTCTAATAAATTTTATTAAATTGGTATTGTTATGGGCTTTCCTCTGTGGTATGCTTGGTATCCTGGAGTCTTGGGTTCCAATCCTGATTTGGTAAATTTAATTATTTCGAGAACCGCTTGTGTTGGAAGACTGAAATAAACTTTTATATGATAATACTTGTTAAGGACGATTATTTTATAACATGCTAGAGTTAACGTATCGTAGGTTCGATCCCTATTTTGTGGAGAATTATTGAAATTTGCTCTATATCGCTATTTTTACACTTGGAATAGTAATGCAAAGACAAATTAGGGTAACTTGGCATATAAAATGATATACTTGACAATTTTATCCCTACGACTCATAGTTCGATTACCGGGACGGGGCAATTACTTCAAAGTCGATTTATTCGCGAGTCAATAAAGTTAGCGTGATGAAATAAAAAGTTAAACACTTCAGCTAAATATCTGCTCTTGAATTATTGATAAAAAATGGTAGCTTTTGTACTGTGGGGTCTAGTTCGAATCTCTAAGGGTCCATTTAAATACTTTGCAAACTAGGGTCTTAGAGATCTGTGATAAAGTTTAAATTGGTGTTATTACTTACAAAATCAATTATAAAATGCTGTTATTGAGAGAAACATTGCTTGTGTTGATTCTAGAAGCTTAAATGTTGCATAACACGGAAAAAGTCGGTTTAGATATAATTGACGGAGAATGCTGTTATTTTATTTAATATTTAAGGTAATAACGTCAAAATTACGCGTATATTCCCTGTTAGCATGAACGAGAATGAGAATAGAAGAAGAAGAAGAAGAAGAAGAAGAAGAAGAAGAAGAAGAAGAACCAGAACAAGAAGAAGAGATTTTATTTTATATTTCAGCTAATAACCTTCAGTTCGCGTATATTCCCTGTTAGCATGAAGGAGAATGAGACTAGAAGAAGAAGAAGAAGAAGAAGAAGAAGAAGAAGAAGAAGAAGAAGAAGAAGAAGAACCAGAACAAGATGAAGAGATTTTATTTTATATTTCAGCTAAAAGCATCTTACTAATGGTACAATCCGATAACATCTTTAGGGTCTTTCCGAAACACGAAAGAATGAGTATTTGTAATTTTTCCTGTCTGAACTTGTTTTTTGTAGACAGCACGTCGCCGGGACTCTTCGAGGCTACAATTTCTCCACTAATGTTATAAATCGACGCCTTTGCGTGAGGCTAGGGTTTTTCCGTTAATTAGAGGACAAATCTTTACCTGCTATGTCTTCTATTGATGGGGGGTTCAGTTGAGAGGAATGTGTTTGTTACTTAAAAGATATTATACATCCGTTTCACTTCTTAATTTTGCGTATGTGTGTGTATGTGTGTGCATGCGTGTGTATGTGTGTGTGTATGTGTGTGACTGTGCGGCGTGAAAGTATTAAAATTATAAACATTTACCTTGTTTAAACTTTAAAAATGAGGGGAAATGCATGTTAATGTTGAACTGGCAAATAAAAATGAAACAAGTTAATCTTGACTCACGTAGTTTCCTGATTATATACGTTTTAAATACAAACTTAATCTTGAATGCGTAGTCGTTTATAAGGTGGGTTCAGTTGAGAGGAATGTGTTTGTTACTTAAACGATACATAACAACCGTTTCGCGTCTTAATGTTTCTGTCGGATTCGTTGCAAAGTACGTAAAAACGGTGGAAAACCATAAAAATAATGATAATTTGAGGGCTAATATATAATTTACCGCCATAAAGAGTATAAAATCTGTCGAATGTGCGTTTTAGTACTGATTAAAGCCGCTATGAGGCGCTGCTATCGTGATCCTGAATTATCGTGAGTCATCTGATATTGATAAAAGTAATGTTACTTAAAGATACATAACCGCCGTTTCGCGTCTTAATTTTTCTGTTGGATTCGTTTCAAGGTGCGTAAAAGACGAGAAAAAGTCATAAAAATAGGAAGAGTTGATGAAATATAGCAGAAATTTGGTTTCTTTAAGCGTTTAATTAGTATGGTTTAAGGGGCGGCCGATATCGATAAAAGAAATGTTACTTAAAGATACATAACCGCCGTTTCACGTCTTAATTTTGCGAGCGCGCGTGTGTGAGTGTGTGTGTGTGTGTGTGTGTGTGTGTGTGTGTGTGTGTGTGTGTGTGTGTGTGTGTGTTCGGCATGGAAGTATTAAAATTATAAACATTTATTTCTATAAATACAGTGGTTGAAATATAATTTACCTTGTTTAAACTTTAAAAATGAGGGGAAATGTATGTTAACGTTGAACTGGCAAATAAAAATGAAAAGAGTTAATCTTGACTCACGTAGTTTAATGATATATATTTTAAAAATACAAACTTAATCTTGAATCGCGTAGTCATTTATAAGGTACGTGCTAGTGGAATAAGTAGGGTTAGCTCAGGGTAGATATGGAGAAAATGTCAAACATACTATACCATAGTTGCAGAATATGGTGGTTGTGCAGGATAAGGCTGCGTTGGTAACGGTGATGGTTGGTTATGTTAGATGCGTCTAAATAACCCCCCCCCCGAAATTGCCTGAAAAGTTCTTAAATATGTTGCAAAAAGTACCAGGAATATACTAAAAGTGACTAAAAACATCTATCAGAGGGACCAAAATAGCATTGAAATTGGAGTGAAACGTTTCAAAAAATGTACTTACAACTGGTGTAAAAGCCCTCTCAATATCCCGAAAAGTGTCTTAAAACACTTAAAGTAGCAATACAACGCTCCGAAAAGATTAAAAAAGTCCTGAAAACGTGCATGCCGGTGAGTCTGAATATCTTCTAAATCCTAAATTTGTTGGAAATCCTCTACAAGCAACGAATAAATACCCTGAGGTTATACCCACAAAGAGGGAAACCAGGACGCCTTATGGCAGGATGGAATAGACAAGCAGAGGAGGAGGATATATAATAGATAAGAGGATAGAATGAATATCTAGAAACGGATCATGGTGATGAAATAGAATAAATAACAATAAGAGGAGGATCTAGGCTAGCTACCTTAGGTTAGGTTAGGTTAGGTTAAAATATGAAAGACCAAAGTAAAAGAGTAGAAGCAAGGGCTTAGAAATTAGGTTAGACGAAAGAAGTATGGAGCTTAGCTTAGGTTAAGTTAGATTAGGTTAGCTTGGTCAGACTACGAGATAGAGCAGTTGTTGTTGATGATGATGATGATGATGATGATGATGATGATACGATTGTTCCTGGGTTAGGTTAGTAGTGAAATGTAGTCGAAATAATAAGTACAAGAAATGCAATAAATGAATGGATAGGTTGGACTGCACCTCAACTACTGTAAAACAAAGCGATTACTGAAGAAAGCTTAGTAAAATACCCCTAGCAACTTCAAAAATACCTGCTTCAGTGCCTTAAAACATCTTCAAACTGGCGAAAAAAATGCTTCTCACGAGTTTAAGATGCCCTGAAAATCCTCAAAATATCTGTGAAGGAGCTGAAATGTCTTAATTAGCGCTCGAAAAATACCATTAAAAGCGTCTAACGCCTATAAAAGTGTTTCAAAGGATTCTGAAAACCAATCAAAATGTCGGTGTAAAAGTTTAAAATACTCGCATAGTGCTTAAAATGTCTCTAAAATGTCTGAAACGATATTTAAACTAGCAGATACATACGTCCAACAACACTTGAAATACCATGAAACCTCTGGAAAATCGATCAAATAATCTATATAATCCTCAAAATTGCCTGAAAAGCTCTTAAATATACTGTAAAAGCAGCAAGAATATACCAAACGTGTCTAAAAGATCTATCAGAGGAACCATAATAAAATTGGCTAGTAAATTCTTAAATATGTTGCAAAAGCATTCTGAACAGCTTAAAAGCAGCTAAAATATCTGTAAAACGACCTTAGACAGCATCAAAATAGCATGAAACCACTGGAAAATCTAATAACTAACCTACATAATTCTCAAAATTACCTGAAAGGTTCTTAAATGGTGGTGGTGGTGGTGGTGATGATGGAGGTGGGGGTGCTGCGATGGTTATAGTCGTGCAGGTTATGGTGGTGCTGGTGCTCCAGGTGTTGATGTTGGTGGTGGTGCCGGTGGTGGTGGTGGTGGTGTTGCAGAATAGGTGTCGTTGGTTGGTGTGGTGATGATGATGGTGGGTGTGGTCATGGCTGAGTTGGTAGTTAAGGGGTATGATGGTAGTAATGACAGTTGTAGTGGTGGTTGTGGTAATGGCTGTGTTGGTGGTGTTGGTGGTGGAGGCGGTGGTGGCAATGGTTATGGCGCTGCAGCATAGGTTGCGTTGGTGACGATGATGGTTGGTTATGTTAAGTTAGGTCATGATAGTCTTAGAAGGAATGTAAGCGACGTCTGGCGTGTTGCCATTAGAACATACTGAACTATGCTAAAGAATCGTTAAAATGAAGTTAGCATGTATAGCGTACTGAAGCAGTGAACAAAATTCACCCATTGCCCTTGAAAGCACTTAAAAGCGAGTAAAATATCTGTTAAACGGTCTAAAACAAGCTCAAAATACCATGAAACCTCTAGAAAATCGATCAAATAATCTACATAATCCTCAAAATTACCTGAAAAGTTCTTAAATATACCGGAAAAACAGCAAGAATATACTAAAAGTGTCTAAAAGCTCTATCAGAGGAACCATAATAAAATTGCCTAGAAAGTTCTTAAATATGTTGCAAAAGCATTCTGAACAGCTTAAAAGCAGCTAAAATATCTCTAAAACGACCTAAGACAGCATCAAAATAGCACGAAACCTCTGGAAAAATCTAATAAATAACCTATATAATTCTCAAAATTGCCTGAAAGGTTCTTAAATATGCGTGTCATCGTGTCTGAGTACATTCTAAATCCTAAAATCGCTGACAATCCTCTACAAGTAACATGTAAATGCTCGAGGTTATATCCGCAAAGAGGGAAACCAGGACGCCTTATGGCAGGATGGAATAGACAAGCAGAGGAGGAGGATATAGGATAGATAATAAGGGGATAGAATGAATGTCTAGAAACGTCTCATTGTGGTGGTGTGGTGTTGGTGTCCGCTATGATGGTGCTGGTGATGATGGTGGTGGTGGTGCTGGTGGTGGTGATGGTGTCCGTTATGATGGTGCTGATGATGATGGTACTGGTGATTATGGTGGTGGTGGTAGAGGTGTTGGTGTCCGTTGTGGGGGGGGAGGGCGCTGGTGATGATGGTGGTGCTGGTGATGATGGCGGAGTGGTATTGGTGGTGGTAGTGGTGGTGGTCGTTGGTGGTAGTGGTAGTGGTGGCCGTTATAGTGGCAGTGGTGAGGGTGTTGCTGTTGTTGTTGGTGTTGGAGGTGTTGCAGAATAGATGGTGTTGGTTGGCGTGGTGATGATGATGGCAAGGATGGTGGCTATGGTAACGATGGTGGTGGCGATAACGGTGGTGGTGATGGTAACGATGGTGGTGATGGTGAGGATGGAGGTACTGGTGAAGGTTATGGTGGATAATGTAACGATGGTGATGGTAACGTGAAGGTGACAGTGAGGATGATGGTACTGGTGATGGTTATGGCGGTGATGATGGCAAGGATGGTGGCTATGGTAACGATGGTGGTGGCGATAACGGTGGTGGTGATGGTAACGATGGTGGCGCTGGTGATGGTGGAGGTGGTGGTGGTGGTGGTGATGGTGTTGTTGGTGGTGGTGGTGGTGGGATAGGTTCGGTTAGGATAGTCTTAGAAGGAATGTGTGCAACGTTTGACGTGTTACCATTAGAACCTACAGAATTATGCAAGAGAATTGTTAAATGAAGTTGGCATGTATAGCATACTGGAACAGTGTACAAAGACGGATACAATAGCTATTTGAATAACAAGGTTACAACGTCTTCTAATGTTAGTTTAGGAAAAGAGCCGGAGGAAGCAGAAAAAGAAGCCTGTATAATGTTAAATAACGTTGAAGAAATGTCTGCAAAGAGGTTTGTGGTTAAGTTAGGTTAGTCTTAGAAAGACTGTAAGCAATTCTCTAGACGAGAACATCATACATTTACAAAAGGATGGAAAGTGGTCATGAAAGCATAACAAATCGCTAAAAAGAACTCCATATACCCCTTAAAAACATTAAACCATACTAACGACGTGAAAACATAGAAAATACCAACGAAGCTGCAAAAAAAAAATCCTGAAAATCTCTGGAATACCGCAAAAATGGCTAAAATACTTACCAACTCCTAAAATAGCACTAACATACCATGAAATGTTCAGAAATCGTTAGGGTTCGCATGTCGGGGGGGTGTAATATCTTCAAGGTAGCTAAAGTTGTTGGAGGAACGTCTCCAAAAGAAAGTGAAATATCTAAGCTTGAAACGGCATGTTGCGACGGTCAGAATAGGTTATAGAAGAATATAATGCTCGTGTAAAATGGGATGAGATAGGCTAGGTTAAGTCAGGTTAATAAATAGGAAGGTTTGCGCTCCCTTAGGTTAAGTAACGTTAGGTTAGGTTAGAATATGAGGCTTAGGTTATGTGAAATTATGAAAGACCATATAGTAAAAAGAGTAGGGATTAGATGAGCAATAGGGATGAAGAATAAATCATTAGATGAGGTGTTAGGTTAGGCTAGACGAGTAGAAGTATGGGGTTTAGGCTAGGTTAGATTAGGTTAGGATAGGTTAGACGAGTAGAAGTATGGGGCTTAGGTCAGATTAGATTAGGTTAGGTCTAAAATATCCCTATAGTGCTTAAAATGTCTCTAAAATGGCTGAAACGATATTTAACTGGTAGAGATACGTCTAACAGCATTGAAATAGACGGTTCAGTATTCCTAATATCGTGAAAATTATCTTCCATTACCCTTCAAAGTGCTTAAAGCAAACAATAATGGACAGGGGCGTCCAGAATAACTCTCGGATTGCCTTAAATAATGTCAAATTCGTCTAAAATACTCTGAAAAATGTTTAAACTGGACGTAAAAGTCTTCAGAATATCTGGAAACAGGCTGAAATATCTATCAACGAGTCTAAACGGGTCTCAATACACGCTGAAAATATATAATATGACTTCTAAATAATCCTCGAAATTGCCTGAAAAGTTCTTAAATATGTTGTAAAAGCGTCCTGAATATACCAAAAGCGTCTAAAAGATCTAGCAGAGGGTGAAAACTTGCAACAAAATGGGGTGAAACGTCTTAAAAATGTATGAAAATGTCTGAATAACTCTGAAAATTGTCTGAAAAGATGTTAAATATGTTGTAAAAGCGCCCTGAATATACTAAAAGCGTCTAAAAGATCTAACAGAGGGTGCAAAATTGCAGCAAAATGGGGTGAAACGTCTTGAAAATGTATGAAAATGACTGAATAACTCTGAAAATTGTCTGAAAAGTTGTTAAATATGTTGTAAAAGCAGCATGAATATACCAAAAGCGTCTAAAAGATCTAGCAGAGGGTGCAAAATTGCAACAAAATGGGGTGAAACGTCTTAAAAATGTATGAAAATGACTGAATAACTCTGAAAAATTGTCTGAAAAGTTGTTAAATATGTTGTAAAAGCACCCTGAATACACTAAAAGCGTCTAAAAGATCTAACAGAGGGTGCAAAATTGTAGCAAAATGGGGCGAAACGTCTTAAAAATGTATGAAAATGACTGAATAACTCTGAAAATTGTCTGAAAAGTTGTTAAATATGTTGTAAAAGCGCCCTGAATATACAAAAAGCGTCTAAAAGATCTAACAGAGGATGCAAAATTGTAGCAAAATGGGGTGAACGTCTTAAAAATGTATGAAAATTACTGAATAACTCTGAAAATTGTCTGAAAAGTTGTTAAATATGTTGTAAAAGCGCCCTGAATATACTAAAAGCGTCTAAAAGATCTAACAGAGGGTGCAAAATTGTAGCAAAATGGGGCGAAACGTCTTAAAAATGTATGAAAATGACTGAATAATTCTGAAAATTGTCTGAAAAGATGTTAAATATGTTGTAAAAGCATCAAGAATATGCTAAAAGTGCTTAAAAAGATCTATCAGAGGACTCAAAATAGTATCAAAATGTTTATGAAATTCCTAGAGGGAGATCAGGGTAGCGTATGACAGGATAGAATAGATAAGCAGAGGAGGGAATAGGATAAATGATAAGAGGATAGAATGAATGTCTAGAAACGTATCATGTTAGTAGAATAGAATAAATAATAATAAGAGGATCTATCTTAGGTTAGGCTAGTCCATGTTAGATTAGGATAGGTTAGCTAAGGTGAGCTTAGGTTAGACGAGTACAAGTATGGGGCTTAGGTTAGGTTAAATTATGAAAGACCAGAGTAAAAAGAGTGGGAGCTAGGTTAGGTTAGCTTAGGTAAGCTTAGGTTAGGCGAGTACAAGTATGGGGCTTAGGTTAGGTTAAGTTAGGTTAGGTTAGCGTGGCGATGTGGGGCGAGGTGTCATTATGTTGGGGGTATCATATACAATCAAGTTAGAAAGCTCTTGCGTTAGGTGGTTCACATCGATATAGTGAACGCCATACTCAACTGCCATGAACGCTCATAAACATACATACACTGCTATAGACCTTAAGTTATCCCTACAGATTGCTTCAAACACCTACAAGGTCGTGCTTCCCCTACCACCTTACCTAGTAATCCTTAGGTTGCCTATGGCGGCCATCTTGCCCATAAAAAGGTGCGCCAGCTCTGTCCTAATCTACCTACTTATGCATGGCATCGGTTGATATCGCATCTTATGTGCATCGCATCGCATGCTTATTGAGCCACATCGCGTCACATGCGCATGGCATCGCTTGATATCGCATCTTATGTGCACTGAATCGCATGCGAATTGAGTCACTTCGCGTTACATACGCATGGCATCGCTTGATGTCGGATCTCATGTGCATCGCATCGCATGCGCATTGAGTCACGTCGCATCAGATGCGCATGGCATCGGTTGATATCGCATCTTATGTCCATCGCATCCCATGCGCATGGAGTCACTTTGCGTCACATGCGCATGGCATCGCTTGATATCGCATCTTATGTGCATCGCATCACATGCGCATTGGGTCACCTCGCGTCACATGCGCATGGCATCGTTTTATACCGCATCTTATGTGCATCGCATCGCATGCGCATTGAGTCACGTCTCGTCACATGCGCATGGCATCGCTTGATATGGACACTTATGTGCAACGCATCGCATTCGCATTGAGTCACGTCGTGTCACATGCGCATGGCCTCGTTTTACATCGCATCTTATGTGCATCGCATTGCATGCGCATTGAGCCAAATGCTCATGGCATCGCTTGATATCACATCTTATGTGCATCTCATCGCATGCGATTTGAGTCACGTCGCGTATCATGCGCATGGCATCGCTTGATATCGCATCTTATGTGCTTCGCATCGCATGCGCATTGAGTCACATCGCGTGACATGCGCATGCCATCGCTTGATATCGCATCTTATGTGCATCGCATCACATGCGCATTGAGTCACTTCGCGTCACATGCGCATGGCATCGTTTTATACCGCATCTTATGTGCATCGCATCGCATGCGCATTGAGCCACATCGCGTCACATGCGCATTGCATCGCTTGATATCGCATGCTATGTGCATCTCATCCCATGCGCATTGAGTCACGTCGCGTCACGTGCGCATGGCATCGCTTGATATCGCATTTTATGTGCATCGCATCGCAGCGCATTGTGTCACATCGCGTCACATGCACATGGCATCGCTTGATATCACATCTTATGTGCATCTCATCGCATGCGCATTGAGTCTCGTCGCGTATCATGCGCATGGCATCGCTTGATATCGCATCTTATGTGCATCTCATCGCATGCGCATTGAGTCACATCGCGTCACATGAGCATGCCATCGCTTGATATCGCTACTTATGTGCATCGCATCACATGCGCATTGAGTCACCTCGCGTCACATTCGCATGGCATCGCTTTATATCGCATCTTATGTGCATCGCATCGCTTGCGCATTGATTCACGTCGCGTCACATGCGCATGGTATCGCTTGATATCGCATGGTATGTGCATCGCATCGCAGGCGCATTGAATCACGCCGCGTCACATGCGCATGGCATCGCTTGATATCGCATCTTATGTGCTTCGCATCGCATGCGCATTGAGTCACATCGCGTGACATGCGCATGCCATCGCTTGATATCGCATCTTATGTGCATCGCATCACATGCGCATTGAGTCACCTCGCGTCACATGCGCATGGCATCGTTTTATACCGCATCTTATGTGCATCGCATCGCATGCGCATTGAGTCACATCGCGTCACATGCGCATTGCATCGCTTGATATCGCATGCTATGTGCATCTCATCCCATGCGCATTGAGTCACGTCGCGTCACATGCGCATGGCCTCGCTTTATATCGCATCTTATGTGCATCGCATTGCATGCGCATTGAGCCAAATGCTCATGGCATCGCTTGATATCACATCTTATGTGCATCTCATCGCATGCGCATTGAGTCACGTCGCGTATCATGCGCATGGCATCGCTTGATATCGCATCTTATGTGCTTCGCATCGCATGCGCATTGAGTCACATCGCGTCACATGAGCATGCCATCGCTTGATATCGCATCTTATGTGCATCGCATCATATGCGCATTGAGTCACCTCGCGTCACATTCGCATGGCATCGCTTTATATCGCATCTTATGTGCATCGCATCGCATTCGCATTGAGTCACGTCGCGTCACATGCGCATGGCCTCGCTTTATATCGCATCTTATGTGCATCGCATTGCATGCGCATTGAAACCCGTGTCACCACATGCGCATGACAATGCTAGACATCGCATCTTATGTGCATCGCATCGCATGCGCATTGAGTCACATCGCATCACATGCGCATGGCTTCGCTCGACATCGCATACTATGTGAATCGCATCGCAACCGCATGGAGTCACATCGCGTCACATGCGCAAGGCATCGCTTGATATCGCATCTTATGTGCATCACATCGCATGCGCATTGAGTCACGTCGCATCACATGTGCATGGCATCGCTTGATATCGCATCTTATGTGCGTCGCATCGCAGCGCATTGAGTATCATCACGCCACATGCCAATGGAATCGCTTGATATCACATCTTATGTGCATCGCATCGCATGCGGATTGAGTAACGTAGCGTCACAAGCGCATGGCATCGCTTGTTATCGCATCTTATGTGCATCGCATCGCATGCGCATTGAGTCACGTCGCACCACATGATCATGACATCGCTCGACACCGCATCTTATGTGCATCGCATCGCATGCGCATTGGGTCACGTCGCGTCACATGCGCATGGCATCCCTTGTTATCGCATCTTGTGTGCATCGCATCGTATTCGCATTGAGTTACGTCGCGTCACATGCTCATGGCATCGCTTATATCGCATCTTATGTGCATCGCATCGGATTCGCATTGAGTCACGTCGCGTCATATGCGCATGGCATCTCTTGATATCGCATCGTATGTGCATCGCATCGCAGCGCATTGAGCCACATCACGCCACATGCGCATGGCATCGCTTGACATCGCATCTTATGTGCATCGCATCGCATGCGGATTGAGTCACATCACGGCACATGCGCATGGTATCGCTTAATAACGCATCTTATGTGCATCGCATCGCATGCGCATTAAGTCACATCGCATCACATGCAAATGGCATCGCTCGACATCGCATGTTGTGTGCATCGCATGCGCTGCGAGTCACATGCGCATGGCATCGCTTGATATCGCATCTTATGGCCATCTCATCGCATGCGTATGGAGTCACATTGCGTCACATGCGCATGGCATCGCTTGGTATCGCATCTTATCTACATCGCATCGCATGCGCATTGAGTCACATCGCATCACACGCGCATGGCATCGCTCGACATCGCATCTTATGTGGATCGCATCGCAATTCATTGAGTCACATCACGCAACATGCGCATGGCATCGCTTGATATCGCATCTTATGTGCATCGCATCGCTTGCGCATTGATTCACGTCGCGTCACATGCGCATGGTATCGCTTGATATCGCATGTTATGTGCATTGCATCGCAGGCGCATTGAATCACGCCGCGTCACATGCGCATGGCATCGCTTGATATCGCATCTTATGTGCATCGCATCGCATGCGCATTGAGTCACCTCGGATCACATGCAAATGGCATCGCTCGACATCGCATGTAGTGAGCATCGCATGCGCATTGAGTCACATGCGCATGGCATCACTTGATATCGCATCTTATGTGCATCGGATCCCGTGCGCATTGAGTCACGTCGCGTCACATGCGCATGGCATCGCTTGATATCGCATCTTATGTGCACTGCATCGCATGCGCATTGAGTCACTTCGCGTCACATACGATGGCATCGCTTGATGACGCATCTCATGTGCATCGCATCGCATGCGCATTGAGTCACGTCGCATCACATGCAAATTGCATCGCTCGACATCGCATGTAATGTGCATCGCATGTGCATTGAGTCACATATGCATGGTATCGCTTGATATCGCATCTTATGTGCATCGCATCGCGTGCGCATTGAGTCACGTCGCACGACATGATCATGACATCGCTCGACACCGCATCTTATGTGCATCGCATCGCATGCGCATTGGGTCACGTCGCGTCACATGCGCATGGCATCGCTTATATCGCATCTTATGTGCATCGCATCGTATTCGCATTGAGTCACGTCGCGTCATATGCGCATGGCATCTCTTGATATCGCATCGTATGTGCATCGCATCGCATGCGCATTGAGTCACGTCGCGTCACATGCGCATGGCATCGCTTGATATTGTATCTTATGTGCATCCCATCGCATGCGCATTGAGTCACGTCCCGTCACATTTGCATGGCATCGCTTGATATCGTATCTGATGTGCATCGCATCGCATGCGCATTGAGTCCCGTCGCACCACATGCGCATGACATCGCTCGACATCGCATCTCATGTGCATCGCAACGCATGCGCATTGAGCCACGTCGCATCACATACGCATGGCATCGCTTGATATCGCATCTTATGTGCATCGTATCGCATGCGCATTGAGCCACATCGCATCACATGCGCATGGCATAGCTCTACATCGCATCTTATGTTCAACGCATCCCAGACGTATTGAGTCACATCGCGTCACATGCGCATGGCATCGCTTGATATCGCATCTTATGTGCATTGCATCGCAGCCCATTGAGTCACATCACGCCACATGCGCATGGCATCGCTTGATATCGCATCTTATGTGCATCGCATCGCATGCGGATTGAGTCATATCAAGTCACATACTTACATCGTATGCGCATTGAGTCACTTCGCGTCACATGCGCATGGCATCGATTGATATCGGATCTTATGTGCATTGCATCACATGCGCATTGAGTCACGTCGCGTCACATGCGCATGGCATCGCTTGATATCGTATCTAATGTGCATCTCATCGCATTCGCATTGAGCCACGTCGCGTCACATTTGCATGGCATCGCTTGATGTCGCATCTCATGTGCATCGCATCGCATGTGCATTGAGCCACGTCGCATCACATGCCCATGGCATCGCTTTATATCGCATCTTATGTGCATCGCATCCCATGCGCATTGAGTCATGTCTCGTCATATTTGCATGGCATCGCTTTACATCGCATCTTATGTGCATCGCATAGCATGCGCATGGAGTCACGTCGCGTCATAATCGCATGGCATCGCTTGATACCGCATCTTATGTTCATCGCAATGCATGTGCATTGAGTCGCGTCGCATCAGATGCCCATGACATCGCTCGACATTGCATCTTTGTTGCATCGCATCGCAGCGCATTGAGTCACATCGCGTCACATACGCATGCATCGCTCGACATCGCATCTTATGTGCATCGCATCGCATGCGCATTGAGTCACATCGCGTCACATGCACATGGCAACGCTTGATATCGCATCTTATGTGCATCTCATCGCATGCGCATTGAGTCACGTCGCGTCAGGTGCGCATGGCATCGCTTGATATCGCATTTTATGTGCATCGCATCGCAGCGCATTGTGACACATCGCGTCACATGCACATGGCATCGCTTGATATCGCATCTTATGTGCATCGCATCACATGCGCTTTGAGTCACCTCGCGTCACATGCGCATGCCATCTTTTTATATCGCATCTTTTGTGCATCGTATCGCATGCGCATTGAGCCACGTCTCGTCACATGCGCATGGCATCGCTGGATATCGCATCATATGTGCTTCGCATCGCATGCGCAGTGAGTCACATCGCGTCACATGCGCATGGCATCCCTTGATATGGCTAATTATGTGCAACGAATCGCATTCGCATTGAGTCACGTCGCGTCACATGCGCATGGCCTCGCTCTATATCGCATCTTATGTGCATCGCATCGCATGCGCATTGAGACACGTCGCGTCACAAGCGCATGGCATCGCTCGACGTTGCATCTTTTGTGCATCGCATCGCATGCGCATTGAGTGACATCGCCTCATATGCGCATGGCATCGCTTGATATCGCATCTTATGTGTATCGCATCGCAGCGCATTGAGTCACATCGCGTCACATACGCATGCAGCGCTTGATATCGCATCTTATGTGCATCGCATGCGCACTGAGTCACATGGCATCACACGCGCATGGCATTGCTCGAAATCGCATCTTATGGGCATCGCATGCGCATTGAGTCACATCGCGTCACATGCGCATCGCATCGCTTGATATCGCATCTTATGTGCATCGCACTGCATGTGCTTTTGAGTCACTTCACGTCACATGCGCATGGTATCGCTTTATGTAGCATCTTATGTGCATCGCATCGCATGCTCATTGAGTCACATGGCATCACACGCGCATGGCATTGCTCGAAATCGCATCTTTTGGGCATCGCATGCGCATTGAGTCACATCGCGTCACATGCGCATCGCATCGCTTGATATTGCATCTTATGTGCATCGCATCGCATGCGCATTTAGTCACGTCGCGTCACATGCACTTGGTATCGCTTTATGTCGCATCTTATGTGCATCGCATCGCATGCGTATTGAGTCACATCGCGTCACATGCGCCTGGCATCGCTTGATATCGCATCTGATGTGCATCGCATCGCCTGCGCATTGACTCACGTCGCGTCACATGCGCATGGTATCGCTTGATATCGCATCTTATGTGTAACGCATAGCATGCGCATTGAGCCACTTCGCGTCACATGCGCATGGCATGCTTGATATCGTATCTCATGTGCATCTCATCGCATGTGTATTGAGTCACTTCGAGTCACATTTGTATGGCATCGCTTGATATCGCATCTCATCGCATGCGCATTGTGTCACGTCGCGTCACATTTCCATGGCATTGCTTGATATTGGATCTCATGTGCATCTCATCGCATGCGCATTGAGTCACATCGCGTCACATGCGCATGGCACCGCTTGATATCGAATCCCATGTGCATCGCTTCCAAGCGCATAGAGTCACATCGCGTCACATGCCTATGCATCGATCGAAATCGCATCTTATGTGCATCGCATGCGTATTGAGTCACATCGTATCACACGCTCATGGCATCGCTCGACATCGCATCTTATTTGCATCGCATCGCATGCTCATTGAGCCACGTCGCGTCACATTTGCATGGCATCGCTTCATATCGCATCTCATGTGCATTGCATCGCATGCGCATTGAGTTACGTCGCATCACATGCGCATGGCATGGCTTGATATCGCATTTTATATGCCTCGCATCGCATGCGCATTGAGTCACGTCGCGTGGCATTCGCATGGCATTGCTTGATATGGCATCTTTTGTGCATCGCACCGCATGCGCATTGATCACGTTGCGTCACATGCGCATGGCATCGCTTGATATCGCATCTTATGTGCAACGCTTCGCATGCTTATTGAGTCACGTCGCGTCACATGGGCATGAAATCGCTCGATATCGCATCTTTTGTTCATCGCACCGCATGTGCATTGAGTCACTTCGCACCACATGGGCATGATATCGCTCGATATCGCATCTTTTGTGCATCGTATCGCATGCCCATTGAGTGACATCGTGTCATATGCGCATGGCATAGCTTGATATCCCATCTTATGTGCATCGCATCGCAGCGCATTGAGCCACTACGCATGCATCGCTCGACATCGCATCTTATGTACATCGCATGCGCATGAGTCACATCGCATCACACGCGCATGGTATCTCTCCACATCCCATCTTATGTGCATCGCATGACATGCGCATTGAGTCACATCGCTTCACATGCGCATGGCATCGCTTGATGTCGCATCTTATGTGCATTGCGTTGCATTCGCATTGAGTCACGTGGCGTCACATGCACATGGCATCGCTTGATATCGCATCTCATGTGCATCGCATCGCATGCGGATTGAGTCCCGTCGCATCACATGTGCATGGTATCGCTTGATATCGCTTCTTATGTGCATCGCATCGCATGCGCATTGAGTCACGTCGCGTCACATGCGCATGTCATCGTTTGATATCGCATCTTATGTGCATCGCAGCGCATGCGCATTGAGTCACGTCGCGTCGCATGCCCATGCATCGCTTGATATCGCACCTTATGGGCATCGCATCATGCGCATTTAGTCACGTCGCGTCACATGCGCATCGCATCGCTTGATATCGCATCTTGAGTGCATCGCATCGCATGCGCATTGAGCCACGTCGCGTCACGTGCGCATGGCATCGCTTTACAATGCATCTTATGTGCATCGCATCCCATGCGCATTGATTCACTTCGCATGGCATCGCTTGATATCGCATCTTATGTGCATCGCATCGCATGCGCATTGAGTCATGTCTCATCACTTTTGCATGCCATCGCTTTACATCGCATCTTATGTGCATCGCATCGCATGCGCATTGAGTCACGTCGCGTCACATGCGCAAGTCATCGCTTGATACCGCATCTTATGTGCATCGCAGCGCATGCGCATTGAGTCACGTCGCGTCGCATGCCCATGCATGGCTTGATATCGCATCTTAAGGGCATGGCATCGCATGCGCATTTAGTCACGTCGCGTCACATGCGCATCGCATCGCTTGATATCGCATCTTGAGTGCATCGCATCGCATCGCATGCGCATTGAGCCACGTCGCGTCACATGCGCATGGCATCGCTTTACATTGCATCTTATGTGCATCGCATCCCATGCGCATTGATTCACTTCGCATGGCATCGCTTGATATCGCATCTTATGTGCATCGCATCGCATGCGCATTGAGTCATGTCTCGTCACTTTTGCATGCCATCGCTTTACATCGCATCTTATGTGCATCGTATAGCATACGCATTGAGTCACGGCGCGTCACATGCGCATGGCATCGCTTGATATCGCATCTTATGTTCATCGCAACGCATGTGCGTTGAGTCACAGCGCGTCACATTTCATGGCATCGCTTGATATCGCATCTTATGTGCACCTCATGGCATGCGCATTGAGTCACAGCGCGTGACATACGCATGGCTTCGCTTGATATCGCATCTTATGTGCATCTCATCGCATGCGCATTGAGTCACGTCGTGTCACGTGCGCATGGCAACATTTGATAATGCATTTTATGTGCATCGCATCGCATGCGCATTGAGTCACATCGCGTCACATGCGCATGCCATCGCTTGATATCGCATCTTATGTGCATCGCATCGCAGCGCATTGTGTCACATCGCGTCACATGCGCATGGCATCGCTTGATATCGCATCTTATGTGCATCTCATCACATGCGCATTGAGTCACCTCGCGTCACATGCGCATGGCATCGCTTTATATCGCATCATATGTGCTTCGCATCGCATGCGCAGTGAGTCACGTCATGTCACAAGCGCATGGCATCGCTTGATATCGCATCTTATTGCATCGCATCGCATGCGCATTGAGTCCCGTGGAACCACTTGCGCATGACAATGCTCGACATCGCATCTTATGTGCATCGCATCGCATGCGCATTGAGTCACATCGCATCACATGCGCATGGCTTCGCTCGACATCGCATACTATGTGAATCGCATCGCAACCGCATTCAGTCACATCGCGTCACATGCGCAAGGCATCGCTTGATATCGCATCTTATGTGCATCGCTTCGCATGCGTATTGAGTACCATCGCGTCACATGTGCAAGGCATCGCTTGAATTCGCATCTTATGTGCATCGCATCGCAGCACATTGAGTATCATCACGCCACATGCGCATGGAATCGCATGATATCGCATCTTATGTGCATCGCATCGCATGCGGATTGAGTCAGGTAGCGTCAAATGCGCATGGCATCGCTTGGTATCGCAATTTATGTGCATCGCATAGCATGCGCATTGAGTCACATCGCGTCACATGCGCATGTCATCGCTTGATATCGCATCTTATGTGCATCACATCGCATGCGCATTGAGTCACGTCGCACCACATGCTCATGACATCGCTCGACAACGCATCTTATGTGCATCGCATCGCATGCGCATTGAGTCACGTCGCGTCACATGCGCATGGCATCCCTTGTTATCGCATCTTATGTGCATCGCATCGTATTCGCATTGAGTCACGTCGCATCACATGCTCATGGCATCGCTTATATCGCATCTTATGTGCATCGCATCGTATTCGCATGGGGTCACGTCGCGTCACATGCGCATGGCATCTCTTGATATCGCTTCGTATGTGCATCGCATCGCATGCGCATTGAGTCACGTCGCGTCACATGCGCATGGCATCGCTTGATATCGTATCTTATGTGCATCCCATCGCATGCGCATTGAGTCAAATAACGTCACATTTGCATGACATCGCTTGATATCGCATCTGATGTGCAAGGTATCGCATGCCCATTGGGTGACATCGTGTCATATGCGCATGGCATAGCTTGATATCCCATCTTATGTGCATCGCATCGCAGCGCATTGAGTCACTACGCATGCATCGCTCGACATCGCATCTTATGTGCATCGCATGCGCATGAGTCACATCGCATCACACGCGCATGGTATCTCTCGACATCCCATCTTATGTGCATCGCATGACATGCGCATTGAGTCACATCGCTTCACATGCGCATGGCATCGCTTGATGTCGCATCTTATGTGCATTGCGTTGCATTCGCATTGAGTCACGTGGCGTCACATGCACATGGCATCGCTTGATATCGCATCTCATGTGCATCGCATCGCATGCGGATTGAGTCCCGTCGCATCACATGTGCATGGCATCGCTTGATAACGCTTCTTATGTGCATCTTATCGCATGCGCATTGAGTCACGTCGCGTCACATGCGCATGTCATCGCTTGATATCGCATCTTATGTGCATCGCAGCGCATGCGCATTGAGTCACGTCGCGTCGCATGCCCATGCATCGCTTGATATCGCATCTTAAGGGCATCGCATTGCATGCGCACTTAGTCACGTCGCGTCACATGCGCATCGCATCGCTTGATATCGCATCTTGAGTGCATCGCATCGCATGCGCATTGAGCCACGTCGCGTCACATGCGCATGGCATCGCTTTACATTGCAAATTATGTGCATCGCATCCCATGCGCATTGATTCACTTCGCATGGCATCGCTTGATATCGCATCTTATGTGCATCGCATCGTATTCGCATTGGGTCACGTCGCGTCACATGCGCATGGCATCTCTTGATATCGCTTCCTATGTGCATCGCATCGCATGCGCATTGAGTCACGTCGCGTCACATGCGCATGGCATCGCTTGATATCGTATCTTATGTGCATCCCATCGCATGCGCATTGAGTCAAGTAACGTCACATTTGCATGACATCGCCTGATATCGCATCTGACGCGCATCGCATCGCATGCGCATTGAGTCCCGTCGCACCACATGCGCATTAGATCGCTCGACATCGCATCTCATGTGCATCGCATCGCATGCGCATTGAGTCACGTCGCATGGCATCGCTTGATATCGCATTTTATGTGCATCGCATCCCATGCACACTGAGCCACATTGTGTCACATGCGCATGGCATCGCTTGATATCGCATCTTATGTGCACCGCATCGCAGCGCATTGAGTCACATCGCGTCACAAGCGCATGCATCGCTCGATATCGCATCTTACGTGCATCGCATGCGCATTGAGTCACATCGCATCACATGCGCATGGCATAGCTCGACATCGCATCTTCTGTTCATCGCATCCCAGGCGCATTGGGTCACATCGCGTCACATGCGCATGGCATCGCTTGATATCGCATCTTATGTGCATCGCATCGCATGCGCTTTGAATCACGTCGCGACACAATCGCATAGCATCGCTTGATATCATATCTGATGTGTATCGCATCGCATGCGCATTGAGTCACGTCGTGCCACATGTGCAAAGCACCGCTTGATATTGCATGTTTTGTGCATCGCATCGCAGCGCATTGAGTCACATCAGGACACATACGCACGGCATCGCTTGATATCGCATCTTATGTGAATCACATCGCATGCACATTGAGTCACGTTGCGTCACATGCGCATGGCATCGCTTGCTATCGCATCTTATGTGCATCGCATCGCATGCCCATTGAGCCATGTCTCGTCACATTTGCATGACAACGCTTTACATCGCATCTTTTGTGCATCGCATTTAGTCACGTTGCGTCAAATGCGCATGGCATCGCTTGATATCGCATCTTCTGTTCATCGCAACGAATGTGCATTGAGTCACGTCGCAACAGATAACCATGACATCGCTCGACATTGCATCTTTTTTGCATCGCATCGCAGCGCATTGAGTCACATCGCGTCACATACGCATGCATCGCTCGACATCGCATCTTATGTGCATCGCATCGCATGCGCATTGAGTCACGTCGCGTCACAAGCGCATGGCATCGCTCGACATTGCATCTTATGTGCATCGCATCGCATGCGCATTGAGTCACATCGCATCACATGCGCATGGCTTCGCTCGACATCGCATACTATGTGAATCGCATCGCAACCGCATTCAGTCACATCGCGTCACATGCGCAAGGCATCGCTTGATATCGCATCTTATGTGCATCGCATCGCATGCGCATTGAGTCACGTCGCACGACATGATCATGACATCGCTCGACACCGCATCTTATGTGCATCGCATCGCATGCGCATTGGGTCACGTCGCGTCACATGCTCATGGCATCGCTTATATCGCATCTTATGTGCATCACATCGTATTCGCATTGAGTCACGTCGCGTCATATGCGCATGGCATCTCTTGATATCGCATCGTATGTGCATCGCATCGCATGCGCATTGAGTCACGTCGCGTCACATGCGCATGGCATCGCTTGATATTGTATCTTATGTGCATCCCATCGCATGCGCATTGAGTCACGTCCCGTCACATTTGCATGGCATCGCTTGATATCGTATCTGATGTGCATCGCATCGCATGCGCATTGAGTCGCGTCGCACCACATGCGCATGACATCGCTCGACATCGCATCTCATGTGCATCGCAACGCATGCGCATTGAGCCACGTCGCATCACATACGCATGGCATCGCTTGATATCGCATCTTATGTGCATCGTATCGCATGCGCATTGAGCCACATCGCATCACATGCGCATGGCATAGCTCTACATCGCATCTTATGTTCAACGCATCCCAGACGTATTGAGTCACATCGCGTCACATGCGCATGAAATCGCTTGATATCGCCTCTTATGTGCATTGCATCGCAGCCCATTGAGTCACATCACGCCACATGCGCATGGCATCGCTTGATATCGCATCTTATGTGCATCGCATCGCATGCGGATTGAGTCACATCAAGTCACATACTTACGATATCGCTTGATATCGCATCTTACGTGCATCGCATCGCATGCACATTGAGTCACGTATCGTCACATGCGCATGGCATGGCTTGCTATCGCATCTTATGTGCATCGCATCGCATGCGCTTTGAGTCACGTCGCGTCACATGCGCATGGCATCTCTTGATATCGTATCTTATGTGCATCGCATCGTATGCGCATTGAGTCACTTCGCGTCACATGCGCATGGCATCGATTGATATCGGATCTTATGTGCATTGCATCACATGCGCATTGAGTCACGTCGCGTCACATGCGCATGGCATCGCTTGATATCGTATCTAATGTGCATCTCATCGCATTCGCATTGAGCCACGTCGCGTCACATTTGCATGGCATCGCTTGATGTCGCATCTCATGTGCATCGCATCGCATGTGCATTGAGCCACGTCGCATCATATGCCCATGGCATCGCTTTATATCGCATCTTATGTGCATCGCATCCCATGCGCATTGAGTCATGTCTCGTCATATTTGCATGGCATCGCTTTACATCGCATCTTATGTGCATCGCATAGCATGCGCATGGAGTCACGTCGCGTCATAATCGCATGGCATCGCTTGATACCGCATCTTATGTTCATCGCAATGCATGTGCATTGAGTCGCGTCGCATCAGATGCCCATGACATCGCTCGACATTGCATCTTTGTTGCATCGCATCGCAGCGCATTGAGTCACATCGCGTCACATACGCATGCATCGCTCGACATCGCATCTTATGTGCATCGCATTGCATGCGCATTGAGTCACATCGCGTCACATGCACATGGCAACGCTTGATATCGCATCTTATGTGCATCTCATCGCATGCGCATTGAGTCACGTCGCGTCAGGTGCGCATGGCATCGCTTGATATCGCATTTTATGTGCATCGCATCGCAGCGCATTGTGACACATCGCGTCACATGCACATGGCATCGCTTGATATCGCATCTTATGTGCATCGCATCACATGCGCTTTGAGTCACCTCGCGTCACATGCGCATGCCATCTTTTTATATCGCATCTTTTGTGCATCGCATCGCATGCGCATTGAGCCACGTCTCGTCACATGCGCATGGCATCGCTGGATATCGCATCATATGTGCTTCGCATCGCATGCGCAGTGAGTCACATCGCGTCACATGCGCATGGCATTCCTTGATATGGCTAATTATGTGCAACGAATCGCATTCGCATTGAGTCACGTCGCGTCACATGCATCGCATGCGCATTGAGACACGTCGCGTCACAAGCGCATGGCATCGCTCGACGTTGCATCTTTTGTGCATCGCATCGCATGCGCATTGAGTGACATCGCCTCATATGCGCATGGCATCGCTTGATATCGCATCTTATGTGTATCGCATCGCAGCGCATTGAGTCACATCGCGTCACATACGCATGCAGCGCTTGATATCGCATCTTATGTGCATCGCATGCGCACTGAGTCACATGGCATCACACGCGCATGGCATTGCTCGAAATCGCATCTTATGGGCATCGCATGCGCATTGAGTCACATCGCGTCAAATGCGCATCGCATCGCTTGATATCGCATCTTATGTGCATCGCACTGCATGTGCTTTTGAGTCACTTCACGTCACATGCGCATGGTATCACTTTATGTCGCATCTTATGTGCATCGCATCGCATGCTCATTGAGTCACATGGCATCACACGCGCATGGCATTGCTCGAAATCGCATCTTATGGGCATCGCATGCGCATTGAGTCACATCGCGTCACATTCGCATCGCATCGCTTGATATTGCATCTTATGTGCATCGCATCGCATGCGCATTTAGTCACGTCGCGTCACATGCACTTGGTATCGCTTTATGTCGCATCTTATGTGCATCGCATCGCATGCGTATTGAGTCACATCGCGTCACATGCGCCTGGCATCGCTTGATATCGCACCTGATGTGCATCGCATCGCCTGCGCATTGACTCACGTCGCGTCACATGCGCATGGCATCGCTTGATATCGCATCTTATGTGTAACGCATAGCATGCGCATTGAGCCACTTCGCGTCACATGCGCATGGCATGCTTGATATCGTATCTCATGTGCATCTCCTCGCATGTGTATTGAGTCACTTCGAGTCACATTTGCATGGCATCGCTTGATATCGCATCTCATCGCATGCGCATTGTGTCACGTCGCGTCACATTTCCATGGCATTGCTTGATATTGGATCTCATGTGCATCTCATCGCATGCGCATTGAGTCCCATCGCGTCACATGCGCATGGCACCGCTTGATATCGAATCTCATGTGCATCGCTTCCAAGCGCATAGAGTCACATCGCGTCACATGCCTATGCATCGATCGAAATCGCATCTTATGTGCATCGCATGCGTATTGAGTCACATCGTATCACACGCTCATGGCATCGCTCGACATCGCATCTTATGTGCATCGCATCGCATGCTCATTGAGCCACGTCGCGTCACATTTGCATGGCATGGCTTCATATCGCATCTCATGTGCATCGCATCGCATGCGCATTGAGTTACGTTGCATCACATGCGCATGGCATGGCTTGATATCGCATCTTATATGCCTCGCATCGCATGCGCATTGAGTCACGTCGCGTGGCATTCGCATGGCATTGCTTGATATGGCATCTTTTGTGCATCGCACCGCATGCGCATTGATCACGTTGCGTCACATGCGCATGGCATCGCTTGATATCGCATCTTATGTGCAACGCTTCGCATGCTTATTGAGTCACGTCGCGTCACATGGGCATGATATCGCTCGATATCGCATCTTTTGTTCATCGCACCGCATGTGCATTGAGTCACTTCGCACCACATGGGCATGATATCGCTCGATATCGCATCTTTTGTGCATCGTATCGCATGCCCATTGAGTGACATCGTGTCATATGCGCATGGCATAGCTTGATATCCCATCTTATGTGCATCGCATCGCAGCGCATTGAGTCACTACGCATGCATCGCTCGACATCGCATCTTATGTGCATCGCATGCGCATGAGTCACATCGCATCACACGCGCATGGTATCTCTCGACATCCCATCTTATGTGCATCGCATGACATGCGCATTGAGTCACATCGCTTCACATGCGCATGGCATCGCTTGATGTCGCATCTTATGTGCATTGCGTTGCATTCGCATTGAGTCACGTGGCGTCACATGCACATGGCATCGCTTGATATCGCATCTCATGTGCATCGGATCGCATGCGGATTGAGTCCCGTCGCATCACATGTGCATGGTATCGCTTGATATCGCTTCTTATGTGCATCGCATCGCATGCGCATTGAGTCACGTCGCGTCACATGCGCATGTCATCGTTTGATATCGCATCTTATGTGCATCGCAGCGCATGCGCATTGAGTCACGTCGCGTCGCATGCCCATGCATCGCTTGATATCGCACCTTAAGGGCATCGCATCATGCGCATTTAGTCACGTCGCGTCACATGCGCATCGCATCGCTTGATGTCGCATCTTGAGTGCATCGCATCCCATGCGCATTGATTCACTTCGCATGGCATCGCTTGATATCGCATCTTATGTGCATCGCATCGCATGCGCATTGAGTCATGTCTCGTCACTTTTGCATGCCATCGCTTTCCATCGCATCTTATGTGCATCGCATCGCATGCGCATTGAGTCATGTCGCGTCACATGCGCATGTCATCGCTTGATACCGCATCTTATGTGCATCGCAGCGCATGCGCATTGAGTCACGTCGCGTCACATGCGCATCGCATCGCTTGATATCGCATCTTGAGTGCATCGCATCGCATGCGCATTGAGCCACGTCGCGTCACATGCGCATGGCATCGCTTTACATTGCATCTTATGTGCATCGCATCCCATGCGCATTGATTCACTTCGCATGGCATCGCTTGATATCGCATCTTATGTGCATCGCAGCGCATGCGCATTGAGTCACGTCGCGTCACATGCGCATCGCATCGCTTGATATCGCATCTTGAGTGCATCGCATCGCATGCGCATTGAGTCATGTCTCGTCACTTTTGCATGCCATCGCTTTACATCGCATCTTATGTGCATCGTATAGCATACGCATTGAGTCACGGCGCGTCACATGCGCATGGCATCGCTTGATATCGCATCTTATGTTCATCGCAACGCATGTGCGTTGAGTCACAGCGCCTCACATTTCATAGCATCGCTTGATATCGCATCTTATGTGCGCCTCATGGCATGCGCATTGAGTCACAGCGCGTGACATACGCATGGCTTCGCTTGATATCGCATCTTATGTGCATCTCATCGCATGCGCATTGAGTCACGTCGCGTCACGTGCGCATGGCAACATTTGATAATGCATTTTATGTGCATCGCATCGCATGCGCATTGAGTCACATCGCGTCACATGCGCATGCCATCGCTTGATATCGCATCTTATGTGCATCGCATCGCAGCGCATTGTGTCACATCGCGTCACATGCGCATGGCATCGCTTGATATCGCATCTTATGTGCATCTCATCACATGCGCATTGAGTCACCTCGCGTCACATGCGCATGGCATCGCTTTATATCGCATCATATGTGCTTCGCATCGCATGCGCAGTGAGTCACGTCATGTCACAAGCGCATGGCATCGCTTGATATCGCATCTTATTGCATCGCATCGCATGCGCATTGAGTCCCGTGGAACCACATGCGCATGACAATGCTCGACATCGCATCTTATGTGCATCGCATCGCATGCGCATTGAGTCACATCGCATCACATGCGCATGGCTTCGCTCGACATCGCATACTATGTGAATCGCATCGCAACCGCATTCAGTCACATCGCGTCACATGTGAAAGGCATCGCTTGAATTCGCATCTTATGTGCATCGCATCGCAGCACATTGAGTATCATCACGCCACATGCGCATGGAATTGCATGATATCGCATCTTATGTGCATCGCATCGCATGCGGATTGAGTCAGGTAGCGTCAAATGCGCATGGCATCGCTTGGTATCGCATAGCATGCGCATTGAGTCACATCGCGTCACATGCGCATGTCATCGCTTGATATCGCATCTTATGTGCATCGCATCGCATGCGCATTGAGTCACGTCGCACCACATGCTCATGACATCGCTCGACAACGCATCTTATGTGCATCGCATCGCATGCGCATTGAGTCACGTCGCGTCACATGCGCATGGTATCCCTTGTTATCCCATCTTATGTGCATCGCATCGTATTCGCATTGAGTCACGTCGCATCACATGCTCATGGCATCGCTTATATCGCATCTTATGTGCATCGCATCGTATTCGCATTGGGTCACGTCGCGTCACATGCGCATGGCATCTCTTGATATCGCTTCGTATGTGCATCGCATCGCATGCGCATTGAGTCACGTCGCGTCACATGCGCATGGCATCGCTTGATATCGTATCTTATGTGCATCCCATCGCATGCGCATTGAGTCAAATAACGTCACAGTTGCATGACATCGCTTGATATCGCATCTGATGTGCAAGGTATCGCATGCCCATTGAGTGACATCGTGTCATATGCGCATGGCATAGCTTGATATCCCATCTTATGTGCATCGCATCGCAGCGCATTGAGTCTCTACGCATGCATCGCTCGACATCGCATCTTATGTGCATCGCATGCGCATGAGTCACATCGCATCACACGCGCATGGTATCTCTCGACATCCCATCTTATGTGCATCGCATGACATGCGCATTGAGTCACATCGCTTCACATGCGCATGGCATCGCTTGATGTCGCATCTTATGTGCATTGCGTTGCATTCGCATTGAGTCACGTGGCGTCACATGCACATGGCATCGCTTGATATCGCATCTCATGTGCATCGCATCGCATGCGGATTGAGTCCCGTCGCATCACATGTGCATGGCATCGCTTGATATCGCTTCTTATGTGCATCGCATCGCATGCGCATTGAGTCACGTCGCGTCACATGCGCATGTCATCGCTTGATATCGCATCTTATGTGCATCGCAGCGCATGCGCATTGAGTCACGTCGCGTCGCATGCCCATGCATCGCTTGATATCGCTACTTAAGGGCATCGCATTGCATGCGCATTTAGTCACGTCGCGTCACATGCGCATCGCATCGCTTGATATCGCATCTTGAGTGCATCGCATCGCATGCGCATTGAGCCACGTCGCGTCACATGCGCATGGCATCGCTTTACATTGCAAATTATGTGCATCGCATCCCATGCGCATTGATTCACTTCGCATGGCATCGCTTGATATCGCATCTTATGTGCATCGCATCGTATTCGCATTGGGTCACGTCGCGTCACATGCGCATGACATCGCCTGATATCGCATCTGACGCGCATCGCATCGCATGCGCATTGAGTCCCGTCGCACCACATGCGCATTAGATCGCTCGACATCGCATCTCATGTGCATCGCATCGCATGCGCATTGAGTCACGTCGCATGGCATCGCTTGATATCGCATTTTATGTGCATCGCATCCCATGCACACTGAGCCACATTGTGTCACATGCGCATGGCATCGCTTGATATCGCATCTTATGTGCACCGCATCGCAGCGCATTGAGTCACATCGCGTCACAAGCGCATGCATCGCTCGACATCGCATCTTACGTGCATCGCATGCGCATTGAGTCACATCGCATCACATGCGCATGGCATAGCTCGACATCGCATCTTCTGTTCATCGCATCCCAGGCGCATTGGGTTACATCGCGTCACATGCGCATGGCATCGCTTGATATCGCATCTTATGTGCATCGCATCGCATGCGCTTTGAATCACGTCGCGACACAATCGCATAGCATCGCTTGATATCATATCTGATGTGTATCGCATCGCATGCGCATTGAGTCACGTCGTGCCACATGTGCATGGCACCGCTTGATATTGCATGTTATGTGCATCGCATCGCAGCGCATTGAGTCACATCAGGACACATACGCACGGCATCGCTTGATATCGCATCTTATGTGAATCACATCGCATGCACATTGAGTCACGTTGCGTCACATGCGCATGGCATCGCTTGATATCGCATGTTATGTGCATCGCATCGCAGCGCATTGAGTCACTTCGCGTCACATGCACATAGCATCGCTTGATATCGCATCTCATGTGCATCGCATCGCATGCGGATTGAGTCCCGTCGCATCACATGCGCACAGCATCGCTAGATATCGCATCTTATGTGCATCGCATCGCAAGCGCGTTGAGTCACAGCGCGTCACATGCGCATGGCATCGATTGATATCGCATCTTATGTGCATTGCATCGCATGCGCATTGAGCCACTTGGCATCACATGCACATGGCATTGTTTGATATTGCATCTTATGTTCATCGCATCGCATGTGCATTGAGTCAAGTCGCGTCACATGCGCATGGCATGGCCTTATAACAAGTCTTATGTGCACTGCATCGCATGCGCAGTGAGTCACGTCGCGTCACATGCGCAAGGCATCGCTTGATATTGCATCTCATGTGCATCGCATCGCATGCGCATTGAGTCACTTCGCATCACATGCGCATGGCATCGCTAGATATCGCATCTTATGTGCATCGCATGCGGATTGAGTCCTGTCACATCACATGTGCACGGCATCGCTTGATATCGCATCTTATGTGCATCGCACCGCATGCGCATTGAGTCACGTGGCGTCACATGCACATGGCATCGCTTTATATCGCATCTCATGTGCATCGCATCGCATGCGCATTGAGTCACGTCGCATCACATGCGCATGGCATCGCTTGATATCGCACCTTATGTGCATCGCTTCGCATGCTTATGGAGTCACGTCGCGTCACATGCGCATGGCATCGCTTGATATCGGATCTCATGTGAATCGCGTCGCATGTGCATTGAGTCACGTCGCACCACATGCGCATGACATGGCTCGTTATCGCATCTTTTGTGCATCGCATGCGCTTTGAGTCACGTCGCGTCGCATGCGCATGGCATCGCTTGATATCGCATCTTTTGTGCATCGCATCGCATGCGCTTTGAGTCACGGCGCGTCACATACGCATGGCATCGCTTGATATCGCATGTTATGTGCATCGCATCGCAGCGCATTGAGTCACTTCGCGTCACATGCGCATGGCATCGCTTGATATCCCATCTTATGTGCATCGCATCGCATGCTTATTGAGTCACGTCGCGTCACATGCGCCTGGAATCGCTTGATATCGCGTCTGATGTGCATTGCATCGCATGCGCATTTAGTCACTTCGCGTCACATACGCATGGCATCGGTTGATGTCGCATCTTATGTGCATCGCATCACATGCGCATTGAGTCATGTCTCGTCACACTTGCTAGGCATCGCTTGATATCGCATCTGATGTGCACCGCATCGCCTGCGCATTGACTCACGTCGCGTCACATGCGCATGGCATCGCTTGATATCGCATCTTATGTGCATCGCATCAAATGGCATTGAGTCACGTCGCGTCACATGCGCATGGCATCGCTTGATATCGCATCTTATGTGTAACGCAAAGCATGCGCATTGAGCCACTTAGCGCCACATGCGCATGGCATGCTTGATATCGTATCTCATGTGCATCTCATCGCATGTGCATTGGGTCACTTCGAGGCACATTTGCATGGCATCGCTTGATATCGCATCTCATCGCATGCGCATTGTGTCACTTAGCGTCACATTTCCATGGCATTGCTTGATATTGCATCTCATGTGCATCTCATCGCATGCGCATTGAGTCACATCGCGTCACATGCGCATGGCATCGCTTGATATCGAATCTTATGTGCATCGCTTCCAAGCGCATTGAGTCACATTGCATCATATGCCTATGCATCGCTCGAAATCGCATCTTATGTGCATCTCATGCGTATTGAGTCACATCGTATCACACGCTCATGGCATCGCTCGACATCGCATCTTATGTGCATCGCATCGAGTGCTCATTGAGCCGGTCGCGTCACATTTGCATGGCATCGCTTGATATCGCATCTCATGTGCATCGCATCGCATGCGCATTGAGTTACGTGGCATATCATGCGCATGGCATCGCTTGATATCGCATCTTATTTGCATCGTATCGCATGCACATTGAGTCACGTCGCGTCGCATTCGCATGGCATTGCTTGATATCGCATCTTTTGTGCATCGCATCGAATGCGCATTGATCACGTTGCGTCACATGCGCATGGCATCGCTTGATATCGCATCTTATGTGCAACGCATCGCATGCTTATTGAGTCACGTCGGGTCACATGGGCATGATATCGCTCGATATCGCATCTTTTTTCATAGCATCGCATGTGCATTGAGTCACTTCGCACCACATGGGCATGATATCGCTCGATATCGCATCTTTTGTGCATCGCATCGCATGCGCTTTGAGTCACGTCGCGTCACATACGCATGGCATCGCTTGATATCGCATGTTATGTGCATCGCATCGCAGCGCATTGAGTCACTTCGCGTCATATGCGCATGGCATCGCTTGATATCGCATCTTATGTGCATCGCATCGCATGCTTATTGAGTCACGTCGCGTCACATGCGCCTGGAATCGCTTGATATCGCGTCTGATGTGCATTGCATCGCATGCGCATTTAGTCACTTCGCGTCACATACGCATGGCATCGGTTGATGTCGCATCTTATGTGCAACGCATCACATGCGCATTGAGTCATGTCTCGTCACACTTGCTAGGCATCGCTTGATATCGCATCTGATGTGCACCGCATCGCCTGCGCATTGACTCACGTCGCGTCACATGCGCATGGCATCGCTTGATATCGCATCTTATGTGCATCGCATCAAATGGCATTGAGTCACGTCGCGTCACATGCGCATGGCATCGCTTGATATCGCATCTTATGTGTAACGCAAAGCATGCGCATTGAGCCACTTAGCGCCACATGCGCATGGCATGCTTGATATCGTATCTCATGTGCATCTCATCGCATGTGCATCGGGTCACTTCGAGTCACATTTGCATGGCATCGCTTGATATCGCATCTCATCGCATGCGCATTGTGTCACTTCGCGTCACATTTCCATGGCATTGCTTGATATTGCATCTCATGTGCATCTCATCGCATGCGCATTGAGTCACATCGCGTCACATGCGCATGGCATCGCTTGATATCGAATCTTATGTGCATCGCTTCCAAGCGCATTGAGACACATTGCATCATATGCCTATGCATCGCTCGAAATCGCATCTTATGTGCATCTCATGCGTATTGAGTCACATCGTATCACACGCTCATGGCATCGCTCGACATCGCATCTTATGTGCATCGCATCGAGTGCTCATTGAGCCAGTCGCGTCACATTTGCATGGCATCGCTTGATATCGCATCTCATGTGCATCGCATCGCATGCGCATTGAGTTACGTGGCATATCATGCGCATGGCATCGCTTGATATCGCATCTTATTTGCATCGTATCGCATGCACATTGAGTCACGTGGCGTCGCATTCGCATGGCATTGCTTGATATCGCATCTTTTGTGCATCGCATCGAATGCGCATTGATCACGTTGCGTCACATGCGCATGGCATCGCTTGATATCGCATCTTATGTGCAACGCATCGCATGCTTATTGAGTCACGTCGCGTCACATGGGCATGATATCGCTCGATATCGCATCTTTTTTCATAGCATCGCATGTGCATTGAGTCACTTCACACCACATGGGCATGATATCGCTCGATATCGCATCTTTTGTGCATCGTATCGCATGCCCATTGAGTGACATCGCGTCATATGCGCATGGCATAGCTTGATATCCCATCTTAAGTGCATCGCATCGCAGCGCATTGAGTCACTACGCATGCATCTCTCGACATCGCGTCTTATGTGGATCGCATGCGCAAGAGTCACATCACATCACACGCGCATGGAATCTCTCGACATCCCATCTTATGTGCATCGCATGACATACGCATTGAGTCACATCGCTTCACATGCGCATGGCACGCTTGATGTCGCATCTTATGTGCATTGCGTTGCATGCGCATTGAGTCACGTGGCGTCACATGCACATGGCATCGCTTGATATCGCATCTCATGTGCATCGCATCGCATGCGGATTGAGTCCCGTCGCATCACATGTGCACGGCATCGCTTGATATCGCATCTTATGTGCATCGCATCGCATGCGCATTGAGTCACCTCGCATCACATGCGCATAGCATCGCTAGATATCGCATCTTATGTGCATCGCATAGCAAGCGCATTGAGTCACAGCGCGTCACATGCGCATGGCATCGATTGATATCGCATCTTATGTGCATTGCATCGAATGCGCATTGAGTCACTTGGCATCACATGCACATGGCATTGTTTGATATTGCATCTTATGTTCATCGCATCGCATGTGCATTGAGTCACATCGCTTCACATGCGCATGGCACGCTTGATGTCGCATCATATGTGCATCGCGTCGCACCGCATTGACTCACATCGCGTCACATGCGCATGCATCGCTCGACATCGCATCTTATTTCCGTCGCATGCGCATTGAGTTACGTCGCGGTACATGCGCATGGGATTGCTTGATATCGCACCTTATGTGCATCGCATCGCAAGTGCATTGAGTCAAGTCGAGTTACATGCACGTGGCATGGCCTTATAACGCATCTTATGTGCACCGCATCGCATGCGCAGTGAGTCACGTCGCGTCACATGCGCATGGCATCGCTAGATATCGCATCTTATGTGCATCGCATGCGGATTGAGTCCTGTCACATCACATGTGCACGGCATCGCTTGATATCGCATCTTATGTGCATCGCACCGCATGCGCATTGAGTCACGTGGCGTCACATGCACATGGCATCGCTTGATATCGCATCTCATGTGCATCGCATCGCATGCGCATTGAGTCACGTCGCATCACATGCGCATGGCATCGCTTGATATCGCACCTTATGTGCATCGCATCGCATGCTTATTGAGTCACGTCGCGTCACATGCGCATGGCATCGCTTGATATCGGATCTCATGTGAATCGCATCGCATGTGCATTGAGTCACGTCGCACCACATGCGCATGACATCGCTCGTTATCGCGTCTTTTGTGCATCGCATGCGCTTTGAGTCACGTCGCGCCGCATGCGCATGGCATCGCTTGATATCGCATCTTTTGTGCATCGCATCGCATGCGCTTTGAGTCACGTCGCGTCACATACGCATGGCATCGCTTGATATCGCATGTTATGTGCATCGCATCGCAGCGCATTGAGTCACGTCACGTCGCGTCACATGCGCATGGCATCGCTTGATATCGCATCTTATGTGCATCGCATCGCATGCTTATTGAGTCACGTCGCGTCACATGCGCATGGCATCGCTTGATATCGGATCTCATGTGCATCGCATCGCATGCGCATTGAGTCACAGCGCGTCACATGCGCATGGCATCACTTTTTATCGCATCTTATGTGCATCGCGTCGCATGCGCATTGAGTAACTTCGAATCAGATGCACATGGCATCGCTTGATATCGCATCTTATGTGCATCGCATCATATGCGCATTGAGTCACATCGCATCACATGCGCATGGCATCGCTCGACAACGCATCTTTAGGTGCATCACATCACATGCGCATTGAGTCACGTCGCGTCCATGCGCATGGCATCGCTTGAATTCGCATCTCATGTGCATCGCATCGCATGCACATTGAGTCACGTCGCATCCCATGCGCATGACATCGCTTGATATCGCATCTTATGTGCATCGAATGGAATGCGCATTGAGTAACGTCGCGTCGCATGCGCATGGCATTGCTTGATATCGCATCTTATGTTCATCGCATCTTATGTGCATTGAGTCACGTCGTACCACATAAGCACGACATCGCTAGTTATCGCATCTTTTGTGCATCGCATTGCATGCGCTTTGAGTCACGTCGCGTCGCATGCGCATAGCATCGCTTGATATCGCATACTATGTGCATCGCATCGCATGCGCATTTAGACCCGTCGCGTCCATGCGCATGGCATCGCTTGAATTCGCATCTCATGTGCATCGCATCGCATGCACATTGAGTCACGTCGCGTCGCATGCGCATGGCATTGCTTGATATCGGATCTTATGTTCATCGCATCTTATGTGCATTGAGTCACGTCGCTCCACATGCGCATGACATCGCTCGTTATCGCATCTTTTGTGCATCGCATGCGCTGTGAGTCACGTCGCGTCGCATGCACATGGCATCGCTTGATATCGCATCTTATGTGCATCACATCGCAGCGCATTGAGCCACAGCACGCCACATTCGAATGGCATCGCTTGATATGGCATCTTATGTGCATTTCATCGCATGCGCATTGAGTCACTTAGCATCACATGCACATGGCATCGTTTGATATTGCATCTTATGTGCATCGCATCGCATGTGCATTGATTCAAGTCGCGACACATGCGCATGGCAAGGGCTTATAACCTGTCATATGTGCACCGCATCGCATGCGCAGTGAGTCACGTCGCGTCACATGCGCATGGCATCGCTTGATATCGCATCTTATGTGCATCGCATCGCATGCGCATTGATTGATGTCTCGTCACATTTGCATGTCATCGCTTGATATCGCATCTTATGTGCATCGCATCGCATGCGCATTGAGCCACGTCGCGTCACATGCGCAAGGCATCGCTAGATATCGCATGTCATGTGCATCGCATAGCATGCCCATTGAGTCACGTCGCATCACATGCGCATGGCATCGCTAGATATCGCATCTTATGTGCATCGCGTCGCAGCGCATTGACTCACATCGCGTCACATGCGCATGCATCGCTCGACATCGCATCTTGTTTCCGTCGCATGCGCATTGAGTTACGTCGCGGTACATGCGCATGGGATTGCTTGATATCGCACCTTATGTGCATCGCATCGCAAGTGCATTGAGTCAAGTCGAGTTACATGCGCGTGGCATGGCCTTATAACGCGTCTGATGTGCACCGCATCGCATGCGCAGTGAGTCACGTCGCGTCACATGCGCATGGCATCGCTTGATATCGCATCTTATGTGCATCGCGTCGCATATCCATTGAGTCACGTTGCGTCAAATGCACATGGCATCGTTTGATATTGCATCTTACGTTCATCGCATCGCATGCGCATTGAGTCACATCGCATCACATGCGCATGGCATCGCTCGACAACGCATCTTATGTGCATCGCATCGCATGCGCATTGAGTCATGTCTCGTCACATTTGCATGTCATCGCTTCATATCGCATCTTATGTGCGTCACATCGCATGCGCATTGAGCCACGTCGCGTCACATGCGCAAAGCATCGCTAGATATCGCATCTTATGTGCATCGCGTCGCAGCGCATTGACTCACATCGCGTCACCTGCGCATGCATCGCTCGACATCGCATCTTATGTGCGTCGCATGCGCCTTGAGTTACGTCGCGGCACATGTGCATGGCATTGCTTGATATCGCACCTTATGTGCATCGCATCGCAAGTGCATTGATCACGTTGCGTCACATGCGCATGGCATCGCTTGATATCGCATCTTATGTGCAACGCATCGCATGCTTATTGAGTCACGTCGCGTCACATGGGCATGATATCGCTCGATATCGCATCCTTTTTCATCGCATCGCATGTGCATTGAGTCACTTCGCACCACATGGGCATGATACGCTCGATATCGCATCTTTTGTGCATTGCATCGCAGCGCATTGAGTCACTACGCATGCATCGCTTGACATCGCATCTTATGTGGATCGCATGCGCATGAGTCACATCACATCACACGCGCATGGCATCTCTCGACATCCCATCTTATGTGCATCGCATGACATACGCATTGAGTCACATCGCTTCACATGCGTATGGCATCGCTTGATGTCGCATCTTATGTGCATTGCGTTGCATGCGCATTGAGTCACGTGGCGTCACATGCACATGGCATCGCTTGATATCGCATCTCATGTGCATCGCATCGCATGCGGATTGAGTCCCGTCGCATCACATGTGCACGGCATCGCTTGATATCGCATCTTATGTGCATCGCATCGCATGCGCATTGAGTCACCTCGCATCACATGCGCACAGCATCGCTAGATATCGCATCTTATGTGCATCGCATCGCAAGCGCATTGAGTCACAGCGCGTCACATGCGCATGGCATCGATTGATATCGCATCTTCTGTGCATTGCATCGCATGCGCATTGAGCCACTTGGCATCACATGCACATGGCATTGTTTGATATTGCATCTTATGTTCATCGCATCGCATGTGCATTGAATCAAGTCGCGTCACATGCGCATGGCATGGCCTTATAACAAGTCTTATGTGCACTGCATCGCATGCGCAGTGAGTCACGTCGCGTCACATGCGCAAGGCATCGCTTGATATTGCATCTCATGTGCATCGCATCGCATGCGCATTGAGTCACTTCGCATCACATGCGCATGGCATCGCTAGATATCGCATCTTATGTGCATCGCATGCGGATTGAGTCCTGTCACATCACATGTGCACGGCATCGCTTGATATCGTATCTTATGTGCATCGCACCGCATGCGCATTGAGTCACGTGGCGTCACATGCACATGGCATCGCTTTATATCGCATCTCATGTGCATCGCATCGCATGCGCATTGAGTCACGTCGCATCACATGCGCATGGCATCGCTTGATATCGCACCTTATGTGCATCGCATCGCATGCTTATTGAGTCACGTCGCGTCACATGCGCATGGTATCGCTTGATATTGGATCTCATGTGAATCGCATCGCATGTGCATTGAGTCACGTTGCACCACATGCGCATGACATGGCTCGTTATCGCATCTGTTGTGCATCGCATGCGCTTTGAGTGACGTCGCGTCGCATGCGCATGGCATCGCTTCATATCGCATCTTTTGTGCATCGCATCGCATGCGCTTTGAGTCACGTCGCGTCACATACGCATGGCATCGCTTGATATCGCATGTTATGTGCATCGCATCGCAGCGCATTGAGTCACTTCGCGTCATATGCGCATGGCATCGCTTGATATCGCATCTTATGTGCATCGCATCGCATGCTTATTGAGTCACGTCGCGTCAAATGCGCATGGCATCGCTTGATATCGGATCTCATGTGCATCGCATAGCATGCGCATTGAGTCACAGCGCGTCACATGCGCATGGCATCACTTTTTATCGCATCTTATGTGCATCGCATCGCATGCGCATTGAGTAACTTCGAATCAGATGCACATGGCATCGCTTGATATCGCATCTTATGTGCATCGCATCATATGCGCATTGAGTCACATCGCATCACATGCGCATGGCATCGCTCGACAACGCATCTTTAGGTGCATCACATCACATGCGCATTGAGTCACGTCGTGTCCATGCGCATGGCATCGCTTGAATTCGCATCTCATGTGAATCGCATCGCATGCACATTGAGTCACGTCGCATCCCATGCGCATGGCATCGCTTGATATCGCATCTTATGTGCATCGAATGGAATGCGCATTGAGTCACGTCGCGTCGCATGCGCATGGCATTGCTTGATATTGCATCTTATGTTCATCGCATCTTATGTGCATTGAGTCACGTCGTACCACATGCGCATGACATCGCTAGTTATCGCATCTTTTGTGCATCGCATCGCATGCGCTTTGAGTCACGTCGAGTCGCATGCGCATGACATCGCTTGATATCGCATCTTATGTGCATCGAATCGCAGCGCATTGAGTCACGTCGCGTCACATGCGCATGGCATCGCTTGATATCGCATCTTATGGGCATCGCATCGCATGCTTATTGAGTCACGTCGCGTCACATGCGCATGGCATCGCTTGATATCGGATCTCATGTGCATCGCATCGCATGTGCATTGAGTCAGATCGCATCACATGCGCATGGCATCGCTCGACAACGCATCTTATGTGCCTCGCATGCGCATTGAGTCACGTCCGTCACATGCACATGGCATCGTTTGATATTGCATCTTACGTTCAATGCATCGCATGCGCATTGAGTCACATCGCATCACATGCGCATGGCATCGCTCGACAACGCATCTTATGTGCATCGCATCGCATGCGCATTTAGTCCCGTCGCGTCCATGCGCATGGCATCGCTTGAATTCGCATCTCATGTGCATCGCATCGCATGCACATTGAGTCACGTCGCATCCCATGCGCATGGCATCGCTTGATATCGCATCTTATGTGCATCGAATCGAATGCGCATTGAGTCACGTCGCGTCTCATGCGCATGGCATTGCTTGATATCGGATCTTAGGTTCATCGCATCTTATGTGCATTGAGTCACGTCGCTCCACATGCGCATGACATCGCTCGTTATCGCATCTTTTGTGCATCGCATGCGCTGTGAGTCACGTCGCGTCGCATGCACATGGCATCGCTTGATATCGCATTTTATGTGCATCGCATCGCAGCGCATTGAGCCACAGCGCGCCACATTCGCATGGCATCGATTGATATCGCATCTTATGTGCATTGCATCGCATGCGCATTGAGTCACTTAGCATCACATGCACATGGCATCGTTTGATATTGCACCTTATGTGCATCGCATCGCATGCGCAGTGAGTCACGTCGCGTCACATGCGCATGGCATCGCTTGATATCGCATCTTATGTGCATCGCATCGCATGCGCATTGATTGATGTCTCGTCACATTTGCGTGTCATCGCTTGATATGGCATCTTATGTGCATCGCATCGCATGCGCATTGAGCCATGTCGCGTCACATGCGCAAGGCATCGCTTGATATCGCATGTCATGTGCATCGCATCGCATGCGCATTGAGTCACTTCGCATCACATGCGCATGGCATCGCTAGATATCGCATCTTATGTGCATCGCGTCGCAGCGCATTGACTCACATCGCGTCACATGCGCATGCATCGCTCGACATCGCATCTTATTTCCGTCGCATGCGCATTGAGTTACGTCGCGGTACATGCGCATGGGATTGCTTGATATCGCACCTTATGTGCATCGCATCGCATGTGCATTGAGTCAAGTCGAGTTACATGCGCGTGGCATGGCCTTATAACGTATCTTATGTGCACCGCATCGCATGCGCAGTGAGTCACGTCGCGTCGCATGCGCATGGCATCGCTTGATATCGCATCTTATGTGCATCGCGTCGCATGCCCATTGAGTCACGTCGCGTCAAATGCACATGGCATCGTTTGATATTGCATCTTATGTTCATCGCATCGCATGCGCATTGAGTCACATCGCATCACATGCGCATGGCATCGCTCGACAACGCATCTAATGTGCATCGCATCGCATGCGCATTGAGTCATGTCTCGTCACATTTGCATGTCATCGCTTGATATCGCATCTTATGTGCGTCACATCGCATGCGCCTTGAGCCACGTCGCGTCACATGCGCAAGGCATCGCTAGATATCGCATCTTATGTGCATCGCGTCGCAGCGCATTGACTCACATCGCGTCACCTGCGCATGCATCGCTCGACATCGCATCTTATGTGCGTCGCATGCGCATTGAGTTACGTCGCGGCACATGTGCATTGCATTGCTTTATATCGCACCTTATGTGCATCGCATCGCATGTGCATTGATCACGTTGCGTCACATGCGCATGGCATCGCTTGATATCGCATCTTATGTGCAACGCATCGCATGCTTATTGAGTCACGTCGCGTCACATGGGCATGATATCGCTCGATATCGCATCCTTTTTCATCGCATCGCATGTGCATTCAGTCACTTCGCACCACATGGGCATGATATCGCTCGATATCGCATCTTTTGTGCATCGTATCGCCTGCCCATTGAGTGACATCGCGTCATATGCGCATGGCATAGCTTGATATCCCATCTTATGTGCATCGCATCGCAGCGCATTGAGTCACTACGCATGCATCTCTCGACATGGCATCTTATGTGGATCGCATGCGCATGAGTCACATCACATCACACGCGCATGGCATCTCTCGATATCCCATCCTATGTGCATTGCATGACATACGCATTGAGTCACATCGCTTCACATGCGCATGGCATCGCTTGATGTCGCATCTTACGTGCATTGCGTTGCATGCGCATTGAGTCACGTGGCGTCACATGCACATGGCATCGCTTGATATCGCATCTCATGTGCATCGCATAAAAAGCGGATTGAGTCCCGTCGCATCACATGTGCACGGCATCGCTTGATATCGCATCTTATGTGCATCGCATCGCATGCGCATTGAGTCACCTCCCATCACATGCGCATAGCATCGCTAGATATCGCATCTTATGTGCATCGCATCGCAAGCGCATTGAGTCACAGCGCGTCACATGCGCATGGCATTGATTGATATCGCATCTTATGTGCATTGCATCGCATGCGCATTGAGTCACTTGGCATCACATGCACATGGCATTTATTGATATTGCATCTTATGTTCATCGCATCGCATGTGCATTGAGTCAAGTCGCGTCACATGCGCATGGCATGGTCTTATAACAAGTCTTATGTGCACTGCATCGCATGCGCAGTGAGTCACGTCGCGTCACATGCGCATGGCATCGCTTGATATCTCATCTTATGTGCATCGCATCGCATGCGCATTGAGCCACGTCGCGTCACATACGCAAGGCATCGCTTGATATCGCATCTTATGTGCATCGCATCGCATGCGCATTGAGTCACGTGGCGTCATATGCACATGGCATCGCTTGATATCGCATCTCATGTGCATCGCATCGCATGCGCATTGAGTCACGTCGCATCACATGCGCATGGCATCGCTTGATATCGCACCTTATGTGCATCGCATCGCATGCTTATTGAGTCACGTCAAACCACATACGCATGACATCGCTCGTTAACGCATCTTTTGTGCATCGCATGCGCTTTAAGTCACGTCGCGTCGCATGCGCATGGCATCGCTTGATATCGCATCTTTTGTGGATCGCATCGCATGCGCATTGAGTCACAGCGCGTCACATGCGCATGGCATCACTTTTTATCGCATCTTATGTGCATCGCATCGCATGCGCATTGAGTAACTTCGAATCAGATGCACATGGCATCGCTTGATATCGCATCTTATGTGCATCGCATCATATGCGCATTGAGTCACATCGCATCACATGCGCATGGCATCGCCCGACAACGCATCTTTAGGTGCATCACATCACATGCGCGTTGAGTCACGTCGCGTCCATGCGCATGGCATCGCTTGAATTCGCATCTTATGTTCATCGCATCGTATGTGCATTGAGTCACGTCGTACCACATGCGCATGACATCGCTAGTTATCGCATCTTTTGTGCATCGCATCGCATGCGCTTTGAGTCACGTCGCGTCGCATGCGCATGGCATTGCTTGATATCGCATCTTATGTTCATCGCATCGTATGTGCATTGAGTCACGTCGTACCACATGCGCATGACATCGCTAGTTATCGCATCTTTTGTGCATCGCATCGCATGCGCTTTGAGTCACGTCGCGTCGCATGCGCATGGCATCGCTTGATATCGCATCTTATGTGCATCGAATCGCAGCGCATTGAGTCACGTCGCGTCACATGCGCATGGCATCGCTTGATATCGCATCTTATGTGCATCGCATCGCATGCTTATTGAGTCACGTCGCGTCACATGCGCATGGCATCGCTTGATATCGGATCTTATGTGCATCGCATCGCATGCTTATTGAGTCACGTCGCGTCACATGCGCATGGCATCGATTGAAATCGGATCTCATGTGCATCGCATCGCATGTGCATTGAGTCAGATCGCATCACATGCGCATGGCATCGCTCGACAACGCATCTTATGTGCATCGCATCGCATGCGCATTTAGTCCCGTCGCGTCCATGCGCATGGCATCGCTTGAATTCGCATCTCATGTGCATCGCATCGCATGCACATTGAGTCACGTCGCATCCCATGCGCATGGCATCGCTTGATATCGCATCTTATGTGCATCGAATCGAATGCGCATTGAGTCACGTCGCGTCGCATGCGCATGGCATTGCTTGATATCGGATCTTATGTTCATCGCATCTAATGTGCATTGAGTCACGTCGCTCCACATGCGCATGACATCGCTCGTTATCGCATCTTTTGTGCATCGCATGCGCTGTGAGTCACGTCGCGTCGCATGCACATGGCATCGCTTGATATCGCATCTTATGTGCATCGCATCGCAGCGCATTGAGCCACAGCGCGCCACATTCGAATGGCATTGATTGATATCGCATCTTATGTGCATTGCATCGCATGCGCATTGAGTCACTTAGCATCACATGCACATGGCATCGTTTGATATTGCATCTTATGTGCATCGCATCGCATATGCATTGATTCAAGTCGCGACACATGCGCATGGCAAGGGCTTATAACACGTCATATGTGCACCGCATCGCATGCGCAGTGAGTCACGTCGCGTCACATGCGCATGGCATCGCTTGATATCGCATCTTATGTGCATCGCATCGCATGCGCATCGATTGGTGTCTCGTCACATTTGCGTGTCATCGCTTGATATCGCATCTTATGTGCATCGCATCGCATGCGCATTGAGCCACGTCGCGTCACATGCGCAAGGCATCGCTTGGTATCGCATGTCATGTGCATCGCATAGCATGCCCATTGAGTCACGTCGCATCACATGCGCATGGCATCGCTAGATATCGCATCTTATGTGCATCGCGTCGCAGCGCATTCACTCACATCGCGTCACATGCGCATGCATCGCTCGACATCGCATCTTATTTCCGTCGCATGCGCATTGAGTTACGTCGCGGTACATGCGCATGGGATTGCTTGATATCGCACCTTATGTGCATCGCATCGCAAGTGCATTGAGTCAGGTCGAGTTACATGCGCGTGGCATGGCCTTATAACGCATCTTATGTGCACCGCATCGCATGCGCAGTGAGTCACGTCGCGTCACATGCGCATGGCATCGCTTGATATCGCATCTTATGTGCATCGCGTCGCATGCCCATTGAGTCACGTCGCGTCAAATGCAAATGGCATCGTTTGATATTGCATCTTACGTTCATCGCATCGCATGCGCATTGAGTCACATCGCATCACATGCGCAAGGCATCGATAGATATCGCATCTTATGTGCATCGCGTCGCAGCGCATTGACTCACATCGCGTCACCTGCGCATGCATCGCTCGACATCGCACCTTATGTGCGTCGCATGCGCATTGAGTTACGTCGCGGCACATGTGCATGGCATTGCTTTATATCGCACCTTATGTGCATCGCATCGCATGTGCATTGATCACGTTGCGTCACATGCGCATGGCATCGCTTGATATCGCATCTTATGTGCAACGCATCGCATGCTTATTGAGTCACGTCGCGTCACATGGGCATGATATCGCTCGATATCGCATCCTTTTTCATCGCATCGTATGTACATTGAGTCACTTCGCACCACATGGGCATGATATCGCTCGATATCGCATCTTTTGTGCATCGTATCGCATGCCCATTGAGTGACATCGCGTCATATGCGCATGGCATAGCTTGATATCCCATCTTATGTGCATCGCATCGCAGCGCATTGAGTCACTACGCATGCATCGCTCGACATCGCATCTTATGTGGATCGCATGCGCATGAGTCACATCACATCACACGCGCATGGCATCTCTCGACATCCCATCTTATGTGCATCGCATGACATACGCATTGAGTCACATCGCTTCACATGCGCATGGCATCGCTTGATGTCGCATCTTATGTGCATTGCGTTGCATGCGCATTGAGTCACGTGGCGTCACATGCACATGGCATCGCTTGATATCGCATCTCATGTGCATCGCATCGCATGCGGATTGAGTCCCGTCGCATCACATGTGCACGGCATCGCTTGATATCGCATCTTATGTGCATCGCATCGCATGCGCATTGAGTCACCTCGCATCACATGCGCATAGAATCGCTAGATATGGCATCTTATGTGCATCGCATCGCAAGCGCATTGAGTCACAGCGCGTCACATGCGCATGGCATCGATTGATATCGCATCTTATGTGCATTGCATCGCATGCGCATTGAGTCACTTGGCATCACATGCACATGGCATTGTTTGATATTGCATCTTATGTTCATCGCATCGCATGTGCATTGAGTCAAGTCGCGTCACATGCGCATGGGATGGCCATATAACAAGTCTTATGTGCACTGCATCGCATGCGCAGTGAGTCACGTCGCGTCACATGCGCATGGCATCGCTTGATATCTCATCTTATGTGCATCGCATCACATGCGCATTGAGCCACGTCGCGTCACATACGCAAGGCATCGCTTGATATCGCATCTTATGTGCATCGCATGCGCATTGAGTCACGTGGCGTCATATGCGCATGGCATCGCTTGATATCGCACCTTATGTGCATCGCATCGCATGCTTATTGAGTCACGTCGCGTCACATGCGCATGGCATCGCTTGATATCGGATCTCATGTGCATCGCATCGCATGTGCATTGAGTCACGTCGCACCACATGCGCATGACATCGCTCGTTAACGCATCTTTTGTGCATCGCATGCGCTTTGAGTCACGTCGCGTCGCATGCGCATGGCATCACTTGATATCGCATCTTTTGTGCATCGCATCGCATGCGCTTTGAGTCACGTCGCGTCACATACGCATGGCATCGCTTGATATCGCATGTTATGTGCATCGCATCGCAGCGCATTGAGTCACGTCGCGTCACGTTCGCATGGCATCGCTTGATATCGCATCTTATGTGCATCGCATCGCATGCTTATTGAGTCACGTCGCGTCACATGCGCATGGCATCGCTTGATATCGGATCTCATGTGCATCGCATCGCTAGATAGCGCATCTTATGTGCATCGCATCGCAAGCGCATTGAGTCACAGCGCGTCACATGCGCATGGCATCGATTGATATCGCATCTTATGTGCATTGCATCGCATGAGCATTGAGTCACTTGGCATCACATGCACATGGCATTTATTGATATTGCATCTTATGTTCATCGCATCGCATGTGCATTGAGTCAAGTCGCGTCACATGCGCATGGCATGGCCTTATAACAAGTCTTATGTGCACTGCATCGCATGCGCAGTGAGTCACGTCGTGTCACATGCGCATGGCATCGCTTGATATCACATCTTATGTGCATCGCATCGCATGCGCATTGAGCCACGTCGCGTCACATATGCAAGGCATCGCTTGATATCGCATCTTATGTGCATCGCATCGCATGCGCATTGAGTCACGTGGCGTCATATGCACATGGCATCGCTTGATATCGCATCTCATGTGCATCGCATCGCATGCGCATTGAGTCACGTCGCATCACATGCGCATGGCATCGCTTGATATCACACCTTATGTGCATCGTATCGCATGCTTATTGAGTCACGTCGCACCACATGCGCATGACATCGCTCGTTAACGCATCTTTTGTGCATCGCATGCGCTTTAAGTCACGTCGCGTCGCATTCGCATGGCATCGCCTGATATCGCATCTTTTGTGCATCGCATCGCATGCGCATTGAGTCACAGCGCGTCACATGCGCATGGCATCACTTTTTATCGCATCTTATGTGCATCGCATCGCATGCGCATTGAGTAACTTCGAATCAGTTGCACATGGCGTCGCTTGATATCGCATCTTATGTGCATCGCATCATATGCGCATTGAGTCACATCGCATCACATGCGCATGGCATCGCTCGACAACGCATCTTTAGGTGCATCACATCACATGCGCGTTGAGTCACGTCGCGTCCATGCGCATGGCATCGCTTGAATTCGCATCTCATGTGCATCGCATCGCATGCACATTGAGTCACGTCGCATCCCATGCGCATGGCATCGCTTGATATCGCATCTTATGTGCATCGAATGGAATGCGCATTGAGTCACGTCGCGTCGCATGCGCATGGCATTGCTTGATATCGCATCTTATGTTCATCGCATCGTATGTGCATTGAGTCACGTCGTACCACATGCGCATGACATCGCTAGTTATCGCATCTTTTGTGCATCGCATCGCATGCGCTTTGAGTCACGTCGCGTCGCATGCGCATGGCATTCCTTGATATCGCATCTTATGTTCATCGCATCGTATGTGCATTGAGTCACGTCGTACCACATGCGCATGACATCGCTAGTTATCGCATCTTTTGTGCATCGCATCGCATGCGCTTTGAGTCACGTCGCGTCGCATGCGCATGGCATCGCTTGATATCGCATCTTATGTGCATCGAATCGCAGCGCATTGAGTCACGTCGCGTCACATGCGCATGGCATCGCTTGATATCGCATCTTATGTGCATCGCATCGCATGCTTATTGAGTCACGTCGCGTCACATGCGCATGGCATCGCTTGATATCGGATCTCATGTGCATCGCATCGCATGCTTATTGAGTCACGTCGCGTCACATGCGCATGGCATCGCTTGATATCGGATCTCATGTGCATCGCATCGCATGTGCATTGAGTCAGATCGCATCACATGCGCATGGCATCGCTCGACAACGCATCTTATGTGCATCGCATCGCATGCGCATTTAGGCCCGTCTCGTCCATGCGCATGGCATCGCTTGAATTCGCATCTCATGTGCATCGCATCGCATGCACATTGAGTCAAGTCGCATCCCATTCGAATGGCATCGATTGATATCGCATCTTATGTGCATTGCATCGCATGCGCATTGAGTCACTTAGCATCACATGCACATGGCATCGTTTGATATTGCATCTTATGTGCATCGCATCGCATATGCATTGATTCAAGTCGCGACACATGCGCATGGCAAGGGCTTATAACGCGTCATATGTGCAACGCATCGCATGCGCAGTGAGTCACGTCGCGTCACATGCGCATGGCATCGCTTGATATCGCATCTTACGTGCATCGCATCGCATGCGCATCGATTGATGTCTCGTCACATTTGCGTGTCATCGCTTGATATCGCATCTTATGTGCATCGCATCGCATGCGCATTGAGCCACGTCGCGTCACATGCGCAAGGCATCGCTTGATATCGCATGTCATGTGCATCGCATAGCATGCCCATTGAGTCACGTCGCATCACATGCGCATGGCATCGCTAGATATCGCATCTTATGTGCATCGCGTCGCAGCGCATTGACTCACATCGCGTCACATGCGCATGCATCGCTCGACATCGCATCTTATTTCCGTCGCATGCGCATTGAGTTACGTCGCGGTACATGCGCATGGGATTGCTTGATATCGCACCTTATGTGCATCGCATCGCAAGTGCATTGAGTCAAGTCGAGTTACATGCGCGTGGTATGGCCTTATAACGCATCTTATGTGCACCGCATCGCATGCGCAGTGAGTCACGTCGCGTCACATGCGCATGGCATCGCTTGATATCGCATCTTATGTGCATCGCGTCGCATGCCCAATGAGTCACGTCGCGTCAAATGCACATGGCATCGTTTGATATTGCATCTTACGCTCATCGCATCGCATGCGCATTGAGTCACATCGCATCACATGCGCATGGCATCGCTTGACAACGCATCTTATGTGCATCGCATCGCATGCGCATTGAGTCATGTCTCGTCAATTTTGCATGTCATCGCTTGATATCGCATCTTATGTGCGTCACATCGCATGCGCATTGAGCCACGTCGCGTCACATGCGCAAGGCATCGCTAGATATCGCATCTTATGTGCATCGGGTCGCAGCGCATTGACTCACATCGCGTCACCTGCGCATGCATCGCCCGACATCGCATCTTATGTGCGTCGCATGCGCATTGAGTTACGTCGCGGCACATGTGCATGGCATTGCTTTATATCGCACCTTATGTGCATGGCATCGCATGTGCATTGATCACGTTGCGTCACATGCGCAATTCATCGCTTGATATCGCATCTTCTGTGCAACGCATCGCATGCTTATTGAGTCACATCGCGTCACATGGGCATGATATCGCTCGATATCGCATCCTTTTTCATCGCATCGCATGTGCATTGAGTCACTTCGCACCACATGGGCATGATATCGCTCGATATCGCATCTTTTGTGCATCGTATCGCATGCCCATTGAGTGACATCGCGTCATATGCGCATGGCATAGCTTGATATCCCATCTTATGTGCATCGCATCGCAGCGCATTGAGTCACTACGCATGCATCGCTCGACATCGCATCTTATGTGGATCGCATGCGCATGTGTCACATCACATCACACGCGCATGGCATCTCTCGACATCCCATCTTATGTGCATCGCATGACATACGCATTGAGTCACATCGCTTCACATGCGCATGGCATCGCTTGATGTCGCATCTTATGTGCATTGCGTTGCATGCGCATTGAGTCACGTGGCGTCACATGCACATGGCATCGCTTGATATCGCATCTCATGTGCATTGCATCGCATGCGGATTGAGTCCCGTCGCATCACATGTGCACGGCATCGCTTGATATCGCATCTTATGTGCATCGCATCGCATGCGCATTGAGTCACCTCGCATCACATGCGCATAGCATCGCTAGATATCGCATCTTATGTGCATCGCATCGCAAGCGCATTGAGTCACAGCGCGTCACATGCGCATGGCATCGATTGATATCGCATCTTATGTGCATTGCATCGCATGCGCATTGAGTCACTTGGCATCACATGCACATGGCACTGTTTGATATTGCATCTTATGTTCATCGCATCGCATGTGCATTGAGTCAAGTCGCGTCACATGCGCATGGCATGGCCTTATAACAAGTCTTATGTGCACTGCATCGCATGCGCAGTGAGTCACGTCGCGTCACGTGCGCATGGCATCGCTTGATATCTCATCTTATGTGCATCGCATCGCATGCGCATTGAGCCACGTCGCGTCACATACGCAAGGCATTGTTTGATATCGCATCTTATGTGCATCGCATCGCATGCGCATTGAGTCACGTGGCGTCATATGCACATGGCATCGCTTGATATCGCATCTCATGTGCATCGCATCGCATGCGCATTGAGTCACGTCGCATCACATGCGCATGGCATCGCTTGATATCGCACCTTATGTACATCGCATCGCATGCTTATTGAGTCACGTCGCGTCACATGCGCATGGCATCGCTTGATATCGGATCTCATGTGCATTGAGTCACGTCGCACCACATGCGCATGACATCGCTCGTTAACGCATCTTTTGTGCATCGCATGCGCTTTAAGTCACGTCGCGTCGCATGCGCATGGCATCGCTTGATATCGCATCTTTTGTGCATCGCATCGCATGCGCATTGAGTCACAGCGCGTCACATGCGCATGGCATCACTTTTTATCGCATCTTATGTGCATCGCATCGCATGCGCATTGAGTAACTTCGAATCAGATGCACATGGCATCGCTTGATATCGCATCTTATGTGCATCGCATCATATGCGCATTGAGTCACATCGCATCACATGCGCATGGCATCGCTCGACAACGCATCTTTAGGTGCATCACATCACATGCGCGTTGAGTCACGTCGCGTCCATGCGCATGGCATCGCTTGAATTCGCATCTCATGTGCATCGCATCGCATGCACATTGAGTCACGTCGCATCCCATGCGCATGGCATCGCTTGATATCGCATCTTATGTGCATCGAATGGAATGCGCATTGAGTCACGTCGCGTCGCATGCGCATGGCATTGCTTGATATCGCATCTTATGTTCATCGCATCGTATGTGCATTGAGTCACGTCGTACCACATGCGCATGACATCGCTAGTTATCGCATCTTTTGTGCATCGCATCGCATGCGCTTTGAGTCACGTCGCGTCGCATGCGCATGGCATCGCTTGATATCTTATCTTATGTGCATCGAATCGCAGCGCATTGAGTCACGTCGCGTCACATGCGCATGGCATCGCTTGATATCGCATCTTATGTGCATCGCATCGCATGCTTATTGAGTCACGTCCGTCACATGCACATGGCATCGTTTGATATTGCATCTTACGTTCAATGCATCGCATGCGCATTGAGTCACATCGCATCACATGCGCATGGCATCGCTCGACAACGCATCTTATGTGCATCGCATCGCATGCGCATTTAGTCCCGTCGCGTCCATGCGCATGGCATCGCTTGAATTCGCATCTCATGTGCATCGCATCGCATGCACATTGAGTCACGTCGCATCCCATGCGCATGGCATCGCTTGATATCGCATCTTATATGCATCGAATCGAATGCGCATTGAGTCACGTCGCGTCGCATGCGCATGGCATTGCTTGATATCGGATCTTATGTTCATCGCATCTTATGTGCATTGAGTCACGTCGCTCCACATGCGCATGACATCGCTCGTTATCGGTCTTTTGTGCATCGCATGCGCTGTGAGTCACGTCGCGTCGCATGCACATGGCATCGCTTGATATCGCATTTTATGCGCATCGCATCGCAGCGCATTGAGCCACAGCGCGCCACATTCGCATGGCATCGATTGATATCGCATCTTATGTGCATTGCATCGCATGCGCATTGAGTCACTTAGCATCACATGCACATGGCATCGTTTGATATTGCACCTTATGTGCATCGCATCGCATGTGCATTGATCCAAGTCGCGACACATGCGCAAGGCAAGGGCTTATAACGCGTCATATGTGCACCGCATCGCATGCGCAGTGAGTCACGTCGCGTCACATGCGCATGGCATCGCTTGATATCGCATCTTATGTGCATCGCATCGCATGCGCATTGATTGATGTCTCGTCACATTTGCATGTATCGCTTGATATCGCATCTTATGTGCATCGCATCGCATGCGCATTGAGCCACGTCGCGTCACATGCGCAAGGCATCGCTTGATATCGCATGTCATGTGCATCGCATCGCATGCGCATTGAGTCACTTCGCATCACATGCGCATGGCATCGCTAGATATCGCATCTTATGTGCATCGCGTCGCAGCGCATTGACTCACATCGCGTCACATGCGCATGCATCGCTCGACATCGCATCTTATTTCCGTCGCATGCGCATTGAGTTACGTCGCGGTACATGCGCATGGGATTGCTTGATATCGCACCTTATGTGCATCGCATCGCATGTGCATTGAGTCAAGTCGAGTTACATGCGCGTGGCATGGCCTTATAACGCATCTTATGTGCACCGCATCGCATGCGCAGTGAGTCACGTCGCGTCACATGCGCATGGCATCGCTTGATATCGCATCTTATGTGCATAGCGTCGCATGCCCATTGAGTCACGTCGCGTCAAATGCACATGGCATCGTTTGATATTGCATCTTATGTTCATCGCATCGCATGCGCATTGAGTCACATCGCATCACATGCGCATGGCATCGCTCGACAACGCATCTTATGTGCATCGCATCGCATGCGCATTGAGTCATGTCTCGTCACATTTGCATGTCATCGCTTGATATCGCATCTTATGTGCATCGCATCGCATGCGCATTGAGCCACGTCGCGTCACATGCGCAAGGCATCGCTTGATATCGCGTGTCATGTGCATCGCATCGCATGCGCATTGAGTCACTTCGCATCACATGCGCATGGCATCGCTAGATATCGCATCTTATGTGCATCGCGTCGCAGCGCATTGACTCACATCGCGTCACCTGCGCATGCATCGCCCGACATCGCATCTTATGTGCGTCGCATGCGCATTGAGTTACGTCGCTTCACATGTGCATGGCATTGCTTGATATCGCACCTTATGTGCATCGCATCGCATGTGCATTGAGTCAAGTCGCGTCACATGCGCGTGGCATGGCCTTATAACCCATCTTATGTGCACCGCATCGTATGCGCAGTGAGTCACGTCGCGTCACATGCGCATGGCATCCCTTGGTATCGCATCTTATGTGCATCTTGTCGCATTCGCATTGACTCACGTCGCGTCCAATGCACATGGCATCGCTTGATATCGCATCTCATATGCATCGCATCACATGCGCATTGAATCACGTCGCATTACATACGCATGGCATCGCCTGATATGGGGTCTCATGAGCATCGCAACGCATGCTTATTGAGTCACGTCGCGTCACATGCGCATGGCATTGCTTGATATCGCATCTTATTTGCATCGCATCGCAAGAGCATTGAGTCACAGTGCGTCACATGCGAATGGCATCGATTGATATGGCATCTTATGTGCAATGCATCGCATGCGCATTGAGTCACTTCGCATCACATGCACATGGCTTCGTTTGATATTGCATCTTATGTTCATCGCATCGCATGCGCATTGAGTCACATCGCATCTAATGCGCATGGCATCGCTCAACAACGCATCTTATGTGCATCGCATCGCATGCGCATTGAGTCATGTCTTGTCACATTTGCATGTCATCGCTTGATATCGCATCTTATGTGCATCGCATCGCATACGCATTGAGCCACGTCGCGTCAGATGCGCAAGGCATCGCTTGATATCGTATCTCATGTGCATCGCATCGCATCCCCATTGAGTCACGTCGCATCACATGCGCATGGCATCGCTAGATATGGCATCTTATGTGCATCGCATCGCAAGCGCATTGAGTCACAGCGCGTCACATGCACATGGCATTGTTTGATATTGCATCTTATGTTCATCGCATCGCATGTGCATTGAGTCAAGTCAAGTCACATGAGCATGGCATGGCCTTATAACAAATCTTATGTGCACTGCATCGCATACGCAGTGAGTCACGTTGCGTCACATGCGCATGGCATCGCTTGATATCGCATCTTATGTGCATCGCATCGCATGTGCATTGAGTCATGTCTCGTCACATTTGCATGTCATCGCTTGATATCGCATCTCATGTGCATCGCATCGCATGCGCTTTGAGTCACTTCGCATCACATGCGCATGGCATCGCTAGATATCGCATCTTATGTGCATCGTATGCGCATTGAGTCACGTCAGGTCGCATGCGCACGGCAGTCCCTGTTATCGCATCTTATGTGCATCGCATCGCATGTGTATTGAGTCACGTCGCACCACATGCGCATGACATCGCTCGATATCGCATCTTTTGTGCATCGCATCGCATGCGCATTTAGTGACATCGCGTCATAAGCGCGTGGCATCGCTTGATATCGCATCTTATGTGCATTGCATCGCAGCGCATTGAGTCACATCACGTCATATGCGCATGCATCGCTCGACATCGCATCTTATGTGCCTCGCATGCGCATTGAGTCACGTCCCGTCACATGCACATGGCATCGTTTGATATTGCATCTTACGTTCAATGCATCGCATGCGCATTGAGTCACATCGCATCACATGCGCATGGCATCGCTCGACAACGCATCTTATGTGCATCGCATCGCATGCGCATTGAGTCATGTCTCGTCACATTTGCATGTCATCCTTTGATATCGCATCTTATGTGCATCACATCGCATGCGCATAGAGCCACGTCGCGTCGCATGCGGATGGAATTGCTTGATATCGCATCTTGTGTTTATCGCATCGCATGTGCATTGACTCACGTCGCACCACATGCGCATGACATCGCTCGATATCGCAACTTTTGTGCTTCGCATCACATGCGCATTGAGTCACGTCGCGTCGCATGCGCACGGCATCGCTTGATATCGAATCTTATGTGCATCGCATTGCATGCGCCTTGAGTCACGTCGCGTCACATGCGCATGGCATCGCTTGATATCGCATTTTATGTGCACCGCATCGCGTGCGTATTGAGTAACGTCGCGTCACAGGTGCATAGCATCGCTTGATATCGAATCTTATGTGCATCGGATCGCATGGGGTTGAGTCACATGACGTCACATGCGCATGGCATCGCTTCATATCGCACCTTATGTGCATCGGATCGAATGCGCATTGAGTCACGTCGCGTCACATGCGCATGGCAGCGCTTGATATCGCATCTTATCTGCATCGCATCGCATGCGCATTGAGTCACGTCGCACCACATGCGCATGACATCGGTCGACATCGCATCTTATGTTCATCGCATCGCATGCGCATTGAGTCACATCACGTCACATGCGCATGGCATCGCTTGATATCGTATCTTATGTGCATCGAATCGCAGCGCATTGTGTCACATCGCGTCACATGCATATGCATCGCTCGACAATGCACCTTATGTGCATCGCATCCGCATTAAGTCACATCGCATTACACGCCCATGTCATCGCTCGAATTCGCATTTTATGTGCATCGCATCGCATGCGCATTGAGCCATGTCTCGTCACATTTGCAAGGCATCGCTTGATATCGCATCTTATGTGCATCGCATCGCATGCGCATTGAGTCACGTTGCGTCACATGCGCATGGATCGCTTGATATCGCATCTTATGTGCATCGCATGCGCATTGAGTCACGTGGACTCAGTTGCGCATGGCATCGCTTGATATCGCCTCTCATCTTCATCGTATCGCATGCGCATTAAGTCACGTCGCATCACATGCGCATGGCATCGCTTGATATCGCATCTCATAAGCATCGCATCGCTTACGCATTGAGTCACGTCGAGTCACATGCGGATGCCATCGCTTGATATCGCATCTTATGTGCATCGCATCGCGAATGAGTGAGTGAGTGTGTTGGGTTTAAGGGCCCGTCGACAACTTGGTCATTAGGGCCCCGAGTCCAGAAGTAAAATTACATACCCTCAAGTGTTAAAACATCACCCATTAAAAACTAAAACTCTACGGTTAAAATAGATACAAAACCTCTAAACAACTATTAAAACGTTTCATTTAAAATGCTAAAAACAGGAACTTAAAATTGCTACAAAGTAAAAAACACTAAAACGTTAAAAAACCCAAAAATACGGCCACCTAAAAAGCTAAAATCTCTGAAATGAAATAACCTTACACTTGCTTCATAAAATCAATTGTGGAACAAAACCGCAGCACTGTATTTACAGATACTGGGTCGTTGCCTAAAACTGACGACAGTGTAAGGCCCAGGCCAACGGACTGGCGCTCACGAGCGTATCGCGGACAATCAAGAAGGACATGTGCGACGGAGATTGGAATGTTACACGTCGTACAGACAGGCTCCGGATCACCACGCAAAAGGTGTCCATGCGTGGCTCGGGTATGGCCTATCCTCAGGCGGGTTAAAACCACTTCTTCCAGCCTGGAATTCCTGCAGCTGCTATGCCAGGGTTGTACCGTGTTCTTGATTGTCCGTAATTGAGTGCCAGATAACGCTTCCCAAGATTCCTGCCAGAGAGCAAATAGATGGCGACGCAAATATTTCTGCACATCTATATAGGGGAGCGTACGGGTGGAATACTCCGGAAGGCCACATGCAGACTTTGCAGCCGCATCCGCCGACTCGTTACCCGGAATACCCACATGGCCTGGGATCCACGTAAAAACAAACTGGTATCCGCGAGACAGTAGCTGAGAAATCAACGTCTGGATTTTAACAACCAATGCCGAGGTGCCGATAAACTGTTGCAGGGCCTGGAGAGCGCTAAAAGAATCGGAACAAACGATAAAACTTCCAGGACCTGAACTGGAGATAAAAAGGAGGAAATAAAATATGGCAAACAACTCGGCGGTAAATACTGAACTGGCGTCCGGTAGGCGGTACGTGTGAGCGTCACCGTTGTATATAAAGGCGCAACCCGTCGAACTACCCATCTGGGACCCATCGGTAAATACCGGACAGGAAGTCCGGTATCGCCCCAGTAGTTCCGTGAATAGTTGGCGAAACACGGAATGAGGGGTAGCTATCTTAACACAGCCCGACAGCTCCAGGTCAAAGCGTGCGCGCTGGAGTTGCCAGGGAGGACATCGGCCACGTGAATGCCGCTCTACGGCTGGCAGTCGAAGGGCGTGTGCAGCAAGCAGTTCACGAAACCGGATACCACTTGGACGGGAGATAAAAAAAAAAAAAAAATAAAATCTGAATATTATACCCCGGCACCTTGACAACTATACCGGGGCATTTATTCAAATTTTCTATTTATTTAACCAAAATATTTATATACAATCATCATTATATAATTTATGTTTCAGAATTTCTAACTACAAAACAAAAGAAAACTACAACAAAAACATAAAAACTACCTAAAGTTACTGGTTTCCAGCAAATCTAATTCTACTAACAATGAAAATAACTAAGACATCTACACTATTCTAAAAAAGAAAACATTAATTTAAATAAACCTATGCCACTGGTTTCCAGCGACTGGACAACTGGTTAAAAAAAAACTTCCAGCTATCTTCTATACAAAATACCATACTGGTAACCAGCACTATATATTAAAATTATATTTATATTTGTATAAATAAGTTCATTTAAATATGAACTAAAAATTTATATAAAAATATTTATCTACTTTCGGAATATAATTATACTAACTTTAAAGAAAAATAAAATGTCACCTAAAGATAGATTTAGATAATTAACCTTTTCAATAATCTAGATTTTCACCTCTTTCTAAAACATACATTTCTTATGAATACATATCCAAATAGTTAACTTTTATGAAACTGTATTACACTATACACAACACAAATTTACTTTTTTGCACTTTTATTGTACCTATTCACATAGCATCGTTCTCAAAATCCATAACGTTTTACGCATTTTTGCGCTGCCGGGCCGGCCACTCCACGTCCGCCATTGCACTCTCCCCGCCTCCGCGACTGCAGGTTCACTCCTCTCGCACCGCCAGCTGCTCCGTCGCCTAGCAGCGGCCCCCATCTTCCCCTGGCTGGACTCCTTCTTCTTCGATGCCTTCTATTGCTACATTTCCTCTTCTCTGCCTGTCTCGTAATCTAGAAGATCTTCTTATCTCATCTATTTCAATTTGTTCATTTTCAATCCATTCTACCTCGATGTTTTCAGTTTCCCAAGCTTTTTTACTAACATAATTTTGGTTAAAAACTGTAGTTTTTCAATTAAATTTGGATTTCTAATTATATCATTTATATAATATCCTCCTAATTGATGCCTTTCTTCTACATTAATAGTTTCATACCTTTCACATTCAAAGATCGCATGCTCCGGGTTATCTTGTACTTGACAGATATTACATATATCAGAATTCGTTTTTTTAATTTTTTTCCAATATGTTTTATATGGTCCATGTCCAGTTATATAATGAATGAATCCTTTTGTTGGTTGAATGAAATTTAATTTTAATCTTTCTCTAATATTCTGGAAAAATCCATAAACTCTTCTACCTGCAGCACATTCCGACCATTCATTTTGCCATTTATTTTTCAGAGCATTTTTTACTTCCCAAATTTTATCTGTTCTTACACCACTAATTTTATAAACCTTTTCTAAATTTCCTTTCTTTAGCCAGAATTTTGCTCCCTTTAATTTTACCAATACATCAATGGGCCATATTGCTGAAGAGACTAACAGTGCCATTGTGGGTGTTGTATTTACTGCTCCTGTTAGCCTTAATAAGATCTTTCTTTGGGTTCTTCTTAGCAGCCTTTTAATTTGCACATTATCCATTCTTTCCGCCCAAACTGCTGCAGCATAAGTAATAATTGAGGCAAAGATTGTATTGTGATAAATTTGTATGGTCTGTAAGGGAAGTACAAAATTTAATTTAGTAATTCTTGCCAATTTTAACATTATTTTCTCAGATTTCTGCCCAATATAATCTGTATGTTTTCTGAAATTAAATTTTTCATCCAACATTATCCCCAAATATCTAACTTCTCTTACTCTTCGAATATTTTGATTATTAATTTTTATTGTTGGATCCCTTTTTAAGTTTCCTTTTAAGAGCAAATAATTTGATTTATTTGGTGCAATTTTTAATTTGGTTATTTCACACCAATTTGATAATTTTGCAGTAACTTCCTTCGCTTTAATTTCCAATTCCCTTCTGCTTTGCCCATCCACCATTATCACAATATCATCAGCATACGCAATTATATCTAAAACATTTCCATCATTTTCCAATTGTTCCAAGAGACTTTCTGACAAAATATCCCAAAAAAGGGGCCCCAAAATAGAACCCTGAGGACAGCCTTTAGTAATTTGCTTCCTAGTGTCGTAATTTGAGCCTCCAATATATGCTTCTCTATTTAGACAATAATCTTTTAATAAATTATGTATGGTACCAGGATATTCCTTCTCTCTTAAGATGCCAAAAAATACGGCCACCATAAATTATCAAAAGCACCAGATATATCCACAGATATTCCAATTACATAATTTTTTGAGCTTTTTAACACAATATCTTGTACTTTTAAAATAGCATCCTCAGTTTAATATCCTTTCCTGAATCCAAATTGTTTCATATTCATCCCTATCATTATTCTAAATTCCATCATCCTTTTATAAACTAATTGTTCAAATATTTTGCCTAAAGAGTTTAACAAGCATACTGGTCTAAAAGATTTTGGTTGTGTTCTGTCTTTATCTGCTCCTTTACTTAAGATCACAACTTTGGCTTCCTTCCAAATATTTGGAAATCTTCCTCTTACTAAACAGTCATTAAATAAAAAATACAAAAATAAAATAATTTCTTCCCGTAGATTATATAAGACTTCATTTACAATACCATCTGGACCAGATGCCTTTTTCTTTTTCAATTTTTCAAGAATTAATTTTATTTCCATCAAATCAAATGGATAAACAACACTTCCTTTATACCGCAAATTCATCTGATTTCTTCTTGCCACATGAATATCACTATCCTCTTCCTGATTATCATCTGGCAGTAACGTATGTAACAGTAATTTTACCGATTCTTCCCCACTTTCTGTCATTTGTCCATTTCCTTTATCTAAAGTTGTTAATATTTCCGGTTTCTTGATTTTATCCATGATGATTTTATATGGTTGTCCCCAGATATCCGTTTTTAAATTTTGCTCAACAAATTTCTCCCAGTATTGTTTTCTTGTATCTTCTAATAATAATTTATATTTATTTTTGGCTTCCCTATATTTCCTCAAATTTTCTTCTCTTTCCATATATATGTTCGATTTTTGATAAATTCTTCTCAATTTCCTGGTTATTGACCTTTGCTTCTGTAACTTATTTGTCCAGATTTTCTCTTTAGTATTAAAAATCTTTAATTTCGGAACAGATCTTGATACCGCTAGATTAATAGCTTCTGTTAGGTTTCTTGCATCAAAATCAACTGATAATCCCGTATATTGTAATTCTAATTCTTTAAACTCTTGCCTCATTTGTTCCCAATTTGCCCTTTTAAAATTATATCTTATTTCTACATCTTCTTGAAATATCTTCTTCTCCACCAGAAAGTCAAAATAAATCAAATTATGATCACTTGTTGTTTGACCTTGTGTGACCCTCCAATTAATGATTTTTTTCTCCGCATTGCTAGAAGCTAAAGTAATATCTATATTTTCCTCCGCCCCTGCTCTATTTTGAAATGTTGGAGGATTTCCAGATTTATTCATTACATATAAATTCAATTCCGAAATAATTTCTTCCAATTTCTCTCCTCTTTCGTCGGGATTTTTACTATACCACCATGTAGACTTTGCATTGCAATCGCAAACATGTATAATTTCTTTGTCTCTAAATTTATTTTGAATATTTTGCAATTTATTTAAAAAAGGTTCAATGTCCCAACTATATTGAAAATAATAGTTTGCTAATATAAAACTACCTTGCCTGCTTATAATTTCAATACAATTTACATGCGTATCCAAAAACTGTGCTATATTTATTATTTTCCAAACTTTCATTAATAATTACTGTTGCTGCCATTGCATTTTTCGAAGATAATATTTGTCTTGATCTCAAGGGCATAAAAGGAATATAAGAATGTACAACATACGGTTCCTGAATGCAGATTATATCCAATTTTAATTCTTCTATTAATTTTCTAATTTCCCCCATAACTAATTTGCTTCTTTGCCCATTTATCTGAGCTATTCTCAAATTTATTTCCATGATACATTTTTAAAACTTAATCCACTAAAAACATTTGTTCTTAATTTAGCAAAATTTTGTCTATTTTCATCCACTTCCTTTGCCATATTATGGTTAAAAAATTTTCGTTTTGTTATGGGTTTCCTCACTTGGGTTACTTTATTCTTCTGATTTAAGTTTATCTTATTACTTGTGTTAATGGCCGATATACAAGATCCTATCACATTATCTGATTTGTTAATTCTTCTCGGAATTTTTTTAGTATTTATTTTACAAGATATTGGTTTTGGTTTAAATACTGTATCAGTCTGTTTATTAATAATTATAATTTCCTTTGGCTTTTCTTTTACTTGTTTCATTTTTCTAATTGTCCCCGGATGTCTGGTCTGCACGTAGCAATAAGGCCAATTTGCTGACGAATCAAATACCACCCTTCCATTGCATAATACGAAATCATTATACAGTTCTTCCAGGTTCAAAATTTCTCCTCTTCTTTCAAAAGCTTTCTCTAATAAATCTTTTAGATCCTCTGCATTGGTTGGTAAATTTTTTGTTCTTAATTCCATTTTATCTATAGCATTTGGGATCGTAAAAGTAATTTTATCTCCATTTTCATATAATTTTCGCACAACAAGTCTTAAGGCTGCCATCAATGTTTTAGGTTCTTCAAGTCTACTTAATTGTAACATTAGCTCAAAATTTTGATAAATTTCCTTAACATTTTCATTTTCACTTTTCTTTTCCTTACTTTTCTCACTTCCTTGTTCAACTACTAAATTTACATTCTCTTTTTCCTCATGCTCTATACATATATTATCATATTCTATTACATCTTGATGTATTAGAACTTCTTTTTTCTCACAATTTATAAATTTCGGAATCCTTTGATTTATCTTTTCTTTATTATCTATATTATTTAAATTACTTTGTTTTGGTTCATTATGTACTATAGCCTCGACACATATTATATTTCTCAATTCTTCCTCTTTATAATTCTCCCTAACATTCTTATTTAATACACTTTTTTCTATTTCTATCTCTTCCTCTACTTTACAATTTTTATCATTTAAATTATCTTTTCTTTTTTTATATTCTATTACTCTTTTAATATTTCTCATGCGCATTGAGTCACATCGCGTCACATGCGCATGGCATCGCTTGATATCGCATCTTATGTGCATCGCATCGCAGCGCATTGTGTCACATCGCGTCACATGCACATGGCATCGCTCGACATTGCATCTTTTGTGCATCGCATGCGCATTGAGTCACATCGCGTCACATGCACATGGCATCGCTCGACATCGCATCTTATGTGCATCGCATGCGCATTGTGTCACATCGCGTCACATGCACATGGCATCGCTCGACATCGCATCTTATGTGCATCGCATGCGCATTGAGTCACATCGCATCTCACGCCCATGGCATCGCTTGACATCGCATCTTTTGTACATCGCATCGCATGCCCATTGAGCCACATCGCGTCACTTGCGAATCGCATCGCTTGATATCGCATCTTATTTGCATCGCATCGCATTCGTATTGAGCCAAATCCGTCACATGCGCATTGCATCGCTTGATGTCGCATCTTATGTGCATCGCATCGCATGCCCATTGAGCCACATCGCGTCACTTGCGAATGCCATCGCTTGATATCGCATCTTATTTGCATCGCATCGCATTCGTATTGAGCCAAATCCGTCACATGCGCATTGCATCGCTTGATGTCGCATCTTATGTGCATCGCATCGCAGCGCATTGTGTCACGTCGCACCACACGCGCATGGCATCGCTCGACATCGCATCTAATGTGCATCCCATCGCAGCGCATTGTGTCACGTCGCACCACACGCGCATGGCATCGCTTGATATCGCATCTTATGTGCATCACATCGCATGCGGATTGAGTCACGTCGCGTCACTTGCGAATGGCATCGCTTGATATCGCATCTTACTTCCATCGCATCGCATTCGTATTGAGCCAAATCGCGTCACATGCGCATTGCATCGCTTGATGTCGCATCTTATGTGCATCGCATCGCAGCGCATTGTGTGACATCACGCCGTATGCACATGGCATCACTTGACATCCCATCTTATCTCCATCGTATCGCATGCGCATTGAGTCACGTCGCACCACACGCGCATGGCATCGCTCGACATCGCATCTTATGTGCATTGCATCGCATGCGCATTGAGTCATGTCTCGTCACATTTGCATGGCATCATTTGATATCGCATCTTATGTGCATCGCATCGCATGCGCATTGAGCCACGTCTCGTCACATGCACAAGGTATGGCTTGATATTGCATCTTCTGTGCGTCGTATCGCATGCTCATTGAGTCACGTCGCGTCACATGCGCATGGCATCGCTTGATATCGCATCTTATGTGCATCACATCGCATGCGGATTGAGTCACATCGCGTCACATGTGCATGGCATCACTTTATATCGCATCTTATGTGCATCGCATCGCATGCGCATTGAGTCACTTCACGTCACATGCGCGTGGGATCCCTTGTTATCGCATCTTATGTGCATCACATCGCATTCGCATTGAGTCACGTCGCGTCACATGCGCATGCCCTCGCTTGATATCGCACCTTATGTGCATCGCATCGCATGTGCATTGAGTCAAGTCGCGTCACATGCGCGTGGCATGGCCTTATAACGCATCTTATGTGCACCGCATCGTATGCGCAGTGAGTCACGTCGCGTCACATGCGCATGGCATCCCTTGGTATCGCATCTTATGTGCATCTTGTCGCATTCGCATTGACTCACGTCGCGTCCAATGCACATGGCATCGCTTGATATCGCATCTCATATGCATCGCATCACATGCGCATTGAATCACGTCGCATTACATACGCATGGCATCGCCTGATATGGGGTCTTATGAGCATCGCAACGCATGCTTATTGAGTCACGTCGCGTCACATGCGCATGGCATTGCTTGATATCGCATCTTATGTGCATCGCATCGCAAGAGCATTGAGTCACAGTGCGTCACATGCGAATGGCATCGATTGATATGGCATCTTATGTGCAATGCATCGCATGCCCATTGAGTCACTTCGCATCACATGCACATGGCTTCGTTTGATATTGCATCTTATGTTCATCGCATCGCATGCGCATTGAGTCACATCGCATCACATGCGCATGGCATCGCTCAACAACGCATCTTATGTGCATCGCATCGCATGCGCATTGAGTCATGTCTTGTCACATTTGCATGTCATCGCTTGATATCGCATCTTATGTGCATCGCATCGCATACGCATTGAGCCACTTCGCGTCAGATGCGCAAGGCATCGCTTGATATCGTATCTCATGTGCATCGCATCGCATCCGCATTGAGTCACGTCGCATCACATGCGCATGGCATCGATAGATATGGCATCTTATGTGCATCGCATCGCAAGCGCATTGAGTCACAGCGCGTCACATGCGCATGGCATCGATTGATATCGCATCTTATGTGCATTGCATCGCATGCGCATTGAGTCACTTGGCATCACATGCACATGGCATTGTTTGATATTGCATCTTATGTTCATCGCATCGCATGTGCATTGAGTCAAGTCAAGTCACATGAGCATGGCATGGCCTTATAACAAATCTTATGTGCACTGCATCGCATACGCAGTGAGTCACGTCGCGTCACATGCGCATGGCATCGCTTGATATCACTTCTTATGTGCATCGCATCGCATGTGCATTGAGTCATGTCTCGTCACATTTGCATGTCATCGCTTGATATCGCATCTCATGTGCATCGCATCGCATGCGCTTTGAGTCACTTCGCATCACATGCGCATGGCATCGCTAGATATCGCATCTTATGTGCATCGTATGCGCATTGAGTCACGTCGCGTCGCATGCGCACGGCATTCCCAGATATCGCATCTTATGTGCATCGCATCGCATGTGTATTGAGTCACGTCGCACCACATGCGCATGACATCGCTCGATATCGCATCTTATGTGCATTGCATCGCAGCGCATTGAGTCACATCACGTCACATGCGCATGCATCGCTCGACATCGCATCTTATGTCCCTCGCATGCGCATTGAGTCACGTCCCGTCACATGCACATGGCATATTTTGATATTGCATCTTACGTTCAATGCATCGCATGCCCATTGAGTCACATCGCATCACATGCGCATGGCATCGCTCGACAACGCATCTTATGTGCATCGCATCGCATGCGCATTGAGTCATGTCTCGTCACATTTGCATGTCATCCTTTGATATCGCATCTTATGTGCATCGCATCGCATGCGCATAGAGCCACGTCGCGTCGCATGCGGATGGAATTGCTTGATATCGCATCTTGTGTTTATCGCATCGCATGTGCATTGACTCACGTCGCACCACATGCGCATGACATCGCTCGATATCGCAACTTTTGTGCATCGCATCACATGCGCATTGAGTCACGTCGCGTCGCATGCGCACGGCATCGCTTGATATCGAATCTTATGTGCATCGCATTGCATGCGCCTTGAGTCACGTCGCGTCACATGCGCATGGCATCGCTTGATATCGCATTTTATGTGCACCGCAACGCGTGCGTATTGAGTAACGTCGCGTCACAGGTGCATAGCATCGCTTGATATCGAATCTTATGTGCATCGGATCGCATGCGCATTGAGTCACGTCGCACCACATGCGCATGACATCGGTCGACATCGCATCTTATGTTCATCGCATCGCATGCGCATTGAGTCACATCACGTCACATGCGCATGGCATCGCTTGATATCGTATCTTATGTGCATCGAATCGCAGCGCATTGTGTCACATCGCGTCACATGCATATGCATCGCTCGACATCGCATCTTATGTCCCTCGCATGCGCATTGAGTCACGTCCCGTCACATGCACATGTAATCGTTTGATATTGCATCTTACGTTCAGTGCATCGCATGCCCATTGAGTCACATCGCGTCACATGCGCATGGCATCGCTTGATATCGCATCTTATGTGCATCTCGTCGCATGCGCATTGAGTCACGTCGCGTCACATGCGCATGGCATCGCTAGATATCGCCTCTTATCTGCAACGCATCGCATGCGCATTGAGCCATGTCGCACCACATGCGCATGACATCGCTCGACACGGCATTTTTTGTGCATCGCATCGCATGCACATTGAGTCACATCGCGTCACATGCGCTTGGGATCGCTTGATATAACATCTTATGTGCATCGCATGCGCATTAAGTCACACCTCATCACACGCGCATGGCATCGCTCGACATCGCATTTAATGTGCATCGCATCGCATGCGCATTGAGTCATATCGCGTCACATTTGCATGGCATCACTTGATATCGCACCTTAGGTGCATTGCATCGAATGCGTATTGAGTCACATCCCGTCACATGCGCATGGCATCGCTGATATCACTTGATATCGCATCTTATGTGCACCGCATCGCATTCGCATTGAGTCACGTCGCGTCACATGCGCATGGCCTCGCTTCATATCGCATCTTATGTGCATCGCATCGCATGCGCATTGGGTCACGTCATGTCACATGCGCTTGGCATCGCTTGATATCGCATCTTATGTGCATCTCATCGTTTGCGCATTGAGTCACGACGCACCACACGCGCATGGTATCGCTCGACATCGCATCTTATGTGCATCGCAAGCATGCGCATTGAGTCATGTCTCGTCACATTTGCATGGCATCGCTTGATATCGCATCTTATGTGCATCGCATCGCATGCGCATTGAGTCACGTCTCGTCACATGCACATGGTATCGCTTGATATCGCATCTTCTGTGCGTCGTATCGCATGCTCATTGAGTCACGTCGCGTCACATGCGCATGGCATCGCTTGATATCGCATCTTATGTGCATCACATCGCATGCGGATTGAGTCACATCACGTCACATGTGCATGGCATCACTTTATATCGCATCTTATGTGCATCGCATCGCATGCTTATTGAGTCACTTCGCGTCACATGCGCATGTCCTCGCTTGATATCGCATCTCATGTGCATCGCATCACATGCGCATTGGGTCACGTCGCGTCACATGCGCATGGCATCGCTTGATATCGCATCTTATGTGCATCTCACCGCATGCGCATTGAGTCACGTCGCATCATAAGCGCATGGCATCGCTTGATATCGCATCTTATGTGCATCGCATGCGCATCTAGTCACGTCCCACCACATGCGCATGACATCGTTCTATATCGCATATTATGTGCATCGCATCGCAGCGCATTGAGTCACATCGCGTCACATGCGCATGCATCGCTCGAAATCGCATCTTATGTGCATCGCATGCGCATTGAGTCACATCGTATCACACGCGCATGGCATCGCTTGACATCGCATCTTTTGTACATCGCATCGCATGCGCATTGAGTCAAATCGCGTCACTTGCGAATGGCATCACTTGATATCGCATCTTATGTGCATCACATCGCAGCGATTTGAGTGACATCACGCCACATGCTCATGGCATCGCTTGATATCGCGTCTTATGTGCATCGCATCGCATGCGCATTAAGTCACGTCTGGTCACATGCGCATGGCATCGCTTGACATCGCATCTTATCTGCATCGTATCGCATGCGCATTGAGTCACGTCGCACCAGATGCGCATGACATCGGTCGACATCACATTTAGTGTGCATCGCATCGCATGCGCATTAAGTCACATCGCGTCACATGCCAATGCCATCGCTTGATATCGCATCTTGTGAGCATCGCATCGCAGCGCATTGTGTCACATCGCGTCACATGCGCATGCATCGTTCGACATTGCACCTTATATGCATCGCATGCGAATTGAGTCACATAGCATCACACGCTCATGGCATCGCTCGACATCGCATCTTATGTGCACCGCATCGCATGCGCATTGAGTCATCTCTCGTCACATTTGCATGGCATCGCTTGATATCGCATCTTATGTGCATCGCATCGCATGCGCATTGAGCCACGTCTCGCCACATGCGCATGGGATCGCTTGATATCGCATCTTATGTGCATCGCATCGCTTGCGCATTGAATCACGTCGCGTCACATGCGCATGGCATCGCTTGATATCGCATCTTATGTGCATCTCGTCGCATGCGCATTGAGTCACGTCGCGTCACATGCGCATGGCATCGCTAGATATCGCGTCTTATCTGCAACGCATCGCATGCGCATTGAGTTATGTCGCACCACATGCGCATGACATCGCTCGACACCGCATTTTTTGTGCATCGCATCGCATGCGCATTGAGTCACATCGCGTCACATGCGCTTGGGATCGCTTGATATAACATCTTATGTGCATCGCATGCGCATTGAGTCACACCTCATCACACGCGCATGGCATCGCTCGACATCGCATTTAATGTGCATCGCATCGCATGCGCATTGAGTCATATCGCGTCACATTTGCATGGCATCACTTGATATCGCACCTTAGGTGCATTGCATCGAATGCGTATTGAGTCACATCCCGTCACATGCGCATGGCATCGCTGATATCACTTGATATCGCATCTTATGTGCACCGCATCGCATTCGCATTGAGTCACGTCGCGTCACATGCGCATGGCCTCGCTTGATATCGCATCTTATGTGCATCGTATCGCATGCGCATTGGGTCACGTCATGTCACATGCGCTTGGCATCGCTTGATATCGCATCTTATGTGCATCTCATCGTTTGCGCATTGAGTCACGACGCACCACACGCGCATGGCATCGCTCGACATCGCATCTTCTGTGCGTCGTATCGCATGCTCATTGAGTCACGTCGCGTCACATGCGCATGGCATCGCTTGATATCGCATCTTATGTGCATCACATCGCATGCGGATTGAGTCACTTCGCGTCACATGCGCATGTCCTCGCTTGATATCGCATCTTATGTGCATCGCATCACATGCGCATTGGGTCACGTGGCGTCACATGCGCATGGCATCGCTCCACATCGCATCTTATGTGCATCGCATCGCATGCGCATTGAGTCATGTCTCGTCACATTTGCATGGCATCGCTTGATATCGCATCTTATGTGCATCGCATCGCATGCGCATTGAGTCACGTCTCGTCACATGCACATGGTATCGCTTGATATCGCATCTTCTGTGCGACGTGTCGCATGCTCATTGAGTCACGTCGCGTCACATGCGCATGGCATGGCTTGATATCGCATCTTATGTGCATCGCATCGCTTGCGCATTGAGTCACGTCGCGTCACATGCGCATGGCATCGCTTGATATCGCATCTTATGTGCATCTCGTCGCATGCGCATTGAGTCACATCCCGTCACATTAGCATGGCATCGCTAGATATCGCATCTTATCTGCAACGCATCGCATGCGCAATGAGTCATGTCGAAGCACACGCGCATGGCATCGCTCGACATCGCATCTAATGTGCATCGCATCGCATGCGCATTGTGTCACATTCCGTCACATGCGCATGGCATCGCTTGATGTGGCGTCTTATGTGCATCGCATCGCAGCGCATTCAGTCACATCACGCCACATGGGCATGGCATCGCTTGATATCGCATCTTATGTACATCGCATCGCATGCGTATTGAGCCACATGCGCATGGCATCGCTTGATGTCACATCTTATGTGCATCGCATCGCATGCGCATTGAGTCACGTCGCGTCACATGCGCATGGCATCGCTTGACATCGCATCTTATCTGCATTGTATCGCATGCGCATTGAGTCACGGCGCACCACATGCGCATGACATCGGTTGACATCGCATAAAATGTGCATCGCATCGCATGCGCATTGAGTCACATCGCGTCACACGCGCATGGCACCGCTTGATATGGCACCTTATGTGCATCGCATCGCAGCGCACTGTGTCACATCGCGTCAGATGCGCATGCATCGCTCGACATCACACCTTATGTGCATCGCATGCGCATTGAGACACGTCGCAACACACCCGCATGGCATCGCTCGACATCCCATCTTATGTGCATCGCATATCATGCGGATTGAGTCATGTCTCGTCACTTTTGCATGTCATCGCTTTATATCGCATCTTATGTGCATCGCATGGCATGCGCATTGAGTCACGTCGCGTCACATGCGCATGGCATCGCTTGATATCGCATCTTATGTGCATCGCATGGCAAGCGCATTGAGTCACGTCGCGTCATATTTGCATGGCATCGCTTAATATTTATCTTATGTGCATCGCATCGTATGCGCATTAAGTCACGTCGCGTCACAATTGCATGGCATCGCCTGAAATCGCATCTTATGTGCATCGCATCGCATGCGGATTGAGTCACATCGCATCACATGCGCATGGCATCGCTCGACATCGCAACTTATGTGCATCGCATCGCATGCGCATTTGGCCACGTCGCGTCACATGCGCATGGCATCGCTTGATATCGCATCTTATGTGCATCTCATCGCATGCGTATTGAGTCACGTTGCATCACACGCGCATGGCATCGCTTGATATCGCATCTTATGTGCATCGCATCGCATGCATATTGATTCACATTGCGTCACATGCGCATGGCATCGCTTGATATCGCATCTTGTGTGCATCGCATCGTATGCGTATTGAGTCACATCGCGTCACATGCGCATGGCATCGCTTGATATCGCATCTTATGTGAATCGATACGCAGCGCATTGAGTGACATCACGCCACATGCGCATGGCATCGCTTGATATCGCATCTTATGTGCATCGCATCGCATGCGGATTGAGACACATCACGTCACATTCGCATGGCATGACTTGATATCGCATCTTATGTGCATCGCATCGCATTCGCATTGAGTCACTTCGCGTCATATCCGCATGGCATCCCTTGTTATCGCATCTTATGTGCATCGCATCGCATTCGCATTGAGTCACGTCGCGTCACATGCGCATTGCCTCGTTTGATAGCGCCTCTTGTGTGCATCGCATGCGCATTGAGTCACGATGCATCATATGCGCATGGCATCGCTAGATATCGCATCTTATGTGCATCGCATGCGCATTGGATCAAGTCGCGTCACATGCGCATGGCATCGCTTAATATCGCATCTTATGTGCTTCGCATTGCATGCGCATTGAGTCACGTCCCGTCACATGCGCATGGCATCGCTTGATATCGCATCTTATGTGCATCGAATCGCATGCGCATTGAGTCACGTCGCGTCACATGCGCATGGTTTCGCTCGACATCGCATTTATGTGCATCGCATCGCATGCGCATTGAGTCATGTCTCGTCACATTTGCATGGCATCGCTTGATTCCGCATCTTATGTGCATCGCATTGCATGAACATTGAGTCACGTCGCGTCACATGCGCATGGCATCGCTTGATATCGCATTTTATGTGCATCGCATTTCATGCGCACTGAGTCACGTCGCGTCATATTTGCATGGCATCGCTTGAAATCGCATCTTATGTGCATTGCGTCCCATGCGTTTTGAGTCACGTCGCACCACATGCGGATGACATCGCTCGTCATCGCATCTCTAGTGAATCAGATCGCATGCGCATTTAGTGACATCGCGTCAATAGCGCACGTCTCGCTTGATATCGCATCTTATGTGCATCGCATCGCAGTGCATTGATTTACATCGCGTCACATATGCATGCATCGCTCGACATCGCATCTTATGTGCATCGCATGTGCATTGAGTCACATCGCATCACACGCGCATGGCATCGCTCGACATCGCATCTTATGTGCATCGCATCGCATGCGCATTAAGTCACATTGCGCCACATGCGCATGGGATCGCTTGATATCACATCCTATGTGCATCACATCGCATGAGCATTGAGACACATCACGTCATATGCGCATGGCAACGCATGATATCGCATCTTATGTGCATCGCATCGCATGCGCATTGAGTCACGTCGCATCACATGCACATGGCATCGCTTGATATCGCATCTGATGTGCATCGCATCGCATGCGCATTGAGCCACGTCGCATCACATGTGCATGGCATCGCTTGATATCGCATCTTATGTGCATCGCATCGCATGCGCATTCAGTCACGTCGCGTCACATGCGCATGGCATCGCTTGATATCGCATCTTACGTGCATTGCATCGCATGCGCAGTGAGTAACGTCTCCTCACATACGCATGGCACCTTTTGATGTGGCATCTTATGTGCATCGCATCGCATGCCTATTGAGTCACGTCGCGTCACATGCGCATGGCATCCCTTGATATCGCATCATATGTGCATCGCATCGCATGCGCATTGACTCACTTCGCATCACATGCGTATGACATCGCTTGGTATCGCATCTTATGTGCATCGCATCGCATGCGCAATGAGTCACATCGCATGACATGCGTACGGCATCGCATGACATGGCATCTTATGTGCATCGCATCGCATGCGATTTGAGTCACATCGCATCACATGCGCATTGCATCGCACGACAACGCATCTTATGTTCATCGCATCGCATGCGCATTGAATCACGTCGCGTCACATGCACATGGCATCGCTTGATTTGGCATCTCATGTGCAACGCATGCGCATTGAGTCACATCGCATCACATGCGCAAGGCATCGCTTGATATCGCATCTTATGTGCATCGCGTCGCATGTGCAATGATTCACGTCGCGTCACATGCGCATGGCATCGCTTGATATCGCATCTTATGTGCATTGCATCGCATGCGCAGTGAGTCACGTCGCGTCACATGCGCATGGCAGCGCTTGATGTGGCATCTTATGTGCATCGCATCGCATGCTTAATCAGCCACATCGCGTCACATTCGCATAGTATCCCTTGATATCTCCTCTCATCTTCATCGCATCGCATGTGCATTGAGTCACGTCGCATCATATGCGCATGGCATCGCTTGATATCGCATCTCATGTGCATCGCATCGCATGCGCATTGAGTCACGTCGCATCTCATGCGCAAGGCATCGGTTTATATCGCATCTATTGTGCATCGCATCGCATGCGCATTGAGTCACGTCGCGTCACATGCGCATGGCATTACTAGATATTGCATTTTATGTGCATCGCATCGATGCGCATTGAGTCACATCGCGTTACATGCGCATGGCGTCGCTTGATATCGCATCTTATATGCATTTCATCGCATGCGCAGTGAGTCACGTCGCGTCACATGCGCGTAGCATCGCTTTATATTGCATTTTATGTGCATCGCATCGCATGCTTATTGAGTCACGTCGCGTCACATGCGCATGGCATCGCTTGATATCGCCTTTCTTGTTCATCGCTTCGCATGCGCATTGAGTCACGTCGCATCACATGCGCATGGCATTGCTTGATATCGCATCTTATGTGCATCGCATCGCATGCGCATTGAGCCACGTCGCGTCACATGCGCATGGCGTCGCTTGATATCGCATCTCATGTGCATCGCATCGCATGCCCATTGAGTCACATCGCGTCACATGCGCATGGCATCGCTTGATATCGGATCTTATTGCATCGCATCGCATGCGCATTGAGTTACGTCGCATCACATGCGCATGGCATCGCTTGATATCGCATCTTATGTGCATCGCATCGCATGCGCATTGAGTCACGTCGCGTCACATGCGAATGGCATTGCTAGATATTGCATTTTATGTGCATCGCATCGATGCGCATTGAGTAACGTCGCGTTACATTCGCATGGCATCGCTTGATATCGCATCTTATATGCATCGAATCGAATGCACAGTGAGTCACGTCGCGTCACATGCGCATGGCATCGCTTGATATGGCATTTTATGTGCATCGCATCGCATGCTTATTGAGTCACGTCGCGTCACATGCGCATGGCATCGCTTGATATCGCCTCTCTTGTTCATCGCATCGCATGCGCATTGAGTAACGTCGCATCACATGCGCATGGCATCGCTTTATATCGCATCTTATGTGCATCGCATCGCATGCGCATTTAGTCACGTCGCGTCACATGCGCATGGCATCGCTTGATATCGAATCTTATGTGCATCGCATCGCATGCGTATTGAGTCACGTCGCGTCACATGCCCATGGCATCGCTAGTTATGGCATCTTATCTGCATCGCATCGCATGCGTATTGAGTCACGTCGCACCACATGCGCATGACATCGGTCGACATTGCGTCTTATGTGCATCGCATCGAATGCATATTGAGTCACATCGCGTCACATGCGCATGGCATCGCTTGATATCGCATCTTCTGTGCTTCGCATCGCCGCGCATTGTGTGACATCGCGTCACATGCGCATGCATTGCTCGACATCGTACCTTATGTGCATCGCATGCACATTGAGTCACATCGCATCACACGCCCATGGCATCGCTCGACATCGCATTTTATGTGCATCGCATCGCATGCGCAATGAGTCGTGTCTCGTCACATTTGCATGGAATCGCTTGATATCGCATCTAATGTGCATCGCATCGCATGCGCATTGAGTCACGTCGCGTCAGATGCCCATGGCATTGCTTGATATCGCCTCTCATCTTCATCGCATCGCATGCGCATTGAGTCACGTCGCATCACATGCGCATGGCATCGCTCGACCTCGCATCTTAAGTGCATCGCATGCGCATTGAGTCACATCGCATCACCCGCGCATTGCATCACTCGACATCGCATCTTATGTGCATCGCATCGCATGCATATTGATTCGCATCGCGTCACATGCGCATGGCATCGCTTGATATCTCATCTTATGTGCATCGCATCGCATGCCCATTGAGTCACGTCGCATGACATGCGCATGGCATCGCTTGATATCGCATCTTATGTGCATCGCATCGAATGCGCATTGAGTCACGTCGCGTCACATGCGCATGGCATCGCTTGATATCGCATGTTATGTGGATTGCATCGCATGCGCAGTGAGTCACGTCGCAACACATGCGCATGGCATCACTTGATATCGCATTTCATGCGCATTTAGTCATGTCTCGTCACATGCGCATGGCATCGCTTGATATCGCATCTTATGTGCATCGCATCGCAGCGCATTGTGTCACATCGCGTCACATGCGCATGCATCGCTCGACATCGCAACCTATGTGCATCGCATTCGCATTGAGTCACATCGCATCACACGCCCATGGCATCGGTCGACATCGCCTTTTATGAGCATGGCATCGCATGCGCATTGAGTCAAGTCCCGTCACATTTGCATGGCATCGCTTGATATCGCATCTTATGTGCATCGCATCGCATGCGCATTTAGTCACGTCGCGTCACATGCGCATGGCATCGCTTGATATCGCATCTTATGTGCATCGCATCGCATGCGCATTGAGTCACGTCGCGTCAGATGCGCATGGCATCGCTTGATATCTTCTCTCATCTTCATCGCATCGCATGTGCATTGAGTCTCGTCGCATCATATGCTTATGCCATCGCTTGATATTGCATCTCATGTGCATCGCATCGCATGCTCATTGAGTCACGTCGCGTCACATGCGCATGGCATCGCCTGATATTGCATCTTATGTGCATCGCATCGCATGCCCATTGAGTCACATCGCGTCACAGGCGCATGGCATCGCTTGATATCGCATCCTATGTGCATCGCATCGCATGCGCATTGAGTCACGTCGCATCTCATGCGCAAGGCATCGGTTTATATCGCATCTATTGTGCATCGCATCGCATGCGCATTGAGTCACGTCGCGTCACATGCGCATGGCATTACTAGATATTGCATTTTATGTGCATCGCATCGATGCGCATTGAGTCACATCGCGTTACATGCGCATGGCGTCGCTTGATATCGCATCTTATATGCATTTCATCGCATGCGCAGTGAGTCACGTCGCGTCACATGCGCGTAGCATCGCTTTATATTGCATTTTATGTGCATCGCATCGCATGCTTATTGAGTCACGTCGCGTCACATGCGCATGGCATCGCTTGATATCGCCTTTCTTGTTCATCGCTTCGCATGCGCATTGAGTCACGTCGCATCACATGCGCATGGCATTGCTTGATATCGCATCTTATGTGCATCGCATCGCATGCGCATTGAGCCACGTCGCGTCACATGCGCATGGCGTCGCTTGATATCGCATCTCATGTGCATCGCATCGCATGCCCATTGAGTCACATCGCGTCACATGCGCATGGCATCGCTTGATATCGGATCTTATTGCATCGCATCGCATGCGCATTGAGTTACGTCGCATCACATGCGCATGGCATCGCTTGATATCGCATCTTATGTGCATCGCATCGCATGCGCATTGAGTCACGTCGCGTCACATGCGAATGGCATTGCTAGATATTGCATTTTATGTGCATCGCATCGATGCGCATTGAGTAACGTCGCGTTACATTCGCATGGCATCGCTTGATATCGCATCTTATATGCATCGAATCGAATGCACAGTGAGTCACGTCGCGTCACATGCGCATGGCATCGCTTGATATGGCATTTTATGTGCATCGCATCGCATGCTTATTGAGTCACGTCGCGTCACATGCGCATGGCATCGCTTGATATCGCCTCTCTTGTTCATCGCATCGCATGCGCATTGAGTAACGTCGCATCACATGCGCATGGCATCGCTTTATATCGCATCTTATGTGCATCGCATCGCATGCGCATTTAGTCACGTCGCGTCACATGCGCATGGCATCGCTTGATATCGAATCTTATGTGCATCGCATCGCATGCGTATTGAGTCACGTCGCGTCACATGCCCATGGCATCGCTAGTTATGGCATCTTATCTGCATCGCATCGCATGCGTATTGAGTCACGTCGCACCACATGCGCATGACATCGGTCGACATTGCGTCTTATGTGCATCGCATCGAATGCATATTGAGTCACATCGCGTCACATGCGCATGGCATCGCTTGATATCGCATCTTCTGTGCTTCGCATCGCCGCGCATTGTGTGACATCGCGTCACATGCGCATGCATTGCTCGACATCGTACCTTATGTGCATCGCATGCACATTGAGTCACATCGCATCACACGCCCATGGCATCGCTCGACATCGCATTTTATGTGCATCGCATCGCATGCGCAATGAGTCGTGTCTCGTCACATTTGCATGGAATCGCTTGATATCGCATCTAATGTGCATCGCATCGCATGCGCATTGAGTCACGTCGCGTCAGATGCCCATGGCATTGCTTGATATCGCCTCTCATCTTCATCGCATCGCATGCGCATTGAGTCACGTCGCATCACATGCGCATGGCATCGCTCGACCTCGCATCTTAAGTGCATCGCATGCGCATTGAGTCACATCGCATCACCCGCGCATTGCATCACTCGACATCGCATCTTATGTGCATCGCATCGCATGCATATTGATTCGCATCGCGTCACATGCGCATGGCATCGCTTGATATCTCATCTTATGTGCATCGCATCGCATGCCCATTGAGTCACGTCGCATGACATGCGCATGGCATCGCTTGATATCGCATCTTATGTGCATCGCATCGAATGCGCATTGAGTCACGTCGCGTCACATGCGCATGGCATCGCTTGATATCGCATGTTATGTGGATTGCATCGCATGCGCAGTGAGTCACGTCGCAACACATGCGCATGGCATCACTTGATATCGCATTTCATGCGCATTTAGTCATGTCTCGTCACATGCGCATGGCATCGCTTGATATCGCATCTTATGTGCATCGCATCGCAGCGCATTGTGTCACATCGCGTCACATGCGCATGCATCGCTCGACATCGCAACCTATGTGCATCGCATTCGCATTGAGTCACATCGCATCACACGCCCATGGCATCGGTCGACATCGCCTTTTATGAGCATGGCATCGCATGCGCATTGAGTCAAGTCCCGTCACATTTGCATGGCATCGCTTGATATCGCATCTTATGTGCATCGCATCGCATGCGCATTTAGTCACGTCGCGTCACATGCGCATGGCATCGCTTGATATCGCATCTTATGTGCATCGCATCGCATGCGCATTGAGTCACGTCGCGTCAGATGCGCATGGCATCGCTTGATATCTTCTCTCATCTTCATCGCATCGCATGTGCATTGAGTCTCGTCGCATCATATGCTTATGCCATCGCTTGATATTGCATCTCATGTGCATCGCATCGCATGCTCATTGAGTCACGTCGCGTCACATGCGCATGGCATCGCCTGATATTGCATCTTATGTGCATCGCATCGCATGCCCATTGAGTCACATCGCGTCACAGGCGCATGGCATCGCTTGATATCGCATCCTATGTGCATCGCGTCGCATGCGTATTGAGTCACGTCGCACCACATGCGCATGACATCGCTCGACATCGCATCTTTTGTGCATCAGATCGCATGCGCATTTAGTGACATCGCGTCATTAGCGCACGTCTTCGCTTGATATCGCATCTTATGTGCATCGCATCGCAGCGCATTGATTCACTTCGCGTCACATATGCATGCATCGCTCGAGATCTCATCTTATGTGCATCGCATGCGCATTGAGTCACATCGCATGACACGCGCATGGCATAAATAAATAAAATAAAAATTGGAATTCGGGTCGTGGTAAATTTCCATTCCCGGGCTTCTTAGGGTTTACCCCTCTTAAGCCTAGTGAGAAGAATTTTTATCTTGTTGTGTGCGCAGAGATATTTCCGTCGTGTGCGTACTCTTAGGGCAGATTGTCGTGTTTTGTTATACAATGATGTGTTAATTGGATAAAATATGTGCAAATATGTGTGTGTGTTTGTTATTGTGTATGTGTATATATGCATATTTTTTTTCTTCTTGTTTTTTGTTTTATTTTGTTTTTGTTGTCTTTTGTTTTTGTGTTTTTTTTATTTATTTATTTTTTTTAATAAAATGACATATTTGCACATTTACAATTTTGAATTTATGTCGGAAAAGGTCCGTGTCCCACAACCTGCCGCCGTCTCTTCTTCTGCCTGAAGACTGTTTCTCCAGTGCGATGTGCTTTATTTGTTCGCCGCTGCAACTCAGCTCTGTAGTGTTTGTTTCGTGTGTTTTTTGTTTGCTTGTAGTGGGGGGGGGGGTGATTAGATGTTCAATAGTGTCTGTAGATATTGTTCGACTTGTTTTTTTTGTTGCTCCTGGTGTTGGTCATAAATGTATATTAGCGTTAGTAGGGGTGGATTTTCGTGCTGTTTTTCTGGTGGGAGTGTTTGCATAGTGTGAGCTGTTCGTATAAGTGTTCTCCTGTGGGGTCTCGTATGTGCGTTGTGGATGTAGGTGAGCATTAGGTTGGCAATGTGCTTATCGATGGGGATTATTCTGGCATATTCATGGATCATCGTGTTTTTAAAGTTGGGGAAAAGTTTATTTGCGGTGCGTAGGCATTTTCGCTCGAATGCTTGGATGCTTGTCATTGTTGTTTTTGTTATGAGGGGCATTAGGGCGACTGCACCATACGTCAGGCATGGCCGAATGAGGCATTTATATAGTTTGGTTAGTATTTGCGTGTTCAGTCCCGTCTTGTTTAATTTGGCGAGGAAAGTGAGGGTGGAGTATATGGCTCTGGTATTGTTCAGTAGGGCCTTGTAGTGGGGTTTTACTGTCAGTTGGGTATTGATTTGTATCCCGAGGTATTTCACTGATTTGGCACATTTTATGGTTGTTTTGTTTAGTTTGAGGGTCAGGTTGTTGTGGCGGTATTTCCTCTTCTTTCGGATGACGATGGCTTGGGTTTTTTCTGCGTTGATTGATATACGCCATTTTTTGGTCCAGTCAATATATGCCTTGAGTTGAAGTTCCAATTGATGTTTTGCCTGGTCCGTCCGGGGCTTGTGCACCAGTACGCCGTATCGTCGTATCGTCGGCGTACTGGGCGAGCTGGATGCTGGGGTGTGTCTGCCGTGTATATAATGTAGAGGAGGCCTGATATTGCGCTCCCCTGGGGTGTGCCTGCATGTAGTGTGATGGCTTCGGATAATGTGTTGTCTAGTTTTATGTTGGCTGTTCTGCCGGTTAGAAAACTGGCGATCCATCTATTTTGAAATCGGTGAGCTTATACAGCAGACCATTAATCCAGCATTTATCGAAGGCCGCTTTTACGTCGAGAAATGCTGCGACCGTTGTATAGCCTAAATTGTGACCATTCTTGAATTCCAACATCACCCGAACCAGCTGGTCCTGGATGGTGATGTCGCTGCGGTAACCTGCTTGTGTCGTTGGGAGGAGGTTTTTTTGGTTGCATATTTTGTTTAGTCTCTTCACCATCACCCTCTCAAATATTTTAGAGAGGGTTGATGTGAGTGATATTGGCCTGTAGTTTCTATGGTCTGTATGGTCTTTTCCGGGTTTCTGGAACAGTAGTATGTGGGCAGTTTTCCATTTGGTGGGGTGATATCCGTACCGTAGCATGTTGTTGTATATGTCTCTGAGTAGTTTTATTGTATCTTTCGGTAGGTTCCTTAACATCTGGTAGGTGCTTTTTATCAATTTCCAGAATTTTGCTGGATCTCGTTTGTGTGATTGCGTAAGGTCGTGTAATTTCCTGTCCCAGTGTTGTCTGTTGTGTTTTTGTATGGCCTGCTTTACTTCCTCTTGTGCTTTGTTTAATATTGTCTTGTCTGCTGCGTTGTGCGTCTTTAGGTAGTTTCTGTGTGCTTTCCTCTTCCTTTTAATAAGACATATTATTTCTTTGGGGAGTGGTCTGCTATACGGGTTTATGTGGACTGTCTTGGTGGGTATTGCTGTGATGTGTGCTTGCATAATTATATCTGTCAGTGTTTGCGCTTGCTGGTCAATGTCATGTGTCGTCGTTGGTGTGGTGAGTACAGTGTTTCTTGTCTGTCGGGATGCTGTCTCCTTGAACAGTTCCCAGTCTGCGTTTTCGTAGTCCTTGACGGTTATGCTTCTGAATGCTTGTGTGTTCCATGGACCGGTTTTCATGGAGACAATGACTGGCATATGGTCCGTGTCGGGGGGTGCGTCTGTGGTGATGTCTTGTACGAGCGAGTAGGTTTGTTTGGAGGTGAGTATTTTGTCTGGTGAGCTATTGTTCTGGGTGCCTTGACCTATCCGTGTAGGGCCTGGTGTGAGGATGAGTTTGAGTTCGGTGTTTTTGAGTACCTTGATTAGGTCTCTGCCATGTCTGTTGGTGCGTTCGTCCAGAAGTTCCTTGTGGTTTGCGTTTAGGTCAGCTGCTATTATTAGATGTTTGTAGTTGTCGTGTAGGTAGGTGATTAATGTGGTAGGGAAATCTTTGTCAGGGGGAGCATAAATCTTGGCGATGTGTAGTTTACTTCTATTAACCGTGATTTGTATTAATAGAAATTCCAGTTCTTGAAAGGCTTGGGGGGTGGTTACTTGTGTCGGGCTTAGTTCGCTCTTCACAAGCACCATTACCCCGCCTCCAGTCCCGTGTGGCCTATCCTTCCTAAACACTGTGAGCGGTTGGAACGTGAAGTTTCTTTTCCTGTTTACTTTTGTCTCGTTAATAGTTATTATATCGGCGCTGTGGTGTGTTAAGAGGTCTTGGAGTTGCTGTCTCTTGCCGGTAATTCCATTAATGTTTATATGTAGTAGTTTAATATTGTGTCTTACTTGGGTGTGTGCTCTGTTTCCCGCCATTTCTGGTTGTGCTTATCTTCCTTGCGCGGTGTTTGTTGATCCTATTGTTTTATGTCTTGGATGAAGATGGCGAGCTGGTTCCCCAATTTTGCGGTGTCTATTGATTTTTTGAGTGTTTTTTGGGCTGTTGTCTTTATATTGTGCAGCAGCCTTCTTCGTTGGTGTGGTGGTGTGGAGTCGTACAATGGTGGTATAATCGTTGACATTATTTGTGTGATGATGGTTTGGGTGACGTCGTTTATGTAAGCTGTTATGTTCTTCTGTATGTTGGTTATTTGGTTCTGCAAGTCCTGTATCTGTTCGCTCGAGTGTTCTATAACTTGCTTTAATGTGCCGGTTGTTTCTTTTGCGGTCATTTCTTTCTTGGCTGCGGGTATACTGGGGAAATTTTATGGTTGTCCAGGTGGTGTCTTGTCTGGGCTGAGGGGGGGTCGGCAGGTTATGGGGGAAAATGTGTGTCTCTGCTATCTGTGTTGTTTTTGTAGGGGGTGTCCTTGGGTATTTGGGGCATTTAACTTGCCCAGTGAAATGTCCGAGCCGGTCGCAGGTAGCACAGTATGGCGCTGCGTGCTTGATATGTTTGCATTTCTGTGTTTGGGACTTCTGGCCGCAGTGGAAACAGGTTGGGTTCTGTTCGGGACAGTTTTCCTTCTGGTGGCCGTATTGCTGGCACTGGCCGCACGGGATGTGGCGCTCAGTGTGGCGGGAGCGCTAGGCTCGAAAAACCTGTTTTTCGATGATCGCCCCTTGGTGTAGGATGGTGGTGATCGTGGCGACGTCGGTGCTGAACACGCGTACTAGGGGTGTAGGTTTGTCGTGGCTTATTATCCGCGATACCTTGTTGATGCTTATATAATCTTCCTGGATGCCGGCGAGAATGACGTCATCGGGGATGTCTTGTGGAATGCCCTTTAGCACTGCCGTTAAGGTCTTTCTGGGTTTTTCCTGTGGTTTTTCGGTGTCTTGGGTGGTTTCCAGGTTTGTTGCGTATTTTGCTTGTTTGCCAAAGTGATGTTGAGGGATTCCCTGTTTGAACGTTGTGACTGCTTGTTGATGTTTGAAAATCAGGGCAGGTGTATTCCGGGGACGGTATATGCGTTGCACGCGGAAAAGGGATTCTGCCGCTTGCTGGTGTTTCTCTAGAAGTGATTTTACGAGCCAGGCATTGTGCTTCTCGGGGTCGCAATTCAGTATGTATATGGGGAAATGGCCGTGTGGTACTGCTGGTGTGTTTGGGCGGGGCGGTTGCTGATAGCGTGAGGCGCTGGGGATTGATTCGGTGCTGGTGTTGAGTGTACAAGAGTCGCTAGAGTTGCTGCTGATGTCGTGGTTGTGGGACCGGGTCGTGCGTGTCGTTTGTCTCGTATGTCCGGACGTGGTGGCGGTTTCGGTGTCAGATTTGGATTTGGATTTGGTTTAAGGGCGCTCAACTTCAAGGTCATCAGCGCCCTTAAAAGATTCATGGCAATAGCCAGGTTTAAATTTCACTCAAAAAATAAAAATACTAGAAACAACAAAATATACAAAGGTAAAAAGCAGTGGCCATAGCCAGATATGAAACAAGGTGATAAATATGTCCAAAAGCAGAAACAGATAATTAAAAAATTCTAAATCCTCAAATTGATATTACACTCCGCTAAAAAATTAAAAACTCTATCAACCGCTGTTTTGTCGTCCGCTAGAACTTCTGCAAGTCTGGCAGGCAGCTGCAGAGAATCCCGAAGGTGCGCTAGAGAGCAACACTCTAGCAACACGTGGCGAACTGACAAAAGGTTGTCACACAGCGGACATAGAGGCGCAGGGTCCCTTTTAAATAGGTAACCATGCGAAAAATTGCATTGCCCTATTCTTAATCGAGCCAAACTAACCTCCTCGCGACGAGATGTGCGACAGGAAGTTACCCAGTTTATCGGAAGTTCTTTCACTTCTCTAAGCTTATTACCGCGGAGACTTGACCACTCGTCGTGCCAGGACGACAGCACCGCTCTCCGCACTTCAAGCCTAAAGTCTTCCGAAGTAACACGTGAGATGGTAATACTGGGTTCTGTAGTTGCCGTCTTTGCTGCTAAATCTGCCATTTCATTCCCCGGCAAACCTACGTGACCAGGAATCCATGCACACACCACGTCAACGCCAGAAGCGTGTAAAACATGGAGGGCATCCTGGATACGTTGTACAATAGGGTGGGGGTTGTACAACTGACAAAGGCTCTGCAGTGCACTAAGGGAATCGCTCAAAATCAGGCAGTCACCTAATTTACGACGGCGAACATACAAAACGGCTCGATAAATTGCATAAAGCTCTGCAGTAAAAATGGAGGTGCTATTTGGAAAACCGAATGTATATGGTTCGGTTCCATAAACATAAGCACATCCAACACCGTTAGAGCCCTTTGACCCATCGGTGTAAATATATCGACGGTCAGAGTAGCCTGACAAAAATTCTAAGAAACACGTGCGGATACTTGAAATAGGCATCGTGGACTTCTGGTGTATGGTCATCCCAAGATCTACATGGGGCGTACCAGATAGCCAAGGGGGGTAAAGTCTCTCGCCCTTGGCGAACATCACAGGCAGTTCCACTCCAAGCTTCACTAGGAGCTCTTGGAAACGGAACCCCGCAGACTTTGGATTAAGGGAGCTATTTCTATATCGTTCTCTTAGCGTGGTGGTGAAAAAAGAAGCGAACGTTGGGTGCTTAGGCATACATCTAAGCGCACAACCATAATTTGCCAAGAGAATCTCACGCCGATATTGCAGAGGAGGTTCTGCGGACTCGGCGTAAAGGCTCACCACTGGGCTTGTTGGAAAAGCTCCTGTTGCAATGCGGATGCCCCTATTATGGACCACGTCTAATCTTCTCAGCACAGATGGTCGTGCTGACGAATAAACAATACACCCATAGTCTAGCTTGGATCGAACCAATGCGCGATATATTCGCAACAAAATTGTCCGATCCGCTCCCCACGATTTGCCATTCAGTACTCGCATAATATTTAGGGAACGGTCACATCTCGCTCTTAGCTGTGCAATATGCGACGACCAACTAAGCTTCCTGTCCAAGATCAAACCCAGGAAGCGCGTCTCTTCTGCGAAGGGAAGTATATATGGACCAAAGCGGAGCGAAGGTGGTAATCGTCTCCTACGGCGCCAGAAATTAACGCAGATTGTTTTCTCAGTTGAGAAACGGAAGCCGTTTTTCACGCTCCATTCTCTAAGGTTGTCCAAACATTGCTGCAGGCGCCGTTGTAAAAACGCCGTGCGCTGAGAAGTGCAATAGACAGCGAAATCGTCTACGAATAGGCATGACGAAACTCCAGGTGGAACACATTTCCAGATGGAGTTAATTGCTATAGCAAAGAGCGTGACACTTAGCACCGAACCCTGAGGTACTCCCTCCTCCTGAACAAAAGAATTAGAAAACACCGAGCCGACCCTTACTCGGAAAAAGCGGTCCTTCATAAACTCCTGAATGAAAAGTGGTAGGCGTCCACGTATGTTCCAGGCATACAGGGAACGTAGAATCCCTACTCGCCAGCACGTATCATAAGCCTTCTCAAGATCGAAAAATATGCCAACGGTTTGACAGTTCTTCATAAAGCCGTCCATTATCTGTGTCGATATTGACACAAGATGGTCAACGGTTGAACGGCGTCGTCGAAAACCACACTGGATGTTAGTCAGTAGGTTACGTCTTTCTAACCACCATACCAATCGTCCATTGATCATGCGTTCCATCACCTTGCAAACGCAGCTGGTGAGGGAAATAGGACGATAGCTGGAGGGAAGATGACGGTCCTTTCCAGCCTTCAAGATGCGAAAAACGGTGGCCTCCCGCCAATTTTCTGGGAGTATACTGTCAACCCAAACACGATTGTAGACCTCGAGCAGGAATGCCTTACCTTCAGGAGAGAGCCGTTGTAACATTTGTACATGAATACCGTCCGGTCCTGGTGCTGAACATCGCGAAGATTTCACGGAATACTCCAGCTCTGCCATGGTGAAAAGGCGATTGTAATCTTCTGCGTTTCTAGAACGAAACGAGAAGCCTTGAGATTCCACCTGAGTTTTAATTGGAAGGAACTCAGGGGAGTAGTTTTCCGAGCTAGACACTTGTACGAAAGCACTGCCGAAGGTATTGGCCACTTCAAATGAATCAACAACAGCTCCTGTGGCTGTTTTTAGTCCCGCTATTGGTATTTGGGTCGTTTTAGCTGCAACACGTCTTAATCTATCCCACACAACCGAGGAAGGTGTGTGTGTCGGTTAAATGAAGCTACAAATTTGCTCCATGATGACTTTTTGCTATCCTTAATGACTGGTCTGGACCTCGCGCGCATTTTCTTGTATTCGATCAGGTTTTCCAAAGTAGGGTGACGTTGGAAAACCCTAAGTGCACGCCTTCGAGCACGAATGGCATTCCGACATTCTTCCGTCCACCAGGGGACGGGAAATCGACGGGGGTGTGTAGTCGACCGCGGAATCGATTGTTCAGCAGCAGAGAGAATCGTCTCCGTGAGATGCTGCGCCAAATTATTCACTGAATCGTGCTCGTTGTACGTAAAGACAGCCAACTGGGTGTAAAGGTTCCAGTTGGCATGGTCCAAAGGCCATCTGGGCATACGTGTGGAATATGTATGTTGCGTCAAGAGATTAATAAGACATGGGAAGTGGTCACTAGAGTGTAAATCAGAGATGACATTCCATTGTAAGGAGACTGCCAACTGAGGTGAACAAACTGCAAGGTCAAGATGCGAGAAACTATTGTGAGAGTCCGAAATGAATGTAGGCTCTCCAGTGTTGAGGAGAGCTAAGTTGTGACTGTCCAAAAGATCGGAAATGAGTTTACCTCTCGCACAAGCGCGACTTGAACCCCAAAGTGGGTCGTGCGCATTGAAGTCTCCCACCAACAGAAACGGTGTTGGCAACTGGGATACTAGATCTTCTAAATCAATGTGCGAGAAGTCATGGGACGGAGGCAAATAAACATTACAGATGGTGAAATGAATGTTTGGCAGTTTAATCCATACAGCAACTGATTGTATATCAGAGTGCAATGGTAGAGATTGCATATACACGTCATCTCTCACAAGTATCATAGCGCCGCCATGTGCCGGAACACCCTCTTCTGGTATAACATCACACCGTACTGGGGTGTATCGCCTTAGATGGAAAGCGTCTCGAGGACGCAGCTTAGTCTCTTGCAAACATGCGACCAGATGTTCGTTTTCTTTGAGCAAGAGCTCAAGTTCTGTTCTTTGAGTTCGAATGCCACGTACGTTCCATTGTAGGATAGCCATATTGCATTGTGTATGGGATAGGTAATTCCAAGGTAACTCTTCATTACTTTGGAGCAGGCGGTTGTCGAACTAATTTAGCCCTTCTGTCTCTTGGGCTGACGTTCTTTTCGGACGCTTTTCGCGCCTCTTTTCCACTGGGGGTCTCCCAGTGTGGGCAGATTGGTGCAAATCCATGTCCTCTGCCGAGGACGTGCGTCTTCCCATAGCAAACCTGGGTTCGAGTGTCTCGAACCGGTTGCTAATGGGGACCGGCGAAGATGAAAGACGTCGGTCTGAGTCCACCCCTGAAGATTCCCCAGAAGAGGATCTTCGAGGAGATCTCCTTGGAATCTTATATCCCTTTGATGTACTGGGATGAGCCTTATCTTCCTTGAGGAAATCGTTCTTTGTGTAGTTCTTCTTAAACTTTATCGGCGAGGCATTGTAAATAACAGGTTTGCTAGTCTTCTGTGTCGAGTTTGGCATTTTCGTTGGTGATCGAACAGTTGAGTTTTTTTCACCAACAGATTTTGTACACGTTGATACAGATGTGCGCGCTGATTTTGAAGGCTTTCGTATAGAGCTACGGGCAACAAGTGTTTTTTCAGAAATTGTTTCCCCATTGAAATCGCTGGTCTGAGTTGCGATCTCTCTGCTCGCTACCGCTTTAGCTGCGACTGAGCTATAGGTTCCGGATCTGGGAACAGAGGGTTGGCGTAGACGCAGGAGCTTCCGGGCTTCTGAGAAGGGCACCTTCTCTTTAACCCGTATCTCTTGGATCGCTCTTTCCTCTACAAAGCGGGGGCAGTCTCGGGAACTAGATGGATGTTCACCTCTGCAGTTCACACATGAAGGAGCTGTAGTACATGCACCATCGTGGGATTCATCTCCACATTGTGGGCATGTAGCTAGTCCCTTACAAAGCTCACTTGTATGTCCAAAGCGCTGGCACTTAAAACACCTGAGTGGGTTCGGGATGAACGGCCTAACTTCGATGGATTCATACCCTGCCTTAATCCTTTGCGGGAGATCTACCCGATCAAAGGTCAGGAACAGGGTTTTAGTTGGCTTCAACTCACCACCTTCTTTACGTTGAACCCAGTAAACGTGTATGACGTCTTGCTCCGTCAGATTCTCTTGAATGTCCTCATTGGATAATCCTTCCAATGCACGGGTATTTATCACACCGCGCGAGGAGTTCAAGGTTCTGTGCATCTCGACGCGTACTGGATAACTTGCTAGCATGTTCGCTTTCAATATCTTAGCTGCCTGGGTAGCTGAATGTGCTTCAACCAGGAGCGTTCCATTGCGAGATCTACTGCATGATTTTACTGGACCAGCAATATTACCCAAACCCTTTTGAATTTTAAATGGGCTCACCGATAGAAATTTTTTATCTCCCTCAGTTCTAGATATGGCTAAGTAGCAAGGACCACTCGACTCTGCTTCTTCCTTTACACAGACTTTACTTTGTTTGGTTTTGTTATGAGTTTTCGTACTCATGGCGATGTTATCCTCCACCATTGCAGATGTCTCCGATGGCATGCTCACATCCTGGGCGCCACCCCGGCTTAGGTGAGAGTCCTGGCCTGGACCTTGCTCACCCTAGGGTCTCACCTCCCAATGTATAGACAGAGGGACCCAATCGCCTTCAGGAGTGCATCAGCTCATGCAATGGCCCCTCCCCGGGACTGACCTTTATCAGCGGATACGCACACAGATCCTACATGATAACCAGGGGCTGGGACTTACGCGATTACTCAGTCACCCCTTGCGTCACCCCATCCTCCGACGACCCGCGCGTAGGTTATCCATCAGACTGTGTACAGGGAGGTAACAGGTGGGAGGTCAAACACAAAAGTGGACCAAAGTTGATTGGGCGTTTCGCATGTGCCCTCTCACTTCTTGAAGGAACCCAATCGAGAGTATGTCTCGGGGCCCCGGGTACGCCAAACCTGTACCTACCGTAGTAGGAGCCCCTGGGGGAGTTTGATTTCAGAGTCCTCTTCTCCTAGATGAGTTGTCGACCAAGACTACCGAGCCCCATCTACCCGTTTGGAATGTTCTTTGCTTCCCCTCACCTCTTGCCTAACAGTAGTCGAAAGAACACTTAGTAGGCCGTCTGGTTCAGGTACTGAGCCCCTCCGGCACGACAAGGCGACACTCCTTCGAAGGGGATCGCGTCACAGGCGCATGCCATCGCTTAATATCGCATCTCATATGCATCGCTTCGCATGCGCATTGAGTCACATCGCGTCACATGCGCATGGCATCGCTTGATATCGCATTTTATGTGCATCGCATTGCATGGGCATTGAGTCAAATCGCATCACATGCGCATGGCATCGCTTTATATCGCATCTCATGTGCATCGCATCGCATGCGCATTGAGTCACATTGCGTCACATGCCCAATGCATCGCTCGACATCGCATCATAGGTTCATCGCATCTCATGCGCATTGAATCGCATCACATGTGCATGTCATAGCTTGATATAACATCTTATGTGCATTGCATCGCATGCGTATGGAGTCAGATCGAGTCACATGCGCATGGCATCGCTTGATTTCGCATCTTATGTGAATCACATCACATGCGCATCGCATCGTTTGATATTGCATCTTATGTGCATCGCATTGCAAGTGCATTGGGCCACATCGCGTCACATGCGCATGGCATCGCTTGATATCGCATCTTAAGTGCATCGCATTGCATGCCCATTGAGTCATGTTGCGGCACATGCGCATGGCATCCGTTTATATCGCATTTATGTGCATGGCATCGCATGCGTCTTGAGTCACATCGCGTCACAAGCGCATAGCATCGCTTGATATCTCATCCTATGTGCATCGCAAAACATGCGCATGGCATCGCTTGATATCGCATCTTATGTGCATCGCATCGCATGATCATTGAGTCACATCGCTTCACATGCGCACGGCATCGCTCGACATCGCATCTTATGTGCATCGCATGAGCATTGAGTCACATCGCGTAACATGCGCATGCTATCGCTTGATATTGCATCTTATGTGCATCCCATGCGCATTGATTCACATCGCGTCACATGCGCATAGTATCGCTTGATATTGCATCTTATTTGCAGCGCATCGCATGCGCATTGAGTAACGTCGCATCACATGCGCATGGCATCGCTTGATATCGCATCTTAAGTGAATCGCATCGCATGCGCATTGAGTCACAACGAATACCATGCACATGGCATTGCTGATGTCGCATTTTATGTGCACCGCATTGCAAGTGCATTGGGTCACATCGCGTCACAAGCGTGACATCGCTTGATTTCGCATCTTATGTGCATCGCATGTGCATGCCCATTAAGTCACATTGCCTCACATGCGTATGGAATCGCTATTTATCGCATTTATGTGCATCGGAGAGCATGCGTATGGAGTCAGATCGCGTCACATGCGCATGGCATCGCTTGATTTCGCATCCTATGTGAATCGCATCACATGCGCATCGCATCGTTTGATATCGCATCTTATGTGGATCGTATTGCAAGTGCATTGGGTCACATCGCGTCACATGCGCATGCCATCGCTTGATATCGCATCTTATGTGCATCGCATCGCATGTCCATTGAGTCACATCGCTCCACATACGCATGGCATCGCTCGACATCGCATCCTATGTGCATCGCATGCGCATTGAGTCACATCGCGTCACATGCGCATGCCATCGCTTGATATCTCATCCTATGTGCATCGTATCACATGCGCATGGCATCGCTTGATATCGCATCTTATGTGCATCGCATCGCATGTCCATTGAGTCACATCGCTCCACATGCGCATGGCATCGCTCGACATCGCATCCTATGTGCATCGCATGCGCATTGAGTCACATCGCGTCACATGCGCATGCCATCGCTTGATATCGTATCTTATGTGCATCGCATGCGCATTGATTCACATCGCATCTGTTTTGCATGGCATTGCTTGATGTCGCATCTTATGTGCATCGCATCGCAAGCGCATTGAGTCACATCGCGCCTTATGCGCAAGCCATCGCTTGATATCGCAGCTTATATGCATCGCATCGTATGCACATTGAGCCACATCGCATTACATGCGCTTGGGATCCCTTCTTATCGCATCTTATGTGCATCGCATTGCGTGCGCATTGAGTCAAATCGCTTCACATCCGCATGCCATCGCTTAATATGGCATCTCATATGCATCGCTTCGCATGCGCATGAGTCACATCGCGCCACATGTGCATGGCATCGCTTGATATCGCATCTTATCTGCATCGCATCGCATGCGCATTGCGTCACATCGCGTCACATGCGCATGGCATCGCTTTATATCGCATCTCATGTGCATCGCATCGCATGCACATTGAGCCACATCGCGTCACATGCGCATGGCATCACTTGATATCGCAGCTTATGTGCATCGCATGGCATGCGCATTGAGTCGCATCGCATCACATGTGCATGTCATAGCTTGATATAACATCTTATGTGCATTGTATCGCATGCGCATTGCGTCTGATCGCGTCACATGCGCATGGCGTTGCTCGACATTGCACCTTATGTGCAGCGCAATTCAAGTGCATTGGGTCACATCGCGTCACAAGCATCGCATCGCTCGATATCGCAGCTTATGTGCATCGCATCGTATGCACATTGAGCCACATCGCATTACATGCGCTTGAGATCCCTTCTTATGTGCATCGCATTGCATGCACATTGAGTCACATCGCATCCCATGCGCATGGCGTCGCTTGATATCGCATCTTATGTGCAACGCATCTCTAGCGCATAGAGTCACATCGCGTCACATGCGCATGCCATCGCTTAATATCGCATCTCATATGCATCGCTTCGCATAGGCAATGAGTCACATCGCGTCACATGCGCATGGCATTGCCTTTTATCGAATTTATGTGCATCGCTTCGCATGTGTATTCAGTCACATCGCATCACATGCGCATCGAATTGTTTGATATCGCATCTTATGTGCATCGCATTGCAAGTGCATTGGGTCACATCGCGTCACATGCGCATGGCATCGCTTGATATCTCATCTTAAGTGCAACGCATCGCATGCCCATTGAGTCATATTGCGTCACATGCGCTTGGTATCGCTTGTTATCGCATTTATGTGCATGGGATCGCATGCGTATTGGGTCACATCGCGTCACATGCGCATGGCATCGCTTGATATCGCATCTTAAGTGCAACGCATCGCATGCCCATTGAGTCACATTGCGTTACATACGCTTGGCATCGCTTGTTACCGCATTTATGTGCATCGCATGGCATGCGTGTTGTGTTACATCGCGTCACATGCGCAAGGAATCGCTTGATATCGCATCTTATGTGCATCGCATCGTATGCGCATTAGGCCACATCGCATTGCATGCGCATGGCATCGCTTGATCTCGCATCTTTTGTGCATCGCATCGCATGCGCATTGAGTCACATCGCAACCCATGCGCATGGCATCGCTTGATATCGAATCTTATGTGCATCGCAACGCATGCGCATTGAGTAACATCGCGTCAATGCGCATGGCATCGCTTTATATCGCATCTCATGTGCATTGCATAGCATGCGGATTGAGTCACATCGCGTCACATGCGCCATGCATCGCTCGACATCGCATCATAGGTGCATCGCATCGCATCACATGTGCATGTCATAGCTTGATATAACATCTTATGTGCATCGCATTGCAAGTGCATTGGGTCACATCGCGTCACAAACGTGGCATCGGTTGATATCGCATCTTATGTGCATCCCATCGCATGCCTATTGAGTCACATTGCGTCACATGCTCATCGCATCGCTTATCGCATTTATGTGCATCGCATGGCATGCGTATTGAGCATCATCGCATCCGATGAGCATGGCATCGCATTATACGGCATCTTATGTGCATCGCATCACATGCGCATTGTGTTAAACCGCGCCACATGCGCAAGGCATGGCTTGATATCGCATCTCATGTGCATCGCATCGCATGCGCATTGAGCCACGTCGCATCACATGTGGATGGCATGGCTTGATATCGCATCTTATGTGCATCGCATCGCATCCTATTGAGTCACGTCGCGTCACATGCGCATGGCATCCCTTGATATCGCATCTTATGTGCATGCGCATAGCTTGATATCGGATCTTATGTGCACCGCATCGCATGCGATATGAGTCACATCGCATCACATGCGCATGGCATCGCACGACAACGCATCTTATGTGCATCGCATCGCATGCGCATTGAGTCACGTCGCGTCACATGCACATGGCATCGCTTGAATTCGCATCTCATGTGCATCGCATGCACATTGAGTCACGTTGCATCACAAGCGCACGGCATCGCTTGATATCGCATCTTACGTGCATCGCATTCGCATTGAGTCACAGCGCGTCACATGCGCATGGGATGACTTGATATCGCATCTTATGTGCATCGCATCGCATGCGATTTGAGTCACATCGCATCACGTGCGCATGGCATCGCACGAAAACGCATCTTATGTGCATCGCATCGCATGCGCATTGAGTCACTTCGCATCACATGCGTATGGCATAGCTTGATATCGGATCTTATGTGCATCGCATCGCATGCGATATGAGTCACATCGCATCACATGCGCATGGCATCGCACGACAACGCATCTTATGTGCATCGCATCGCATGCGCATTGAGTCACGTCGCGTCACATGCACATGGCATCGCTTGAATTCGCATCTCATGTGCATCCCATGCACATTGAGTCACGTCGCATCACATGCGCATGGCATCGCTTGATATCGCATCTTATGTGCATCGCATCGCAAGCGCATTGAGTCACGTCGTGTCACATGCGCATGGCATCGCTTGATGTGGCATCTTATGTGAAACGCATCGCATGCTTAATCAGTCACGTCGCGTCACATTCGCATGGCATCCCTTGATATCGCATCTTATGTGCATCGCATTCGCATTGAGTCACAGCGCGTCACATGCGCATGGGATGACTTGATATCGCATCTTATGTGCATCGCATCGCATGCGATTTGAGTCACATCGCATCACGTGCGCATGGCATCGCACGACAACGCATCTTATGTGCATCGCATCGCATGCGCATTGAGTCACGTCGCGTCACATGCACGTGGCATCGCTTGATTTCGCATCTCATGTGCATCGCATGCGCATTGAGTCACGTCGCATCACAAGCGCACGGCATCGCTTGATATCGCATCTTACGTGCATCGCAATGCATGCGCATTGAGTGACATCTCATCACATGCGCATGGCATCGCTCGAAATCGCATCTTATGTGCATCGCATTGCAAGTGCATTGGGTCACATCGCGTCACAAACGTGGCATCGGTTGATATCGCATCTTATGTGCATCGCATCGCATGCCTATTGAGTCACATTGCGTCACATGCTCATCGCATCGCTTATCGCATTTATGTGCATCGCATGGCATGCGTATTGAGCCACATCGCATCCGATGAGCATGGCATCGCATTATACGGCATCTTATGTGCATCGCATCGCATGCGCATTGTGTTAAACCGCGCCACATGCGCAAGGCATGGCTTGATATCGCATCTTGTGTGCATCGCATCGCATGGCTATTGAGTCACATTGGGTCACATGCTCATGGCATCGCTTATCGCATTTATGTGCATCGCATGGCATGCGCATTGAGCCACATCGCATCCGATGAGCATGGCATCGCATTATATGGCATCAATGGTGCATCGCATCTCATGTGCATTGTGTTACATCGCGTCAAATGCGCAAGGCAAGGCTTGATATCGCTTCTTATGTGCATCGCATCGTATGCGCATTGAGCCACATCGCATTACATGCGCATGGGATCCCTTCATATCGCATCTTAAGTGCATCGCAACGCATGCGCATTGATTCACATCGCTGCACATGCGCATGGCATCGCTCGATATCGCATCATATGTGCATCGCATCGCATGGATGTTGAGTCACATTGCGTCACATGCGCATGGCAACGTTTTATATCGCATCTCATGTGCATTGCATCGCATGCGCATTGAGTCACATCGCATCACATGTGCATGTCATAGCTTGATATAACCTCTTATGTGCATTGCAGAGCATGCGCATTGAGTCTGATCGCGTCACATGCGCATGGCAACGCTTGATGTCGCATCTTATGTGCATCGCTTCGCAAGCGCATTGAGTCACCTCGCGCCTTATGCGAAAGCCATCGCTCGATATCGCAGCATATGTGCATCGCATCGTATGCGCATTGAGCCACATCGCATTACATGCGCCTGGGATCCCCTCTTATCGCATCTTATGTGCATCGCATTGCATGCGCATTGTCCCACATTGCATCCCATGCGCATGGCATCGCTTGATATCGCATCTTATGTGCATCGCATCGCTAGCGTATTGAGTCACATCGCGTCACTTGCGCATGCCATCGCTTAATATCGCATCTCATATGTATCGCTTCGCATGCGCATTAAGCCACATCGCGTCACATGCGCATGGCACCGCTTGATATCGCATCTTTTGTGCATCGCATCGCATGCACATTGAGTCACATCGCGACACATGCGCATGGCATCGCTTTATATCGCATCTCATGTGCATCGCATAGCATGCGCATTGAGTCACATCGCGTCGCATGCGCAATGCATCGCTCAACATCGCATGTTATGTGCATCGCATTGCAAGTGCATTGGGTCACATCGCGTCACAAGCGTGGCATCGGTTGATATCGCATCTTATGTGCATCGCATCGCATGCCCATTGAGTCACATTGCGTCACATGCGCTTGGCATCGCTTGTTATCGTATTTATGTGCATGGCATCGCATGCGTATTGGGTCACATCGTATACCATGCGCACGGGATCGCTTGTTATCGCATTTATGTGCATCGCACGGCATGCGTATTGAGCCACATCGCATCCGATGCGCATGGCATCGCTTGATATCGCAACTTACGTGCATCGCATCGAATGTCCATTCAGTCACATTGCGTCACATGCGCATGACATCGCTTATCGCATTTATTTGCATCGCATGGTATGCGTATTGAGCCACATCGCATCCGATGAGCTAACATCGCTTGATATCGCATCTTATGTGCATGGCATCTCATGCGCATTGAGTCACGTCGCGTCACATGCCCATGGCATCGCTCGCCATCGCATCTTATGTGCATCGCATGCGCATTGAGCCGCATCGCGTCACATGCGAATGCTATCGCTTGATATTGCATCTTATGTGCATCGCATCGCAAGTGCATTGAGTCACATCACGTCATATGCGCATGATAACGCTTGATATCGCATCTCATGTGCATCGCATCGCATGCGCATTGAGCCACGTCGCATCACATTTGGATGGCATGGCTTGATATCGCATCTTATGTGCATCGCATCGCATCCTATTGAGTCACGTCGCGTCACATGCGCATGGCATCCCTTGATATCGCACCTTATGTGCATCGCATTCGCATTGAGTCACAGCGCGTCACATGCGCATGGCACCACTTGATATCGCATCTTATGTGCATCGCATCGCATGCGCATTGAGTCACTTCGCATCACATGCGTATGGCATAGCTTGATATCGGATCTTATGTGCATCGCATCGCATGCGATATGAGTCACATCGCATCACATGCGCATGGCATCGCACGAAAACGCATCTTATGTGCATCGCATCGCATGCGCATTGAGTCACGTCGCGTCACATGCACATGGCATCGCTTGAATTCGCATCTCATGTGCATCGCATGCACATTGAGTCACGTCGCATCACATGCGCATGGCATCGCTTGATATCGCATCTTATGTGCATCGCATCGCAAGCGCATTGAGTCACGTCGTGTCACATGCGCATGGCATCGCTTGATGTGGCATCTTATGTGCAACGCATCGCATGCTTAATCAGTCACGTCGCGTCACATTCGCATGGCATCCCTTGATATCGCATCTTATGTGCATCGCATTCGCATTGAGTCACAGCGCGTCACATGCGCATGGGATGACTTGATATCGCATCTTATGTGCATCGCATCGCATGCGATTTGAGTCACATCGCATCACATGCGCATGGCATCGCACGACAACGCATCTTATGTGTATCGCATCGCATGCGCATTGAGTCACGTCGCGTCACATGCACGTGGCATCGCTTGATTTCGCATCTCATGTGCATCGCATGCGCATTGAGTCACGTCGCATCACAAGCGCACGGCATCGCTTGATATCGCATCTTATGTGCATCGCATCGCATGCGCATCGAGTTACGTCGCGTCACATGCGCATGGCATCGCTTGATATCGCATCTTAAGTGTATCACATCGCATGCGTATTGAGTCACGTCGCGTCATATGCGCATAACAGCGCTTGATATCGCATCTTATGTGCATCGCATCGTAGCGCATTGAGTGACATCACGCCACATGCGCATGACATCGCTTGATATCGCATTTTATGTGCATCGCATCGCATGGGGAATGAGTCACATGCGCAAGGCATCGCTTCATAACGCATCTTATGTGCATCGCATAGCATGCGCATTGAGTCACATCGCGTCACATGCGCATGGCATCGCTTGATATCGCATCGCAGCGCATTGTGTCACATCGCGTCACATGCGCTGCATCGCTCGACATCGCAACCTATGTGCATCGCATTTGCATTGAGTCACATCGCATCACACGCCCATGTCATCGCTCGACATCGCATCTTATGTGCATCGCATCGCATGCCCATTGAGTCACATCGCGTCACATTCGCATGGCATCGCTTGATATCGGAACTTATGTGCATCGCATCGCATGCGCATTTGTCACGTCGCATCACATGCGCATGGCATCGCTTGATATCGCATCTTATGTGCAGCGCATCGCATTTGCATTGAGTCACGTCGCGCCACATGCGCATGGCATTGCTAGATATTGCATTTTATGTGCATCGCATCGATGCGCGTTCAGCCACGTCGCGTTACATGCGCATGGCATCAATTGATATCGCCTCATATATGCATTGCATCGCAATCACAGTGAGTCACGTCGCGTCACATTCGCATGGCATCCCTTGATATCGCATCTTATGTGCATCGCATTCGCATTGAGTCACAGCGCGTCACATGCGCATGGGATGACTTGATATCGCATCTTATGTGCATCGCATCGCATGCGATTTGAGTCACATCGCATCACATGCGCATGGCATCGCACGACAACGCATCTTATGTGCATCGCATCGCATGCGCATTGAGTCACGTCGCGTCACATGCACGTGGCATCGCTTGATTTCGCATCTCATGTGCATCGCATGCGCATTGAGTCACGTCGCATCACAAGCGAACGGCATCGCTTGATATCGCATCTTATGTGCATCGCAATGCATGCGCATTGAGTCACATCTCATCACATGCGCATGGCATCGCTCGAAATCGCATCTTATGTGCATCGCATCGTATGCACATTGAGCCACATCGCATTACATGCGCTTGAGATCCCTTCTTATGTGCATCGCATTGCATGCACATTGAGTCACATCGCATCCCATGCGCATGGCGTCGCTTGATATCGCATCTTATGTGCAACGCATCTCTAGCGCATAGAGTCACATCGCGTCACATGCGCATGCCATCGCTTAATATCGCATCTCATATGCATCGCTTCGCATAGGCAATGAGTCACATCGCGTCACATGCGCATGGCATTGCCTTTTATCGAATTTATGTGCATCGCTTCGCATGTGTATTCAGTCACATCGCATCACATGCGCATCGAATTGTTTGATATGGCATATTATGTGCATCGCATTGCAAGTGCATTGGGTCACATCGCGTCACATGCGCATGGCATCGCTTGATATCTCATCTTAAGTGCAACGCATCGCATGCCCATTGAGTCACATTGCGTTACGTACGCTTGGCATCGCTTGTTACCGCATTTATGTGCATCGCATGGCATGCGTGTTGTGTTACATCGCGTCACATGCGCAAGGAATCGCTAGATATCGCATCTTATGTGCATCGCATCGTATGCGCATTAGGCCACATCGCATTGCATGCGCATGGCATCGCTTGATCTCGCATCTTTTGTGCATCGCATCGCATGCGCATTGAGTCACATCGCAACCCATGCGCATGGCATCGCTTGATATCGAATCTTATGTGCATCGCAACGCATGCGCATTGAGTAACATCGCGTCAATGCGCATGGCATCGCTTTATATCGCATCTCATGTGCATTGCATAGCATGCGGATTGAGTCACATCGCGTCACATGCGCCATGCATCGCTCGACATCGCATCATAGGTGCATCGCATCGCATCACATGTGCATGTCATAGCTTGATATAACATCTTATGTGCATCGCATTGCAAGTGCATTGGGTCACATCGCGTCACAAACGTGGCATCGGTTGATATCGCATCTTATGTGCATCCCATCGCATGCCTATTGAGTCACATTGCGTCACATGCTCATCGCATCGCTTATCGCATTTATGTGCATCGCATGGCATGGGTATTGAGCCAAATCGCATCCGATGAGCATGGCATCGCATTATACGGCATCTTATGTGCATCGCATCACATGCGCATTGTGTTAAACCGCGCCACATGCGCAAGGCATGGCTTGATATCGCATCTTGTGTGCATCGCATCGCATGGCTATTGAGTCACATTGCGTCACATGCTCATGGCATCTCTTATCGCATTTATGTGCATCGCATGGCATGCGCATTGAGCCACATCGCATCCGATGAGCATGGCATCGCATTATATGGCATCTTATGTGCATCGCATCGCATGTGCATTGTGTTACATCGCGTCAAATGCGCAAGGCAAGGCTTGATATCGCTTCTTATGTGCATCGCATCGTATGCGCATTGAGCCACATCGCATTACATGCGCATGGGATCCCTTTATATCGCATCTTAAGTGCATCGCAACGCATGTGCATTGATTCACATCGCTGCACATGCGCATGGCATCGCTTGATATCGCATCTTATGTGCATCGTATCGCATGCATATTGAGTCACATGCGCATGGCAACGCTTGATGTCGCATCTTATGTGCATCGCATGCGCATTGAGCCGCATCGCGTCACATGCGAATGCTATCGCTTGATATTGCATCTTATGTGCATCGCATCGCAAGCGCATTGAGTCACATCACGTCATATGCGCATGATAACGCTTGATATCGCATCTTATGTGCATCGCATCGCAAGCGCATTGAGTCACATCACGTCATATGCGCATGATAACGCTTGATATCGCATCTCATGTGCATCGCATCGCATGCGCATTGAGCCACGTCGCATCACATGTGGATGGCAGGGCTTGATATCGCATCTTATGTGCATCGCATCGCATCCTATTGAGTCACGTCGCGTCACATGCGCATGGCATCCCTTGATATCGCATCTTATGTGCATCGCATTCGCATTGAGTCACAGGGCGTCACATGCGCATGGCACCACTTGATATCGCATCTTATGTGCATCGCATCGCATGCGCATTGAGTCACTTCGCATCACATGCGTATGGCATAGCTTGATATCGGATCTTATGTGCATCGCATCGCATGCGATATCAGTCACATCGCATCACATGCGCATGGCATCGCACGACAACGCTTCTTATGTGCATCGCATCGCATGCGAATTGAGTCACGTCGCGTCACATGCACATGGCATCGCTTGAATTCGCATCTCATGTGCATCGCATGCACATTGAGTCACGTCGCATCACATGCGCATGGCATCGCTTGATATCGCATCTTATGTGCATCGCATCGCAAGCGCATTGAGTCACGTCGTGTCACATGCGCATGGCATCGCTTGATGTGGCATCTTATGTGCAACGCATCGCATGCTTAATCAGTCACGTCGCGTCACATTCGCATGGCATCCCTTGATATCGCATCTTATGTGCATCGCATTCGCATTGAGTCACAGCGCGTCACATGCGCATGGGATGACTTGATATCGCATCTTATGTGCATCGCATCGCATGCGATTTGAGTCACATCGCATCACGTGCGCATGGCATCGCACGTCGCATCACAAGCGCACGGCATCGGTTGATATCGCATCTTATGTGCATCGCATCGCATGCCTATTGAGTCACATTGCGTCACATGCTCATCGCATCGCTTATCGCATTTATGTGCATCGCATGGCATGCGTATTGAGCCACATCGCATCCGATGAGCATCGCATCGCATTATACGGCATCTTATGTGCATCGCATCTCATGTGCATTGTGTTACATCGCGTCAAATGCGCAAGGCAAGGCTTGATATCGCTCCTTATGTGCATCGCATCGTATGCGCATTGAGCCACATCGCATTACATGCGCATGGGATCCCTTCATATCGCATCTTAAGTGCATCGCAACGCATGCGCATTGATTCACATCGCTGCACATGCGCATGGCATCGCTTAATATCGCATCTTATGTGCATCGCATCGCATGGATGTTGAGTCACATTGCGTCACATGCGCATGGCAACGTTTTATATTGCATCTCATGTGCATTGCATCGCATGCGCATTGAGTCACATCGCGTCACATGCGCATGGCATCGCTCGACATCGCATCATATGTGCATCGCTTCGCATGCGCATTGAATCGCATCGCATCAAATGTGCATGTCATAGCTTGATATAACCTCTTATGTGCATTGCAGAGCATGCGCATTGAGTCTGATCGCGTCACATGCGCATGGCAACGCTTGATGTCGCATCTTATGTGCATCGCTTCGCAAGCGCATTGAGCCACCTCGCGCCTTATGCGAAAGCCATCAATCGATATCGCAGCATATGTGCATCGCATCGTATGCGCATTGAGCCACATCGCATTACATGCGCCTGGGATCCCCTCTTATCGCATCTTATGTGCATCGCATTGCATGCGCATTGTCCCACATTGCATCCCATGTGCATGGCATCGCTTGATATCGCATCTTATGTGCATCGCATCGCTAGCGTATTGAGTCACATCGCGTCACTTGCGCATGCCATCGCTTAATATCGCATCTCATATGTATCGCTTCGCATGCGCATTAAGACACATCGCGTCACATGCGCATGGCACCGCTTGATATCACACCTTTTGTGCATCGCATCGCATGCACATTGAGTCACATCGCGACACATTCGCATGGCATCGCTTTATATCGCATCTCATGTGCATCGCATAGCATGCGCATTGAGTCACATCGCGTCGCATGCGCAATGCATCGCTCAACCTCGCATGTTATGTGCATCGCATTGCAAGTGCATTGGGTCTCATCGCGTCACAAGCGTGGCATCGGTTGATATCGCATCTTATGTGCATCGCATCGCATGCCCATTGAGTCACATCACGCAACATGCGCATGGAATCGCTTGATAGCGCATCTTATGTGCATCGCATCGCATGCGGATTGAGTCACATCAAGTCACATACGCACGGCATCGCTTGATATCGCATCTTATGTGCATCGCATCGCATGCACATTGAGTCAGGTTGCGTCACATGCGCATGGAATCGCTTGCTATCGCATCTTATGAGCATCGCATCGCATGCGCTTTGAGTCACGTCGCGTCACATGCGCATGGCATCTCATGATATCGTATCTTATGTGCAACGCGTCGTATGCGCATTGAGTCACGTCGCGTCACATGCGCATGGCATCCCTTGATATCGCATCCTATGTGCATTGCATCACATGCGCATTGAGTCACGTCGCGTCACATGCGCATGGCATCGCTTGATATCGTATCTCATGTGCATCGCATCGCATGCGCATTGAGCCACGTCGCGTCACATGCGCATGGCATCGGTTTATATCGCATCTTATGTGCAACGCATCGCATGCGCATTGAGTCATGTCTCGCATCGCTTTACATCGCATCTTATGTGCATCGCATAGCATGCGCATTGAGTCATGTCTCGCATCGCTTTACATCGCATCTTATGTGCATCGCATAGCATGCGCATTGAGTCACGTCGCGTCACAGGGGCATGGCATTGCTCTATATCGCATCTTATGTTCATCGCAACGCATGTGCATTGAGTCACGTCGCACCAGTTGCCCATGACATCGCTCGACATTGCATCTTATGTGCATCTCATCGCATGCGCATTGAGTCACGTCACGTCAGGTGCGCATGGCATCGCTTAATATCGCATTTTATGTGCATCGCATCGCAGCGCATTGTGACACATCGCGTCACATGCACATGGCATCGCTTGATATCACACCTTATGTGCATCTCATCGCATGCGCATTGAGTCACGTCGCGTATCCTGCGCATGGCATCGCTTGATATCGCATCTTATGGGCATCGCATGCGCATTGAGTCACATCGCGTCACATGCGCATGGCATCGCTTGATATCGCAACTTAAGTGCATCGCATCGCATGTATATTGAGTCACGTCGCGTCACATGCGCATGGCATCGCTTGATATCGCATCTTATGTGCATCGCATGCGCATTAAGTCACATCGCATCACACGCGCATGGCATCCTCGACATCGCATCTTATGTGCATCGCATCGCATGCGTATTGAGTCACATCGCGTCACATGCGGCTGGCATCGCTTGATATCGTATCTTATGTGCATTGCATCCACATGCGCATTTAGTCACTTCGCGTCACATACGCATGGCATCGCTTGATGTCGCATCTTATTTGCATCGCATCACATGCGCATTGAGCCATGTTTCGTCATATTTGCAAGGCATCGCTTGATATCGCATTTTATGTGCAACGCATCGCATGCTTATTGAGCCACTTCGCGCCACATGCGCATAGCATGCTTGATATCGCATCCCATGTGCATCTCATCGCATGCGCATTGAGTCACTTCGAGTCACATTTGCATGGCATCGCTTGATATCGCATCTCATCGCATGCGCATTGTGTCACGTCGCGTCACATTTCCATGGCATTGCTTGATATTGCATCTCATGTGCATCTCATCGCATGCGCATTGAGTCACATCGCGCCACATGCGCATGGCTTTGCTTGATATCGAATCTTATGTGCATCGCTTCCGAGCGCATTGAGTCACATCGCGTCACATGCCTATGCATCGCTCGAAATCGCATCTTATGTGCATCTCATGCGTATTGAGTCACATCGTATCACACGCTCATGGCATCGCTCGACATCGCATCTTATGTGCATCGCATCGCATGCTCATTGAGCCACGTCGGGTCACATTTGCATGGCATCGCTTGATATCGCATCTCATGTGCATCGCATCGCATGCGCATTGAGTTACGTCGCATCAGATGCGCATGGCATCGCTTGATATCGCATCTTATATGCATCGCATCGCATGCGCATTGATTCACGTCGCGTCGCATTCGCATGGCATTACTTGATATCGCACCTTTTGTGCATCGCATCGCATGCGCATTGAGTCATATCGCATCACTTGCGCATGGCATCGCTCGACAACGCATCTTATGTGCATCGCATCGCATGCGCATTGAGGCATGTGTCGTCACATTTGCATGTCATCGCTTGATGTCGCATCTTATGTTCATCGCATGTGCATTGAGTCACGTCGCACCACATGCGCATGACATCGCTCGATATCGCATCTCTTGTGCATCGCATTGCATGCGCATTTAGTGACATCGCGTCATATGCGCATGGCATCGCTTGATATCGCATCTTATGTGCATCGCATCGCATGCGCATTGCATGACATCGCGTCATATTCTCAAGGCATCACTTGATATCGCATCTTATGTGCATCGCATCCCAGCGCTTTGAGTCACATCGCGTCACATACGCATGCATCGCTCGACATCGCATCTTATGTGCATCGCATGCGCAATGGGTCACGTCGCGTCACATGCGCATTACATCGCTTGATATTGCATCTTATGTGTATCGCATCGCATGCGCATTGAGTGACATCGCGTCATATGCGCATGGCATCGCTTGATATCGCATCTTATGTGCATCGCATCGCAGCGCATTGAGTCACATACGCATGCATCGCTCGACATCGCATCTTATGTGCATCGCATGCGCATTGAGTCACATCGCATCACATGCGCATGGCATAGCTCGACATTGCATCATATGTGAATCGCATCGCTTGCCATTTGAGTCACATCGCATCACACGCGCATGGCATCGCTCGACATCGTATCTTATGTGCATCTCATCCCATGCGCATTGAGTCACAGCGCGTCCCATGTGCATGGCATCACTTGATATCGCATCTTATGAGCATCGCATCGCATGCGCATTGAGACACTTCGCATCACATGCACATGGCATCGCTTGATATCGCATCTTATGTGCATCGCATCGCATGCGCATTGAGTCATATCGCATCACTTGCGCATGGCATCGCTCGACAACGCATCTTATGTGCATCGCATCGCATGCGCATTGAGGCATGTGTCGTCACATTTGCATGTCATCGCTTGATGTCGCATCTTATGTTCATCGCATGTGCATTGAGTCACGTCGCACCACATGCGCATGACATCGCTCGATATCGTATCTCTTGTGCATCGCATTGCATGCGCATTTAGTGACATCGCGTCATATGCGCATGGCATCGCTTGATATCGCATCTTATGTTCATCGCATCGCATGCGCATTGAGTCACAGCGCGTCCCATGTGCATGGCATCACTTGATATCGCATCTTATGAGCATCGCATCGCATGCGCATTGAGACACTTCGCATCACATGCACATGGCATCGCTTGATATCGCATCTTATGTGCATCGCATCGCATGCGCATTGAGTCATATCGCATCACTTGCGCATGGCATCGCTCGACAACGCATCTTATGTGCATCGCATCGCATGCGCATTGAGGCAAGTGTCGTCACATTTGCATGTCATCGCTTGATGTCGCATCTTATGTTCATCGCATGTGCATTGAGTCACGTCGCACCACATGCGCATGACATCGCTCGATATCGCATCTCTTGTGCATCGCATTGCATGCGCATTTAGTGACATCGCGTCATATGCGCATGGCATCGCTTGATATCGCATCTTATGTGCATCGCATCGCAGCGCATTGAGTCACATACGCATGCATCGCTCGACATCGCATTTAATGTGCATCGCATGCGCATTGAGTCACATCGCATCACATGCGCATGGCATCGCTCGACATTACATCATATGTGCTTCGCATCGCTTGCCAATTGAGTCACATCGCATCACACGCGCATGGTATTGCTCTACATCGTATCTTATGTGAATCTCATGCCATGCGCATTGAGTCACATCGCTTCACATGCGCATGGCATCGCTTGATATCGCATCTTATGTGCACCGCATCGCATGCGCTTTTGAGTCACATCGCGTCACATGCGCATGGCAACGCTTGATATCGCATCTTATGTGCGTCGCGTCGCATGCGCATTGAGTCACGTCGCGTCACATGCGCATGGCATCCCTTGATATCGCATCTTATGTGCATCGCATCCCATGCGCATTGAGTCACATCGTGTCACATGCGCATGGCATCGCTTGATATCGCATTTTATGTGCAACGCATCGCATGCGCATTGAGTCACGTCGCGTCACATGCGCATGGCATCGCTTGCTAACGCAGCTTATGTCCATCTCATCGCATGCGCATTGAGTCACGTCGCGTCTAATGCGCATGGCATCGCTTGATTTCGCATCTTATGTGTATCAAATAGCATGCGCATTGAGTCACATCGCACCACAAGCGCATGACATCGCTCGACATCGCATCTTATGTGCATCGCATCGCTTGCGCATTGAGTCACCTCGCGTCAAATGCGCATGGCATTGCTTGATATCGCATCTTATGTGCATCGCATCGCATGCGCATTGAGTCACGTCGCGTCGCATGCGCATGGCATTGCTTTATATCGCATCTTATGTTCATCGCATGTGCATTTAGTCATGTCGCACCACATGCGCATGACATCGCTCGATATCGCACCTTTTGTGCATCGCATCGCATGCGCATTGAGTGACATCGCGTAATATGCGCATGGCATCGCTTGATATCGCATCTCAAGTGGATCGCATCGCATGCTCATTGAGTCACGTCGCGTCACATGCCTATGGCATCGCTTGGTATCCCATCTTATGTGCATCGCATCCTATGTGCATTGAGTCACGTCGCGTCACATGCCTATGGCATCGCTTGAAATCGCATCTTATGTGCGTCGCGTCGCATACGCATTGAGTCACGTGGCGTCACATGCACATGGCATCGCTTGATATCACATCTCATGTGCACCGCATCGCATGCGCATTGAGTCACGTCGCGTCACATGCGCATGGCATCCCTTGATATCGCATCTTATGTGCATCGCATCCCATGCGCATTGAGTCACGTCGTGTCACATGCGCATGGCATCGCTTGATATCGCATTTTATGTGCAACGCATCGCATGCGCATTGAGTCACGTCGCGTCACATGCGCATGGCATCGCTTGCTAACGCAGCTTATGTGCATCTCATCGCATGCGCATTGAGTCACGTCGCGTCTAATGCGCATGGCATCGCTTGATTTGGCATCTTATGTGTATCAAATAGCATGCGCATTGAGTCACATCGCACCACAAGCGCATGACATCGCTCGACATCGCATCTTATGTGCATCGCATCGCTTGCGCATTGAGTCACCTCGCGTCAAATGCGCATGGCGTCGCTGTATATCGCACCTTATGCGCATCGCATCGCTTGCGCATTGAGTCACGTCGCGTCACATGCGCATGCCATCTCTTGATATCGCATCCCATGTGCATCGCATCGCATGCGCATTCAGTCACGTCGCATCACATGCAGATGGCATCGCTTGATATTGCATCTTATGTGCATCGCATCGCATGCGCATTGAGTCACAACGCGTCACATGCGCATGGCATCGCTTGATGTCACACCTTATATAAATCGCATGCGCGTTGAGTCACCTTGCGTCACATGCGGATGCCTTCGCTTGATATCGCATCCCATGTGCATTGCATCGCATGCGCATTCAGTCACGTCGCATCACATTCGCATGGCATCGCTTGATATCGCATATTAGGTCCATCGCATCGCATGCACATTGAGCCACTTCGCGTCACATACGCATGGCACCGCTTGATATTGCATCTTATGTGCATCGCAGCGCATGCGCATATAGTCACGTCTCCTCACATGCGCATGGCATCGCTTGTAATCGCATCTTATGTGCATAGCATCGCATGCGCATTGAGTCACGTCGCGTGACATGCGCATGGCATTGCTTGATGTCGCATTTTATGTGCATCGCATCGCATACGCATTCAGTCACGTCGCGTCCAATGCGCATGGCATCTCTTGATATCTTATCTTATGCGCGTCGCATCGCATGATCATTGAGTCACGTCGCGTCACATGCGCTTGGCATCGCTTGTTATCGCATCTTATGTGCATCGCAGCGCATTCCATTGTGTCACGTCGCGTCACATGCGCATGGCATCGCTTGATATCGCATCTTACGTTCATCGCATGCGCATTGAGTCACGTCGCTTCACATGCGCATAGCATCGCTTGATAACGCATCTTATGGGCATCTAATCACATGCGCAGTGAGTCATGTCGCATCCCATGCGCATGGCGTCGCTTGATATCGCATCTTATGTGCAACGCATCTCTAGCGCATAGAGTCACATCGCGTCACATGCGCATGCCATCGCTTAATATCGCATCTCATATGCATCGCTTCGCATAGGCAATGAGTCACATCGCGTCACATGCGCATGGCATTGCCTTTTATCGAATTTATGTGCATCGCTTCGCATGTGTATTCAGTCACATCGCATCACATGCGCATCGAATTGTTTGATATCGCATATTATGTGCATCGCATTGCAAGTGCATTGGGTCACATCGCGTCACATGCGCATGGCATCGCTTGATATCTCATCTTAAGTGCAACGCATCGCATGCCCATTGAGTCACATTGCGTTACGTACGCTTGGCATCGCTTGTTACCGCATTTATGTGCATCGCATGGCATGCGTGTTGTGTTACATCGCGTCACATGCGCAAGGAATCGCTAGATATCGCATCTTATGTGCATCGCATCGTATGCGCATTAGGCCACATCGCATTGCATGCGCATGGCATCGCTTGATCTCGCATCTTTTGTGCATCGCATCGCATGCGCATTGAGTCACATCGCAACCCATGCGCATGGCATCGCTTGATATCGAATCTTATGTGCATCGCAACGCATGCGCATTGAGTAACATCGCGTCAATGCGCATGGCATCGCTTTATATCGCATCTCATGTGCATTGCATAGCATGCGGATTGAGTCACATCGCGTCACATGCGCCATGCATCGCTCGACATCGCATCATAGGTGCATCGCATCGCATCACATGTGCATGTCATAGCTTGATATAACATCTTATGTGCATCGCATTGCAAGTGCATTGGGTCACATCGCGTCACAAACGTGGCATCGGTTGATATCGCATCTTATGTGCATCCCATCGCATGCCTATTGAGTCACATTGCGTCACATGCTCATCGCATCGCTTATCGCATTTATGTGCATCGCATGGCATGGGTATTGAGCCAAATCGCATCCGATGAGCATGGCATCGCATTATACGGCATCTTATGTGCATCGCATCACATGCGCATTGTGTTAAACCGCGCCACATGCGCAAGGCATGGCTTGATATCGCATCTTGTGTGCATCGCATCGCATGGCTATTGAGTCACATTGCGTCACATGCTCATGGCATCTCTTATCGCATTTATGTGCATCGCATGGCATGCGCATTGAGCCACATCGCATCCGATGAGCATGGCATCGCATTATATGGCATCTTATGTGCATCGCATCGCATGTGCATTGTGTTACATCGCGTCAAATGCGCAAGGCAAGGCTTGATATCGCTTCTTATGTGCATCGCATCGTATGCGCATTGAGCCACATCGCATTACATGCGCATGGGATCCCTTTATATCGCATCTTAAGTGCATCGCAACGCATGTGCATTGATTCACATCGCTGCACATGCGCATGGCATCGCTTGATATCGCATCTTATGTGCATCGTATCGCATGCATATTGAGTCACATGCGCATGGCAACGCTTGATGTCGCATCTTATGTGCATCGCATGCGCATTGAGCCGCATCGCGTCACATGCGAATGCTATCGCTTGATATTGCATCTTATGTGCATCGCATCGCAAGCGCATTGAGTCACATCACGTCATATGCGCATGATAACGCTTGATATCGCATCTTATGTGCATCGCATCGCAAGCGCATTGAGTCACATCACGTCATATGCGCATGATAACGCTTGATATCGCATCTCATGTGCATCGCATCGCATGCGCATTGAGCCACGTCGCATCACATGTGGATGGCAGGGCTTGATATCGCATCTTATGTGCATCGCATCGCATCCTATTGAGTCACGTCGCGTCACATGCGCATGGCATCCCTTGATATCGCATCTTATGTGCATCGCATTCGCATTGAGTCACAGGGCGTCACATGCGCATGGCACCACTTGATATCGCATCTTATGTGCATCGCATCGCATGCGCATTGAGTCACTTCGCATCACATGCGTATGGCATAGCTTGATATCGGATCTTATGTGCATCGCATCGCATGCGATATCAGTCACATCGCATCACATGCGCATGGCATCGCACGACAACGCTTCTTATGTGCATCGCATCGCATGCGAATTGAGTCACGTCGCGTCACATGCACATGGCATCGCTTGAATTCGCATCTCATGTGCATCGCATCGCATGCGCATTGATTCACGTCGCCCCAATTGCGCATGACATCGCTCGACATCGGATCTTATGTGCAGCGCATCGAATGCGCATTGAGTCATATCGCGTTACATGCGCATGGCATCGCTTGGTATCGCATCTTATGTGCATCGCACCGCATGCGCATTGTGAAACGTCACGTCACATGCGCATGGCATCTCTTGATATCGTATCTTATGTGCATCGCATCGCATGCGCATTGAGTGACGTCGCCTCACATGCGCATTGCCTCGCTTGTTATCGCATCTTATGTGCATCGCATCGCATGCGCATTGAGCCATATCGCGTCACATGCGCATGGCATCGCTTGATGTCGCATCTTATGTGCACTGCATCACATGCGGATTGAGTCACATCACGTCAGATGCGCATGGCATCGCTTGATATCGCATCTTAAATGCATCGCATCACATGCGCATTGAGTCACGTCGCGTCGCATGCGCATGGCATTGCCTGATATCGCATCTTATGTTCATCGAATCGCATGTGCATTGAGTCACGTCGCGCCACATGCGCATGACATCGCTCGATATCACACCTTTTCTGCATCGCATCGCATGCGCATTGAGTGACATTGCGTCATACGCGCATGGCATCGCTTGATATCGCATCCTATGTGCGTCGCATCGCAAGCGCATTGAGTCACGTCGCGTCACATGCACATGGCATCGCGTGATATCGCATTTTATGTGCATCGCATCGCATGCGCATTGAGTCACATCGCGTCACATACGCATGATTCACTCGACATCGCATCTTATGTGCATCGCATCGCATGCGCATTCAGTCTTAGCGCGAAACATGCGCATGGCATCACTTGATATCGCACCTTATGTGCATCGCATCGCAAGCGCATTGAGTCACTTAGCATCACATGTGCATGGCATCGCTTGATATCGCATCTTATGTGCATCGCATCGTATGCGCATTGAGTCACACCACATCACATGCGCATGGCATCGCTCGACAACGCATCTTATGTGCATCGCAGCGCATGCGCATTGAGCCACATCGCATTACATGCGCATGGGATCCCTTCATATCGCATCTTAAGTGCATCGCAACGCATGCGCATTGATTCACACCGCGTCACATGCGCATGGCATTGCTTGATATCGCATCTTATGTGCATCGCATCGCATGCGCATTGAGTCACGTCGCGTCGCATGCGCATGGCATTGCTTTATATCGCATCTTATGTTCATCGCATGTGCATTTAGTCATGTCGCACCACATGCGCATGACATCGCTCGATATCGCACCTTTTGTGCATCGCATCGCATGCGCATTGAGTGACATCGCGTAATATGCGCATGGCATCGCTTGATATCGCATCTCAAGTGGATCGCATCGCATGCGCATTGAGTCACGTCGCGTCACATGCCTATGGCATCGCTTGGTATCCCATCTTATGTGCATCGCATCCTATGTGCATTGAGTCACGTCGCGTCACATGCCCATGGCATCGCTTGATATCGTCACTTATGTGCATCGCAAGCGCATTCAGTCATCTCGCGTCAACATTCGCATGGCATCGCTTGATATCGGATCTAATGTGCATGGAATCGCATGCGCATTGAGTCACGTCGCGTCACATGCTCATGGCAACTCTTGATATCGCAACTTATGCGCGTCGCATCGCATGCGCATTGAGTCACGTCGGGTCACATACGCTTGGCATCGCTTGTTATCGCATCTTATGTGCATCGCATCGCATTCCGTTGACTCACGTCGCGTCACATGCGCATGGCATCGCTTGATATCGCATCTTATGTGCATCGCATCGCATGGCATGCGCATTGAGTCACGTCGCTCCATATGCGCATGGCATCGCTTGATAACGCACCTTATGTGCATCTCATCACATGCGCATTGAGTCACGTCGCACCAATTGCGCATGACACCGCTCGATATCCCATATTATGTGGATCGCATTGCAGCGCATTGAGTCACATCGCGTCACATGCGCATGCATCGCTCGACATCGCATCTTATGTAAATCGAATGCGCATTGGGTCACGTTGCGTCACATGCGCATGGCATCGCTTCATCTCGCATCTGATGTGCATCGCATCGCATGCGCATTGAGTCACCTCGCGCCACAAGCGCATGGCATCTCTTGTTATCGCATCTTATGTGCATCGCATGGCATGCGCATTGACTCACATCGCGTCACATACGCATGCATCGCTCTACATCGCATCTTACGTGCATCGAATGCGCATTGAGTCACATCGCATCACATGCGCATGGCATCGATCGACATCGCATCTTATGTGCATCGCATCGCAGGCGCATTGGGTCACACCGCGTCACATGCGCATGGCCTCGCTTGATATCGCATATTATGTGCATCGCATCGCATTCACATTGATTCACGTCGCGTCAAATGCGCATGCCATCGCTTGATATCGCATCTTATGTGCATCGCATTGCATTCACATTGATTCACGTCGCGTCACATGCGCATGGCATCGCTTGCTATGGCATCTTATGTGCAACGCATCGCATGCGCATTGGGTCACGTCGCTCACATTGGCATGGCATCGCTTGATAACGTATCTGATGTGCATCTCATCGCATGCGCATTGAGTCACGTCGCGTCTAATATGCATGGCATCGCTTGATATCGCATCTTATGTAAACCCCATGCGCATTGAGTCTCGTCGCGTAACATGCGCATGGCATCGCTTGAATTCGCATCTTATGTGCATCGCCTCGCATGCGAATTGAGTCACATCGCGTCACATGCGCTTAGCACCGCTGGATATCGAATCCTATGTGCATCGCACCGCATGCGCATTGACTCACATCGCGTCACATGCGCATGGCGTTGCTTGATATCGCATCTTATGTGCATCGCTTCGCATGCGCATTGAGTCGCATCACGTCACATGCGCTTGGCATCGCCTGATATCGCATCTTATGTAAATCCCAGGCGCACTGAGTCTCGCCGCGTCACATCCGCATGCCATCGCTTGATATCGCATTTCATGTGCATGGCAGCGCATGCGCAATGAGTCACATCGCATCACATGCACATGGCATCGCTTGATATCGCATCTTATGTGCATCGCATGCGCATTCAGTCACATCGCGTCAACATTCGCATGCCATCGCTTGATATCGCATCTTATGTGCATCGCATGCGCATTGAGCCACGTCGCCTCACATGTGCCTGGCATCGCTTGATATCGCATCTTATGTGCATCGCATGCGCATTGAGTCACAGCGCATCGCATGGCATCGCTCGACATGGCATCTTATGTGCATCGCACCGCATGCGCATTGAGTCACGTCGCGTCACATGCGCATGGCATCGGTTGATATCGCATCTTATGCGCGTCGCATCGCATGCGCATTGAGCCACGTCGCGTCACATGCGCATGGCATCCCTTGATATCTCATCTTTTGCGCGTCGCATCGCATGCGCATTGAGTCACGACGCGTCACATGCGCTTGGCATCGCTTGTTATCGCATCTTATGTGCATCGCATCGCATTCCATTGAGTCACGTCGTGTCACATGCGCATGACATCGCATTATATATCGCATCTTATGTGCATCGCATCACATGCGCAATGAGTCAGGTCGCATCACATGCGCATGGCATCACTTGATATCGCATCTTATGTGCATCGCATCGCATGCGCATTGAGCCACGTCGCGTCACATGCGCATGGCATCGCTTGATATCGCATCTTATGTGCATCGCATGCGCATTCAGTCACATCGCGTCAACATTCGCATGGCATCGCTTGATATCGCATATAATGTGCATCGCATCGCATGCGCATTGAGTCACGTCGCGTCACATGCGCTTGGCATCGTTTGTTATCGCATCTTATGTGCATCGAATCGCATTCACATTGATTCACCTCGCGTCTCATGCGCATGGCATCGCTTGATATCGCATCTTATGTGCATCGCATCGCATGCGCATTGAGTCACGTCGCGTCACATGCGCATGGCATCGCTTGATAACGTATCTTATGTGCACCTCATCCATGCGCATTGAGTCACGTCGCGTCTAATGCGCATGGCATCGCTTGATATCGCATCCTATGTGCATCGCATCGCATGCGCATTGGGTCACATCGCATCACATTCGCTTCGCATTGCTTGATATCGCATCTTATGTGCATCGCACCGCATGCCCATTGACTCATATCGCGTCACATGCGCATGGCATTGCTTGATATCGCATCCTATGTGCATCGCTTCGCACGCGCATTGAGTCACATCACGTCACATGCGCTTGGCATCGCTTGATGTCGCATCTTATGTGCATCGCATCTTATGCGCATTGAGCCACATCGCGTCACATGCGCATGCCACCGCTTGATATCGCATCTTGTGTGTATCGCATGCCCATTGAGTCACATCGCGTCACATGCGCATGGCATTGCTTGATATCGCATCTTATATGAATCGCATGCGCATTGAGTCACGTCACGTCACATGCGCATGCAATCGCTTGATATCGCATCTCATGTGCGTCGCATCGCATACGCATTGAGTTACGTCGCATCACATGCGCATGGCATCGCTTAATATCATATCTTATGTCCATCGCATCGCATGCGCATTGAGCCGCATCGCGTCACATGCGCATGGCATCGCTTGATACCGCACCTTATGTGCATCGCATGCGCATTCAGTCACATGGAATAACATGCGCCATGCATCGGTCGACATCGCATCTTATGTGCATCGCATCGCATGCGAATTGATTCACGTCGCGTCACATGCGCATGGCATCCCTTGATATAGCATCTTATGTGCATCGCATCGCATGCGCATTGAGTCACGTCGCGTCCAATGCGCATGGCATCGCTTGTTATCGAATCTTATCAGCACCACATCGCATGCGCATTCAGTCACATCGCGTCAACATGCGCATGGCATCGCTTGATATCGCATCTTATGTGCATCGCATCGCATGCGCATTGAGTCACGTCGCATCACATGCAAATGGCATCGCTTGATATCGCATCTTATGTAAATCCCATGCGCATTGAGCCTCGTCACGTCACATACGCATGCCATCGCTTCATATCGCATCTCATGTGCATCGCAGCGCATGCGCAATGAGTCACGTCGAATCACATGCAAATGGCATCGCTTGATATCGCATCTTATGTGCATCGCATCGCATGCGCATTGAGCCACGTCGGGTCACATGCGCATGGCATCGCTTGATATCGCATCTTATGTGCATCGCATCGCATTCCAGTGAGTCACGTCGTGTCACATGCGCATGGCATCGCTTGATATCGCATTTTATGTGCATCGCATCGCATGCGCAATGAGTCACGTCGCATCACATGCTTATGGAATCGCTTGATATCGCATCTTATGTGCATCTCATCGCATGCGCTTTGAGCCACGTCGCGTCACATGCGCATGGCATCGCTTGATATCGCATCTTATGTGCATCGCATGCGCATTCAGTCACATCGCGTCAACATTCGCATGGCATCGCTTCATATCGCATTTCATGTGCATCGCAGCACATGTGCAATGAGTCACGTCGCATCACATGCGCATGGCATCGCTTGATATCACATCTTATGTTCATCGCATCGCATGTGCAATGAGTCACGTCGCATCATATGCGCATGGCATCGCTTGATATCGCATCTTATGTGCATCTCATCGCATGCGCATTGAGTCACGTCGCGTCTAATGCGCATAGCATCGCTTGATATCACATCTTATGTAAATCCCATGCGCATTGAGTCTCGTCGCGTCACATGCGCATGCCGTCGCTTCATATCGCATCTCATGTGCATCGCAGCGCATGTGCAATGAGTCACGTCGCATCACATGCGCATGGCATCGCTTGATATCGCATCTTATGTGCATCGCATCGCATGCCCATTGAGCCACGTCGCGTCACATGCGCATGGCATCGCTTGATATCGCATCTTATGTGCATCGCATCGCATGCGCATTGAGCCACGTCGCGTCACATGCGCATGGCATCGCTTGTTATCGCATCTTATGTGCATCGCATCGCATTCCATTGAGTCACGTCGTGTCACATGCGCATGGCATCGCTTCATATCGCATCTCATGTGCATCGCAGCGCATGTGCAGTGAGTCACGTCGCATCACATGGGCATGGCATCGCTTGATATCGCATCTTATGTGCATCGCTTCGCATGCCCATTGAGCCACGTCACGTCACATGCGCATGGCATCGCTTGATATCGCATCTTATGTGCATCGCATCGCATGCGCTTTGAGTCACATCGCGTGACATTCGCTTGGCATCGCTTGATATCGATTCTTATGTGCATCGCACCGCATGCGCATTGACCAACATCGCGTGATATGCGCATGGCATTGTTTGATATCGCATCTTATGTGCATGGCACCGCATGCGCATTGAGTCACATCACGTCACATTCGTTTGGCATCTCTTGATATCGCATCTTATGTAAATTCCAGGCGCATTGAGACTCGTCGCGTCACATGCGCATGCCATCGCTTGATATCGAATTTCACGTGCATCGAAGCCCATGAGCATTGAGTCACGTTGCATCACATGCGCATGGCATCGCTTGATATTGCATCTTATGTGCATCGCATCGCATGCGGATTGATCCACGTCGCGTCACATGCGCATGGCATCGCTTGATATCGCATCTTATGTGCATCGCATGCGCATTGAGTCACATCGCATCGCATGCCCATGGCATCGCTCGACATGGCATCTTATGTGCATCGCACCGCATGCGCATTGAGTCACGTCGCGTCACATGCGCATGGCATCCCTTGAAATCGCATCTTATGCGCGTCGCATCGCATGTGCATTGAGTCACATCGCGTCACATGCGCATGGCATCCCTTGATATCGCATCTTATGCGCGTCTCATCGCAAGCGCATTGAGTCACGTCGCGTCACATGCGCTTGGCATCGCTTGTTATCGCATCTTATGTGCATCGCATCGCATTCCATTGAGTCACGTCGTGTCACATGCGCAAGGGATCGCTTAATATCGCATCTCATGTGCATCGCATCGCATGCGCAATGAGTCACGTCGCATCACATGCGCATGGCATCCCTTGATATCGCACCTTATGTGCATCGCATCGCATGCGCATTGAGCCACGTCGCGTCACCTCGCCATCGCATCTTATGTGCATCTCATCGCAGGCGCATTGAGTCACATCGCGTCACATGTGCATGGCATCGCTTGATATCGTATCTTATGTCCATCGCATCGCGTGCCGATTGAGTCACATCACATCACATGCGCATGACATCGCTTGATATCACATATTATGTGGATCGCATCGCATTCACATTGATCCACGTCGCGTCACATGCGCATGGCATCGCTTGATATCGCATCTTGTATGCATCGCATCGCATGCGCATTTGGTCACGTCGCGTCACATGCGCATGGCATCGCTTGATAACGAATCTTATGCGCATCTCATCGCATGCGCTTTGAGTAACGTCGCGTCTGATGCGCATGGCATCGCTTGATATCGCATCTTATGTAAATCCCATGCGCATTGAGTCTCGTCGCGTCACATGCGCATGCCATCGCTTCATATCGCATCTCATGTGCATCGCGGCGCATGCGCAATGAGTCACGTCGCATCACATGCGCATGGAATCGCTTAATATCGCAACTTATGTGCATCGCATGCGCATTGAGTCACATCGCATCGCATGCGCATGGCATCGCTTGATATCGCATCTAATGCGCATCGCATCGCATGCGCAATGGGTCACGTCGAATCACATGCGCATGGCATCGCTTGATATCCCACCTTATGTGCATCGCAACGCATGCGCATTGAGCCACGTCGCGTCACATGTGCATGGCATCGCTTGATATCGTCACTTATGTGCATCGCAAGCGCATTCAGTCATCTCGCGTCAACATTCGCATGGCATCGCTTGATATCGGATCTAATGTGCATGGAATCGCAGGCGCATTGAGTCACGTCGCGTCACATGCTCATGGCATCTCTTGATATCGCATCTTATGCGCGTCGCATCACATGCGCATTGACTCACGTCGCGTCACATGCGCATGGCATCGCTTGATATCGCATCTTATGTTAATCGCATCGCATGGCATGCGCATTGAGTCACGTCCCTCCACATGCGCATGGCATCGCTTGATAACGCACCTTATTTGCATCTCATCACATGCGCATTGAGTCACGTCGCACCAATTGCGCCTGACACCGCTCGATATCCCATATTATGTGCATCGCATCGCAGCGCATTGAGTCACATCGCGTCACATGCACATGCATCGCTCGACATCGCATCTTATGTAAATCGAATGCGCATTGGGTCACGTCGCGTCACATGCGCATGGCATCGCTTCATCTCGCATCTTATGTGCATCGCATCGCATGCGCATTGAGTCACCTCGCGCCACATGCGCATGGCATCGCTTGTTATCGCATCTTATGTGCATCGCATGGCATGCGCATTGACTCTCATCACGTCACATGCGCATGGCATCGCTTGATATCGCATCTTATGTGCATCGCATCGCATGCGCATTGAGTCCCATCGCGTCACATGCGCATGCATCGCTCTACATCGCATCTTACGTGCATCGAATGCGCATTGAGTCACATCGCATCACATGCGCATGGCATCGCTCGACACCGCATCTTATGTGCATCGCATCGCAGGCGCATTGGGTCACATCGCGTCACATGCGCATGGCCTCGCTTGATCTCGCATATTATGTGCATCGCATCGCATTCACATTGATTCACGACGCGTCAAATGCGCATGGCATCGCTTGATATCGCATCTGATGTGCATCGCATTGCATTCACATTGATTCACGTCGCGTCACATGCGCATGGCATCGCTTGCCATTGCATCTTATGTGCAACGCATCGCATGAGCATTGGGTCACGTCGCTCACATTGGCATGGCATCGCTTGATAACGTATCTTATGTGCATCTCATCGCATGCGCATTGAGTCACGTCGCGTCACATGCGCTTAGCACCGCTTGATATCGAATCTTATGTGCATCGCACCGCATGCGCATTGACTCACATCGCGTCACATGCGCATGGCGTTGCTTGATATCGCATCTGATGTGCATCGCATTGCATTCACATTGATTCACGTCGCGTCACATGCGCATGGCATCGCTTGCCATTGCATCTTATGTGCAACGCATCGCATGAGCATTGGGTCACGTCGCTCACATTGGCATGGCATCGCTTGATAACGTATCTTATGTGCATCGCTTCGCATGCGCATTGAGTCACATCACGTCACATGCGCTTGGCATCGCCTGATATCGCATCTTATGTAAATCCCAGGCGCATTGAGTCTCGTCGCGTAACATGCGCATGGCATCGCTTGAATTCGCATCTTTTGTGCATCGCCTCGCATGCGCATTGAGCCATATCGCGTCACATGCGCTTAGCACCGCTTGATATGGAATCTTATGTGCATCGCACCGTATGCGCATTGCCTCATATCGCGTCACATGCGCATGGCGTTGCTTGATATCGCATCTTATGTGCATCGCTTCGCATGCGCATTGAGTCACATCACGTCACATGCGCTTGGCATCGCCTGATATCGCATCTTATGTAAATCCCAGGCGCATTGAGTCTCGCCGGGTCACATGCGCAAGCAATCGCTTGATATCGCATTTCATGTGCATCGCAGCGCATGCGCAATGAGTCACGTCGCATCACATGCGCATGGCATCGCTTGATATCGCATCTTATGTGCATCGCATGCGCATTCAGTCACATCGCGTCAACATTCGCATGCCATCGCTTGATATCGCATCTTATGTGCATCGCATGCGCATTGAGCCACGTCGCGTCACATGCGCCTGGCATCGCTTGATATCGCATCTTATGTGCATCGCATGCGCATTGAGTCACAGCGCATCGCATGGCATCGCTCGACATGGCATCTTATGTGCATCGCACCGCATGCGCATTGAGTCACGTCGCGTCACATGCGCATGGCATCGGTTGATATCGCATCTTATGCGTGTCGCATCGCATGCGCATTGAGCCACGTCGCGTCACATGCGCATGGCATCCATTGATATCTCATCTTTTGCGCGTCGCATCGCATGCGCATTGAGTCACGACGCGTCACATGCGCTTGGCATCGCTTGTTATCGCATCTTATGTGCATCGCATCGCATTCCATTGAGTCACGTCGTGTCGCATGCGCATGGCATCGCTTTATATCGCATCTTATGTGCATCGCATCACATGCGCAATGAGTCACGTCGCATCACATGCGCATGGCATCGCTTGATATCGCATCTTATGTGCATCGCATCGCATGCGCATTGAGCCACGTGGCGTCACATGTGCATGGCATCGCTTGATATCGCATCTTGTGTGCATCGCATGCGCATTCAGTCACATCGCGTCTACATTCGCATGGCATCGCTTGATATCGCATATAATGTGCATTGCATCGCATGCGCATTGAGTCACGTCACGTCACATGCGCTTGGCATCGTTTGTTATCGCATCTTATGTGCATCGCATCGCATTCACATTGATTCACCTCGCGTCACATGCGCATGGCATCGCTTGATATCGCATCATATGTGCATCGCATCGCATGCGCATTGAGTCACGTCGCGTCACATGCGCATGGCATTGCTTGATAACGTATCTTATGTGCATCTCATCCATGCGCATTGAGTCACGTCGCGTCTAATGCGCATGGCATCGCTTGATATCGCATCCTATGTGCATCGCATCGCATGCGCATTGAGTCACATCGCATCACATGCGCTTCGCATTGCTTGATATCGCATCTTATGTGCATCGCACCGCATGCGCATTGACTCATATCGCGTCACATGCGCTTGGCATCGCTTGAAGTCGCATCTTATGTGCATCGCATCTTATGCGCATTGAGCCACATCGCGTCACATGCGCATGCCATCGCTTGATATCGCATCTTATGTGCATCGCATGCCCATTGAGTCACATCGCGTCACATGCGCATGGCATTGCTTGATATCGCATCTTATATGAATCGCATGCGCATTGAGTCACGTCGCGTCACATGCGCATGCAATCGCTTGATATCGCTTCTCATGTGCGTCGCATCGCATACGCATTGAGTTACGTCGCATCACATGCGCATGGCATCGCTTAATATAATATCTTATGTCCATCGCATCGCATGCGCATTGAGCCGCATCGCGTCACATGCGCATGGCATCGCTTGATACCGCACCTTATGTGCATCGCATGCGCATTCAGTCACATGGAATAACATGCGCATTGCATCGGTCGACATCGCATCTTATGTGCATCGCATCGCATGCGAATTGATTCACGTCGCGTCACATGCGCATGATTAGATTAGGATAGAGCTGGGCCACTTTTTTATGGGCAAGATGGCCGCCATGCGTAATCTAAGCATTACTAGGTAAGGTGGTAGGGGAAGCAGGACGTTGTAGGGGTTTGAGGCTGACTCTAGGGATAATGTTCAAGGCCTATAGCAGTGCATGTATGTTTATGAGCGTCACTGGCAGTTGAGTATGTCGTTCACTGTATCGATGCAAACCTCCTAACGCAAGAGATTTCTATCTTGATTGAATATGTTACCCCAACATGACACCTCGCCCCACATAGTGGCCCTAACCTAGCCTAAGCCCCATACTTCTACTCGTCTAACCTATCCTAACCTAACCTAGCTCCCACTCTTTTTTACTTTGAACTTTCATAATTTAACATAACCTAAGCCCCATACTTCTACTCGTCTAACCTAACCTAACCTAACCTAACCTAACCTAACCTAACCTAACCTAGCCTAACCTAACCTAACCTAATCTATCCTAACCTAAGCCCCATACTTCTACTCGTCTAACCTATCTTAACCTAACCTAAGCTCCATACTTCTACATGGCTAACCTAACCTAACCCAGCTCCCACTATTTACTCCGGTCTTTGATAATTTAACCTAAGCCTCATACTTCTACTCATCTAACCTATCCTAATCTAACCTGGCCTAGCCTAACCTAAGGTAGATCCTCTTATTATTATTTATTCTATTCTACTAACATGATACGTTTCTAGACATTCATTCTATCCTCTTATCATCTATCCTATTCCCTCCTCTGCTTATCTATTCTATCCTGTCATACGCTACCCTGATCTCCATCTAGGAATTTCATAAACATTTTGATACTATTTTGAGTCCTCTGATAGATCTTTTTAAACACTTTTAGCATATTCTTGATGCTTTTACAACATATTTAACAACTTTTCAGACAATTTTCAGAGCTATTCAGTAATTTTCATACATTTTTAAGACGTTCCACCCCATTTTGCTACAATTTTGCACCCTCTGTTAGATCTTTTAGACGCTTTTAGTATATTCATGCTGCTTTTACAACATATTTAACAACTTTTCAGACAATTTTCAGAGTTATTCAGTCATTTTCATACATTTTTAAGACGTTTCAACTCATTTTAATACTATTTTGAGTCCTCTGTTAGATCTTTTAGACGCTTTTAGTATATTCATGCTGCTTTTACAACATATTTAACAACTTTTCAGACAATTTTCAGAGTTATTCAGTAATTTTCATACATTTTTAAGACGTTTCACCCCATTTTGCTACAATTTTGCACCCTCTGTTAGATCTTTTTAAGCACTTTTAGTATATTCATGCTGCTTTTACAACATATTTAAGAACCTTTCAGACAATTTTCAGAGTTATTCAGCCATTTTCATACATTTTTAAGACGTTTCACCCCATTTTTGCTACAATTTTACACCCTCTGATAGATCTTTTAGACGCTTTTAGTATATTCAGGGCGCTTTTTACAACATATTTAAGAATTTTTCAGAGTTATTCAGTCATTTTCATACATTTTTAAGACATTTCACCCCATTTTACTGCTATTTGCACCCTCTGTTAGATCTTTTAGACGCTTTTAGTATATTCAGAACGCTTTTAACAATATATTTAACAACTTTTCAGACAATTTTCAGAGCTATTCAATCATTTTCATACATTTTTAGGACATTTCAACCCCCATTTTACTGCTATTTGCACCCTCCTTTATAGAACTTTTAAACTTCCAGTAGAAGATGTCCTAACCATTGATGTTGAAGTTCTTATTACTACTATTTTTGCCCTCTGTCACAGAATTTTATACAACTGTATGACTCTTTTGCTTGGTTCTGTATGTTCTGGGGGTAACATCTCCAACACGACATGCAGTTTTCTAAGTGTAACCCCACCTATTATGATCTAACCTGCTTATTAAGTGTTCTTTACAGCTTTATTCAACTTTGTTTTCCTAACCCTTTATAGATTTTTAAACTTATCACTAAAAGATGATCTATCCGCAGATGTTGAGGTACTTATAGCTCAATATTTTTAAGAGATATTCAGCAATACCTTTGATAGTATTTTAACACAATCTTCTGTTTATATAAAGGTAATGAGGGTATACTTGCTTTAAGGTAGTAGGGTATACGCCTCTCCTCTTTTATCTGGGCTGGAGACCAGCACTAGAGTTAAAGTCTAGTGGCAGAGTTAACGCCTCCCTTTATAATTTCTATTTTTCTTCTTTCTTCGACAAGTTTCATGAGAAGCACGGAGAAGCCAGGTGAGTAATTTTTTTATTTTTTCTTCTTTCTTCGTCAGACTTCATTTGAGGCGTGGAGGAGTCAGTTGATTAAACTTTCATTTTCTACAGGAGACGTAACGGAGAAAATAATCATCTTGAGATCTAAGTTGCATTCTCTTATGCATGGTTTGCAACGTTGTAATGCCCGTACGCATACGTTGATATTCCATCCTCTGCAATTACTCTCTTGTCATCATGAGGCGACAGAGCTATTTTATTAGATTCAACTGTAGAAACATTATGACGTTGGGATAGGATTAAATTCATCGGAGTTCTAACAATTTTCAAAGTTTTAAGGCACTCCATATAGCTATTGAAGCTGATGTATTGCTTAATGGCGCTATGTTTTATGCCTTTGATCTTTTTTATCACAGAGCCATCAATATCGAGAGCATACATTTTAGGTCTGAGACCGACGAAACGGCGAATGATTTTACCACTTGCTTCATCTTTAAACTTTCCCAAAACTTTCTTGTTTTGTGTAGAATAGCATATATGGTTAGCAGGGTAATCCGCTGTATCCAGATGTTCAAGCATGTGTAATTTATCCTGGTATATATCAGCTGTAGTCACTAGATGGATGAAGGAATCTGTATCCGTATACAACAGTTTAAGATTCTCAGCTCCATAATATGGAAGTAACACATCGTATTGATACGAATACATTAGCGTCTTGGAGATGTCTAGTACGCTCATACCAATGTATATAGGCTTGTTGAACACTATTTTACGAGAAGCCATATGAACAGCTGCAAGATTAGGACCGTATATAGTTCGATCGATAAATGTAGGCTTGGCTATCAGTTTTTCTAATGTTTTGCTGTTTGCCACAAGACGTATATCCATACGATTACGAATATTTTCCATAGTTTTTCCAAACATCGCATTATTGAAAAGTTTGTACAAATCCTTCTCGAAATCATTTCTAGCTTGTTGTCGCAGGCGATTATTAAATTCGACGTAAGGCTTTAACCAACAAGACTGACGGAATTTTAGTGCTCGATGAATCTTTATTAGTCGTAGACCATGACTAAGAGCCTGTTTCAAGGACATGTAATGAACCACATACTTCTTTCGGGATCCAAGATGGGCAATTAGTTTCTTTGAAGAGGATTCCCCCGGTTTCATACTCTCAGGCAGGAAGGGCAAATCATTATGAAGATCGTGGAGCTCGACAGGATATTCGACATCGACTTCTAAGATGTATCCAAGGGGGTCATCTTCCTTCAATAATTCCAGGTCTATGTCTTCAGGAGAAACCCATTTAAACCCTCCATAAGGAAGGGCCTTACACATTCCCCATCCATATTGGTTGTTTGCATCTTCGTATGTAATAAACTGGGAAGGTTTACGAGAGTCATACTGTTCCATATATATGTTGTTAGCCTCCGCATACCGGTGAGAAACCTGACATAACCCTCCTCTTATGCCAGATTCAACCATGAGTAGCTGATCGTAATCAAGAAGCAATTCCAACTCGATTCCAGTATACAGCAGCATAGCATCCCATGTAAGTCCTGGAGAGGTAAAATAATGGGCAGGATCGACTTTATGAGTTTTCAGAGTTTGGTCTCTAAATGTTTCAAAGACATCCGTAAGGAGAAGAACATCAGAAGTTAAGTAAATATCACTGTATTCACCTAAGTTTTCCACATTAAACTGCTTCCATACATTTCTAGCATGCTCATAGTCATCGTCGGTAATTTCTTCTTCATTTAATTTATTGTAGAATGCTTCTCTTGGAGGCAGCTGAGTCTCGTTCAAAACATCCCATGAAGTAAGGTAATCGTAGGGGAACACTCCCTTACGAGTCATCAAGCCAATCTTCTCTTCTCCGAAGTACTTCGTTGTTTCAGGATGCGTTTCAAGGTTCTTTGCAAGCTTCTCCAAGCTCGTACTGAGGAAGCGGAAAGTATCCACAAATCTGAGTTTAATATCCCCAACATACTTGGAGAATGATATATAACTTTCCTCTGAATTTGGTATAACCTCTATTCTTTCGCTAGTACACCCTAGCTGCTTAACAATGAAATGAGAGTCATACCCACTCAGGTTATGCATGAAGACAGGTATATAATTAGGTGTTTTACAAGCCAGGTTACATTTATTGTGTAAAGATCCTCTGTACGCCCCGGACACATGATCGTGATCGCGAACCTTCCAATTATCTTCTGTAAATTCATGTTCACACAGGTAACATATTGTAGAAGCATCGAATGATTCTTGTTCTTCAGCTGTAAGATTAAGAGGTTTAGCAGATTTGTATAAGTCGCTTATTTTATTTGCCAGATCCATCAGGCATCCCATAAACCTCTGTGCAGCGTCAGGCCCTCGGTAAACATATGGTTCAGTAGGAAGAGTTGTTTCTAGTTGTTCAACACTGGACGAAGGCTTCACATAAACACAAAAGCTCATGGGAGAATGACTTTGATAGGGAGTTGTGTAGGAGGTTTCAGGGTTAGAGGAGCAGGTATGGAGAGGGGTAAGAATGCATTCAAAATCGGCGTAGATAACATAAGGAAGTTTCAACATCCTCTCAACATTCTTGAATTTAACGATAGAGTTATCCTTTGTAGGCATAACGCATCTAGCAATACCATGTTGTCTACATATTTCTCGGTGCTCTTCTAATTTTTTCATTCCACTTTGTCCGTATCGGTCATCAAAATGGCTGAAACATCTTTTACATACATAAATTCGACCATCATGTTTGGTTTTCTGCTGACGAATAAGTCTTTCAAAATCCTTTATATAAGCATAGTGATATCTGTCAGTAGCATTACTCAACAGAAGGAGATCGCGATGATCATCTAATTCTTCATCAATCACCTTTATTGGAAACACTTCATGTTTATCATCCACTCCAAACACATTTATGGATATATTATTGAGTTTTTCAAATTTAGCGATTTCACCCAAGCTCGTAGGAAATGAGACGCACGAGAAATCGTATTTTTCTTGGAGATCCTTATACTTGCTAACACGCTGAGGTTTATTTCGAATGAACTTAGCCAGAACAGCGTACATAAAGCATTTCTCATCGTTGTAGTTCTGAGGGTTTATACAGGCTTTCTTCGCATCCAAAGATGACGGTAGAGGAATATAGCTGCTCCCTCGAAGAAGATTATACTTGTTAATACGTAGTCGAACGCCATCAACACTCAGAAGAGCCCAATTACTGCCTTTCAACTTACTTTCCTCCATTTCAACACGAAGTTTCTCGAATTTTTTTTCCAAGATGGCATCCAAATCACTGTCTAAAAACACGGCATTATTACGCGTTTTGAAGGCTTTGTTAGTGATGTCCCCAACAGCATTCACAAACTTACATTCAGCCATAATGTTAATTTTCAAACTTTTATGAGCCCGCAGCTCCTTCTGAACAGCATTTATTATGCGCTGCTTAGCCTGCTGCAGGTATGAATTTAGATCCTGATTTGCAGGGCATTGGATGAAAAACGATTTCAGCCGATCCTGAAAAGCCGTTTCATATTCTACAACATCATCTTCATCAGGAGACATTAACAATAATTTATGCTTAGTAGGTTCGAATTTGACATTCTTAGCATATAGAGCCCTATCACAGCGCCCTTCATGCACATCCCTTCGATTTTCAGTACCGTAAACATCACCACAATGTCTACACTCGAAAAACTCACCACATATCAGCTCATGCCTCTTCTTATGGTAGTCGCGTAGAAAACTCTTTTCACATTTGCTGCACCTATAATCTGGTATAGCATTCAGAACCGATTCCATCATTTCACCGCTCCGGACTTTTATAATATGTAGTGGAACACTTGTAAATTATATAAATGAATAAATGCTTATAGCACTTTCCACTGACTCGCCTCGATAACTTATAAAAGCTATTGAACGGTAATCTCGCTAAGAGAAGCTGATGTGCTCGACTCGAAGGTTAATTACTGAATAACTATGTAAGCTCAAGCAAACCCTACTTATTCCACTAGCACGTACCTTATAAATTACTACGCGATTCAAGATTAAGTTTGTATTTTTAAAATATATATCATTAAACTACGTGAGTCAAGGATCAACTTGTTTCATTTTTATTTGCCAGTTCAACGTTAACATGCATTTCCCCTCATTTTTAAAGTTTAAACAAGGTAAATTATATTTCAACCACTGTATTTATAGAAATAAATGTTTATAATTTTAATACTTTCATGCCGAACACACACACACACACACACACACACACACGCGCGCGCGCGCGCGCGCGCAAAATTAAGACGTGAAACGGCGGTTATGTATCTTTAACTAACATTTCTTTAATCGATATCGGATGACAGTAATGGAACCATCTAAACAATATTTAAACGCTTAAAAAAACCAAATTTCTGCTATATTTCATCAAACCTTCCTATTTTTATGACTTTTTCTCGTCTTTTACGCACTTTGAAACGAATCCAACAGAAAAATTAAGACGCGAAACGGCGGTTATGTATCTTTAAGTAACATTACTTTTATCAATATCAGATGACTCACGATAATTCAGGATCACGATTGCAGCGCCTCATAGCGGCTTTAATCAGTACTAAAACGCACATTCGACAGATTTTATACTCTTTATGGCGGTAAATTATATATTAGCCCTCAAATTATCATTATTTTTATGGTTTTCCATCGTTTTTACGTACTTTGCAACGAATCCGACAGAAACATTAAGACGCGAAGCGGTTGTTATGTATCGTTTAAGTAACAAACACATTCCTCTCAACTGAACCCACCTTATAAACGACTACATATTCAAGATTAAGTTTTGTATTTAAATGTATATAATCAGGAAACTATGTGAGTCAAGATTAACTTGCTTCGTTTTTATTTGATAGTTCAACGTTAACATGCATTTCCCCCACATTTTTTAAAGTTTAAACAAGGTAAATGTTTATAATTTTAATACTTTCACGCAGACACTCACATACGCAGACACACACAGACACACACACATACACACGCATGCACACACATACACACATACACACACATACGCAAAATTAAGAAGTGAAACGGATGTATAATATCTTTTAAGTAACAAACACATTCCTCTCAACTGAACCCCCCCATCAATAGAAGACATAGCAGGTAAAGATTTGTCCTATAATTAACGGAAAAACCCTAGCCTCACGCAAAGGCGTCGATTTATAACATTAGTGGAGAAATTGTAGCCTCGAAGAGTGCTGGCGACGTGCTGTCTACCAAAAACAAGTTCAGACAGGAAAAATTACAAATACTCATTCTTTCGTGTTTCGGAAAGACCCTAAAGATGTTATCGGATTGTACCATTAGTAAGATGCTTTTAGCTGAAATATAAAATAAAATCTCTTCTTCTTGTTCTTGTTCTTCTTCTTCTTCTTCTTCTTCTAGTCTCATTCTCCTTCATGCTAACAGGGAATATACGCGAACTGAAGGTTATTAGCTGAAATATAAAATAAAATCTCTTCTTCTTGTTCTGGTTTTTCTTCAACTTCTTCTTCTCCTTCTTCTTCTTCTTGTTCTTGTTCTTCATATATTCTCATTCTCCTTCATGCTAACAGGGAATATACGCGTAATTTTGACGTTATTACCTTAAATATTAAAATAAAATAACAGCATTCTCCGTCAATTATATCTAAACCGACTTTTTCCGTGTTATGCAAGATTTAAGCTTCTAGAATCAACACGAGGCAATGTTTCTCTCAATAACAGCATTTTATAATTGATTTTGTAAGTAATAACACCAATTTAAACTTTATTACAGATCTCTAAGACCCTTGTTTGCAAACTATTTAAATGGACACTTAGAGATTCGAACTAGACCCCACAGTACAAAAGCTACCATTTTTATCAATAATTCAAGAGCAGATATTTAGCTGAAGTGTTTAACTTTTTATTTCATCACGCTAACTTTATTGATTCGCGAATAAATCGACTTTGAAGTAATTGCCCCGTCCCGGTAATCGAACTATGAGTCGTAGGGATAAAATTGTCTAGTATATCATTTTATATGCCAAGTTACCCTAATTTGTCTTTGCATTACTATTCCAAGTGTAAAAATAGCGATATAGAGCAAATTTCAATAATTCTCCACAAGATAGGGATCGAACCTACGATACGTTAACTCTAGCATGTTATAAAATAATCGTCCTTAACAAGTATTATCATATAAAGTTTATTTCAGTCTTCCAACACAAGCGGTTCTCGAAATAATTAAATTTACCAAATCAGGATTGGAACCCAAGACTCTAGGATACCAAGCATACCACAGAGGAAAGCCCATAACAATACCGATTTAATAAAATTTATTCGAAGATTTTATCACTAATAGTTTAGGAGTTATTCCAATAATAATTCATAATTTGCACGGGGATCGAACGCTAGACCACCGACAATCTTCAAAATTATACCAAAGACGCGTCGTTTTATTACAAGATAATTACCGTTTACCCCATATCGATATCTCATTTAGTTTAGGAGAAATCAAGCATAATAGAGTAGAGTATATATAACGTTTTAAAAACAGTTAGCGGCGCCTTTGAGTGGTTTTAAAATCTTGTCCTGGGTGTGACGTCACAGCAACACAACATTTTAAAACCACTCAAAGGAGCCGCCACTAATTGGATGACAATGACGGTAATTGGATAACAATGACGCTAATTGTTGCGCGCGTGTGTGTGTGTGTGTGTGTGTGTGTGTGTGTGTTCGGCATGAAAGTATTAAAATTATAAACATTTATTTCTATAAATACAGTGGTTGAAATATAATTTACCTTGTTTAAACTTTAAAAATGAGGGGAAATGCATGTTAACGTTGAACTGGCAAATAAAAATGAAACAAGTTGATCCTTGACTCACGTAGTTTAATGATATATATTTTAAAAATACAAACTTAATCTTGAATCGCGTAGTAATTTATAAGGTACGTGCTAGTGGAATAAGTAGGGTTTGCTTGAGCTTACATAGTTATTCAGTAATTAACCTTCGAGTCGAGCACATCAGCTTCTCTTAGCGAGATTACCGTTCAATAGCTTCTATAAGTTATCGAGGCGAGTCAGTGGAAAGTGCTATAAGCATTTATTCATTTATATAATTTACAAGTGTTCCACTACATATTATAAAAGTCCGGAGCGGTGAAATGATGGAATCGGTTCTGAATGCTATACCAGATTATAGGTGCAGCAAATGTGAAAAGAGTTTTCTACGCGACTACCATAAGAAGAGGCATGAGCTGATATGTGGTGAGTTTTTCGAGTGTAGACATTGTGGTGATGTTTACGGTACTGAAAATCGAAGGGATGTGCATGAAGGGCGCTGTGATAGGGCTCTATATGCTAAGAATGTCAAATTCGAACCTACTAAGCATAAATTATTGTTAATGTCTCCTGATGAAGATGATGTTGTAGAATATGAAACGGCTTTTCAGGATCGGCTGAAATCGTTTTTCATCCAATGCCCTGCAAATCAGGATCTAAATTCATACCTGCAGCAGGCTAAGCAGCGCATAATAAATGCTGTTCAGAAGGAGCTGCGGGCTCATAAAAGTTTGAAAATTAACATTATGGCTGAATGTAAGTTTGTGAATGCTGTTGGGGACATCACTAACAAAGCCTTCAAAACGCGTAATAATGCCGTGTTTTTAGACAGTGATTTGGATGCCATCTTGGAAAAAAAATTCGAGAAACTTCTTGTTGAAATGGAGGAAAGTAAGTTGAAAGGCAGTAATTGGGCTCTTCTGAGTGTTGATGGCGCTCGACTACGTATTAACAAGTATAATCTTCTTCGAGGGAGCAGCTATATTCCTCTACCGTCATCTTTGGATGCGAAGAAAGCCTGTATAAACCCTCAGAACTACAACGATGAGAAATGCTTTATGTACGCTGTTCTGGCTAAGTTCATTCGAAATAAACCTCAGCGTGTTAGCAAGTATAAGGATCTCCAAGAAAAATACGATTTCTCGTGCGTCTCATTTCCTACGAGCTTGGGTGAAATCGCTAAATTTGAAAAACTCAATAATATATCCATAAATGTGTTTGGAGTGGATGATAAACATGAAGTGTTTCCAATAAAGGTGATTGATGAAGAATTAGATGATCATCGCGATCTCCTTCTGTTGAGTAATGCTACTGACAGATATCACTATGCTTATATAAAGGATTTTGAAAGACTTATTCGTCAGCAGAAAACCAAACATGATGGTCGAATTTATGTATGTAAAAGATGTTTCAGCCATTTTGATGACCGATACGGACAAAGTGGAATGAAAAAATTAGAAGAGCACCGAGAAATATGTAGACAACATGGTATTGCTAGATGCGTTATGCCTACAAAGGATAACTCTATCGTTAAATTCAAGAATGTTGAGAGGATGTTGAAACTTCCTTATGTTATCTACGCCGATTTTGAATGCATTCTTACCCCTCTCCATACCTGCTCCTCTAACCCTGAAACCTCCTACACAACTCCCTATCAAAGTCATTCTCCCATGAGCTTTTGTGTTTATGTGAAGCCTTCGTCCAGTGTTGAACAACTAGAAACAACTCTTCCTACTGAACCATATGTTTACCGAGGGCCTGACGCTGCACAGAGGTTTATGGGATGCCTGATGGATCTGGCAAATAAAATAAGCGACTTATACAAATCTGCTAAACCTCTTAATCTTACAGCTGAAGAACAAGAATCATTCGATGCTTCTACAATATGTTACCTGTGTGAACATGAATTTACAGAAGATAATTGGAAGGTTCGCGATCACGATCATGTGTCCGGGGCGTACAGAGGATCTTTACACAATAAATGTAACCTGGCTTGTAAAACACCTAATTATATACCTGTCTTCATGCATAACCTGAGTGGGTATGACTCTCATTTCATTGTTAAGCAGCTAGGGTGTACTAGCGAAAGAATAGAGGTTATACCAAATTCAGAGGAAAGTTATATATCATTCTCCAAGTATGTTGGGGATATTAAACTCAGATTTGTGGATACTTTCCGCTTCCTCAGTACGAGCTTGGAGAAGCTTGCAAAGAACCTTGAAACGCATCCTGAAACAACGAAGTACTTCGGAGAAGAGAAGATTGGCTTGATGACTCGTAAGGGAGTGTTCCCCTACGATTACCTTACTTCATGGGATGTTTTGAACGAGACTCAGCTGCCTCCAAGAGAAGCATTCTACAATAAATTAAATGAAGAAGAAATTACCGACGATGACTATGAGCATGCTAGAAATGTATGGAAGCAGTTTAATGTGGAAAACTTAGGTGAATACAGTGATATTTACTTAACTTCTGATGTTCTTCTCCTTACGGATGTCTTTGAAACATTTAGAGACCAAACTCTGAAAACTCATAAAGTCGATCCTGCCCATTATTTTACCTCTCCAGGACTTACATGGGATGCTATGCTGCTGTATACTGGAATCGAGTTGGAATTGCTTCTTGATTACGATCAGCTACTCATGGTTGAATCTGGCATAAGAGGAGGGTTATGTCAGGTTTCTCACCGGTATGCGGAGGCTAACAACATATATATGGAACAGTATGACTCTCGTAAACCTTCCCAGTTTATTACATACGAAGATGCAAACAACCAATATGGATGGGGAATGTGTAAGGCCCTTCCTTATGGAGGGTTTAAATGGGTTTCTCCTGAAGACATAGACCTGGAATTATTGAAGGAAGATGACCCCCTTGGATACATCTTAGAAGTCGATGTCGAATATCCTGTCGAGCTCCACGATCTTCATAATGATTTGCCCTTCCTGCCTGAGAGTATGAAACCGGGGGAATCCTCTTCAAAGAAACTAATTGCCCATCTTGGATCCCGAAAGAAGTATGTGGTTCATTACATGTCCTTGAAACAGGCTCTTAGTCATGGTCTACGACTAATAAAGATTCATCGAGCACTAAAATTCCGTCAGTCTTGTTGGTTAAAGCCTTACGTCGAATTTAATAATCGCCTGCGACAACAAGCTAGAAATGATTTCGAGAAGGATTTGTACAAACTTTTCAATAATGCGATGTTTGGAAAAACTATGGAAAATATTCGTAATCGTATGGATATACGTCTTGTGGCAAACAGCAAAACATTAGAAAAACTGATAGCCAAGCCTACATTTATCGATCGAACTATATACGGTCCTAATCTTGCAGCTGTTCATATGGCTTCTCGTAAAATAGTGTTCAACAAGCCTATATACATTGGTATGAGCGTACTAGACATCTCCAAGACGCTAATGTATTCGTATCAATACGATGTGTTACTTCCATATTATGGAGCTGAGAATCTTAAACTGTTGTATACGGATACAGATTCCTTCATCCATCTAGTGACTACAGCTGATATATACCAGGATAAATTACACATGCTTGAACATCTGGATACAGCGGATTACCCTGCTAACCATATATGCTATTCTACACAAAACAAGAAAGTTTTGGGAAAGTTTAAAGATGAAGCAAGTGGTAAAATCATTCGCCGTTTCGTCGGTCTCAGACCTAAAATGTATGCTCTCGATATTGATGGCTCTGTGATAAAAAAGATCAAAGGCATAAAACATAGCGCCATTAAGCAATACATCAGCTTCAATAGCTATATGGAGTGCCTTAAAACTTTGAAAATTGTTAGAACTCCGATGAATTTAATCCTATCCCAACGTCATAATGTTTCTACAGTTGAATCTAATAAAATAGCTCTGTCGCCTCATGATGACAAGAGAGTAATTGCAGAGGATGGAATATCAACGTATGCGTACGGGCATTACAACGTTGCAAACCATGCATAAGAGAATGCAACTTAGATCTCAAGATGATTATTTTCTCCGTTACGTCTCCTGTAGAAAATGAAAGTTTAATCAACTGACTCCTCCACGCCTCAAATGAAGTCTGACGAAGAATGAAGAAAAAATAAAAAAATTACTCACCTGGCTTCTCCGTGCTTCTCATGAAACTTGTCGAAGAAAGAAGAAAAATAGAAATTATAAAGGGAGGCGTTAACTCTGCCACTAGACTTTAACTCTAGTGCTGGTCTCCAGCCCAGATAAAAGAGGAGAGGCGTATACCCTACTACCTTAAAGTAAGTATACCCTCATTAACTTTATATAAACAGAAGATTGTGTTAAAATACTATCAAAGGTATTGCTGAATATCTCTTAAAAATATTGAGCTATAAGTACCTCAACATCTGCGGATAGATCATCTTTTAGTGATAAGTTTAAAAATCTATAAAGGGTTAGGAAAACAAAGTTGAATAAAGCTGTAAAGAACACTTAATAAGCAGGTTAGATCATAATAGGTGGGGTTACACTTAGAAAACTGCATGTCGTGTTGGAGATGTTACCCCCAGAACATACAGAACCAAGCAAAAGAGTCATACAGTTGTATAAAATTCTGTGACAGAGGGCAAAAATAGTAGTAATAAGAACTTCAACATCAATGGTTAGGACATCTTCTACTGGAAGTTTAAAAGTTCTATAAAGGAGGGTGCAAATAGCAGTAAAATGGGGTGAAATGTCCTAAAAATGTATGAAAATGATTGAATAGCTCTGAAAATTGTCTGAAAAGTTGTTAAATATGTTGTTAAAAGCGTTCTGAATATACTAAAAGCGTCTAAAAGATCTAACAGAGGGTGCAAATAGCAGTAAAATGGGGTGAAATGTCTTAAAAATGTATGAAAATGACTGAATAACTCTGAAAAATTCTTAAATATGTTGTAAAAAGCGCCCTGAATATACTAAAAGCGTCTAAAAGATCTATCAGAGGGTGTAAAATTGTAGCAAAAATGGGGTGAAACGTCTTAAAAATGTATGAAAATGGCTGAATAACTCTGAAAATTGTCTGAAAGGTTCTTAAATATGTTGTAAAAGCAGCATGAATATACTAAAAGTGCTTAAAAAGATCTAACAGAGGGTGCAAAATTGTAGCAAAATGGGGTGAAACGTCTTAAAAATGTATGAAAATTACTGAATAACTCTGAAAATTGTCTGAAAAGTTGTTAAATATGTTGTAAAAGCAGCATGAATATACTAAAAGCGTCTAAAAGATCTAACAGAGGACTCAAAATAGTATTAAAATGAGTTGAAACGTCTTAAAAATGTATGAAAATGACTGAATAACTCTGAAAATTGTCTGAAAAGTTGTTAAATATGTTGTAAAAGCAGCATGAATATACTAAAAGAGTCTAAAAGATCTAACAGAGGGTGCAAAATTGTAGCAAAATGGGGTGGAACGTCTTAAAAATGTATGAAAATTACTGAATAACTCTGAAAATTGTCTGAAAAGTTGTTAAATATGTTGTAAAAGCATCAAGAATATGCTAAAAGTGTTTAAAAAGATCTATCAGAGGACTCAAAATAGTATCAATATGTTTATGAAATTCCTAGATGGAGATCAGGGTAGCGTATGACAGGATAGAATAGATAAGCAGAGGAGGGAATAGGATAGATGATAAGAGGATAGAATGAATGTCTAGAAACGTATCATGTTAGTAGAATAGAATAAATAATAATAAGAGGATCTACCTTAGGTTAGGCTAGGCCAGGTTAGATTAGGATAGGTTAGATGAGTAGAAGTATGAGGCTTAGGTTAAATTATCAAAGACCGGAGTAAATAGTGGGAGCTGGGTTAGGTTAGGTTAGCCATGTAGAAGTATGGAGCTTAGGTTAGGTTAAGATAGGTTAGACGAGTAGAAGTATGGGGCTTAGGTTAGGATAGATTAGGTTAGGTTAGGTTAGGCTAGGTTAGGTTAGGTTAGGTTAGGTTAGGTTAGGTTAGGTTAGGTTAGGTTAGGTTAGACGAGTAGAAGTATGGGGCTTAGGTTATGTTAAATTATGAAAGTTCAAAGTAAAAAAGAGTGGGAGCTAGGTTAGGTTAGGATAGGTTAGACGAGTAGAAGTATGGGGCTTAGGCTAGGTTAGGGCCACTATGTGGGGCGAGGTGTCATGTTGGGGTAACATATTCAATCAAGATAGAAATCTCTTGCGTTAGGAGGTTTGCATCGATACAGTGAACGACATACTCAACTGCCAGTGACGCTCATAAACATACATGCACTGCTATAGGCCTTAAACATTATCCCTAGAGTCAGCCTCAAACCCCTACAACGTCCTGCTTCCCCTACCACCTTACCTAGTAATGCTTAGATTACGCATGGCGGCCATCTTGCCCATAAAAAAGTGGCCCAGCTCTGTCCTAATCTACCAACTATCGCTTCGCATGCGCATTGAGTCACATCACGTCACATGCGCTTGGCATCGCCTGATATCGCATCTTATGTAAATCCCAGGCGCATTGAGTCTCGCCGCGTCACATGCGCATGCCATCGCTTGATATCGCATTTCATGTGCATCGCAGCGCATGCGCAATGAGTCACGTCGCATCACATGCGCATGGCATCGCTTGATATCGCATCTTATGTGCATCGCATGCGCATTCAGTCACATCGCGTCAACATTCGCATGCCATCGCTTGATATCGCATCTTATGTGCATCGCATGCGCATTGAGCCACGTCGCGTCACATGCGCCTGGCATCGCTTGATATCGCATCTTATGTGCATCGCATGCGCATTGAGTCACAGCGCATCGCATGGCATCTTATGTGCATCGCACCGCATGCGCATTGAGTCACGTCGCGTCACATGCGCATGGCATCGTTTGATATCGCATCTTATGCGCGTCGCATCGCATGCGCATTGAGCCACGTCGCGTCACATGCGCATGGCATCCCTTGATATCTCATCTTATGCGCGTCGCATCGCATGCGCATTGAGTCACATCGCGTCACATGCGCTTGGCATCGCTTGTTATCGTATCTTATGTGCATCGCATCGCATTCCATTGAGTCACGTCACGTCACATGCCAATGGCATCGCTTGATATCGCATCTTATGTGCATCGCATCGCTTGGCATGCGCATTGAGTCACGTTGCTTCACATGTGCATGGCATCGCTTGATAACGCATCTTATGTGCATCTCATCACATGCGCATTGAGTCACGTCGCACCAATTGCGCATGACACCGCTCGATATCGCATATTATGTGCATCGCAGCGCATTGAGTCACTTCGCGTCACATGCGCATGCATCGCTCGACATCGCATCTTATGTGCATCGCCTCGCATGCGCATTGAGTCACGTGGCGTCACATGTGCATGGCATCGCTTGATATCGCATCTTATGTAAATCGCATGCGCATTGGGTCACGTCGCGTCACATGCGCACTGCATCGCTTCATCTCGCATCTTATGTGTATCGCATCGCATGCGCATTGAGTCACGTCGCGTCTCATTGCGCATGGTACCTCTTGACATCGCATCTTATGTGCATGGCGTCGCATGCGCATTGAGTGACGTCGCTTCACATGCGCATGGCATCGCTTGATAACGCATCTTATGTGCATCGCATCGCATACGCATTGAGCCACGTGTCGTCACATGCGCATGGTATCGCTTGGTATCGCATCTTATGTGCATCGCATCGCAGGCGCATTGAGTATCATCACGAAACATGCACATGGCATCGCTTGATATCGCACCTTATGTGCATCGCTTCGCATTCACATTGATTCACGTCGCGTCACATGCGCATGGCATCGCTTGATATCGCATCTTGTGTGCACCGCATCGCATGCGCATTGAGTCACGTCGCGTCTAATGCGCATGGCATCGCTTGATATCGCATCTTATGTGCATCGCATCGCATGCGCATTGAGTCACATCGCGTCACATGCGCTTGGCATCTCTTGATATCGCATCTTATGTAAATCGCATGCGCATTGAGTCACGTCGCGTCACATGCGCATGCCATCGCTTGATATCGCATCTCATGTGCCTCGCATTGCTTGCGTATTGAGGCACATCGCGTTACATGCGCATGGCATCGCTTGATATCGCATCTTATGTGCATCGCATCGCATGCGCATTGAGTCACGTCGCGCCACATGCGCATGGCATCGCTTGATATATCATCTTATGTGCATCGCATCGCATGCACATTGTGTCACGTCGCGTCACATGCGCATGAGATCGCTTCCTAGCGCATCTTATGTGCATCGCATCGCATGCGCACTGAGTCACATCGCGTCACATGCGCATGGCATCTCTTGATATCGTATCTTATGTGCATCGCATCGCATGCGCATTGAGTCACGTCGCGTCACTTGCGCATGGCATCGCTTGTTATCGCATCTTATGTGCATCGCATCGTATACACATTAACTCACGTCACGTCACATGCGCATGGCATTGCTTGATATCGCATCCTATGTGCATCGCATCGCATGCGCATTGAGTCACATCACGTCACATGCGCTTGGCATCGCTTGAAGTCGCATCTTATGTGCATCGCATCTTATGCGCATTGAGCCACATCGCGTCACATGCGCATGCCATCGCTTGATATCGCATCTTATGTGCATCGCATGCCCATTGAGTCACATCGCGTCACATGCGCATGGCATTGCTTGATATCGCATCTTATATGAATCATATGCGCATTGAGTCACGTCGCGTCACATGCGCATGCAATCGCTTGATATCGCATCTCCTGTGCGTCGCATCGCATACGCATCGAGTTACGTCGCATCACATGCGCATGGCATCGCTTAATATAATATCTTATGTCCATCGCATCGCATGCGCATTGAGCCGCATCGCGTCACATGTGCATGGCATCGCTTGATACCGCAACTTATGTGCATCGCATGCGCATTCAGTCACATGGAATAACATGCGCATTGCATCGGTCGACATCGCCTCTTATGTGCATCGCATCGCATGCGAATTGATTCACGTCGCGTCACATGCGCATGGCATCCCATGATATAGCATCTTATGTGCATCGCATCGCATGTGCATTGAGTCACGTCGCGTCACATATGCATGGATCGCTTGATATCGCATCTTGTGTGCATCCCATGCGCATTCAGTCACATCGCGTCAACATTCGCATGGCATCGCTTGATACCGCACCTTATGTGCATCGCATGCGCATTCAGTCACATGGAATAACATGCGCATTGCATCGGTCGACATCGCATCTTATGTGCATCGCTTCGCATGCGCATTGAGTCACATCACGTCACATGCGCTTGGCATCGCCTGATATCGTATCTTATGTAAATCCCAGGCGCATTGAGTCTCGTCGCGTAACATGCGCATGGCAGCGCTTGAATTCGCATCTTATGTGCATCGCCTCGCATGCGCATTGAGTCACATCGCGTCACATGCGCTTAGCACCGCTTGATATCGAATCTTATGTGCATCGCACCGCATGCGCATTGACTCACATCGCGTCACATGCGAATGGCGTTGCTTGATATCGCATCTTATGTGCATCGCTTCGCATGCGCATTGAGTCACATCGCGTCACATGCGCTTGGCATCGCCTGATATCGCATCTTATGTAAATCCCAGGCGCATTGAGTCTCGCTGCGTCACATGCGCATGCCATCGCTTGATATCGCATTTCATGTGCATCGCAGCGCATGCGCAATGAGTCACGTCGCATCACATGCGCATGGCATCGCTTGATATCGCATCTTATGTGCATCGCATGCGCCTTCAGTCACATCGCGTCAACATTCGCATGCCATCGCTTGATATCGCATCTTATGTGCATCGCATGCGCATTGAGCCACGTTGCGTCACATGCGCCTGGCATCGCTTGATATCGCATCTTATGTGCATCGCATGCGCATTGAGTCACAGCGCATCGCATGGCATCGCTCGACATGGCATCTTATGTGCATCGCACCGCATGCGCATTGAGTCACGTCGCGTCACATGCGCATGGCATCGGTTGATATCGCATCTTATGCGCGTCGCATCGCATGCGCATTGAGCCACGTCGCGTCACATGCGCATGGCATCCCTTGATATCTCATCTTATGCGCGTCGCATCGCATGCGCATTGAGTCACATCGCGTCACATGCGCTTGGCATCGCTTGTTATCGCATCTTATGTGCATCGCATCGCATTCCATTGAGTCACGTCACGTCACATGCCAATGGCATCGCTTGATATCGCATCTTATGTGCATCGCATCGCTTGGCATGCGCATTGAGTCACGTTGCTTCACATGTGCATGGCATCGCTTGATAACGCATCTTATGTGCATCTCATCACATGCGCATTGAGTCACGTCGCACCAATTGCGCATGACACCGCTCGACATCGCATATTATGTGCATCGCAGCGCATTGAGTCACTTCGCGTCACATGTGCATGCATCGCTCGACATCGCATATTATGTGCATCGCATCGCATGCGCATTGAGTCTCGTGGCGCCACATGTGCATGGAATCGCTTGATATCGCATCTTATGTAAATCGCATGCGCATTGGGTCACGTCGCGTCACATGCGCACTGCATCGCTTCATCTCGCATCTTATGTGTATCGCATCGCATGCGCATTGAGTCACTTCGCGTCACATGCGCATATCATCGCTTGATTTCCCATTTTATGTGCATCGCATCGCATGCGCATTGAGTCACGTCGCGTCTCATTGCGCATGGTATCTCTTGACATCGCATCTTATGTGCATGGCATCGCATGCGCATTGAGTGACGTCGCTTCACATGCGCATGGCATCGCTTGATAACGCATCTTATGTGCATGGCATCGCATACGCATTGAGCCACGTGTCGTCACATGCGCATGGTATCGCTTGGTATCGCATCTTATGTGCATCGCATCGCAGGCGCATTGAGTATCATCACGAAACATGCACATGGCATCGCTTGATATCGCACCTTATGTGTATCGCACCGCATTCACATTGATTCACGTCGCGTCACATGCGCATGGCATCGCTTGATATCGCATCTTGTGTGCACCGCATCGCATGCGCATTGAGTCACGTCGCGTCTAATGCGCATGGCATCGCTTGATTCCGCATCTTATGTGTATCGCATAGCATGCGCATTGAGTCACTTGGCACCACATGCGCATGACATCGCTTTACATCTCATCTTATGTGCATCGCATCGCATGCGCATTGAGTCACCTTGCGTACATGCGCATGGCATCGCTTGATATCGCATCTTATGTGCATCGCATCGCATGCGCATTGAGTCACATCGCGTCACATGCGCTTGGCATCTCTTGATATCGCATCTTATGTAAATCGCATGCGCATTGAGTCACGTCGCGTCACATGCGCATGCCATCGCTTGATATCGCATCTCATGTGCCTCGCATCGCTTGCGTATTGAGGCACATCGCGTTACATGCGCGTGGCATCGCTTGATATCGCATCTTATGTGCATCGCATCGCATGCGCATTGAGTCACGTCGCGTCACATGCGCATGGCATCGCTTGATATATCATCTTATGTGCATCGCATCGCATGCACATTGTGTCACGTCGCGTCACATGCGCATGAGATCGCTTCCTAGCGCATCTTATGTGCATCGCATCGCATGCGCACTGAGTCACATCGCGTCACATGCGCATTTCATCTCTTGATATCGTATCTTATGTGCATCTCATCGCATGCGCATTGAGTCACGTCGCGTCACTTGCGCATGGCATCGCTTGATATCGCACTTTATGTGCATCGAATCGCATGCGTACTGAGTCAAATCGCGTCACATGCGCATGGCATCGCTTGATATCGCATCTTATGTGCATCGCATGCGCATTCAGTCACATCGCGTCAACATTCGCATGCCATCGCTTGATATCGCATCTTATGTGCATCGCATGCGCATTGAGCCACGTCGCGTCACATGCGCCTGGCATCGCTTGATATCGCATCTTATGTGCATCGCATGCGCATTGAGTCACAGCGCATTGCATGGCATCGCTCGACATGGCATCTTATGTGCATCGCACCGCATGCGCATTGAGCCACGTCGCGTCACATGCGCATTGAGTCACATCGTGTCACATGCGCATGGCATCGCTTGATATCGCACTTTATGTGCATCGAATCGCATGCGTACTGAGTCAAATCGCGTCACATGCGCATGGCATCGCTTGATATCGCATCTTATGTGCATCGCATGCGCATTCAGTCACATCGCGTCAACATTCGCATGCCATCGCTTGATATCGCATCTTATGTGCATCGCATGCGCATTGAGCCACGTCGCGTCACATGCGCCTGGCATCGCTTGATATCGCATCTTATGTGCATCGCATGCGCATTGAGTCACAGCGCATTGCATGGCATCGCTCGACATGGCATCTTATGTGCATCGCACCGCATGCGCATTGAGCCACGTCGCGTCACATGCGCATGGCATCGGTTGATATCGCATCTTATGCGCGTCGCATCGCATGCGCATTGAGCCACGTCGCGTCACATGCGCATGGCATCCCTTGATATCTCATCTTTTGCGCGTCGCATCGCATGCGCATTGAGTCACGACGCGTCACATGCGCTTGGCATCGCTTGTTATCGCATCTTATGTGCATCGCATCGCATTCCATTGAGTCACGTCGTGTCACATGCGCATGGCATCGCTTTATATCGCATCTTATGTGCATCGCATCACATGCGCAATGAGTCACGTCGCATCACATGCGCATCGCATCGCTTGATTTCGCATCTTATGTGCATCGCATCGCATGCGCATTGAGCCACGTCGCGTCACATGCGCATGGCATCGCTTGATATCGCATCTTATGTGCATCGCATGCGCATTCAGTCACATCGCGTCAACATTCGCATGGCATCGCTTAATATCGCATATAATGTGCATCGCATCGCATGCGCATTGAGTCACGTTGCGTCACATGCGCTTGGCATCGTTTGTTATCGCATCTTAGGTGCATCGCATCGCATTCACATTGATTCACCTCGCGTCACATGCGCATGGCATCGCTTGATATCGCATCTTATGTGCATCGCATCGCATGCGCATTGAGTCACGTCGCGTCACATGCGCATGGCATCGCTTGATAACGTATCTTATGTGTATCTCATCCATGCGCATTGAGTCACGTCGCGTCTTATGCGCATGGCATCGCTTGATATCGCATCCTATGTGCATCGCATCGCATGCGCATTGAGTCACATCGCATCACATGCGCTTCGCATTGCTTGAGAGCGCATCTTATGTGCATCGCATCTTATGCGCATTGAGCCACATCGCGTCACATGCGCATGCCATCGCTTGATATCGCATCTTATGTGCATCGCATGCTCATTGTGTCACATCGCGTCACATGCGCATGGCATTGCTTGATATCGCATCTTATATGAATCGCATGCGCATTGAGTCACGTCGCGTCGCATGCGCATGCAATCGCTTGATGTCGCATCTCATGTGCCACGCATCGCATACGCATTGAGTTACGTCACATCACATGCGCATGGCATCGCTTAATATCATATCTTATGTCCATCGCATCGCATGCGCATTGAGCCGCATCGCGTCACATGCGCATGGCATCGCTTGATACCGCACCTTATGTGCATCGCATGCGCATTCAGTCACATGGAATAACATGCGCATTGCATCGGTCGACATCGCATCTTATGTGCATCGCATCGCTTGCAAATTGATTCACGTCGCGTCACATGCGCATGGTATCCCTTGATATAGCATCTTATGTGCATCGCATCGCATGCGCATTGAGTCACGTCGCGTCCAATGCGCATGGCATCGCTTGTTATCGAATCTTATCAGCACCACATCGCATGCGCATTCAGTCACATCGCGTCAACATGCGCATGGCATCGCTTGATATCGCATCTTATGTACATCGCATCGCATGCGCATTGAGTCATGTGGCGTCACATGCGCATTGCATCTCTTGATATCGCATCTTATGCGCGTCCCATCGCATGCGCATTGAGTCACATCGCGTCACATGCGCTTGGCATCGCTTGTTATCGCATCTTATGTGCATCGCATCGCATTCCATTGAGTCACGTCACGTCACATGCCAATGGCATCGCTTGATATCGCATCTTATGTGCATCGCATCGCTTGGCATGCGCATTGAGACACGTTGCTTCACATGTGCATGGCATCGCTTGATAACGCACCTTATGTGCATTTCATCACATGCGCATTGAGTCACGTCGCACCAATTGCGCATGACACCGCTCGACATCGCATACTATGTGCATCGCAGCGCATTGAGTCACTTCGCGTCACATGCGCATGGATCGCTCGACATCGCATCTTATGTGCATCGCATCGCATGCGCATTGAGTCACGTGGCGTCACATGTGCATGGCATCTCTTCATATCGCATCTTATGTAAATCGCATGCGCATTGGGTCACGTCGCGTCACATGCGCACTGCATCGCTTCATCTCGCATCTTATGTGTATCGCATCGCATGCGCATTGAGTCACTTCGCGTCACATGCGCATATCATCGCTTGATTTCGCATTTTATGTGCATCGCATCGCATGCGCATTGAGTCACATCGCGTCTCATTGCGCATGGTATCTCTTGACATCGCATCTTATGTGCATGGCATCGCATGCGCATTGAGTGACGTCGCTTCACTTGCACATGGCATCACTTGATAACGCATCTTATGTGCATCGCATCGCATACGCATTGAGCCACGTGTCGTCACATGCGCATGGTATCGCTTGGTATCGCATCTTATGTGCATCGCATCGCAGGCGCATTGAGTATCATCACGAAACATGCACATGGCATCGCTTGATATCGCACCTTATGTGCATCGCACCGCATTCACATTGATTCACGTCGCGTCACATGCGCATGGCATCGCTTGATATCGCATCTTGTGTGCACCGCATTGCATGCCCATTGAGTCACGTCGCGTCTAATGCGCATGGCATCGCTTGATTCCGCATCTTATGTGTATCGCATAGCATGCGCATTGAGTCACTTCGCACCACATGCGCATGACATCGCTTGACATCTCATCTTATGTGCATCGCATCGCATGCGCATTGAGTCACCTTGCGTACATGCGCATGGCATCGCCTGATATCGCATCTTATGTGCATCGCATCGCATGCGCATTGAGTCACGTCGCGTCACATGCGCTTGGCACCTCTTGATATCGCATCTTATGTAAATCGCATGCGCATTGAGTCACGTCGCGTCACATGCCCATGGCATCCCTTGATATCTCATCTTTTGCGCGTCGCATCGCATGCGCATTGAGTCACGTCGCGCCACATGCGCATGGCATCGCTTGATATATCATCTTATGTGCATCGCATCGCATGCACATTGTGTCACGTCGCGTCACATGCGCATGGGATCGCTTCCTAGCGCATCTTATGTGCATCGCATCGCATGCGCACTGAGTGACATCGCGGTCACATGCCCATGGCATCCCTTGATATCTCATCTTTTGCGCGTCGCATCGCATGCGCATTGAGTCACGTCGCGCCACATGCGCATGGCATCGCTTGATATATCATCTTATGTGCATCGCATCGCATGCGCATTGAGTCACGTCGCGTCACTTGCGCATGGCATCGCTTGTTATCGCATCTTATGTGCATCGCATCGTATACACATTAACTCACGTCGCGTCACATGCTCATGGCATCGCTCGACATCGCATCTTGTGTGCATCGCATCGCATGCGCATTGAGTCACATCGCGTCACATGCGCATTGAGTCACATCGTGTCACATGCGCATGGCATCGCTTGATATCGCACTTTATGTGCATCGAATCGCATGCGTACTGAGTCACATCGCGTCACATGCGCATGGCATCGCTTCATATCGCATGTTATGTGCATCGCATCGTATGCGGGCTGAGTACCGTCGCACCACATGCGCATGACATCGCTCGACATCGCATTTTATGTGCATCTCATCGCATGCGCATTGAGTCACATCGCGTGACATGCGCTTGGCATCGCTTGATATCGAATCTTATGTGCATCGCACCGCATGCGCATTGACTCACATCGCGTCATATGCGCATGGCATTGTTTGATATCGCATCTTATGTGCATGGCATCGCATGCGCATTGAGTCACATCACGTCACATGCGCTTGGCATCTCTTGATATAGCATCTTATGTAAATTCCAGGCGCATTGAGACTCGTCGCGTCACATGCGCATGCCATCGCTTGATATCGCATTTCATGTGCATCGCAGCCCAAGCGCAATGAGTCACGTCGCATCACATGTGCATGTCATCGCTTGATATCGCATCTTATGTGCATCGCATCGCATGCGGATTGATCCACGTCGCGTTACATTCGCATGGCATCGCTTGATATCGCATCTTATGTGCATCGCATGCCCATTGAGTCACATCGCATCGCATGCGCATGGCATCGCTCGACATTGCATCTTATGTGCATCTCACCGCATGCGCATTGAATCACGTCGCGTCACATGCGCATGGCATCCCTTGATATCGCATCTTATGGGCGTCGCATCGCATGCGCATTGAGTCACGTCGCGTCACATGCGCTTGGCATCGCTTGTTATCGCATCTTATGTGCTTCGCATCGCATTCCATTGAGTCACGTCGTGTCACATGCGCATGGCATCGCTTAATATCGCATCTCATGTGCATCGCATCGCATGCGCAATGAGTCACGTCGCATCACATGCGCATGGCATCGCTTGCTATCGCAACTTATGTGCATCGCATGCCCATTCAGTCACATCGCGTCAACATTCGCAAGGCATCGCTTGATATCGCATCTAATGTGCATCGCGTCGCATGCGCATTGAGTCACGTCACGTCACATGCTCATGGCATCTCTTGATATCGCATCTTATGCCCGTCGCATCGCAAGCGCATTGAGTCACGTCGCGTCAAATGCGCTTGGCATCGCTTGTTATCGCATCTTATGTGCATCGCATCGCATTCCAGTCACGTCGCGTCACATGCGCATGACATCGCTTGATATCGCATCTTATGTGCATCGCATCGCATGGCACGCGCATTGAGTCACGTCGCTTCACATGCGCATGGCATCGCTTGATAACGCATCTTATGTGCATCTCATCACATGCGCATTGAGTCACGTCGCATCAATTGCGCATGACACCACTCGATATCGCATATTATGCGCATCGCATCGCAGCGCATTGAGTCACATCGCGTCACATGCGCATGCATCGCTCGACATCGCATCTTATGTGCATCGCATCGCATGCGCATTGAGTCACGTCGCGTCACATGTGCATGGCATCACTTGATATCGCATCTTATGTAAATCGAATGCGCATTGTGTCACGTCGCGTCAAATGCGCATGGCATCGCTTCATCTCGCATCTTATGTGCACCGCATCGCATGCGCATTGAGTCACCTCGCGTCACATGCGCATGGCATTGCTTCTTATCGCATCTTATGTGCATCGGATGGCATGCGCATTAACTCACATCGCGTCACATGCGAATGGCATCGCTTGATATCGCATCTTATGTGCATCGCATCGCATGCGCATTGAGTCCCATCGCGTCACATGCGCATGCATAGCTTGTTACCGCATCTTATGTGCATCGCATCGCATTCCATAGTCACGTCGCGTCACATGCATATGACATCGCTTGATATCGCATCTTATGTGCATCGCATCGCATGGCATGCGCATTGAGTCACGTCGCTTCACATGCGAATGGCATCGCTTGATATCGCATCTTATGTGCATCGCATCGCATGCGCATTGAGTCACGTCCGGTCACATGTGCATGGCATCACTTGATATCGCATCTTATGTAAATCGAATGCGCATTGTGTCACGTCGCGTCACATGCGCATGGCATCGCTTGATATCGCATCTTATGTGCATCGCATCGAATGCGCATTGAGTCCCATCGCGTCACATGCGCATGCATAGCTTGTTATCGCATCTTATGTGCATCGCATCGCATTCCATAGTCACGTCGCGTCACATGCATATGACATCGCTTGATATCGCATCTTATGTGCATCGCATCGCATGGCATGCGCATTAACCCACATCGCGTCACATGCGAATGGCATCGCTAATATCGCATCTTATGTGCATCGCATCGCATGCGCATTGAGTCCCATCGCGTCACATGCGCATGCATCGCTCGACATCGCATCTTACGTGCCTCAAAGGCGCATTGAGTCACATCGCATGGCATCGCTCGTCATCGCATCTTATGTGCAGATCATCGCAGGCGCATTGAGTCACATCGCGTCACATGCGCATGGCATCGCTTGATATCACATCTTATGTTCATCGCATCGCATGCCGATTGAGTCACATCACATCACATGCGCATGCCATCGCTTGATATCGCATATTATGTGCATCGCATCGCATTCACATTGTTCCACGTCGCGTCACATGCGCATGGCATCGCTTGATATCGCATCTTGTATGCATCGCATCGCATGCGCATTGAGTCACGTCGCGTCACATGCGCATGGCATCGCTTGATAACGAATCTTATGTGCATCTCATCGCATGCGCTTTGAGTAACGTCGCGTCTGATGCGCATGGCATCGCTTGATATCGCATCTTATGTAAATCCCATGCGCATTGAGTCTCGTCCCGTCACATGCGCATGCCATCGCTTCATATCGCATCTCATGTGCATCACGGCGCATGCGCAATGTGTCACCTCGCGTCAACATTCGCATGGCATCGCTTGATATCGGATCTAATGTGCATGGAATTGCATGCGCATTGAGTCACGTCGCGTCACATGCTCATGGCATCTCTTGATATCGCATCTTATGCGCGTCGCATCGCATGCGCATTGAGTCACCTCGCGTCACATACGCTTGGCATCGCTTGTTATCGCATCTTATGTGCATCGCATCGCATTCCAATGACTCACGTCGCGTCACATGCGCATGGCATCGCTTGATATGGCATCTTATGTGCATCGCATCGCATGGCATGCGCATTGAGTCACGTCGCTCCACATGCGCATGGCATCGCTTGATAACGCACCTTATGTGCATGTCATCACATGCGCATTGAGTCACGTCGCACCAATTGCGCATGACACCGCTCGATATCCCATATTATGTGCATCGCAAGGCAGCGCATTGAGTCACATCGCGTCACATGCGCATGCATCGCTCGACATCGCATCTTATGTAAATCGAATGCGCATTGGGTCACGGCGCGTCACATGCGCATGGCATCGCTTCATCTCGCATCTTATGTGCATCGCATCGCATGCGCATTGAGTCACCTCGCGTCACATGCGCATGGCATCGCTTGTTATCGCATCTTATGTGCATCGCATGGCATGCGCATTGACTCACATCGCGTCACATGCGCATGGCATCGCTTGATATCGCATCTTATGTGCATCGTATCGCATGCGCATTGAGTCCCATCGCGTCACATGCGCATGCATCGCTCTACATCGCATCTTACGTGCATCGAATGCGCATTGAGTCACATCGCATCACATGCGCATGGCATCGCTCGACATCGCATCTTATGTGCATCGCATCGCAGGCGCATTGGGTCACATCGCGTGACATGCTCATGGCATCGCTTTATATCGCATATTATGTGCATCGCATCGCATTCACATTGATTCACGTCGCGTCAAATGCGCATGGCATCGCTTGATATCGAATCTTATGTGCATCGCTTTGCATTCACATTGATTCACGTCGCGTCACATGCGCATGGCATCGCTTGCTATCGCATCTTATGTGCAACGCATCGCATGCGCATTGGGTCACGTCGCTCACATTGGCATGGCATCGCTTGATAACGTATCTTATGTGCACCTCATCGCATGCGCATTGAGCCACGTCGCGTCACATGCGCATGGCATCCCTTGATATCTCATCTTTTGCGCGTCGCATCGCATGCGCATTGAGTCACGACGCGTCACATGCGATTGGCATCGCTTGTTATCGCATCTTATGTGCATCGCATCGCATTCCAATGAGTCACGTCGTGTCACATGCGCATGACATCGCTTTATATCGCATCTTATGTGCATCGCATGCGCATTCAGTCACATCGCGTCAACATTCGCATGGCATCGCTTGATATCGCATCTTATGTGCATCGCATCGCATGCGCATTGCGTCACGTCGCGTCACATGCGCATGGCATCGCTTGATAACGTATCTTATGTGCATCTCATCCATACGCATTGAGCCACGTCGCATCACATGCGCTTCGCATTGCTTGATATCGCATCTTATGTGCATCGCACCGCATGCGCATTGACTCATATCGCGTCACATGCGCATGGCATTGCTTGATATCGCATCTTATGTGCATCGCATCGCATGCGCATTGAGTCACATCACGTCACATGCGCTTTGCATCGCTTGATGTCGCATCTTATGTGCATCGCATCTTATGCACATTGAGTCACATCGCGTCACATGCGCATGCCATCGTTTGATTTCGCATTTTATGTGCATCGCATCGCATGCGCATTGAGTCACGTCGCGTCTCAATGCGCATGGTATCTCTTGACATCGCATCTTATGTGCATGGCATCGCATGCGCATTGAGTGACGTCGCTTCACATGCGCATGGCATCGCTTGATAACGCATCTTATGTGCATCGCATCGCATAGGCATTGAGCCACGTGTCGTCACATGCGCATGGTATCGCTTGGTATCGCATCTTACGTGCATCGCATCGCAGGCGCATTGAGTATCATCACGAAACATGCGCATGGCATCGCTTGATATCGCATCTTGTGTGCACCGCATCGCATGCGCATTGAGTCACGTCGCGTCTAAAGCGCATGGCATCGCTTGATTCCGCATCTTATGTGTGTCGCATAGCATGCGCATTGAGTCACTTCGCACCACATGCGCATGACATCGCTTGACATCTCATCTTATGTGCATCGCATCGCATGCGGATTGAGTGACCTTGCGTACATGCCCATGGCATCGCTTGATATCGCATCTTATGTGCATCGCATCGCATGCGCATTGAGTCACATCGCGACACATGCGCTTGGCATCTCTTGATATCGCATCTTATGTAAATCCCATGCGCATTGAGTCTCGTCGCGTCACATGCGCATGCCATCGCTTCATATCGCATCTCATGTGCATCGCGGCGCATGCGCAATGTGTCACGTCGCATCACATGCGCATGGCATCGCTTGATATCGCAACTTATGTGCACGGTATGCGCATTGAGTCACATCGCATCGCATGCGCATGGCATCGCTTGATATCGCATCTAATGTGCATCGCATCGCATGCGCAATGAGTCACGTCGCATCGCATGCGCATGGCATCGCTTGATATCCCATCTTATGTGCATCGCAACGCATGCGCATTGAGCCACGTCGCGTCACATACGCTTGGCATCGCCTGTTATCGCATCTTATGTGCATCGCATCGCATTCCATTGACTCACGTCGCGTCACATGCGCATGGCATCACTTGATATCGCATCTTATGTGCATCGCATCGCATGGCCTGCGCATTGAGTCACGTCGCTCCACATGCGCATGGCATCGCTTGATAACGCACCTTATGTGCATCTCATCGCATGCGCATTGAGTCACGTCGCACCAATTGCGCATGACACCGCTCGATATCCCATATTATGTGCATCGCATCGCAGCGCATTGGGTTACATCGCGTCACATGCGCATGCATCGCTCTACATCGCATCTTACGTGCATCGAATGCGCATTGAGTCACATCGCATCACATGCGCATGGCATCGCTCCTCATCGCATTTTATGTGCATCGCATCGCAGGCGCATTGGGTCACGTCGCGTCACATGCGCATGGCATCGCTTGATATCGCATATTATGTGCATCGCATCGCACTCACATTGTTTCACGTCGCGTCAAATGCGCATGGCATCGCTTGATATCGCATCTTAATTGCATCGCATTGCATTCACATTGATTCACGTCGCGTCACATGCGCATGGCATCGCTTGCTATCGCATCTTATGTGCAACGCATCGCATGCGCATTGGGTCACGTCGCTCACATTGGCATGGCATCGCTTGATAACGTATCTTATGTGCATCGCATCATATGCGCAATGAGTCACGTCGCATCACATGCGCATGGCATCGCTTGATATCGCACCTTATGTGCATTGCATCGCATGCGCATTGAGCCACGTCGCGTCACATGCGCATGGCATCGCTTGCTATCGCAACTTATGTGCATCGCATGCCCATTGAGTCACATCGCGTCAACATTCGCATGGCATCGCTTGATATCGCATCTAATGTGCATCGCGTCACATGCGCATTGAGTCACGTCGCGTCTAAAGCGCATGGCATCGCTTGATTCCGCATCTTATGTGTGTCGCATAGCATGCGCATTGAGTCACTTCGCACCACATGCGCATGACATCGCTTGACATCTCATCTTATGTGCATCGCATCGCATGCGGATTGAGTGACCTTGCGTACATGCCCATGGCATCGCTTGATATCGCATCTTATGTGCATCGCATCGCATGCGCATTGAGTCACATCGCGTCACATGCGCTTGGCATCTCTTGATATCGCATCTTATGTAAATCGCATGCGCATTGAGTCACGTCGCGTCACATGCGCATGGCATCGCTTGATAACGAATGTTATGTGCATCTCATCACATGCGCTTTGAGTATCGTCGCGTCTGATGCGCATGGCATCGCTTGATATCGCATCTTATGTAAATCCCATGCGCATTGAGTCTCGTCGCGTCACATGCGCATGCCATCGCTTCATATCGCATCTCATGTGCATCGCGGCGCATGCGCAATGTGTCACGTCGCATCACATGCGCATGGCATCGCTTGATATCGCAACTTATGTGCACGGTATGCGCATTCAGTCACATCGCATCGCATGCGCATGGCATCGCTTGATATCGCATCTAATGTGCATCGCATCGCATGCGCAATGAGTCACGTCGCATCGCATGCGCATGGCATCGCTTGATATCCCATCTTATGTGCATCGCAACGCATGCGCATTGAGCCACGTCGCGTCACATACGCTTGGCATCGCCTGTTATCGCATCTTATGTGCATCGCATCGCATTCCATTGACTCACGTCGCGTCACATGCGCATGGCATCACTTGATATCGCATCTTATGTGCATCGCATCGCATGGCCTGCGCATTGAGTCACGTCGCTCCACATGCGCATGGCATCGCTTGATAACGCACCTTATGTGCATCTCATCGCATGCGCATTGAGTCACGTCGCACCAATTGCGCATGACACCGCTCGATATCCCATATTATGTGCATCGCATCGCAGCGCATTGGGTTACATCGCGTCACATGCGCATGCATCGCTCTACATCGCATCTTACGTGCATCGAATGCGCATTGAGTCACATCGCATCACATGCGCATGGCATCGCTCCTCATCGCATTTTATGTGCATCGCATCGCAGGCGCATTGGGTCACGTCGCGTCACATGCGCATGGCATCGCTTGATATCGCATATTATGTGCATCGCATCGCACTCACATTGTTTCACGTCGCTTCAAATGCGCATGGCATCGCTTGATATCGCATCTTAATTGCATCGCATTGCATTCACATTGATTCACGTCGCGTCACATGCGCATGGCATCGCTTGCTATCGCATCTTATGTGCAACGCATCGCATGCGCATTGGGTCACGTCGCTCACATTGGCATGGCATCGCTTCATAACGTATCTTATGTGCATCGCATCATATGCGCAATGAGTCACGTCGCATCACATGCGCATGGCATCGCTTGATATCGCACCTTATGTGCATTGCATCGCATGCGCATTGAGCCACGTCGCGTCACATGCGCATGGCATCGCTTGCTATCGCAACTTATGTGCATCGCATGCCCATTGAGTCACATCGCGTCAACATTCGCATGGCATCGCTTGATATCGCATCTAATGTGCATCGCGTCGCATGCGCATTGAGTCACGTCGCGTCTAAAGCGCATGGCATCGCTTGATTCCGCATCTTATGTGTGTCGCATAGCATGCGCATTGAGTCACTTCGCACCACATGCGCATGACATCGCTTGACATCTCATCTTATGTGCATCGCATCGCATGCGGATTGAGTGACCTTGCGTACATGCCCATGGCATCGCTTGATATCGCATCTTATGTGCATCGCATCATATGCGCATTGAGTCACATCGCGTCACATGCGCTTGGCATCTCTTGATATCGCATCTTATGTAAATCGCATGCGCATTGAGTCACGTCGCGTCACATGCGCATGGCATCGCTTGATAACGAATGTTATGTGCATCTCATCACATGCGCTTTGAGTATCGTCGCGTCTGATGCGCATGGCATCGCTTGATATCGCATCTTATGTAAATCCCATGCGCATTGAGCCTCGTCGCGTCACATGCGCATGCCATCGCTTCATATCGCATCTCATGTGCATCGCGGCGCATGCGCAATGTGTCACGTCGCATCACATGCGCATGGCATCGCTTGATATCGCAACTTATGTGCACGGTATGCGCATTGAGTCATATCGCATCGCATGCGCATGGCATCGCTTGATATCGCATCTAATGTGCATCGCATCGCATGCGCAATGAGTCACGTCGCATCGCATGCGCATGGCATCGCTTGATATCCCATCTTATGTGCATCGCAACGCATGCGCATTGAGCCACGTCGCGTCACATACGCTTGGCATCGCCTGTTATCGCATCTTATGTGCATCGCATCGCATTCCATTGACTCACGTCGCGTCACATGCGCATGGCATCACTTGATATCGCATCTTATGTGCATCGCATCGCATGGCCTGCGCATTGAGTCACGTCGCTCCACATGCGCATGGCATCGCTTGATAACGCACCTTATGTGCATCTCATCGCATGCGCATTGAGTCACGTCGCACCAATTGCGCATGACACCGCTCGATATCCCATATTATGTGCATCGCATCGCAGCGCATTGGGTTACATCGCGTCACATGCGCATGCATCGCTCTACATCGCATCTTACGTGCATCGAATGCGCATTGAGTCACATCGCATCACATGCGCATGGCATCGCTCCTCATCGCATTTTATGTGCATCGCATCGCAGGCGCATTGGGTCACGTCGCGTCACATGCGCATGGCATCGCTTGATATCGCATATTATGTGCATCGCATCGCACTCACATTGTTTCACGTCGCGTCAAATGCGCATGGCATCGCTTGATATCGCATCTTAATTGCATCGCATTGCATTCACATTGATTCACGTCGCGTCACATGCGCATGGCATCGCTTGCTATCGCATCTTATGTGCAACGCATCGCATGCGCATTGGGTCACGTCGCTCACATTGGCATGGCATCGCTTGATAACGTATCTTATGTGCATCGCATCATATGCGCAATGAGTCAGGTCGCATCACATGCGCATGGCATCGCTTGATATCGCACCTTATGTGCATTGCATCGCATGCGCATTGAGCCACGTCGCGTCACATGCGCATGGCATCGCTTGCTATCGCAACTTATGTGCATCGCATGCCCATTGAGTCACATCGCGTCAACATTCGCATGGCATCGCTTGATATCGCATCTAATGTGCATCGCGTCGCATGCGCATTGAGTCACGTCGCGTCACATGCTCATGGCATCTCTTGATATCGCATCTTATGCCCGTCGCATCGCATGCGCATTGAGTCACGTCGCGTCAAATGCGCTTGGCATCGCTTGTTATCGCATCTATATGTGCATCGCATCGCATTCCATAGTCACGTCGTGTCACATGCGCATGACATCGCTTGATATCGCATCTTATGTGCATCGCATCGCATGGCATGCGCATTGAGTCACGTCGGTTCACATGCGCATGGCATCGCTTGATAACGCATCTTATGTGCATCTCATCACATGCGCATTGAGTCACGTAGCACCAATTGCGCATGACACCACTCGATATCGCATATTATGTGCATCGTATCGCAGCGCATTGAGTCACATCGCGTCACATGCGCATGCATCGCTCGACATCGCATCTTATGTGCATCGCATCGCATGCGCATTGAGTCACGTCGCGTCAAATGCGCATGGCATCCCTTGATATCGCATCTTATGTGCATCGCATTGCATTCACATTGATTCACGTCGCGTCACATGCGCATGGCATCGCTTGCTATCGCATTTTATGAGAAACGCATCGCATGCGCATTGGGTCACGTCGCTCACATTGGCATGGCATCGCTTGATAACGTATCTTATGTGCATCTAATGGCATGCGCATTGAGCCTCGTCGCGTCACATGCTCATGGCATCGGTTGATATCGCATCTTATGCGCGTGGCATCGCATGCGCATTGAGCCACGTCGCGTCACATGCCCATGGCATCCCTTGATATCTCATCTTTTGCGCGTCGCATCGCATGCGCATTGAGTCACGACGCGTCACATGCGCTTGGCATCGCTTTATATCGCATCTTATGTGCATCGCATCACATGCGCAATGAGTCACGTCGCATCACATGCGCATGGCATCGCTTGATATCGCATCTTATGTGCATCGCATCGCATGCGCATTGAGCCACGTCGCGTCACATGCGCATGGCATCGCTTGATATCGCATCTTATGTGCATCGCATGCGCATTCAGTCACATCGCGTCAACATTCGCTTGGCATCGCTTGATATCGCATATAATGTGCATCGCATCGCATGCGCATTGAGTCACGTCGCGTCACATGCGCTTGGCATCGTTTGTTATCGCATCTTATGTGCATCGCATCGCATTCACATTGATTCACCTCGCCTCACATGCGCATGGCATCGCTTGATATCGCATCTTATGTGCATCGCATCGCATGCGCTTTGAGTCACGTCGCGTCACATGCGCATGGCATCGCTTGATAACGTATCTTATGTGCATCTCATCCATGCGCATTGAGTCACGTCGCATCACATGAGCTTCGCATTGCTTGATATCGCATCTTATGTGCATCGCACCGCATGCGCATTGACTCATATCGCGTCACATGCGCATGGGATTGCTTGATATCGCCTCTTATGTGCATCGCATCGCATGCGCATTGAGTCACATTGCGTCACATGCGCATGCCATCGCTTGATTTCGCATTTTATGTGCATCGCATCGCATGCGCATTGAGTCACGTCGCGTCTCATTGCGCATGGTATCTCTTGACATCGCATCTTATGTGCATCGCATCGCATGCGCATATAGTCACGTCGCGTCACATGCGCATGGCATCGCTGGATAACGTATCTTATGTGCATCTCATCCATGCGCATTGAGTCACGTCGCATCACATGCGCTTCGCACTGCTTGATATCGCATCTTATGTGCATCGCAACGCATGCGCATTGACTCATATCGCGTCACATGCGCATGGCATTGCTTGATATCGCATCTTATGTGCATCGCATCGCATGCGCATTGAGTCACATTGCGTCACATGCGCATGCCATCGCTTGATTTCGCATTTTATGTGCATCGCATCGCATGCGCATTGAGTCACGTCGCGTCTCATTGCGCATGGTATCTCTTGACATCGCATCTTATGTGCATGGCATCGCATGGGCATTGAGTGACGTCGCTTCACATGCGCATGGCATCGCTTGATAACGCACCTTATGTGCATCGCGTCGCATACGCATTGAGCCACGTGTCGTCACATGCGCATGGTATCGCTTGATATCGCATCTTGTGTGCACCGCATCGCATGCGCATTGAGTCACGTCGCGTCTAATGCGCATGGCATCGCTTGATTCCGCATCTTATATGTATCGCATAGCATGCGCATTGAGTCTCTTCGCACCACATGCGCATGACATCGCTTGACATCTCATCTTATGTGCATCGCATCGCATGCGGATTGAGTCACCTTGCGTACATGCGCATGGTATCGCTTGATATCGCATCGCATGCGCATTGGGTCACGTCGCTCACATTGGCATGGCATCGCTTGATAACGTACCTTATGTGCATCTCATCGCATGCGCATTGAGTCACGTCGCGTCTAATATGCATGGCATCGCTTGATATCGCATCTTATGTAAATCCCATGCGCATTGAGTCTCGTCGCGTCACATGCGCATGGCATCGCTTGATATCGCATCTTATGTGGATCGCATGCGCATTGAGTCACATCGCATCGCATGCGCATGGCATCGCTCGACATTGCATCTTATGTGCATCGCACCGCATGCGCATTGAGTCACGTCGCGTCACATGCGCATGGCATCCCTTGATATCGCATCTTATGCGCGTCGCATCGCATGCGCATTGAGTCACGTCGCGTCACATGCGCATGGCATCCCTTGATATCGCATCTTATGCGCGTCGCATCGCATGCGCATTGAGTCACGTCGCGTCACATGCGCTTGGCATCGCTTGTTATCGCATCTTATGTGCATCGCATCGCATTCCATTGAGTCACGTCGTGTCACATGCGCATGGCATCGCTTAATATCGCATCTCATGTGCATCGCATCGCATGCGCATTGAGCCACGTCGCGTCACATGCGCATGGCATCGCTTGCTATCGCAACTAATGTGCATCGCATGCCCATTGAGTCACATCGCGTCACATGCTCCTGGCATCTCTTGATATCGCACCTTATGCCCGTCGCATCGCATGCGCATTGAGTCACGTCGCGTCAAATGCGCTTGGCATCGCTTGTTATCGCATCTTATGTGCATCGCATCGCATTCCATAGTCACGTCGCGTCACATGCGCATGACATCACTTGATATCGCATCTAATGTGGATCGCATCGCATGGCATGCGCATTGAGTCACGTCGCTTCACATGCGCATGGCATCGCTTGATAACGCATCTTATGTGCATCTCATCACATGCGCATTGAGTCACGTCGCACCAATTGCGCACGACACCACTCGATATCGCATATTATGTGCATCGCATTGCAGCGGATTGAGTCACATCGCGTCACATGCGCATGCATCGCTCGACATCGCATCTTATGTGCATCGCATCGCATGCGCATTGAGTCACGTCGCGTCAAATGCGCATGGCATCGCTTGATATCGCATCTTATGTGCATCGCATAGCATTCACATTGATTCACGTCGCGTCACATGCGCATGGCAACGCTTGCTATCGCATTTTATGTGCAACGCAGCGCATGCGCATTGGGTCACGTCGCTCACATTGGCATGGCATCGCTTGATAGCGTATCTTATGTGCATCTCATCGCATGCGCATTGAGCCTCGTCGCGTCACATGCGCATGGCATCGGTTGATATCACATCTTATGCGCGTCGCATCAAATGCGCATTGAGCCACGTCGCGTCACATGCGCATGGCATCCCTTGATATCTCATCTTTTGCGCGTCGCATCGCATGCGCATTGAGTCACGACGCGTCACATGCACTTGGCATCGCTTGTTATCGCATCCTATGTGCATCGCATCGCATTCCATTGAGTCACGTCGTGTCACATGCGCATGGCATCGCTTTATATCGCATCTTATGTGCATCGCATCGCATGCGCATTGAGCCACGTCGCGTCAAATGGGCATGGCATCGCTTGATATCGCATTTTATGTGCATCGCATGCGCATTCAGTCACATCGCGTCAACATTCGCATGGCATCGCTTGATATCGCATATAATGTGCATCGCATCGCAGGCGCATTGAGTCACGTCGCGTCACATGCGCATGGCATCGCATGATAACGTATCTTATGTGCATCTCATCCATGCGCATTGAGTCACGTCGCATCACATGCGCTTCGCATTGCTTGATATCGCATCTTATGTGCATCGCACCGCATGCGCATTGACTCATATCGCGTCACATGCGCATGGCATTGCTTGATATCGCATCTTATGTGCATCGCATCGCATGCGCATTGAGTCACATCACGTCACATGCGCTTGGCATCGCTTGATGTCGCTTCTTATGTGCATCGCATCTTATGCGCATTGAGTCACATTGCGTCACATGCGCATGCCATCGCTTGATTTCGCATTTTATGTGCATCGCATCGCATGCGCATTGAGTCACGTCGCGTCTCATTGCGCATGGTATCTCTTGACATCGCATCTTATGTGCATGGCATCGCATGCGCATTGAGTGACGTCGCTTCACATGCGCATGGCATCGCTTGATAACGCACCTTATGTGCATCGCATCGCATACGCATTGAGCCACGTGTCATCACATGCGCATGGTATCGCTTGGTATCGCATCTTATTTGCATCGCATCGCAGGCGCATTGGGTGTCATCACGAAACATGCACATGGCATCGCTTGATATCGCATCTTGTGTGCACCGCATCGCATGCGCATTGAGTCACGTCGCGTCTTGTGCGCATTGCATCGCTTGATTCCGCATCTTATGTGTATCGCATAGAATGCGCATTGAGTCACATCGCACCACATGCGCATGACATCGCTTGACAGCTCAGCTTATGTGCATCGCATCGCATGCGGATTGAGTCACCTTGCGTACATGCGCATGGCATCGCTTGATATCCTATCTTATGTGCATCGCATCGCATGCGCATTGAGTCACATCGCGTCACATGCGCTTGGCATCTCTTGATATCGCATCTTATGTAAATCGCATGCGCATTGAATCACGTCGCGTCACATGCGCATGCCATCGCTTGATATCGCATCTCATGTGCCTCGCATAGCTTGCGTATTGAGGCACATCGCGTTACATGCGCATGGCATCGCTTGATATCGCATCTTATTTGCATCGCATCGCATGCGCATTGATTCACGTCGGGCCACATGCGCATGACATCGCTTGATATCGCATCTTATGTGCATCGCATCGCATGCACATTGTGTCACGTCGCGTCACATGCGCATGGGATCGCTTCCTAGCGCATCTTATGTGCATCGCATGGCATGCGCACTGAGTCACATCGCGTCACATGCGCATGGCATATCTTGATATCGTATCTTATGTGCATCGCATCGCATGCGCATTGAGTCACGTCGCGTCACTTGCGCATAGCATCGCTTGTTATCGCATCTTATGTGCATCGCATCGTATACACATTAACTCACGTCGCGTCACATGCTCATGGCATCGCTCGACATCGCATCTTGTGTGCATCGCATCGCATGCGCATTGAGTCACATCGCGTCACATGCGCATTGAGTCACATCGTGTCACATGCTCATGGCATCGCTTGATATCGCACTTTATGTGCATCGCATCGCATGCGTACTGAGTCACATCGCGTCACATGCGCATGGCATCGCTTGATATCGCATGTTATGTGCATCGCATCGCATGCGCGCTGAGTACCGTCGCACCACATGCGCATGACATCGCTCGACATCGCATTTTATGTGCATCGCATCGCATGCGCATTGAGTCACGTCACATGAGAAAAGCATCGCTTGATATCGCATCTTATGTGCCTCGCATCGCTTGCGTATTGAGGCACATCGCGTTACATGCGCATGGCATCGCTTGATATCGCATCTTATGTGCATCGCATCGCATGCGCAGTGAGTCACGTCGCGCCACATGAGCATGGCGTCGCTTGATATCGGATCTTATGTGCATCGCATCGCATGCACGTTGTGTCACGTCAAGTCACATGCGCAAGGGATCACTTCCTAGCGCATCTTATGTGCATCGCATCGCATGCGCATTGAGTCACATCGCGTCACATGCGCATGGCATCTCTTGATATCGTATCTTATGTGCATCGCATCGCATGCGCATTGAGTCACGTCGCGCCACTTGCGCATGGCATCGCTTGTTATCGCATCTTATGTGCATCGCATCGAACACTCATTAACTCACGTCGCGTCACATGCTCATGGCATCGCTCGACATCGCATCTTGTGTGCATCGCATGGCATGCGCATTGAGTCACATCGTGTCACATGCGCATGGCATCGCTTGATATCGCACTTTATGTGCATCGCATCGCATGCGTACTGAGTCACATCGCGTCACATGCGCATGGCATCGCTTGATATCGCATGTTATTTACATCGCATCGCATGCGCGCTGAGTACCGTCGCACCACATGCGCATGACATCGCTCGACATCGCATTTTATGTGCATCGCATCGCATGCGCATTGAGTCACGTCACATGGGAATGGCATCGCTTGATATCGCATCTTATGTGCCTCGCATCGCTTGCGTATTGAGGCACATCGCGTCACATGCGCATGGCATCGCTTGATATCCCATCTTATGTGCATCTAATCGCAGCGAATTGAGTGACGTCACGCCACATGCGCATGGGATCGCTTGATATCGCACCTTATGTGCACCGCATCGCATGCGCATTGAGTCACGGCGCGTCACATTTGCATGGCATCGCTTGATATCGCATCTTATGTGCATCGCATCGATTGCGCATTGAGCCACATCGCGTCAGATGCGCTTGGCATCGCTTGATATCGCATCTTATGTGAATCGCATCGCATGCGCATTGAGTCAGGTCGCGTCACATGCGCATGCCATCGCTTTATACCGCACCTTATGTGCATCGCGTCGCATGCGCATTGAGTCACGTCGCGTCACATGCTCATGGCATCTCTTGATATCGCATCTTATGCCCGTCGCATCGCATGCGCATTGAGTCACGTCGCGTCAAATGCGCTTGGCATCGCTTGTTATCGCATCTTATGTGCATCGCATCGCATTCCATAGTCACGTCGTGTCACATGCGCATGACGTCGCTTGATATCGAATCTTATGTGCATCGCATCGCATGGCATGCGCATTGAGTCACGTCGGTTCACATGCGCATGGCAAAGCTTGATAACGCATCTTATGTGCATCTCATCACATGCGCATTGAGTCACGTAGCACCAATTGCGCATGACACCACTCGATATCGCATATTATGTGTATCGTATCGCAGCGCATTGAGTCACATCGCGTCACATGCGCATGCATCGCTCGACATCGCATCTTATGTGCATCGCATCGCATGCGCATTGAGTCACGTCGCGTCAAATGCGCATGGCATCCCTTGATATCGCATCTTATGTGCATCGCATTGCATTCACATTGATTCACGTCGCGTCACATGCGCATGGCATCGCTTGCTATCGCATTTTATGAGCAACGCATCGCATGCGCATTGGGTCACGTCGCTCACATTGGCATGGCATCGCTTGATAACGTGTCTTATGTGCATCTAATCGCATGCGCATTGAGCCTCGTCGCGTCACATGCGCATGGCATCGGTTGATATCGCATCTTATGCGCGTCGCATCGCATGCGCATTGAGCCACGTCGCGTCACATGCGCATGGCATCCCTTGATATCTCAACTTTTGCGCGTCGCATCGCATGCGCATTGAGTCACGACGCGTCACATGCGCTTGGCATCGCTTTATATCGCATCTTATGTGCATCGCATCACATGCGCAATGAGTCACGTCGCATCACATGCGCATGGCATCGCTTGATATCGCATCTTATGTGCATCGCATCGCATGCGCATTGAGCCACGTCGCGTCACATGCGCATGGCATCGCTTGATATCGCATCTTATGTGCATTGCATGCGCATTCAGTCACATCGCGTCAACATTCGCTTGGCATCGCTTGATATCGCATATAATGTGCATCGCATCGCATGCGCATTGAGTCACGTCGCGTCACATGCGCTTGGCATCGTTTGTTATCGCATCTTATGTGCATCGCATCGCATTCACATTGATTCACCTCGCCTCACATGCGCATGGCATCGCTTGATATCGCATCTTATGTGCATCGCATCGCATGCGCTTTGAGTCACGTCGCGTCACATGCGCATGGCATCGCTTGATAACGTATCTTATGTGCATCTCATCCATGCGCATTGAGTCACGTCGCATCACATGAGCTTCGCATTGCTTGATATCGCATCTTATGTGCATCGCACCGCATGCGCATTGACTCATATCGCGTCACATGCGCATGGGATTGCTTGATATCGCATCTTATGTGCATCGCATCGCATGCGCATTGAGTCACATTGCGTCACATGCGCATGCCATCGCTTGATTTCGCATTTTATGTGCATCGCATCGCATGCGCATTGAGTCACGTCGCGTCTCATTGCGCATGGTATCTCTTGACATCCCATCTTATGTGCATCGCATCGCATGCGCATTGAGTCACGTCGCGTCACATGCGCATGGCATGGCTGGATAACGTATCTTATGTGCATCTCATCCATGCGCATTGAGTCACGTCGCATCACATGCGCTTCGCATTGCTTGATATCGCATCTTATGTGCATCGCACCGCATGCGCATTGACTCATATCGCGTCACATGCGCATGGCATTGCTTGATATCGCATCTTATGTGCATCGCATCGCATGCGCATTGAGTCACATTGCGTCACATGCGCATGCCATCGCTTGATTTCGCATTTTATGTGCATCGCATCGCATGCGCATTGAGTCACGTCGCGTCTCATTGCGCATGGTATCTCTTGACATCGCATCTTATGTGCATGGCATCGCATGCGCATTGAGTGACGTCACTTCACATGCGCATGGCATCGCTTGATAACGCACCTTATGTGCATCGCATCGCATACGCATTGAGCCACGTGTCGTCACATGCGCATGGTATCGCTTGATATCGCATCTTGTGTGCACCGCATCGCATGCGCATTGAGTCACGTCGCGTCTAATGCGCATGGCATCGCTTGATTCCGCATCTTATATGTATCGCATAGCATGCGCATTGAGTCACTTCGCACCACATGCGCATGACATCGCTTGACATCTCATCTTATGTGCATCGCATCGCATGCGGATTGAGTCACCTTGCGTACATGCGCATGGCATCGCTTGATATCGCATCGCATGCGCATTGAGTCACATCGCGTCACATGCGCCTGGCATCTCTTGATATCGCATCTTATGTAAATCGCATGCGCATTGAGTCACGTCGCGTCACATGCGCATGCCATCGCTTGATATCGCATCTCATGTGCCTCGCATCGCTTGCGTATTGAGGCACATCGCGTTATATGCGCATGGCATCGCTTGATATCGCATCTTATTTGCATCGCATCGCCTGCGCATTGAGTCACGTCGGGCCACATGCGCATGGCATCGCTTGATATCGCATCTTATGTGCATCGCATAGCATTCACATTGATTCACGTCGCGTCACATGCGCATGGCAACGCTTGCTATCGCATTTTATGTGCAACGCATCGCATGCGCATTGTGTCACGTCGCTCACATTGGCATGGCATCGCTTCCTAGCGCATCTTATGTGCATCGCATCGCATGCGCACTGAGTCACATCGCGTCACATGCGCATGGCATATCTTGATATCGTATCTTATGTGCATCGCATCGCATGCGCATTGAGTCACGTCGCGTCACTTGCGCATGGCATCGCTTGTTATCGCATCTTATGTGCATCGCATCGTATACACATTAACTCACGTCGCGTCACATGCTCATGGCATCGCTCGACATCGCATCTTGTGTGCATCGCATCGCATGCGCATTGAGTCACATCGCGTCACATGCGCATTGAGTCACATCGTGTCACATGCGCATGGCATCGCTTGATATCGCACTTTATGTGCATCGCATCGCATGCGTACTGAGTCACATCGCGTCACATGCGCATGGCATCGCTTGATATCGCATGTTATGTGCATCGCATCGCATGCGCGCTGAGTACCGTCGCACCACATGCGCATGACATCGCTCGACATCGCATTTTATGTGCATCGCATCGCATGCGCATTGAGTCACGTCACATGAGAATAGCATCGCTTGATATCGCATCTTATGTGCCTCGCATCGCTTGCGTATTGAGGCACATCGCGTTACATGCGCATGGCATCGCTTGATATCGCATCTTATGTGCATCGCATCGCATGCGCAGTGAGTCACGTCGCGCCACATGAGCATGGCGTCGCTTGATATCGGATCTTATGTGCATCGCATCGCATGCACGTTGTGTCACGTGTAGTCACATGCGCATGGGATCACTTCCTAGCGCATCTTATGTGCATCGCATCGCATGCGCATTGAGTCACATCGCGTCACATGCGCATGGCATCTCTTGATATCGTATCTTATGTGCATCGCATCGCATGCGCATTGAGTCACGTCGCGCCACTTGCGCATGGCATCGCTTGTTATCGCATCTTATGTGCATCGCATCGAACACTCATTAACTCACGTCGCGTCACATGCTCATGGCATCGCTCGACATCGCATCTTGTGTGCATCGCATGGTATGCGCATTGAGTGACATCGCGTCACATGCGCATTGAGTCACATCGTGTCACATGCGCATGGCATCGCTTGATATCGCACTTTATGTGCATCGCATCGCATGCGTACTGAGTCACATCGCGTCACATGCGCATGGCATCGCTTGATATCGCATGTTATTTGCATCGCATCGCATGCGCGCTGAGTACCGTCGCACCACATGCGCATGACATCGCTCGACATCGCATTTTATGTGCATCGCATCGCATGCGCATTGAGTCACGTCACATGGGAATGGCATCGCTTGATATCGCATCTTATGTGCCTCGCATCGCTTGCGTATTGAGGCACATCGCGTCACATGCGCATGGCATCGCTTGATATCGCATCTTATGTGCATCTAATCGCAGCGAATTGAGTGACGTCACGCCACGTGCGCATGGGATCGCTTGATATCGCACCTTATGTGCACCGCATGCGCATTGAGTCACGTCGATTCACATGTGCACTGCATCGCTTGATATCGCATGTTATGTGCATCGCATCGATTGCGCATTGAGCCACATCGCGTCAGATGCGCTTGGCATCGCTTGATATCGCATCTTATGTGAATCGCATCGCATGCGCATTGAGTCAGGTCGCGTCACATGCGCATGCCATCGCTTTATACCACACCTTATGTGCATCGCATCGCATGCGCATTGAGTCACGTCGCGTCGCATGTCCATTCATCGCTCCACAACGCAACTTATGTGCATAGCATGCGCATCGAGTCACATCGCATCACATTCGCATGGCATCGCTCGACATCGCAACTTATGTGCATTGCATCGCATGCCCGTTGAGTCACATAGCGTTACATGAGCATGACATCGCTTGCTATGCCTTCTTATGTCCATCGCATCCCAGCATATTGAGTCACATCACGCCACATGCGCATGGCATCGTTTGATATCGCATCATATGTGCATCGCATTGCATGCGCAGTGAGTCACATTGCATCACACGCGCATGGCATCGCTCGACATCGCATATTATGTGCATCGCATTGCATTCGCATTTTGCCACGTCGCGTCACATTTGCATGGGATCGCTTGATATCGCATCTTCTGTGCGTCGCATCGCATGCGCGTTGAGTCACGTCGCGTCACATTTGCATGGCATCACTTGATATCGCATCTTATGTGCATCGCATCGCATGCGCATTGAGTCACCTCACGTCACATTTGCATGGCAGCGCTTGATATCGCATCTTATGTACATCGCCTCGCATGCGCATTGAGTCACGTCGCATTACATGCGCATGGCATCGCTTGATATCGCATCTTATGTGCATCGCATCGATTTCGCATTGAGCCACATCGCGGCAGATGCGCATGGCATCGCTTGATATCGCATCTTATGTGCATCGCGTCGCATGCGCATTGGGTCACGTCGCGTCACAGACAAATGGCATCGCTTTATATCGCACCTTATATGCATCGCATCGCATGCGTATTGAGTCACGTCGCGTCGCATGCCCATGCATGGCTCGACATCGCATCTTATGTGCATCGCATGCGCATCGAGTTTCATCGCATCACATGCAAATGGCATCGCTTGATATCGCATCTTATGTGCATCGCTTCGCAGCGCATTGGGTCACATCGCGTCACATGCGAATGCATCGCTCGAAATCGCACCTTATGTGGATCGCATCTCATGCGGATTGAGTCACGTTACGTCACATACGCATGGCATCGCTATATATCGCATCTTATGTGCATCGCATCGAATACACATTGTGTCACGTCGCGTCACATGCGCATGGCATCGCTTGTTATTTCATCTTATGTGCATCGCATCGCATTCGCATTCAGCCACATCGCGTCATATGCGCATGGCATCGCTTGATATCGCATTTTATGTGCACCGCATCGCATGCCCATTGAGTCACGTCGCGTCACATGCGCATGGTATCTCTTGATATCGTATCTTATGTGAATCGCATCGCATGCGTTGAGTCACGTCAAGTCACATGCGCATGGCATCGCTTGTTATCGCATCTTATGTGTATTGCATCGCATGCGCATCGAGACCCGTCGCGTCACATGCGCATGGCATCGCTTGATATCGTATCTTATGTGCATCTCATCGCATGCGCATTGAGTCACGTCGCGTCACATGCGCATGGCATCGCTTGATATCGCATGTTATGTGCATCGCATCGCATGCGCGCTGAGTACCGTCGCACCACATGCGCATGAGATCGCTCGACATTGCATTTTATGTGCATCGCATCGCATGCGCACTGAGTCACGTCACATGCGAATGGCATCGCTTGATATCGCATCTTATTTGCATCGCATCGCTTGCGTATTGAGGCACATCGCGCCTCATGCGCATGGCATCGCTTGATATCGCATCTTTTGTGCATCGCATCGCATGCGCATTGAGTCACGTCGCGTCACCTGCGCATGGCATCGTTTGATATCGCATCTTATGTGCATCTAATCGCAGCGCATTGAGTGACATCACGCCACATGCGCATGGCATCGCTTGATATCGCATCTTATGTGCACCGCATCGCATGCGCATTGAGTCACGTCGCGTCACATGCGCATGGCATCGCTTGATATCGCATTTTATGTGCATTGCAACGCATGCGCATCGGGTCACGTTTCGTCACATGCGCATGGCATCGTTTGATATGGTATCTTATGTGCATCTTATCGCATGCGCATTGAGCCACGTCGCGTCACATGCGCATGGCATCGCTTGATATCGCATGTTATGTGCATCGCATCGCATGCGTGCTGAGTACCGTCGCACCACATGCGCATGACATCGCTCGACATCGCATTTTATGTGCATCGCATCGCATGCGCATTGAATCACGTCACATGCGAATGGCATCGCTTGATATCGCATTTTATGTGCCTCTCATCCCTTGCGTATTGAGGCACATCGCGTCACATACGCATGGCATCGCTTGATATCGCATCTTATGTGCATCTCATCGCATGCGCATTGAGTCACGTCGCGTCACATGCGCATGGCATCGCTTGATATCGCATCTTATGTGCATCTAATCGCAGCGCATTGTCACATCGCGCCACATGCGCATGGCATCGCTTGATATCGCATCATAGGTGCATCGTATCGCATGCGCATTGAGTCACGTCGCGTCACATTTGCATGGCATCGCTTGATATCGCATCTTAGGTGCATCGCATCGCATGCGCATTGAGTCAGGTCCCGTAACATGCGCATGGCATCGCTTTATATCGCACCTTATGTGCATCGCATCTCATGCGCATTGAGTCACGTCGCGTCGCATGCCCATTCATCGCTCCACAACGCAACTTATGTGCATAGCATGCGCATCGAGTCACATCGCATCACATTGGCATGGCATCGCTCGACATCGCAACTTATGTGCATTGCATCGCATGCGCGTTGAGTCACATAGCGTCACATGAGTATGGCATCGCTTGATATCGCATCTTACGTGCATCTCTTCGCAGCGCCTTGAGTCACATCGGGCCACATGCGCTTGCATCGCTCGAGATCGCACCATATGTGCATCGCATCGCATGCGGATTGAGTCAGATCACGTCATATACGCATGGCTTCGCTTGCTATCGCATCTTATGTGCATCGCATCGCAGCATATTGAGTCACATCACGCCACATGCGCATGACATCGTGTGATATCGCATCTTATGTGCATCGCATCGCATGCGCATTGAGTCACATCGCGTCACATGCGCATGGCATCTCTTGATATCGTATCTTATGTGCATCGCATCGCATGCGCATTGAGTCACGTCGCGTCACTTTCGCATGGCATCGCTTGTTATCGCATCTTATGTGCATTGCATCGTATACACATTAACTCACGTCGCGTCACATGCTCATGGCATCGCTCGACATCGCATCTTGTGTGCATCGCATCGCATGCGCATTGAGTCACATCGCGTCACATGCGCATTGAGTCACATCGTGTCACATGCGCATGGCATCGGTTGATATCGCACCTTATGTGCATCGCATCGCATGCGTACTGAGTCACATCGCGTCACGTGCGCATGCATCGCTCGACATCGCGTGTTATGTGCATCTCATGCGCAGTGGGTCCATTGCATCACACGCGCATGGCATCGCTCGACAACACATATTATGTGCATCGCATTGCAAGCGCATTGAGCCACGTCGCGTCACATTTGCATGGGATCGCTTGATATCGCATCTTATGTGCATCGCATCGCATGCGCATTGAGTCACGTCGCGTCACATTTGCATGGCATCGCCTGATATCGCATCTTATGTGCATCGCATCGATTGCGCATTGAGCCACATCGCGTCAGATGCGCATGGCATCGCTTGATATCGCATCTTATGTGCATCGCATCGCATGCGCATTGAGTCAGATCGCGTCACATGCGCATGGCATCGCTTTATACCGCACCTTATGTGCATCGCATCGCATGCGCATTGAGTCACGTCGCGTCGCATGCCCATTCATCGCTCCACAACGCAACTTATGTGCATAGCATGCGCATCGAGTCACATCGCATCACATTCGCATGGCATAGCTCGACATCGCAACTTATGTGCATTGCATCGCATGCGCGTTGAGTCACATAGCGTCACATGAGCATGGCATCGCTTGATACCGCATCTTACGTGCATCGCTCGCAGAGCCTTGAGTCACATCGCGACACATGCGCATGCATCGCTCGAGATCGCACCATATGTGCATCGCATCGCATGCGGATTGAGTCAGATAACGTCACATACGCATGGCTTCGCTTGCTATCGCATCTTATGTGCATCGCATCGCAGCATATTGAGTCACATCACGCCACATGCGCATGGCATCGTTTGATATCGCATCTTATGTGCATCGGATCGCATGCGCATTGAGTCACTTTGCGTCACATGCGCGTGGCATCCCTTGTTATCGCATCTTGTGTGAATCTCATGGCATGCACATTGTGTCACGTCGCGTCACATGCGCATGGGATTGCTTGCTAGCGCATCTTATGTGCATCGCATCGCATGCGCATTGAGTCACATCGCGTCACATGCGCATGGCATCTCTTGATATCGTATCTTATGTGCATCGCATCGCATGCGCATTGAGTCACGTCGCGTCACTTTCGCATGGCATCGCTTGTTATCGCATCTTATGTGCATCGCATCGTATACACATTAACTCACGTCGCGTCACATGCTCATGGCATCGCTCGACATCGCATCTTGTGTGCATCGCATCGCATGCGCATTGAGTCACATCGCGTCACATGCGCATTGAGTCACATCGTGTCACATGCGCATTGCATCGCTAGATATCGCACCTTATGTGCATCGCATCGCATGCGTACTGAGTCACATCGCGTCACATGCGCATGCATCGCTCGACATCGAATCTTATGTGCATCTCATGCGCATTGAGTCAAATTGCATCACACGCGCATGGCATCGCTCGACATCGGATATTATGTGCATCGCATTGCAAGCGCATTGAGCCACGTCGCGTCACATTTGCATGGGATCGCTTGATATCGCATCTTATGTGCATCGCATCGCATGCGCATTGAGTCAGATCGCCTCACATTTGCATGGCATCGCTTGATATCGCATCTTATGTGCATCGCATCGCATGCGCATTGAGTCACCTCGCGTCACATTTGCATGGCAGCGCTTCATATCGATTCTTATGTGCATCGCATTGCATGCGCATTGTGTCACGTCGCGTCTCATGCACATGGCATTGCTTGATATCGCATCTTATGTACATCGCATCGCATGCGCATTGGGTCACGTCGCATTACATGCGCATGGCATCGCTTGATATCGCATCTTATGTGCACCGCATCGATTGCGCATTGAGCCACATCGCGTCAGATGCGCATGGCATCGCTGGATATCGATTCTTATGTGCATCGCATCGCATGCGCATTGAGTCAGGTCGCGTCATATGCGCATGGCATCGCTTTATATCGCACCTTATGTGCATCGCATCGCATGAGCATTGAGTCACGTCGCATCGCATGCCCATTCATCGCTCCACAACGCAACTTATGTGCATAGCATGCGCATCGAGTCACATCGCATCACATTCGCATGGCATCGCTCGACATCGCAACTTATGTGCATTGCATCGCATGCGCGTTGAGCCACATAGCGTCACATGAGCATGGCATCGCTTGATATCGCATCTTACGTGCATCGCTTAGCAGCGCCTTGAGTCACATCGCGCCACATGCGCATGCACCGCTCGAGATCGCACCATATGTGCATCGCAACGCATGCGGATTGAGTCAGATCACGTCACATTCGCATGGCTTCGCTTGCTATCGCATCTTATGTGCATCGCATCGCAGCATATTGAGTCACATCACGCCACATGCACATGGCATCGTTTGATATCGCATCTTATGTGCATCGCATCGCATGCGCATTGAGTCACATCGCGTCACATGCGCATGGCGTCTCTTGATATCGTATCTTATGTGCATCGCATTGCAAGCGCATTGAGTCACGTCGCGTCACATTTGCATGGGATCGCTTGATATCGCATCTTATGTGCATCGCATTGCATGCGCATTGAGTCACGTCGCGTCACATTTGCATGGCATCGCTTGATATCGCATCTTATGTGCATCGCATCGCATTCGCATTGAGTCACCTCGCGTCACATTTGCATGGCAGCGCATGAAATCGCATCTTATGTGCATCGCATTGCATGCGCATTGTGTCACGTCGCGTCTCATGCACATGGCATCGCTTGATATCGCATCTTATGAGCATCGCATCGATTGCGCATTGAGCCACATCGCGTCAGATGCGCATGGCATCGCTTGATATCGCATCTTATGTGCATCGCGTTGCATGCGCATTGAGTCACGTTGCGTCACAGACAAATGGCATCACTTTATATCGGACCTTATATGCATCGCATCGCATGTGTATTGAGTCATGTCGCGTCCCATGCCCATGCATGGCTCGACATCGCATCTTATGTGCATCGCATGCGCATCGAGTCTCAGCGCATCACATGCAAATGGCATCGCTTGATATCGCATCTTATGTGCATCGCTTCGCCGCGCATTGGGTCACATCGCGTCACATGCGAATGCATCGCTCGAAATCGCACCTTATGTGGATCGCATCTCATGCGGATTGAGTCACGTCACGTCACATACGCATGGCATCGCTTGATAAGGCATCTTATGTGCATCGCAGCGCATGCGCATTGTGTCACGTCGCGTCACATGCGCATGGTATCTCTTGATATCGTATCTTATGTGCATCGCATCGCATGCGTTGAGTCACGTCTAGTCACATGCGCATGGCATCGCTTGATATCGCATCTTATTTGCATCGCATCGCTTGCGTATTCAGGCACATCGCGTCACATGCGCATGGCATCGCTTGATATCGCATCATATGTGCATTGCATCGCATGCGCATTGAGTCACGTCGCGTCACATGCGCATGGCATTGCTAGATATCGCATCTTATGTACATCGCATCGCATGCGCATTGAGTCACGTCGCATTACATGCGCATGGCATCGCTTGATATCGCATCTTATGTGCACCGCATCGATTGCGCATTGAGCCACATCGCGTCAGATGCGCATGGCATCGCTTGATATCGCATCTTATAAGCATCGTATCGCATGCGCATTGAGTCACGTCACATGCGAATTTCATCGCTTGATATCGCATCTTATTTGCATCGCATCGCTTGCGTATTCAGGCACATCGCGTCACATGCGCATGGCATCGCTTGATATCGCATCATATGTGCATTGCATCGCATGCGCATTGAGTCACGTCGCGTCACATGCGCATGGCATTGCTAGATATCGCATCTTATGTACATCGCATCGCATGCGCATTGAGTCACGTCGCATTACATGCGCATGGCATCGCTTGATATCGCATCTTATGTGCACCGCATCGATTGCGCATTGAGCCACATCGCGTCAGATGCGCATGGCATCGGTTGATATCGCATCTTATAAGCATCGCATCGCATGCGCATTGAGTCAGGTCGCGTCACATGCGCATGGCATCGCTTTATATCGCACCTTATGTGCATCGCATCGCACGCGCAAGGAGTCACGTCGCGTCACATACCCATTCATCGCTCCACAACGCAGCTTATGTGCATAGCATGCGCATCGAGTCACATCGCATCACATTCGCATGGCATCGCTCGACATCCCAACTTATGTGCATTGCATCGCATGCGCGTTGAGTCACAGCGTCACATGAGCATAGCATCGCTTGATATCGCATCTTACGTCCATCGCTTCGCAGCGCCTTGAGTCACATCGCGCCACATGCGCATGCACCGCTCGAGATCGCACCATATGTGCATCGCATCGCATGCGGATTGAGTCAGATCACGTCACATACGCATGGCTTCGCTTGCTATCGCATCTTATGTGCATCGCATCGCAGCATATTGAGTCACATCACGCCACATGCGCATGGCATCGTTTGATATCGCATCTTATGTGCATCGCATCGCATGCGCATTGAGTCACATCGCCTCACATGCGCATGGCGTCTCTTGATATCGTATATTATGTGCATCGCATCGCATGCGCATTGAGTCACGTCGCGTCACTTTCGCATGGCATCGCTTGTTATCGCAACTTATGTGCATCGCATCGTATACACATTAACTCACGTCGCGTCACATGCTCATGGCATCGCTCGATATCGCATCTTGTGTGCATCGCATCGCATGCGCATTGAGTCACATCGCGTCACATGCGCATTGAGTCACATCGTGTCACATGCGCATGGCATCGCTTGATATCGCACCTTATGTGCATCGCATCGCATGCGTACTCAGTCACATCGCGTCACATGCGCATGCATCGCTCGACATCGCATCTTATGTGCACCTCATGCGCAGTGAGTCACATTGGATCACACGCGCATGGCATCGCTCGACATCGCATATTATGTGCATCGCATTGCAAGCGCATTGAGCCACGTCGCGTCACATTTGCATGGGATCGCTTGATATCGCATCTTATGTGCATCGCATCGATTGCGCATTGAGCCACATCGCGTCAGATGCGCATGGCATCGCTTGATATCGCATCTTATGTGCATCGCGTCGCATGCGCATTGAGTCACGTCGCGTCACAGACAAATGGCATCGCTTTATATCGGACCTTATATGCATCGCATCGCATGCGTATTGAGGCACGTCGCGTCGCATGCCCATGCATGGCTCGACATCGCATCTTATGTGCATCGCATGCGTATCGAGTCTCATCGCATCACATGCAAATGGCATCGCTTGATATCGCATCTTATGTGCATGGCTTCGCAGCGCATTGGGTCACATCGCGTCACATGCGAATGCATCGCTCGAAATCGCACCTTATGTGGATCGCATCTCATGCGGATTGAGTCACGTCACGTCACATACGCATGGCATCGCTTGATATCGCATCTTATGTGCATCGCATCGAATACACATTGTGTCACGTCGCGTCACATGCGCATGGCATCGCTTGTTATCGCATCTTATGTGCATCGCATCGCATGCGCATTGAGCCACATCGCGTCACATGCGCATGGTATCGCTTGATATCGCATTTTATGTGCATCGCATCGCATGCGCATTGAGTCACGTGGCGTCACATGCGCATGGTATCTCTTGATATCGTATCTTATGTGCATCGCATCGCATGCGTTGAGTCACGTCTAGTCACATGCGCATGGCATCGCTTGTTATCGCATCTTATGTGCATTGCATCGCATGCGCATCGAGTCACGTCGCGTCACATGCGCATGGCATCGCTTGATATCGTGTCTTATGTGCATCTCATCGCATGCGCATTGAGTCACGTCGCGGCACATGCGCATGGCATCGCTTGATATCACATCATATGTGCATCGCATCGCATCGCATGCGCATTGAGTCACGTCGCGTCACATGCGCATGGCATCGCTTGATATCGCATCTTATGTGCATCTAATGGCAGCGCATTGAGTGACATCACGCCACATGCGCATGGCATCGCTTGATATCGCATCTTATGTGCACCGCATCGCATGCGCATTGAGTCACGTCGCGTCACATGCGTATGGCATCGCTTGATTTCGGATCTTATGTGCATTGCATCGCATGCGCATCGAGTCACGTCGCGTCACATGCGCATGGCATCGCTTGATATCGTATCTTATGTGCATCTCATCGCATGCGCACTGAGCCACGTCGCGTCACATGCGCATGGCATCGCTTGATATCGCATGTTATGTGCATCGCTTCGCATGCGCGCTGAGTACCGTAGCACCACATGCGCATTACATCGCTCGACATCGCATTTTATGTGCATCGCATCGCATGCGCATTGAGTCACGTCACATGCGAATGGCATCGCTTGACATCGCATCTTATGTGCATCGCATCGCATGCTCATTGAGTCAAGTCGCGTCACATGCGCATGGCATCGCTTGATATCGTATCTTATGTGCATCTCATCGCATGCGCACTGAGCCACGTCGCGTCACATGCGCATGGAACCGCTTGTTATCGCATCTTATGTGCATTGCATCGCATGCGCATCGAGTCAAGTCGCGTCACATGCGCATGGTATCTCTTGATATCGTATCTTATGCGCATCGCATCGCATGCGTTGAGTCACGTCTAGTCACATGCGCATGGCATCGCTTGATATCGTATCTTATGTGCATCTCATCGCATGCGCATTGAGTCACGTCGCGGCACATGCGCATGGCATCGCTTGATATCGCATGTTATGTGCATCGCATCGCATGCGCGCTGAGTACCGTCGCACCACATGCGCATGACATCGCTCGACATCGCATTTTATGTGCATCGCATCGCATGCGCATTGAGTCACGTCACATGCGAATTTCATCGCTTGATATCGCATCTTATTTGCATCGCATCGCTTGCGTATTGAGGCACATCGCGTCACATGCGCATGGCATCGCTTGATATCGCATCTTATGTGCACCTAATCGCAGCGCATTCAGTGACATCACGCCACATGCGCATGGCATCGCATCTTATGTGCACCGCATCGCATGCGCATTGAGTCACGTCACATGCGAATGGCATCGCTTGATATCGCATCTTATGTGCCTCGCATCGCTTGCGTATTGAGCCACATCGCGTCACATGCGCATGGCATCGCTTGATATCGCATCTTATGTGCATCGCATCGCATGCGCATTGAGTCACGTCGCGTCACATGCGCATGGCATCGCTTGATATCGCATCTTATGTGCCTCGCACCGCTTGCGTATTGAGGCACATCTCGTCACATGTGCATGGCATCGCTTGATATCGCATCTTATGTGCCACGCATCGCATGCGCATTGAGTCACGTCGCGTCACATTCGCATGGCATCGCTTGATATCGCATCTTATGTGCATCTAATCGCAGCGCATTGAGTGACATCACGCCACATGCGCATGGCATCGCTTGATATCGCATCTTATGTGCACCGCATCGCATGCGCATTGAGTCACGTCGCGTCACATGCGCACGGCATCGCTTGATATCGCATCTTATGTGCATCGCATAGATTGCGCATTGAGCCACATCGCGTCAGGTGCGCATGGCATCGCTTGATATCGCATCTTATGTGCATCGCATCGCATGCGCATCGAGTCAGGTCGCGTCACATGTGAATGGCATCGCTTTATATAGCACCTTATGTGCATCGCATCGCATGCGCATTGAGTCACGTCGCGTCGCATGCCCATTCGTCGCTCCACAACGCAACTTATGTGCATAGCATGCGCATCGAGTCACATCGCATCACATTCGCATGGCATCGCTCGACATCGCAACTTATGTGCATTACATCGCATGCGCGTTGAGACACATAGCGGCAATTGAGCATGGCATCGCTTGATATCGCATCTTACGTGCATCGCTTCGCAGCGCCTTGAGTCACATCGCGCCACATGCGCATGCATCGCTCGAGATCGCACCATATGTGCATCGCATCGCATGCGGATTGAGTCAGATCACGTCACATACGCATGGCTTCGCTTGCTATCGCATCTTATGTGCATCGCATCGCAGCATATTGAGTCACATCACGCCACATGCGCATGGCATCGTTTGATATCGCATCTTATGTGCATCGCATCGCATGCGCATTGAGTCACTTCGCGTCACATGCGCGTGGCATCCCTTGTTTTCGCATCTTTATGAATCTCATCGCATGCACATTGTGTCACGTCGAGTCACATGCGCATGGGATCGCTTGCTAGCGCATATTATGTGCATCGCATCGCATGCGCATTGAGTCACATCGCGTCACATGCGCATGGCATCTCTTGATATCGTATTTTATGTGCATCGCATCGCATGCGCATTGAGTCACGTCGCGTCACTTTCGCATGGCATCGCTTGTTATCGCATCTTATGTGCATCGCATCGTATACACATTAACTCACGTCGCGTCACATGCTCATGGCATCGCTCGACATCGCATCTTGTGTGCATCGCATCGCATGCGCATTGAGTCACATCGCGTCACATGCGCATTGAGTCACATCGTGTCACATGCGCATGGCATCGCTTGATATCGCACCTTATGTGCATCGCATCGCATGCGTACTGAGTCACATTGCGTCACATGCGCATGCATCGCTCGACATCGCATCTTATGTGCATCTCATGCGCAGTGAGTCACATTGCATCACACGCGCATGGCATCGCTCGACATCGCATATTATGTGCATCGCATTGCAAGCGCATTGAGCCACGTCGCGTCACATTTGCATGGGAATTCTTGATATCGCATCTTATGTGCATCGCATCGCATGCGCATTGAGTCACGTCACGTCACATTTGCATGGCATCGCTTGATATCGCATCTTATGTGCATCGCATCGCATGCGCAATGAGTTACCTCGCGTCACATTTGCATGGCAGCGCTTGATATCGCATCTTATGTGCATCGCATCGATTGCGCATTGAGCCACATCGCGTCAGATGCGCATGGCATCGCTTCATATCGCATCTTATGTGCATCGCGTCGCATGCGCATTCAGTCACGTCGCGTCACAGACAAATGGCATCGCTTTATATCGCACCTTATATGCATCGCATCGCATGCGTATTGAGTCACGTCGCGTCGCATGCCCATGCATGGCTCGACATCGCATCTTATGTGCATCGCATGCGCATCGAGTCTCATCGCATCACATGCAAATGGCATCGCTTGATATCGCATCTTATGTGCATCGCTTCGCAGCGCATTGGGTCACATCGCGTCACATGCGAATGCATCGCTCGAAATCGCACCTTATGTGGATCGCATCTTATGCGTTGAGTCACGTCTAGTCACATGCGCCTGGCATCGCTTTATATCGCACCTTATGTGCATCGCATCGCATGCGTATTGAGTCACGTCGCGTCGCATGCCCATGCATGGCTCGACATAGCATCTTATGTGCATCGCATGCGCATCGAGTCTCATCGCATCACATGCAAATAGCATCGCTTGATATCGCATGTTATGTGCATCGCATCGCATGCGCACTGAGTACCATCGCACCACATGCGCATGACATAGCTCGACATCGCATCTTATGTGCATCGCATCGCATGCGCATTGAGTCACGTCACATGCGAATGGCATCACTTGATATCGCATCTTGTGTGCATTGCATCGCATGCGCATCGAGTCACGTCGCGTCACATGCGCATGGCATCGCTTGATATCGTATCTTACGTGCATCTCATCGCATGCGCATTGAGTCACGTCGCGTCACATGCGCATGGCATCGCTTGATATCGCATGTTATGTGCATCGCATCGCATGCGCACTGAGTACCGTCGCACCACATGCGCATGACATCGCTCGACATCGCATCTTATGTGCATCGCATCGCATGCGCATTGAGTCACGTCACATGCGAATGGCATCGCTTGATATCGCATCTTATCTGCATCGCATCGCTTGCGTAATGAGGCACCACGCGTCACATGCGCATGGCATCGCTTGATATCGCATCTTATGTGCATGGCATCGCATGCGCATTGAGTCACGTCGCGTCAAATGCGCATGGCATCGCTTGATATCGCACCTTATGTGCACCGCATGGCATGCGCATTGAGTCACGTCGCGTCACATGCGCATGGCATCGCTTGATATCGCATGTTATGTGCATTGCGTCGCATGCGCATCGAGTCACGTCGCGTCACAAGCGCATGGCATCGCTTGTTATCGTATCTTATGTGCATCTTATCGCATGCACATTGAGCCACGTCGCGTCACATGCGCATGGCATCGCTTGATATCGCATGTTATGTGCATCGCATCGCATGCGCGCTGAGTACCGTCGCACCACATGCGCATGACATCGCTCGACATCGCATTTTATGTGCATCGCTTCGCATGCGCATTGAGTCACGTCACATGCGAATGGCATCGCTTGATATCGCATCTTATGTGCCTCGCATCCCTTGCGTATTGAGGCACATCGCGTCACATGCGCATGGCATCGCTTGATATCGCATCTTATGTGCATCTAATCGCAGCGCATTGAGTGACATCAAGCCACATGCGCATGGCATCGCTTGATATCGCATCTTATGTGCACCGCATCGCATGCGCATTGAGTCACGTCGCGTCACATGCGCATGGCATCGCTTGATATCGCATCCTATATGCATCACATCGCAGCGCATTGTCACGTCGCGCCACATGCGCATGGCATCGCTTGATATCGCATCATATGTGCATCGTATCGCATGCGCATTGGGTCACGTCGCGTCACGTTTGCAAGGCATCGCTTGATATCGCATCTTATGTGCATCGCATGCGCATTGAGTCACGTCGAATCACATGCGCATGGCATCGCTTGATATCGCATCTTATGTGCATCGCATCGATTGCGCATTGAGCCACATCGCGTCAGATGCGCATGGCATCGCTTGATATCGCATCTTATGTGCATCACATCGCATGCGCATTGAGTCAGGTCGCGTCACATGCGCATGGCATCGCTTTATATCGCACCTTATGTGCATCGCTTCGCAGCGCCTTGAGTCACATCGCGTCACATGCGCATGGCATCTCTTGATATCGTATCTTATGTGCATCACATCTCATGCGCATTGAGTCACGTCGCGTCACTTTCGCATGTCATCGCTTGTTATCGCATCTTATGTGCATCGCATCGTATACACATTAACTCACGTTGCGTCACATGCTCATGGCACCGCTCGACATCGCATCTTGTGTGCATCGCATCGCATGCGCATTGAGTCACATCGCGTCACATGCGCATTGAGCCACGTCGCGTCACATGCGCATGGCATCGCTTGATATCGCATTTTATGTGCATCGCATCGCATGCGCATTGAGTCACGTCGCGTCACATGCGCATGGTATCTCTTGATATCGTATGTTATGTGCATCGCATCGCATGCGTTGAGTCACGTCTAGTCACATGCGCATGGCATCGCTTGTTATCGCGTCTTATGTGCATTGCATCGCATGCGCATCGAGTCACGTCGCGTCACATGCGCATGGCATCGCTTGATATCGCATGTTATGTGCATCGCATCGCATGCGCGCTGAGTACCGTCGCAGCACATGCGCATGACATCGCTCGACATCGCATTTTATGTGCATCGATTGGCATGCGCATTGAGTCACGTCACATGCGAATGGCATCACTTGATATCGCATCTTATTTGCATCGCATCGCTTGCGTATTGAGGCACATCGCGTCACATGCGCATGGCATCGCTTGCTATCACATCTTATGTGCATCTAATCGCAGGGCATTTAGTGACATCACGCCACATGCGCATGGCATCGCTTGATATCGCATCTTATGTGCACCGCATCGCATGCGCATTGAGTCACGTCGCGTCACATGCGCATGGCATCGCTTGATATCGCATCTTATGTGCATTGCATCGCATGCGAATCGAGTCACGTCGCGTCACATGCGCATAGCATCGCTTGATATCGTATCTTATGTGCATCTCAACGCATGCGCATTGAGCCACGTCGCGTCACATGCGCATGGCATCGCTTGATATCGCATGTTATGTGCATCTTATCGCATGCGCGATGAGTACCGTCGGAATACATGCGCATGACATCGCTCGACATCGCATTTTATGTGCATCACATCGCATGCGCCTTGAGTCACGTCACATGCGAATGGCATCGCTTGATATCGCATCTTATGTGCCTCGCATCGCTTGCGTATTGAGGCACATCGCGTCACATGCGCATGGCATCGCTTGATATCGCATCTTATGTGCATCGCATCGCATGCGCATTGAGTCACGTCGCGCCACATGCGCATGGCATCGCTTGATATCGCATCTTATGTGCATCTAATCGCAGCGCATTGAGTGACATCACGCCACATGCGCATGGCATCGCTTGATATCGCATCTTATGTGCACCGCATCGCATGCGCATTGGGTCACGTCGCGTCACGTTTGCAAGGCATCGCTTGATATCGCATCTTATGTGCATCGCATGCGCATTGAGTCACGTCGAATCACATGCGCATGGCATCGCTTGATATCGCATCTTATGTGCATCGCATCGATTGCGCATTGAGCCACATCGCGTCAGATGCGCATGGCATCGCTTGATATCGCATCTTATGTGCATCACATCGCATGCGCATTGAGTCAGGTCGCGTCACATGCGCATGGCATCGCTTTATATCGCACCTTATGTGCATCGCTTCGCAGCGCCTTGAGTCACATCGCGTCACATGCGCATGGCATCTCTTGATATCGTATCTTATGTGCATCACATCTCATGCGCATTGAGTCACGTCGCGTCACTTTCGCATGTCATCGCTTGTTATCGCATCTTATGTGCATCGCATCGTATACACATTAACTCACGTTGCGTCACATGCTCATGGCACCGCTCGACATCGCATCTTGTGTGCATCGCATCGCATGCGCATTGAGTCACATCGCGTCACATGCGCATTGAGCCACGTCGCGTCACATGCGCATGGCATCGCTTGATATCGCATTTTATGTGCATCGCATCGCATGCGCATTGAGTCACGTCGCGTCACATGCGCATGGTATCTCTTGATATCGTATCTTATGTGCATCGCATCGCATGCGTTGAGTCACGTCTAGTCACATGCGCATGGCATCGCTTGTTATCGCGTCTTATGTGCATTGCATCGCATGCGCATCGAGTCACGTCGCGTCACATGCGCATGGCATCGCTTGATATCGCATGTTATGTGCATCGCATCGCATGCGCGCTGAGTACCGTCGCAGCACATGCGCATGACATCGCTCGACATCGCATTTTATGTGCATCGATTGGCATGCGCATTGAGTCACGTCACATGCGAATGGCATCACTTGATATCGCATCTTATTTGCATCGCATCGCTTGCGTATTGAGGCACATCGCGTCACATGCGCATGGCATCGCTTGCTATCACATCTTATGTGCATCTAATCGCAGCGCATTTAGTGACATCACGCCACATGCGCATGGCATCGCTTGATATCGCATCTTATGTGCACCGCATCGCATGCGCATTGAGTCACGTCGCGTCACATGCGCATGGCATCGCTTGATATCGCATCTTATGTGCATTGCATCGCATGCGAATCGAGTCACGTCGCGTCACATGCGCATAGCATCGCTTGATATCGTATCTTATGTGCATCTCAACGCATGCGCATTGAGCCACGTCGCGACACATGCGCATGGCATCGCTTGATATCGCATGTTATGTGCATCTTATCGCATGCGCGATGAGTACCGTCGGAATACATGCGCATGACATCGCTCGACATCGCATTTTATGTGCATCACATCGCATGCGCCTTGAGTCACGTCACATGCGAATGGCATCGCTTGATATCGCATCTTATGTGCCTCGCATCGCTTGCGTATTGAGGCACATCGCGTCACATGCGCATGGCATCGCTTGATATCGCATCTTATGTGCATCGCATCGCATGCGCATTGAGTCACGTCGCGCCACATGCGCATGGCATCGCTTGATATCGCATCTTATGTGCATCTAATCGCAGCGCATTGAGTGACATCACGCCACATGCGCATGGCATCGCTTGATATCGCATCTTATGTGCACCGCATCGCATGCGCATTGAGTCACGTCGCGTCACATGCGCATGGCATCGCGTGATATCGCATCTTATGTGCATCGCATCGCAGCGCATTGTCACATCGCGTCACATGCGCATGGCATCGCTTGATATCGCATCATATGTGCATCGCATCGCATGCGCATTGCGTCACGTCGCGTCACATTTGCATGCCATCGCTTGATATCGCATCTTATCTGCATCGCGTGCGCATTCAGTCACGTCGAATCACATGCCCAGGGCATCGCTTGATATCGCATCTTATGTGCGTCGCATTGATTGCGCATTGCGCCACATCGCGTCAGATGCGCATGGCATCGCTTGATATCGCATCTTATGTGCATCGCATCGCGTGCGCATTGAGTCAGGTCGCGTCACATGCGGATGGCATCGCTTGTTTTCGCATCCTATGAGCATCGCTTCGCAGCGCATTTAGTAACATCGCGTCGCATGCTCGTGCATCGCTCGACATCGCATCTTTTGTACATCGCATCGAATGTGCATTGAGTCACATCGCGTCACATGCGAATGGCATCGCTTGATATCGCATCTTATGTGCGTCGCATCGCTTGCGTATTGAGCCACATCGCGTCACATGCGCATGGCATCGCTTGATATCGCATCTTATGTGCATCGCATCGCATGCGCATTGAGTCACGTCGCGTCACATTCGCATGGCATCGCTTGAAATGGCATCTTATGTGCATCTCATCGCAGCGCAATGAGTGATTTCACGCTACATGCAAATGGCATCGCTTGATATCGCATCTTATTTGCATCGCTTCGCAGCGCATTGGGTCACATCGCGTCACATGCGAATGCATCGCTCGAAATCGCACCTTATGTGGATCGCATCTCATGCGGATTGAGTCACGTCACGTCACATACGCATGGCATCGCTTGATATCGCATCTTATGTGCATCGCATCGAATACACATTGTGTCACGTCGCGTCACATGCGCATGGCATCGCTTGTTATCGCATCTTATGTGCATCGCGTCGCATGCGCATTGAGCCACATCGCGTCACATGCGCATGGCATCGCTTGATATCGCATTTTATGTGCATCGCATCGCATGCGCATTGAGTCACGTCGCGTCACATGTGCATGGTATCTCTTGATATCGTATCTTATGTGCATCGCATCGCATGCGTTGAGTCACGTCTAGTCACATGTGCATGGCATCGCTTGTTATCGCATCTTATGTGCATTGCATCGCATGCGCATCGAGTCACGTCGCGTCATATGCGCATGGCATCGCTTGATATCGTATCTTATGTGCATCTGATCGCATGCGCATTGAGTCACGTCGCGTCACATGCGCATGGCATCGCTTGATATCGCATGTTATGTGCATCGCATCGCATGCGCGCTGAGTACCGTCGCACCACATGCGCATGACATCGCTCGACATCGCATTTTATGTGCATCGCATCGCATGCGCATTGAGTCACGTCACATGCGAATGGCATCGCTTGATATCGCATCTTATTTGCATCGCATCGCTTGCGTATTGAGGCACATTGCGTCACATGCGCATGGCATCGCTTGATATCGCATCTTATGTGCATCGCATCGCATGCGCAATGAGTCATGTCGCGTCACATGCGCATGGCATCGCTTGATATCGCATCTTATGTGCATCTAATCGCAGCGCATTGAGTCACGTCGCGTCACATGCGCATGGTATCTCCTGATATCGAATCTTATGTGCATCGCATCGCATGCGTTGAGTCACGTCTAGTCACATGCGCATGGCATCGCTTGTGATCGCATCTTATGTGCATTGCATCGCATGCGCATCGGGTCACGTCGCGTCACATGCGCATGGCATCGCTTGATATCGTATCTTATGTGCATCTCATCGCATGCGCATTGAGTCACGTCGCGTCACATGCGCATGGCATCGCTTGATATCGCATGTTATGTGCATCGCATCGCATGTGCGCTGAGTACCGTCGCACCACATGCGCATGACATCGCTCGACATCGCATCTTATGTGCACCGCATCGCATGCGCATTGAGTCACTTCACATGCGAATGGCATCGCTTGATATCGCATCTTATGTGCATCGCATCGCATGCGCATTGAGTCACGTCGCGTCAAATGCGCATGGCATCGCTTGATATCGCATCTTATGTGCATCTAATCGCAGCGCATTGAGTGACATCAAGCCACATGCGCATGGCATCGCTTGATATCGCATCTTATGTGCACCGCATCGCATGCGCATTGAGTCACGTCGCGTCACATGCGCATGGCATCGCTTGATATCGCATCATATGTGCATCACATCGCAGCGCATTGTCACGTCGCGCCACATGCGCATGGCATCGCTTGATATCGCATCATATGTGCATCGTATCGCATGCGCATTGAGTCACGTCGCGTCACGTTTGCATGGCATCGCTTGATATCGCATCTTGTGTGCATCGCATGCGCATTGAGTCACGTCGAATCACATGCGCATGGCATCGCTTGATATCGCATCTTATGTGCATCGCATCGATTGCGCATTGAGCCACATCGCGTCAGATGCGCATGGCATCGCTTGATATCGCATCTTATGTGCATCATATCGAATGCGCATTGAGTCAGGTCGCGTCACATGCGCATGGCATCGCTTTATATCGCACCTTATGATCATCGCATCGCATGCGCATTGAGTCACGTCGCGTCGCATGCCCATTCATCGCTCCACAACGCAACTTATGTGCATAGCATGCTTATCGAGTCACATCGCATCACATTCGCATGGCATCGCTAGACATCGCAACTTATGTGCATTGCATCGCATGCGCGTTGAGTCACATAGCGTCACATGAGCATGGCATCGCTTGATATCGCATCTTACGTGCATCGCTTCGCAGCGCCTTGAGTCACATCGCGCCACATGCGCATGCATCGCTCGAGATCGCTCCATTTGAGCATCGCATCGCATGCGGATTGTGTCAGATCACGTCACATACGCATGGCTTCGCTTGCTATCGCATCCTATGTGCATCGCATCGCAGCATATTGAGTCACATCACACCACATGCGCATGGCATCGTTTGATATCGCATCTTATGTGCATCGCATCGCATGCGCATTGAGTCACTTCGCGTCACATGCGCGTGGCATCCCTTGTTATCTTATCTTGTGTGAATCTCATCGCATGCACATTGTGTCACGTCGCGTCACATGCGCATGGGATCGCTTGCTAGCACATCTTATGTGCATCGCATCGCATGCGCATTGAGTCACATCGCGTCACATGCGCATGGCATCTCTTGATATCGTATCTTATGTGCATCACATCTCATGCGCATTGAGTCACGTCGCGTCACTTTCGCATGTCATCGCTTGTTATCGCATCTTATGTGCATCGCATCGTATACACATTAACTCACGTCGCGTCAAATGCGCATGGCATCGCTTGATATCGCATCTTATGTGCATCTAATCGCAGCGCATTGAGTGACATCAAGCCACATGCGCATGGCATCGCTTGATATCGCATCTTATGTGCACCGCATCGCATGCGCATTGAGTCACGTCGCGTCACATGCGCATGGCATCGCTTGATATCGCATCATATGTGCATCACATCGCAGCGCATTGTCACGTCGCGCCACATGCGCATGGCATCGCTTGATATCGCATCATATGTGCATCGTATCGCATGCGCATTGGGTCACGTCGCGTCACGTTTGCATGGCATCGCTTGATATCGCATCTTGTGTGCATCGCATGCGCATTGAGTCACGTCGAATCACATGCGCATGGCATCGCTTGATATCGCATCTTATGTGCATCGCATCGATTGCGCATTGAGCCACATCGCGTCAGATGCGCATGGCATCGCTTGATATCGCATCTTATGTGCATCATATCGAATGCGCATTGAGTCAGGTCGCGTCACATGCGCATGGCATCGCTTTATATCGCACCTTATGATCATCGCATCGCATGCGCATTGAGTCACGTCGCGTCGCATGCCCATTCATCGCTCCACAACGCAACTTATGTGCATAGCATGCTTATCGAGTCACATCGCATCACATTCGCATGGCATCGCTAGACATCGCAACTTATGTGCATTGCATCGCATGCGCATTGAGTCACATCGCGTCACATGCGCATTGAGCCACATCGCGTCACATGCGCATGGTATCTCTTGATATCGTATCTTATGTGCATCGCATCGCATGCGTTGAGTCACGTCTAGTCACATGCGCATGGCATCGCTTGTTATCGCATCTTATGTGCATTGCATCGCATGCGCATCGAGTCACGTCGCGTCATATGCGCATGGCATCGCTTGATATCGTATCTTATGTGCATGTCATCGCATGCGCATTGAGTCACGTCGCGTCACATGCGCATGGCATCGCTTGATATCGCATGTTATGTGCATCGCATCGCATGCGCGCTGAGTACCGTCGCACCACATGCGCATGACATCGCTCGACATCGCATTTTATGTGCATCGCATCGCATGCGCATTGAGTCACGTCACATGCGAATGGCATCGCTTGATATCGCATCTTATTTGCATCGCATCGCTTGCGTATTGAGGCACATTGCGTCACATGCGCATGGCATCGCTTGATATCGCATCTTATGTGCATCGCATTGCATGCGCATTGAGTCACGTCGCGTCACATGCGCATGGCATCGCTTGATATCGCATCTTATGTGCATCTAATCGCAGCGCATTGAGTGACATCACGCCACATGCGCATGGCATCGCTTGATATCGCATCTTATGTGCACCGCATCGCATGCGCATTGAGTCACGTCGCGTCACATGTGCATGCAATCGCTTGATATCGCATCTTATGTGCATTGCATCGCATGCGCATCGAGTCACGTCGCGTCACATGCTCATGGCAGCGCTTGATATCGCATCTTATGTGCATCGCATTGCATGCGCATTGAGTCACGTCGCGTCTCATGCACATGTCATCGCTTGATATCGCATCTTATGTACATCGCATCGCATGCGCGTTGAGTCACGTCGCATCACATGCGCATGGCATCGCTTGATATCGCATCTTATGTGCATCGCATCGATTGCGCATTGAGCCACATCGCGTCAGATGCGCATGGCATCGCTTGATATCGCATCTTATGTGCATCGCGTCGCATGCGCATTGAGTCACGTCGCGTCACAGACAAATGGCATCGCTTTATATCGCACCTTATATGCATCGCATTGCATGCGTATTGAGTCACGTCGCGTCGCATGCCCATGCATCGCTCGACATCGCATCTTATGTGCATCGCTTCGCAGCGCAATGGGTGACATCGCGTCACATGCGAATGCATCGCTCGAAATCGCACCTTATGTGCATCGCATCTCATGCGGATTGAGTCACGTCACGTCATATACGCATGGCATCGCTTGATATCGCATCTTATGTGCATCGCATCGAATACACATTGTGTCACGTCGCGTCACATGCGCATGGCATCGCATGTTATCGCATCTTATGTGCATCGCATGGCATGTGCATTGAGCCTCATCGCGTCACATGTGAATGGCATCGCTTGATATCGCATTTTATGTGCATCGCATCGCATGCGCATTGAGTCACGTCGCGTCACATGCGCATGGCATCCCTTGATATAGTATCTTATGTGAATCGCATCGCATGCGTTGAGTCACGTCTAGTCACATGCGCATGGCATCGCTTGTTATCGCATCTTATGTGCATTGCATCGCATGCGCATCGAGTCACGTCGCGTCACATGCGCATGGCATCGCTTGATATTTTTTTTCTTTTTTTTTTCGAAGAGTAGTTTTAATGAGCGTTGAGGGGTTTATCATCAGAGTTATTGTCTGAGAGACAGAGAAAGTGAAGAAAGACAGTGAATGGGCTGAGTCAAGGTTACTAGAAGAAAACAGTTGTGAGTTGTAATATCACGAAAGACTAACACGGTGCTAACGTCAGCAAAGAAAACTGTGTAGTCGTGCAAAGTTTAAAAGAAAAATAAATATATAGAAAAGTAACTGGACTGGATTTTGTCAAATTGTTACAGTATGATAGTCTCTGGTTCTCAAGATAGTGTGTTTTTTTTTTTTGTTTTATTTTTTTTTTAAATAACGTCTAAGTGCTCATTTAATAGCTTCCATATGTGAGGATATTTTCTCATCCGGTATCTTTCTGCCTTTAGCCAGGATTTAAAGTCTGTTAACGCCGGTTGTTCAAAACTGAGACAGTAATGGTATAATCCAAAGGTCAACCATATCTGGGTGTGCTCAGTTATTCCTTTCTGGAATTTCCAAGATAACAAAACCGACGTTACAGCGTTTTCTGAAGTGTTCCTAATCAAGTGCCCCGTCTGTTTCTTGGTCCATGTCCAGATGTCACGTACCATCACACAGGAAGTAATTCTATGGCGTTGCGTATCGACCTGTCTACAATGTTTACACCATGGTGCAGAAACTATGTTATGTTTATGTTTTTTTGATTCCGTGGGGATAATTTCATTAACATACTGATATAGGGAGACCTTCCAGTCCAACGGTATAAAATTATAACTGAAGAGCTTCCAGATATTCTTCCATGGAGCATTTGGGTATTTGAGTACAATCGCCGGTACTGTCAAAAATTCTTGCAGTAATTCTTTGTATATTTCTTTGGAGGTCAACGTCGTTGTTGTTCTTTCAATCAAAGGTATAATACTCTCATAATCTTTTCGCATTATCCGAAAAGCAGCAGGCGCTACAATATCCGCGCCAATCAATTTTTTACTAAAATTTACATCTTGCTGTCTACTTTGGCCATTGATTGCTACCAAAACAGCACGCAATAACAGCGCACGACACTTCACGTTCACATCCACCAAATTCCATCCCCCACTATGTATGTCTCTGCGCAACTGAGGTCGGGCCACCTTGTAATACTGGTTTTTCCAAATGTAGTATCCTATCGCCCTTTCTAATCGCTGTGAGAACTGATGAGGCATCGGGAGTACCTGAGCTACGTACCACAGCTTTGCCAGCACAAAGGTATTCACATACCAGATTTTCTGAACAAAGTTCAAATTCCTTGTTAACTGCGAGTTCAAAATATTTAAACAGTGGTTAACAATTCTTTGCCAATTTAATATGGTAAGTTCCTCCAGCCTAGATGTAAGAAACAGACCTAGGACTTTAATGACTGACTTATGTGTAAACCGAGCTTCCTTCATCATCCAGTTATTCAGGGCTAGGAGATGAGATTTACTGTAATTGATTAAAGCCCCTGATACACTCTGGTATTGCAATAATATTGGCTCAATTGCTGTGAAGTCCCCAGCATCCGTGAGCACTAAGGTAATATCATCCGCATATGCAAAAAGTCTCTCAAAGTGCATTGGGTTTCTTCTCCTGGAGAGCACTGAAACCAATCCTCGTATCAAGGGTTCTACACACAAAGTATACAGGATCATCGACAGTGGGCATCCCTGGCGAATTGATTGTTCTATAAGTACTGGCTGCGTGAAGAATCCGTTTACTTGGATTCTGGAGTGTGCATTTGTATATAATCGTTGTAGTAGATTCAAAAATGAGAATGAGAACCCAAAGCGTTGTAGTACATCCCATAGATATCCATGATTTATTCTGTCAAAGGCTGTGGCAAAATCCAACGCCAAGATTGCTGCTGGTTCATCAGGGTTGCTCTCACATTCAATAATGGTGTCTCTTAACGTCATTAGTATATGTGTAATCTTCCTCTCTGGGATACCACAAGTTTGTCCTGTTCCGATGATGTCAGGCATGTATCTCTTCATCCTGTTTGCTATTATCTTTGTATATAATTTGTAGTCGGCATTTAAAAGCGTGATTGGGCGATAGTCGTTTACCTCCAAGGCTGTTGGATGCTTGGCAATGAGCACAATGATGCCCTCATTAAACCCGGACAAGACTCCCGAACCTCGTTGTAATTCTATCATGACCCCAAGCAAGGTATCCTTCACTATACTCCAATTCTCGCGGTAGAACTGATATCCAATCCCATCGGGTCCAGGTGCAGAGCCCATACTAGCCGACATTAGTGCTGTACGCAATTCTTCTTCCGTTATGTCTTCATTCAAAGCATCATTCATCTCCGAGGTCACTAGTGGTTCAATTAGCTTATAGACATATTGCTGCCCTACTATATTAACCTCTTTTGCTGCAAACCTTTGTGTAAAAGCCTCCTGAACCTCCATTAATATATCCCGTGAGGTCAGCAGTAAATTCCCTTCCGATGAACGTAACTTGGAAAGATATTTCCTTGTTCCTGAGTGTTTTTCGGACGCTAAGTGATACAGTGAAATTCTCTCTTCATCCTGCACTGAGCGGTCTCCCGCCCGTATTTGTGCTCCACGACAGAGTTCCTCATGCAAGCAACACAATCTTTTCCTGGCTGCTGCAATATGGTTCGTCACATTTCGGCCATCACACTGTTGCTGATATAATTCATTGAGTAATTCATAGTAATAATTCAACCGTTGACATCGCAGTTTCGCCCGCTTAATACCTTCTCCTTTATAAAAGTTACGAATTGCAGGTTTGTACGTTGCATTGTTGCAGCATACTGGGAGATCTACTTTGCGCCGTACGCCTCCATCTAGTCCACAATCGCTGAAACTGTTCTCGGATCTCCTTATCCTGAAGGAGCGCGCTGTTGAGTTTCCAATAACTTCTGCCCATTATCGGTGTCCGGGTAGTGCATACCAGCGACATTATTAGAGCATGGTGATCACTAAAGGGTACTGGTCGCACCTTCACACTTCTGATCTGCTGCTTCATGGTTGTACTAACATACATTCTGTCTATTCTGGAGGCTGTAGTATTTCGGTGAAAGGTATATTCGACATAGGTATCATATAGAAGTTCCCAGGCATCCTGCAGCTCCAAAGACTTGCAAATCCGGTCTAACATTGGGGACGGTAGATATTGCCCAGTTTGGTCTTTAGCATTAAGGACACAATTAAAATCTCCTCCGAAAACCAATTTGTCATATCGGTGTCGCAAAAAGAACGGTAACTCTGTAGCAAGAAAGTCTTCCCGTTTCTTTCGTCGATTTGAACCTGATGGTAAATATACGTTGACTAGTAGAATATTATCCTCCGTCAATAAGGAAGTAATTCGGCCACTGGCATGCTTTTCCGTCAGTTGTACCCCTAGAGATGAGCGATAAACTATGGCTGTACCTCGTTGTTCTTCACCAATATTGGAAACAAAATTATACCTTGGGCCAAAAAAGTTTAAATGTGGTTCATTGTTCTCCTGCAAAAACAAAAAATCAAGGTCGTGTTCAAAAGTAAAATCCCGTACCAAGGCTTGTTTAGTCTTACTGCGTAAACAATTTACATTCATAGTCGCAAATTTCTGAAGAATTAACACCATAAGGAGAAACGCCGAATGTAGTGTTTATTCATGAAGTATTAAATCCTCCAATCACTGTTGCATAGGTTTATGCGTCTTCATGGCCTTTCGTGTAGGTGACCCTTCTTTATGCATCTTGGCAGTCTTTTTTCGTTTTTCCAAACGCGGATCACGCTGACTCACCCTTTCATCATTCTCCATACGCCTGGACTCCAATCCACGCACATTCACCAAATCCTCATATTCCACTTCCTCATCCGAAACCGTCAGAGACTGTGACATTATCGTTCCTGGTGTGACTGTTTCCATTGCTTCCACTTGAACGTTTAAGGTTCTTTCTTTCTCCGCTTCCTCCACCACACATTCCTCTACTATCTCCATAGTATTCAGAGGTGACTTCACACTAGTTGGATGGATTACCGCAGACATTGGTACAGAGTGTTCCAAAGTTGCATCAGACACTTCCGGACTACACTTGTCTTCTTCGGTTGGAGAGACTCTAGCACACATTTGCGTAGAGTGTTCCCGGGTTACCTCAGGCATTTCCGGACTACTCTTGTCTTCTTCCTGCTGTGGCATGGGTGGAGGAACTGTAGCTACACTTTTCTGTTCACTTCCCTCTTTTACTATGGTAGGAGTTAGTAATTGTAGTTCATTTGCCACTAGCGGTTCTGCTGCACTCAATGATGTTCGTGGTTTTGTCAAATTTCCCGTGACCAGCTTGGCCCATGTAGCAGGCTCCGACGTAGTAGGCGGTATTTTTGGAACGGATCTGCGAGGGCACTGATTGCGTAAATGACCAGCTTCATGACAAATTGCACAGGTGATGGGTTGGTCAGGGTAACTTATTAATGCTGAATAACCATCAATGTTCAAAAAAGAAGGAATATACTTTTTTAGTAGTATATTAACAGTACGGACCCCATTTGTAACCTTATAACGAAAAGTTTCATTCCAAACATCTTCTTTCACCTGTAACACCGCTCCGTAAGGCTCCAAGGCTACCATCAACTTCCTACTGACAAAATTTAAAGGTAGATTGTATACTTTCACCACACGTCTTCCAAAACCAGCCACATCAATAATCACTTTAGTGCGTTGCCCATTTGACAGCACAAAATTAGCTTCCCCATTTGTCTGAGTCAACACTCTTGTAACGAGCTCTGGTGTGGTGCATTGGATAAAAATTTGTCTAGAAATTCCATTTACCTGCAATCCTGTGACGTCACTTTCATCCAATTTCAGCGTGTTCAAAATCCACTCATGAATTTCATATGCAGTCGGTCGAATAATATCACGTTCAACAAAACTAACAACTAAAGTCGTTGGTCGATTTTCCATTATTTATTTTTGTCGTATATAGTGTGAGATGTTAATTTATAACGTCACTACTATTACTCCCGCACTAGAAAAACAAAGAAAACAATGAAATAGGTGTCACGCAGCAATACTTATACTGCTGTATAAATGCTTCACTGCAGACGTGAACGACCTTCTCTCTCGCCAGGTAGCGAGCGACTGAATATTGTATCTTATGTGCATCTCATCGCATGCGCATTGAGACACGTCGCGTCACATGCGCATGGCATCGCTTGATATCGCATGTTATGTGCATCGCATCGCATGCGCGCTGAGTACCGTCGCACCACATGCGCATGACATCGCTCGACATCGCATTTTATGTGCATCGCATCGCATGCGCATTGAGTCACGTCACATGCGAATGGCATCGCTTGATATCGCATCTTATGTGCATCGCATCGCTTGCGTATTGAGGCACATCGCGTCACATGCGCATGGCATCGCTTGATATCGCATCTTATGTGCACCGCATCGCATGCGCATTGAGTCACGTCGCGTGACATGCGCATGGCATCGCTTGATATCGCATCTTATGTGTATCGCATGCGCATTGAGTCACGTCGAATCACATGCGCATGGCATCGCTTGATATCGCATCTTATGTGCATCGCATCGATTGCGCATTGAGCCACATCGCGTCAGATGCGCATGGCATCGCTTGATATCGCATCTTATGTGCATCGCATCGCATGCGCATTGAGTCAGGTCGCGTCACATGCGCATGGCATCGCTTTATATCGTACCTTATGTGCATCGCATCGCATGCACATTGAGTCACATCGCGTCGCATGCCCATTCATCGCTCGACAACGCAACTTATGTGCATCACATGCGCATCGAGTCACATCGCATCACATTTGCATGGCATCGCTCGACATCGCAACTTATGTACATTGCATCGCATGCGCGTTGAGTCACATAGCGTCACATGAGCATGGCTTCGCTTGATATCGCATCTTACGTGCATCGCTTCGCAGCGCATTGAGTCACGTCGCGTCACATGCTCATGGCATCGCTTGATATCGCAGCTTCTGTGCGTCGCTTCGCATGCGCATTGAGTCTCGTCGCGTCACATGCGCATGGCATCGCTTGTTATCGCAACTTATGTGCATTGCTCCGCAGCGCATTGAGTCACATCACGTCACATACGCATGGCATCGCTTGCTTTCACATCTTGTGTGCAACGCACCGCATTCGCATTGAGCCACATCGCGTCACATGCGCATGGATTCGCTTGATATCGCATCTTATGTGCATCGCATCGCATGCGCATTGAGTCACGTCGCGTCACATACGCATGGCATTGCTTGTTATCGCATCTTATGTGAATCTGATCGCATGCGCATTGAGTCACGTCGCGTCACACGCGCATGGCATCGCGCGACATCGCATCTTATGTGCATCGCATCGCATGCGCATTGAGTCATATCGTGTCACATGCGCATGGCATCGCTTGATATCGCATCTTAAGTGCATCGCATCGCATGCGTATTGAGTCACGTCGCGTCACATGCGCATGGCATCGCTTGATATCGCATCTTATGTGCATCGCATCGCATGCGTATTGAACCACGTCGCGTCACATGCGCATGGCATCGCTTGATATCGCATCTTATGTGCATCGCATCGCATGCGCATTGAGCCACGTCGCGTCACATGCGCATGGCATCGCTTGATATCGCATCTTAGGTGCATCGCATCGTATTCGTATTGAGTCACGTCGCGTCACATGCGCATGGCATCGCTTGATATCGCATCTTATGTGCATCGTATCGCATGCGCATTGAGCCACGTCGCGCCACATGCGCATGGCATCGCTTGATATCGCATCTTATGTGCATTGCATCGCATGCGCATTGAGTCACGTCGCGTCACATGCGCATGGCATCGCTTGATATCGCATCTTATGTGCATCTCGTCGCAGCGCATTGAGCCACATCGCGTCACATGCGCATGGCATCGCTTGATATCGCATCTTACGTGCATCGCTACGAAGTGCATTGAGTCACATCGCGCCACATGCGCATGCATCGCTCGAAATCGCACCTTATGTACATCGCATCGCATGCGGATTGAGTCAGATCACGTCACATACGCATGGCATCGCTTGATATTGCATCTTATGTGCATCGCATCGCATGCGCATTGAGTCACGTCACGTCACATGCTAATGGCATCGCTTGTTATCGAATTTTATGGGCATCGCATCGTATTCACATTAAGTCACGTCGCGTCACATGCTCATGGCATCGCTTGATATCGCATCTTATGTACATAGCATCGCATGCGCTTTGAGTCACGTCGCGTCACATTTGCATGGCAACGCTTGATATCGCGTCTTATGTGCATCGCATCACATGCGCATTGAGTCACGTCGCGACACATTTGCATGGCATCGCTTGATATCGCGACTTATGTGCATCGCATCGCATGCGCATCTAGTCACGTCCCACCACATGCGCATGACATCGCTCGACATCGCATCTTATGTGCATCGCATAAGCACCGAGTCACATCGCATCACATTCGCATGGCATGGCTCGCCATCGCAACTTATGTGCACCGCACCGCACTCGCATTGAGTCACATCGCGTCACATGCCCATGGATTCGCTTGATATCGCATCTTATGTGCATCGCATCGCATGCGCATCTAGTCACGTCCCACCACATGCGCATGACATCGCTCGATATCGCACCTTATGTGCATCGCATCGCATGCGCTTTGAGTCACATCGCGTCACATGTGCATGGCATCGCTTGTTATCGCATCTTATGTGCATTGCTCCGCAGCGTATTGAGTCACATCACGTCACATACGCATGGCATCGCTTGCTTTCACATCTTATGTGCATCGCATCGCATGCGCATTGAGTCACGTCGCGTCACATACGCATGGCATTGCTTGTTATCGCATCTTATGTGAATCTGATCGCATGCGCATTGAGTTATATCGTGTCACATGCGCATGGCATCGCTTGATATCGCATCTTAAGTGCATCGCATCGCATGCGTATTGAGTCACGTCGCGTCACATGCGCATGGCATCGCTTGATATCGCATCTTATGTGCATCGCATCGCATGCGTATTGAGCCACGTCGCGTCACATGCGCATGGCATCGCTTGATACCGCATCTTATGTTCATCGCATCGCATGCGCATTGAGCCACGTCGCGTCACATGCGCATGGCATCGCTTGATATCGCATCTTAGGTGCATCGCATCGTATTCGTATTGTGTCACATCACGTCACATACGCATGGCATTGCTTGCTATCACATCTTGTGTGCATAGCACCGCATTCGCATTGAGTCACATCGCGTCACATGCGCATGGATTCGCTTGATATCGCAACTTATGTACATAGCATCGCATGCGCATTGAGTTACGTAGCGTCACATTTGCATGGCATCTCTTGATATCGCGTATTATGTGCATCTCATCGCATGCGCATTGAGTCACGTCGCGTCACATGCGCATGGCATCGCTTAATATCGCATCTTGTGTGCATCGCATCGCATGCGCATTGAGTCACGTCGCACCACATGCGCATGACATCGCTCCACACCGCATCTTTTGTGCATCGCATCGCATGCGGATTCAGTCACATCGCGTCACATGCGCTTTGCATCGCTTGATATCGCAACTTATGTGCACCGCATCGCACTCGCATTGAGTCAGGTCGCGTCACATGCGCATGGCTTCGCTTGATATCGCTTCTTATGTGTATCGCAACGCATGCGCATTGAGCCATGTCGTGTCACATGCGCATGGCATCGCTTGTTATCGCATCTTATGTGAATCTGATCGCATGCGCATTAAGTCACGTCGCGTCATATGCGCATGGCATCGCTTGATATCGTATCTTATGTGCCTCGCATGCGCACTGAGTCACATCGCCTCACACGCGAATGGCACCGCGCGACATCGCATCTTATGTGCATCGCATCGCATGCGCATTGAGTCATATCGTGTCTCATGCGCATGGCATCGCTTGATATCGCATCTTAGGTGCATCGCATCATATTCGTATTGAGTCACATCGCGTCACATGCGCATGGAATCGCTTGTTATCGCATCTTATGTGAATCTCATCGCATGCGCATTGAGTCACGTCCCACCACATGCGCATGACATCGCTCGACATCGCATCTTATGTGCATCGCATCGCATGCGCTTTGAGTCACATCGCGTCACATGCGCATGGCATCGCTTGTTATCTCATCTTATGTGCATCGCTCCGAAGCGCATTGAGTCACATCGCGTCGCATGCGCATGCATCGCTCAAAATCGCAGCTTATGTGCATCGCATGCGCATTGAGCCACATCGTATCACAGGCGCATGGGATCGCTCGACATCGCATCTTTTGAACATCGCATCGCATGCGCATTGAGTCACATCGCGTCACATGCGAATGGCATCGCTTGATATCGCGTCTTATGTGCATCGCATCGCTTGCGTATTGAGCCACATCGCGTTACATGCGCATGGCATCGCTTGATATCGCATCTTATGTGAACCGCATCGCATGCGCATTGAGTCCTGACGCGTCACATGCGCATGGCATCGCTTGTTATCGCATCTTATGTGCATCCCATCCTACTTACATTAAGTCACTTCGCGTCACATGCCCATGGCATCGCTTGATATCGCGTCTTATGTGCATTGCAGCGCATGCGCATTGAGTCACGCCGCGTCACATGCGCATGGCATCGCTTGATATCGCATCCTATTTGCATCGCATCGCAGCGCATTGTGTAACAATGCGTCTCATGCGCATGCATCGCTCGACATCGCATTTTAAGTGCATCGCATGCGCAGTGAGTGACATCGAACCACACGCGCATGACATTACTCGACATCGCATCTTATGTGCATCGCATCGCAGTGCACTGTGTCACAATGCGTAACATGCGCATGCATCGCTCGACATCGCACCTTAAGTGCATCGCATGCGCATTGAGTCACGTCGCGTCACATGCGCATGGCTTCGCTTGTTATCGCATTTTATGTGCATCGCATCGCATGCGCATTGAGTCACATCGAGTCACATGCGCATGGCATCGCTTGATATCGCATCTTATGTGCATCGCTTCGCAGCGCATTGCGTCACATCGCGCCACATGGGCATGCATCGCTCCAAATCGCACCTTATGTGCATCGCACCGCATGCGGAATGAGTCACATTACGTCACATACGCATGGCATCGCTTGATGTCACATCATATCGCATGTAAATCTAGTCACGTCCCACCACATGCGCATGACATAGCTCTATATCGCATCTTATGTGCATCGCATCGCATGCGCGATGAGTCACATCGCGTCACACGCGCATCGCATCGCTCGACATCGCATCTTTTGTACATCGCATCGCATGCGCATTGAGTCACATCGTGTCACTTGCGAATGGCATCGCTTGATATCGCAACTTTTGTGCATCGCATGCGCGATGAGTCACATCGCATCACACGCGCATGGCATCGCTCGACATCGCATCTTATGTGCATCGCATCACATGCGCATTGAGTCATCTCTCGTCACATTTGCATGGCATCGCTTGATATCGCATCTTATGTGCATCGCATCGCATTTGCATCGAGCCACGTCTCGTCACATGCGCATGGGATCGCTTGATATCGCAGCTTCTGTGCGTCGCTTCGCATGCGCATTGAGTCTCGTCGCGTCACATGCGCATGGCATCGCTTGATATCGCATCTTATGTGCATCTCATCGAATGCGCATTGAGTCACGTCGCGTCACATGCGCATGGCATCGCTTAATATCGCATCTTGTGTGCATCGCATCGCATGGGCATTGTGTCACGTCGCACCACATGCGCATGGCATCGCTCGGCATCGCTCGGCATCGCGTCTTATGTGCATCGCATCGCATGCGCATTGAGTCATATCGCGTCACATTCGCATGGCATCGCTTGATATCGCATCTTAAGTGCATCCCATCGCAGGCGTATTGAGTCACGTCGCGTCACATGCGCATGGCCTCGCTTAATATCGCATCTTATGTGCATCCCATCGCATGTGCATTGGGTCACGTCGCGTCACATGCGCATGGCATCGCTTGACATCGCATCCTATGTGCATCGCATGCGCATCTAGTCACGTCCCACTACATGCGCATGACATCGCTCTATATTGCATCTTATGTGCATCGCATGCGCGTTGAGTCACATCGCGTCACATGCGAATGGCATCGCTTAGTATCGCATCTTATGTGCAGCGCTTCCCAGCGCATTGAGTCACATCGCGTCACATGCGCATGCATCGCTCGAAATCGCGTCTTATGTGCATCGCATCCGAATTGAGTCACATCGTATCACACGCGCATGGCATCGCTCGACATCGCATCTTTTGTAGATCGCATCGCATGCCCATTGGGTCACACCGCATCACTTGCGAATGGCATCGCTTGATATCGCATCTTATTTGCACCGCATCGCATTCGTTTTGAGCCACATCGCGTCACATGCGCATTGCATCGCTTGATGTCGCATGTTATGTGCATCCCATGGCATGCGCATTGAGTCAACTCGCGTCACATGCGTATGGCTTCTCTTGATATCGCATCTTATGTGCATCGCATCGCAGCGCATTGAGTGACATCACGCCATATGCGCATGTCATGGCTTGACATCGCAGCTTATCTGCATCGTATCGCATGCGCATTGAGTCACGTCGCACCACATGCGCATGACATCGGTCGACATCGCATCTAATGTGCATCGCATCGCACCGCATTGTGTCACTTCGCGTCACAAGCGCATGGCATCGCTCGACATCGCATCTTATGTGCATCTCATCGCATGGGCATTGAGTCATAACGCGTCATATGCGCATGACATCGCTCGACATCGCATCTGATGTGCATTGCATCGCATGCGCTTTGAGTCACATCGCGCCACTTGCGAATGGCATCGCTTGATGTCGCATCTTATGTGCATCGCCTCGCAGCGCAGTGAGTCACGTCGCGTCACATGCGCATGGCATCGCTTGATATCGCGTCTCATTTGCATCGCATCGCTTGCGCATTGAGTCTGTCGCGTCGCATGCGCATGGCATTGCTTGATATCGCATCTTATGTTCATCGCATCGCTAGTGCATTGAGTCTCATCGCGCCACTTGCGAATGGCATTGCTTGATGCCGCATCTTATGTGCATCACCTCGAAGCGCAGTGAGTCACGTAGCGTCACATGCAAATGGCATCGCTTGATATCGCATCTTATGTGCATCCCATCGCATGCGCATTGAGTCACGTCGCGTCACATGCGCATGGCATCGCTTGTTATCGCATTTTATGGGCATCGCATCGTATTCACATTAAGTCACGTCGCGTCACATGCTCATGGCATCGCTTGATATCGCATCTTATGTACATAGCATCGCATGCGCATTGAGTCACGTCGCGTCACATTTGCATGGCAACGCTTGATATCGCGTCTTATGTGCATCGCATCGCATGCGCACTGAGTCACGTCGCGTCACATTTGCATGGCATCGCTTGATTTCGCGTCTTATGTGCATCGCATCGCATGCGCATCTAGTCACGTCCCACCACATGCGCATGACATCGCTCGACGTCGCATCTTATGTGCATCGCATGCGCATCGAGTCACATCGCATCACATTCGCATGGCATGGCTCGACATCGCAACTTATCTGCAACGCATCGCATGCGGTTTGAGTCACATCACGTCACATACGCATGGCTTCGCTTGCTATCACATCTTGTGTGCAATGCACCGCAGCGCAGTGAGTCACGCCGCGTCACATGCGAATGGCATCGCTTGATATCGCGTCTCATTTGCATCGCATCGCTTGCGCATTGAGTCTCGTCGTGTCGCATGCGCATGGCATTGCTTGATATCGCATCTTATGTTCATCGCATAGCTAGTGCATTGAGTCACGTCGCACCACAAGCCATGGCATCGCTTGATATCGCATCTTATTCGCATCGCTTGCGCATTGATTCGCGTCACATGCGCATGGTATCGCTTAATATCGCATCTTATGTGCATCACATCGCATGCGCATTGAATCACGCCGGGTCACATGCGCATGGCATCGCTTGATATCGCATCTTATGTGCATCGCATCCCATGCGCAGTGAGTCACGTGGCGTCACAAGCGCATGGCATCGCTTGATATGGCATCTTATGTGCATCGCATCGCATGTGCTTAATGAGTCACGTCGCGTCACATGCGCATGGCATCGCTTGATATCGCATGTTATGTGCATCGCATCGCATGTGCATTGAGTCACATCGCATCATATGCGTATGGCAATGCTCTACAACGCATTTTATGTGCATCGCATCGCATGCGCCTTGAGTCAAATCGCGTCAATTGCGCATGGCATCGCTTGATATCGCATCTTATGTACATCGCATCGCATGCGCATTGAGTCACGTCGCATCACATGCGCATCACATCGCTTGATATCGCATATTATGTGCATCGCATCGCATGCGCAGTGAGTCACTTCGCGTCACATGCGCATGGCATCGCTTGTTATCGCGTCTCATTTGTATCGCATCGCATGCACATGGAGTCACGTCGCGTCGCATACGCATGGCATTGCTTGATATCGCATCTTATGTTCATCGCATCGCTAGTGCATTGAGTCACGTCGTACCACATGCGCATGACATCGCTCGATATCGTATCTTTTGTGCATCGCATCGCATGCGCATTAGGTCACATCGCGGCACATACGCATGCATCGCTCGACATCGCATCTTATGTGCATCGCATGCGCATTGTGTCACATCGCATCACACGCGCATGGCATCGCTCGACATCGCATATTATGTGCATTGCATCGAATGCGCATTGAGCCAAATGGTCTCACATGCGCACGGTATCGCTTGATATCGCATCTTATGTGGATCGCATCGGATGCGCATTGAATCACGCCGCGTCACATGCGCATGGCATCGCTTGTTATCGCATCTTATGTGCATCGCATCGCATGGTTGTTGAGTCACGTCGCGTCACATGCGAATGGCATCGCTTGATAACGCATCTTATCTGCATCTCATCGCATGGGCATTGAGTCATATCGCCTCATATGCGCATGGCATCGCTTGATATCGCGTCTCATTTGCATCGCATCGCTTGCGCATTGAGTCACGTCGCGTCGAATGCGCATGGCATTGCTTGATATCGCATCTTATGTTCATCGCATCGCTAGTGCATTGAGTCACGTCGCACCACAAGCGCATGGCATTGCTTGATATCGCATCTTATGCGCATCGCATCGCATGCGCATTGATTCACGTCGCGTCACATGCGCACGGTATCGCTTGATATCGCATCTTATGTGGATCGAATCGGATGCGCATTTAATCACGCCGCGTCACATGCGCATGGCATCGCTTGATATCGCATCTTATGTGCATCGCATCGCATGGTTATTGAGTCACGTCACGTCACATGCGAATGGCATCGCTTGATAACGCATCTTATGTGCATCGCATCGCATGCGCATTGAGCCAAATGGCGTCACATGCGCATGGCATCGCTCGACATCGCATCTTTTGTGCATCTCATCGTATGGGCATTGAGTCATGTCGCGTCATATGCGCATGGCATTGCTTGATATCGCATCTTATTTTCATCGCATGGCTAGTGCATTGAGACACGTCGCACCACATGCGCATGGTATCGCTTGATATCACATCTTAGGTGCATCGCATCGCATGCGTATTGAGTCACATCGCGTCACTTGCGAATGGCATCGCTCGACATCGCATCTTATGTGCATCGCCTCGCAGCGCAGTGAGTCACGTCGTGTCGCATGCGCATGGCATTGCTTGATATCGCATCTTATGTTCATCGCATAGCTAGTGCATTGAGTCACGTCGCACCACAAGCGCATGGCATCGCTTGATATCGCATCTTATTCGCATCATTTGCGCATTGATTCACGTCGCGTCACATGCGCGTGGTATCGCTTGATATCGCATCTTATGTGTATCGCATCGGATGCGCATTGAATCACGCCGCGTCACATGCGCATGGCATCGCTTGATATCGCATCTTATGTGCATCGCATCGCATGGTTATTGAGTCACGTCGCGTCACATGCGAATGGCATCGCTTTATAACGCATCTTATGTGCATCGTATGCGCATTGAGCCAAATCACATCACATGCGCATGGCATCGCTTGATATCGCATTCTATGTGCATCGCATCGCATGCGGATTTAGTCACATCACGTCACATGCGCATGGCATCGTTTGATATCGCATCTAATGTGCACCGCATCGAATGCGCATTCAGTCAGTTCGCGATCACATACGCATGGCATCGCTTGATATGACATCTTATGTAAATCGCGTCGCAAGCACATTGAGTCACATCGCGTCTCATGTGCATGGCATCACTTGATATCGCATCTTATGTTCATCGCATCGCATGCACATTGAGTCACTTCGCGTCACATGCGCGTGGCATCCCATGTTATCCCATCTTATGTGCATCGAATCGCATTCGCATTCGCATTGAGTCACGTCGCGTCACATGCGAATGGCCTCGCTTAATATCGCATCTTATGTGCATCGCATCGCATGCGCATTGGGTCACGTCGCGTCACATGCGCATGGCATCGCTTGACATCGCATCTTATGTGCATCTCATCGCATTTGCATTGAGTCACTTCGCATCATATGCGCATGGCATCGCTTGATATCGCATCTTATGTGCATCGCATGCGCATCTAGTCACGTCCCACCACATGCGCATGACATCGCTCTATATGGCATCTTATGTGCATCGCGTGCGCGTTGAGTCACATCGCGTCACATGCGCATGCATCGCTCGAAATCGCGTCTTATGTGCATCGCATCCGAATTGAGTCACATCGTATCACACGCGCATGGCATCGCTCGACATCGCATCTTTTGTAGATCGCATCGCATGCCCATTGAGTTACATCGCGTCACTTGCGAATGGCATCGCTTGATATCGCATCTTATTTGCACCGCATCGCATTCGTTTTGAGCCACATCGCGTCACATGCGCATTGCATCGCTTGATGTCGCATCTTATGTGCATCCCATCGCATGCGCATAGAGTCACGTCGCGTCACATGCGTATGGCTTCTCTTGATATCTCATCTTATGTGCATCGCATCGCAGCGCATTGAGTGACAACACGCCATATGCGCATGTCATCGCTTGACATCGCATCTTATCTGCATCGTATCGCATGCGCATTGAGTCACGTCGCACCACATGCGCATGACATCGGTCGACATCGCATCTAATGTGCATCGCATCGCAGCGCATTGTGTCACTTCGCGTCACAAGCGCATGGCATCACTCGACATCGCATCTAATGTGCATCTCATCGCATGGGCATTGAGTCATAACGCGTCATATGCGCATGGTATCGCTTGATATCGCATCTTATGTGCATCGCATCGCATGCGCATTGAGGCACGTCGCACCACTTGCGCATGACATCGCTCGACATCGCATCTTATGTGCATTGCATCGCATGCGCTTTGAGTCACATCGCGCCACTTGCGAATGGCATCGCTTGATTCGAATCTTATGTGCATCGCCTCGCAGCGCAGTGAGTCACGTTGCGTCACATGCGCATGGCATCGCTTGATATCGCGTCTCATTTGCATCGCATCGCTTGCGCATTGAGTCACGTCGCGTGGCATGCGCATGGCATTGCTTGATATCGCATCTTATGTTCATCGCATCGCTAGTGAATTGAGCCACGTCGCACCACAAGCGCATGGCATCGCTTGATATCGCATCTTATGCGCATCGCATTGCTTGCGCATTGATTCACGTCGCGTCACATGCGATTGGCATCGCTTGATAACGCATCTTATGTGCATCGCATCGCATGCGCATTGAGCCAAATGGCGTCACATGCGCATGGCATCGCTCGACATCGCATCTTATGTGCATCGCATCGCATGTGCATTGAGTCATGTCGCGTCATATGCGCATGGCATTGCTTGATATCGCATCTTATATTCATCGCATCGCTAGTGCATTGAGACACGTCGCACCACATGCGCATGGTATCGCTTGATCTCACATCTTAGGTGCATCGCATCGCATGCGTATTGAGTCACATCGGGTCACTTGCGAATGGCATCGCTCGACATCGCATCTTATGTGCATCGCCTCGCAGCGCAGTGAGTCACGTCGCGTCACATGCGCATGGCTTCGCCTGATATCGCGTCTCATTTGCATCGCATCGCTTGCGCATTGAGTCACGTCGCGTCACATGCGCACGGTATCGCTTGATATCGCATCTTATGTGGATCGCATCGGATGCGCATTGAACCACGCCGCGTCACATGCGCATGGCATCGCTTGATATCGCATCTTATGTGCATCGCATCGCATGGTTATTGAGTCACGTCGCGTCACATGCGAATGGCATCGCTTGATAACGCATCTTATGTGCATCGCATGCGCATTGAGCCAAATCACATCACATGCGCATGGCATCGCTTGATATCGCATCCTATGTGCATCGCATCGCATGCGAATTGAGTCACGTCGCGTCACATGCGCATGGCATCACTTGTTATCGCATCTCATGTGCATCGCATCGCATGCGCATTGAGTCACATGGAGTCACATGCGCATGGCATCGCTTGATATCGCATCTTATGTGCATCGCATCGCATGCGCTTTGAGTCACGTCGCGTCACATGCGCAAGGCATCTCTTGATATCGGTTCTTATGTGCATCGCATACGCATTGAGTCATGTCGCGTCACATGCGCATGACATCACTCTACATCGCATCTTATGTGCATCGCGTCGCAGCGCATTGAGTCACATCGCGTTACATGCGCATGTATCGCTCGAAATCGTATCTTATGTGCTTCGCATGCCAATTGAGTCACATCGCATTACACGCGCTTGGCATCGCTCGTCATCGCATATTATGTGGCTCGCATCGCAGCGCATTGAGTCACATCACGCAACATGCGCATGGCATCGCTTGATATCGCATCTTATGTGCATCGCATCGAATGCACATTGAGTCACGTGGCGTCACATGCGCATGGCATCGCTTTATATCGCGTCTCATGTGCATCGCATCGCATGAGCATTGAGTCACCTCGCATCACATGCGCATGGCATCGCTTGATATCGCATCTTACGTGCATTGAATCGCATGCGCATTGAGCCACATCGCGTCACATGCGCATGGCATCGCTCGATATCGCATCTTTTGTGCATCGCATCGCATGCGCATTAAGTCACATCGCGTCACATACGCATGCATCGCTCGACATCGCATCTTATGTGCATTGCATGCGCATTGTGTCACATCGCATCACACGCGCATGGCATCGCTCGACATCGCATATTATGTGCATTGCATCGCATGCGTATTGGGTCACATCGCGTCTTATGCGCATGGCATCGCTTGCAATCGCAATTATGTGGCTCGAATCGCAGCGAATTGGGTCACATCACGGAACATGCGCATGGCATCGCATGATATCGCATCTTATGTGCATCGCATCGCTTGCACATTGATTCACGTCGCGTCACATGCGCATGGCATCGCGCTATACCGCATCTTATGTGCATCGCATCGCATGCGCAGTGACTCACGTCGCGTCACAAGCGCATGGCATCGCTTGATATGGCATCTTATATGCATCGCATCGCATGCTTATTGAGTCACGTCGCGTCAAATGCGCATGGCAATGCTGAACAACGCATCTTATGTGCATCGCATCGCATGCGCCTTGAGTCACATCGCGTCAGATGCGCATGGCATCGCTTGATATCGCATCTTATGTTCATCGCATCGCTAGTGCATTGAGTCACGTCGTACCACATGCGCATGACATCGCTCGATATCGTATCTTTTGTGCATCGCATCGCATGCGCATTAACTCACATCGCGGCACATACGCATGCATCGCTCGACATCGCATCTTATGTGCATCGCATGCGCATTGTGTCACATCGCATCACACTCGCATGGCATCGCTCGACATCGCATATTATGTGCATTGCATCGAATGCGCATTGAGCCAAATGGTGTCACATGCGCACGGTATCGCTTGATATCGCATCTTATGTGGATCGCATCGGATGCGCATTGAATCACGCCGCGTCACATGCGCATGGCATCGCTTGTTATCGCATCTTATGTGCATCGCATCGCATGGTTGTTGAGTCACGTCGCGTCACATGCGAATGGCATCGCTTGATAACGCATCTTATCTGCATCTCATCGCATGGGCATTGAGTCATATCGCCTCATATGCGCATGGCATCGCTTGATATCGCGTCTCATTTGCATCGCATCGCTTGCGCATTGAGTCACGTCGCGTCGAATGCGCATGGCATTGCTTGATATCGCATCTTATGTTCATCGCATCGCTAGTGCATTGAGTCACGTCGCACCACAAGCGCATGCCATCGCTTGATATCGCATCTTATGCGCATCGCATCGCATGCGCATTGATTCACGTCGCGTCACATGCGCACGGTATCGCTTGATATCGCATCTTATGTGGATCGAATCGGATGCGCATTTAATCACGCCGCGTCACATGCGCATGGCATCGCTTGATATCGCATCTTATGTGCATCGCATCGCATGGTTTTTGAGTCACGTCACGTCACATGCGAATGGCATCGCTTGATAACGCATCTTATGTGCATCGCATCGCATGCGCATTGAGCCAAATGGCGTCACATGCGCATGGCATCGCTCGACATCGCATCTTATGTGCATCTCATCGTATGGGCATTGAGTCATGTCGCGTCATATGCGCATGGCATTGCTTGATTTCGCATCTTATATTCATCGCATGGCTAGTGCATTGAGACACGTCGCACCACATGCGCATGGTATCGCTTGATATCACATCTTAGGTGCATCGCATCGCATGCGTATTGAGTCACATCACGTCACTTGCGAATGGCATCGCTCGACATCGCATCTTATGTGCATCGCCTCGCAGCGCAGTGAGTCACGTCGTGTCGCATGCGCATGGCATTGCTTGATATCGCATCTTATGTTCATCGCATAGCTAGTGCATTGAGTCACGTCGCACCACAAGCGCATGGCATCGCTTGATATCGCATCTTATTCGCATCATTTGCGCATTGATTCACGTCGCGTCACATGCGCGTGGTATCGCTTGATATCGCATCTTATGTGTATCGCATCGGATGCGCATTGAATCACGCCGCGTCACATGCGCATGACATCGCTTGATATCGCATCTTATGTGCATCGCATCGCATGGTTATTGAGTCACGTCGCGTCACATGCGAATGGCATCGCTTTATAACGCATCTTATGTGCATCGTATGCGCATTGAGCCAAATCACATCACATGCGCATGGCATCGCTTGATATCGCATCCTATGTGCATCGCATCGCATGCGGATTTAGTCACATCACGTCACAAGCGCATGGCATCGTTTGATATCGCATCTAATGTGCACCGCATCGAATGCGCATTAAGTCACATCGCGTCACATACGCATGCATCGCTCGACATCGCATCTTATGTGCATCGAATGCGCATTTTGTCACATCGCATCACACGCGCATGGCATCGCTCGACATCGCATCTTATGTACATCGCATCGCAGCGCATTGAGTCACATCACGCCACATGCGCATGGCATCGCTTGATATCGAATCTTATGTGCATCGCATCGCTAGTGCATTGAGTCACGTCGCACCACAAGCGCATGGCATCGCTTGATATCGCATCTTATGCGCATCGCATCGCATTCGTTTTGAGCCACATCGCGTCACATGCGCATTGCATCGCTTGATGTCGCATCTTATGTGCATCCCATCGCATGCGCATTGAGTCACGTCGCGTCACATGCGTATGGCTTCTCTTGATATCTCATCTTATGTGCATCGCATCGCAGCGCATTGAGTGACAACACGCCATATGCGCATGTCATCGCTTGACATCGCATCTTATCTGCATCGTATCGCATGCGCATTGAGTCACGTCGCACCACATGCGCATGGTATCGCTTGATCTCACATCTTAGGTGCATCGCATCGCATGCATATTGAGTCACATCGCGTCACATGCGCATGGCATTGCTTGATATCGCGTCTCATTTGCATCGCATCGCATGCTCATTGAGTCACGTCGCGTCGCATGCGCATGACATTGCTTGATATCGCATCTTATGTTCATCGCATCGCTAGTGCATTGAGTCACGTCGCACCACATGCGCATGACATCGCTCGATATCGCATCTTTTGTGCATCGCATCGCATGCGCATTAAGTCACATCGCGTCACATACGCATGCATCGCTCGACATCGCATCTTATGTGCATCGAATGCGCATTGTGTCACATCGCATCACACGCGCATGGCATCGCTCGACATCGCATACTATGTGCATTGCATCGCATGCGCATTGAGCCACATCGCGTCACATGCACATGGCATCGCTCGACATCGCATCTTATGTGCATCTCATCGCATGGGCATTGAGTCATGTCGCGTCATATGCGCATGGTATCGCTTGATATCGCATCTTATGTGCATCGCATCGCATACGCATTGAGTCACGTCGCACCACATTTGCATGACATCGCTCGACATCGCATCTTTTGTGCATCGCATCGCATGCGCATTAAGTCACATCGCGTCACATACGCATGCATCGCTCGACATCGCATCTTATGTGCATCGAATGCGCATTGTGTCACATCGCATCACACGCGCATGGCATCGCTCGACATCGCATATTATGTGCATTGCATCGCATGCGCTTTGGGTCACATCGCGTCGCATGCGCATGGCATTGCTTGATATCGCATCTTACGTGCATCGCATCGCATGCGCATTGAGTCACGTCGGGTCGAATGCGCATGGCATTGCTTGATATCGCATCTTATGTTCATCGCATCGCATGGGCATTGAGTCATGTCGCGTCATATGCGCATGGTATCGCTTGATATCGCATCTTATGTGCATCGCATCGCATACGCATTGAGTCACGTCGCACCACATTCGCATGACATCGCTCGACATCGCATCTTATGTGCATTGCATCGCATGCGCTTTGAGTCACATCGCGTTACATGCGCATTGCATCGCTTGATATCGCATCTTATGTGCATCGCTTCGCAGCGGATTGAGTCACATCGCCTCACATGCGCACGCATCGCTCGAAATCGCATCTTATGTGCATCGCATGCGCATTGAGTCACATCGCGTCACATGCACATGTCATCGATCGACATCGCATCTTATGTGCATCTCATCGCGTGGGCATTGAGTCATGTCGGGTCATATGCGCATGGTATCGCTTGATATCGCTTCTTATACGCATCGCATCGCATACGCATTGAGTCACGTCGCACCACATTCGCATGACATCGCTCGACATCGCATCTTATGTGCATCGCATCGCAGCGCATTAAGTAACATCACGCCAAAATCGCATAGCATCGTTTGATATCGCATCTGACGTGCATCGCATCGCATGCGCATTGAGTCACGTCGCGTCGCATGCGCATGGCATTGCTTGATATCGCATCTTATGTGCATCGCAACGCAGCGCATTGAGTGACATCACGCCAAAATCGCATGGCATCGCTTGATATCGCATCTTACGTGCATCGCATCGCATGCGCATTGAGTCACGTCGCGTCATATGCGCATGGTATCGCTTGATATCGCATCTTTTGCGCAATGCATCGCATGCGCATTGAGTCACATCGCCACACATGCGCATGGCACCGCTTGATATCGCATCTTATGTGCCTCGCATCGCATGCGTATTGGGTCACATCGCGTCTTATGCGCATGGCATCGCTTGCAATCGCAATTATGTGGCTCGCATCGCAGCGCATTGAGTGACATCACGCCAAAATCGCATGGCATCGCTTGATATCGCATCTTACGTGCATCGCATCGCATGCGCATTGAGTCACATCACGGCACATGCGAATGGCATCGCTTGATATCGCATCTTATGTGCATCTAATCGCAGCGCATTGAGTGACATCACGCCAAAATCGCATGGCATCGCTTGATATCGCATCTTACGTGCATCGCATCGCATGCGCATTGAGTGACGTCGCGTCGCATGCGCATGGCATTGCTTGATATCGCATCTTATGTTCATCGCATCGCTATTGCATTGAGTCACGTCGCACCACATGCGCACGTTAACGCTTGATATCACATCTTAGGTGCATCGCATCGCATGCGTATTGAGTCACATCGCGTCACATGCGCATGGCATCGCTTGATGTCGAATCTTATGTGCATGGCATCGCAGCGCATTGAGTCACATCACGCCACATGCGCATGGCATCCCTTGATATCGCATCTTATGTACATCGCATCGCATGCGCATTGAGATACATCACGCCACATGCGCATGGCATCGCTTGATATCGAAACTTATGTGCATCGCATCGCATGCAAATTGAGTCACGTCGCGTCAGATTCGCATGGCATCCCTTGATATCGCGTCTGATGTGCATCGCATCGCATGCGCATTGAGTCATGTCGCATCACATGCGCATGGCATCGCTTGATATCGCATCTTACGTGCATTGCATCGCATGCGCATTGAGCCACTTCACGTCATATGCGCATGGCAGCGCTCGACATCGCATCTTATGTGCATCTCATCGCATGGGCATTGAGTCATGTCGCGTAATATGCGCATGGTATCGCTTGATATCGCATCTTATGTGCATCGCATCGCATGCATATTGAATCACGTCGCGTCACATGCGCATGGCATCGCTTGATATCCCGTCTCATGTGCATCGCATCGCATGTGCATTGAGTCACCTCGCGTCACATGCGCATGGCATCGCTCGACATCGCATCTTATGTGCTTCGCATCGCATGGGCATTGAGTCATGTCGCGTCATATGCGCATGGTATCGCTTGATATCGCATCTTTTGTGCATCGCATCGCATGCGCATTGTGTCATGTCGCGTCATATGCGCATGGTATCGCTTGATATCCTATCTTATGTGCATCGCATCGCATGCGCATTGAGTCACGTCGCGTCACATGCGCATGGCATCACTTGATATCGCATCTTTTTTGCAATGCATCGCATGCGCATTGAGTCACATCGCCACACATGCGCATGGCACCGCTTGATATCGCATCTTATGTGCCTCGCATCGCATGCGTATTGGGTCACATCGCGTCTTATGCGCATGGCGATGAAATGAAATGAAAAACGTTATTTGGGCATGTTGTAAAAACATGCCCTGGCTGTTTTAGGGATAGTCCCTCTTCAGCCGCGTATTTAAATTTTTTAAACTGGGTACGGGGCGGAGAGATCGATCTGGGGTGCGTCAAAATTTTTGATTTTGCGTGATTGTAGGTGTGGTTATGTGGGTTGGTGTGTTCGTGTGTTCGTCCCTGTATGTGAGGTCATGGCTTCTGCCCTCTGAGAAAAAAAGAAAAAAAAATTGTGTTTTTGTTGTATTGTGTGGTTGTGTTTGTGTGTTGCTGCAACGGCTCTCGGTTAGTTTTTGTCTGTGTGGTGTGTTGTGTGTTTTGTTATGTATATGTCAGTGTGTTTGTATTTACTGTGTGCTTATGTGGTAATTGGTGTTGTCATTCGTATGTCATTGTTAGGTGTTTTCGTTTATGAAGATAGCCAGCTGGTTGCCAACTCTCGTCGTGTTTATTGCTTTTTTAAGTGTCTTTTGTGCAGTCTGAGTCAGGTTTTGTAGGAATCGTGCTCTGTGTGCGGGTGGAGTGATGTCATATATTGGTGGTATCAACGTGCTGAGTATTTGTGTGATTGTCGTGTTTGTAATTTCGCGTATGTACTTTGTGATGTTTTTCTGTATGTTTGTGAGTTGGTCTTGTAGGGACTTTATCTGTTGTTCGGATTGTGATATTACGTCTTGGAACGTGTTTACTGTCTCGTGCTTCGACATGTGTCTTTTAGTTTCGAGGATCTTTGGGAAATTTGTCTCGGGCCAGTCAGTCACGTGTGTTGGTTTGGGTGGTGTGGGGATGTTGTGAGGGAAAATGTGGGTCTTAGCAGTGTGTTCGGATTGTGTCGGGAGTTGTCTGGGATACATCGGGCATTTTACTTGCCCGGTGTAGTGCCCGTTCTGTCTGCAGGTGGAGCAGTAAGGGGTGTTATGTCTGATAGGATGTGTGCATCGTCGCGTGTCAGAGTTGTGCCCACAGTGGAAGCATATGGGTTTTTGTGTGCAATTTTCCTCGTGATGTCCGTATGTCTGGCATTGTCTGCAAGGTACGTGTCGGTCTGTGTGCTTAGAAGGCTCCGCCCTGAAAATTTGTTTTTCAATGACGGCGCCTTCTTTCAGTATTGTGTTGATGGTTGTGATGCATGTGCTGAATATTCGTACGAGTTGCGTCTGTCTGTTTTGGCTGATGATCCTGGATACGCGTGTTATTTCTGGGTACGTCTCTTGTATGCTTTGCAGTATTTCGTCATCAGTTATGTCGTACGGTATTCCTTTAACTACGGCGGTCAGGGTTTTTCGTGGTCTGTTTGGTTCTGTGTCAGGGTTGGGTGTAGGTCGGTTTTGTGGTGGGGAGTTTGCGTAGTACGCAAACTTCCCGAAGTTGTGAACGGGGATGGCCTGGGTGAAAGTCACTGCTTGTTGTTGGTTGCGGAAGGTCAGAGCGTAATTGTTTTGTTGCAGTCTTTGAGCACGGTAGAGTGAGTCTGTGTTCTGTTGTGTCTTTGTCATCAAGCTCCTAACGAGCCATGTATTTTGTTTGTCTGGGTTGCTGTTGATGACGTATATCGTGAAGTAGCCGTGAGCTGTGGGTGGTATGTAAGTCGTGCGTGGTGTCAGTAGTGTGTTAAGTCGGTTGCCTAGTTGTGTTGTGGATTCAATGCTGGTGTCTGAGTCATGGTCAATGTTGTCGGGAGCTTGAGGGGCTGAGCTACTATTGGAGCTCATAGAGTGCGTGCGGTGATGTGTGTTTGTTGGTGTTGGTGTACGTGGGAATGTTTGTGTTGGTGTTTGTAGAGTGTGTGTGTCATGTGTTTCTTCGTGATTTAGTTCTGCTTCGCTTGCTGATGAAGATGGTGCATGTTGTATGAGCGGCAGTGTATTTTTTTCTTAGTCAGGACGCGTCGGCGGGAAGACTGGGGATCAGGGGGTTTTGGAGGTTTGGCCGTAGAATGACGCTTGGGCATCTTCTAGGGCCGGGAAAGACTTAGGTGTGAGAGGAGGTGGCTGCTAAGAAGTGCGGTTTGTGTCTACCTACGCCTATGTGTAGTCCCAGCGGACTACCAGACTTGCGTCTGTTGGCTTACTGAGACTGGCCCAGCAGGTACACAAACCTCACCACGAGGAGGGGTAAGGTAGGGGTTACGTGGAAGGGGCGCGGACTGACGTGTTGTTGCACTCTCCACTTGCTTGCCAACTGCCAAGTGCCTTCTCGCTGCGCCGTAATTATGGAGCGTAGCTTGCCGGTGTTGGTCCGTACATCCCCCGTCTTGACATCCAAGCGTGGAACGCTGAGAAGCTGGAGAAGAAGCTGACTGGCTGGCTGCAACTCCCTGACTCCGCTCGCTGGCCGCTTGCGCATGGCATCGCTTGCAATCGCAATTATGTGGCTCGCATCGCAGCGCATTGAGTCACATCACGCAACATGCGCATTGCATCGCTTGATATCGCATCTTATGTGCATCGCATCGCATGCGCATTGAATCACGCCGCGTCACATGCGCATGGCATCGCTTGATATCGCAACTTATGTGCATCGCATCGCATGCGCATTGAATCACGCCGCGTCACATGCGCATGGCATCGCTTGATATCGCATCTTATGTGCATCGCATCGCATGCACATTGAGTCACGTCGGGTCACATGCGCATGGCATCGCTTGATATCGCGTCTCATGTGCATCGCATCGCATGCGCATTGAGTCACCTCGCATCACATGTGCATGGCATCGCTTGATATCGCACCTTACGTGCATTGCATCGCATGCGCATTGAGCCACATCGCCTCACATGCGCATAGCATCGCTCGACATCGCATCATATGTGCATCTCATCGCATGGGCATTGAGTCATGTCGCGTCATATGCGCATGGTATCGCTTGATATCGCATCTTATGTGCATCGCATCGCATGCGCATTGAGTCATGTCGCGTCATATGCGCATGGTATCGCTTGATATCGCATCTTATGTGCATCGCATCGCATGCGCAGTGAGTCACGTCGCGTCACATGCGCATGGCATTGCTTGATATCGCGTCTCACTTGCATCGCATCGCATGCGCATTGAGTCACGTCGCGTCGCATGCGCATGGCATTGCTTGATATCGCATCTTATGTTCATCGCATCGCTAGTGCATTGAGTCACGTCGCACCACATGCGCATGACATCGCTCGATATCGCATCTTTTGTGCATCGCATCGCATGCGCATTAAGTCACATCGCGTCACATACGCATGCATCGCTCGAAATCGCATCTTATGTGCATCGCATGCGCATTGTGTCACATCGCATCACACGCGCATGGCATCGCTCGACATCGCATATTATGTGCATTGCATCGCATGCGCATTGAGCAACATCGCGTCACATGCACATGGCATCGCTCGACATCGCATCTTATGTGCATCTCATCGCATGGGCATTGAGCCTTGTCGCGTCATATGCGCATGGTATCGCTTGATATCGCATCTTATGTGCATCGCATCGCATACGCATTGAGTCACGTCGCACCACATTCGCATGACATCGCTCGACATCGCATCTTATGTGCATTGCATCGCATGCGCTTTGAGTCACATCGCGTTATATGCGCATTGCATCGCTTGATATCGCATGTAATGTGCATCGCTTCGGAGCGCATTGAGTCACATCGCCTCACATAGGCGTGCATCGCTCGACATCGCATCTTATGTGCATCGCATGCGCATTGAGTCACATCGCATCATACGCGCATGGCATCGCTCCTCATCGCATATTATGTGGCTCTCATCGCAGCGTATTGAGTCACATCACGCAACATGCGCATGGCATCGCTTGATATCGCATCTTATGTGCATCGCATCCCTTGATATCCCGTCTCATGTGCATCGCATCGCATGTGCATTGAGTCACCTCGCATCACATGGGCATGGCATCGCTTGATATGGCATCTTACGTGGATTGCATCGCATGCGTATTGAGCCACATCGCGTCACATGCGCATGGCATCGCTCGACATCGCATCCTATGTGCATCTCATCGCATGGGCATTGAGTCATGTCGCGTCATATGCGCATGGTATCGCTTGATATCGCACCTTTTGTGCATCGCATCGCATGCGCATTGAGTCATGTCGCGTCATATGCGCATGGTATCGCTTGATATCCTATCTTATGTGCATCGCATCGCATGCGCTTTGAGTCACATCGCGTCACATGCGCATTGCATCGCTGGATATCGCATCTTATGTGCATCGCTTCGCAGCGCATTGAGTCAAATCGCCTCACATGCGCATACATCGCTCGAAATCGCATCTTATGTGCATCGCATGCGCATTGAGTCACATCGTATCACACGCGCATGGCATCGCTCGACATCGCATCTTTTGTGCATCGAATCGGATGCGCATTGAGTCACATCGCGTCACATGCGAATGGCATCGCTTGATATCGCATCTTATGTGCTTCGCATCACAGCTCATTGAGTGACATCACGCCAAATTCGCATGGCATCGCTTGATATCGCATCTTACGGGCATCGCATCGCATGCGCATTGAGCCACGTCGCGTCGCATGCGCATGGCACTGCTTGATATCGCTTCTTATGTTCATCGCATCGCTAGTGCATTGAGTCACGTCGCACCACATGCGCATGGTATCGCTTGATATCACATCTTAGGTGCATCGCATCGCATGCGTATTGAGTCACATCGCGTCACATGCGCATGGCATCGCTTCATGTCGAATCTTATGTGCATGGCATCGCAGCGCATTGAGTCACATCACGCCACATGCGCATGGCATCCCTTGATATCGCATCTTATGTGCATCGCATCGCATGCGCATTGAGATACATAACGCCACATGCGCATGGCATCCCTTGATATCGCATCTTATGTACATCGCATCGCAGCGCATTGAGTCACTTCACGCCACATGCGCATGGCATCGCTTGATATCGCATCTTAGGTGCATCGCAGCGCATGCGTATTGAGTCACATCGCGTCACATGAGCATGGCATCGCTTGATGTCGAATCTTATCTGCATGGCATCGCAGCGCATTAAGTCACATCACGCCACATGCGCATGGCATCCCTTGATATCGCATCTTATGTACATCGCATCCCATGCGCATTGAGATACATCACGCCACATGCGCATGGCATCGCTGGATATCGCATCTTATGTGCATCGCATCGCATGCACATTGAGTAACGTCGCGTCACACACGCATGGCATCGCTTGATATCGCGTCTCATGTGCATCGCATTGCATGAGCATTGAGTCACCTCGCATCACATGCGCATGGCATCGCTTGATATCCTATCCTACGTGCATTGCATCGCATGCGCATTGAGCCACATCACGCCATATGCGCATGGCAGCGCTCGACATCGCATCTTATGTGCAATGCATCGCATGCGCTTTGAGTCACATCGCGTCACATGCGCATTGCATCGCTTGATATCGCATCTTATGTGCATCGCTTCGCAGCGCATTGAGTCACATAGCGTCACATTGGCATGCATCGCTGGACATCGCATCTTATGTGCATCGCATGCGCATTGAGTCACATCGCATCACACGCGCATGGCATCGCTCGTCATCGCATATTATGTGGCTCGCATCGCACTGCATTGAGTCACATTACGCAACATGCGCATGGCATTGCCTGATATCGCATCGCATGCACATTGAGTCACGTCGCGTCATATGCGCATGGCATCGCTTGATATCCCGTCTCATGTGCATCGCATCGCATGTGCATTGGGTCACCTCGCATCACATGCGCATGGCATCGCTTGATATCGCATCTTACGTGCATTGCATTGCATGCGCATTGAGCCACATCGCGTCACATGCGCATGGCATCGCTCGACATCGCATCTTATGTGTATCTCATCGCATGGGCATTGAGTCATGTCGCGTCATATGCGCATGGTATCGCTTGATATCGCATCTTTTCTGCATCGCATCGCATGCGCATTGAGTCATGTCGCGTCATATGCGCATGGTATCGATTGATATCCTATCTTTTGTGCATCGCATCGCATGCGCATTGAGTCACGTCGCGTCACATGCGCATGGCAACAGTTGATATCGCATCCTTTGTGCAATGCATCGAATGCGCATTGAGTCACATCGCCTCACATGCGTATGCATGGCTCGAAATCGCATCTTATGTGCATCGCATGCGCATTGAGTCACATCGTATCACACGCGCATGGCATCGCTCGACATCGCATCTTTTGTGCATCGAATCGGATGCGCTTTGAGTCACATCGCGTCACATGCGCATGGCATCGCTTGATTTCGCATCTTATGTGCCTCGCATCGCATGCGTATTGGGTCACATCGCGTCTTATGCGCATGGCATCGCTTGATATCGCATCTTATGTGCATCGCATCGCATGGGCATTGAATCACGCCTCATCACATGCGCATCGTATCGCTTGATATCGCATCTTTTGTGCATCGCATCGCATGCGCATTGAGTCACGTCGCACCACATGCGCATGACATCGCTCCACATCGCATCTTATGTGCATTGCAGCGCATGCGCTTTGAGTCACATCGCGTCACATGCGCATTGCATCGCTTGAAATCGCATCTTATGTGCATCGCTTCGCAGCGCATTGAGTCACATCGCCTCACATGCGTATGCATGGCTCGAAATCGCATCTTATGTGCATCGAATGCGCATTGAGTCACATCGTATCACACGCGCATGGCATCGCTCGACATCGCATCTTTTGTGCATCGAATCGGATGCGCTTTGAGTCACATCGCGTCACATGCAAATGGCATCGCTTGATTTCGCATCTTATGTGCCTCGCATCGCATGCGTATTGAGTCACATCACGCAACATGCGCATGGCATCGCTTGATATCGCATCTTATGTGCATCGCATCCCTTGATATCCCGTCTCATGTGCATCGCATCGCATGTGCATTGAGTCACCTCGCATCACATGGGCATGGCATCGCTTGATATGGCATCTTACGTGCATTGCATCGCATGCGTATTGAGCCACATCGCGTCACATGCGCATGGCATCGCTCGACATCGCATCCTATGTGCATCTCATCGCATGGGCATTGAGTCATGTCGCGTCATATGCGCATGGTATCGCTTGATATCGCATCTTTTGTGCATCGCATCGCATGCGCATTGAGTCATGTCGCGTCATATGCGCATGGTATCGCTTGATATCCTATCTTATGTGCATCGCATCGCATGCACTTTGAGTCACATCGCGTCACATGCGCATTGCATCGCTGGATATCGCATCTTATGTGCATCGCTTCGCAGCGCATTGAGTCACATCGCCTCACATGCGCATACATCGCTCGAAATCGCATCTTATGTGCATCGCATGCGCATTGAGTCACATCGTATCACACGCGCATGGCATCGCTCGACATCGCATCTTTTGTGCATCGAATCGGATGCGCATTGAGTCACATCGCGTCACATGCGAATGGCATCGCTTGATATCGCATCTTATGTGCTTCGCATCGCAGCTCATTGAGTGAGATCACGCCAAATTCGCATGGCATCGCTTGATATCGCATCTTACGGGCATCGCATCGCATGCGCATTGAGTCAGGTCGCGTCGCATGCGCATGGCACTGCTTGATATCGCTTCTTATGTTCATCGCATCGCTAGTGCATTGAGTCACGTCGCACCACATGCGCATGGTATCGCTTGATATCACATCTTAGGTGCATCGCATCGCATGCGTATTGAGTCACATCGCGTCACATGCGCATGGCATCGCTTCATGTCGAATCTTATGTGCATGGCATCGCAGCGCATTGAGTCACATCACGCCACATGCGCATGGCATCCCTTGATATCGCATCTTATGTGCATCGCATCGCATGCGCATTGAGATACATAACGCCACATGCGCATGGCATCCCTTGATATCGCATCTTATGTACATCGCATCGCAGCGCATTGAGTCACATCACGCCACATGCGCATGGCATCGCTTGATATCGCATCTTAGGTGCATCGCAGCGCATGCGTATTGAGTCACATCGCGTCACATGAGCATGGCATCGCTTGATGTCGAATCTTATCTGCATGGCATCGCAGCGCATTAAGTCACATCACGCCACATGCGCATGGCATCCCTTGATATCGCATCTTATGTACATCGCATCCCATGCGCATTGAGATACATCACGCCACATGCGCATGGCATCGCTGGATATCGCATCTTATGTGCATCGCATCGCATGCACATTGAGTAACGTCGCGTCACACACGCATGGCATCGCTTGATATCGCGTCTCATGTGCATCGCATTGCATGAGCATTGAGTCACCTCGCATCACATGCGCATGGCATCGCTTGATATCCTATCCTACGTGCATTGCATCGCATGCGCATTGAGCCACATCACGCCATATGCGCATGGCAGCGCTCGACATCGCATCTTATGTGCAATGCATCGCATGCGCTTTGAGTCACATCGCGTCACATGCGCATTGCATCGCTTGATATCGCATCTTATGTGCATCGCTTCGCAGCGCATTGAGTCACATCGCGTCACATTGGCATGCATCGCTGGACATCGCATCTTATGTGCATCGCATGCGCATTGAGTCACATCGCATCAAACGCGCATGGCATCGCTCGTCATCGCATATTATGTGGCTCGCATCGCACTGCATTGAGTCACATTACGCAACATGCGCATGGCATTGCCTGATATCGCATCGCATGCACATTGAGTCACGTCGCGTCATATGCGCATGGCATCGCTTGATATCCCGTCTCATGTGCATCGCATCGCATGTGCATTGGGTCACCTCGCATCACATGCGCATGGCATCGCTTGATATCGCATCTTACGTGCATTGCATTGCATGCGCATTGAGCCACATCGCGTCACATGCGCATGGCATCGCTCGACATCGCATCTTATGTGCATCTCATCGCATGGGCATTGAGTCATGTCGCGTCATATGCGCATGGTATCGCTTGATATCGCATCTTTTCTGCATCGCATCGCATGCGCATTGAGTCATGTCGCGTCATATGCGCATGGTATCGATTGATATCCTATCTTTTGTGCATCGCATCGCATGCGCATTGAGTCACGTCGCGTCACATGCGCATGGCAACAGTTGATATCGCATCCTTTGTGCAATGCATCGAATGCGCATTGAGTCACATCGCCTCACATGCGTATGCATGGCTCGAAATCGCATCTTATGTGCATCGCATGCGCATTGAGTCACATCGTATCACACGCGCATGGCATCGCTCGAAATCGCATCTTTTGTGCATCGAATCGGATGCGCTTTGAGTCACATCGCGTCACATGCGCATGGCATCGCTTGATTTCGCATCTTATGTGCCTCGCATCGCATGCGTATTGGGTCACATCGCGTCTTATGCGCATGGCATCGCTTGATATCGCATCTTATGTGCATCGCATCGCATGGGCATTGAATCACGCCTCGTCACATGCGCATCGTATCGCTTGATATCGCATCTTTTGTGCATCGCATCGCATGCGCATTGAGTCACGTCGCACCACATGCGCATGACATCGCTCCACATCGCATCTTATGTGCATTGCAGCGCATGCGCTTTGAGTCACATCGCGTCACATGCGCATTGCATCGCTTGAAATCGCATCTTATGTGCATCGCTTCGCAGCGCATTGAGTCACATCGCCTCACATGCGTATGCATGGCTCGAAATCGCATCTTATGTGCATCGAATGCGCATTGAGTCACATCGTATCACACGCGCATGGCATCGCTCGACATCGCATCTTTTGTGCATCGAATCGGATGCGCTTTGAGTCACATCGCGTCACATGCAAATGGCATCGCTTAATATCGCATCTTATGTGCATCGCATCGCAGCGCATTGAGTGACATCACGCCAAATTCGCATGGCATCGCTTGATATCGCATCTTACGTGCATCGCATCGCATGCGCATTGAGTCACGCCGCGTCGCATGCGCATGGCATTGCTTGATATCACATCTTATGTTCATCGCATCGCTAGTGCATTGAGTCACGTCGCACTACATGCGCATGGTATCGCTTGATATCACATCTTAGGTGCCTCGCATCGCATGCGTATTGAGTCACATCGCGTCACATGCGCATGGCATCGCTTGATGTCGAATCGTATGTGCATGGTATCGCAGTGCATTGAGTCACATCACGCCACATGCGCATGGCATCCCTTGATATCGCATCTTATGTGCATCGCATCGCATGCGCATTGAGATACATCACGCCACATGCGCATGGCATCCCTTGATATCGCATCTTATGTACATCGCATCGCAGCGCATTGAGTCACATCGCCTCACATAGGCGTGCATCGCTCGACATCGCATCTTATGTGCATCGCATGCGCATTGAGTCACATCGCATCATACGCGCATGGCATCGCTCCTCATCGCATATTATGTGGCTCTCATCGCAGCGCATTGAGTCACATCACGCAACATGCGCATCGCATCTTTTGATATCGCATCTTATGTGCATCGCATCCCATGCACATTGAGTCACGTCGCGCCACATGCGCATGGCATCGCTTGATATCCCGTCTCATGTGCATCGCATCGCATGTGCATTGAGTCACCTCGCATCACATGGGCATGGCATCGCTTGATATGGCATCTTACGTGCATTGCATCGCATGCGCATTGAGCCACATCGCGTCACATGCGCATGGCATCGCTCGACATCGCATCCTATGTCCATCTCATCGCATGGGCATTGAGTCATGTCGCGTCATATGCGCATGGTATCGCTTGATATCGCATTTTTGTGCATCGCATCGCATGCGCATTGAGTCATGTCGCGTCATATGCGCATGGTATCGCTTGATATCCTATCTTATGTGCATCGCATCGCATGCGCTTTGAGTCACATCGCGTCACATGCGCATTGCATCGCTGGATATCGCATCTTATGTGCATCGCTTCGCAGCGCATTGAGTCACATCGCCTCACATGCGCATACATCGCTCGAAATCGCAACTTATGTGCATCGCATGCGCATTGAGTCACATCGTATCACACGCGCATGGCATCGCTCGACATCGCATCTTTTGTGCATCGAATCGGATGCGCATTGAGTCACATCGCGTCACATGCGAATGGCATCGCTTGATATCGCATCTTATGTGCTTCGCATCGCAGCTCATTGAGTGACATCACGCCAAATTCGCATGGCATCGCTTGATATCGCATCTTACGGGCATCGCATCGCATGCGCATTGAGTCACGTCGCGTCGCATGCGCATGGCACTGCTTGATATCGCTTCTTATGTTCATCGCATCGCTAGTGCATTGAGTCACGTCGCACCACATGCGCATGGTATCGCTTGATATCACATCTTAGGTGCATCGCATCGCATGCGTATTGAGTCACATCGCGTCACATGCGCATGGCATCGCTTCATGTCGAATCTTATGTGCATGGCATCGCAGCGCATTGAGTCACATCACGCCACATGCGCATGGCATCCCTTGATATCGCATCTTATGTGCATCGCATCGCATGCACATTGAGATACATCACGCCACATGCGCATGGCATCCCTTGATATCGCATCTTATGTACATCGCATCGCAGCGCATTGAGTCACATCACGCCACATGCGCATGGCATCGCTTGATATCGCATCTTAGGTGCATCGCATCGCATGCGTATTGAGTCACATCGCGTCACATGAGCATGGCATCGCTTGATGTCGAATCTTATCTGCATGGCATCGCAGCGCATTAAGTCACATCACCCCACATGCGCATGGCATCCCTTGATATCGCATCTCATGTACATCGCATCCCATGCGCATTGAGATACATCACGCCACATGCGCATGGCATCGCTGGATATCGCATCTTATGTGCATCGCATCGCATGCACATTGAGTAACGTCGCGTCACACACGCAATGCATCGCTTGATATCGCGTCTCATGTGCATCGCATTGCATGAGCATTGTGTCACCTCGCATCACATGCGCATGGCATCGCTTGATATCCTATCCTACGTGCATTGCATCGCATGCGCATTGAGCCACATCACGCCATATGCGCATGGCAGCGCTCGACATCGCATCTTATGCGATCCTCATCGCATGGGCATTGAGTCATGTCGCGTCATATGCGCATGGTATCGCTTGGTATCGCATCTTATGTGCATCGCATTGCATGCGCATTGAGTCACGTCCCACCACATGCGCATGACATCGCTCGACATCGCATCTTATGTGCAATGCATCGCATGCGCTTTGAGTCACATCGCGTCACATGCGCATTGCATCGCTTGATATCGCATCTTATGTGCATCGCTTCGCAGCGCATTGAGTCACATCGCGTCACATTGGCATGCATCGCTGGACATCGCATCTTATGTGCATCGCATGCGCATTGAGTCACATCGCATCACACGCGCATGGCATCGCTCGTCATCGCATATTATGTGGCTCGCATCGCACTGCATTGAGTCACATTACGCAACATGCGCATGGCATCGCCTGATATCGCATCGCATGCACATTGAGTCACGTCGCGTCATATGCGCATGGCATCGCTTGATATCCCGTCTCATGTGCATCGCATCGCATGTGCATTGGGTCACCTCGCATCACATGCGCATGGCATCGCTTGATATCGCATCTTACGTGCATTGCATTGCATGCGCATTGAGCCACATCGCGTCACATGCGCATGGCATCGCTCGACATCGCATCTTATGTGCATCTCATCGCATGGGCATTGAGTCATGTCGCGTCATATGCGCATGGTATCGCTTGATATCGCATCTTTTCTGCATCGCATCGCATGCGCATTGAGTCATGTCGCGTCATATGCGCATGGTATCGATTGATATCCTATCTTTTGTGCATCGCATCGCATGCGCAATGAGTCACGTCGCGTCACATGCGCATGGCAACAGTTGATATCGCATCTTTTGTGCAATGCATCGAATGCGCATTGAGTCACATCGCCTCACATGCGTATGCATGGCTCGAAATCGCATCTTATGTGGATCGCATTCGCATTGAGTCACATCGTATCACACGCGCATGGCATCGCTCGACATCGCATCTTTTGTGCATCGAATCGGATGCGCTTTGAGTCACATCGCGTCACATGCGCATGGCATCGCTTGATTTCGCATCTTATGTGCCTCGCATCGCATGCGTATTGGGTCACATCGCGTCTTATGCGCATGGCATCGCTTGATATCGCATCTTATGTGCATCGCATCGCATGGGCATTGAATCACGCCTCGTCACATGCGCATCGTATCGCTTGATATCGCATCTTTTGTGCATCGCATCGCATGCGCATTGAGTCACGTCGCACCACATGCGCATGACATCGCTCCACATCGCATCTTATGTGCATTGCAGCGCATGCGCTTTGAGTCACATCGCGTCACATGCGCATTGCATCGCTTGAAATCGCATCTTATGTGCATCGCTTCGCAGCGCATTGAGTCACATCGCCTCACATGCGTATGCATGGCTCGAAATCGCATCTTATGTGCATCGCATGCGCATTGAGTCACATCGTATCACACGCGCATGGCATCGCTCGACATCGCATCTTTTGTGCATCGAATCGGATGAGCTTTGAGTCACATCGCGTCACATGCAAATGGCATCGCTTAATATCGCATCTTATGTGCATCGCATCGCAGCGCATTGAGTAACATCACGCCAAATTCGCATGGCATCGCTTGATATCGCATCTTACGTGCATCGCATCGCATGTGCATTGAGTCACGCCGCGTCGCATGCGCATGTCATTGCTTGATATCACATCTTATGTTCATCGCATCGCTAGTGCATTGAGTCACGTCGCACTACATGCGCATGGTATCGCTTGATATCACATCTTAGGTGCCTCGCATCGCATGCGTATTGAGTCACATCGCGTCACATGCGCATGGCATCGCTTGATGTCGAATCGTATGTGCATGGTATCGCAGTGCATTGAGTCACATCACGCCACATGCGCATGGCATCCCTTGATATCGCATCTTATGTACATCGCATTGCATGCGCATTGAGTCACATCACGCCACCAGCGCATGGCATCGCTTGATATCGCATCTTATGTGCATCGCATCGCATGCACATTGAGTCACGTCGCGTCACATACGCATGGCATCGCTTGATATCGCGTCTCATGTGCATCGCATTGCATGCGCATTGAGTCACCTCGCATCACATGCGCATGGCATCGCTTGATATCGCATTTTACGTGCATTGCATCGCATGCGCATTGAGCCACATCACGTCATAAGCGCTTGGCAGCGCTCGACATCGCATCTTATGTCCATCTCATCTCATGGGCATTCAGCCATGTCGCGTCATATGCGCATGGTATCGCTTGATATCGCATCTGTTGTGCATCGCATCGCATGCTCATTGAGTCATGTCGCGTCATATGCGCATGGTATCGCTTGATATCCTATCTTATGTGCATCGCATCGCATGCGCATTGAGTCACGTCCCACCACATGCGCATGACATCGCTCGACATCGCATCTTATGTGCATTGCATCGCATGCGCTTTGAGTCACATCGCGTCACATGCGCATTGCATCGCTTGATATCGCATCTTATGTGCATTGCTTCGCAGCGCATTGAGTCACATCGCCTCACATAGGCATGCATCGCTCGACATCGCATCTTATGTGCATCGCAGCGCATTAAGCCACATCACGCCACATGCGCATGGCATCGCTCGTCATCGCATATTATGTGGCTCGCATCGCAGCGCATTGAGTCACATCAGGCAACATGCGCATGGCATCGCTTGATATCGCATTTTATGTGCATCGCATCGCATGCACATTGAGCCACATCGCGTCACAAGCGCATGACATCGCTTGATATCCCGTCTCATGTGCGTCGCATCGCATGTGCATTGAGTCACCTCGCGTCACATGCGCATGGCATCGCTCGACATCGCATCTTATGTGCATCTCATCGCATGGGCATTCAGCCATGTCGCGTCATATGCGCATGGTATCGCTTGATATCGCATTTTTTGTGCATCGCATCGCATGCGCATTGAGTGATGTCGTCTCATATGCGCATGGTATCGCTTGATATCCTATCTTGTGTGCATCGCATCGCATGCGCATTGAGTCACGTCGCGTCACATGCGCATGGCATCACGTGATATCTCATCTTTTGTGCAATGCATCGCATGCGCAATGAGTCACATCGCCACACATGCGCATGGCATCGCTTGATATCACATCTTATGTGCCTCGCATCGCATGCGTATTGGGTGACATCGCATCTTATGCGCATGGCATCGCTTGCAATCGCAATTATGTGGCTCGCATTGCAGCGCATTGAGTCACATCACGCAACATGCGCATTATATCGCTTGATATCGCATCTTATGTGCATCGCATCGCATGCGCATTGAATCACGCCGCGTCACATGCGCATGGCATCGCTTGATATCGCATCTTATGTGCATCGCATCGCATGCGCATTGAATCACGCCGCGTCTCATGCGCATGGCATCGCTTGATATGGCATCCTATGTGTATCGCATCGCATGCGAATTGAGTCACGTCGCGTCACATGCGCATGGCATCTCTTGATATCGTTATTATGTGCATCGCATAGGCATTGAGTCACGTCGCGTCAGTTGCGCATGACATCACTCGACATCGCATCTACGTGCATCCTGTCGAATGCGCATTGAGTCACATCGCATTACACGCGCATCGCATCGCTCGTCATCGCATATTATGTGGCTCGCATCGCAGCGCATTGAGTCACATCACGGAACATGCGCATGGCATCGCTTGATATCGCATCTTATGTGCATCGCATCGCATGCACATTGAGTCACCTCGCATCACATGCGCATGGCATCGCTTGATATCGCATCTTACGTGCATTGCATCGCATGTGCATTGAGTCGTGTCGCGTCATATGCGCATGGTATCGCTTGATATCGCATCTTATGTGCATAGCATCGCATGCGCATTGAGTCATGTCGCGTCATATGCGCATGGTATCGCTTGATTCGCATCTTATGTGCATCGCATCGCATGCGCTCTGAGTCACGTCGCGTCGCATGCGCATGGCATTGCTTGATATCGCATCTTATGGTCATCGCATCGCTAGTGCATTGGGTCACGTCGCACCACATGCGCATGACATCGCTCGAGATCGCATCTTTTGTGCATCGCATCGCATGCGCATTAAGTGACATCGCGTCACATACGCATGCATCGCTCGACATCGCATCTTATGTGCATCGCATGCGCATTGTGTCACATCGCATCACAGGCGCATGGCATCGCTCGACATCGCATATTATGTGCATTGCATCGCATGCGCATTGAGCCACATCCGTCACATGCGCATGGCATCGTTCGACATCGCATCTTATGTGGATCAAATCGCATGGGCATTGAGCCATGTCGCGTCATATGCGCATCGTATCGCTTGATATCGCATCTTATGTGCATCGCATCGCATGCGCATTGAGTCACGTCGCACCACATGCGCATGACATCGCTCGACATCGCATCTTATGTGCATTGCATCGCAGGCGCTGTGAGTCACATCGCGTCACATGCGCATTGCATCGCTTGATATCGCATCTTATGTGCATCTCTTCGCAGCGCATTGAGTCACATCGCCTCACATGCGCATGCATCGCTCGAAATCGCATCTTATGTGCATCTCATCGCATGCGCATTGAGTCACGTCGCGTCTAATGCGCATGGCATCGCTTGATATCGCATCTTATGTGCATCGTATCGCATGCGCATTGAGTCACATCGCGTCACATGCACTATGCGTCGCTTGGTATCGCATCTCATGTGCATCGCACCGTATGCGTATTGAGGCAATTTTGGATGTGTGTGTGCCAAGTGAGGCCTTGGTCCATCGTGAGCCCGAGATAGGTGGTCTGGTTAGTCCAGTTAATGTTTTCGCCAAACAGAGTTAAAGGAGGGAGTCTACGTGCAGTGCTTCTATGTGTTTGGCGCTTAGTGAATATTACTGCATGGCATTTGGCTTGGTTGACTCTGATTCGCCATTTGGCGAGCCAGTCTTCCAAGTTGGTGAGTGACGTTTGTAGCCTGTCGCGTACAAATCTAGGGTTGCCTGACTGAGCTGCGATAGCCGTGTCGTCTGCATACAAGTAAAGTGATGTGTTTGTGGTTTTTGGTATGTCGTTGATATAAATGTTGAAGAGTGTGGGCCCCAATAAACTGCCTTGGGGGACCCCTGCTTGCATAATACGTGGGGAGGAGAGTGCATTGTTTACTGCGGAGCTGAACTGGCGGTCACGTAAGTAGTTTGCGATGAGCTTTACCATGGTGTCTTGCACATTAAGAGACATTAGTTTGCGTAGGAGTCCTGGGTGCCATACCCGATCGAAGGCACGTTCAATGTCCAGGAACAGGACCCCCGTGGTTTTATTTATGTTAAATCCGCGGGTTATGTGCTCGGTGATACGGAGTAGTTGGAGTGTGGTCGAGTGCTTGGCTCGAAAACCGAACTGTTCTTGAATGATGATGCCGTGTTTGATTAGATGTGCGGTTAGTCTTTTAGGTATTATTTTCTCTAGCACCTTACTGAGTGAGTTCAGTAGGCTGATGGGTCTGTAGTTGGCTGGGTTGGCGTGGTCTTTGCCTTGTTTGGGGAAGTGGAGGACTTTGGCCTTCTTCCAGCGCTGTGGAAAGGTGCCGCTTCGAAGGGTATAGTTGAATATTTCTGTCAGTCGGTTAATGGCGTCGGGAGGTAAGTTTTTAAGTGCTATGTTGGGTATGGTGTCAGGTCCAGGCGATTTCTTTCTTGGGAGATGCTTAATGATCCACTTAACCTCAGATGGTGAGGTTTTTCTGACTTGGTTGTGAGTTGTGGATGAGTATATGTTATTAGTTAGAGTTTCGGTCTCAGCAGTAAATTGTGGTAAACTTGGTGTAAGGTTTGGTGTTAGTGTGCGTTCCAGCTCATCTGCGAGTGCTTCAGCTTTTTCGGTGTCGGATGTGGCTATACGTTGGTTGATGTGTAGGGGCGGAATGGAGGTGGGTTCGCGTGTTAGGCATTTCGCAATGCGCCAGAGTGATGTGCGGTCCGTATCTAGATCAGCGACTGTCCTTTCCCATTGGGAGGTAAGGAAGTCGGCAGTGCGTTTTCGGATGTGTAAGTTAAGTTCACGCAGCTGTTGTAGGGCTTGAGGGCGTCTCGTATGTTGCCATTTGCGGCGGGCTTTATTGCGGATTCTTGATAGGTCTTTGAGGTCGGTAGGCATGGTTTGAGGGCCGCGGTTACGTGCATGAATGGGGACCGAGGTAGAAATGGCATATTGTATTGTCTTTTCAAGGTTTGCTACTGCTTCTTCTAGCTCGTTGCATGACGTGATTGGCGTGTTGTGGATTTCAGCCGATACAATCTGGTTAAAGGTTGCCCAGTTTGCTTTGTTGTAGTTGCGTCTGAGGGGTTGCAAGGAAGGTGCCGGAGAGCCTTCTAGGTTGATAAGAACAGGGAGGTGGTCTGAGGACAGGGCGTTGATTACTTTAAGCGTGACCCGGAGGTGTAGTTGTCGTACTAAGGTGATATTGAGGATGTCAGGCTGGTGGTTACGCTGTGTGGGTATGTATGTGTGCTCGCTTGGTGCGTATATGACATAATTGGAGTTGTTCTCATGTCTAAGGAGTTGTGAGCCAGCTGGGTTACCTGTGCGGCAATTCCAGAGCGGGTGCTTGGCGTTCAGGTCTCCTGCGATTAGGATGGGGTTGCTTAGTTGGAACAGGTCGTCCAGGTCATGTGTGTTTAGTTCGCCCGGGGGATTATACGCAGCAACAATGAGTGCGCGAGTATTATTAATTTTGACATACGTGCCCGTCGCCTCCATACGTCTTAGGGGGGGGGGGTAGCAATGCTTGTTCGTGTTCTATGGTACGTTTGATAATTACGGCTGTGCCTCCGCCACGTCTGTCCCGGTCAGTTCTATAGGTTTGGTATCCAGCAATGTTTAGTCTGGATTTGTGGTTTAGATGGGTCTCTGTGATTAGTGCAATGTCTATGTTGTGGGTGTGTAGGAAGTCCGTGAGTTCTCTTTTACGGTGGTAAATGCCACGTGCATTCCAATTCATTAACCGTGTCATTGCAGTGGTCGTCATCGATATTAAGCAATAGCTGTTTAGGGGAGGGGGAGTTTAGTCAATTGCGAAGGCATCAAGGTGAGAGAAGAGTGCAAAGAAGCCCGAGTATGTGGCGAGCACCTCGTGAGTGAAGTGTGGCTGGGTTAGCAGAAGCGTGAGTATGTGTATGCACTCGTGCCGCGCTTGGACCCAGGTCATTCGTGGGAATGTTAGGTTTCTTTGCAGTGTGGCAGGAGTTTGGGAAGGTGGGATCGCTGGTTTTGGAGGTTGAAAGTGGGCGTGTGTGCCTTGCTGGCGGTCATGGGTGGGGGTGTGGGGTCTCGAAGTGCTGGCCGCTGGTCTCAGATTAAAGCTGTAGCGGCTCTGGGCCATATGAGGCGTTGCAGGGGGGGCGATGTTGTCCTGTGTGGGGGCTTGTGTGTGGTCCCTGGGGGCAGTAGGGCGTGGGGCCACATGTCCCCTCAGTCTCGCCAGTTGGCGCTGGTATTCGCGGCAACCCCGGAATCGGGCCCCATGCCCTGGTAATCTGCACAGGGCGCAGGTTCGCCTCTCAAGGGGGACATTGAGTCACATCGCGTCATATGCGCATGGCATCGCTCGATACCGCTTCTTATGTATATCGCATCGCATGCGCTTTGAGTCACGTCGCGTCACATGTGCACGGCATCGCTTGATACCGCATCTTATGTGCATCGCATCGCATGCGCATTGAGTCACATGGAATCACACACGCATGGCATCCCTTAATATCACATTTTATGTGCATCGCATCGCATGCGCATTGAGTCACGTCGCATCACATGCGCATGGCATCGCTCGACATCCCATCTTATGTGCATCGCATCGCATGCGCATTGAATCGCATCGCATTACATTAGCATGGCATCGCTCGACATCGCATCTTATGTGCATCGCGTCGCATACGCATTGAGTCACATTGCATTAGATGCGAATGGCATCGCCCGAAATCGCATCTTATGTGGACCGAATCGCATGCGCATTGAATCGCATCGCATTACATGCGCATGGCATCGCTTGATACGGCATCTTATGTGCATCGCACCGCACACGCATTGAGTCACATCGGACCACATGGGCATGACATAAATAAATAAATAAGAATAGGTATTCGGGTTATGGTAAATTTGTGGTAAATTTCCATTCCCGGGCTTCTTAGGGTTTATCGCATGCGCATTGAATCACATCGCGTCACATGTCCATGGCATCGCTTGACATCGCATCTTATTTGCATCGCATTGCATGCGCATTGAACCGCATCTCATTACAGGCGCATGGCATCTATTGATATCGCATCTTACGTGCATCGCATCGCATGCGCATTGAGTCATGTCGCGTCACATGCAAATGGCATCGCTCGACATCGCATCTTTTGTGCTTGGCATCGCATGCGTATTGAGTCACACGCGCATGGTATCGCTTGATGTCGCATCTTATGTGCATCGCATCGCATGCGCATTGAGTCATGTCGCGTCACATGCGCATAGCATCGCTTAATATCGCATCTTATGTGCATCGCATCGTATGCACATTGAATCACATTGCATCACATGCGCATGGCATCGCTTGATATTCCATCTTATGTGCATCGCATTCGCATTGAGTCACTTCGCGTCACATGCGCATGGCATCGCTTGATATCGCATCTTATGTCCATCGCATCGAATGCGCATTGAGTCACATCGCGTCACATGCGCTCAGCATCGCTTAATATCGCATGTTATGTGCATCGCATTGCATGTGCATTGAGTGACATCGCATCACATGCGCATGGCAACGCTTAATATCGCATCTTATGTGCATCGCATCGTATGCACATTGAGGCACATCGCATGATATGCGCATGGCATCTCTCGATATCGCATCTTATGTGCATCGCATCAAATGCTCATTGAGTCACATCGCGTCATATGCGCATGGCATCGCTCGATACCGCTTCTTATGTATATCGCATCGCATGCGCATTGAGTCACGTCGCGTCACATGTGCACGGCATCGCTTGATACCGCATCTTATGTGCATCTCATCGCATGCGCATTGAGTCACATGGAATCACACACGCATGGCATCCCTTAATATCACATTTTATGTGCATCGCATCGCATGCGCATTGAGTCACGTCGCATCACATGCGCATGGCATCGCTCGACATCCCATCTTATGTGCATCGCATCGCATGCGCATTGAATCGCATCGCATTACATTAGCATGGCATCGCTCGACATCGCATCTTATGTGCATCGCATGCGCATTGAATCGCATCGCATCACATGGGCATAGCATCTTATGTGCATTGTATCCCATGAGGATTGAGTCACATCGCCTCACATGCGCATGGTATCGCTCGATATCGCATCTTATGTTCATCGCATCGCCTGCGCATTGAGTCACGTCGCGTCACATGCGCATGGCATCGCTTCTTATGTGCAGCTCATGGCATGTGCATTGAGTCATATCGCGTCAAATGCACATGGGATCGCATTATATGTGCAGCTCATCGCATGCACGTTTAGTCACGTCGCGTCTCATGCGCATGGCATTGCTCGTCATCGCATCCTATAAGCACCGCATCGCATGCGCATTGAATCGCATCGCATTACCTGCGCATGGCATTGCCAACTATCGCATCTCATGTGTATCGCATCGCATGCGCATTGAGTCACATCGCATCACATGCGCATGGCATCGCTTGATATCGCATCTTATGTGCATCGCATCCCATGCGCATTGAGTCATGTCGCTTCACATGCAAATGGCATCGCTCGACATCGCATCTTATGTGCATCGCATCGCATGAGCATTGAATCGCATCGCATTACATGCGCATGGCATCTCTCGACATCGCCTCTTTTGTGCTTGGCATCTCATGCGTATTGAGTCACATTGCATTAGATGCGAATGGCATCGCCCGAAATCGCATCTTATGTGGACCGAATCGCATGCGCATTGAATCGCATCGCATTACATGCGCATGGCATCGCTTGATACGGCATCTTATGTGCATCGCACCGCATACGCATTGAGTCACATCGGACCACATGGGCATGACATAAATAAATAAATAAGAATAGGTATTCGGGTTATGGTAAATTTGTGGTAAATTTCCATTCCCGGGCTTCTTAGGGTTTATCGCACGCGCATTGAATCACATCGCGTCACATGTCCATGGCATCGCTTGACATCGCATCTTGTTTGCATCGCATTGCATGCGCATTGAACCGCAATTCATTACAGGCGCATGGCATCTATTGATATCGCATCTTACGTGCATCGCATCGCATGCGCATTGAGTCATGTCGCGTCACATGCAAATGGCATCGCTCGACATCGCATCTTTTGTGCTTGGCATCGCATGCGTATTGAGTCACACGCGCATGGTATCGCTTGATGTCGCATCTTATGTGCAGCGCATCGCATGCGCATTGAGTCATGTCGCGTCACATGTGCATAGCATCGCTTAATATCGCATCTTATGTGCGTCGCATCGCATGCGTATTGAATCACATTGCATCACATGCGCATGGCATCGCTTGATATTCCATCTTATGTGCATCGCATTCGCATTGAGTCACTGCGCGTCACATGCGCATGGCATCGCTTGATATCGCATCTTATGTCCATCGCATCGAATGCGCATTGAGTCCCATCGCGTCACATGCGCTCAGCATCGCTTAATATCGCATGTTATGTGCATCGCATTGCATGTGCATTGAGTGACATCGCATCACATGCGCATGGCAACGCTTAATATCGCATCTTATGTGCATCGCATCGTATGCACATTGAGGCACATCGCATGAGATGCGCATGGCACCGCTTGATATCGCATTTTATGTGCATCGCATCGCATGCGTATTGAGTCACATTGCATTAGATGCGCATGGCATCGCTTGATATCACATGTTATGTTCATCGCATCGCATGCGCATTGGGTCACCTCGCATCACACGCGCATGGCATCACTTGATATCGCATCTTATGTGCATCGCATCGCACGCGCATTGAGTCACATCGCATAACACGCTAATGGAATGGCTCGACATCGCATCTTATGTGCATCGCATCGCAATGAATCGCGTCGCCTCACACGCGTATGGCATCGCTCGACATCGCATCTTATGTGCATCGCATCGCATGCACATTGAATCGAATCGCATGCGCATTGAGTCGCATCGCATCACATGCGCATGGCATCGCTCGACATCGCATCTTATGTGCATCGCATCGCATGCGCATTGAATCGCATCGCATTACATGCGCATGGCATCGCTCCACATCGCATCTTATGTACACCGCATCGCATGCGCATTGAGAAACATCGCATTACATGCGCAAGGCAGCGCTCGACAGCACAGCTTATGCGCATCGCATCGCATGCGCATTGAGTCACGTCGCAGTCACATGCGCATGGCATCGTTCAATATCGCATCTTATGTGCATCGCATCGTATGCACATTGAGTCACATCGCTTGATATCGCATCTTATGTGCATCGCATTGCATGCGTATTGAGTCACATCGCATTAAATGCGCATGGTATCGCCTGACATCGCATCTTATGTGCACCGAATCGCATGCGCATTGAATCGCATCGCATTACATGCGCATGGCATCGCTTGATATCCCATCTTACGTGCATCACATCGCATGCGCATTGAGTCATTTGGCGTCACATGCGTATGGCATCGCTTGATATCGCATCTTACGTGCATCGCACCGCATGCGCATTGAGTCACATCGCATCACATGTGCATGGCATCGCTTGACATCGCATCTTATTTGCATCGCATCGCATGCGCATTGAATAACATCGCACTACAGGTGCATGGCATCGCTTGATATCGCATCTTAAGTGCATCGCATCGCATGCGCATTGAGTCACGTCGCGTCACATGCACATGGCATCGCTTGATATTGCATCTAATGTGCATCGCATCGCATGCGCATTGAGTCACGTCGCGTCACATGCGCATGGCATCGCTTGATATCGCATTTTATGTGCATCGCATCGCATGCGCCATGAGTCACATCACGTCACACGCGTATGGCATCGCGCGACAACGCATCTTATATGCATCGGTTCGCATTGAATCGCATGGCATCACACGCGCATGGCTTCGCTCGACATCGCATCTTATGTGCATCGCATCGCATCGCATGCGCATTGAATCGCATCGCATTACGTGCGCATGGCATCGCTCGACATCGCATCTTATGTGCATCGCATCGCATGCGCATTGAGTCACGTCGTCTAACTTGCGCACGGCATCGCTTGAAATTGCATCTTATGTGCATCGCATCGCATGTGGATTGAGTCACATCGCGTCACATGCGCATGGCATCGCTTGATATCGCATCTTCTGTGCATCGCATCGTATTCGTATTGAGTCACATCGCTTCCCATGCCCATGGCATCGCCCGACATCGCAACTTATGTGCATAGCATCGCATACGCATTGCTTCACATCGCGTCACATGCGCATGGCATCGCTTGATATCGCATCTTAAGTGCATCGCATCCCATGCGTAGTGAGTCACATCGCGTCACATGCGCATGGCATCGCTTGATATCGCATCTTATGCGCATCGCATTGCATGCGCATTGAGCCACGTCTCGTCACAAGCGCATGGTATCGCTTGATATCGCATCTTATGTGCGTCGCATCGCATGCGCATTGAGTCACGTCGCGTCACATGCGCATGGCATCGCTTGATATCGCATCTTAGGTGCATCCCATCGCATGCGTATTGAGTCACGTCGCGTCAAATGCGCATGGCATCGCTTGATGTCGCATCTTCTGTGCATCGCATCGCACCGCATTGAGTCACATCACGCCACATGCGCAGGGCATCGCTTGATATCGCATCTTATGTGCATCGCATCGCATGCGGATTGAGTCACATCACGTCACATGCACATGGCATCGTTTGACATCGCGCGCTCTTCTACCACCTAGGCGGCCCGGGTTCGATCCCAGGGACTCGCATGTGGGATTCGTGGTGGACAAAGCGGCGTCAGGGCGGGTTTTCTCCGGGTACTCCGGTTTCCCCCGCCATTTCATTCCAACGGTGCTCCATCTTCATGTATCATCAGTGTCACCGCCTGCGGTGCCGTAGTAGTAAAAGCGGGCGTTAAACACAACAGCAACAACGTTTGATATCGCATCTTATGTGCACCGCATCGCATGCGCATTGAGTCACTTCGCGGTCACATACGCATGGCATCGCTTGATGTCGCATCTTATGTGCATCGCATCGCACCGCATTGGGTCACATCACGCCACATGCGCATGGCATCGCTTGATATCGCATCTTCTGTGCATCGCATCGTATTCGTATTGAGTCACATCGCTTCCCATGCCCATGGCATCGCCCGACATCGCAACTTATTGGCATAGCATCGCATACGCATTGCTTCACATCGCGTCACATGCGCATGGCATCGCTTGATATCGCATCTTAAGTGCATCGCATCCCATGCGTAGTGAGTCACATCGCGTCACATGCGCGTGGCATCCCTTGTTATCGAATCTTATGTGCATCGCACCGCATTGAGTCACGTCGCGTCACATGCGCATGGCATCACTTGATATCGCATCTTATTGCATCGCATCGCATGCGCATTGAGCCACATCGCGCCACATGCGCATGGCATCGCTTGATATCGCATCTTATGTGCATCTCATCGCATGCGCATTGGGTCACGTGGCGTCACATGCGCATGGCATCGCTTAATATCGCATCTTATGTGCATCGCATCGCATGCGCATTGAGTCACGTCGCACCACATGCGCATGACATCGCTCGACACCGCATTTTTGTGCATCGCATCACATGTGCATTGAGTCACATCGCGTCACATGTGCTTGGCATCGCTTGATATCGCATCTTATGTGCCTCGCATGCGCATTCAGTCACATCGCATTACACGCGCATGGCATCGCTCGACATCGAATCTTATGTGCATCGCATCGCATGCGCATTGAGTCATTTCGCGTCACATGCGCATGGCATCGCTTGATATCGCATCTTAGGTGCATCCCATCGCATGCGTATTGGGTCACATCGCGTCAAATGCTCATGGCATCGCTTGATGTCGCATCTTATGTGCATCGCATCGCACCGCATTGGGTCACATCACGCCACATGCGCATGGCATCGCTTGATACCGCATCTTATGTGCATCGCATTACATGCGCGTGGCATCGCTCGAAATCGCCTACTATGTGCATCGCATCTCATGCGCATCGAGTCAGATCGCATTACATGCGCATGGCATCGCTCGATTTCGCATATTATGTGCACCGTATCACATGCGCATTGAACCGCATCGCCTTACATGCGCATGGCATCGCTTGTAATCGCATCATATGTGCATCGCATCGCATACGCATTGAGTCACATCGCGTCACATGCGCATGTCATCGGTTGATATCACATCTTATGTGCATCGCATGCGTATTGAGTCACATCGCATCACATGCACATGGCATCGCTCGACATTGCATCTTATGTACGTCGCCTCGCATGCGCATTGAACCGCATCCAATTTCATGCGCATGGCATCGCTCGACATCACATCTTATGTGCGTCACATCACATGCGGATTGAGTCACATCGCGTCACATGCGCATGGCATCGCTTGATATCGCATGTTATGTGCATCGCATCGCAAGCGCACTGAGTCACATCGCGTCACATGCGCATGGCATCGCTCGATACCGCATTTTATGTGCATCGCGTCGCATGCGCATTGGGTCACATCCCGTCTCATGCGCATGGCATCGCTTGATATCGATTCTTATCTGCATCGAATCGCATGCACTTTGAGTCAAATCGCGTCACATGCACATGGCATCGCTTGATATCGAACCTTATGTACTTCGCATTGCACGCTCACTCAGTCACGTCGCGTCACATCCGCATGGCATCTCTTGATATCGCATCTTATATGCATCGCATCCCATGCGCATTGAGACACGCCGCATCACATCCGCATGGCATCGCATGTAGTCGCCTCTTATGTGCATCGCATCGCATACGCATTGAGCCAGATCGCGTCCAATGCGCACGGCATCGCTTGATATCGCATCTTATGTGCATCGCATGCGCATTGCATAACATCGCGTCACATGCGCATGGCATCATTTGATATCGCATCTTATGTGCATCGCATCGCATGCGCATTGAATCGCACCGCACTACATGCGTATGGCATCGCTTGATATCGCATCTTATGTGTATCGCATCGCATGCGCATTGAGTCACATCGCATCACATGCGCATGGCTTCGCTCGACATCGCATCTTTTGAGCATCGCATCGCATGCGCATTGAGTCACATCGCGTCACATGGGTATGTCATCGTTTGATATCGCACTTTTTTTTGTGCATCACATCGTATGCGCATTGAGACACGTCGCATCACATGCTTATGGCATCACTTGATATCGCATCTTACGTGCAGCGCGTCGCATGCGCATTGAATCACATCGCATTACATGCGCATGGCATCGCTTGATATCGCACCTTATGTGCATCACATCGTAGGCGCATTGAGTCAAATCGCGTCAAATGCGCACGGCATCGCTTGATATCGCATCTTATGTTTATCGCATGCGCATTGCATAACATCGCGTCACATGCGCATGGCATCATTTGATATCGCATCTTATGTGCATCGCATCGCATGCGCATTGAATCGCACCGCACTACATGCGTATGGCATCGCTTGATATCGCATCTTATGTGTATCGCATCGCATGCGCATTGAGTCACATCGCATCACATTCGCATGGCTTCGCTCGACATCGCATCTTTTGAGCATCGCATCTCATGCGCATTGAGTCACATCGCGTCACATGGGTATGTCATCGTTTGATATCGCACTTTTTTTTTGTGCATCACATTATATGCGCATTGAGACACGTCGCATCACATGCTTATGGCATCACTTGATATCGCATCTTACGTGCAGCGCGTCGCATGCGAATTGAATCGCATCGCATTACATGCGCATGGCAACGCTTGATATCGCTTTTTATGTGCATCGCATCGCATGCGAATTGAGTCACATCGCGTCACATGGGCATGGCATCGCATGATATCGCATCTTATGTGCATCGCGTCGCATGCGCATTGAGTCACGTCGCGTGACATGCGCATGGCATCGCTCGACATCGCATCTTATGTGCATCGCATCGCATGCGCATTGAATCGCACCGCACTACATGTACATGGCCTCGCTCGACATCGCATCTTTTGAGCATCGCATCGCATGCGCATTGAGTCACATCGCGTAACATGGGTATGTCATCGTTTGATATCGCAATCTTTTTGTGCATCACATCGCATGCGCCTTGAGACACGTCGCATCACATGCTTATGGCTTCATTTGGTATCGCATCTTATGTGCAGCGCATCGCATGCGAATTGAATCGCACCGCATTACATGCGCATGCCATCGCTTGATATCGCATCTTATGTTCAAGGCATCGCATGCGCATTGAGTCACATTGCATCACATGCGCATGGCATCGCTTGATGTCGCATCTTATGTGCATCGCATCGCACCGCATTGGGTCACATCACGCCACATGCGCATGGCATCGCTTGATACCGCATCTTATGTGCATCGCATTACATGCGCGTGGCATCGCTCGAAATCGCCTACTATGTGCATCGCATCTCATGCGCATCGAGTCAGATCGCATTACATGCGCATGGCATCGCTCGATTTCGCATATTATGTGCACCGTATCACATGCGCATTGAACCGCATCGCCTTACATGCGCATGGCATCGCTTGTAATCGCATCATATGTGCATCGCATCGCATACGCATTGAGTCACATCGCGTCACATGCGCATGTCATCGGTTGATATCACATCTTATGTGCATCGCATGCGTATTGAGTCACATCGCATCACATGCACATGGCATCGCTCGACATTGCATCTTATGTACGTCGCCTCGCATGCGCATTGAACCGCATCCAATTTCATGCGCATGGCATCGCTCGACATCACATCTTATGTGCATCACATCACATGCGGATTGAGTCACATCGCGTCACATGCGCATGGCATCGCTTGATATCGCATGTTATGTGCATCGCATCGCAAGCGCACTGAGTCACATCGCGTCACATGCGCATGGCATCGCTCGATACCGCATTTTATGTGCATCGCGTCGCATGCGCATTGGGTCACATCCCGTCACATGCGCATGGCATCGCTTGATATCGATTCTTATCTGCATCGAATCGCATGCACTTTGAGTCAAATCGCGTCACATGCACATGGCATCGCTTGATATCGAACCTTATGTACTTCGCATTGCACGCGCACTCAGTCACGTCGTGTCACATCCGCATGGCATCTCTTGATATCGCATCTTATATGCATCGCATCCCATGCGCATTGAGACACGCCGCATCACATCCGCATGGCATCGCATGTAGTCGCCTCTTATGTGCATCGCATCGCATGCGCATTGAGCCAGATCGCGTCCAATGCGCACGGCATCGCTTGATATCGCATCTTATGTGCATCGCATGCGCATTGCATAACATCGCGTCACATGCGCATGGCATCATTTGATATCGCATCTTATGTGCATCGCATCGCATGCGCATTGAATCGCACCGCACTACATGCGTATGGCATCGCTTGATATCGCATCTTATGTGTATCGCATCGCATGCGCATTGAGTCACATCGCATCACATGCGCATGGCTTCGCTCGACATCGCATCTTTTGAGCATCGCATCGCATGAGCATTGAGTCACATCGCGTCACATGGGTATGTCATCGTTTGATATCGCACTTTTTTTTGTGCATCACATCGTATGCGCATTGAGACACGTCGCATCACATGCTTATGGCATCACTTGATATCGCATCTTACGTGCAGCGTGTCGCATGCGCATTGAATCACATCGCATTACATGCGCATGGCATCGCTTGATATCGCACCTTATGTGCATCACATCGTAGGCGCATTGAGTCAAATCGCGTCAAATGCGCACGGCATCGCTTGATATCGCATCTTATGTGCATCGCATGCGCATTGCATAACATCGCGTCACATGCGCATGGCATCATTTGATATCGCATCTTATGTGCATCGCATCGCATGCGCATTGAATCGCACCGCACTACATGCGTATGGCATCGCTTGATATCGCATCTTATGTGTATCGCATCGCATGCGCATTGAGTCACATCGCATCACATTCGCATGGCTTCGCTCGACATCGCATCTTTTGAGCATCGCATCTCATGCGCATTGAGTCACATCGCGTCACATGGGTATGTCATCGTTTGATATCGCACTTTTTTTTTGTGCTTCACATTATATGCGCATTGAGACACGTCGCATCACATGCTTATGGCATCACTTGATATCGCATCTTACGTGCAGCGCGTCGCATGCGAATTGAATCGCATCGCATTACATGCGCATGGCAACGCTTGATATCGCTTTTTATGTGCATCGCATCGCATGCGAATTGAGTCACATCGCGTCACATGGGCATGGCATCGGATGATATCGCATCTTATGTGCATCGCGTCGCATGCGCATTGAGTCACGTCGCGTGACATGCGCATGGCATCGCTCGACATCGCATCTTATGTGCATCGCATCGCATGCGCATTGAATCGCACCGCACTACATGTACATGGCCTCGCTCGACATCGCATCTTTTGAGCATCGCATCGCATGCGCATTGAGTCACATCGCGTAACATGGGTATGTCATCGTTTGATATCGCAATCTTTTTGTGCATCACATCGCATGCGCCTTGAGACACGTCGCATCACATGCTTATGGCTTCATTTGATATCGCATCTTATGTGCAGCGCATCGCATGCGAATTGAATCGCACCGCATTACATGCGCATGCCATCGCTTGATATCGCATCTTATGTTCAAGGCATCGCATGCGCATTGAGTCACATTGCATCACATGCGCATGGCATCGCTTGATATCGCATTTTATGTGCATCGCATCGCATGCGGATTGAGTCACATCGCATCAGATGCGCATGGCATCGCTCGACATCGAATTTTATGTGCATCGCATCGCATGCGCATTTAGTCAAATCGCTTCACATGTGCATGGCATCGCTCGACTTCGCATTTTATGTGCATGGCATCGCATGCGCATATAATCGCATTGCATTACATGCGCATGGCATCGCTTTATATCGCATCTTATGTGCATCGCATCGCATGCGCATTGAGTGACATCGGGTCACATGCGCATGGCATCGCTTGATATCGCATTTTATGTGCATCGCGTCGCATTTGCATTGAATGGCATCGCATTACAGGTGCATGGCATCGCTAGATATCGCATCGTATGAGCATCGCGTCGCATGCACAATGAGTCACGTCGCGTCACATCCGTAAGGCATCACTTGAGATCGCATCTTATGTGCATCGCATCGCATGCGCATTGAGTCACATCGCATCAGATGCGCATGGCATCGCTCGACATCGTATTTTATGTGCATCGCATCGCATGCGCATTTAGTCAAATCGCTTCACAAGCGCATGGCATCGCTTGACTTCGCATTTTATGTGCATGGCATCCCATGCGCATATAATCGCATTGCATTACATGCGCATGGCATCGCTTTATATCGCATCTTATGTGCATCGCATCCCATGCGCACTGAGCCACATCGCATTACATCCGCATGGCATTGCTTGATACCGCATCTTAAGTGCATCGCATCCCATGCGCACTGAGCCACATCGCATCACATCCGCATGGCATCACTTGAGATCGCATCTTATGTGCATCGCATCCCATGCGCACTGAGCCACATCGCATCACATCCGCATGGCATCACTTGAGATCGCATCTTATGTGCATCGCATCGCACGCGGATTGAGTCACGCCGCATCGCATGCGCTTGGCATCGCTTATAATCTAATTTTATGTGCATCGCAACGCATGCGCATTGGGTCTCATCGTGTCACATGCGCATGTCATCGCTTGATATGGCATCTCATGTGCATCGCATCGCATGCGCTTTGTGTCACATCGCGTCACATGCGCATGCCATCGCTTGATATCGCATCTTATGTGCATCGCATATTGTCACATCTAGTCACATGCGCAAGGCATCGCTTGATATCGCATTTTTTGTGCATCTCATCGCATGCGTATTGAGTCAAATCGCATCACCTGCGCATGCCATCGCTGGATATCCTATCTTATGTGCATCGCATCGCATGCGCATTGGTTCACATCGCATGGCATCGCTCGACATCGCATCTTATGTGCATCGCATCGCTTGCGCATTGAGTCACATCGCATCGCATTACATGCGCATGGCATCGCTTGATATCGCATTTTATGAGCATCACAACGCATGCGCATTGAGTCACATCGCGTCAAATGCGCATGGCATCGCTTGGTATCGCATTTTATGTGCATCGCATCGCATGCGCATTGAGTCACATCGGATCTCATGCGCTAGGCATCGCTCGACATCCCATCTTATATGAATTGCATCGCATGTCACATCGCGTCACATGCTCATGGCAGCGCTTGATATCGCATCTTATGTCCAGCGCATCGCTTCGCAGGCGCATTGAGTGACGTCGCGTCACATCCGCATGGCACCAATCGAAACCGCATCTTATGTTAATCGCATCTCATGCGCATTGAGTCACGTCGCAACACATGCGCAGTGCATCGCTTATAATCTAATTTTATGTGCATCGTAGCGCATGTGCATTGAGTCTCATCGTGTCACATGCGCATGGCATCGCTCGAAATCGCATCTTATGTGCATCGCTAAGCATACGCATTGAATAACATCGCATCACATGCGCGTGGCATCGCTTGAAGTCGCATCTTATGTGCAGCGCATCGTAGGCGCATTGAGTCACATCGCGTCTCATGGGTATGTCATCGCTTGATATCGCATTTTTTTGTGCAACGCATCGCATGCCCATTGAGTCACGTCGCATCACATGAGCAAGGCATCGCTTGATATCGCATCTTATGTGGATCGCATCGCATCGCATGTGCATTGAGCAACATCGCGTCACATGCCCATGGCATCACTTCATATCGCATCTTCTGTGCATCGCATCGCATGTGCATTGAATCGCATCGCATTACATGCGCATGGCATCGCTTGATATCGCATCTTATGCGCATCGAATCGCATGCGCATTGAGTAACAGCGCGTCACATGCGCATGGCATCGCTTGATATCGCATCTTATGTGCATCGTATGGCATGCGCATTCAGTCACATCGCGTCACTTGCGCATGGCATCGCTTGATATCGCATCTTATGTGCATCGCATCTAATGCGCATTGAGTCACATCGCGCCACATGCTAATGACATCGCTTGATATCGCATGTTTTTGTGCAACGCATCGCATGCCCCTTGAGTCACGTCGCATCACATGAGCAAGGCATCGCTTGATATCGCATCTTATGTGCATCGCGTCGCATGTGCATTGAATCGCATCACATTACAGGTGCATGGCATCGCTAGATATCGCATCGTATGTGCATCCCGTCGCATGCGCAATGAGTCACGTCGCGTCACATCCGTAAGGCATCACTTGAGATCGCATCTTAAGTGCATCGCATCGCACGCGCATTGAGTCACGCCGCATCACATGCGCTTGGCATCGCTTATAATCTAATTTTATGTGCATCACAACGCATGCGCATTGGGTCTCATCGTGTCACATGCGCATGTAATCGCTCGAAATCGCATCTCATGTGCATCGCATCGCGTGCGCATTGAATCACATCGCATGATATCGCACATTATGCGTATCACATCGTAGGCGCATTGAGTCAAATCGCGTCAAATGCGCACGGCATCGCTTGATATCGCATCTTATGAGCATCGCATGCACATTGCATAACATCGCGTCACATGCGTATGGCATCATTTGATATCGCATCTTATGTGCATCGCATCGCATGCGCATTGAATCGCACCGCACTACATGCGTATGGCATCGCTTGATATCGCATCTTATGTGTATCGCATCGCATGCGCATTCAGTCACATCGCATCACATGCGCATGGCTTCGCTCGACATCGCATCTTTTGAGCATCGCATCGCATGCGCATTGAGTCACATCGCGTCACATGGGTATGTCATCGTTTGATATCGCACTTTTTTTTTGTGCATCACATCGTATGCGCATTGAGACACGTCGTATCACATGCTTATGGCATCACTTGATATCGCATCTTACGTGCAGCGCGTCGCATGCGAATTGAATCGCATCGCATTACATGCGCATGGCAACGCTTGATATCGCTTTTTATGTGCATCGCATCGCATGCGAATTGAGTCACATCGCGTCACATGGGGATGGCATCGCATGATATCGCATCTTATGTGCATCGCGTCGCATGCGCATTGAGTCACGTCGCGTGACATGCGCATGGCATCGCTCGACATCGCATCTTATGTGCATCGCATCGCATGCGCATTGAATCGCACCGCACTACATGTACATGGCCTCGCTCGACATCGCATCTTTTGAGCATCGCATCGCATTCGCATTGAGTCAAATCGCGTAACATGGGTATGTCATCGTTTGATATCGCAATCTTTTTGTGCATCACATCGCATGCGCTTTGCGACACGTCGCATCACATGCTTATGGCATCATTTGATATCGCATCTTATGTGCAGCGCATCGCATGCGAATTGAATCGCACCGCATTACATGCGCATGCCATCGCTTGATATCGCATCTTATGTGCAAGGCATCGCATGCGCATTGAGTCACATTGCATCACATGCGCATGGCATCGCTTGATATCGCATTTTATGTGCATCGCATCGCATGCGCATTGAGTCACATCGCGTGAGATGCGCATGGCATCGCTCGACATCGAATTTTATGTGCATCGCATCGCATGCGCATTTAGTCAAATCGCTTCACATGTGCATGGCATCGCTCGACTTCACATTTTATGTGCATGGCATCGCATGCGCATATAATCGCATTGCATTACATGCGCATGGCATCGCTTTATATCGCATCTTATGTGCATCGCATCGCATGCGCATTGAGTGACATCGGGTCACATGCGCATGGCATCGCTTGATATCGCATTTTATGTGCATCGCATCGCATTTGCATTGAATGGCATCGCATTACAGATGCATGGCATCGCTAGATATCGCATCGTATGAGCATCGCGTCGCATGCACAATGAGTCACGTCGCGTCACATCCGTAACGCATCACTTGAGATCGCATCTTATGTGCATCGCATCGCATGCGCATTGAGTCACATCGCATCAGATGCGCATGGCATCGCTCGACATCGTATTTTATGTGCATCGCATCGCATGCGCATTTAGTCAAATCGCTTCACATGGGCATGGCATCGCTTGATATCGCATCTTATGTTCATCGCGTCGCATGCGCATTGACTCACGTCGCGTCACATGCGCATGGCATCGCTCGACTTCGCATTTTATGTGCATGGCATCGCATGCGCATATAATCGCATGGCATCGCTTTATATCGCATCTTATGTGCATCGCATCCCATGCGCACTGAGCCACATCGCATCACATCCGCATGGCATCGCTTTATATCGCATCTTATGTGCATCGCATCGAATGCGCATTGAGTCACATCGCGTCACATGCGAATGGCATCGCTTGATATTGCATCTTGAGTGCATCGCATCGCATAGGCATTGTCACATGGCGTCACATCCGCATGGCATCGCTTGATATCGCATCTCATGTGCATCGCATCGCAAGCGCATTGTGCCACATCGCGTCACATACGCATGGCATCGCTTGATATCGCATCCTATGTGCAACGCGTCGCATGCGTATTGAGTCACATCGCATCACACGCGCATGGCATTGCTTGTTATCGCATCTTAGGTGCATCGCATCGCATGCGCATTGAGTCACGTCGCGTCACATGCGCATGGCATCGCTTGATATCGCATCTTATGTGCATCGCATACGTATTGAGTCACATCTCGTCACATGCGCATGGCATCGCTCGACATCGAGTCTTATGTTCATCGCATCGCATACGTTTTGAGTCACATCGCGTGACATGCGCATGGCATCGCTTGATATCGCGTTCTATGTGTGTCGCATCGCATGCGCATTGAGTCACATCGCGTCACATGCGCATGGCATCGCTCAACATCGAGTCTTATGTGCATCGCATCGCATACGTTTTGAGTCACATCGCGTGAAATGCACATGGCATCGCTTGATATCGCGTTCTATGTGTGTCGCATAGCATGCGCATTGAGTCACATCGGGTCACATGCGCACGTCATCGCTTGATATCGCATCTTATGTGCATTGCATCGCATGCACATTGAGTTACTTCGTATCACATGCGCATACCAACGCTTGATATCGCATCATATGTGCATCGCATCGCATGCGCGTTGAGTCACATCTAGTCAGATGCGCATGGCACCGCTTGATATCGCATTTCATGTGCATTGCGTCCCAAGCGCATTGAATCACATCGCATCACATTCGCATGACATCGCTTGATATCGCATCTTATGTGCATCGCATGCGAATTGAGTCACATCTCGTCACATGCGCATGGCATCGCTTGATATGACATCTCATGTGCATCGCATCGCATGCGCTTTGTGTCACATCGCGTCACATGCGCATGGCATCGCTTGATATCGCATCTTATCTGCATCGCATCGCATGCGCATATTGTCACATCGCGTCACATGCGCATGGCATCGCTTGATATCGCATTTTTTGTGCATCTCATCGCATGCGTATTGAGTCAAACCGCATCACCTGCGCATGCCATCGCTGGATATCCTATCTTATGTGCATCGCATCGCATGCGCATTGGGTCACATCGCATGGCATCGCTTGACATCGCATCTTATGTGCATCGCATCGCATGCGCATTGAGTCACATCGCGTCATATGCGAATGGCATCGCTGGATATCGCATCTTATGTGTATCGCATCGCTTGCGCATTGAGTCACATCGCATCGCATTACATGCGCATGGCATCGCTTGATATCGCATTTTATGAGAGTCACAACGCATGCGCATTGAGTCACATCGCGTCAAATGTGCATCGCATCGCATGCGCATTGAGTCACATCGGATCTCATGCGCTTGGCATCGCTCGACATCCCATCTTATATGAATCGCATCGCATGTCACATCGCGTCACATGCTCATGGCAGCGCTTGATATCGCATCTTGTGTCCAGGGCATCGCAAGCGCATTGAGTCACATCGTGTCACATGCGCATGGCATTGCCCGACATCGCATCATATGTGCATCGCATCGCATGGACATTGATTCACATCACACTAATGCGCATAGCATCGCTTGATATCGCATCTTATGTGCACCGCATCGCCTGTGCATTGAATCGCATCGCATTACATGCGAATGGCATCGCTTGATATCGCATTTTATGTGCATCGCATCGCATGCGCACTGAGTCACATCGCGTCACATGCGCATGGCATCGCTTGATATCGCATCTTATGTGCATCGCATCGAATGCGCATTCTGTCACATGGCATCAGATGCACATGGCATCGGTGGATATCGCATTTTATGTGAATCTCATCGCATGCGCATTGAGTCACTTCGCGTCACATGCGCACGGCATCGCTTGATAACGAATCTAATGTGCAGCGCATGCGCATTCAGTAATATCGCTTCACATGCGCATGGGATCGCTTGACATCGCATCTTTTGTGCATCGCATCGCATGCGCATTGGGTCTCGTCGCGTCACATCCGCATGGCATCACATGATATCGTATCTTATGTGAATCGCAACGCATGCGCACTGAGTCACGTCGCATCACATTCGCAAGGCTTCGCCTTATATCGATTTTTATGTGCATCCCATCGCATCCGCATTGAGTCATATCACATCAAACGCGCACGGCATCGCTTATATCGCATCTTACGTGCATCGCATTGCATGCGCATTGAGTCAAATCGCGTCACATGCGCATGGCATCGCTGGTTACCCTATCTTATGTGCATCGCATCGTATGCGCGTTGAGTCACATAGCATTACATAGGAAAGGCATCGCTCGACATCACATCTTAAGTGCATCACATCGCATCCACATTGAGTGACAACGCGTCACATGCGCATGGCATCGCTTGGTATCGCATCTTATGTGCATCGCATCGCATGCGCATTGAGTCACATCGCATCACCTGCGCATGGCATCGCTCGACATCGCATCTTATGTGCATCGCAACGCATGCGCATTGAACCACATCGCATCACATGCGCGTGGCAATGCTTGAAGTGGCATCTAATGTGCATCGCATCGCACGCGCATTAAGTCACATCATGTCACATGCGCGTGGCATCGCTTGATATCGTATCTTATGTGCATCGCATCGCATGCGCGTTGAGTCACATATCATTACATAGGAATGGCATCGCTCGACATCACATCTTAAGTGCATCACATCGCATGCACATTGAGTGACATCGCGTCACATGCGCATGGCATCGCTTGGCATCGCATCTTATGTGTATCGCAACGAATGCGCATTGAACCACATCGCATCACATGCGCGTGGCAATGCTTGAAGTGGCATCTAATGTGCTTCGCATCGCACGCGCATTAAGTCACATCATGTCACATGCGCATGGCATCGCTTGATATCGTATCTTATGTGCATCGCATCGCATGCGCGTTGAGTCACATATCATTACATAGGAATGGCATCGCTCGACATCACATCTTAAGTGCATCACATCGCATGCACATTGAGTGACATCGCGTCACATGCGCATGGCATCGCTCGACATCGCATCTTATGTGCATCGCAACGCATGCGCATTGAACCACATCGCATCACATGCGCGTGGCAATGCTTGAAGTGGCATCTAATGTGCATCGCATCGCACGCGCATTAAGTCACATCATGTCACATGCGCATGGCATCGCTTGATATCGTATCTTATGTGCATCGCATCGCATGCGCGTTGAGTCACATATCATTACATAGGAATGGCATCGCTCGACATCACATCTTAAGTGCATCACATCGCATGCACATTGAGTGAGATCGCGTCACATGCGCATGGCATCGCTTGGTATCGCATCTTATGTGCATCGCATCGCATGCGCATTGAGTCACATCGCATCACATGCGCATGGCATCGGTCGACATCGCATCTTATGTGCACTGCATACGTATTGAGTCACATCTCGTCACATGCGCATGGCATTGCTTGATATCGCATCTCATGTGCATCGCATCGCCAGCGCATTGGGTCACATCGCGTCATATGCGCATGGCATCGCTCGACATCGAGCCTTATGTGCATCGCATCGCATACGTTTTGAGTCACATCGCGTGACATGCGCATGGCTTCGCTTGAAATCGCGTTCTATGTGTGTCGCATCGCATGCGCATTGAGCCACATCGCGTCACATGCGCACGTCATCGCTTTATATCGCATCTTATGTGCATCGCATCGCATGCACATTGAGTCACTTCGTATCACATGCGCATGGCATCGCTTGATATCGCATTTTATGTGCATCGCATCGCATGCGCATTCAGTCACATCTAGTCAGATGCGCATGGCATCGCTGGATATCGCATTTCATGTGCATCGCGTACGAATTGAGTCACATCTCGTCACTTGCGCATGGCATCGCTTGATATGGCATCTCATGTGCATCGCATTGCATGCGCTTTGTGTCACATCGCGTCACATGCGCATGGCATCGCTTGATATCGCCTTTTTTGTGCACCTCATCGCATGCGTATTGAGTCAAATCGCATCACCTGCGCATGCCATCGCTTGATATCCTATCTTATGTGCATCGCATCGCATGCGCATTGAGTCACATCGCATGGCATCGCTCGACATCGCATCTTATGTGCATCGCATCGCATGCGCATTGAGTCACATCGGGTCCCATGCGCATTGCATCGCTCGATATCGCATCTTATGTTCATCGCATGCGCATTGAGTGACATCGCGTCACATGCACATCGGTTCGCTTGATATCGCATCTTATGTGCATTGAGTCACATCGCATTACATGCGCATGGCCTCGCTCAATATCTCATCTTATGTGCACCGCATCGCATGCGCATTGAATGGCATCGCATTACATGCGCATGGCATCGCTTGATATCGCATCTCATGTTCATCGCATCGCATTCGCATTGAGGCACATCGCATCACATGCGCATGGCATTGCTCGACATTACATCATATGTGCATCGCATAGCCTGCGCATTGAGTAACTTCGCGACATGTGCGCATGTTATCACATTTTGTGTGTATCGCATCGTATGCGCATTGAGTCACAAGTCGTCACATGCGCATGGCATCGCTTGATATGGCATCTTATGTTGCTCGCATCGCATGCGCATTGAGTCACGTCGCATCACATGCGCATGGCATCTCTCGCAATCGAATCTTATGTGCATCGCATCGCATGCGCATTGAGTCACGTCGCATCACATGCGCATGTCATCGCTTGAAGTCGCCTCTTATGTGCATCGCATCGCATGCAAATTGAGTCACATCGCATCACATGCGCAAGGCATGGCTGGCAATCGAATCTTATGTGCATCGCATCGCATGCGCATTGTGTCACGTCGCATCACATGCGCATGGCATCGCTCGCAATCGAGTCTTATGTGCATCGCATCGCATGCGCATTGAGTCACGTCGCATCACATGCGCATGTCATAGCCTGAAATCGCCTCTTATGTGCATCGCATCGCATGCACATTGCGTCACGTCGCATCACATGCACATGGCATTGCTTGATATCGCATTTTATGTGCATCGCATCGCATGCGCTTTGAGTCAGTTGGTGTCACATGCGCATGGCGTAGCTTGATGTCGCATCTTTTTGCATCGCATCGCATGCGCATTGAATCGCATTGCATTACATGCGCATGGCATCGCTTGATATCTCATCTTATGTGCATCGCATCTCATGCGCATTAAGTCACATCGCGTCACATGCGCATGTCATCGCTTGATATCGCATCTTTTGTGCATCGCATCGCATGCGCATTGAGTTACATTGCATCACATGCGCATGGCATCGCTTGATATCGCACCTTATGTGCACCGCATCGCATGCGCATTGAATCGCATCGCATTACATTAGCATGGCATCGCTTGATATCGCATCTTATGCGCATCGCATCGCACGCGCATTGAGTAACAGCGCGTCACATGCGCATGGCATCGCTTGATATCGCATCTTATGTGCATCGCATCGTATGCGCATTGAGTCACATCGCGTCACATGCGCATGGCATCCCTTGATATCGCATCTTATGTGCATCGCGTCGCATGCGCATTGAGTCACATCGCGTCACATGCTAATGACATCGCTCGATATCGCATCTTTTGAGCATCGCATCGCATGCGCATTGAGTCACATCGCCTCTCATGGGTATGTCATCGCTTGATATCGCATTTTTTTGTGCAACGCCTCGCATGCGCATTGAGTCACGTCGCATCACATGAGCATGGCATCGCTTGATATCGCATCTTATGTGCATCGCATCGCATGTGCATTGAATCGCATCGCATTACAGGTGCATGGCATCCCTAGATATCGCATCGTATGTGCATCGCGTCACATGCGCAATGAGTCACGTCGAGTCACATCCGTAAGACATCACTTGAGATCGCATCTTAAGTGCGTCGCATCGCACGCGCATTGAGTCACGCCGCATCACATGCGCTTGGCATCGCTTATAATCTAATTTTAGGTGCATCACAACGCATGCGCATTGGGTCTCATCGTGTCACAAGCGCATGTAATCGCTCGAAATCGCATCTTATGTGCATCGCATCGCGTGCGCATTGAATCACATCGCGTCACATGCGCGTCACATCGCTTGATATCGCAACTTATATGCATCGCATCGCATGCGCATTAAGCCACATAGCGTAACATGGGCATGGCATCGCTTGATATCGCATCGTATGTGCATCGCTTCGCAGGGGCATTGAGTGACGTCGCGTCGCATCCGCATGGCACCAATCGAAACCGCATCTAATGTTAATCGCATCTCATGCGCATTGAGTCACGTCGCAACCCATGCGCATTGCATCGCTTATAATCCAATTTTATGTGCATCGTAGCGCATGTGCATTGAGTCTCATCTTGTCACATGCGCATGCCACCGCTCGAAATCGCATCTTATGTGCATCCCTAAGCATGCGCATTGAATCACATCGCATCACATGCGCGTGGCATCGCTTGAAGTCGCATCTTATGTGCATCACATCGTAGGCGCATTGAGTCAAATCGCGCCAAATGTGCACGGCATCGCTTGATATCGCATCTTATGTGCATCGCATCCCATGCGCATTGAGTCACATCGCGTCACATGTTCATGGCATCGCTTGATATCGCATCTTTTGTGCACCGCACCGCATGCGTATTAAGTCACATAGCGTCACATGCGCATGGCATCGCTGGATATCGCATCTTTTCTGCATCGCATCGCATGCGCATTAAGTCACATCGCGTCACATGCGCGTGACATCGCTTGATATCGCATCTTCTGTGCATCTCATCGCATGTGCATTGGGCCACATCGCATTACATGCGCATGGCATCGCTTGATATCGCACCTTATGTGCACCGCATCGCTTGCGCATTGAATCGCATCGCATTACATGCGCATGGCGTCGCTTGATATCGCATCTTATGCGCATCGCATCGCTTGCGCATTGAGTAACAGCGCGTCACATGCGCATGGCATCGCTTGATATCGCATCTTATGTGCATCGCATCGCATGCGCATTGAGTCACGTCGCATCACATGCGCATGGCATCGCTCGCAATCGAATCTTATGTGCATCGCATCGCATGCGCATTGAGTCACGTCGCATCACATGCGCATGTCATCGCTTGAAGTCGCCTCTTATGTGCATCGCATCGCATGCACATTGAGTCACATCGCATCACATGCGCATGGCATGGCTGGCAATCGAATCTTATGTGCATCGCATCGCATGCGCATTGTGTCACGTCGCATCACATGCGCATGGCATCGCTCGCAATCGAGTCTTATGTGCATCGCATCGCATGCGCATTGAGTCACGTCGCATCACATGCGCATGTCATAGCCTGAAATCGCCTCATATGTGCATCGCATCGCATGCACATTGCGTCACGTCGCATCACATGCACATGGCATTGCTTGATATCGCATTTTATGTGCATCGCATCGCATGCGCTTTGAGTCAGATGGTGTCACATGCGCATGGCGTAGCTTGATATCGCATCTTTTTGCATCGCATCGCATGCGCATTGAATCGCATTGCATTACATGCGCATGGCATCGCTTGATATCTCATCTTATGTGCATCGCATCTCATGCGCATTGAGTCACATTGCGTCAAATGCTCATGGCATCGCTTGATATCGCATCTTTTGTGCATCGCACCGCATGCGTATTAAGTCACATCGCGTCACATGCGCATGGCATCGCTTGATATCGCATCTTTTGTGCATCGCATCGCATGCGCATTAAGTCACATCGCGTCACATGCGCCTGACATCGCTTGATATCGCATCTTATGCGCATCGCATCGCATGCGCATTGAATCGCATCGCATTACATGCGCATGGCATCGCTTGATATCGCATCTTATGCGCATCGCATCGCATGCGCATTGAGTAACAGCGCGTCACATGCGCATGGCATCGCTTGATATCGCATCTTTTGAGCATCGTATCGCATGCGCATTGAGTCACATCGCATTAGATGCGCATGGCATCGCTCGACATCGAATTTCATGTGCATCGCATCGCATGCGCATTTAGTCAAATCGCTTCACATGCTCATGGCATCGCTCGACTTCGCATTTTATGTGCATGGCATCGCATGCGCATATAATCGCATTGCACTACATGCGCATGGCATGGCTTTATATCGCATCTTATGTGCATCGCATCGCATGCGCACTGACCCACATCGCATCACATCCGCATGGCATTGCTTGATATCGCATCTTAAGTGCATCGCATCGCATGCGCATTGAGTGACATCGGGTCACATGCGCATGGCATCGCTTGATATCGCATCCTATGTGCATCGCATCGCATTTGCATTGAACCGCATCGCATTACAGGTGCATGGCATCGCTAGATATCGCATCGTATGTGCATCGCGTCGTGCGCAATGAGTCACGTCGCGTCACATCCGTAAGGCATCACTTGAGATCGCATCTTATGTGCATCGCATCGCACGCGTATTGAGTCACGCCGCATCACATGCGCTTGAAATCGCTTATAATCTAATTTTATGTGCAGCGCAACGAATGCGCATTGGGTCTCATCGTGTCACATGCGCATGTAATCGCTCGAAATCGCATCTTATGTGCATCGCATAGCGTGCGCATTGAATCACATCGCATCACATGCGCATGGCATCGCTTGATGTCGCTACTTATGTGCATCGCATCGTAGGCGCATTGAGTCAAATCGCGTCAAATGCGCACGGCATCGCTAGATATCGCATCTTATGTGCATCGCATGCGCATTGAGTAACATCGCGTCACATGCGCACGGCATCATTTGATATCGTATCTTATGTGCATCGCATCGCATGCGCATTGAGTCACATCGCGTCACATGGGTATGGCATAGCTTGATATCGCATCTTATGTGCATCGCGTCGCATGCGCATTGAGTCACGTCGCGTGACATGCGCATGGCATCGCTCGACATCGCATCTTATGTGCATCGCATCGCATGCGGATTGAATCGCACCGCACTACATGCGTATGGCATCGCTTGATATCACATCTTATGTGTATCGCATCGCATGCGCATTGAGTCACATCGCATCACATGCGCATGGCTTCGCTCGACATCGCATCTTTTGAGCATCGCATCGGATGCGCATTGAGTCACATCGCGTCACATGGGTATGTCATCGTTTGATATCGCATGTTTTTGTGCATCACATCGCATGTGCATTGAGACACGTCGCATCACATGCTTATGGCATCACTTGATATCGCATCTTACGTGCAGCGCGTCGCATGCGAATTGAATCGCATCGCATTACATGCGCATGGCAACGCTTGATATCGCATTTTATGTGCATCGCGTCGCATGCGCATTGAGTCACGTCGCGTGACATGCGCATAGCATCGCTCGACATCGCATCTTATGTGCATCGCATCGCATGCGCATTGAATCGTACCGCATTACATGCGCATGGCTTCGTTCGACATCGCATCTTTTGAGCATCGCATCGCATGCGCATTGAGTCACATCGCGTAACATGGGTATGTCATCGTTTGATATCGCATGTTTTTGTGCATCACATCGCATGCGCATTGAGACACGTCGCATCACATGCTTATGGCGTCACTTGATATCGCATCTTACGTGCAGCGCATCGCATGCGAATTGAATCGCACCGCATTACATGCGCATGGCATCATTTGATATCGCATCTTATGTGCAAGGCATTGCATGCGCATTGAGTCACATTGCATCACATGCGCATGGCATCGCTTGATATGGCATCGTATGTGCATCGCTTCGCAGGCGCATTGAGTGACGTCGCGTCACATCCGCATGGCACCAATCGAAACCGCATCTTGTGTTAATCGCATCGCATGCGCATTGAGTCACGTCGCTACACATGCGCACTGCATCGCTTATAATCTAATTTTATGTGCATCGTAGCGTATGTGCATTGGGTCTCCTCATGTCACATGCGCATGGCATCGCTCGAAATCGCATCTTATGTGCATCGCTAAGCATCCGCATTGAATCACATCGCATCACATGCGCGTGGCATCGCTTGATATGGCATCTCATGTGCATCGCATTGCATGCGCTTTGTGTCACATCGCGTCACATGCGCATGGCATCGCTTGATATCGCCTTTTTTGTGCACCTCATCGCATGCGTATTGAGTCAAATCGCATCACCTGCGCATGCCATCGCTTGATATCCTATCTTATGTGCATCGCATCGCATGCGCATTGAGTCACATCGCATGGCATCGCTCGACATCGCATCTTATGTGCATCGCATCGCATGCGCATTGAGTCACATCGGGTCCCATGCGCATTGCATCGCTCGATATCGCATCTTATGTTCATCGCATGCGCATTGAGTGACATCGCGTCACATGCACATCGGTTCGCTTGATATCGCATCTTATGTGCATTGAGTCACATCGCATTACATGCGCATGGCCTCGCTCAATATCTCATCTTATGTGCACCGCATCGCATGCGCATTGAATGGCATCGCATTACATGCGCATGGCATCGCTTGATATCGCATCTCATGTTCATCGCATCGCATTCGCATTGAGGCACATCGCATCACATGCGCATGGCATTGCTCGACATTACATCATATGTGCATCGCATAGCCTGCGCATTGAGTAACTTCGCGACATGTGCGCATGTTATCACATTTTGTGTGTATCGCATCGTATGCGCATTGAGTCACAAGTCGTCACATGCGCATGGCATCGCTTGATATGGCATCTTATGTTGCTCGCATCGCATGCGCATTGAGTCACGTCGCATCACATGCGCATGGCATCTCTCGCAATCGAATCTTATGTGCATCGCATCGCATGCGCATTGAGTCACGTCGCATCACATGCGCATGTCATCGCTTGAAGTCGCCTCTTATGTGCATCGCATCGCATGCAAATTGAGTCACATCGCATCACATGCGCAAGGCATGGCTGGCAATCGAATCTTATGTGCATCGCATCGCATGCGCATTGTGTCACGTCGCATCACATGCGCATGGCATCGCTCGCAATCGAGTCTTATGTGCATCGCATCGCATGCGCATTGAGTCACGTCGCATCACATGCGCATGTCATAGCCTGAAATCGCCTCTTATGTGCATCGCATCGCATGCACATTGCGTCACGTCGCATCACATGCACATGGCATTGCTTGATATCGCATTTTATGTGCATCGCATCGCATGCGCTTTGAGTCAGTTGGTGTCACATGCGCATGGCGTAGCTTGATGTCGCATCTTTTTGCATCGCATCGCATGCGCATTGAATCGCATTGCATTACATGCGCATGGCATCGCTTGATATCTCATCTTATGTGCATCGCATCTCATGCGCATTAAGTCACATCGCGTCACATGCGCATGTCATCGCTTGATATCGCATCTTTTGTGCATCGCATCGCATGCGCATTGAGTTACATTGCATCACATGCGCATGGCATCGCTTGATATCGCACCTTATGTGCACCGCATCGCATGCGCATTGAATCGCATCGCATTACATGCGCATGGCATCGCTTGATATCGCATCTTATGCGCATCGCATCGCACGCGCATTGAGTAACAGCGCGTCACATGCGCATGGCATCGCTTGATATCGCATCTTATGTGCATCGCATCGTATGCGCATTGAGTCACATCGCGTCACATGCGCATGGCATCCCTTGATATCGCATCTTATGTGCATCGCGTCGCATGCGCATTGAGTCACATCGCGTCACATGCTAATGACATCGCTCGATATCGCATCTTTTGAGCATCGCATCGCATGCGCATTGAGTCACATCGCCTCTCATGGGTATGTCATCGCTTGATATCGCATTTTTTTGTGCAACGCCTCGCATGCGCATTGAGTCACGTCGCATCACATGAGCATGGCATCGCTTGATATCGCATCTTATGTGCATCGCATCGCATGTGCATTGAATCGCATCGCATTACAGGTGCATGGCATCCCTAGATATCGCATCGTATGTGCATCGCGTCACATGCGCAATGAGTCACGTCGAGTCACATCCGTAAGACATCACTTGAGATCGCATCTTAAGTGCGTCGCATCGCACGCGCATTGAGTCACGCCGCATCACATGCGCTTGGCATCGCTTATAATCTAATTTTAGGTGCATCACAACGCATGCGCATTGGGTCTCATCGTGTCACAAGCGCATGTAATCGCTCGAAATCGCATCTTATGTGCATCGCATCGCGTGCGCATTGAATCACATCGCGTCACATGCGCGTCACATCGCTTGATATCGCAACTTATATGCATCGCATCGCATGCGCATTAAGCCACATAGCGTAACATGGGCATGGCATCGCTTGATATCGCATCGTATGTGCATCGCTCCGCAGGGGCATTGAGTGACGTCGCGTCGCATCCGCATGGCACCAATCGAAACCGCATCTAATGTTAATCGCATCTCATGCGCATTGAGTCACGTCGCAACCCATGCGCATTGCATCGCTTATAATCCAATTTTATGTGCATCGTAGCGCATGTGCATTGAGTCTCATCTTGTCACATGCGCATGCCACCGCTCGAAATCGCATCTTATGTGCATCCCTAAGCATGCGCATTGAATCACATCGCATCACATGCGCGTGGCATCGCTTGAAGTCGCATCTTATGTGCATCACATCGTAGGCGCATTGAGTCAAATCGCGCCAAATGTGCACGGCATCGCTTGATATCGCATCTTATGTGCATCGCATCCCATGCGCATTGAGTCACATCGCGTCACATGTTCATGGCATCGCTTGATATCGCATCTTTTGTGCACCGCACCGCATGCGTATTAAGTCACATAGCGTCACATGCGCATGGCATCGCTGGATATCGCATCTTTTCTGCATCGCATCGCATGCGCATTAAGTCACATCGCGTCACATGCGCGTGACATCGCTTGATATCGCATCTTCTGTGCATCTCATCGCATGTGCATTGGGCCACATCGCATTACATGCGCATGGCATCGCTTGATATCGCACCTTATGTGCACCGCATCGCTTGCGCATTGAATCGCATCGCATTACATGCGCATGGCGTCGCTTGATATCGCATCTTATGCGCATCGCATCGCTTGCGCATTGAGTAACAGCGCGTCACATGCGCATGGCATCGCTTGATATCGCATCTTATGTGCATCGCATCGCATGCGCATTGAGTCACGTCGCATCACATGCGCATGGCATCGCTCGCAATCGAATCTTATGTGCATCGCATCGCATGCGCATTGAGTCACGTCGCATCACATGCGCATGTCATCGCTTGAAGTCGCCTCTTATGTGCATCGCATCGCATGCACATTGAGTCACATCGCATCACATGCGCATGGCATGGCTGGCAATCGAATCTTATGTGCATCGCATCGCATGCGCATTGTGTCACGTCGCATCACATGCGCATGGCATCGCTCGCAATCGAGTCTTATGTGCATCGCATCGCATGCGCATTGAGTCACGTCGCATCACATGCGCATGTCATAGCCTGAAATCGCCTCATATGTGCATCGCATCGCATGCACATTGCGTCACGTCGCATCACATGCACATGGCACTGCTTGATATCGCATTTTATGTGCATCGCATCGCATGCGCTTTGAGTCAGATGGTGTCACATGCGCATGGCGTAGCTTGATATCGCATCTTTTTGCATCGCATCGCATGCGCATTGAATCGCATTGCATTACATGCGCATGGCATCGCTTGATATCTCATCTTATGTGCATCGCATCTCATGCGCATTGAGTCACATTGCGTCAAATGCTCATGGCATCGCTTGATATCGCATCTTTTGTGCATCGCACCGCATGCGTATTAAGTCACATCGCGTCACATGCGCATGGCATCGCTTGGTATCGCATCTTTTGTGCATCGCATCGCATGCGCATTAAGTCACATCGCGTCACATGCGCCTGACATCGCTTGATATCGCATCTTATGCGCATCGCATCGCATGCGCATTGAATCGCATCGCATTACATGCGCATGGCATCGCTTGATATCGCATCTTATGCGCATCGCATCGCATGCGCATTGAGTAACAGCGCGTCACATGCGCATGGCATCGCTTGATATCGCATCTTTTGAGCATCGTATCGCATGCGCATTGAGTCACATCGCATTAGATGCGCATGGCATCGCTCGACATCGAATTTCATGTGCATCGCATCGCATGCGCATTTAGTCAAATCGCTTCACATGCTCATGGCATCGCTCGACTTCGCATTTTATGTGCATGGCATCGCATGCGCATATAATCGCATTGCACTACATGCGCATGGCATGGCTTTATATCGCATCTTATGTGCATCGCATCGCATGCGCACTGACCCACATCGCATCACATCCGCATGGCATTGCTTGATATCGCATCTTAAGTGCATCGCATCGCATGCGCATTGAGTGACATCGGGTCACATGCGCATGGCATCGCTTGATATCGCATCCTATGTGCATCGCATCGCATTTGCATTGAACCGCATCGCATTACAGGTGCATGGCATCGCTAGATATCGCATCGTATGTGCATCGCGTCGTGCGCAATGAGTCACGTCGCGTCACATCCGTAAGGCATCACTTGAGATCGCATCTTATGTGCATCGCATCGCACGCGTATTGAGTCACGCCGCATCACATGCGCTTGAAATCGCTTATAATCTAATTTTATGTGCAGCGCAACGAATGCGCATTGGGTCTCATCGTGTCACATGCGCATGTAATCGCTCGAAATCGCATCTTATGTGCATCGCATAGCGTGCGCATTGAATCACATCGCATCACATGCGCATGGCATCGCTTGATGTCGCTACTTATGTGCATCGCATCGTAGGCGCATTGAGTCAAATCGCGTCAAATGCGCACGGCATCGCTAGATATCGCATCTTATGTGCATCGCATGCGCATTGAGTAACATCGCGTCACATGCGCACGGCATCATTTGATATCGTATCTTATGTGCATCGCATCGCATGCGCATTGAGTCACATCGCGTCACATGGGTATGGCATAGCTTGATATCGCATCTTATGTGCATCGCGTCGCATGCGCATTGAGTCACGTCGCGTGACATGCGCATGGCATCGCTCGACATCGCATCTTATGTGCATCGCATCGCATGCGGATTGAATCGCACCGCACTACATGCGTATGGCATCGCTTGATATCACATCTTATGTGTATCGCATCGCATGCGCATTGAGTCACATCGCATCACATGCGCATGGCTTCGCTCGACATCGCATCTTTTGAGCATCGCATCGGATGCGCATTGAGTCACATCGCGTCACATGGGTATGTCATCGTTTGATATCGCATGTTTTTGTGCATCACATCGCATGTGCATTGAGACACGTCGCATCACATGCTTATGGCATCACTTGATATCGCATCTTACGTGCAGCGCGTCGCATGCGAATTGAATCGCATCGCATTACATGCGCATGGCAACGCTTGATATCGCATTTTATGTGCATCGCGTCGCATGCGCATTGAGTCACGTCGCGTGACATGCGCATAGCATCGCTCGACATCGCATCTTATGTGCATCGCATCGCATGCGCATTGAATCGTACCGCATTACATGCGCATGGCTTCGTTCGACATCGCATCTTTTGAGCATCGCATCGCATGCGCATTGAGTCACATCGCGTAACATGGGTATGTCATCGTTTGATATCGCATGTTTTTGTGCATCACATCGCATGCGCATTGAGACACGTCGCATCACATGCTTATGGCGTCACTTGATATCGCATCTTACGTGCAGCGCATCGCATGCGAATTGAATCGCACCGCATTACATGCGCATGGCATCATTTGATATCGCATCTTATGTGCAAGGCATTGCATGCGCATTGAGTCACATTGCATCACATGCGCATGGCATCGCTTGATATGGCATCGTATGTGCATCGCTTCGCAGGCGCATTGAGTGACGTCGCGTCACATCCGCATGGCACCAATCGAAACCGCATCTTGTGTTAATCGCATCGCATGCGCATTGAGTCACGTCGCAACACATGCGCACTGCATCGCTTATAATCTAATTTTATGTGCATCGTAGCGTATGTGCATTGGGTCTCCTCATGTCACATGCGCATGGCATCGCTCGAAATCGCATCTTATGTGCATCGCTAAGCATCCGCATTGAATCACATCGCATCACATGCGCGTGGCATCGCTTGATATCGCATCTTATGTGCATCGCATCCCATGCGCATTGAGCAACATCGCGTTACATGCCCACGGCATCACTTGATATCGCATCTTCTGTGCATCGCATCGCATGTGCATTGGGCCACATCGCATTACATGCGCATGGCATCGCTTAATATCGCACCTTATGTGCACCGCATCGCATGCGCATTGAATCGCATCGCATTACATGCGCATGGCATCGCTTGATATCGCATCTTATGCGCATCGCATCGCACGCGCATTGAGTAACAGCGCGTCACATGCGCATGGCATCGCTTGATATCGCATCTTATGTGCATCGCATCGCATGCGCATTGAGTCACGTCTCATGACATGCGCATGGCATCGCTCGACATCGCATTTATGTGCACGGCATCGCATGCGCATTGAATCGCACCGCACTACATGCGCATGGCTTCGCTCGACATCGGATCTTTTGAGCATCGAATTGCATGCGCATTGAGTCACATCGCGTAACATGGGTATGTCATCGTTTGATATCGCAACTTATATGCATGGCATCGCATGCGCATTAAGTCACATAGCGTAACACTTGCCACTTGAGCCACTTGCGTCAAGTGCGCATGGCATCGCTTGATATCGCATCTTATGTGCATCGCATGCGCATTGAGTCAGTTCGCGTCAGATGCGCATGGCATCTCTTGATATCGCATCTTATGTGGATAGCATCGAATGCGCATTGAGTAACATCGCGTCACATGCGGTCGGCATCGCTTTATATCGCATGTTATGTGCAGCGCATCGCATGCGTATTGAGTCACATCGCATCACATGCGCATGGCATCGCTCGACAGCGCATCTTATGTGCATCGCATTGCATGCTCATTGAAACGCATCCCATTACGTGCGCATGGCATCGCTTGATATCGCATCTTATGTGCATCGCATCGTATGCGCATTGAGTCACATCGCGTGACATGCGCATGGCATCGCTTGATATCGCATTTTATGTTCATCGCATCGCATGCGCATTGAGTCACGTCGCGCAACATGCGCATGGCATCGCTTAATATCGCATCTTATGTGCATCGCATCGCATGCGCATTGAGTCACATCGCGTCACATGCGAACGGCATCGCTTTAAATCGCATTTTATGTTCATTGCATCACATGCGCATTGAGTCACGTCGCGCAACTAGCGCATGGCATCGCTTAATATCGCATCTTATGTGCATCTAATCGCATGCGCATTGAGTCACTTCGCGTCACATGGGGATGGCATCGCTTGATATCCCACCTTATGCTCATCGCATTGCATGCGCATTGAGTCACATTGCGTCACATGCGCATGGCATCGCTTGATAGCGCATTTCATGTGCATCGCATCGCATGCGCATTGAGTCACATCGCAACACATGCGCATGGCATCGCTCGACATCGCATCTTATGTGCATCGCATCGCATGGGTATTGAGTATTATCGCTACACATGCGCATGGGATCGCTGGACATCGCATCTTATGTGCATCGCTTCGCATGCGTGTTGAGTCACATCGCATTAGATGCGCATGGCATCGCCCGACATCGCATCTTATGTGAATCGCGTCGCATGCGCATTGAGTCACATCGCATTAGATGCGCATGCCATCGCCCGACATCGCATCTTATGTGCACCGAATCGCATGCGCATTGAATCGCATCGCATTACATGCGCATGGCATCGCTTGATATCGCATCTTATGTGCATCACATCGCATGCGCATTGAGTCATTTCGCGTCACATGCGCTCGGCATCGCTTGATATCGCATCTTACGTGCATCGCATCGCTTGCGCATTTAGTCACATCGCGTCACATGCGAATGGCATCGCTTGAAGCGGTGGAGATCGTCTGCAGCTGCTTTGAAGAGCCCTCCAAGCTTTGGTAAAGCGAGAAACAGGGATTCCGAGCGAACTTCAGAAAACGCAGTGCGCAGACCGCCACTCGCGCTCTAAGTCGCCCGGGGATCACCGCTGCAACTCCCGCTTGCCGGCAGCTTCAACGACGCTACAAGACAGGTAACTATAAACAAGCAGGATAGACGAGGGATAGCACGACCACAGCCAACAGTCTCTGACTGGTACCAAGGCGCCTTAACCGGTTCAGGTCCTCTGCTAGCCACGCTTTTTAGCACTCGCTAGCTGCCTCTTTCTCTCCTTCTATCGCTATTTTCCTCTTTTTCTATTAGTTTTTAAGCTCCCCGGTTAGGCCCCCCTCTAGACTTTTACTCTCTTCTCTCTTCCTCTTCCTAGGTAAATCTTAAGCTAACTGCCCTTAAGGCACCTCACAGAGCTAGACCAAGTTGTAACCTTCCTGCTATCTGTCTTTTTAAAGACCGAAGCAGGCCAAATAAATAAGACTGTCCCTCATTTAAACACTTAACTAAACTCTCACTTCACACTCATTCAGGGAACCCCAGGTAATCGGAGACATGGGTAAAGTAGGCAAAACTCTCACTCTCTCTCCCTCGTCTCTCTCCAAACCAAATAAGCCGATCAGAGCAACCACACTTATCACCACCAAAACAAAAACACTCAAACACACCACCCCAACAACACCAAAAAGACCACACACACGCTCACATAAAAAGACTACACCACCACCACAAACAAACACAACAACCACATCAGATACAAACATGCCAACACTAAACACAAACACTGACAACACAAGCACACCTAGCACAAGCACACAAAACACAGACACACCAAAACAAACCACAAACACAAACACACCAAGCACACCAAACACGCCCAGTACACCAAGCACACTGAACATCTCAAGCACATCAAATACACCAATCACAGACACGCCAAAAACAAACACACCTAACACTGACACAGGAGACAAGCCACAACAAACACTGGAAGCTGACACAAACACAAACAACACAAAAACACCCACACATACACCAGACTCTGAAATCGTGCTTCCTACACCACCCCCTCCAGTACAATCACCCATCCAGGACACCTACGCTGACGTCACCACAAGGCCACCCACCCCCAAAACAAACAGCTACACGGAGTATAGGGCCAATCTCGCGCCTTTGTATCTCCACAAAAGCCAGGCAAATCACATACACACAATCACCAACAAATTTGACACAAAATACAAACCTACACACAAGTACACAATACACCGCGCAAATCGCTCCGGTGACTTAGCTCTAAAAATGTTCAGCCTGAGTGACTACCATAATATGGTGGAACACCTCAGGAATGAGGGCGCACAGTGTTATCTCCTCCAACACCCAGAAGCTAGAACAGTTAGGTTTGTCATAAAAGGTCTGTGCGCCCCGTTCACCGGAGAACACATAAAATCAGTACTGGCACAACAGAATTTTGAGGCCATTAGGGCAGTGCAAATGCACTCACTAGGCAGGAATAGACACCCCCTCCCAATGTTCCTAGTGGAAATGGAGGACACCCAGGAGAATAGGAAGATACTCGGCCTCAAATACTTGGCCCACTTTAGAGTCAGAGTAGAAGAGTACCACTCTGCTCCAGAGCCCAAGCAGTGCCGACGCTGCCAGCAGCTATGGCACTACTACAGAGAATGCCAGGCCCCCACACAAGTTTGCGCCAAATGCACAGGCCCCCACCCCTCCTACACCTGCAAAGTGCCCACAGAGGAACGCCTGTGCGCCCTCTGTGGCCAGAAAGGTCATGGAGCAACTTGGCGCGGTTGCCCCAAATACCTCTCTGCACTGGAACGCGCAAGGCCCAGGGCACAGCCAGGGAACCCCAAACCCAGGAATGAACAGACAAAATTACCCCAGGCTGGCCCGTCATCAGCAGAAGGGCAATGGTTTACTCAGGACCGCAGAGGCAGAACCCGCCCAGCCCCCGCCCCTTCTGCAGCAGTGACCAAGCAGGTCGCTCCTGCTCAAGTCACGGCACCCACAAAGCGACACTCCCCAACACAACACAAACACAACACACAACAAACCACAACGACACACAAAACCGCTCCCACACAAACAACCACACACCAGGCAACACACACAAAGGGACCAAGCTTTTTGGTCCCAAAGTCGCAAACCCCTCGCGATGCATTCGAAAATGGCCTTGCACTAGCCGACTTCCTCTTAAAGTTGGGCTACCCAAAACTGGAATTAGGCTGGAACTCGTTCCTCCAGCACGCAAAGTGGCTCCTGGAGCAAATAAACACCAACAGCGACCCACTTTTCCTCTTTGACCATGTCACGCATTTCCTGGGAATTCTCGCACAGTTCACTTGTTATGAGTAACACACCCACCGTAAATATCATATACTGGAATTGCAATAACCTCAAAAGGAAGCGCAAGGAGTTTACGGAATTCCTCCAAAGGAATTCAATCCAAATAGCGCTAATTAACGAAACCCACCTGGGACCTGTAGATCGCTTCTCAGTCCCAGGATACTCAGTATACCGAACAGATAGAAATAGAAGAGGCGGAGGGACAGCCGTAGTTATTCAAAATTCAGTACAACACCACCAGGCGTTTGTCCCCCAACTAAACCGAATAGAAGCTACCGCGGTTAGTGTAAAGCTTCTTAATACCGAAGTTGCATTTATTGCGGTATATAATCCACCCTGCGATATTGACACGGACGACATCGATACACTATTGCGTATGGCCCAAAAAGTAGTAATAGCAGGGGACTTGAACGCGAAACATTTCCTCTGGAATTGCGTAGCTGCAAACAAGGCGGGCAATAAACTACTAGCATACATCAACAGACACAACATACTTCTAACAGGCCCTGAAGAGCCGACATTCATACCAAGAGTACATACACACAGACCAGATATACTAGACATTGCTCTCCTCAAGGGCATTACACACAACACAAATACACACGTAATTAACGAATTAAACTCAGATCACCTCCCAGTGTTACTAGAAATTGAAGCCCCAATCACTTTTAAATCGGAACCTCCAAGACCCAATTACAGACAAGCAGACTGGGAGTCCTTCGAAAACACACTACAAAACATTATACACGATCACACAATCGAGACACATGAAAAACAAGACGAAGCTATTGAGCATATCGTAGAATCAATTAAGCTCGCTACCGAACAACACATTCCAATCAGATATCCTATAACTTCTACACAAAGATTTCCACGCGACACTAGACAAGCCATTCAGGACAGAAATCGCGCGAGGCGTAAATGGCAAAAATCGCGTAACTTAATAGACCGTAATGCGTACACGGAACTAAGCATTCAAGCAAGCGAACGAATACGAGAATACACAACAAATCAGTGGCACGATGTGTTAAGTAACATCAACCCACAAAACAATACAATCTGGAAAATAGCCAGAAACCTAACGCGTACGTACACACATGTCCCTCCCCTCCACACGCCTAACGGAATAGCGGAAACTCCCCGAGCCAAAGCTGAAGCATTTGCAGACACCCTAGAGGCGACATTTGAACCGAATGCCTTTCCGTCAGACCAAGCATTTGTGGACGAAACGGAAGCAATGGTCGTGAATATCGGTAGAACACCAACGCATAATAAGACGCGAAAAACGAATGCGGGTGAGATCAAATGGATCATTAAACACCTGCCCTCTAGGAATATCCAGGGCCAGACCAAATTCCAAATATAGTACTAAAACATCTGCCAGCCAAAGCACTGAAGCACTGGCAGATATATTTAACTATACAATTGAAAAAGGCAGATTCCCTCCACAGTGGAAAGAGGCCAAAATTCTCATGTTCCCTAAACCGAGAAAGAGCCAATCACAGCCTGAAAATTATAGGCCAATCAGCCTCCTCAGCACTATGAGCAAGGTTTTAGAGAAAATAATACTCAAAAGACTTACGAACCACATAATAAAAAATAACTTAGTAATTAACGAACAATTCGGATTCCGGGCACAACACTCGACAACACTACAACTATTGCGAATGACGGAATCCATCACGCGAGGATTCAATGAAAACCGATCCACAGGGGCCATCTTCTTGGATATTGAACGGGCCTTCGATCGCGTGTGGCACGCTGGTCTACTCAGAAAGCTCATATCACTGGAATTCGCGGACTCTATGATAGCCATAATAAAGGACTATCTATCTCACCGAACGTTCCGCACGGCAGTCGAAACAGAGACATCAACGCGACGGCCAATCAGGGCAGGGGTCCCACAAGGAAGTTTATTGGGGCCCACCCTCTTTAATATTTACATAAATGATTTACCAGAGACGATAAGAGTAGACCGATATCTATATGCGGATGACACAGAGCTTGTCACACAATCAACCATGCCAAGGATTATACGCACCAGGCTACAAAATGCTCTAAATGATTTAGAGCCATGGCTCACGAAATGGCGCATAAAGGTAAACACCAGAAAAAGCCAGGCAATTGTATTCACCAAGCGAATTAAGCACCGTCATGGTAAACACGGCCTTCAGCCATTAACGCTTGGACAAGAGCCAATCCAATGGAACAGCAAAACCATCACCTACTTAGGTGTAACAATGGACCAGGGCCTTACGTGGAAACAGCACGTAGACACAGTAAGAGCCAAAGCCAATGCACAACTCAATAAGCTATACCCAATAATCAACACAAACAGTACTCTAAAGTAAGAGATGGGCACTACACTTTATAAAACACTAATAAGGCCCATCCTAACATACGCTGCACCCGTATGGGGACATGCAGCTAAAACACACATAAAGAGACTGCAAACGATGCAGAATAGAGTACTCCGAATAATCGCGAGATTACCCGAAGTAGCTCCAACGCTCCAATTACACGAGGAGCTAAAAGTACATTCCATTGAACAGTTCATAAAAAGGCTCACCTGTAACTTACTTGATAAGAAAAACAAAAACCACAACGAACTAATTCAAAACCTAGGAAATTATGATATAACGCACGACAAACATGCAAGGCCACTATCTCTATTCCAGGTAACTATTGGTCTCGGGGAGCCAGATGTTGACATGCAACAATATCTGGACAACCTAGTTAACTACCCCGATGTTATCCATATGTGAACTGTGCATCACTCTCACTCTCTCTCTCTCACACACACATTCATACCTACAGTTTCTTTTCAGATAACCCTCAAGTCCTTATTTATAAGGCGGACCCAGGGGGATGAGGGCCCCCTCGGGAGTGGCACTGGTTCGCACCTGTATTTCAGGCAGACTGCCCGCCAAGTGTGCACTCCAGACGAACAGGCGATACAACGGACATGCACTCACCCAATTGACGATGCCGGATGGTATATCAACAACCTTAATTATGAATTACAGACGAAGCCATACGGGGGAACGTAACAATTATAATTACACTAGATTGACGACGCCACAAGCGCACAAATTACCACTAACCTAAGAGACTAATTGTACGCACTTCCTTTGTTCTTAGTGTATGTACATGTATATTAAGATTGTTTCAGGGATCCAGCATGCAGGGTATCGACACGCTCCCAGACTTCTGAGGCGCACGTACAGACGCGGCGTATTCACGCCAAGATTCTAGCACCCTGATTCCTGACAGCAATCACAAATGACTCCTACCAAAGCATCCATGACTCCGCTAGGGGGCAAGCTGGGCTTCGGTCAAGCTCGTCTCCAAGCTCCTAACCTTCTCCGTCTGGTTACGCAATGCGAACCAGCTGAATCTTCACCACTGAATGCGCGGGTGCTACAGGCGGTACCGCAGCAGGCTTTCACCTTCCTAATCCGGTGGATGGGTTTTTTTAGTGGGTATGGCCATCTTCAATGGCGACTCCCACAGTACCATGGGGTCTCGTAACAAGATTTTTCCCCTCCACCTAAAAAAAAAAAAAAAAAAACTTGAAATCGCATCTTATGTGCATCGCATCGCATGCGCATTGAGTCACACCGCATCACATGCGCATGACATCGCTTGATATCGCATCTTATGTGCATCGCATGCGCATTGAGTCACGTCGCATCAAACGCCCATGGCAATGCTCGATATCGCATCTTATGTGCATCGGATCGCTTGAGAATTGACTCACATCGCGTCACACGCGAATGGCATCGTTTGAGATCGCATCTTATGTGCATCGCATCGCAAGTGGATTGAGTCACTAGCGTCACATGCGCATGGCATCGGTTGATATCGCATCTTATGTGCATCGCTACACATTCGCATTGAGTCACTTCGCGTCACAAGCGCACGCCATCGCTTGATATCGCACCTTATGTGCATCGCATCGATGCGCATTGAGTCAGATCGCGTCACATGCGCTCGGCATCGCTTGATATCGCATCTTTTGTGTATCGCATCGCATGCGCATTGAGTCACATCGAATCACATGTGCATGACATCGCTTGATATCGCATCTTATGTGCATCGCATGCGCATTGAGTCACATCGCGTCACATGCGGTCGGCATCGCTCGACATCGCATCTTATATTAATCGCATCGCAGTGAATCGCATCGCATCACACGCGAATGGCATCGCTCGACATCGCATCTTATGTGCATTGCCTCGCATTCGCATTGAAGCGAACCGCATGCGCATTGAATCGCATCGCATCACATGCGCATAGCATCGCTCGACAACGGATCTTATGTGCATCGCATCGCATGCGCATTGAGTCACGTCGCGTCACATGCGCATGCCATCGCTTGATATCGCATCTTATGTGCATCGCATCGCATGCGCATTGAGCCACGTCGCGTCACATGCGCATGGCATCGTTTGAAATCGCATCTTATGTGCATCGCATCGCATGCGCATTGAGTCTCGTCGCCTCACATGCGCATGTCATCGCTTGATATCGCATCTTATGTTCATCGCATCCCATCGCATGCGCATTGAGTCACGTCGCGTCACATGCGCATGGCATCGCTTGATATCGCATCTTATGTTCATCGCATCGCAAGCGCATTGAGTCACGTCGCATCACACGCGCATGGCATCGCTTGATATCGCATGTTCTGTGCATCGGATCGCTTGAGAATTGAGTCACATCGCGTCACACGCGAATGGCATCGTTTGAGATCGCATCTTATGTGCATCGCATCGCAAGTGGATTGAGTCACTTGCGTCACATGCGCATGGCATCGGTTGATGTCCCATCTTATGTGCATCGCATCGATGCGCATTGAGACAGATCGCGTCACATGTGCTCGGCATCGCTTGATATCGCATCTTATGCGCATCGCATCGCGTGGGTATTGAGTCACATCGCAACAAATGCGCATGGAATTGCTGGACATCGCATCTTATGTGCATTGAATCGGATCGCAATACATGCGCATGGCATCGCTCGACTTAGCATCTTAAGTGTATCGCATCGCATGCACATTGAGTCACATCAAGTCACATGTGCATGGCATCGCTAGACATCGCATCTTATGTGCATCGCATCGTATGCGCATTGAGTGTAAAACATGGAGGGCATCCTGGATACGTTGTACAATAGGGTGGGTATTGTACAACTGACAAAGGCTCTGCAGTATACTAAGGGAATCGCTCGAAATCAGGCAGTCACCTAATTTACGACGGCGAACATACAAAACGGCTCGATAAATTGCATAAAGCTCTGCAGTAAAAATGGAAGTGCTATTTGGAAAACCGAATGTAGATGGTTCGGTTCCACAAACATAAGCACATTCAACACCGTTGGTGTTCTTTGATCCATCGGTGTAAATATATCGACGGTCAGAGTAGCCTGACAAAAATTCTAAGAAACACGTGCGGATACTTGAAATCGGCATCGTGGACTTCTGGTGTACGGTCATCCCAAGATCTACATGGGGCGTACCAGATAGCCAAGGGGGGTAAAGTCTCTCGCCCTTGGCGAACATCACAGGCAGTTCCACTCCAAGCTTCACTAGGAGCTCTTGGAAACGGAACCCCGCAGGCTTTAGACTAAGGGAGCTATTTCTATACCGTTCTCTTAGCGTGGTGGTGAAAAAAGAAGCGAACGTTGGGTGCTTAGGCATACATCTAAGCGCACAGCCATAATTTGCCAAGAGAATCTCACGCCGATATTGCAGAGGAGGTTCTGCGGACTCGGCGTAAAGGCTCACCACTGGGCTTGTTGGAAAAGCTCCTGTTGCAATGCGGATGCCCCTATTATGGACCACGTCTAATCTTCTCAGCACAGATGGTCGTGCTGACGAATAAACAATACACCCATAGTCTAGCTTGGATCGGACCAATGCTCGATATATTCGCAACAAAATTGTTCGATCCGCTCCCCACGATTTTCCATTCAGTACTCGCATAATATTTAGGGAACGGTCACATCTCGCTCTTAGCTGTGCAATATGCGACGACCAACTAAGCTTCCTGTCCAAGATCAAACCCAGGAAGCGCGTCTCTTCTGCGAAGGGAAGTTCATCTGGACCAAATCGGAGCGAAGGTGGTAATCGTCTCCTCCGGCGCCAGAAATTAACGCAGATTGTCTTCTCAGTTGAGAAACGGAAGCCGTTTTTCACGCTCCATTCTCTAAGGTTGTCCAAACATTGCTGCAGGCGCCGTTGTAAGAACGCCGTGCGCTGAGAAGTGCAATAGACAGCGAAGTCGTCGACGAATAGGCATGACGAAACTCCAGGTGGAACACATTTCCAGATGGAGTTAATTGCTATAGCAAAGAGCGTGACACTTAGCACCGAACCCTGAGGTACTCCCTCCTCCTGAACAAAAGAATTAGAAAAACCGAGCCGACCCTTACTCGGAAAACGCGGTCCTTCATAAACTCCTGAATGAAAAGTGGTAGGCGTCCACGTATGTTCCAGGCATACAGCGAACGTAGCATCCCTGCTCGCCAGCACGTATCATAAGCCTTCTCAAGATCGAAAAATATGCCAACGGTTTGACAGTTCTTTATAAAGCCGTCCATTATCTGTGTCGATATTGACACAAGATGGTCAACAGTTGAACGGCGTCGTCGAAAACCACACTGGATATTAGTCAGTAGGTTACGACTTTCTAACCACCATACCAATCTTCCATTGATCATGCGTTCCATCACCTTGCAAACGCAACTGGTGAGGGAAATAGGACGATAGCTGGAGGGAAGATGACGGTCCTTTCCAGCCTTCAAGATGGGAATAACGGTGGCCTCCCGCCAATTTTCTGGGAGTATACTGTCAACCCAAACACGATTATAGACCTCGAGCAGGAATGCCTTACCTTCAAGAGAGAGCCGTTGTAACATTTGTACATGAATACCGTCCGGTCCTGGTGCTGAACATCGCGAAGATTTCAGGGAATGCTCCAGCTCTGCCATGGTGAAAAGGCGATTGTAATCTTCTACGTTTCTAGAACGAAACGAGAAGCCTTGAGATTCCACCTGAGTTTTAATTGGAAGGAACTCAGGGGAGTAGTTTTCCGAGCTAGACACTTGTGCGAAAGCACTGCCAAAGGTATTGGCCACTTCAAATGAATCAACAACAGCTCCTGTGGCTGTTTTTAGTCCCGCTATTGGTATTTGGGTGGTTTTAGCTGCAACACGCCTTAATCTATCCCACACAACCGAGGAAGGTGTGAGTCGGTTAAATGAAGCTACAAATTTGCTCCATGATGACTTTTTGCTATCCTTAATGACTTGTCTGGACCTGGCGCGCATTTTCTTGTATTCGATCAGGTTTTCCAAAGTAGGGTGACGTTGGAAAACCCTAAGTGCACGCCTTCGAGCACGAATGGCATTCCGACATTCTACCGTCCACCAGGGGACGGGAAATCGACGGGGGTGTGTAGTCGACCGCGGAATCGATTGTTCAGCAGCAGAGAGAATCGTCTCCGTGAGTTGCTGCGCCAAATTATTCACTGAGTCATACTCGTTGTAGGTAAAGACAGCCAGCTGGGTGTAAAGGTTCCAGTTGGCATGGTCCAAACGCCATCTGGGCATACGAGTGGAAAGTGTATGTTGCGTCAAGAGACTAATAAGACATGGGAAGTGGTCACTAGAGTGTAAATCAGAGATGACATTCCATTGTAAGGAGACTGCCAACTGAGGTGAACAAACTGCAAGGTCAAGATGCGAGAAACTATTGTGAGAGTCCGAAATGAATGTAGGCTCTCCAGTGTTGAGGAGAGCTAGGTTGTGACTGTCCAAAAAATCGGAAATGAGTGTACCTCTCGCACAAGCGCGACTTGAACCCCAAAGTGGGTGGTGCGCATTGAAGTCTCCCACCAACAGAAACGGTGTTGGCAACTGGGAAACTAGATCTTCTAAATCAATGTGCGAGAAGTCATGGGACGGAGGCAAATATATATTACAGATGGTGAAATGGATGTCTGGCAGTATAATCCTTATTGCAACTGATTGGATATCAGACTGTATTGGTACAGATTGCATATATATGTCATCTCTCACAAGTATCATAGCGCCGCCATGTGCCGGTACACCCTCATCTGGTATAACATCACACCGTACTGGGGTGTATCGCCTTAGATGGAAAGCGTCTCGAGGACGCAGCTTTAGTCTCTTGCAAACATGCGACCAGAGGTTCGTTTTCTTTGAGCAACAGCTCAAGTTCTGGCCTTTGATATCGCATCTTATGTTCATCATATCGCAAGCGCATTGAGTCACGTCGCATCACACGCGCATGGCATCTCTTAATATCGCATGTTGTGTGCATCGCATCGCTTGAGAATTGAGTCACATCGCGTCACACGCGAATGGCATCGCTTGAAATCGCATCTTATGTGCATCGCATCGCAAGTGGGTTGAGTCACATCGCGTCACACGCGAATGGCATCGCTTGATATCGCATCTTATGTGCAACGCATCGCATTCGCATTGAGTCACTTCGCGTCACATGCGCATGGCATCGCTTGATATCGCAACTTATGTGCATCGCATCGATGCGCATTGAGTCAGATCGCGTCACATGCCCTCGGCATCGCTTGATATCGCATCTTATGTGTATCGCATCGCATGCGCATTAAGTCACATCGTATCACATCCGCATGACATCGCTTGATATCGCATCTTATGTGCATCGCATGCACATTGAGTCACTTCGCGTCACATGCGCATGGCATCTGCTGATATCGCATCTTATGTGTATCGCATCGCCTGCGCATTAAGTCACATCGTATCACATGCGCATGACATCGCTTAATATCGCATCTTATGTGCATCGCATGCGCATTGAGTCACTTCGCGTCACATGCGCATGGCATCTGTTGATATCGCATCTTATGTGCATCGCATCGAATGCGCATTGAGTCACATCGCGTCACATGCGGTCGGCATCGCTTGATATCGCATGTTATGTGCATCGCATCACATGCGTATTGAGTGACATCGCCTCACATGCGCATGGCATCGCTCGACATCGCATCTTATGTGCATCGCATTGCATGCGCATTGAGAAACATCGCTTCGATGCGCATGGCATCGCTTGATAATGCATTTTATGTTCATCGCATCGAATGCGCATTGAGTCACGTCGCATCACACGCGCATGGCACCTCTTGATATCGTATCTTATGTGCATCGCATCGAATGCGCATTGAGTCACATCGCGTCACATGCGGTCTGCATCGCTTGATATCGCATCTTATGTGCATCGCATGCGCATTGAGTCACTTCGCGTCACATGCGCATGGCATCTGTTGATATCGCATCTTATGTGTATCGCATCGCATGCGCATTAAGTCACATCGTATCACATGCGCATGACATCGCTTGATATCGCATCTTATGTGCATCGCATGCGCATTGAGTCACTTCGCGTCACATGCGCATGGCATCTGTTGATATCGCATCTTATGTGCATCGCATCGAATGCGCATTGAGTCACATCGCGTCACATGCGCATGGCATCTCTTGATATCGCATCTTATGTGCATCGCATCGAATGCGCATTGAGTCACATCGCGTCACATGCGGTCGGCATCGCTTGATATCGCATGTTATGTGCATCGCATCACATGCGTATTGAGTGACATCGCATCACATGCGCATGGCTTCGCTTGATAACGCATCTTATGTTAATCGCATCGAATGTGCATTGAGTCACGTCGCATCACACGCGCATGGCATCTCTTGATATCGTATCCTATGTGCATCGCATCGATTGCGCATTGAGTCACATCGCGTCACATGTGGTCTGCATCGCTTGATATCGCATGTTATGTGGATCGCATCGCATGAGTATTGAGTCACATCCCATCACATGCGCATGGCATCGCTCGACATCGCATTGAATGCGCATTGAGTCACATCGCTTCACATGCGCATGGCATCGCTTGATAACTTATTTTATGTTCATCGCATCGCATGCGCATTGAGTCACGTCGCATCACACGCACATGGCATCGCTTGGTATCGCATCTTATGTGCGTCGCATCGCGAGCACATTGAGTCACACGCGTCACATGCGCATGGCATCGCTTGATATCGCATGTTATGTGCATCGCATCGCATGCGCATTCAGTCACATCGCGTCACATGCGCATTGCATCGCTTGATATCGCATCTTATGTTCATCGCATGGCATGCGCATTGAGTCGCATTGCGTCACATGCGCAAGGCATCTCTTCATAGCGCATTTTGTGTGCATGGCATCGCATGCGCATTGAGTCAAATCGCAACACATGCGCATGGTATCGCTCGACATCGCATCTTATGTGCATCGCATCGCGTGGGTATTGAGTCACATCGCAACACATGCGCATGGCATCGCTGGACATCGCAACTTATGTGCATCACGTCGCATGCACATTGCGTCACATCGCATTAGATGGGCATGGCATCGCCCGACATCGCATCTTATGTGCACCGAATCGCATGCGCATTGAATCGCATCGCATTACATGCGCAAGGCATCGCTTGATAACGCATCTTATGTGCATTACATCGAATGCGCATTGAGTCACTAAGCGTCACATGCGCTCGGCATCGCTTGAAAAGCCATCTTACCTGCTCCGCATCGCTTGCGCCTTGAGTCACATCGCGTCGTATGCAAATGGCTTCGATCGACATCGCACTTTATGTGCATCGCCTCGCATGCGCATTGAGTCACCTCGCGTCACAGGCGCATGGCATCTGTTGATATCGCATCTTTGGTGTATCGCATCGCATGCGCATTAAGTCACATCGTATCACATGCGCATGACATCGCTTGATATTGCATCTTATGTGCATCGCATGCGCATTGAGTCACTTCGCGTCACATGCGCATGGCATCTGTTGATATCGCATCTTATGTGCATCGCATCGAATGCGCATTGAGTCACATCGCGTCACATGCGGTCGGCATCGCTTGATATCGCATGTTATGTGCATCGCATCAGATGCGTATTGAGTGACATCGCCTCACATGCGCATGGCATCGCTCGACATCGCAACTTATGTGCATCGCATTGCATGCGCATTGAGAAACATCGCTTCACATGCGCATGGCATCGCTTGATAATGCATTTTATGTTCATCGCATCGAATGCGCATTGAGTCACGTCGCATCACACGCGCATGGCACCTCTTGATATCGTATCTTATGTGCATCGCATCGAATGCGCATTGAGTCACATCGCGTCACATGCGGTCTGCATCGCTTGATATCGCATGTTATGTAGATCGCATCGCATGCGTATTGAGTCACATCGCATGGCATCGCTCGACATCGCATTGCATGCGCATTGAGACACATCGCTTCACATGCGCATGCATCTCTTGATATCGCATCTTGTGTGCATCGCATCGAATGCGCATTGAGTCACATCGCGTCACATGCGGTCGGCATCGCTTGATATCGCATGTTATGTGCATCGCATCACATGCGTATTGAGTGACATCGCATCACATGCGCATGGCTTCGCTTGATAACGCATCTTATGTTAATCGCATCGAATGTGCATTGAGTCACGTCGCATCACACGCGCATGGCATCTCTTGATATCGCATCTTATGTGCATCGCATCGAATGCGCATTGAGTCACATCGCGTCACATCCCGTCACATGTGGTCTGCATCGCTTGATATCGCATGTTATGTGGATCGCATCGCATGCGTATTGAGTCACATCCCATCACATGCGCATGGCATCGCTCGACATCGCATTGAATGCGCATTGAGTCACATCGCTTCACATGCGCATGGCATCGCTTGATAACTTATTTTATGTTCATCGCATAGCATGCGCATTGAGTCACGTCGCGTCACATGCGCATTGCATCGCTTGATATCGCATCTTATGTTCATCGCATGGCATGCGCATTGAGTCGCATTGCGTCACATGCGCAAGGCATCTCTTGATAGCGCATTTTGTGTGCATGGCATCGCATGCGCATTGAGTCAAATCGCAACACATGCGCATGGTATCGCTCGACATCGCATCTTATGTGCATCGCATCGCGTGGGTATTGAGTCACATCGCAACACATGCGCATGGCATCGCTGGACATCGCAACTTATGTGCATCACGTCGCATGCACATTGCGTCACATCGCATTAGATGGGCATGGAATCGCCCGACATCGCATCTTATGTGCACCGAATCGCATGCGCATTGAATCGCATCGCATTACATGCGCATGGCATCGCTTGATAACGCATTTTATGTGCATTACATCGAATGCGCATTGAGTCACTAAGCGTCACATGCGCTCGGCATCGCTTGATAAGGCATCTTACATGGATCGCATCGCTTGCGCCTTGAGTCACATCGCGTCGTATGCAAATGGCTTCGCTCGACATCGCACTTTATGTGCATCGCCTCGCATGCGCATTGAGTCACATCGTGTCACATGCGCGTGGCATCGCTCGACATCGCATCTTATATGCATCGCATCGCATCGAAATGCATCGCATCACACGCGCATGGCATCGCTCGAAATCGCATCTTATGTGAATTGCATCGCATGCGTATTGAGTCACATCGCATCACATGCCCATGGCATCGCTTGATATCGCATCTTATGTGCATCGCATGCGCATTGGGTCACTTCGCGTCACATGCGCATGGCATCGCTTGATGTCGCATCTTATGTGCATCGCATCGAATGCGCATTGACGCACATCGCGTCACATGCGCTCGGCATCGCTTGATATCGCATGATATGTGCATCGCATCGCATGTGCATTGAGTCACATTGAATCACATGCGCATGGCATCGCTTAGTATCTTATCTTATGTGCATCGCATCGTATGCACATTGAGTCACATCGCAACACATGCGCATGGCATCGCTTGATATCGCATCTTATGTGCATCGCATCGCATGCGTAATAGTTCACATCGCAATAGATGCGCATGGCATCGCCCGATATCGCATCCTATGTGCACCGAATCGCAGGCGCATTGAATCGCATCGCATTACATTCGCATGGCATCGCTTGATATCGCATCTTGTGTGCATCGCATGCGCATTGGGTCACTTCGCGTCACATCCGCATGGCATCGCTTGATATCGCATCTTATGTGCATCGCATCGAATGCGCATTGACGCACATCGCGTCACATGCGCATGGGATCGCTTGATATCGCATCTTATGTGCATCGCACCGCATGCGCATTGAGCCACATCGTATCACATGTGCATGGCATCGCTTGACATCGCATTTTATTTGCATCGGATCGTATGCGCATTGAATCGGATCACATTACAGGTGCATGGCATCGCTTGATATAGCATCACATGTGCATCGCATCGCGTGCGCATTGAGTCATGACGCGTCACATTCGAATGGCATCGCTTGATATCGCATCTTATCTGCATCGCATCGCAAGCGCATTGAGTCACGTTGCGTCACATTCAAATGGCATCCCTTGATATCGCATCTTATGTTCATCGCATCGCATGCGCATTGAGTTACGTCGTGCCACATGCGCATGGCGTCGCTTGATATCGCATCACATGTTCATCGCATCCTATGCGCATTGAGCCACGGTTCGTCACATGCGCATGGCGTCGCTGGACATCGCATCTTATGTGCATCACGTCGCATGCACATTGCGTCACATCGCATTAGATGGGCATGGCATCGCCCGACATCGCATCTTATGTGCACCGAATCGCATGCGCATTGAATCGCATCGCATTACATGCGCATGGCATCGCTTGATAACGCATCTTATGTGCATTACATCGAATGCGCATTGACTCACTATGCGTCACATGCGCTCGGCATCGCTTGATAAGGCATCTTACCTGCATCGCATCGCTTGCGCCTTGAGTCACATCGCGTCACATGCGAATGGCTTCGCTCGACATCGCACTTTATGTGCATCGCCTCGCATGGGCATTGAGTCACATCGCGTCACATGCGCATGGCACCGCACGATATCGCATCTTATGTGCATCGCATCGAATGCGCATTGAGTTACATCGCGTCACATGCCCATGGCGTCTCTTAATATCGCATCTTATGTTCTTCGCATGCGCATTGAGTCACACGCGTCACATGCGCATGGCATCGCTCGACATCGCATCTTATATGCATCGCATCGCATTGAAATGCATCGCATCACATGCGCATGGCATCGCTCGACATCGCATCTTATGTGCATCGCATCGAATGCGCATTGACGCACATCGCGTCACATGCGCTCGGCATCGCTTGATATCGCATGATATGTGCATCGCATCGCATGTGCATTGAGTCACATTGAATCACATGCGCATGGCATCGCTTAGTATCTTATCTTATGTGCATCGCATCGTATGCACATTGAGTCACATCGCATCACATGCGCATGGCATCGCTTGATATCGCATCTTATGTGCATCGCATCGCATGCGTATTAGGTCACATTGCAATAGATGCGCATGGCATCGCCCGATATCGCATCCTATGTGCACCGAATCGCATGCGCATTGAATCGCATCGCATTACATTCGCATGGCATTGCTTGATATCGCATCTTATGTGCATTGCATGCGCATTGGGTCACTTCGCGTCACATCCGCAAGGCATTGCTTGCTATCGCATCTTATGTGCATCTCATCGAATGCGCATTGACGCACATCGCGTCACATGCGCTCGGCATCGCTTGATATCGCATGATATGTGCATCACATCGCATGCGCATTGAGTCACTTCGCGTCACATGCGCATGGCATCGCTTGATATCGCAACTTATGTGCATCGCACCGCATGCGCATTGAGCCACATCGCATCACATGTGCATGGCATCGTTTGACATCGCATCTTATTTGCATCGGATCGTATGCGCATTGAATCGGATCGCATTACAGGTGCATGGCATCGCTTGATATAGCATCACATGTGCATCGCATCGCGTGCGCATTGAGTCACGTCGCGTCACATTCGAATGGCATCGCTTGATATCGCATCTTATGTGCATCGCATCGCATGCGCATTGAGTCACATTGCATCACAGGCGCATGGCATCGCTCGACATCGCATCTTTTATGCATCGCATCGCATGTGCATTGAATCGCATCGCATCACACGCGCATGGCACCCCTCGAGATCGCATCTTATGTGCATTGCAACGGATGCGCATTGAATCGCATCGCCCTACATGCGCATGGCATCGGTCGACATCGCATCTTATGTGGATCGCATCGCATGCGCATTGAGTTACGTCGCGTCACATGCGCATGGCATTGCTTGATATCGCTTCTTATGTGCATCGCGTCGAATGCGCATTGAGTCACGTCGCCTCACAAGCCCATGGCGTCGCCTTATATCGCATCTTATGTGCATGGTATCATATGCACATTGAGTCACATCGCGTCACATGTGCATGGCATCGCTTGATATCGCATCTTATGTCCATCGCATCGCATGCGCATTGAGTCACATCGCATTACATACGCATAGCATCGCTCGACATCGCATCTTATGTGCACCGCATCGTATGCGCATTGAGCCACATGGCATTACATGCGCATGGCAGCGCTCGACATCGCATCTTATGTGCATCGCATGCGCATTGAATTGCATCGCATAGCATCGCTCGACATCGCATCTTATGTGCATCGCATCGTATGCGCATTGAGTCACGTATCGTCACATACGCATGGCATCGCTTGATATCGCATCTTATGTGCATCGCATCGCATGCGCATTGAGTCACGTCGCCTCACATGCGCATGGCATCGCTCGACATCGCATCTTATGTGCATCGCATCGCATGCGCATTGAGTCACATCGCATCACATGCGCATGGCATCGTTCGACATCGCATCTTATGTGCATCGCATCGCATGCGCACTGAATCGCATCGCATCACATGCGCATGGCGCTGCTCGACATCGCATCTTATGTGCATCGCATCGTATGCACATTGAGTCACGTCGCGTCACATGCGCATGGAATTGCTTGATATCGCTTCTTATGTGCATCGCGTCGAATGCGCATTGAGTCACGTCGCCTCACAAGCCCATGGCGTCGCTTTATATCGCATCTTATGTGCATGGTATCGTATGCACATTGACTCACATCGCGTCACATGTGCATGGCATCGCTTGATATCGCATCTTATGTCCATCGCATCGCATGCGCATTGAGTCACATCGCATTACATACGCATAGCATCGCTCGAAATCGCATCTTATGTGCACCGCATCGCATGCGCATTGAGCCACATGGCATTACATGCGCATGGCAGCGCTCGACATCGCATCTCATGTGCATAGCATCGCATGCGCTTTGAGTCACGTCGCGGCACATGCGCATGGCATCACTTGATATCGCATCTTATGTGCATCACATCGCATGCACATTGAGTCACATCGCGTTACATGCGCATGTCATCGCTCGACATCGCGTCTTATGTGCATCGCATTGCATGCGCATTGAATCGCATCGCATTACGTGCGCATGGCATCGGTTGATATGGATATCTTAGGTGCATCGCATCGCATGCGCATTCAGTCACGTGGCATCACATGCGCATGGCATCGCTTGATATCGTATCTTATGTGCATCGCATCGGATATGCATTGAGTCACATCGCGTCACATGCGCATTGCATCGCTTTATATCGCACCTTATGTGCATAGCATCGCATGTGCATTGAGTCACATCACGTCACATGCGCATGGCATCGCTTGATATCGCATTTTATATGCATCGCATAGCATGCGCGTTGAGTCACATCGCAACACATGCGCATGGCATCGCTCGACATCGCATGTTATGTGCGTCGCGTCGCATGCGCATTGAGTCACATCGCAACACATGCGCACGGCATCACTCGACATCGGATTTTATGTTCATCGCATCGCATGCGCATTGAGTCACGTCGCATCACACGCGCATGGCATCGCTTGATATCACATCTTATGTGCGTCGCATCGCATGCGCATTGAGTCACATTGCATCACACGCGCATGGCATCGCTCGACATCGCATCTTATATGCATCGCATGTGCATTGCATCGCATCGCAATACACGCGCATGGCACCGCTCGACATCGCATCTTATGTGCATTGCAACGGATACGCATTGAATCGCATCGCATTACATGCGCATGGCATCGGTCGACATCGCATCTTATGTGCATCGCATCGAATGCGCATTGAGTCACGTCGCGTCACATGCGCATGGCATTGCTTGATAGCGCATCATATGTGCATCGCGTCGAATGCGCATTGAGTCACGTCGCCTCACAAGCGCATGGCGTCGCTTGATATCACATCTTATGTGCATTGAATCGTATGCAGATTGAGTCACATCGCGTCACATGTGCATGGCATCGCTTTATATCGGATCTTATGTGCATCGCATCGCATGCGCATTGAGTCACGTCGCCTCACATGCGCATGGCATGGCTCGACATCGCATCTTATGTGCATCGCATCGCATGCGCATTGAGTCACATCGCATCACATGCTCATGGCATCGTTCGATATCGCATCTTATGTGCATCGCATCACATGCGCATGGCATTTTTTTTTATTGAGATTTATTTGGACTAGCCCCTCCTCCGCCAGCCCAGGTGACGATCATCGGAAAGGGATCTACATCGCCTCCCCTACCATGCACTATCTACGCTACAGCGAAGGGTAGGAGAAGTGGTAAGTGGTGTCCGGTACCGCCGAAGCAAACCGAATGTTAGTGGGTGATTTCTAGATAGGCACCTGCGTCCAAGAGAGTATGCAGGCAGAGTGGGGATTAGGTACTGATCTTGACCGGAGCCCAGATCAGGGACCTATTGTTAGTAGTGGTACTTCATGCTCATGCAGAAGGAGCGGTTTTGAGGTGTCATGCTTATATGTTATTGTGGGTACTTATCTGAGTCTTGTGGCTTCAACTGGAGTGGGAGTTGACTTCGTGATTCCTCAGCTGGTCGCTGTTGGTCCTGAAACACACAGTGTCTGGGGGGGAGCATGTACAGAGGGAGATTCGTTGGGACACAATCTATATTTATTCATATTAACACTTTGTACAAATCATATGTTAATGCTTATTTCTAAGTTCTGGCAATGCTACAGCTGGTCGCTGCTGGTCCTGTAACAAACAAGTGGGGACAACATATACATAGGGAGGGGGTTGTCTACGTGCTACAGAATATATCTGTTTATATGTATTTTAAATGTTTAACATGTATATATTATTTTTTTTATTATAATTATTTTTTTTATTCTTTTTTTATTTTTTCGTTTTCTTTTTATTACTTTTTTTTTTGTTTTCTTTTTCCTAAGGTAATTATTCCGTTCAAGTCCTTCTATTTTGCCAGGTCATCATTGTGTTGGGGGTCACCCGAGACCCCCCGGTCCGCCCAGGGAGGGGATGTCATTCTTCCCGGGACTTGCGGGCAACTATGGTGGGACTAAGTTATTAAGGTACTGTCTGATGGCTTCGTCGTCGTCTGTACTGTGCCTGTTCAGGGGGATGGTCCTGTCAAACAGCGATAGTGGTCTTTTATGTTTATCTGCGGAGTGATCGTAATTGCCTAGTGTGCTTATGGCCGCGTTGTGACTTGTTGTTGCTTGCTTGTACATGTTTGCTGCGAGCTTTTTAATAAACTGCTCTAATGTGTGCATTTTCGTGTCCTCGTGGAGTATGTCCAATGGGGCCGACCTGGGCACTTTTGTAATTATTCTTAGAGCTCTGTTTTGCATTAGTTGCAATTTCTTGATATGAGTCTTAGCGCAGTGGCCCCATGCGGGTGCTGCGTAAGTCATGACTGGCCTAATTAGGCTCTTGTATAGGGTCAGCCCCATTTGCTTGCTTAGTGCACTTTTTCGATTTAGAATGGGATATATTGCGCCAAGTTGCTGGTTTGCTTTTCTCCTCACGTTGGTGGTGTGTTCGTTGAATGTGAGCTTGGAGTCCAGCGTAACTCCGAGGTACTTTGCTGTATTTTTCCAGATTATTCTTTCTCCGAATAGCATGATATTTGGCGCTTTGTTTGCGTGGGAGTGTTTTTTGGTGAAGAATACGGCTTGTGATTTGGCTGTGTTTACTTTTATTCTCCATTTTTTCAGCCATGGTTCTAGGACTGTTAGCGCGTTCTGCAGTCTGCGGCCTATCGCGGCGGGCCGCCATGACTGGTCTGCAATTGCAGTGTCGTCCGCGTAGATGGAGAGTTTTTTATCCGGGGTTTTGGGTATGTCGTTTATATATATATTGAACAGCGTGGGCCCCAGTAAACTACCTTGTGGGACCCCGGCCATAATTTCTCGCGCCTGGGTGCTTTTGCCTTGGAGAGTTACCGTAAAAGTTCTACCGGTAAGGTAGTGCGCGATCAGTTTGACCATGAGGTCTGGGAAATTCAGATCTTTCAGCTTGCGTATTAGGCCTGCATGGTACACAGTATCGAAGGCACGTTCCACATCTAGGAATATTACCGCTGTTGATTTGTTTTGGTTGAAACCCCTTGTTATATACTCTATTTTTCGGGTTAATTGCAGCGTTGTGGAATGATTTGCACGAAACCCAAATTGTTCCTCTATTATAATGTTATTCTTTTTAATATGTGAGCTCATGCGTTTCTGTAGCATTTTTTCCGCTACCTTGCTCACCGTTTTTAGCAGGCTAATTGGCCTATAGTTGGTTGGTTCAGCTCTGTCTTTGTCTGGTTTCGGGAACATAAGCACATTTGCTTGTTTCCAGCATGTAGGGTAGTATCCCTGTTGCAGGCAGTAATTGCATATGTCGCTTAGGAGCTGTAGCGCTTTGGTCGTGAGGTGTTTTAGTACCAAATTTGGTATTTGGTCTGGCCCTGGAGCTTTGTGGTCTTGAAGGTGTTTTATTATCCACCTCAGCTCTCCTGGGTTGGTTTTCCTGCACCTGTTATGTGCTAGGTTGGCAAGCGTGTCTTTCATTTCGCTCTCCAGAAGGGAGTAAAGTTGTATGCCTTGCTGACCGTCATTGGGTGTGCAAGTTCTTTTAAGGGTGTCGGCCAGCACGTTGGCCTTTCCCTCGTCGCTTTCAGCGTAGTTATTTGTGCCCGATTGCTTGAGTGGTGGGATGTTTATTGGTTCTCTTTTTAAAGCCCTTACTAGCTGCCATACCTTATGATTGCCGGGCTGTAGCCGGGCTAGTGTTTGGTCCCATTGATCTTGGGCCTGGGCATTTATACGCGTTTTTATTGCACTGTTTAGTGTTGCCATGTTTACTTTGTGGACTAGGTTTCTGGTTCGCTGCCATCTTCGCCTCTCATGGTCTCTTTCGTGGATGAGAACCATCAGATCCGGCGGGTACGTAATTACGTGTTTCGCCGGTGGTTTTGGTGGCACTGCAATATGAATTGCAGCTTGGATGGCCTCCTCAAGCAGTTCAGCGGCGCGGTCCACCGCTTGATGGCTCGTCAGGGCTACAGGGAGCTCTAGAACTCTGTCTAGGTGTATGGCAAACTTTTCCCAGTTGGCCCTGTTGTAGTTTAATCGTATTGGAGGAGGTTGAAAGATTGGTGGCGCTTCGATGTCTATTTGGACCGCAAAGTGGTCTGAGGCAAGTGCTTCTACCGTTTTCATGGTGTAGCAAAAATCTGTATTTTTAAAGAGGGGGATGTCCAGGGTGCAAGTTGCGTGATTTGGTTGTTGCGGTATGTACGTCGGTGTCCCTGGATGATCTATGATGTAGTCATTGTTCAACATATGGTTGAACAATGCTCTTCCTGCAGTATTTGCCGCTTCACAACCCCAAGCTTGGTGCTTAGCATTGAGGTCGCCTGCAGCCACGACTATATTGTCTATTTGTAGGATGATGTCTAAGTCTCTGAGGTTTAGGTTCGTTGGCGAGAAGTATATACTTGCCAGTGTGACTGTTCGGTTTTGTATGGTAAGGGAGATAGCCGTGGCTTCCGCTTCTCTTAGTGGTGGAACGTGTTTGTGTTTATGTGTTAGGTTTTCATGGACCACTATCGCTGTGCCTCCATGAGGTCTTCCGTCTTGTCTGTCATTTCGGTATATTTTGTAGCCTGGGATGCGGAATCTTGCTTTTGGTGTTAATAGTGTCTCGTTTAGTAATGCTACTGTTATGTTGTGTTGATATAAGTATTGTTTGAGCTCGTTAAGGTGTCGCCGCGCCCCCTGATGTTCCAGTATGTTATTTTATGTGTAGTTGTTTGTTCATTGTCTGTTGCGTGTGCTATGATTCTGATTAGTATGTAGGGTGTCTTTCGCTCTTTTTTTTTTTCTTTTTCTCTCTGGTTTTGTGTTTCTCCTTTGGCCCTTTACTTATTGCTTGTGGTTGGCTTTAGTGGATACATAATGCATTAGTTTTTTCAACTAGTTCATTGAAGCCCTCTATAAAACAAAGCATGTGCATTTGTCTGTCTTCCTCAGTCTTCCAGGCGTTGTCTCTGGAAAAGGCCGCGTATGCTTCCATTAGTGTTTCGTACCCTCTCATGTATACTCCGTTACCTAGGAGTAGTAGTGTCATTTTGGCGTTTGGCTGGAGGTTCAGCGCAGGTTGCCCGCCTTTATTTATTTTGAAGTGTAGTGGTCTGTTTGGATAATGCTTTCTTGTCAATCTCGCGTTTTGTGCTTTGATGTCTTCTGGGCGCTTGGAGTTTTGTGGGTTTTCCGCCGCTTGCGCTACTGTGTCGGTCTCTGTTTGAGTGCTCGCAGACCGCTTGTTAGTTTGTGCGTTTCTTTCAATGGGTGCGCGGGTTTTTCTCCTATCTTGCCTGTCCACTGGGGGGACATTTTGATAGTAACCGCTTCTTTGTTGAAAAATTGCTTGCGCGTTTGGTGGAGGTGCATGGGCCTCTGGTCCATCATACCTGCGTTCTGTAGCAGTTGGATGGTTACCTCTTGTGATATGCGCGAAGGAGCCCCTGTCTTGGGAGTAAATGCCACGGAGATGCGGTGGGATGACACGCCCTGTTGCTTGGGGGGGGGGGGGGGGGTATGCCAGGTTTAGGAAAATTGGGCATCCCCTCCATCTTGCCCCGTGCTCCGAAGAGTTGCAGAGCGCGCATCTCCTATGTTCACTGCGGCACTGGCTCACATGGTGGCCGCCTGCACAGCGAGAGCATATTTGTGGTGCTTCACAGTTTTTGGTAAGATGGTGGAATCGTAGACATCTTCCGCATTGCGGGAAACCACTGGGGTTGCGATAGTCCTACACTTTTATCTTGCAGTGGAACAGTTCGGGTATTCTTTTGATGGCTTCAGAGCATTCTTTGTTTGGCTGTTCCACTAGAAAGATCGGTATGTAAGTTCTAGTTCTTTTTGAGAACAGCCTAGATACTTTAATTGGCTCCAGCCCCAGCGCCTCAAGTTCTCGTTTGAGTTCTGCTGGGTCTTCACTAGGGTGTAAGCCTTTAATGACCACCTTGTAAGTTCTCTGGGCAATTGGTGTTGTGATGTGGAATGGCACTTTATTATTTTTGCAATAGCGTACAAAGTTGTTGTAATCCTGCAATGTTTGAATTTGGAAATTATGGTACCCATCTCTATACGCTCCTTGGTACGTGTTTGGCCTGTATATTTTGTCAAATTCTCCCGTGAGCGAGGCTAAGCTTCTAGGGCATTAGTCTGCTACAAACACTCTCGGGATATTGTGCCTTTCGTTTGCAAGGTATCCATTTGTGGTGTTATTATTGTTAGTGTGCTCTGCTTCAGTTGCTTGTGTGGCCGTTATCCCTCTAGATGTGCTCGCTATAGGTTCAGGGGGTACTGCAGTTTCTGTTGCATTTGTGCACGCTGCCGTTTCTGTGGGCGCGGCCGTGTCTGTGGTTGTTATGGTTGGGGTCATGCTCGCTACCGTTTCTGAAGGTGCGGCTGTGTCTGGTTCTGTGGTGGTTAGGCTAGTGCTCGCTACCGTTTCTTGAGGTGCGGCGTCGTTTTCTTCCGTCCCTGGTGTCTGCTCAGGCGGTGGTGTCTTCTCTTTTTTGTTTTTTGTCTTTGTACGAGAGGGTGAGCGGTACGTGCCGCCTCGAGTCTGTCCAACCATTTTTTTTTTGTTTTCCTTGTTCTTTAGCTGGTTTTTTTTTTTTTTTTTTTTTTTTTTTTTTTTTTTTAAAGGGTTTGTGAGATTTTACTGTGTTTGTATGTGGTGATGTGAAGTTAGAATGTGCGTCTGAGTGTGTTTATATAAGGGGGAGTGTTATTATTATAGAAGGCCTAACAGGGGGACCTAGCCGGGGGTTTAGAACTAGCTACAACAGAGGAAAGATAGTGATAGTCGTAGAAGAAAAGAGGCAGATAGCGAGCGCTCAGAGGCGCAGCTGGCAGTGGGCCGAACCCGTTAAGGCGCCTTGAAAACCAGTCTATAAGACTGTTGGCTTTGACCGTGCCAGCCTACTCGTCTAAGCTGCAGTTATGCTTACCGTGATGCTACAGTGCATCATGTTGCTGCAGTCTCAGCAAAATTATGGAAACAAATTGTGGAAATGGAAAGAGTATACATTGGTTTTCAAGCAGTTAGTGTAAAGAACTATGTTTCTGTACCACAGTGCTTGAATTGTTATAATTATGGACATGTGGCAAAATCATGCAGAGAGGAAAGGAAAACGTGTGGAAATTGTGGAGAATATGATCACCAGAGGAAGGATTGTCAAAAGTCAGCGCAAAATATTTGTGTTCCCTGCACAAGAAGAAAGGAGACCTGTGGAGGAAAAGGAAATTGTTCAACATACAATATGATGTTGGAAAGAACAATTTCTAGAATCGATTATGGATAATAAAGCTTCAAAGTATCCCTTAGCAGTAAAAAAGAACAGAAATACTCCATGTAGGATAAGGAGAAATATTAAAAGAGTAATAGAATATAAAAAAAGAAAAGATAATTTAAGTGATAAAAATTGTAAAGTAGAAGAAGAGATAGAAATAGAAAAAAGTGTATTAAATAAGAATGTTAGGGAGAATTATAAAGAGGAAGAATTGAGAAATATAATATGTGTCGAGGCTATAGTACATAATGAACCAAAACAAAGTAGGTTAAATAATATAGATAATAAAGAAAAGATAAATCAAAGGATTCCGAAATTTATAAATTGTGAGAAAAAAGAAGTTCTAATACATCAAGATGTAATAGAATATGATAATATATGTATAGAGCATGAGGAAAAAGAGAATGTAAATTTAGTAGTTGAACAAGGAAGTGAGAAAAGTAAGGAAAAGAAAAGTGAAAATGAAAATGTTAAGGAAATTTATCAAAATTTTGAGCTAATGTTAAAATTAAGTAGACTTGAAGAACCTAAAACATTGATGGCAGCCTTAAGACTTGTTGTGCGAAAATTATATGAAAATGGAGATAAAATTACTTTTACGATCCCAAATGCTATAGATAAAATGGAATTAAGAACAAAAAAATTACCAACCAATGCAGAGGATCTAAAAGATTTATTAGAGAAAGCTTTTGAAAGAAGAGGAGAAATTTTGAACCTGGAAGAACTGTATAATGATTTCGTATTATGCTATGGAAGGGTGGTATTTGATTCGTCAGCAAATTGGCCTTATTGCTACGTGCAGACCAGACATCCGGGGACAATTAGAAAAATGAAACAAGTAAAAGAAAAGCCAAAGGAAATTATAATTATTAATAAACAGACTGATACAGTATTTAAACCAAAACCAATATCTTGTAAAATAAATACTAAACAAATTCCGAGAAGAATTAACAAATCAGATAATGTGATAGGATCTTGTATATCGGCCATTAACACAAGTAATAAGATAAATTTAAATCAGAAGAATAAAGTAACCCAAGTGAGGAAACCCATAACAAAACGAAATTTTTTTAACCATAATATGGCAAAGGAAGTGGATGAAAATAGACAAAATTTTGCTAAATTAAGAACAAATGTTTTTAGCGGATTAAGTTTTAAAAATTTATCATGGAAATAAATTTGAGAATAGCTCAGATAAATGGGCAAAGAAGCAAATTAGTTATGGGGGAAATTAGAACATTAATAGAAGAATTAAAATTGGATATAATCTGCATTCAGGAACCGTATGTTGTAAATTCTTATATTCCTTTTATGCCCTTGAGAATTTGGAAGGAAGCCAAAGTTGTGATCTTAAGTAAAGGAGCAGATAAAGACAGAACACAACCAAAATCTTTTAGACCAGTATGCTTGTTAAACTCTTTAGGCAAAATATTTGAACAATTAATTTATAAAAGGATGATGGAATTTAGAATAATGATAGGGATGAATATGAAACAATTTGGATTCAGGAAAGGATATTCAACTGAGGATGCTATTTTAAAAGTACAAGATATTGTGTTAAAAAGCTCAAAAAATTATGTAATTGGAATATCTGTGGATATATCTGGTGCTTTTGATAATTTATGGTGGCCGTATTTTTTTGGCATCTTAAGAGAGAAGGAATATCCAGGTACCATATATAATTTATTAAAAGATTATTGTCTAAATAGAGAAGCATACATTGGAGGCTCAAATTACGACACTAGGAAGCAAATTACTAAAGGCTGTCCTCAGGGTTCTATTTTGGGGCCCCTTTTTTGGGATATTTTGTCAGAAAGTCTCTTGGAACAATTGGAAAATGATGGAAATGTTTTAGATATAATTGCGTATGCTGATGATATTGTGATAATGGTGGATGGGCAAAGCAGAAGGGAATTGGAAATTAAAGCGAAGGAAGTTACTGCAAAATTATCAAATTGGTGTGAAATAACCAAATTAAAAATTGCACCAAATAAATCAAATTATTTGCTCTTAAAAGGAAACTTAAAAAGGGATCCAACAATAAAAATTAATAATCAAAATATTCGAAGAGTAAAAGAAGTTAGATATTTGGGGATAATGTTGGATGAAAAATTTAATTTCAGAAAACATACAGATTATATTAGGCAGAAATCTGAGAAAATAATGTTAAAATTGGCAAGAATTACAAAATTAAATTTTGTACTTCCCTTACAGACCATACAAATTTATCACAATACAAACTTTGCCTCAATTATTACTTATGCTGCAGCAGTTTGGGCGGAAAAAATGGATAATGTGCAAATTAAAAGGCTGCTAAGAAGAACCCAAAGAAAGATCTTATTAAGGCTAACAGGAGCAGTAAATACAACACCCACAATGGCACTGTTAGTCTCTACAGCAATATGGCCCATTGATCTATTGGTAAAATTAAAGGGAGCAAAATTCCGGCTAAAGAAAGGAAATTTAGAAAAGGTTTATAAAATTAGTGGTGTAAGAACAGATAAAATTTGGGAAGTAAAAAATGCTTTGAAAAATAAATGGCAAAATGAATGGTCGGAATGTGCTGTAGGTAGAAGAGTTTATGGATTTTTCCAGAATATTAGAGAAAGATTAAAATTAAATTTCATTCAACCAACAAAAGGATTCATTCATTATATAACTGGACATGGACCATATAAAACATATTGGAAAAAAATTAAAAAAACGAATTCTGATATATGTAATATCTGTCAAGTACAAGATAACCCGGAGCATGCGATCTTTGAATGTGAAAGGTATGAAACTATGAATGTAGAAGAAAGGCATCAATTAGGAGGATATTATATAAATGATATAATTAGAAATCCAAATTTAATTGAAAAACTACAGTTTTTAACCAATTATGTTAGTAAAAAAGCTTGGGAAACTGAAAACATCGAGGTAGAATGGATTGAAAATGAACAAATTGAAATAGATGAGATAAGAAGATCTTCTAGATTACGAGACAGGCAGAGAAGAGGAAATGTAGCAATAGAAGGCATCGAAGAAGAAGGAGGAGTAGGCCAACAAGAGAACAGATAGAAATTGAACAATAAATAGAGAGAAATGATTTAAATCAAGTAAATAGAAGAAGATATTTTGTGGTCTTAATGGGTAGGCAAGAATGGGCAGAAAGAAGAAGGATAATATCAAGAAGAAGAAAGGGAGAAGCATATGCCGACTATCGTAGGAGACTGCAAGAGGAATGAGGCGGAAGTAATGTGTGAGAGAAGTTTGCTGTTGCAGGAGAAGGAGGAGTCCAGCCAGGGGAAGATGGAGGCCGTTGCTAGGCAACTGAGCAGCGGGCGGGTTGCAGAGAATAAAAAGTAAATTTGTATTGTGTATAGTGTAATAAAATTTCATAAAAGTTAACTATTTGGATATGTATTCATAAGAAATGTATGTTTTTAGAAAGAGGTGAAAATCTAGATTATTAAAAAGATTAATTATCTAAATCTATCTTTAGGTGACATTTTATTTTTCTTTAAAGTTAGTATAATTATATTCCGAAAGTAGATAAATATGTTTATATAAATTTTTAGTTCATATTTAAATAAACTTATTTATACAAATATAAATATAATTTTAATATATAGTGCTGGTTACCAGTATGGTATTTTGTATAGAAGATAGCTGGAAGTTTTTTTAACCAGTTGTCCAGTCGCTGGAAACCAGTGGCATAGATTTAGGTTTATTTAAATTAATGTTTTCTTTTTTAGAATAGTGTAGATGTCTTAGTTATTTTCTTGTTAGTAGAATTAGATTTGCTGGAAACCAGTAACTTTAGGTAGTTTTTATGTTTTTGTTGTAGTTTTCCTTTGTTTTGTAGTTAGAAATTCTGAAACATAAATTATATAATGATGATTGTATATAAATATTTTGGTTAAATAAATAGAAAATTTGAATAAATGCCCCGGTATAGTTGTCAAGGTGCCGGGGTATAATATTCAGATTTTATTTTATTTTATTTTATTTTATTTTATTTTATTTTATTTTATTTTATTTTATTTTATTTTATTTTATTTTATTTTATTTTATTTTATTTTATTTTATTTTATTTTATTTTATTTTATTTTATTTTATTTTATTTTATTTTATTTTATTTTATTTTATTTTATTTTATTTTATTTTATTTTATTTTATTTTATTTTATTTTATTTTATTTTATTTTATTTTATTTTATTTTATTTTATTTTATTTTATTTTATTTTATTTTATTTTATTTTATTTTATTTTATTTTATTTTATTTTATTTTATTTTATTTTATTTTATTTTATTTTATTTTATTTTATTTTATTTTATTTTATTTTATTTTATTTTATTTTATTTTATTTTATTTTATTTTTATTTTTATGCCCTTGAGATCAAGAGAAATATTATCTTCGAAAAATGCAATGGCAGCAATAGTAATTATTGATGAAAGTTTGGAAATAGTAAATATAGCACAGTTTTTGGATACGCATGTAAATTGTATTGAAATTATAAGCAGGCAAGGTAGTTTTATATTAGCAAACTATTATTTTCAATATAGTTGGGACATTGAACCTTTTTTAAATAAATTGCAAAATATTCAAAATAAATTTAGAGACAAAGAAATTATACATGTTTGCGATTGCAATGCAAAGTCTACATGGTGGTATAGTAAAAATCCCGACGAAAGAGGAGAGAAATTGGAAGAAATTATTTCGGAATTGAATTTATATGTAATGAATAAATCTGGAAATCCTCCAACATTTCAAAATAGAGCAGGGGCGGAGGAAAATATAGATATTACTTTAGCTTCTAGCAATGCGGAGAAAAAAATCATTAATTGGAGGGTCACACAAGGTCAAACAACAAGTGATCATAATTTGATTTATTTTGACTTTCTGCTGGAGAAGAAGATACTTCAAGAAGATGTAGAAATAAGATATAATTTTAAAAGGGCAAATTGGGAACAAATGAGGCAAGAGTTTAAAGAATTAGAATTACAATATACGGGATTATCAGTTGATTTTGATGCAAGAAACCTAACAGAAGCTATTAATCTAGCGGTATCAAGATCTGTTCCGAAATTAAAGATTTTTAATACTAAAGAGAAAATCTGGACAAATAAGTTACAGAAGCAAAGGTCAATAACCAGGAAATTGAGAAGAATTTATCAAAAATCGAACATATATATGGAAAGAGAAGAAAATTTGAGGAAATATAGGGAAGCCAAAAATAAATATAAATTATTATTAGAAGATACAAGAAAACAATACTGGGAGAAATTTGTTGAGGAAAATTTAAAAACGGATAACTGGGGACAACCATATAAAATCATCATGGACAAAATCAACAAACCGGAAATATTAACAACTTTAGATAAAGGAAATGGACAAATGACAGAAAGTGGGGAAGAATCGGTAAAATTACTGTTACATACGTTACTGCCAGATGATAATCAGGAAGAGGATAATGATATTCATGTGGCAAGAAGAAATCAGATGAATTTGCGGTATAAAGGAAGTGTTGTTTATCCATTTGATTTGATGGAAATAAAATTAATTCTTGAAAAATTGAAAAAGAAAAAGGCACCTGGTCCAGATGGTATTGTAAATGAAGTCTTATATAATCTACGGGAAGAAATTATTTTATTTTTGTATTTTTTATTTAATGACTGTTTAGTAAGAGGAAGATTTCCAAATATTTGGAAGGAAGCCAAAGTTGTGATCTTGAGTAAAGGAGCAGATAAAGACAGAACACAACCAAAATCTTTTAGACCAGTATGCTTGTTAAACTCTTTAGGCAAAATATTTGAACAATTAGTTTATAAAAGGATGATGGAATTTAGAATAATGATAGGGATGAATATGAAACAATTTGGATTCAGGAAAGGATATTCAACTGAGGATGCTATTTTAAAAGTACAAGATATTGTGTTAAAAAGCTCAAAAAATTATGTAATTGGAATATCTGTGGATATATCTGGTGCTTTTGATAATTTATGGTGGCCGTATTTTTTTGGCATCTTAAGAGAGAAGGAATATCCAGGTACCATATATAATTTATTAAAAGATTATTGTCTAAATAGAGAAGCATACATTGGAGGCTCAAATTACGACACTAGGAAGCAAATTACTAAAGGCTGTCCTCAGGGTTCTATTTTGGGGCCCCTTTTTTGGGATATTTTGTCAGAAAGTCTCTTGGAACAATTGGAAAATGATGGAAATGTTTTAGATATAATTGCGTATGCTGATGATATTGTGATAATGGTGGATGGGCAAAGCAGAAGGGAATTGGAAATTAAAGCGAAGGAAGTTACTGCAAAATTATCAAATTGGTGTGAAATAACCAAATTAAAAATTGCACCAAATAAATCAAATTATTTGCTCTTAAAAGGAAACTTAAAAAGGGATCCAACAATAAAAATTAATAATCAAGATATTCGAAGAGTAAAAGAAGTTAGATATTTGGGGATAATGTTGGATGAAAAATTTAATTTCAGAAAACATACAGATTATATTAGGCAGAAATCTGAGAAAATAATGTTAAAATTGGCAAGAATTACTAAACTAAATTTTGTACTTCCCTTACAGACCATACAAATTTATCACAATACAATCTTTGCCTCAATTATTACTTATGCTGCAGCAGTTTGGGCGGAAAGAATGGATAATGTGCAAATTAAAAGGCTGCTAAGAAGAACCCAAAGAAAGATCTTATTAAGGCTAACAGGAGCAGTAAATACTACACCGACAATGGCACTGTTAGTCTCTTCAGCAATATGGCCCATTGATCTATTGGTAAAATTAAAGGGAGCAAAATTCTGGCTAAAGAAAGGAAATTTAGAAAAGGTTTATAAAATTAGTGGTGTAAGAACAGATAAAATTTGGGAAGTAAAAAATGCTTTGAAAAATAAATGGCAAAATGAATGGTCGGAATGTGCTGCAGGTAGAAGAGTTTATGGATTTTTCCAGAATATTAGAGAAAGATTAAAATTAAATTTCATTCAACCAACAAAAGGATTCATTCATTATATAACTGGACATGGACCATATAAAACATATTGGAAAAAAATTAAAAAAACGAATTCTGATATATGTAATATCTGTCAAGTACAAGATAACCCGGAGCATGCGATCTTTGAATGTGAAAGGTATGAAACTATGAATGTAGAAGAAAGGCATCAATTAGGAGGATATTATATAAATGATATAATTAGAAATCCAAATATAATTGAAAAACTACAGTTTTTAACCAATTATGTTAGTAAAAAAGTGAGTGAGTGAGTGTATTGGGTTTAAGGGCCCGTCGACAACTTGGTCATTAGGGCCCCGTTAGTAAAAAAGCTTGGGAAACTGAAAACGTCGAGGTAGAATGGATTGAAAATGAACAAATTGAAATAGATGAGATAAGAAGATCTTCTAGATTACGAGACAGGCAGAGAAGAGGAAATGTAGCAATAGAAGGCATCGAAGAAGAAGGAGGAGTAGGCCAACAAAGAGAACAGATAGAAATTGAACACTAAATAGAGAGAAATGATTTAAATCAAGTAAATAGAAGAATATATTTTGTAGTCTTAACGGGTAGGCAAGAATGGGCAGAAAGAAGAAGGATAAGATCAAGAAGAAGAGAGGGAGAAGCATATGCCGACTATCGTAGGAGACTGCAAGAGGAATGAGGCGGAAGTAATGTGTGAGGGAAGTTTGCTGTTGCAGGAGAAGGAGGAGTCCAGCCAGGGGAAGATGGAGGCCGTTGCTAGGCAACTGAGCAGCGGGCGGGTTGCAGAGAATAAAAAGTAAATTTGTATTGTGTATAGTGTAATACAGTTTCATAAAAGTTAACTATTTGGATATGTATTCATAAGAAATGTATGTTTTAGAAAGAGGTGAAAATCTAGATTATTGAAAAGGTTAATTATCTAAATCTATCTTTAGGTGACATTTTATTTTCTTTAAAGTTAGTATAATTATATTCCGAAAGTAGATAAATATTTTTAAACAAATTTTAGTTCATATTTAAATGAACTTATTTATACAAATATAAATATAATTTTAATATATACTGCTGGTTACCAGTATGGTATTTTACATAGAAGATAGCTGGAAGTTTTTTTTTTTTTTTTTTTAACCAGTTGTCCAGTCGCTGGAAACCAGTGGCATAGATTTAGGTTTATTTAAATTAATGTTTTCTTTTTTAGAATAGTGTAGATGTCTTAGTTATTTTCTTGTTAGTAGAATTAGATTTGCTGGAAACCAGTAACTTTAGGTAGTTTTTATGTTTTTGTTGTAGTTTTTTTTTGTTTTGTAGTTAGAAATTCTGAAACATAAATTACATAATGATGATTGTATATAAATATTTTGGTTAAATAAATAGAAAATTTGAATAAATGCCCCGGTATAGTTGTCAACGTGCCGGGGTATAATATTCAGATTTTATTTTATTTTATTTTTTATTTTATTGCATCGCAGCGCATTCAGTCAGATCACGCAACATGCGCATGGCATCCCTTGATATCGCAGCTTATATGCATCGCATAGCAGCGCATTGAGCGAAATCACGCCACATGCGCATGGCATTGCTTGATATCGCATCTTATGTGCGTCGCATCGCATGCGCATTGAGTCACATAGCATCACATGCGCCTGGCATCGCTCGACAACGCATCCTCTGCGCATCGTATGCGCATTGAGTGACGTCGCGTCACATGCACATGGCATCGCCTGATTTCGCATCTCATTAGCATCGCATGCGCATTTAGTCACGTTGCAACACATGCGAATGGCATCGCTTGATATCGCATTTTATGTGCATCGCATCTCATGCGCATTGAGTCCCATCGCATCACATGCGCATGGCATCTCTCGACAACACATCTCATGTGCATCGTATGCGCATTGAGTGACGTCGCTTCACATGTACATGGCATCGCTTGATTTCGCATCTCATTTGCATCGCATGCGCATTGAGTCACGTTGCATCACATGCGCATGTCATCGCTTGATATCGCATCTTATGTGCATCGCATCGCATGCATATTGAGTGACATCACGCCACATGCGCATGGCATCGCTTGATATCGCATCTTATGTGCATCGCATCGCATGCGCATTGAGTCACATCGCATCACATGCGCATGGCATCGCTTCATATCGCCTCTCATGTTCATCGCATCGCATGCGTATTGAGTCACGTCGCATCACATGCGCATGGCATTGCTTGATATCGCATCTTTTGTGCATCGCATCGCATGCGCATTGAGTGACTTCGCGTTATATGCGCATGGCATCGCTTGATTTCGTATCTCATGTGCATCGAATTGCATGCGCATTGAGTCACGTCGCCTTGCATGCGCATGGCATTGCTTGATATCGCATCTTTTGTGCATCGCATTGCATGCGCATTGAGTGGCATCGCGTCATATGCGCATGGCATCGCTTGATATCGCTATCTCATGTGCATCGCGTCGCATGCGCATTGAGTCACGTCTAGTCACATGCGCATGGCAACTCTTCATATCGCATCTTATCTGCATCGCATCGCACGCTTATTGAGTCACGTAGCGTCACATGCGCATGGCATCGCTTCATATCGCACTGCATGCGTATTGAGCCACATTGCATCACACGGGCATGGCATCACTTGATATCGCATCTTATGTGCATTGCATCGCATGCGCATTGAGTCACGCCAGGTCATATGCTCATGGCATCGCTTGATATCGCAATTTATGTGCATCGCATCGCATGCGCAGTGAGTCATGTTGCGTCACATGCGCATGGCATCGCTTGATATCGCATCTTATGTGCATCGTATCGCATGCGCATTAAGTCACAGCGCGTCACATGCGCATGGCATCACTTGATATCGCATCTTATGTGGATCTCATGCGCATTGACTCACTTCGCATCACATGCGCATGGCATCGCTTGATATCGCATCTTACGTGCATCGCATCGCATGCGCTTTGAGTCACGTCGCGTCGAATGCGCATGGCAATGCTTGAAAACGCATCTTATGTTCATCGCATCGCATGTGCAGCAGTCACGTCGCACCACATGCGCATGACATCGCTCGATATCGCATCTTTTGTGCATCGCATCGCATGCGCATTGAGTGACATCGCGTGATATGCGCATGGTATCGCTTGATATCGCATCTTATAAGCACCGCATTCGCATTTAGCCACATCGCGTCACATGCGCATGGCATCGCCTGATATTGCAACTTATGCGCATCGCATCTTATGTGCATCGCATGCGCATTGAGTCACATCGCATCACACGCGCATGGCATCGCTCGACATGGCATCTTATGTGCATCGCATCGCATGCGCGTCGAGTCATGTCTCGTCACATTTTCATGCCATCACTTGATATCGCATCTGATGTGCTTCGCATCACATGCGCATTAAGCCACGTAGCGTCACGTGCGCATGGCATCGCTCGATATAGCATCTTATGTGCATCGAATCGCAGCGCATTGAGTGACATCACGCCACATGCACATGGCAGCGCTCGATATCGCATCTTATGTCACATCGCAACACATGCGCATGAAATCGCTTGATATCGCCTCTCATGTTCATCGCATCGCATGCGCATTGAGTCACATCGCATCAGACATGCATGGCATCGCTCGACATCGCATCTTATGTGTATCGCATTGTATGCGCGTTGAGCCATGTCTCGTCACATTTGCATGGCATCGCTTGATATCGCATCTGATGTACTTCGCATCGCATGCGCATTGAGTCACCTCGCGTCATATGCGCATGGCATCGCTTGATATCGCATCTTATGTGCATCGCATCGCATGCGCATTGAGTCACGTTGCGTCACGTGCGCATGAGATCGCTTGATATCGCATCTTATGTGCATACCACCGCTTGCGCATTGAGACACGTCGCGTCACATACGCATGGCATCGCTTGATATCGCATATTATGTGCATCTCTTTGCATGCGCATTGAGTCACTTCGCGTCACATGCGCATGGCATCGCTTGATATCGCATCCTATGTGCATCGCATCCCATGTGCATTGAGTCACGTCATGTCACATACGCATGGCATACCTTGATATCGCAGCTTATGTGCATCGCATCGCATAAGCATTGAGTCACGTCGCGTCACATGCACATGGCATCGCTTGATATCGCATCTCATGTGCATCTCATCGCATGCGGATTGAATCACATCACGTCACATACGCATGGCATCGCTTGATGTCGCATCTTATCTGCATCGCATCGCATAAGCATTGAGTCACGTCGCGTCACATGCACATGGCATCGCTTGATATCGCATCTCATGTGCATCTCATCGCATGCGGATTGAATCACATCACGTCACATACGCATGGCATCGCTTGATATCGCATCTTATGTGCATCGCATCGCATGCGCATTGAGTCACGTCGCGTCACATGCATATGGCATCTCTTGATATCTTATCTTATGTGCATCGCATCGCATGCGCATTGAGTCACGTTGCATCACATGCGCATGGCATCGCTTGATATCGCATCTTATGTGCATCGCATCGCATGCGTATTGAGTGACATCACGCCACATGCGCATGGCATCGCTTGATATCGCATCTTATGTGCATCGCATCCCATGCGGATTGAGTCACATCACGTAACATGCGCATGGCATCGCTTGATATCGCATCTTATATGCATCGCATCGCAGCGCATTTAGCGAAATCACGCCACATGCGCATGGCATCGCTTGATATCGCACTTTATGTGCATCGCACAGCATGCGGATTGAGTCACATCACGTCACATGCTCATGGCATCACCTGATATCGCATCTTATGTGCATCGCATGCACATTGAGTCACGTCGCGTCACATGCGCATGGCATCGCTTGTTATCGCATCTTATGTTCATTGCATCGCATGCGCATCGAGTCACGTCGCACCACATGCGCTTGGCATCGCTTGATATCGCATCTTATGTGCATCGCATGCGCTTTGAGTCACATCGCATCACACGCGCATGGCATCGCTCGACATCGCATCTTATGTGCATCGCATCCCATGCGCATTGAGTCATATCGCGTCACATGCGCATGGCATCGCTTGACATCGCATATTATCTGCATTGCGTCGCATGCGCACTGAGTCACGTCGCAATACATGCGCATGACATCGCTCGACATCGCATCTTATGTGCATCGCATTGAATGCGCATTGAGTTACATCGCGTCGCATACGCATGGCATTGCTTGATACCGCATTTTATGTGCATCGCATCGTATGCGCATTGAGTCACATGCGCATGGCATCGCTCGATATCGTATCTTATGTGCATCGCATCGCATGCGCATTGAGTCACGTCGCGTCACATGCGCATGGCATCGCTTAATGTCGCATCTTATGTGCATCGCATGCGCTTTGAATCACGTCGCGTTACATGCGCATGGCATCGCTTGATATCGCATCTTATGTGCATTGCATCGCATGTGCAGTGAGTCACGTCGCGTCACATGTGCATGCCATCGCTTGATATGGCATTTTATGTGCATCGTATCGCATGCGCATTGAGTCACGTAGCGTTACATGTGCATGGCATTGCTTGATATCGCATCTTATGTGCATCGCATCGCATGCGCATTGGGTCACATCGCCTCACATGCGCATGGCATCGCTCAACAACGGAAATTATGTGCATCGCATCGCATGCGCATTGAGTCACGTCATGTCACATGCGCATGGCATCGCTTGATATCGCATGTATGATCATCGCATCGCATGCGCATTGAGTCACCTCGCGTTACATTTCTTTTTTTTTTAATTAATTTTTTGGAATGGCCCCGCCTCCGCCAGCCCAGGTGACGATCATCCGAAAGGGATATACATCCCTTACATCCGCAAGGCATCGCTTGATATTGCATCTTATGTGCATTGCATCGCTTGCATAGTGACTCACGTCGCGTCACATGCGCATGGCATCGCTTGATATGGTATTTCATGTGCATCGCATCGCATGCTTATTGAGTCACGTCGCGTCACATTTTCATGGCAGCACTTGATATCGCATCTGATGTGCTTCGCATCACATGCGCATTGAGCGACGTAGCATCACGTGCGCATGGCATCGCTCGATATAGCATCTTATGTGCATCGAATCGCAGCGCATTGAGTTACATCACGCCACATGCACATGGCAGCGCTTGATATCGCATCTTATGTCACATCGCATCACATGCGCATGAAATCGCTTGATATCGCCTCTCATGTTCATCGCATCGCATGCGCATTGAGTCACATCGCATCAGACATGCATGGCAATGCTCGAAATCGCATCTTATGTGTATCGCATCGCATGCGCGTTGAGTCATGTCTCGTCACATTTGCATGGCATCGCTTGATATCGCATCTGATGTGCTTCGCATCGCATGCGCATTGAGTCACCTCGCGTCATATGCGCATGGCATCGCTTGATATCGCATCTTATGTGCATCGCATCGCATGCGCATTGAGTCACGTTGCGTCACATGCGCATGGCATCGCTTAATATCGCATCTTATGTGCATACCATCGCTTGCGCATTGAGTCACGTCGCGTCACATGCGCATGGCATCGCTTGATATCGCATCTTATGTGCATCTCTTTGCATGCGCATTGAGTCACTTCGCGTCACATGCGCATGGCATCGCTTGATATCGCATCTTATGTGCATCGCATCCCATGTGCATTGAGTCACGTCATGTCACATACGCATGGCATACCTTGATATCGCAGCTTATGTGCGTCGCATCGCATGCGCATTGAGTCACGTCGCGTCACATGTGCATGGCATCGCTTGATGTCGCATCTTACCTGCATCGCATCGCATAAGCATTGAGTCACGTCGCGTCACATGCACATGGCATCGCTTGATATCGCATCTCATGTGCATCTCATCGCATGCGGATTGAATCACATCACGTCACATACGCATGGCATCGCTTGATATCGCATCTTATGTGCATCGCATCGCATGCGCATTGAGTCACGTCGCGTCACATGCATATGGCATCTCTTGATATCTTATCTTATGTGCATCGCATCGCATGCGCATTGAGTCACGTTGCATCACATGCGAATGGCATCGCTTGATATCGCATCTCATGTGCATCTCATCGCATGCGGATTGAATCACATCACGTCACATACGCATGGTATCGCTTGATATCGCATCTTATGTGCATCGCATCGCATGCGTATTGAGTGACATCACGCCACATGCGCATGGCATCGCTTGATATCGCATCTTATGTGGATCGCATCGCATGCGGATTGAGTCACATCACGTAACATGCGCATGGCAACGCTTGATATCGCATCTTATATGCATCGCATCGCAGCGCATTTAGCGAAATCACGCCACATGCGCATGGCGTCGCTTGATATCGCACTTTATGTGCATCGCATAGCATGCGGATTGAGTCACATCACGTCACATACTCATTGCATCGCCTGATATCGCATCTTATGTGCATCGCATGCACATTGAGTCAGGTCGCGTCACATGCGCATGGCATCGCTTGTTATCGCATCTTATGGTCATTGCATCGCATGCGCATCGAATCACGTCGCGTCACATGCGCTTGGCATCGCTTGATATCGCATCTTATGTGCATCGCATGCGCTTTGAGTCACATCGCATCACACGCGCATGGTATCGCTCGATATCGCATCTTATGTCACTTCGCAACACATGCGCATGGCATCGCTTGATATCGCATCTTACGTGCATCGCATCGCATGCGCTTTGAGTCACGTTGCGTCGAATGCGCATGGCAATGCTTGAAAACACATCTTATGTTCATCGCATCGCATGTGCATTTGAATCGTCGCGACACATGCGCATGACATCGCTCGATATCGCATCTTTTGTGCATCGCATCGCATGCGCATTGAGTGACATCGCGTGATATGCGCATGGTATCGCTTGATATCGCATCTTATAAGCACCGCATGCGCATTTAGTCACATCGCGTCACATGCGCATGGCATCGCCTGATATTGCATCTTATGCGCATCGCATCTTATGTGCATCGCATGCGCATTGAGTCACTACGCATCACACGCGCATGGCATCGCTCGACATGGCATCTTATGTGCATCGCATCGCATGCGCGTTGAGTCATGTCTCGTCACATTTTCATGGCATCACTTGATATCGCATCTGATGTGCTTCGCATCACATCCGCATTGAGCCACGTAGCGTCACATTCGCATGGCATCGCTCGAAATAACATCTTATGTGCATCGAATCGCAGCGCATTGAGTGACATCACGCCACATGCACATGGCAGCGCTCGATATCGCATCTTATGTCACATCGCATCACATGCGCATGAAATCGCTTGATATCGCCTCTCATGTTCATCCCATCGCATGCGCATTGAGTCACATCGCATCAGACATGCATGGCATCGCTCGACGTCGCATCTTATGTGTATCGCATCGCATGCGCGTTGAGTCATGTCTCGTCACATTTGCATGGCATCGCTTGATATCGCATCTGATGTGCTTCGCATCGCATGCGCATTGAGTCACCTCGCGTCATATGCGCATGGCATCGCTTGATATCGCATCTTATGTGCATCGCATCGCATGCACATTGAGTCACGTTGCGTCACATGCGCATGGCATCGCTTGATATCGCATCTTATGTGCATACCATCGCATGCGGATTGAATCACATCACGCCACATACGCATGGCATCGCTTGATATCGCATCTTATGTGCATCGCATCGCATGCGCATTGAGTCACGTCGCGTCACATGCACATGGCATCGCTTGATATCGCATCTCATGTGCATCGCATCGCATGCGCATTGAGTCACGTTGCATCACATGCGCATGGCATCGCTTGATATCGCATCTTATGTGCATCGCATCGCATGCGTATTGAGTGACATCACGCCACATGCGCATGGCATCGCTTGATATCGCATCTTATGTGCATCGCATCGCATGCGGATTGAGTCACATCACGTAACATGCGCATGGCATCGCTTGATATCGCATGTTATATGCATCGCATCGCAGCGCATTTAGCGAAATCACGCCACATGCGCATGGTGTCGCTTGATATCGCACTTTATGTGCATCGCATAGCATGCGGATTGAGTCACATCACGTCACATACTCATGGCATCGCCTGATATCGCATCTTATGTGCATCGCATGCACATTGAGTCAGGTCGCGTCACATGCGCATGGCATCGCTTGTTATCGCATCTTATGGTCATTGCATCGCATGCGCATCGAATCACGTCGCGTCACATGCGCTTGGCATCGCTTGATATCGCATCTTATGTGCATCGCATGCGCTTTGAGTCACATCGCATCACACGCGCATGGCATCGCTCGACATCGCATCTTACGTGCATCGCATCGCATGCGCATTGAGTCATATCGCGTCACATGCGCATGGCATCGCTTGAAATCGCATGTTATCTGCATTGCGTCGCATGCGCATTGAGTCACGTCGCAATACATGCGCATGACATCGCTCAACATCGCATCTTATGTGCATCGCATTGAATGCGCATTTAGTTACATCGCGTCGCATACGCATGGCATCGCTTGATACCGCATTTTATGTGCATCGCATCGTATGCGCATTGAGTAACATGCGCATGGCATCGCTCGATATCGTATCTTATGTGCATCGCATCGCATGCGCATTGAGTGTAGTCGCGTCACAGGTGCATGGCATCGCTTGATGTCGCATCTTATGTGCATCGCATGCGCATTGAGTCACGTCGCGTTACATGCGCATGACAACGCTTGATATCGCATCTTATGTGCATTGCTTCGCATGTGCAGTGAGTCACGTCGCGTCACATGTGCATGCCATCGCTTGATATGGCATTTTATGTGCATCGTATCGCATGCGCATTGAGTCACGTCGCGTTACATTTCTTTTTTTTTTAATTAATTTTTTGGACTGGCCCCGCCTCCGCCAGCCCAGGTGACGATCATCCGAAAGCGATATACATCCCTTACATGCGTATGGCATCGCTTGATATTGCATCTTATGTGCATTGCATCGCATGCATAGTGACTCACGTCGCGTCACATGCGCATGGCATCGCTTGATATGGTATTTCATGTGCATCGCATCGCATGCTTATTGAGTCAAGTCGCGTCACATGCGCATGGCATCGCTTGATATCGCATCTTATGTGCATCGCATCGCATGCGCATTGAGTCACATCGCATCACATGCGCATGGCATCGCTCGACAACGCATCTTCTGCGCATCGTATGCGCATTGAGTGACGTCGCGTCACATGCACATGGCATCGCCTGATTTCGCATCTCATTAGCATCGCATGCGCATTTAGTCACGTTGCATTACATGCGAATGGCATCGCTTGATATCGCATCTTATGTGCATCGAATCGCAGCGCATTGAGTGACATCACGCCACATGCACACGGCAGCGCTCGATATCGCATCTTATGTCACATCGCATCACATGCGCATGGAATCGCTTGATATTGCCTCTGATGTTCATCGCATCGCATGCGCATTGAGTCACATCGCATCAGACATGCATGGCATCGCTCGACATCGCATCTTATGTGTATCGCATCGCATGCGCGTTGAGCCATGTCTCGTCACATTTGCATGGCATCGCTTGATATCGCATCTGATGTGCTTCGCATCGCATGCGCATTGAGTCACCACGCGTCATATGCGCATGGCATCGCTTGATATCGCATCTTATGTGCATCGCATCGCATGCGCATTGAGTCACGTTGCGTCACATGCGCATGGCATCGCTTGATATTATATTTTATGTGCATCGCATCGCATGCTTATTGAGTCACGTCGCGTCACATGCGCATGGCATCGCTTGATATCGCATCTTATGTGCATCGCATCTCATGCGCATTGAGTCCCATCGCATCACATGCGCATGGCATCTCTCGACAACTCATCTCATGTGCATCGTATGCGCATTGAGTGACGTCGCTTCACATGTACATGGTATCGCTTGATCTCGCATCTCATTTGCATCGCATGCGCATTGAGTCACGTTGCATCACATGCGCATCGCATCGCTTGATATCGCATCTTATGTGCATCGTATCGCATGTATATTGAGTGACATCACGCCACATGCGCATGGCATCGCTTGATATCGCATTTTATGTGCTTCGCATCGCATGCGCATTGAGTCACATCGCTTCACATGCGCATGGCATCGCTTCATATCGCCTCTCATGTTCATCGCATCGCATGCGTCTTGAGTCACGTCGCATCAAATGCGCATGGCATTGCTTGATATCGCATCTTATGTGCATTGCATCGCATGCGCATTGAGTCACGCCAGGTAACATGCTCATGGCATCGCTTGATATCGCAATTTATGTGCATCGCATCGCATGCGCAGTGAGTCATGTTGCGTCACATGCGCATGGCATCGCTTGATATCGCACTTTATGTGCATCGCATAGCATGCGGATTGAGTCACATCACGTCACATACTCATGGCATCGCCTGATATCGCATCTTATGTGTATCGCATGCACATTGAGTCACGTCGCGTCACATGCGCATGGCATCGCTTGTTATCGCATCTTATGGTCATTGCATCGCATGCGCATCGAGTCACGTCGCGTCACATGCGCTTGGCATCGCTTGATATCGCATCTTATGTGCATCGCAAGCGCTTTGAGTCACATCGCATCACACGCGCATGGCATCGCTCGACATCGCATCTTATGTGCATCGCATCGCATGCGCATTGAGTCATATCGCGTCACATGCGCATGGCATCGCTTGATATCGCATGTTATCTGCATTGCGTCGCATGCGCATTGAGTCACGTCGCAATACATGCGCATGACATCGCTCGACATCGCATGTTATGTGCATCGCATTGAATGCGCTTTGAGTTACATCGCGTCGCATACGCATGGCATCGCTTAATACCGCATTTTATGTGCATCGCATCGTATGCGCATTGAGTCACATGCGCATGGCATCGCTCGATATCGTATCTTATGTGCATCGCATCGCATGCGCATTGAGTCACGTCGCGTCACATGCGCATGGCATCGCTTGATGTCGCATCTTATGTGCATCGCATGCGCATTGAGTCACGTCGCGTTACATGCGCATGACATCGCTTGATATCGCATCTTATGTGCATTGCTTCGCATGTGCAGTGAGTCACGTCGCGTCACATGTGCATGCCATCGCTTGATATGGCATTTTATGTGCATCGTATCGCATGCGCATTGAGTCACGTCGCGTTACATGCGCATGGCATTGCTTGATATCGCATATTATGTGCATCGCATCGCATGCGCATTGAGTCACGTCATGTCACATGCGCATGGCATCGCTTGATATCGCATGTATGTTCATCGCATCGCATGCGCATTGAGTCACGTCGCGTTACATTTCTTTTTTTTTTTAATTAATTTTTTGGACTGGCCCCGCCTCCGCCAGCCCAGGTGACGATCATCCGAAAGGAATATACATCCCTTACATGCGTATGGCATCGCTTGATATTGCATTTTATGTGCATTGCATCGCATGCATAGTGACTCACGTCGCGTCACATGCGCATGGCATCGCTTGATATGGTATTTCATGTGCATCGCATCGCATGCTTATTGAGTCAAGTCGCGTCACATGCGCATGGCATCGCTTGATATCACACCTTATGTGCATCGCATCGCATGCGCATTGAGTCACATCTCATCACATGCGCATGGCATCGCTCGACAACGTATCTTCTGCGCGTCGTATGCGCATTGAGTGATGTCGCGTCACATGCACATGGCATCGCCTGATTTCGCATCTCATTAGCATCGCATGCGCATTTAGTCACGTTGCATTACATGCGCATGGCATCGCTCGATATCGTATCTTATGTGCATCGCATCGCATGCGCATTGAGTCACGTCGCGTCACATGCGCATGGCATCGCTTGATGTCGCATCTTATGTGCATCGCATCGCATGCGCAGTGAGTCATGTTGCGTCACATGCGCATGGCATCGCTTGATATCGCATCTTGTGTGCATCGTATCGCATGCGCATTAAGTCACAGCGCGTCACATGCGCATGGCATCACTTGATATCGCATCTTATGTGGATCTCATGCGCATTCAGTCACTTCGCATCACATGCGCATGGCATCGCTTGATATCGCATCTTACGTGCATCGCATCGCATGCGCTTTGAGTTACGTCGCGTCGAATGCGCATGGCAATGCTTGAAAACGCATCTTATGTTCATCGCATCGCATGTTCATTAGTCACGTCGCACCACATGCGCATGACATCGCTCGATATCGCATCTTTTGTGCATCGCATCGCATGCGCATTGAGTGACATCGCGTGATATGCGCATGGTATCGCTTGATATCGCATCTTATAAGCACCGCATGCGTATTTAGTCACATCGCGTCACATGCAAATGGCATCGCCTGATATTGCATCTTATGCGCATCGCATCTTATGTGCATCGCATGCGCATTGAGTCACGTTGCATCACACGCGCATGGCATCGCTCGACATGGCATCTCATTTGCATCGCATCGCATGCGCGTTGAGTCATGTCTCGTCACATTTTCATGGGATCACTGGATATCGCATCTGATGTGCTTCGCATCACATGCGCATTGAGCCACGTAGCGTCACGTGCGCATGGCATCGCTCGATATAGCATCTTATGTGCATCGAATCGCAGCGCATTGAGTGACATCACGCCACATGCACATGGCAGCGCTCGATATCGCATCTTATGTCACATCGCATCACATGCGCATGAAATCGCTTGATATCACCTCTCATGTTCATCGCATCGCATTCGCATTGAGTCACATCGCATCAGACATGCATGGCATCGCTCGACATCGCATCTTATGTGTATGACATCGCATGCGCGTTGAGCCATGTCTTGTCACATTTGCATGGCATCGCTTGATATCGCATCTGATGTGCTTCGCATCGCATGCGCATTGAGTCACCTCGCGTCATATGCGCATGACATCGCTTGATATCGCATCTTATGTGCATCGCATCCCATGTGCATTGAGTCACGTCATGTCACATACGCATGGCATACCTTGATATTGCAGCTTATGTGCGTTGCATCGCATGCGCATTGAGTCACGTCGCGTCACATGCGCATGGTATCGCTTGATGTCGCATCTTATCTGCATCGCATCGCATAAGCATTGAGTCACGTCGCGTCACATGCACATGGCATCGCTTGATATCGCATCTCATGTGCATCTCATCGCATGCGGATTGAATCACATCACGTTAGAAACGCATGGCATAGCTTGATATCGCATCTTATGGTCATTGCATCGCATGCGCATCGAGTCACGTCGCGTCACATGCGCTTGGCATCGCTTGATATCGCATCTTATGTGCATCGCAAGCGCTTTGAGTCACATCGCATCACACGCGCATGGCATCGCTCGACATCGCATCTTATGTGCATCGCATCGCATGCGCATTGAGTCATATCGCGTCACATGCGCATGGCATCGCTTGATATCGCATGTTATCTGCATTGCGTCGCATGCGCATTGAGTCACGTCGCAATACATGCGCATGACATCGCTCGACATCGCATGTTATGTGCATCGCATTGAATGCGCTTTGAGTTACATCGCGTCGCATACGCATGGCATCGCTTGATACCGCATTTTATGTGCATCGCATCGTATGCGCATTGAGTCACATGCGCATGGCATCGCTCGATATCGTATCTTATGTGCATCGCATCGCATGCGCATTGAGTCACGTCGCGTCACATGCGCATGGCATCGCTTGATGTCGCATCTTATGTGCATCGCATGCGCATTGAGTCACGTCGCGTTACATGCGCATGACATCGCTTGATATCGCATCTTATGTGCATTGCTTCGCATGTGCAGTGAGTCACGTCGCGTCACATGTGCATGCCATCGCTTGATATGGCATTTTATGTGCATCGTATCGCATGCGCATTGAGTCACGTCGCGTTACATGCGCATGGCATTGCTTGATATCGCATATTATGTGCATCGCATCGCATGCGCATTGAGTCACGTCATGTCACATGCGCATGGCATCGCTTGATATCGCATGTATGTTCATCGCATCGCATGCGCATTGAGTCACGTCGCGTTACATTTCTTTTTTTTTTTAATTAATTTTTTGGACTGGCCCCGCCTCCGCCAGCCCAGGTGACGATCATCCGAAAGGAATATACATCCCTTACATGCGTATGGCATCGCTTGATATTGCATTTTATGTGCATTGCATCGCATGCATAGTGACTCACGTCGCGTCACATGCGCATGGCATCGCTTGATATGGTATTTCATGTGCATCGCATCGCATGCTTATTGAGTCAAGTCGCGTCACATGCGCATGGCATCGCTTGATATCACACCTTATGTGCATCGCATCGCATGCGCATTGAGTCACATCTCATCACATGCGCATGGCATCGCTCGACAACGCATCTTCTGCGCGTCGTATGCGCATTGAGTGATGTCGCGTCACATGCACATGGCATCGCCTGATTTCGCATCTCATTAGCATCGCATGCGCATTTAGTCACGTTGCATTACATGCGCATGGCATCGCTCGATATCGTATCTTATGTGCATCGCATCGCATGCGCATTGAGTCACGTCGCGTCACATGCGCATGGCATCGCTTGATGTCGCATCTTATGTGCATCGCATCGCATGCGCAGTGAGTCATGTTGCGTCACATGCGCATGGCATCACTTGATATCGCATCTTGTGTGCATCGTATCGCATGCGCATTAAGTCACAGCGCGTCACATGCGCATGGCATCACTTGATATCGCATCTTATGTGGATCTCATGCGCATTCAGTCACTTCGCATCACATGCGCATGGCATCGCTTGATATCGCATCTTACGTGCATCGCATCGCATGCGCTTTGAGTTACGTCGCGTCGAATGCGCATGGCAATGCTTGAAAACGCATCTTATGTTCATCGCATCGCATGTTCATTAGTCACGTCGCACCACATGCGCATGACATCGCTCGATATCGCATCTTTTGTGCATCGTATCGCATGCGCATTGAGTGACATCGCGTGATATGCGCATGGTATCGCTTGATATCGCATCTTATAAGCACCGCATGCGTATTTAGTCACATCGCGTCACATGCAAATGGCATCGCCTGATATTGCATCTTATGCGCATCGCATCTTATGTGCATCGCATGCGCATTGAGTCACGTTGCATCACACGCGCATGGCATCGCTCGACATGGCATCTCATTTGCATCGCATCGCATGCGCGTTGAGTCATGTCTCGTCACATTTTCATGGGATCACTGGATATCGCATCTGATGTGCTTCGCATCACATGCGCATTGAGCCACGTAGCGTCACGTGCGCATGGCATCGCTCGATATAGCATCTTATGTGCATCGAATCGCAGCGCATTGAGTGACATCACGCCACATGCACATGGCAGCGCTCGATATCGCATCTTATGTCACATCGCATCACATGCGCATGAAATCGCTTGATATCACCTCTCATGTTCATCGCATCGCATTCGCATTGAGTCACATCGCATCAGACATGCATGGCATCGCTTGACATCGCATCTTATGTGTATGACATCGCATGCGCGTTGAGCCATGTCTTGTCACATTTGCATGGCATCGCTTGATATCGCATCTGATGTGCTTCGCATCGCATGCGCATTGAGTCACCTCGCGTCATATGCGCATGACATCGCTTGATATCGCATCTTATGTGCATCGCATCCCATGTGCATTGAGTCACGTCATGTCACATACGCATGGCATACCTTGATATTGCAGCTTATGTGCGTTGCATCGCATGCGCATTGAGTCACGTCGCGTCACATGCGCATGGTATCGCTTGATGTCGCATCTTATCTGCATCGCATCGCATAAGCATTGAGTCACGTCGCGTCACATGCACATGGCATCGCTTGATATCGCATCTCATGTGCATCTCATCGCATGCGGATTGAATCACATCACGTTAGAAACGCATGGCATAGCTTGATATCGCATCTTATGTGCATCGCATCGCATGCGCATTGAGTCACGTCGCGTCACATGCATATGGCATCTCTTGATATCTTATCTTATGTGCATCGCATCGCATGCGCATTCAGTCACGTTGCATCACATGCGCATGGCATCGCTTGATATCGCATCTTATGTGCATCGCATCGCATGCGGATTGAGTCACATCACGTAACATGCGCATGGCATCGCTTGATATCGCATCTTATATGCATCGCATCGCAGCGCATTTAGCGAAATCACGCCACATGCGCATGGCATCTTTGATATCGCACTTTATGTGCATCACATAGCATGCGGATTGAGTCACAACACGTCACATACTCATGGCATCGCCTGATATCGCAAATTATGTGCATCGCATGCACATTGAGTCACGTCGCGTCACATGCGCATGGCATCGCTTGTTATCGCATCTTATGGTCATTGCATCGTATGCGCATCGAGTCACGTCGCGTCACATGCGCTTGGCATCGCTGGATATCGCATCTTATGTGCATCGCATGCGCTTTGAGTCACATCGCATCACACGCGCATGGCATCGCTCGACATCGCATCTTATGTGCATCGCATCGCATGCGCATTGAGTCATATCGCGTCACATGCGCATGGCATCGCTTGATATCGCATGTTATCTGCATTGCGTCGCATGCCTATTGAGTCACGTCGCAATACATGCGCATGACATCGCTCGACATCGCATCTTATGTGCATCGCATTGAATGCGCATTGAGTTACATCGCGTCGCATACGCATGGCATCGCTTGATACCGCATTTTATGTGCATCGCATCGTATGCGCATTGAGTCACATGCGCATGGCGTCGCTCGATATCGTACCTTATGTGCATCGCATCGCATGCGCATTGAGTCACGTCGCGTCACATGCGCATGGCATCGCTTGATGTCGCATCTTATGCGCATCGCATGCGCATTGAGTCACGTCGCGTTACATGCGCATAGCATCGCTTGATATCGCATCTTATGTGCATTGCATCGCATGTGCAGTGAGTCACGTCGCGTCACATGTGCATGCCATCGCTTGATATGGCATTTTATGTGCATCGTATCCCATGGGCATTGAGTCACGTCGCGTTACATGAGCATGGCATTGCTTGATATCGCATCTTATGTGCTTCGCAGCGCGTGCCCATTGAGTCACATCGCGTCACATGGGCATGGCATCGCTCAACAACGGAAATTATGTGCATCGCATCGCATGCGCATTGAGTCAAATCATGTGACATGCGCATGGCATCGCTTGATATCGCATGTATGTTCATCGCATCGCATGCGCATTGAGTCACGTCGCGTTACATTTCTTTTTTTTTTTTAATTAATTTTTTGGACTGGCCCCGCCTCCGCCAGCCCTGGTGACAATCATCCGAAAGGGATATACATCCCTTACATGCGCATGGCATCACTTGATATTGCACCTTATGTGCATTGCATCGCATGCATAGTGATTCACGTCGCGTCACATGCGCATGGCATCGCTTGATATGGTATTTCATGTGCATCGCATCGCATGCTTATTGAGTCACGTCGCAGTCACATGCGCATGGCATCGCTTGATATCGCATCTTATGTGCATCGCATCGCATGCGCATTGAGTCACATCGCATCACATGCGCATGGCATCGCTCGACGACGCATCTTCTGCGCATCGTATGCGCATTGAGTGACGTCGCGTCACATGCACATGGCATCGCCTGATTTCGCATCTCATTAGCATCGCATGCGCATTTAGTCACGCTGCATCACATGCGAATGGCATCGCTTGATATCGCATTTTATGTGCATCGCATCGCATGCGTATTGAGTCACATCGCTCACATGCGCATGGCATCGCTTGAGATCGCATCTTATGTGCATCGAATCGCAGCGAATTGAGTGACATCACGCCACATGCACATGGCAGCGCTCGATATCGCATCTTATGTCACATCGCATCACATGCGCATGGAATCGCTTGATATCGCCTCTGATGTTCATCGCATCGCATGCGCATTGAGTCACATCGCATCAGACATGCATGGCATCGCTCGACATCGCATCTTATGTGTATCGCATCGCATGCGCGTTGAGCCATGTCTCGTCACATTTGCATGGGATCGCTTGATATCGCATCTGATGTGCTTCGCATCGCATGCGCATTGAGTCACCACGCGTCATATGCGTTTGACATCGCTTGATATCGCATCTTATGTGCATCTCTTTGCATGCGCATTGAGTGACTTCGCGTCACATGCGCATGGCATCGCTTGATATCGCATCTTATGTGAATCGCATCCCATGTGCATTCAGTCACGTCATGTCACATGCGCATGGCATCGCTTGATATCGCATCTTATGCGCCTCGCATCGCATGCGCATTGAGCCAGGTCGCGTCACATGCGCATGGCATCGCTTGATATTATATTTTATGTGCATCGCATCGCATGCTTATTGAGTCACGTCGCGTCACATGCGCATGGCATCGCTTGGTATCGCATCTTATGTGCATCGCATCTCATGCGCATTGAGTCCCATCGCATCACATGCGCATGGCATCTCTCGACAACGCATCTCATGTGCATCGTATGCGCATTGAGTGACGTCGCTTCACATGTACATGGCATCGCTTGATTTCGCATCGCATTTGCTCGCATGCGCATTGAGTCACGTTGCATCACATGCGCATGGCATCGCTTGATATCGCATCTTATGTGCATCGCATCGCATGCATATTGAGTGACATCACGCCACATGCGCATGGCATCGCTTGATATCGCATCTTATGTGCATCGCATCGCATGCGCATTGAGTCAACTCGCATCACATGCGCATGGCATCGCTTCATATCGCCTCTCATGTTCATCGCATCGCATGCGTATTGAGTCACGTCGCATCACATGCGCATTTCATTGCTTGATATCGCATCTTATGTGCATTGCATCGCATGCGCATTGAGTCACGCCAGGTCACATGCGCATGGCGTCGCTTGATATCGCACCTTATGTGCATCGTATCGCATGCGCATTAAGTCACAGCACGTCACTTGCGCATGGCATCACTTGATATCGCATCTTATGTGGATCTCATGCGCATTGAGTCACTTCGCATCACATGCGCATGGCATCGCTTGATATCGCATCTTATGTGGATCTCATCGCATGCGGATTGAATCACATCACGTTAGAAACGCATGGCATAGCTTGATATCGCATCTTATGTGCATCGCATCGCATGCGCATTGAGTCACGTCGCGTCACATGCATATGGCATCTCTTGAAATCTTATCTTATGTGCATCGCATCGCATGCGCATTCAGTCACGTTGCATCACATGCGCATGGCATCGCTTGATATCGCATCTTATGTGCATCGCATCGCATGCGGATTGAGTCACATCACGTAACATGCGCATGGCATCGCTTGATATCGCATCTTATATGCATCGCATCGCAGCGCATTTAGCGAAATCACGCCACATGCGCATGGCATCTTTGATATCGCACTTTATGTGCATCACATAGCATGCGGATTGAGTCACATCACGTCACATACTCATGGCATCGCCTGATATCGCATCTTATGTGCATCGCATGCACATTGAGTCACGTCGCGTCACATGCGCATGGCATCGCTTGTTATCGCATCTTATGGTCATTGCATCGTATGCGCATCGAGTCACGTCGCGTCACATGCGCTTGGCATCGCTGGATATCGCATCTTATGTGCATCGCATGCGCTTTGAGTCACATCGCATCACACGCGCATGGCAATGCTCGACATCGCATCTTATGTGCATCGCATCGCATGCGCATTGAGTCATATCGCGTCACATGCGCATGGCATCGCTTGATATCGCATGTTATCTGCATTGCGTCGCATGCGCATTGAGTCACGTCGCAATACATGCGCATGACATCGCTCGACATCGCATCTTATGTGCATCGCATTGAATGCGCATTGAGTTACATCGCGTCGCATACGCATGGCATCGCTTGATACCGCATTTTATGTGCATCGCATCGTATGCGCATTGAGTCACATGCGCATGGCATCGCTCGATATCGTACCTTATGTGCATCGCATCGCATGCGCATTGAGTCACGTCGCGTCACATGCGCATGGCATCGCTTGATGTCGCATCTTATGCGCATCGCATGCGCATTGAGTCACGTCGCGTTACATGCGCATAGCATCGCTTGATATCGCATCTTATGTGCATTGCATCGCATGTGCAGTGAGTCACGTCGCGTCACATGTGCATGCCATCGCTTGATATGGCATTTTATGTGCATCGTATCCCATGGGCATTGAGTCACGCCGCGTTACATGAGCATGGCATTGCTTGATATCGCATCTTATGTGCTTCGCAGCGCGTGCGCATTGAGTCACATCGCGTCACATGGGCATGGCATCGCTCAACAACGGAAATTATGTGCATCGCATCGCATGCGCATTGAGTCAAATCATGTGACATGCGCATGGCATCGCTTGATATCGCATGTATGTTCATCGCATCGCATGCGCATTGAGTCACGTCGCGTTACATTTCTTTTTTTTTTTTAATTAATTTTTTGGACTGGCCCCGCCTCCGCCAGCCCTGGTGACAATCATCCGAAAGGGATATACATCCCTTACATGCGCATGGCATCACTTGATATTGCACCTTATGTGCATTGCATCGCATGCATAGTGATTCACGTCGCGTCACATGCGCATGGCATCGCTTGATATGGTATTTCATGTGCATCGCATCGCATGCTTATTGAGTCACGTCGCAGTCACATGCGCATGGCATCGCTTGATATCGCATCTTATGTGCATCGCATCGCATGCGCATTGAGTCACATCGCATCACATGCGCATGGCATCGCTCGACGACGCATCTTCTGCGCATCGTATGCGCATTGAGTGACGTCGCGTCACATGCACATGGCATCGCCTGATTTCGCATCTCATTAGCATCGCATGCGCATTTAGTCACGTTGCATCACATGCGAATGGCATCGCTTGATATCGCATTTTATGTGCATCGCATCGCATGCGTATTGAGTCACATCGCTCACATGCGCATGGCATCGCCTGACATCGCATCTTATGTGCATCGAATCGCAGCGAATTGAGTGACATCACGCCACATGCACATGGCAGCGCTCGATATCGCATCTTATGTCACATCGCATCACATGCGCATGGAATCGCTTGATATCGCCTCTGATGTTCATCGCATCGCATGCGCATTGAGTCACATCGCATCAGACATGCATGGCATCGCTCGACATCGCATCTTATGTGTATCGCATCGCATGCGCGTTGAGCCATGTCTCGTCACATTTGCATGGGATCGCTTGATATCGCATCTGATGTGCTTCGCATCGCATGCGCATTGAGTCACCACGCGTCATATGCGTTTGGCATCGCTTGATATCGCATCTTATGTGCATCTCTTTGCATGCGCATTGAGTGACTTCGCGTCACATGCGCATGGCATCGCTTGATATCGCATCTTATGTGAATCGCATCCCATGTGCATTCAGTCACGTCATGTCACATGCGCATGGCATCGCTTGATATCGCATCTTATGCGCCTCGCATCGCATGCGCATTGAGCCAGGTCGCGTCACATGCGCATGGCATCGCTTGATATTATATTTTATGTGCATCGCATCGCATGCTTATTGAGTCACGTCGCGTCACATGCGCATGGCATCGCTTGGTATCGCATCTTATGTGCATCGCATCTCATGCGCATTGAGTCCCATCGCATCACATGCGCATGGCATCTCTCGACAACGCATCTCATGTGCATCGTATGCGCATTGAGTGACGTCGCTTCACATGTACATGGCATCGCTTGATTTCGCATCGCATTTGCTCGCATGCGCATTGAGTCACGTTGCATCACATGCGCATGGCATCGCTTGATATCGCATCTTATGTGCATCGCATCGCATGCATATTGAGTGACATCACGCCACATGCGCATGGCATCGCTTGATATCGCATCTTATGTGCATCGCATCGCATGCGCATTGAGTCACCTCGCATCACATGCGCATGGCATCGCTTCATATCGCCTCTCATGTTCATCGCATCGCATGCGTATTGAGTCACGTCGCATCACATGCGCATTTCATTGCTTGATATTGCATCTTATGTGCATTGCATCGCATGCGCATTGAGTCACGCCAGGTCACATGCGCATGGCGTCGCTTGATATCGCATCTTATGTGCATCGTATCGCATGCGCATTAAGTCACAGCACGTCACTTGCGCATGGCATCACTTGATATCGCATCTTATGTGGATCTCATGCGCATTGAGTCACTTCGCATCACTTGCGCATGGCATCGCTTGATATCGCATCTTATGTGGATCTCATGCGCATTGAGTCACTTCGCATCACATGCGCATGGCATCGCTTGATATCGCATCTTACGTGCATCGCATCGCATGCCCTTTGAGTCACGTCGCGTCGAATGCGCGTGGCAATGCTTGAAAACGCATCTTATGTTCATCGCATCGCATGTGCATTAGTCACGTCGCACCACATGCGCATGGCATCGCTTGATATCGCATCTTAGGTGCATCGCATCTCATGCGATTTGAGTCCCATCGCATCACATGCGCATGGCATCTCTCGACAACGCATCTCATGTGCATCGTATGCGCATTGAGTGACGTCGCTTCACATGTACATGGCATCGCTTGATTTCGCATCTCATTTGCATCGCATGCGCATTGAGTCACGTTGCATCACATGCGCATGGCATCGCTTGATATCGCATCTTATGTGCATCGCATCGCATGCGCATTGAGTCACATTGCATCACATGCGCATGGCATCGCTTCGTATCGCCTCTCATGTTCATCGCATCGCATGCGTATTGAGTCACGTCGCATCACTTGCGCGTGGCATTGCTTGATATCACATCTTATGTGCATTGCATCGCATGCGCATTGAGTCACGCCAGGTCACATGCTCATGGCATCGCTTGATATCGCAATATAGGTGCATCGCATCGCATGCGCAGTGAGTCATGTTGCGTCACATGCGCATGGCATCGCTTGATATCGCAACTTATGTGCATCGCATCGCGTGCGCATTGAGTCACATCGCGTCACATGCGCATGGCATCGCTCAACAACGTCAAGCCAGTGCGCTGGGACAGAGCGGACGTACCAGGAGAACCGGTTGTTTTGTCTACTGCGTGTGTGGCCTGATAGTGAGTGAGCGCAAGAAAGACATATACCACACTGTGACTGATATTATCGATCACCAAGTGTAGGAATTTAAAGTGACTATTTCAGCTAAATTTAACAGTGAAAAGAAATGGAAATGTACGCGAGGAAAAATACCCTCAGGATCAAGTTTGCTTTAAGTGCAACGCGACCGTCGGCATATGAAGTGCATGATTTCATAGCAGATACATTACGGTTAAATGCGGAACAAGTGGATACAATACAGTTAATTGCAAGTGAACGGGCAATTTATGTTAAATTAATATGAGCACTCTTGCTGGAGTAAACCCTCAATAACTTCTCGGCGGAAACACCTTTCACATATATGAATGGTGAGATGACTAAAGTGCTTATCGAACACGTGACCGGTAATGCGGTCAATGTCCGAGTGTTTGATGTACCCCCAGAGCTCCCGGCAGAGGTCTTAAAAGCAGCGTTGCAGCGTTACGGAACGGTATATGACGTCCGGAAGGAACAATGGAGCCGACAATATCGCGTCCCGGTGTTTAATGGGGTACGAGCGGTAAAGATGCAACTGAAGACGAACATCCCTAGTTTTATCATCATTGGCAGCTACAGATTATCGGTGTCCTACGCCGGCCAACCCAGATCCTGCTACGTCTGCAGTAGCACGGCACATCTAAAGGAATTTTGCCCCCACCGTCCGACCGCAACACGCCCAGTGGCGACTGGACGGAGAAACGAAACAGAACCGACGAAGGTGGTAGTGGACACGCAGAGTGAGGGAGCGCATCCTACGGATGAAAACAGGCAAACGTCTCTGGTGAATGACAGTCAACAGGAAGCAGCAAGGTCTGCACCGCAAAGGGAGTATGCCTCCATAGTTCGAGATACCACAGGGAAACGAGTACATCTGGCCAATCCGGAGGAGATAATACCACCCGAGGTGGGTCCACTTGTAACGGAGACAGCTGCAGCAGAAGAGAAACGCCCGACCGAGAAGAAACGGGCCAAGCGGGCGAAGACAAGCAAAGCCCAGAAGGAAGAACCATCCTGGAATAACCAAATGGAGCTGGAGGAAGTTGTGGAAGAAGCCCATGAGGAGGCACGTCTATTGCAAGTCCCGTCCACAGACACAGCAGATACGGCTGGAGTACTGACGCAAGAGCCTGCCTCAGCATTGATTGGCAGCAGTATCCTGGAGGAGGGAGGTGACAGGAACACCTGTGAGGTTCAACCTGCAAGGAGGGACGCGGGAAACAACCCCCAGAGTGATTACGAAGCAGCACAGTTACAACAAAGTGTGAGGTGCCCAGCGGTGGAGATAGGAGCAGACTCCCATTACCGGGAGGACACCCCCGGCACCACCGTAGCGGCACGACCATCTGCGAGTGATTCTCGACCGCAAGTACTCGAACGGCCACACAGATCCCAAGAGGACCAACCACGGTCAGCTGAAGCAGTCGCAATTTATCGGCGTGCAGAGATGGCTGGTGGATCTCATCCCTCTCAACCTGATGCGAGGGTCACAGAAGCGGAGTCGCCGATCCTACTTCAGGTGACACGGAAGCCCCAGGTGTCCTTATGTGACCCAAGGCTTAAGGGAAACCCTCCGGCACAGATAACCCCAGCTAGACATCCAGAGACCGAACAGTAGCACACTAGCAGCAATGCACGAGGCCAAGGACGTAGACGCCCGAGTTACACTATCTTTGCGACAGTCGCTTTCATAATGATCTATCTACGAACGGTGGCAACAGTGAATGTGAATGGGTGCAGAAATCTAGTAACCCAAAAACTGCTCAATAGTTTCCTCCAGGTGAACAACATTGACATATGCTTTCTCCAAGAAGTAAATACTTACAACTTGGATGCTCTTTACAATTACGACTATAAAGTTAACCTAGGTTTGAACGGCAGAGGAACGGCAATAGTGTACAGGAAGGGACTTCCCCTGCAGAATTTTCAGATGGATCCCGACGGACGGGTCCTCTCCGCTACTTTGGAAGAGACCGTCCTGGTTAACATATATGCTCCAGCTGGGTCACAGAATAGACAAGCGAGAGAGCGTTTCTTCCAAACCGATGTAACCCCGCATTTGCGACAAGGCAAGGAACTTCTGCTAGCAGGCGACTTCAATTGCACGTTGCAGGCGAAGGACCAAAAAGGTGCTACGAATTTTAGCATCATGCTACAACACCTAGTGTCACAGCTGCAACTGCTTGACGCATGGGAGATCAAGCATGGGAACGAAGTGGAATTCACTTTCATCCGCAACACTTCTGCCTCACGCATCGACCGACAGTATCTATCTCCCGGAATGGCTCCAAATGTCCACCGAATTTGGGTCATTCCGGTGGTTTTTAGTGACCATCATGCAGTGCTATGTCAATTGCAAATAAATGAAATAAGGCTTGAGACGGCCGGCCGTGGCTACTGGAAACTCAATAATTCTATGCTGGAGGACACAGACATTAGGGAACAATTTCAAATCAAATGGCTTCAGTTACAGTCGGCCTTTAGAAGTTCAACTCGGAAGAGTTTTTGGTGGGTGAACACGGCAAAACCAGCGATTCGCTCCCTATTTAAATCCATGGGTATTGTGAGGGCACAGGCCAAGAAGCAGCTACTACATTTTTACAATGAGGCGCTGTGGGGGCTGCATCTGAAGCAAAGGGAGGGCTATGAGGTGCAGACGGAGATAAAAAAAGTAAAAGAAATCATCAAATTAAAACACTTACACCAGTTGGAAGGACACAAAGTTCGAGCCAAAGTGAAATCCATGCATGAAGCGGAACAGAACTCATTTTATTATTTCGCAAAGGAGCGGCAGAAGGGACATGGAAGATATCCTCAAACAATACGGGACGCGCACACTGGAACCGCCCATGTTGGAACGCGCGCCCAGCTCCAGCTTATAGCGGATCACTTTCAGGCTTTATTTCAAGAAGCGCCAGAAGCAGACACCCCTTATAGGCGTATGGAACATGAACTGTTTGACACCGGCATCACCCAGGAATCCGCAAAAATACTTACCAGCCCTATCACGGAGCGGGAGGTGTTGGTCGCCATTGAACAAGCCAGTCGACACACATCACCAGGTCCTGATGGGTTCACCTATGAATTCTATAGAAAGTTCTGGCCAATAATCAAGAACGAAGTGATGGAAGTATATGCGGAACTGTGGGAGACAGCAGTGTTTCCCTCAACCTTCGCGGATGGTGTTATCACCCTGGTGCCGAAGAAACAGAAAACCGCCACCATGAAGGACTATCGTCCAATAACGCTGCTAAACGCCGATTATAAGTTATTTGCGAAAGTTCTGGCTAACCGATTAAAAGGAGCATATGCAGAAATCATGCATTGTAACCAAGCGGCAATATCGAAAAAGAACATTATTGACACATTGGCGGAACTGCGTGACACGCTGATCCATCTACGCAGAGAAAATAAAGCGGTGGCTTTGATCAATCTCGACTTTCAACAGGCTTTTGATAGAGTGCGCCATTCGTATCTGTGGAACTGCTTAACGGCTGCGAAATTTCCAGTGCCGGTAATCAACCTTATTCAGGGACTCTACGGCACGGCACAGTCTCGAGTCTTATGGAACGGATGGTTTTCCAGGCCGGTACGAATACAACGATCAGTACGTCAAGGCTGCCCGCTATCAATGGGATTGTTTTCATTGGCATTGAATCCTTTACTCCAGAGGTTGCAACAAACCATGCGAGGAGTCAGTGTATACAATGAACGGTTCACACTTACAGCCTATGCTGATGATGTGACTGTGGTGGCTGCAGATAATGAAGACATGACGACCATGCAACAGGGATTGGAGCAGTACACAACGATGTCCGGTGCAGTGTTAAATGCTGAGAAATCGGAGATCCTAATATTAGGAAATTGGCCGGAACCGCCACAGACCTTGGGGATGCAATGTGTGACTACTACAAGGATACTTGGAATATGCTTTATGGCAAATATAGAAGATACGATTGCAGTTAACTGGAGGGAAAAAATTAATAGTTTACGCCATTCCTTATCCATGGAGAGGATCCGGAACCTGAATTTGCTACAACGCATCTGGTACCTGCATACTTATGGTCTAAGCAAAATTTGGTATGTGGCACAGATTCTGCCGATTGCAAAACGTGACGCACAGAAATTGGAACAACTCCTTGGTTACTTTTTGTGGACTGGAAAAGCATATAAGGTGAGCCGGCCTCAACTACGTTTGCCTCCGTCCAAAGGTGGTTGCGGCTTAGTGGACATTGCCAAGAAATGCATGGCCTTATTGGGGAAAACCGCCACACAATCATTGCGCGGATCTGGCTCATCCATTGACCAAAATTTCTGGAAGGAACAGCTGCATAACCCTCAGGTGGCACTCAACGGATTTAAACCCACTGTCCTTCACCTAAAACGAATTCTGGACAACAACGATGACATTACGGCCTTCGAATGCACCCGGAACCACTACCGTATGCTCACGACAGTTCATCTGGTGCCCAGAGTGGCAGAGAAATATACCAGGGAGTGGAAAGTGATCTGGCAGAATTTATTTTGTAAACATGTGCCCAGTGATTGGCAGGAAACCACCTATGAAGTATTAAATGAGACTATACCGACAGCGGATAAACTCTGGCGACATGGAAGGGCACAGTCAAACCAACGTCCATCTTGTGCCGCCGTCGACACACTGGACCACCGGATTGCTTCCTGTAAGCAGGTTGAAGTCATCTGGGTAGAGCTCAGGACCTACGTCGCCAAATGGTGCCCACCGCAAGCTCCACCATGCCTTGAGAAGCTCCAGCGTTTGGAATTTCATTTTCAGAATACTGCACTCCAACGCTGTGTAGTTTGGCTGGTAATGGGAACAATGTACTGGATCCTTAAACAGAATAATGGCCCAGTGGCGCAGAGGAAGGATTGGGTCAGTTTTCTGAGACAGGCACGCTGGCAACTGATAACTTCTGGTCTTAGCAAATCAATGCAGCCGTACATAACACGCCTTGCACTTTAAATACGACAATGCAACTATAATCAAAATAATATATACATAAAAAAATAAAAAAATAAAAAAAAAATAAAATAAAAAATAAAAAAAAGCTAACTTTGAGTATCTGTTATGAAAATAAATGACCATGTGTCACCTAAAAAAAAATAACAGGTTAAACTTAAAGTTAAGGTTTTCATAAAAAAGCAAAAAAAAAAAAAACAAAAAAAAAAACAAAAAAAAATAAAAAAAAGCAAAAAAAAAACAGAAAAAAAAGTTGGTATTAAGGTAAAAAAATAAAATAAAAAAAAAAGTAAAAAAAAAAAGACCTATAAATGTTCTTTATATTTCTGTACATGCCTAAAGGAGCCTTCAGGCCTGTACATGTTACTGTCAGTCAGTTGCACACAGAAACATACATGAACAGACTGTAGGCTTTCATTATTACTTATCGTCAAAATAATAGATTTTTATTCAGGCATTTTAAGACAAGTTTTGAGGGATATACCATTGTTACAATCAGACTTTAAGACTTATAAATAATGAAAAATAGATTACCATCTTTAGAGAATTTGGTTTAGAGAAGAATCTACTTTTTTACACAGCCGAAGTTATTCAGATTTAATGCCCACAAGAATTGGAAGAGATTTTATTTCTAAAAATAAAACACATATTTAAAAAAAAAAAAAGATAAAAAAAATGCTGTCCCCAATTAAAAAAAAAAAAAAAAACAACGGAAATTATGTGCATCGCATCGCATGCGCATTGAGTCACGTCATGTCACATGCGCATGGCATCGCTTGATATCGCATGTATGTTCATCGCATCGCATGCGCATTGAGTCACGTCGCGTTACATTTCTTTTTTTTTTTTAATTAATTTTTTGGACTGGCCCCGCCTCCGCCAGCCCAAGTGACGATCATCCGAAAGGGATATACATCCCTTACATGCGCATGGCATCGCTTGATATTGCATCTTATGTGCATTGCATCGCATGCATAGTGACTCACGTCGCGTCACATGCGCATGGCATCGCTTGATATGGTATTTCATGTGCATCGCATCGCATGCTTATTGAGTCACGTCGCGTCTCATGCGCATGGCATCGCTTGATATCGCATCTTATGTGCATCGCATCGCATGCGCATTGAGTCACATCGCATCACATGCGCATTGCATCGCTCGACAACGCATCTTCTGCGCATCGTATGCGCATTGAGTGACGTCGCGTCACATGCACATGGCATCGCCTGATTTCGCATCTCATTACCATCGCATGCGCATTTAGTCACGTTGCATCACATGCGAATGGCATCGCTTGATATCGCATTTTATGTGCATCGAATCGCAGCGCATTGAGTGACATCACGCCACATGCACATGGCAGCGCTCGATATCGCATCTTATGTCACATCGCATCACATGCGCATGGAATCGCTTGATATCGCCTCTGATGTTCATCGCATCGCATGCGCATTGAGTCACATCGCATCAGACATGCATGGCATCGCTCGACATCGCATCTTATGTGTATCGCATCGCATGCGCGTTGAGCCATGTCTCGTCACATTTGCATGGCATCGCTTGATATCGCATCTGATGTGCTTCGCATCGCATGCGCATTGAGTCACCACGCGTCATATGCGCATGGCATCGCTTGATATCGCATCTTATGTGCATCGCATCGCATGCGCATTGAGTCACGTTGCGTCACATGCGCATGGCATCGCTTGATATCGCATCTTATGTGCATCTCTTTGCATGCGCATTGAGTCACTTCGCGTCACATGCGCATGGCATCGCTTGATATCGCATCTTATGTGAATCGCATCCCATGTGCATTGAGTCACGTCATGTCACATGCGCATGGCATCGCTTGATATCGCATCTTCTGTGCCTCGCATCGCATGCGCATTGAGCCAGGTCGCGTCACATGCGCATGGCATCGCTTGATATTATATTTTATGTGCATCGAATCGCATGCTTATTGAGTCACGTCGCGTCACATGCGCATGGCATCGCTTGATATCGCATCTTATGTGCATCGCATCTCATGCGCATTGAGTCCCATCGCATCACATGCGCATGGCATCTCTCGACAACGCATCTCATGTGCATCGTATGCGCATTAAGTGACGTCGCTTCAAATGTACATGGCATCGCTTGATTTCGCATCTCATTCGCATCGCATGCGCATTGAGTCACGTTGCATCACATGCGCATGGCATCGCTTGATATCGCATCTTATGTGCATCGCATGCATATTGAGTGACATCACGCCACATGCGCATGGCATCGCTTCATATCGCATCTTATGTGCATCGTATCGCATGCGCAATAAGTCACAGCGCGTCACATGCGCATGGCATCACTTGATATCGCATCTTATGTGGATCTCATGCGCATTGAGTCACTTCGCATCACATGCGCATGGCATCGCTTGATATCGCATCTTACGTGCATCGCATCGCATGCGCTTTGATTCACGTCGCGTCGAATGCGCATGGCAATTCTTAAAAACGCATCTTATGTTCATCGCATCGCATGTGCATTACTCACGTCGCACCACATGCGCATGACATCGCTCGATATCGCATCTTTTGTGCATCGCATCGCATGCGCATTGAGTGACATCGCGTGATATGCGCATGGTATCGCTTGATATCGCATCTTATAAGCACCGCATGCGCATTTAGTCACATCGCGCCACATGCGCATGGCATCGCCTGATATTGCATCTTATGCGCATCGCATCTTATGTGCATCGCATGCGCATTGAGTCACATCGCATCACACGCGCATGGCATCGCTCGACATGGCATCTTATGTGCATCGCATCGCATGCGCGTTGAGTCATGTCTCGTCACATTTTCATGGCATCACTTGATATCGCATCTGATGTGCTTCCCATCACATGCGCATTGAGCCACGTAGCGTCACGTGCGCATGGCATCGCTCGATATAGCATCTTATGTGCATCGAATCGCAGCGCATTGAGTGACATCACGCCACATGCACATGGCAGCGCTCGATATCGCATCTTATGTCACATCGCATCACATGCGCATGAAATCGCTTGATATCGCCTCTCATGTTCATCGCATCGCATGCGCATTGAGTCACATCGCATCAGACATGCATGGCATCACTCGACATCGCATCTTATGTGTATCGCTTCGCATGCGCGTTGAGCCATGTCTCGTCACATTTGCATGGCATCGCTTGATATCGCATCTGATGTGCTTCGCATCGCATGCGCATTGAGTCACCTCGCGTCATATGCGCATGGCATCGCTTGATATCGCATCTTATGTGCATCGCATCGCATGCGCATTGAGTCACGTTGCGAAACATGCGCATGGCATCGCTTGATATCGCATCTTATGTGCATCTCTTTGCATGCGCATTGAGTCACTTCGCGTCACATGCGCATGGCATCGCTTGATATCGCATCTTATGTGCATCGCATCCCATGTGCATTGAGTCACGTCATGTCACATACGCATGGCATACCTTGATATCGCAGCTTATGTGCGTCGCATCGCATGCGCATTGAGTCACGTCGCGTCACATGCGCATGGCATCGCTTGATGTCGCATCTTATCTGCATCGCATCGCATAAGCATTGAGTCACGTCGCGTCACATGCACATGGCATCGCTTGATATCGCATCTCATGTGCATCTCATCGGCGCGGATTGAATCACATCACGTCACATACGCATGGCATCGCTTGATATCGCATCTTATGTGCATCGCATCGTATGCGCATTGAGTCACGTCGCGTCACATGCATATGGCATCTCTTGATATCTTATCTTACGTGCATCGCATCGCATGCGCATTGAGTCACGTTGCATCACATGCGCATGGCATCGCTTGATATCGCATCTTATGTGCATGGCATCCCACGCGTATTGAGTGACATCACGCCACATGCGCATGGCATCGCTTGATATCGCATCTTATGTGCATCGCATCGCATGCGGATTGAGTCACATCACGTAACATGCGCATGGCATCGCTTGATATCGCATCTTATATGCATCGCATCGCAGCGCATTCAGCGAAATCACACCACATGCGCATGGCATCGCTTGATATCGCACTTTATGTGCATCGCATAGCATGCGTATTGAGTCACATCACGTCACATACTCATGGCATCGCCTGATATCGCATCTTATGTGCATCGCATGCACATTGAGTCACGTCACGTCACATGCGCATGGCATCGCTTGTTATCGCATCTTATGGTCATTGCATCGCATGCGCATCGAGTCACCTCGCGTCACATGCGCTTGACATCGCTTGATATCGCATCTTATGTGCATCGCATGCGCTTTGAGTCACATCGCATCACACGCGCATGGCATCGTTCGAGATCGCATCTTATGCGCATAGCATCGCATGCGCATTGAGTCATATCGCGTCACATGCGCATGGCATCACTTGATATCGCATGTTATCTGCATTGCGTCGCATGCGCATTGAGTCACGTCGCAATACATGCGCATGACATCGCTCGAAATCGCATCTTATGTGCATCGCATTGAATGCGCATTGAGTTACATCGCGTCGCATACGCATGGCATCGCTTGATACCGTATTTTATGTGCATCGCATCGTATGCGCAGTGAGCCACATGCGCATGGCATCGCTCGATATCGTATCTTATGTGCATTGCATCGCATGCGCATTGAGTCACGACGCGTCACATGCGCATGGCATCGCTTGAAGTCGCATCTTATGTGCATCGCATGCGCATTGACTCACGTCGCGTTACATGCGCATGGCATCGCTTGATATCGCATCTTATGTGCATTGCATCACATGTGCAGTGAGTCATGTCGCGTCACATGTGCATGCCATCGCTTGATATGGCATTTTATGTGCATCGTATCGCATGCGCATTGAGTCACGTCGCGTTACATGCGCATGGCATTGCTTGATATCGCATCTTATGGGCATCGCATCGCATGCGCATTGAATCACATCGCGTCACATGCGCATGGCATCGCTCAACAACAGAAATTATGTGCATCGCATCGCATGCGCATTGAGTCACGTCATGTCACATGCGCATGGCATCGCTTGATATCGCATGTATGTTCATCGCATCGCATGCGCATTGAGTCACGTCGCGTTACATTTCTTTTTTCTTTTTAAATTAATTTTTTGGACTGGCCCCGCCTCCGCCAGCCCAGGTGACGATCATCCGAAAGGGATATACATCCCTTACATGCGCATGGCATCGCTTGATATTGCATCTTATGTGCATTGCATCGCATGCATAGTGCTTCACGTCGCGTCACATGCGCATGGCATCGCTTGATATGGTATTTCATGTGCATCGCATGCTTATTGAGCCACGTCGCGTCACATGCGCATGGCATCGCTTGATATCGCATCTTATGTGCATCGCATCGCATGCGCATTGAGTCACATCGCATCAGACATGCTTGGCATCGCTCGACATCGCATCTTATGTGTATCGCATCGCATGCGCGTTGGGCCATGTCTCGTCACATTTGCATGGCATCGCTTGATATCGCATGTGATGTGCTTCGCATCGCATGCGCATTGAGTCACCTCGCGTCATATGCGCATGGCATCGCTTGATATCGCATCTTATGTGCATCGCATCGCATGCGCATTGAGTCACGTTGCGAAACATGCTAAAGGCATCGCTTGATATCGCATCTTATGTGCATCTCTTTGCATGCGCATTGAGTCACTTCGCGTCACATGCGCATGGCATCGCTTGATATCGCATCTTATGTGCATCGCATCCCATGTGCATTGAGTCACGTCATGTCACATACGGATGGCATACCTTCATATCGCAGCTTATGTGCGTCGCATCGCATGCGCATTGAGTCACGAGACGTCACATGCGCATGGCATCGCTTGATGTCGCGTCTTATCTGCATCGCATCGCATAAGCATTGAGTCACGTCGCGTCACATCCACATGGCATCGCTTGATATCGCATCTCATGTGCATCTCATCGCATGCGGATTGAATCACATCACGTCACATACGCATGGCATCGCTTGATATCGCATCTTATGTGCATCGCATCGCATGCGCATTGAGTCACGTCGCGTCACATGCATATGGCATCTCTTGATATCTTATCTTACGTGCATCGCATCGCATGCGCATTGAGTCACGTTGCATCACATGCGCATGGCATCTCTTGATATCGCATCTTATGTGCATCGCGTCGCATGCGTATTGAGTGACATCACGCCACATGCGCATGGCATCGCTTGATATCGCATCTTATGTGCATCGCATCGCATGCGGATTGAGTCACATCACGTAACATGCGCATGGCATCGCTTGATATCGCATCTTATACGCATCGCATCGCAGCGCATTTAGCGAAATCACGCCACATGCGCATGGCAGCGCTTGATATCGCATCTTATGTGCATCTCTTTGCATGCGCATTGAGTCACTTCGCGTCACATGCGCATGGCATCGCTTGATATCGCATCTTATGTGAATCGCATCCCATGTGCATTGAGTCACGTCATGTCACATGCGCATGGCATCGCTTGATATCGCATCTTATGTGCCTCGCATCGCATGCGCATTGAGCCAGGTCGCGTCACATGCGCATGGCATCGCTTGATATTATATTTTATGTGCATCGAATCGCATGCTTATTGAGTCACGTCGCGTCACATGCGCATGGCATCGCTTGATATCGCATCTTATGTGCATCGCATCTCATGCGCATTGAGTCCCATCGCATCACATGCGCATGGCATCTCTCGACAACGCATCTCATGTGCATCGTATGCGCATTAAGTGACGTCGCTTCACATGTACATGGCATCGCTTGATTTCGCATCTCATTCGCATCGCATGCGCATTGAGTCACGTTGCATCACATGCGCATGGCATCGCTTGATATCGCATCTTATGTGCATCGCATGCATATTGAGTGACATCACGCCACATGCGCATGGCATCGCTTCATATCGCCTCTCATGTTCATCGCATCGCAGGCGTATTGAGTCACGTCGCATCACATGCGCATTTCATTGCTTGATATCGCATCTTATGTGCATTGCATCGCATGCGCATTGAGTCACGCCAGGTCACATGCGCATGGCGTCGCTTGATATCGCATCTTATGTGCATCGTATCGCATGCGCAATAAGTCACAGCGCGTCACATGCGCATGGCATCACTTGATATCGCATCTTATGTGGATCTCATGCGCATTGAGTCACTTCGCATCACATGCGCATGGCATCGCTTGATATCGCATCTTACGTGCATCGCATCGCATGCGCTTTGATTCACGTCGCGTCGAATGCGCATGGCAATTCTTAAAAACGCATCTTATGTTCATCGCATCGCATGTGCATTACTCACGTCGCACCACATGCGCATGACATCGCTCGATATCGCATCTTTTGTGCATCGCATCGCATGCGCATTGAGTGACATCGCGTGATATGCGCATGGTATCGCTTGATATCGCATCTTATAAGCACCGCATGCGCATTTAGTCACATCGCGCCACATGCGCATGGCATCGCCTGATATTGCATCTTATGCGCATCGCATCTTATGTGCATCGCATGCGCATTGAGTCACATCGCATCACACGCGCATGGCATCGCTCGACATGGCATCTTATGTGCATCGCATCGCATGCGCGTTGAGTCATGTCTCGTCACATTTTCATGGCATCACTTGATATCGCATCTGATGTGCTTCCCATCACATGCGCATTGAGCCACGTAGCGTCACGTGCGCATGGCATCGCTCGATATAGCATCTTATGTGCATCGAATCGCAGCGCATTGAGTGACATCACGCCACATGCACATGGCAGCGCTCGATATCGCATCTTATGTCACATCGCATCACATGCGCATGAAATCGCTTGATATCGCCTCTCATGTTCATCGCATCGCATGCGCATTGAGTCACATCGCATCAGACATGCATGGCATCACTCGACATCGCATCTTATGTGTATCGCTTCGCATGCGCGTTGAGCCATGTCTCGTCACATTTGCATGGCATCGCTTGATATCGCATCTGATGTGCTTCGCATCGCATGCGCATTGAGTCACCTCGCGTCATATGCGCATGGCATCGCTTGATATCGCATCTTATGTGCATCGCATCGCATGCGCATTGAGTCACGTTGCGAAACATGCGCATGGCATCGCTTGATATCGCATCTTATGTGCATCTCTTTGCATGCGCATTGAGTCACTTCGCGTCACATGCGCATGGCATCGCTTGATATCGCATCTTATGTGCATCGCATCCCATGTGCATTGAGTCACGTCATGTCACATACGCATGGCATACCTTGATATCGCAGCTTATGTGCGTCGCATCGCATGCGCATTGAGTCACGTCGCGTCACATGCGCATGGCATCGCTTGATGTCGCATCTTATCTGCATCGCATCGCATAAGCATTGAGTCACGTCGCGTCACATGCACATGGCATCGCTTGATATCGCATCTCATGTGCATCTCATCGCATGCGGATTGAATCACATCACGTCACATACGCATGGCATCGCTTGATATCGCATCTTATGTGCATCGCATCGTATGCGCATTGAGTCACGTCGCGTCACATGCATATGGCATCTCTTGATATCTTATCTTACGTGCATCGCATCGCATGCGCATTGAGTCACGTTGCATCACATGCGCATGGCATCGCTTGATATCGCATCTTATGTGCATGGCATCCCACGCGTATTGAGTGACATCACGCCACATGCGCATGGCATCGCTTGATATCGCATCTTATGTGCATCGCATCGCATGCGGATTGAGTCACATCACGTAACATGCGCATGGCATCGCTTGATATCGCATCTTATATGCATCGCATCGCAGCGCATTCAGCGAAATCACACCACATGCGCATGGCATCGCTTGATATTGCACTTTATGTGCATCGCATAGCATGCGGATTGAGTCACATCACGTCACATACTCATGGCATCGCCTGATATCGCATCTTATGTGCATCGCATGCACATTGGGTCACGTCACGTCACATGCGCATGGCATCGCTTGTTATCGCATCTTATGGTCATTGCATCGCATGCGCATCGAGTCACCTCGCGTCACATGCGCTTGACATCGCTTGATATCGCATCTTATGTGCATCGCATGCGCTTTGAGTCACATCGCATCACACGCGCATGGCATCGTTCGACATCGCATCTTATGCGCATAGCATCGCATGCGCATTGAGTCATATCGCGTCACATGCGCATGGCATCACTTGATATCGCATGTTATCTGCATTGCGTCGTATGCGCATTGAGTCACGTCGCAATACATGCGCATGACATCGCTCGAAATCGCATCTTATGTGCATCGCATTGAATGCGCATTGAGTTACATCGCGTCGCATACGCATGGCATCGCTTGATACCGCATTTTATGTGCATCGCATCGTATGCGCAGTGAGCCACATGCGCATGGCATCGCTCGATATCGTATCTTATGTGCATCGCATCGCATGCGCATTGAGTCACGACGCGTCACATGCGCATGGCATCGCTTGAAGTCGCATCTTATGTGCATCGCATGCGCATTGACTCACGTCGCGTTACATGCGCATGGCATCGCTTGATATCGCATCTTATGTGCATTGCATCACATGTGCAGTGAGTCATGTCGCGTCACATGTGCATGCCATCGCTTGATATGGCATTTTATGTGCATCGTATCGCATGCGCATTGAGTCACGTCGCGTTACATGCGCATGGCATTGCTTGATATCGCATCTTATGTGCATCCCATGCACATTGAGTCACGTCACGTCACATGCGCATGGCATCGCTTGTTATCGCATCTTATGGTCATTGCATCGCATGCGCATCGAGTCACGTCGCGTCACATGCGCTTGGCATCGCTTGATATCGCATCTTATGTGCATCGCATGCGCTTTGAGTCACATCGCATCACACGCGCATGGCATCGCTCGACATCGCATCTTATGTGCATCGCATCGCATGCGCATTGAGTCATATCGCGTCACATGCGCATGGCATCACTTGATATCGCATGTTATCTGCATTGCGTCGCATGCGCATTGAGTCACGTGGCAATACATGCGCATGACATCGCTCGACATCGCATCTTATGTGCATCGCATCGCATGCGCATTGAGTCATATCGCGTCACATGCGCATGGCATCACTTGATATCGCATGTTATCTGCATTGCGTCGCATGCGCATTTAGTCACGTCGCAATACATGCGCATGACATCGCTCGACATCGCATCTCATGTGCAGCGCATTGAATGCGCATTGAGTTACATCGCGTCGCATACGCATGGCATCGCTTGATACCGCATTTTATGTGCATCGCATCGTATGCGCATTGAGTCACATGCGCATTTCATCGCTCGATATCGTATCTTATGTGCATCGCATCGCATGCGCATTGAGTCACGTCGCGTCACGTGCCCATGGCATCGCTTGATGTCGCATCTTATGTGCATCGCATGCGCATTGAGTCACGTCGCGTTACATGCGCATGGCATCGCTTGATATCGCATCTTATGTGCATTGCATCGCATGTGCAGTGAGTCACGTCGCGTCACATGTGCATGCCATCGCTTGATATGGCATTTTATGTGCATCGTATCGCATGCGCATTGAGTCACGTCGCGTTACATGCGCATGGCATTGCTTGATATCGCATCTTATGTGCATCGCATCGCATGCGCATTGAGTCACATCGCGTCACATGCGCATGGCATCGCTCAACAACGGAAATTATGTGCATCGCATCGCATGCGCATTGAGTCACGTCATGTCACATGCGCATGGCATCGCTTGATATCGCATGTATGTTCATCGCATCGCATGCGCATTGAGTCACGTCGCGTTACATTTCTTGTTTTTTTTTTAAATTAATTTTTTGGACTGGCCCCGCCTCCGCCAGCCCAGGTGACGATCATCCGAAAGGGATATACATCCCTTACATGCGCATGGCATCGCTTGATATTGCATCTTATGTGCATTGCATCGCATGCATAGTGACTCACGTCGCGTCACATGCGCATGGTATCGCTTGATATGGTATTTCATGTGCATCGCATCGCATGCTTATTGAGTCACGTCGCGTCACATGCGCATGGCATCGCTTGATATCGCATCTTATGTGCATCGCATCGCATGCGCACTGAGTCACATCGCATCACATGCGCATGGCATCGCTCGACAACGCATCTTCTGCGCATGGTATGCGCATTGAGTGACGTTGCGTCACATACACATGGCATCGCCTGATTTCGCATCTCATTAGCATCGCATGCGCATTTAGTCACGTTGCATCACATGCGAATGGCATCGCTTGATATCGCATTTTATGTGCATCGCATCGCATGCGTATTGTGTCACATCGCTCACATGCGCATGGCATCGCTTGATATGGCATCTTATGTGCATCGAATCGCTGCGCATTGAGTGACATCGCGCCACATGCACATGGCAGCGCTCGATATCGCATCTTTGTCACATCGCATCACATGCGCATGGAATCGCTTGATATCACCTCTGATGTTCTTCGCATCGCATGCGCATTGAGTGACATCGCATCAGACATGCATGGCATCGCTCGACATCGCATCTTATGTGTATCGCATCGCATGCGCGTTGAACCATGTCTCGTCACATTTGCATGGCATCGCTTGATATCGCATCTGATGTGCTTCGCATCGCATGCGCATTGAGTCACCACGCGACATTTGCGCATGGCATCGCTTGATATCGCATCTCATGTGCATCGAATTGCATGCGCATTGAGTCACGTCGCCTTGCATGCGCATGGCATTGCTTGATATCGCATCTTTTGTGCATCGCATTGCATGCGCATTGAGTGACATCGCGTCACATGCGCATGGCATCGCTTCATATCGCACTGCATGCGCATTGAGCCACATCGCATCACACGGGCATGGCATCACTTGATATCGCATCTTATGTGCATTGCATCGCATGCGCATTGAGTCACGCCAGGTCACATGCTCATGGCATCGCTTGATATCGCAATTTATGTGCATCGCATCGCATGCGCAGTGAGTCATGTTGCGTCACATGCGCATGGCATCGCTTGATATCGCATCCTATGTGCATCGTATCGCATGCGCATTCAGTCAAAGCGCGTCACATGCGCATGGCATCACTTGATATCGCATCTTATGTGGATCTCATGCGCATTGAGTCACTTCGCATCACATGCGCTTGGCATCGCTTGATATCGCATCTTACGTGCATCGCATCGCATGCGCTTTGAGTCACGTCGCGTCGAATGCGCATGGCAATGCTTGAAAGCGCATCTTATGTTCATCGCATCGCATGTGCATTAGTCACGTCGCACCACATGCGCAGGACATCGCTCGATATCGCATATTTTGTGCATCGCATCGCATGCGCATTGAGTGACATCGCGTGATATGCGCATGGTATCGCTTGATATCGCATCTTATAAGCACCGCATGCGCATTTAGTCACATCGCGTCACAGCGCATGGCATCGCCTGATATTGCATCTTATGCGCATCGCATCTTATGTGCATCGCATGCGCATTGAGTCACATCGCATCACACGCGCATGGCATCGCTCGACATGGCATCTTATGTGCATCGCATCGTATGCACGTTGAGTCGTGTCTGGTCACATTTTCATGGTATCGCTTGATATCGCATCTGATGTGCTTCGCATCACATGCGCATTGAGCCACGTAGCGTCACATGCGCATGGCATCGCTCGATATCGCATCTTATGTGCATCGAATCGCAGCGCATTGAGTGACATCACGCCACATGCACATGGCAGCGCTCGATATCGCATCTTATGTCACATCGCATCACATGCGCATGGAATCGCTTGATACCGCGTCTCATGTTCATCGCATCGAATGCGCATTGAGTCACATCGCATCAGACATGCATGGCATCCCTCGACATCGCATCTTATGCGTATCGCATCGCATGCGCGTTGAGCCATGTCTCGTCACATTTGCATGGCATCGCTTGATATCGCATCTGATGTGCTTCGCATCGCATGCGCATTGAGTCACCTCGCGTCATATGCGCATGACATCGCTTGATATCACATCTTATGTGCATCGCATCGCATGCGCATTGAGTCACGTTGCGTCACATGCGCATGGCATCGCTTGATATCGCATCTTATGTGCATACCATCGCTTGCGCATTTAATCACGTCGCGTCACATGCGCATGGCATCGCTTTATATCGCATCTTATGTGCATCGCATCGCATGCGCATTGAGTCACGCCAGGTCACATGCTCATGGCATCGCTTGATATCGCAATTTATGTGCATCGCATCGCATGCGCAGTGAGTCATGTTGCGTCACATGCGCATGGCATGGCTTGATATCGCATCTTATGTTCATCGCATCGCATGCGCATTGAGTCACATCGCATCACATGCGCATGGCATCGCTTCATATCGCCTCTCATGTTCATCGCATCGCATGCGTATTGAGTCACGTCGCATCACATGCGCATGGCATTGCTTGATATCGCATCTTTTGTGCATCGCGTCGCATGCGCATTGAGTGACTTCGCATCATATGCGCATGGCATCGCTCGATATCGCATCTTTTGTGCATCGCATCGCATGCGCATTGAGTGACATCCCGTGATATGCGCATGGTATCGCTTGATATCGCATCTTATGTGCATTGCATCGCATGCGCGTTGAGCCATGTCTCGTCACATTTTCATGGCATCGCTTGATATCGCATCTGATGTGCTTCGCATCACATGCGCATTGTGCCACGTAGCGTCACATGCGCATGGCATCGCTCGATATCGCATCTTATGTGCATCGCATCGCATGCGCATTGAGTTGCGCCGCCTCTCATGCGCATGGCATCGTTTGATATCGCCTCTCATGTGCATCGCATCGCATGCGCATTGAGCCACATCGCGTCACATGCGCATGGCGTAGCTTGATATCGCATCATATGTGCATCGCAATCGCAGCGCATTGAGTGACAGCACGCCACATGCGCATATCATCGCTTGATATCGCATCTTATGTGCATCGCATCACACACGGATTGAGTCACGTCGAGTCACATGCTCATGGCATCGCTTGATATCGCATCTTATGTGCATCTCATCGCATGCGCATTGGAACACGTCGCGTCACATGCGCATGGTATAGCTTGATATCGCATGTTAGCTGCACCTCATCGCATGCGCATTCAGTCACGTCTCACCACATGCGCATGACATCGCTCGACATCGAATCTTATGTGCTTCGCATCGCATGCGCATTGAGTCATATCGCGTCACATGCGCATGGCATCGCTTGATATCGCATTTTATGTGCATCGCATCGCAGCGCATTGTGTCACATCGCGTCACATGCGCATGCATCGCTTGACATCGCATCTTATGTGCATCGAATGCGCATTGAGGCACATCGCATCACACGCGCATGGCAGCGCTGACATCGCATCTTATGTGCATCACATCGCATGCGCATTGAGTCACATCGCGTCACGTGCGCATGGCATCGCTTGTTATCGCATCTTATCTGCATCGCATCGCATGCGTATTGAGTCACATCCCGTCACATGCGCATGGCATCGCTTGATATCGCACCTTATGTGCACTGCATCGCATGCGCATTGAGTCACTTCGCGTCGCATACGCATGGAATCGCTTGATGTCGCATCTTATGTGCATCGCATCGCATGCGCATTGAGTCATGTCTCGTCACATTTGCAAGGCATCGCTTGATATCGCATCTGATGTGCATCGCATCGCATGGGCATTGAGTCACGTCGCGTCACATGCGCATGGCATCTCTTGATATCACATCTTATGTGCATCGCATCGCATGCGCATTGAGTCACTTCGCGTCACATGCGCATGGCATCGCTTGAATTCGCATCTCATGTGCAGCGCATCGTATGCATGTTGAGTCACGTCGCATCACATGCGCATGGCATCGCTTGATATCGCATTTTATGTGCATCGCATCAAATGCGCCTTGAGCCACATCGCGTCACATGCGCATGGCATCTCTTGATATCACATCTTATGTGCATCGCATCGCATGCGCATTGAGTCACTTCGCGTCACATGCGCATGGCATCGCTTGAATTCGCATCTCATGTGCAGCGCATCGTATGCATGTTGAGTCACGTCGCATCACATGCGCATGGCATCGCTTGATATCGCATTTTATGTGCATCGCATCAAATGCGCCTTGAGCCACATCGCGTCACATGCGCATGGCATCGCTTGATATCGCGTCTTATGTGCATCGCATCGCAAGCGCATTGAGTCACGTCGCGTCACATGAAATGAAATGAAAAACGTTATTTGGGCATGTTGTAAAAACATGCCCTGGCTGTTTTAGGGATAGTCCCTCTTCAGCCGCGTATTTAAATTTTTTGAAACTGGGTACGGGGCGGAGAGATCAATCTGGGGTGCGTCAAAAATTTTTGGTTTTGCGTGTTTGTAGGTGTGGTTGTGTGGGTTGGTGTGTTCGTCCCTATATGTGGAGTGATGGCTTCTGCCCTCTGGGAAAAAAATTGTTTTTGTTGTATTGTGTGGTTGTGTTTGTGTGTTGCTGCAACGGCTCTCGGTTAGTTTTTGTCTGTGTTGTGTGTTATGTGTTTTGTTATGTATATGTCAGTGTGTTTGTATTTACTGTGTGCTTATGTTTTTTATGGGAATTTGTGTTGTCATTCGTGTGTCATTGTTAGGTGTTTTCATTTATAAAGATAGCCAGCTGGTTGCCAACTCTCGTCGTGTTAATTGCTTTTTTAAGTGTCTTTTGTGCAGTCTGAGTCAGGTTTTGTAGGAATCGTGCTCTGTGTGCGGGTGGAGTGATGTCATATATTGGTGGTATCAATGTGCTGAGTATTTGTGTGATTGTCGTATTTGAAATTTCGCGTAGGTACTTTGTGATGTTTTTCTGTATGTTTGTGAGTTGGTCTTGTAGGGACTTTATCTGTTGTTCGGATTGGGATATTACGTCTTGGAACGTGTTTACTGTCTCGTGCTTCGACATGTGTCTTTTAGTTTCTGGGATCTTTGGGAAATTTGTCTCGGGCCAGTCAGTCACGTGTGTTTGTTTGGTTGGTGTGGGGATGTTGTGAGGGAAGATGTGGGTCTTAGCAGTGTGTTCGGGTTGTGTCGGGGGCTGTCTGGGATACATCGGGCATTTTACTTGCCCGGTGTAGTGCCCGTTCTGTCTGCAGGTGGAGCAGTAAGGGGTGTTATGTCGGATAGGATGTGTGCATCGTCGTGTGTCAGAGTTGTGCCCACAGTGGAAGCATATTGGTTTTTGTGTACAATTTTCCTCGTGATGTCCGTATGTCTGGCATTGTCTGCAAGGTACGTGTCGGTCTGTGTGCTTAGAAGGCTCCGCCCTGAAAATTTGTTTTTCAATGACGGCGCCTTCTTTCAGTATTGTGTTGATGGTTGTGATGCATGTGCTGAATATTCGTACGAGTTGCGTCTGTCTGTTTTGGCTGATGATCCTGGATACGCGTGTTATTTCTGGGTACGTCTCTTGTATGCTTTGTAGTATTTCGTCATCAGTTATGTCGTACGGTATTCCTTTAACTACGGCGGTCAGGGTTTTTCGTGGTCTGTTTGGTTCTGTGTCAGGGTTGGGTGTGGGTCGGTTTTGTGGTGGGGAGTTTGCGTAGTACGCAAACTTCCCGAAGTTGTGAATGGGGATGGCCTGGGTGAAAGTCACTGCTTGTTGTTGGTTGCGGAAGGTCAGTGCGTAAGTGTTTTGTTGCAGTCTTTGAGCACGGTAGAGTGAGTCTGTGTTCTGTTGTGTCTTTGTCATCAAGCTCCTAACGAGCCATGAATTTTGTTTGTCTGGGTTGCTGTTGATGATGTATATCGTGAAGTAGCCGTGAGGTATGGGTGGTATGTAAGTCGTGCGTGGTGTCAGTAGTGTGTTAAGTCGATTGCCGAGTTGTGTTGTAGATTCAATGCTGGTGTCTGAGTCATGGTCAATGTTGTCAGGAGCTTGAGGGGCTGAGCTACTATTGGAGCTCATAGAGTGCGTGCGGTGATGTGTGTTTGTTGGTGTTGGTGTACGTGGGGGTGTTTGTGTTGGTGTTTGTTGAGTGCGTGTGTCATGTGTTTCGTCGTGATTGAGTTCTGCCTCGCTTGCTGATGAAGATGGTGCATGTTGTATGAGCGGCGGTGTATTTTTTTTCTTAGTCAGGACGCGTCGGCGGGAAGATTGGGGATCAGGGGGTTTTGGAGGTTTGGCCGTAGAATGACGCTTGGGCATCTTCTAGGGCCGGGAAAGACTTAGGTGTGAGAGGAGGTGGCTGCTAAGAAGCGCGGTTTGTGTATACCTACGCCTATGTGTAGTCCCAGCGGACTACCAGACTTGCGTCTGTTGGCTTACTGAGACTGGCCCAGCAGGTACACAAACCTCACCACAAGGAGGGGTAAGGTAGGGCTTACCTGGAAGGGGCGCGGACTGACGTGTTTTTGCACTCTCCACTTGCTTGCCAAGTGTCTTGAGAAGTGCCTTCTCGCTGCGCCGTAATTATGGAGCGTAGCTTGCCGGTGTTCGTGCGTACATCCCCTGTCGTGACATCCAGGCGTGGAAGGCTGAGAAGCTGGAGAAGAAGCTGACTGGCTGGCTGCAACTCCCTGACTCAACTGGCTCGCGTCACTTAAACTTTAAACTTATTTATTGAACTAAAACATTTGCCTGGTGCCGGTACAAAGGGGCCCGGCTTACAGGCTAAAATTAACATTATTTATATTATTTACAAAGTTTACAAGTGGATTCGTGTTATCTGTTTCTCCTTTAAAACCCATACAGTGGGCAGCTTTAGCCCACCGAGAACAGTTTTATTTTGTATGTTCAATGTCTTGTTTGTCTCTTGTGATCGTTTTTTGTTTATGTACACTCATCCACGCACTCATTCACTCCTGGGCATACTACACATATGTCCCATCACACTCACACACACACACACACACACGCTCGTATATACATATTTACACTCACTACACTATACACTTCACTTATTTACAGTTTTTTCCGCAGTTTTCCTGTGCGGACCAGGTTGCAGCTCCTGACTGGTTCCCTGGGATGCAGGCCTCTGAGGTAGCGTGTGTGCGGCCTAGGGCCCTTCTTTGCGTGGACGCACATCAGTCGGTGAGCCGAACAACGTCTAAAACATCTTGATTCTGCTGTGCTTCCGATGCTTCGGCTCACCTTTACCAATATTGGCAATGACGTAATTGTCATGGTTTCTGATGCGCGCCCACGCGACAGTGGCTCTTTTCGCTATTGCCTCGGGAATGGATAGGATCTGGGTTTCCTGGTGAAGGGTTCGGTTAGTGGTTAGGATGGGAGCAGAGAGGATTTTCCTGAGAGACAGGTTTTGGAGGGTTTGGAGAGTTTTCAGGGCGGTTTTTGAGGCGTTTGCCCAGGCCACACACGCGTATAGAACCACCGAAAGGATGAAAGCTTTATACAGTACGAGTTTGGACTTCAATTGCAGCTGTTTACTGCGAAAGATGGGGGCGCATAACTTTAGCCGCTGTCTGCCTTTGTTGGCGCTATTTTTTATGTGGGAGGACCAGCACATTGTGCGGTCCAAGGTAACCCCTAAGTATTTGACTTGCCGACGACAGTGCAATACTTGACCACCGACCGTTAGGTCCATTGCCAAAGTGTGATGCCGCTTAGAAAAATGGATCAGCTGGCATTTGTTAGGATTAATTTTGATTTTCCAGTCATGTTGCCATGACAGGAAGTTGTTAACATAACGTTGCATTTCTGCAAGGCCGAAACGTGGATTTCTATGGTGATTGTATATTGCAGTGTCGTCAGCATACATGGCTACCTTACATCTGGCGTCCACTGGGAAATCGTTAGTGAATAATATATACAGAAAGGGTGACATGATTGCCCCTTGTGGGACGCCAGCCCGCATTACTCTCTCCCGTGAGGAGGAGCGGCCCACTTGGACGTAGAACTTGCGTTTTTCCAAAAAGTTGTGCAGCAAGTACAGGTAATTTTGAAGAGCCGGGAAATAAATAAATAAAATTTGGAATTTGGGTTATGAAGAATTTCATACCCGGGCTTCTTAGGGTTTAACCCTGTTAAGCCTAGTATTGAGTTTCTGTGCTTATGTTTATTGTGCTGAGATCTTTCGACGTTCGCGCGTTCGTATGGCAGATTGTCTTATGTTTACAAAAATATTTTGGTTTGTCAAATATGTGTAAATATGTTTATGTGCTTATTAATATGGATATATATATTTTTTGTTGTTAGTTTGTTTTTTTTTTTTTTTTTTTATGTATATATATATTTTTTTTTATCTTTTTTTGTGGTATTATCATTATTTTTTGTTTTATGTTTTTTTTTTTTTTTTTTAAATTAAATAAATTTAAGTAACATATTTACACATTTACAATTGTTATATAGGTAAAGGCCCGGGTCCCACAACCTGCCGCCGTCTCCGTCTTCTGCCCTCTTGCTGGGTCGTTGTTTTTATTCATTCGCCGCTGCAACAACTATGCTCTAGTTTTCATTTTATGTTTTTTGTGTGCTTGTATCGGGGGGGGGATTAAATTTTTACTAGTGCCTGTAGGTATTGTTCCACTTCTTGTTTTTGTTGTTCTTGGTGCCTGTCGTATATGTATATTAGGGTGAGTAGAGGTGGATTTTCGTGCTGTTGTTCTGCTGGGAGTGTTCTCATGGATTGTGCTGTTCTAATTAGTGTTCTTCTGTGTGGTCTTTTGTGAGCGTTGTCTATGTAGGTGATCATTAGGTTGGCGATGTGTCTGTCTATGGGTATCATTTTGGCATAGTGGTGTATCATCGTGTTTTTGAAGTTGGGGAAGAGTTTATTGGCGGTGCGTAGGCATCTGCGCTCGAAAGCTTGGATACTGGTCATGGTAGGCTTTGTAATGAGGGGCATTAGGGCAACTGCACCATACGTAAGGCAGGGGCGTATTAGGCATTTGTAAAGTTTTGTCAAAATGCGCGTGTTGAGTCCTGTCTTGTTTAATCTTGCCAGAAATGATAGAGTGGAAAGCATGGCTCTTGTTTTATTCAGAAGGGTTTGATAATGAGGTTTTACTGTCATCCTTGTATTTATGTGTATTCCGAGATATTTTACTGTTTTGGCGCACTTTACGGTGGTTTTGTTGAATTTTAGTGTGAGGCTGTTGTGGCGGTGTGTTCTCTTTTTTCGGATGACAATGGCTTGTGTTTTGTCGGTGTTAATTGCTATGCGCCATTTTTTGGTCCAGTCTAGGTAGGTTTTTAGCTGTTGTTCCAGTTGGTGTTTTGCTTGGTCTGTTCGGGGGCTGGTGCACCAGTACGCGGTATCGTCAGCGTACTGGGCAAGTTGGATGGTGGGGTGGATTGGCTGGGGTGTGTCTGCTGTGTAAATTATGTAGAGGAGGCCTGATATGGCGCTCCCCGGGGGTGTGCCTGCTTGTAGTCTGATGGTTCCGGATAGTGTGTTTTCAAGTTTGATGTTTGCTGTTCTGTCCGTTAAAAAACTGGCGATCCATCTGGTCATTCTGGTGTGTATCTTGAAATCGGTGAGTTTATACAACAGACCGTTTGTCCAGCACTTGTCGAAAGCTGATTTGACATCAAGAAATGCTGCGATTGTTGTAAATCCTATGTTGTAGCCATTTTTGAATTGCGACATCACCCGAACCAGTTAAGAGCCGGGAAATTGTGGTGCAATTTGTAAATAAGGCCATTGTGCCAGCACCGGTCCAATGCGGCTTCTACGTCCAGAAATAGCGCCAACGTTGAAGCCCCATTGTTAAATTGCTCTGTTACATCATCAGTTAGTCTGAGAAGCTGTAAGTCAGTAGAATGTCCTTTTCGAAAACCAAACTGTGAATTTGAAAGTTCATGAGATGCCGAAACTTGTTTTTGAAGTCGAAAAAGTATAAGTTTTTCGAGCAATTTACCAATAGTAGACAAAAGACTAATGGGGCGGTAGTTTTGCGGTTGCCTGGTGCTTTTCCCTTGCTTTGGGAGCATAATTACCTTGGCTCGTTTCCAGGTAGAGGGGAAATAGCCTTGCTGCAGACAGGCGTTAAAAATTTTAGTCAGTTGCACCAGGGCTTTTCTCGGGAGATGCTTAAGTTCCTCATTAGTCACTTTGTCTGGGCCGGCAGCTTTCCCATTAGGTAATTTCCTAATGAGCTTGTAAACTTCCTGCGGTGTTATGTGGGGTAGTTGTTGCTCTTGCTTCTGCGCCACCCAGGTTTGTACCCATGTCTGTACCTCCCGTTCTATATCGCGGTTGGTAACTGGGTTTTCGCTGAATCTATCTTCAAGACAGTCAGCGAAGACCTCGGCTTTCTCCTCTTCGGAGAAGTGCAGGCCGCCATGAGTGTGCAGCGCCTCAGTTGCGGAGTTGACGTTCGTGGAGACTTTAAATGCCTTTAATAATTTCCACAAGGAAGAGTCCGAATGGGTGGTACTCAGCATTTTGTTTTCCCACTGTTGAGTTTTGTTAATTTTAATTTGATGCCGAATGATGTTGCGTAGCCATTTTGCTAGCGCTTTATATTCAGGCTGGCGGGTGTACCGCCATAGTCTTGTCAAACGTCGTCTCCGCGCAATGAGTTGCTCTACCTCGGGGTACGTGCAAAAACCGGGTGGTCTTGTGGTGTAAGTGGTAGCGCTTCTCTTGGCTGTGTGTAGCGAGGCAGTGAAGTTTTCAACGGCGACATCTATGTCTGCCTCGCTATAGTATGACAGCTTGGGTTGCGCCATCCTGTGCATTTCCATGGTGAACTTATTCCAGTCGGTCTCAGCCCTCCTTCGAGGCCCAGAGGCACAGGCTGGAATGCCACCCTGTATATCGAAATGCACGGGAAGGTGGTCAGAGTCCAGGCTGTGATACACTGTAAAGTTAATTAAAGGTGTCGCATTTTTTGTCAGTACGAAGTCCAAAATTTCGGGGTCAAAGTGCCCCGTTCTGTGCCAAAATGTAGGGTCTGGGGGAATGTGCACCTCTAAGTCGTCATTATCTGTTATAAGTTCAACCAGGAGATTTCCAGCCACGTTTGCCCGGCGTGAAAACCACCAGGGGTGCCGGGCGTTGAAATCTCCTGCAATTATAACGTGCTCCTCTAAAGCGAGGATTTGTTCGAGGTCAGGTATGAAATTTAAGGAGCTGGGGGGCCGGTAGAGCGCTACCAGCATCACCGTTTGATTATTTACACGGGTTTTAAGTGCTGTGCACTCTAACGCTACCATTGCAGGTAGCGTAACAGAAGCATGAGCAACAGTGTTTCTGAGCAAAATAGCAGTCCCTCCCCCCTGTCTGCCAATTCTGTCGTTCCGGAAGATTTGGTAACCCTGGAGCTTAAAAGTCTGCCCTTGCTGTAATTTTGTTTCGCAAATGAATGCGACATCAATTTTGTTACGCCGCAGGTAGTTTTCAAGTTCATGTTGCTTCCTGTGGATGCCGTCTGCATTCCACAGGAGTGCACGCGTTAAAGTTATGCCTCCCCTTGAAGTTGCCATTTACTCGAAGAGAGTGGTGACTAAACATATGATGGTTTCCAGCTTCTCCATGGTATCGTTGCAGCTTTTTAATCTTGCGATTATGGGCCGCAACTTTGGTAATAGTACTGGGAGGTTTAAATCCTTAAAGAGGCTGAAAATTTCTTTCAAACCTCCCAGGTCACTGGTGGGTGCCTCTGAGGGCTGGGGTTGTGGAGGGGGACCATTTGGAGGTTGCTCAAGTGCATTTCGTCCTCCGGCGGCTCCTGCGAAAGAGGTGCCTTTTTGGACCAGGGCCGGGTTGAGGATGGGGCGTGGCCCTGGTTGAGTACCAGGAGAGTTCCTGGCTGCGGCGGCCAGTTGGCGGCGATGACGTTCCATTTTGAAGGTCTCGCACCCCCTGTAGCTGGCAGGATGCGCCTCCCCACAGTTCGCACAATGGGGTACAGCGTCTTCCTTGGCCTTTTTAGGGCAGTCAGCTAGGCGGTGGAGGTCACCGCAAAGGACACACCGGGAGATCATGTGGCACATTTTGAATGTGTGGCCCAGTTGTTGGCAGTTAAAACATTGGGTTATATTTTGGAAGGTTTTTAAGACCTCCACGGTGACCATCATATGGCACACTTCTCTTTCCTGTAAAAGCTTTTGGTTTCCGGTAGTTCTTTCCAGACTCACCTGAAAGTTTGGAAGAGGCCTGCCGCGGGACACCATTTGTCGTACCTGGACGCCGGTGTATCCCTTCTGCTCCAGGTCCTCCTGTATATAGGCTACCTGCAGATCTGCAGGCAGGCGTTTGATGACAAACCGAAGGGGCTGGTCGCTTCTGGGTGTGAAGCTGTAGCTCTCTACACCGGCGTTCGTCAGGAGCTGCATTGTAGGGACGGCATCTTGTTTCCTCTGAAGGAAGAGCTTCAGGCAATCCCTTGTTGTTTGTAGTTTGTATGAGCCATTGTTAAGTTTATTTCTTAGTAGTTGTAGTACCTTTACCGCCTGTTTTGTGTCCGGTATGATAATCCTGGGTGGCTTTTGATTTTCTTCTGTAGAGGTCGTCGGGGGTGTAGGTGTGGCTGTTGAGGTGGAGGGGACTGGCTTAGGGGGGAGAGGAGAGGGGCGGGTTTTTGATGGGGTCTTCTGGTGTGGTGGGATTTTTGGTTTGTGGAACTGTGTGATGGGATTCTGTGTGGGTGGGGGAAGTGCTGGGAAGTCCGACTCCTCGCGTTCTGCTACCTCCAGTGGCGTGAATGAGTTGCGTAGAGCGAGGGGGTGGGGCGGTGTGGATTGTCGTGGCTGCCTCCTGTTAATAGAGGACTGGGGGCGTTCGCCATCAGAGTCGCTGCCGCTGTCTCTTGTTCTTTTCTTCTTGGGTGCCGCTATCTTCCACCCCTCGCTCTGTTTCACCAGTTCCCGCTTCTTTATGGCGTACTCCTTGTAGCAGTACGCGAGGTCCTGAGAGAATTTGCCAAAGTTCATGGAGTCTGCATCTAGATTTGATAGTATTCCGGTATAGTAGGTTATTTCTGTTTGAATCTCTTCCACTTCCTTTTTTAGTTTTGCAAGGGATCTTGCCTTCTGCTCTTCCTCCAGTATGCGTGCTTTGTGTTCTATGTCGTCCACCAATGTGGGTGGGGAGGGCTGGATCTGTGCTGCTGCGGCTGTGGTGGTGGAGTCTATAAGTATAGGCGCTGGCGCGCCGCTATCTCCCAGTCTGCTGCTGGCACTCGGCCCGGCAACATGTGGTGCCGCTGCTGCCATTCTTTCACTGTCTTGCGCGCGGGGGAACGCCAGGCGCACCCCACGCTATACTTGCCGCTAAGGATATCACAAACACTTTCACTGTAACTATACATAAACTAAGCACCGGTTAAATAATATACACAGGAAACTCGAAAATTATGTACACTGTTCAGTCATATGTACAACACTGTTTACACTTCACTTGAAGGAATTAATATGTACACTCAATAAAATAGTTACACAAAATACACTGCACTTTCAATCCTCCCGGGAATATCTTCGGGAAAGTCTATCTGTAACCAGCTATGCAAAGTATAAATCCTCCCGGGAATAACTACGGGAAAAACCACTGTAAGATGTGCTGCACTTTGTTCTCCCCCCGGGAATACATCGGGAAAGTGTAGTCCCAGTGAACGGTGATCGCCGCGTACTTTCCCGGTCACTGGCGGGCCGGTCGCCGCGCTCTCGAGATTCGCGCTTACTAGTCGGACCGCTCTCTCTAAGCCTGCTCTCGTCTAGTCAACTCGCCTCCATCTGACTGAACCTCTGTCCCATCATGATCATGAACCTGAACTCGCTCGCGTCACATGCGCATGGCATCGCCTTATATCGCATCTTATGTGCATCATTACGCATGCGCATTGAGTCACGTCGCGTCGCATGCGCATGGCATTGCTTGATATCGCATCTTATGTTCATCGCATCGCAAGTGCATTGAGTCACGTCGCACCACATGCGTATGACATCGCTCTACATCGCATCTTTTGTGCATCGCATCGCATGCGCATTGAGCCACATCCCATCACATTCGCATGGCATCGCTCGACAACGCATCTTATGTGCATCGCATCGCATGCGCGTTGAGTCATGTCTCGTCATATTTGCATGGCATCGCTTGACATGGTATCTTGTGTGCATCGCATGCGCATTAAGCCACATGCGCATGGCATCGCTTCATATCGCATCTTATGTGCATGGCATCGCATGCGCATTGAGTAACGTCGCGTCACATGCGCATGGCATCTCTTGATATCGCATAACATGTGCATCGCATCGCAACGCATTCGAATTGAGTCACGTCGCATCACATGCGCAAGGCATCGCTTGATATCGCATCTTATGTGCATCGCATCGCATGCGCGTTGAGTCACGTCGCACCACATGCGCATGTCATCGCTCGACATCGCATCTTTTGTGCATAGCATCGCATGCGCATTGAGTTACATCGCGTCACATACGCATGCATCGCTCGACATCGCATCTTATGTGCATCGCATGCGCATTGAATCACATCGCATCTCACGCGCATGCCATCGCTCGACATCGCATCTTATGTGCATCGCATCGCATGCGCATTGAGTCACGTCGCGTCACATGCGCATGGCATCGCCTGATATCACATCTTATGTGCATCGCATGGCATGTGCATTGAGTCACGTCGCGTCACATGCGCATGCATCGCTCGAAATCGCATCTTATGTGCATCGCATCGCATGCGCATTAAGTCACGTCGCAACACATGCGCATGATATCGCTCGACATCGCATCTGATGTGCATCGCATCGCAGCGCATTGAGTCACATCACGCCACATGCGCATGGCATCGCTTGATATCTCATGTTATGTGCATCGCATCGCATGCGTATTGAGTCACATCGCGTCACATGCGCATGGCATCGCTTGATATCGCATCTGATGTGCATCGCATCGCAGCGCATTGAGTCACATCACGCCACATGCGCATGGCATCGCTTGATATCTCATCTTATGTGCATCGCATCGCATGCGCATTGAGTCACATCGAGTCACATGCGCATGGCATCTCTTGATATCGCATCTTATGTGCATCGCGTCGCATGCGCATTCAGTAACGTCGCGCCACATGCGCATAGCATCTCTTGATATGGCATCTTATGTGCATCGCATACGCATGGAGTCACGTCGCGTCACATGCGCATGGCATCGCTTGATATTACATCTTATGTGCATCGCATCGCATGCACTTTGAGTCACGTCGCACCACATGCGCATGACACATCGTATCTTATGTGCATCGCATCGCATGAGCATTGAGTCACATCGTGTCACATGCTCATGCATCGCTCGAAATCGCTTCTTATGTGCATCGCATGCGCATTGATTCACATCGTATCACACGCGCATTTCATCGCTCGACATCTCATATTTTGTGAATCGCATCGCATCGGCATTGGGTCACATCACGTCACATGCGCATGGCTTTGCTTGATATCGCCTCTTATGTTCATCTGATCGCATGTGCATTGAGTCACGTCGCACTACATGCGCATGACAACGCTCGACATCGCATCTCTTGTGCATCGCATCGCATGCGCATTGAGTGACATCGCTTCATATGCGCATGACATCGCTTGATATCGCATCTTATGTGCATCGCATCGCAGCGCATTGAGTTACATCGCATGGCATCGCTTCATATCGCATCTTATGTGCATTGCATCGCATGCGCTTTTGAGTCACATCGCGTAACATGCGCATGGCATCGCGTGATATCGCCTCTTATGTGTATCTCTTCGCAGCGCATTGAGTCACGTCGTATCACATGCGCATGGCATCGCTTGATATCACATCTTATGTGAATCGCACCGCATGCGCATTGAGTCACGTCGCATCGCAGGCGCATGGCATTGCATGATATCGCGTCTTATGATCATCTCATTGCATGTGCATTCAGTCACGTCGCAGCACATGAGCATGTCATCGCTCGACATCGCATCTTTTGTGCATCGCATCGCAAGAGCATTGACTTACATCGCGTCACATACGCATGCATCGCCCGACATCGCATCTTATGTGCATCGCATGCGCATTGAGTCACATCACATCACAAGCGCATGCCATCGCTCTACATCTCAATTTATGTGCATCGCATCGCATGCGCATTAAGTCACATAGCGTCACATGCGCATGGCATCTCTTGATATCGCAGCTTATGTGCATCGCAACGCATGCGTATTGAGTCACGTCGCGTCACATGCGCATGGCATCGCTTGATATCGCATCTTATGTGTATCGCATGCGCATTGAGTCACGTCGCGTCACTTGCGCATGGCATCACTTGTTATCGCATCTTATGTGCATCGCATCGCATGCGCATTGAGTCACATCGAGTCACATGCGCATGGCATCGCTTTATATCGCATCTTATGTGCATCGCATCGCGTGCGCATTGACTCACGTAGTGTCACATGCGCATGGCATCGCTTGTTATCGCATCTTACGTGCATCGCATCGTATTCGCATTGATTCACGTCGCGTCACATGCGCATGGCATCGCTTGATATCGCATCTTATGTGCATCTCATCGCATGCGCATTGAGCCACGTCGCGTCACATGCGCATGGTATAGCTTGATATCGCATGTTATCTGCACCTCATCGCATGCACATTCAGTCACGTCTCACCACATGCGCATGACATCGCTCGACATCGAATCTTATGTGCTTCGCATCGCATGCGCATTGAGTCATATCGCATCACATGCGCATGGCATCGCTTGATATCGCATTTTATGTGCATCGCATCGCAGCGCATTGTGTCACATCGCGTAACATGCGCATGCATCGCTTGACATCGCATCTTATGTGCATCGAATGCGCATTGAGGCACATCGCATCACACGCGCATGGCACAGCTGACATCGCATCTTATGTGCATCACATCGCATGCGCATTGAGTCACATCGCGTCACGTGCGCATGGCATCGCTTGTTATCGCATCTTATCTGCATCGCATCGCATGCGTATTGAGTCACATCCCGTCACATGCGCATGGCATCGCTTGATATCGCACCTTATGTGCACTACATCGCATGCGCATTGAGTCACTTCGCGTCGCATACGCATGGAATCGCTTGATGTCGCATCTTATGTGCATCGCATCGCATGCGCATTGAGTCATGTCTCGTCACATTTGCAAGGCATCGCTTGAAATCGCATCTGATGTGCATCGCATCGCGTGCGCATTGAGTCACGTCGCGTCACATGCGCATGGCATCTCTTGATATCGTATCTTATGTGCATCGCATCGCATGCGCATTGAGTCACGTCGCGTCACATGCGCATGGCATCGCTTGAATTCGCATCACATGTGCAGCGCATCGTATGCAAATTGAGTCACGTCGCATCACATGCGCGTGGCATCGCTTGATATCGCATTTTATGTGCATCGCATCGCATGCGCCTTGAGCCACATCGCGTCACATGCGCATGGCATCGCTTGATATCGCGTCTTATGTGCATCGCATCGCAAGCGCATTGAGTCACGTCGCGTCACATGCGCATGGCATCGCCTTATATCGCATCTTATGTGCATCATTTCGCATGCGCATTGAGCCACGTCGCGTCGCATGCGCATGGCATTGCTTGATATCGCATCTTATGTTCATCGCATCTCAATGTGCATTGAGCCACGTCGCACCACATGCGTATGACATCGCTCTACATCGCATCTTTTGTGCATCGCATCGCATGCGCATTGAGCCACATCCCATCACATTCGCATGGCATCGCTCGACAACGCATCTTATGTGCATCGCATCGCATGCGCGTTGAGTCATGTCTCGTCATAATTGCATGGCATCGCTTGACATGGTATCTTGTGTGCATCGCATGCGCATTGAGTCACATGCGCATGGCATCGCTTGATATCTATCCTTATGTGTATGGCATCGCATGCGCATTGAGTTCCGTCGCTTCACATGCGCATGGCATCGCTTGATATCGCATATCATGTGCATCGCATCGCATTCGAATCGAGTCACGTCGCACCACATGCGCATTTCATCGCTCGACATCGCATCTTTTGTGCATAGCATCGCATGCGCATTGAGTTACATCGCGTCACATACGCATGCATCGCTCGACATCGCATCTTATGTGCATCGCATGCGCATTGAGACCCATCGCATCACACGCGCATGCCATCGCTAGACATCGCATCTTATGTGCATCGCATCGCATGCGCATTGAGTCATGTCGCGTCACATGCGCATGGCATCGCCTGATATGGCATCTTATGTGCATCGCATGGCATGTGCATTGAGTCACGTCGCGTCATATGCGCATGCATCGCTCGAAATCGCATCTTATGTGCATCGCATCGCATGCGCATTGAGTCACGTCGCAACACATGCGCATGATATCGCTCGACATCGCATCTTATGTGCATCGCATCGCATGCGCATTGAGTCATGTCGCGTCACATGCGCATGGCATCGCCTGATATGGCATCTTATGTGCATCGCATGGCATGTGCATTGAGTCACGTCGCGTCATATGCGCATGCATCGCTCGAAATCGCACCTTATGTGCATCGCATCGCATGCGCATTGAGTCACCGCGCAACACATGCGCATGATATCGCTCGACATCGCATCTTATGTGCATCGCATCGCATGCGCATTGAGTCACAGCGAGTCACATGCGCAAGGCATCTCTTGATATGGCATCTTATGTGCATCGCATGCGCATTGAGTCACGTCGCGTCAAACGCGCATGGCATCGCTTGTTATCGCATCTTATGTGCATCGCTCACCAGCGCACTCAGTCACTTCACGTCTAATGCGCATGGCATCGCTTGATATCGCATCTTATGTGCATCGCATCGCATGCGTATTTAGTCACATCGCGTCACATGCGCATGCCATCGCTTGATATCGCATCTTATGTGCATCGCGTCGCAGCGCATTGGGTCACAGTACGCCACATGCGCATGTCATCTCTTGATATCGAATCTTATGCGCATGGCATCGCATGCGCATTGAGTAACGTCGCGTCACATGCGCAAGGCATCGCTTGATATCGCATATCATGTGCATCGCATCGCATCGCATTCGAATTGCGTCACGTCGCATCACATGCGCAAGGCATCGCTTGATATTGCATCTTATGTGCATCGCATCGCATGCGCATTGAGTCACGTCGCGTCACATGCGCATGGCATCGCTTGATATCGCAACTCATGTGCATCGCATCGCATGCGCATTGAGTCACGTCGCATCACATGCGCATGGCATCGCTTGATATTACATCTTATGTGCATCGCATCGCATGCGCTTTGAGTCACGTCGCACCACATGCGCATGACATCGCTCGACATCGTACCTTATGTGCATCGCATCGCATGCGCATTGAGTCACATCGCGTCACATGCGCATGGCATCGCTTGATATTACGTCTTATGTGCATCGCATCGCATGCGCTTTGAGTCACGTCGCAACACATGCGCACGACATCGCTCGACATCGTATCTTATGTGCATCGCATCGCATGCGCATTGAGTCACATAGTGTCACATGCTCATGCATCGCTCGAAATCGCTTCTTATGTGCATCGCATGCGCATTGATTCACATCGTATCACACGCGTATTTCATCGCTCGACATCTCATATTTTGTGAGTCGCATCGCATCGGCATTGAGTCACATCACGTCGCATGCGCATGGCATCGCTTGATATCGCATCTTATGTTCATCTGATCGCATGTCCATTGAGTCACGTCGCACTACATGCTCATGACAACGCTCGACATCGCATCTTTTGTGCATCGCATCGCATCGGCATTGAGCCACATCACGTCACATGCGCATGGCTTTGATTGATATCGCATTTTATGTTCATCTGATCGCATGTGCATTGAGTCACGTCGCACTACATGCGCATGACAACGCTCGACATCGCATCTTTTGTGCATCGCATCGCATGCGCATTGAGTGACATCGCTTCATATGCGCATGACATCGCTTGATATCGCATCTTATGTGCATCGCATCGCAGCGCATTGAGTTACATCGCATGGCATCGCTTCATATCGCATCTTATGTGCATTGCATCGCATGCGCTTTTGAGTCACATCGCGTAACATGCGCATAGCATTGCTTGATATCGGATCTTATGTGCATCTCATCGCATGCGCATTGAGTCACGTCGCAACACATGCTCATGACATCGCTCGACATCGCATCTTATGTGCATTGCATCGCATGCGCATTGAGTCACATCGCGTCACATGCGCATGCATCGCTCGAAATCGCTTCTTATGTGCATCGCATGCGCATTGATTCACATCGTATCACACGCGCATTTCAGCGCTCGACATCTCATATTTTGTGAATCGCATCGCATCGGCATTGAGTCACATCACGTCACATGCGCATGGCATCGCTTGATATCGCATCTTATGTTCATCTGATCGCAGCGGATTGAGTTACATCGCGTCACATACTCATGCTTCGCCCGACATCGCATCTTATGTGCATCGCATGCGCATTGAGTCACATTGCATGGCATCGCTTCATATCGCATCTTATGTGCATCGCATTGCATGCTTTTTTGAGCCCCATCGCGTCACATGCGCATGGCATCGCTTGATATCACATCTTATGTGCATCTCATCGCATGCGCATTGAGTCACGTCACATCACATGCGCATGGCATCGCTTGATATCGCATCTTATGTGAATTGCACCGCATGCTTTTTTGAGTCACATCGCGTCACATGCGCATGGCATCGCTTGATATCGCATCTTATGTGCATCTCATCGCATGCGCATTGAGTCACGTCGCGTCACATGCGCATGGCATCGCTTGATATCGCATTTTATCTGCATCGCACCGCATGCGCATTGAGTCACGTCGCGTCACATGCACAGGGCATCCGTCAACATCGCATCTTATGTGCGTCGCATCGAATGCGCATTGACTCACATCGCACCACATGCGCATGACATCGGTCAACATCGCATCTTATGTGCATCGCATCGCATGCGCATTATGTCACATCACGTCACATGCTCATGCATCGGTTGATATCGCATGTTTTGTGCATCGCATGCGCATTGAGTCACATCGCTTCACACGCGCATGGCATCGCTCGACATCGCATTTTTTGTGCATGGCATCGAATGCGCATTGAGTCACATCGCGTCACATGCGCATGGCATCGCTTGATAGCACATCTTAAGTGCATCGCATCGCATCTGTATTGAGTCACATTGCGTCACATGTGCATGGCATCGCTTGATATCGCATTTTATGTGCATCGCATCGCACGCGCCTTGAGTCACGTCGCATCGCATGCGCATGGCATCGCTTGATATCGCATCTTATTTTCATCTCATCGCATGTGCATTGAGTCACGTCGCACCACATGCGCATGACATCGTTCGATATCGCATCTTTTGTGCATCGCATCGCATGGGCTTTGAGTGACATCGCGTCACATGCGCATGGCATCGCTTGATATCGCATCTTATGTGCATCGCATGTTAGAGGATTTAGTTACATCGCGTCACATACTCATGCATCGCTCGACATCGCATCATATGTCCATGGCATGCGCATTGAGTCACATCGCATCACACGCACATGGCATCGCTCGACATCGCATCTTATGTGATTCGCATCGCATGCGCATTGTGTCACATCCCATCACATGCGCATGGCATCGCTCGACAACGCATCTTATGTGCATCGCATCGCATGCGCATTGAGCCATGTCTCGTCACATTTGCATGGCATCGCTTGATATCGCATCTGATGTGCATCGCTATGCTTACACATTGAGTCACGTCGCGTCACATGCGCATGGCATCGCTTGATATCACATCTCATGTGCATCGCATTGCATGCGCATCGAGTCACGACGCATCACGTGCGCATGGCATCTCTTGAATTCGCATCTTATGTGCATCGCATCGCATGCGCCTTGAGTCACGTCGCATCGCATGCGCATGGCATCGCTTGATATCACATCTTATGTCCATCTCATCGCATGTGCATTGAGTCACGTCGCACCACATGCGCATGACATCGTTCGCTATCGCATCTTTTGTGCATCGCATCGCATGCGCTTTGAGTGACATCGCGTCACATGCGCATGGCGTCGCTTGATATTGCATCTTATCTGCAACGCATCGCATGCGCATTGAGTCACGTCGCACCACATGCGCATGACATCGGTCAACATCGCATCCTATGTGCATCGCATCGCATGCGCATTGAGTCACATCGCGTGACATGCGCATGGCATCGCTTCATATCGCACATTATGTGCATCGCATCGCATGCGCTTTTGAGGCACTTCGCGTCACAAGCGCATGGCATCGCTTGATATCGCCTCTTATGTGCATCTCATCGCATGCGCATTGAGTCACGTCGCGTCATATGCGCATGGCATCGCTCGACATCGCATCTTATGTGCTTCGCATCGCATGCGCAATGAGTCACATCGCATCACACGCGGATGGCATCGCTCGACATGGCCTATTATGTGCATCTCATCGCATGCGCATTGAGTCACGTCGCGTCATATGCACATGGCATCGCGTGATATCGCATCTTATGTGCATCGCATCGCTCGCGTATTTAGTCACATCGCGTCACATGCGCATGGCATCGCTTTATATCGCATCTTATGTGCATCGCATCGCAGCGCATTGGGTCACATCACGAGACATGCGCATGGCATAGCTTGATATCGCGTCTTATCTGCATCGCATGGCATGCGGATTGAGTCACATCACGTCACATACGCATGGCATCGCTTGATATCGCATTTCATGTTCATCGCATCGCATGCGCATTGAGTCAAGTCGTATCACACGCGCATGGCATTGCTTGATATCGCATCTTATGTGCAACTCATCGCATGTGCATTGAGTCACGTCGCACCCCATGCGCATGACATCGCTCGATAGCGCATCTTTTGTGCATCTCATCGCATGCGCATTGAGTCACGTCGCGTCATATGCGCATGGCATCGCTTGATATCGCATCTTTTGTGCATCGCATCAAATGCGCATTGAGCCGCATCGCGTCACATGAGAATGGCATCACTGGATATCGCATCTCATGTTCATCGCATCGCATGCGCATTGAGTCACATCGTATCAATTGCGCATGGCATTGCTTTATATCGCATCTTATGTGCACCGCATCGCATGCGTATTGAGTCACATCGCGTCACATGCGCATGACATCGCTTTATATCGCATCTTATGTGCATCGCATCGCATGCGTATTGAGGCGCATCGCGTCACATGCGCATGGCATCTCTTGCTATCGCATCTTATGTGCCTCGCATGGCATGCGTATTGAGTCACAACCCGTCACATGCGCATGGCATCGCTTGATATCGCATCTTATGTGCATCGCATCGCATGCGCATTGCCAACGTCGCGTCACATGCGCATGGTATCGCTTGTTATCACATCTTAAGTGCATGGCATCGCATGCGCATTGAGTCACGTAACGTCACATGCGCGTGGCATCGCTTGATATCGCCTCTCATCTTCATCGCATCGCATGCGCATTGAGCCACAGCGCGTCACATGCGAATAGCATCACTTGATATCGCATTTTACGTGTTTCGCAGCGCATGCGCACTGAGTCACCTCGCATCACATGCGCACGGCATTGCTTGATATCGCATCTTATGTTCATCGCATCGCATGTGCATTGAGTCACGTCGCACCACATGCGCATGACATCGCTCGATATCGCATCTTTTGTGCATCCCATCCCATGCGCATTAAGTCACATCGCGTCAAATACGCATGCATCGCTAGACATCGCATCTTATGTGCATCGCATGCGCATTGAGTCATTTCGCATCACACGCGCTTGGCATCGCTCGACATCGCATCTTATGTGCATCGCATCGCATGCGAATTGAGCCACATCGTGTCACATTCGCATGGCATCGCTGGATATCGCATTTCATGTTCATCGCATCGCATGCGCATTGAGTCAAATCGTATCACACGCGCATGGCATTGCTTTATATCGCATCTAATGTGCACCGCATCGCATGCGTATTGAGTCACATCGCGTCACATGCGCATGACATTGCTTGATATCGCATCTTATGTGCAATTCATCGCTCGCGCATTGAGTCACGTCGGGTCACATGCGCATGACATCGCTTGATATCGCATCTCATGTGCATCGTATCGCATGCGCATTGAGTCACTTCGCCTCACATAAGCATGACATCGATCGATATCGCATCTTATGTACATCGCATCGCATGCGCATTGAATCACATCGCGTCACATGCGCATGGCATCGCTTGATATCGCATCTTATGTGCATCGCTTCGCAGCGCCTTGAGTCACATCGCGTCACATGCGCATGCATCGCTTGAAATCGCATCTTGAGTGCATCGCATGCGCATTGAGTCATATCGTATCACACGCGGATGGCATCGCCCGTCATCGCATCTTTTGTGCATCGCATCGCATGCGCATTGAGTCACGTCGCGTCATATGCGCATGGCATCGCTTGATATCGCATCTTATGTGCATCGCATCGCATGCGCATGGAGTCACTTCGCACCACATGCGGATGACATCGATCGACATCGCATCCTATGTGCATCGCATCGCTGGCCCATTGAGTCTCATCGCGTCACATTCACATGGCATCGCTCGACATCGCATCTTATGTGCATCTCATCGCATGCGCTTTGAGCCACGTCGCGTCATAGGCGCATGGCATCGCTTGATATCACATCTTAAGTGCATCGCATCGCATGCTCATTGAGTCACGTTATGTCACATGCGCATGGCAGCGCTTGATATCGCATCTTATCTGCATCGCATCGCATGCGCATTGAGTCACGTCGCGTCACATGCGCATGGCATCGGTCAACATCGCATCTTATGTGCGTCGCATCGCATGCGCATTGAGTCACATCGCACCACATGCGCATGACATCGGTCAACATCGCATCTTATGTGCATCGCATCGCATGCGCATTGAGCTACATCGCGTCACATGCGCATGGCATCGCTTGATATTGCATCTTATCTGCAACGCATCGCATGCGCATTGAGTCACGTCGCACCACATGCGCATGACATCGGGCAACATCGCATCCTATGTGCATCGCATCGCATGCGCATTGAGTCACATCGCGTGACATGTGCATTGCATCGCTTTATATCGCATCTTATGTGCATCGCATCGCAGCGCATTATGTCACATCACGTCACATGCACATGCATCGCTTGATATCGCATCTTATGTGCATCGCATGCGCATTGAGTCACATCGTTTCACACGCGCATGGCATCGCTCGACATCGCATTTTTTGTGCATCGCATCGCATGCGCATTGAGTCACATCGCGTCACATGCGCATGGCATCGCTTGATAGCACATCTTAGGTTCTTCGCATCGCATGCGCATTGAGTCACATCGCATCACACGCGGATGGCATCGCTCGACATGGCCTTTTATGTGCATCTCATCGCATGCGCATTGAGTCACGTCGCGTCATATGCACATGGCATCGCTTGATATCGCATTTTTGAGCATTGCATCGCATGCGCATTGAGTCACATCGAGTCACATGCGCATGGCATCGCGTGATATCGCATCTTATGTGCATTGCATCGCTCGCGTATTTAGTCACATCGCGTCACATGCGCATGGCATCGCTTTATATCGCATCTTATGTGCATCGCATCGCAGCGCATTGGGTCACATCACGCCACATGCGCATGGCATAGCTTGATATCGCGTCTTATCTGCATCGCATGGCATGCGGATTCAGTCACGTCGCACCCCATGCGCATGACATCGCTCGATAGCGCATCTTTTGTGCATCTCATCGCATGCGCATTGAGTTAAATCGTATCACACGCGCATGGCATTGCTTTATATCGCATCTAATGTGCACCGCATCGCATGCGTATTGAGTCACATCGCGTCACATGCGCATGACATTGCTTGATATCGCATCTTATGTGCAATTCATCGCTCGCGCATTGAGTCACGTCGGGTCCTATGCAAAAGGCATCGCTTGATATCGCATCTCATGTGCATCGTATCGCATGCGCATTGAGTCACTTCGCCTCACATAAGCATGACATCGATCGATATCGCATCTTATGTACATCGCATCGCATGCGCATTGAAACACATCGCGTCACATGCGCATGGCATCGCTTGATATCGCATCTTATGTGCATCGCTTCGCAGCGCCTTGAGTCACATCGCGTCACATGCGCATGCATCGCTTGAAATCGCATCTTGAGTGCATCGCATGCGCATTGAGTCATATCGTATCACACGCGGATGGCATCGCACGTCATCGAATCTTTTGTGCATCGCATCGCATGCGCATTGAGTCACGTCGCGTCATATGCGCATGGTATCGCTTGATATCGCATCTTATGTGCATCGCATCGCATGCGCATGGAGTCACTTCGCACCACATGCGCATGACATCGATCGACATCGCATCCTATGTGCATCGCATCGCTGGCCCATTGAGTCTCATCGCGTCACATTCGCATGGCATCGCTCGACATCGCATCTTATGTGCATCTCATCGCATGCGCATTGAGCCACGTCGCGTCATAGGCGCGTGGCATCGCTTGATATCACATCTTAAGTGCATCGCATCGCATGCGCATTGAGTCACGTCGCGTCACATGCGCATGGCATCGGTCAACATCGCATCTTATGTGCGTCGCATCGCATGCGCATTGAGTCACATCGCACCACATGCGCATGACATCGGTCAACATCGCATCTTATGTGCATCGCATCGCATACGCATTGAGCCACATCGCGTCACATGCGCATGACATCGGTCAACATCGCATCTTATGTGCGTCGCATCGCATGCGCATTGAGTCACATCGCACCACATGCGCATGACATCGGTCAACATCGCATCTTATCTGCAACGCATCGCATGCGCATTGAGTCACGTCGCACCACATGCGCATGACATCGGGCAACATCGCATCCTATGTGCATCGCATCGCTCGCGTATTTAGTCACATCGCGTCACATGCGCATGGCATCGCTTTATATCGCATCTTATGTGCATCGCATCGCAGCGCATTGGGTCACATCACGAGACATGCGCATGGCATAGCTTGATATCGCGTCTTATCTGCATCGCATGGCATGCGGATTGAGTCACATCACGTCACATACGCATGGCATCGCTTGATATCGCATTTCATGTTCATCGCATCGCATGCGCATTGAGTCAAGTCGTATCACACGCGCATAGCATTGCTTGATATCGCATCTTATGTGCAACTCATCGCATGTGCATTGAGTCACGTCGCACCCCATGCGCATGACATCGCTCGATAGCGCATCTTTTGTGCATCTCATCGCATGCGCATTGAGTCACGTCGCGTCATATGCGCATGGCATCGCTTGATATCGCATCTTTTGTGCATCGCATCAAATGCGCATTGAGCCACATCGCGTCACATGAGAATGGCATCACTGGATATCGCATCTCATGTTCATCGCATCGCATGCGCATTGAGTCACATCGTATCAATTGCGCATGGCATTGCTTTATATCGCATCTTATGTGCACCGCATCGCATGCGTATTGAGTCTCATCGCGTCACATGCGCATGACATCGCTTTATATCGCATCTTATGTGCATCGCATCGCATGCGTATTGAGGCACATCGCGTCACATGCGCATGGCATCTCTTGCTATCGCATCTTATGTGCCTCGCATGGCATGCGTATTGAGTCACAACCCGTCACATGCGCATGGCATCGCTTGATATCGCATCTTATGTGCATCGCATCGCATGCGCATTGCCAACGTCGCGTCACATGCGCATGGTATCGCTTGTTATCACATCTTAAGTGCATGGCATCGCATGCGCATTGAGTCACGTCACGTCACATGCGCGTGGCATCGCTTGATATCGCCTCTCATCTTCATCGCATCGCATGCGCATTGAGCCACAGCGCGTCACATGCGAATAGCATCACTTGATATCGCATTTTACGTGTTTCGCAGCGCATGCGCACTGAGTCACCTCGCATCACATGCGCACGGCATTGCTTGATATCGCATCTTATGTTCATCGCATCGCATGTGCATTGAGTCACGTCGCACCACATGCGCATGACATCGCTCGATATCGCATCTTTTGTGCATCCCATCCCATGCGCATTAAGTCACATCGCGTCAAATACGCATGCATCGCTAGACATCGCATCTTATGTGCATCGCATGCGCATTGAGTCATTTCGCATCACACGCGCTTGGCATCGCTCGACATCGCATCTTATGTGCATCGCATCGCATGCGAATTGAGCCACATCGTGTCACATTCGCATGGCATCGCTGGATATCGCATTTCATGTTCATCGCATCGCATGCGCATTGAGTCAAATCGTATCACACGCGCATGGCATTGCTTTATATCGCATCTAATGTGCACCGCATCGCATGCGTATTGAGTCACATCGCGTCACATGCGCATGACATTGCTTGATATCGCATCTTATGTGCAATTCATCGCTCGCGCATTGAGTCACGTCGGGTCATATGCAAAAGGCATCGCTTGATATCGCATCTCATGTGCATCGTATCGCATGCGCATTGAGTCACTTCGCCTCACATAAGCATGACATCGATCGATATCGCATCTTATGTACATCGCATCGCATGCGCATTGAATCACATCGCGTCACATGCGCATGGCATCGCTTGATATCGCATCTTATGTGCATCGCTTCGCAGCGCCTTGAGTCACATCGCGTCACATGCGCATGCATCGCTTGAAATCGCATCTTGAGTGCATCGCATGCGCATTGAGTCATATCGTATCACACGCGGATGGCATCGCCCGTCATCGCATCTTTTGTGCATCGCATCGCATGCGCATTGAGTCACGTCGCGTCATATGCGCATGGCATCGCTTGATATCGCATCTTATGTGCATCGCATCGCATGCGCATGGAGTCACTTCGCACCACATGCGGATGACATCGATCGACATCGCATCCTATGTGCATCGCATCGCTGGCCCATTGAGTCTCATCGCGTCACATTCACATGGCATCGCTCGACATCGCATCTTATGTGCATCTCATCGCATGCGCATTGAGCCACGTCGCGTCATAGGCGCATGGCATCGCTTGATATCACATCTTAAGTGCATCGCATCGCATGCTCATTGAGTCACGTTATGTCACATGCGCATGGCAGCGCTTGATATCGCATCTTATCTGCATCGCATCGCATGCGCATTGAGTCACGTCGCGTCACATGCGCATGGCATCGGTCAACATCGCATCTTATGTGCGTCGCATCGCATGCGCATTGAGTCACATCGCACCACATGCGCATGACATCGGTCAACATCGCATCTTATGTGCATCGCATCGCATGCGCATTGAGCTACATCGCGTCACATGCGCATGGCATCGCTTGATATTGCATCTTATCTGCAACGCATCGCATGCGCATTGAGTCACGTCGCACCACATGCGCATGACATCGGGCAACATCGCATCCTATGTGCATCGCATCGCATGCGCATTGAGTCACATCGCGTGACATGTGCATTGCATCGCTTTATATCGCATCTTATGTGCATCGCATCGCAGCGCATTATGTCACATCACGTCACATGCACATGCATCGCTTGATATCGCATCTTATGTGCATCGCATGCGCATTGAGTCACATCGTTTCACACGCGCATGGCATCGCTCGACATCGCATTTTTTGTGCATCGCATCGCATGCGCATTGAGTCACATCGCGTCACATGCGCATGGCATCGCTTGATAGCACATCTTAGGTTCTTCGCATCGCATGCGCATTGAGTCACATCGCATCACACGCGGATGGCATCGCTCGACATGGCCTTTTATGTGCATCTCATCGCATGCGCATTGAGTCACGTCGCGTCATATGCACATGGCATCGCTTGTTATCGCATTTTTGAGCATTGCATCGCATGCGCATTGAGTCACATCGAGTCACATGCGCATGGCATCGCGTGATATCGCATCTTATGTGCATTGCATCGCTCGCGTATTTAGTCACATCGCGTCACATGCGCATGGCATCGCTTTATATCGCATCTTATGTGCATCGCATCGCAGCGCATTGGGTCACATCACGCCACATGCGCATGGCATAGCTTGATATCGCGTCTTATCTGCATCGCATGGCATGCGGATTGAGTCACGTCGCACCCCATGCGCATGACATCGCTCGATAGCGCATCTTTTGTGCATCTCATCGCATGCGCATTGAGTTAAATCGTATCACACGCGCATGGCATTGCTTTATATCGCATCTAATGTGCACCGCATCGCATGCGTATTGAGTCACATCGCGTCACATGCGCATGACATTGCTTGATATCGCACCTTATGTGCAATTCATCGCTCGCGCATTGAGTCACGTCGGGTCATATGCAAAAGGCATCGCTTGATATCGCATCTCATGTGCATCGTATCGCATGCGCATTGAGTCACTTCGCCTCACATAAGCATGACATCGATCGATATCGCATCTTATGTACATCGCATCGCATGCGCATTGAAACACATCGCGTCACATGCGCATGGCATCGCTTGATATCGCATCTTATGTGCATCGCTTCGCAGCGCCTTGAGTCACATCACGCCACATGCGCATGGCATCGCTTGATATCGCATCTTATGTGCATCGCATCGCATGCGGATTGAGTCACATCACGTCACATACGCATGGCTTTGCTTGATATCGGATCTTATATGCATCGCATTGCATGCGCATTGAGTCACGTCGCGTCGCATGCGCATGGCATTGCCTGATATCGCATCTTATGGTCATCGCATCGCATGCGGATTTAGTAACATCGCGTCACATGCACATGGCATCGCTTGATATCGCATCTTATGTGCATCGCATCGCATGCGCATTGAGTGGCTACGCATCACATGCACATGGCAGCGCTTGATATCGCATCTTATGTGCATCGCATCGCATGCGCATTGAGTCACATCGCGTCACATGCGCATGCATCGCTCGACATCGCATCTTATGTGCATCGCATGCGCATGAGCCACTTCGCGTCACATACGCATGGCATCGCGTGATATCGCACGTTATGTGCATCGCATCGCGTCCGCATTGAGTCACGTCGCGTCACATGCGCATGGCATGGCTTGATATCGCATCTTACGTGCATCATATCGCATGCGGTTTGAGTCACAACGCGTCACATGAGCATGGCATCACTTGATATCGCATCTTATGTGCTTCGCATCGCATGCGCTTTGAGTGTCTTCCCATCACATGCACATGGCATCGCTTGATATCGCATCGCATGCGCATTGAGTGACACCGCGTCACATGCCCATGTCATCGCTTGATATCGCATCTTTTGTGCATCGCATCGCAGGCGCGTTGAGTCACATTGCTTCACATGTGCATGGCATCGCTTGATATCGCATCTTATGTGCATCACACCGCATGCGCTTTTGAGTCACATCACGTAACATGCGCATGGCATCGCTTGATATCGCATTTATGTGCATCGCATCGCATGCGCATTGAGTCACGTCGCACCACATGCGCATGACATCGCTTGACATTGCATCTTTTGTGCATCAAATCGCATGCGCATTAAGTGACATCGCGTCATATACGCATGGCATCGCTTGATATCGCATCTTATGTGCATCGCATCGCAGCGCATTGAGTTACATCGCGTCACTTACGCATGAATCGCTCGACATCAGATCTTATGTGCATCGCATGCGCATTGAGCCACATGGCATCACGCGCGCATGGTATCGCTCGACATCGCATCTTATGTGCATCGCATCGCATGCGCATTGAGTTACATCGCGTCATATGCGCATGACATCGCTTGATGTCGCATCTTATGTGCATCGCATCGCAGCGCATTGAGTCACATCACGTCACATACGGATGCATCGCTCGACATGGCATCTTATGTGCATCGCAGGCGCGTTGAGTCACATTGCTTCACATGCGCATGGCATCGCTTGATATCGCATCTTATGTGCATCACACCGCATGCGCTTTTGAGTCACATCACGTCCCATGCGCATGGCATCGCTTGATATCGCATTTATGAGCATCGCATCGCATGCGCATTGAGTCACGTCGCACCACATGCTCATGACATCGCTTGACATTGCATCTTTTGTGCATCAAATCGCATGCGCATTTAGTGACATCGCGTCATATACGCATGGCATCGCTTGATATCGCATCTTATGTGCATCGCATCGCAGCGCATTGAGTTACATCGCGTCACATACGCATGAATCGCTCGACATCAGATCTTATGTGCATCGCATGCGCATTGAGTCACATCGCATCACACGCGCATGGTATCGCTCGACATCGCATCTTATGTGCATCGCATCGCATGCGCATTGAGTCACGTCGCGCCGCATGCGCATGGCATTGCCTGATATCGCATCTTATGGTCATTGGATCGCATGTGCATTGAGTTACGTCGCACCACATGCGCATGACATCGCTCGATATCGCACCTTTGTGCATCGCGGCGCATGCGCATTGATTTACATCGCGTCATATGCGCATGACATCGCTTGATATCGCCTCTTATGTGCATCGCATCGCATGTGCATTGAATCACGTCGCGTTACATGCGCATGGCATCGCTTGATATCGCATCCTATGTGCACCGCATCTCATGCGCAGTAAGTCACGTCTCGTCACATGCGCATGGCATCGCTTGATATCGCATCGCATGCGCATTGAGTCACATCGCGTCATATGCGCATGGCATCGTTTGATATCGCATCTTATGTGCGTCGCTTCGCAGCGCATTGAGTCACATCGTGTCACATGCGCATGCATCGCTTGATATTGCATGTTATGTGCATCACATCGCATGTGCATTGAGACACGTCGCACCACATGCGCATGACATCGAACGACATCGCATCTTTTGTGCATCGCATCGCATGCGCATTGAGTGACATCGCGTCATATGCGCATGGCATCGCTTGATATTGCATGTTATGTGAATCGCATCGCAGCGCATTGAGTCACATCGTGTCACATGCGCATGCATCGCTGGATATCGCGTCTAATGTGCATCGCATGCGCACTTAGTCACGTCGCGTCACATGCGCATGGCATCGCTTCATATCGCATCTTATGTGCATTGCATCGCATGTGCATTGAGTCACGTCGCGTTACATGCGCATGGCATCGCTTGATATCGCATCTTATGTGCATCGTACCGCATGCGCATTGAGTCACTTCGCATCACATGCACATGGCATCACTCGACAAAGCATCTTATGTGCATCGCTTCGCAGCGCATTGAGTCACATCACGTCACATACGGATGCATCGCTCGACATGGTATCTTATGTGCATCGCAAGCGCATGAGTCTCGTCGCGTCACATGCGCATGGCATCGCTTGATATCGCAAGTTATGTGCATCGCATGGCGTGCGCATTAAGTCACGTCACGCCACATGCGCATAGCATAGCTTGATATCGCAACTTATGTGCATCATATCGCATGCGCTTTGAGTCACGTCGCACCACATGCGGATGACTTCGCTCGACATCGCATCTTTTGTGCATCGCATCGCATGCGCATTGAGTCACATCGCGACACATGCACATGGCATCGCTTGATATCGCATCATATGTGCATCGCATCGCATGCGTATTGAGTCACGTTGCGTTACATGCGCATGGCATCGCTTGATATCGCATCTTATGTGCATCGTACCGCATGCGCATTGAGTCACTTCGCATCACATGCACATGGCATCACTCGACAAAGCATCTTATGTGCATCGCTTTGCAGCGCATTGAGTCACATCACGTCACATACGGATGCATCGCTCGACATGGTATCTTATGTGCATCGCAAGCGCATGAGTCTCGTCGCGTCACATGCGCATGGCATCGCTTGATATCGCAAGTTATGTGCATCGCATGGCGTGCGCATTAAGTCACGTCACGCCACATGCGCATAGCATAGCTTGATATCGCATTTTATGTGCATCATATCGCATGCGCTTTGAGTCACGTCGCACCACATGCGGATGACTTCGCTCGACATCGCATCTTTTGTGCATCGCATCGCATGCGCATTGAGTCACATCGCGTCACATGCACATGGCATCGCTTGATATCGCATCATATGTGCATCGCATCGCATGCGTATTGAGTCACGTCGCGTCACTTGCGCATGGCATCTTATGAGCATCGCGTCGCATGCTTATTGAGCCACGTCGCGTCACATGCGCATGGCATCGCTTGATATCGCATTTATGTGCATCGCATCGCATGCGCATTGAGTCACGTCAGTAGGTAGATTAGGACAGAGCTGGCGCACTTTTTTATGGGCAAGATGGCCGCCATACGCAACCTAAGGATTACTAGGTAAGGTGGTAGGGGAAGCACGACGTTGTAGGTGTTTGAAGCAATCTGTAGGGATAACTTAAGGTCTATAGCAGTGTATGTATGTTTATGAGCGTTCATGGCAGTTGAGTATGGCGTTCACTATATCGATGTGAACCACCTAACGCAAGAGCTTTCTAACTTGATTGTATATGATACCCCCAACATAATGACACCTTGCCCCACATCGCCACGCTAACCTAACCTAACTTAACCGAACCTAAGCCCCATACTTGTACTCGCATAACCTAAGCTTACCTTAGCTAACCTAACCTAGCTCCCACTCTTTTTACTCTGGTCTTTCATAATTTAACCTAACCTAAGCCCCATACTTGTACTCGTCTAACCTAAGCTCACCTAAGCTAACCTATCCTAATCTAACATGGACTAGCCTAACCTAAGATAGATCCTCTTATTATTATTTATTCTATTCTACTAACATGATACGTTTCTAGACATTCATTCTATCCTCTTATCATTTATCCTATTCCCTCCTCTGCTTATCTATTCTATCCTGTCATACGCTACCCTGATCTCCCTCTAGGAATTTCATAATCATTTTGATACTATTTTGAGTCCTCTGATAGATCTTTTTAAGCACTTTTAGCATATTCTTGATGCTTTTACAACATATTTAACATCTTTGCAGACAATTTTCAGAATTATTCAGTCATTTTCATACATTTTTAAGACGCTTCGCCCCATTTTGCTACAATTTTGCACCCTCTGTTAGATCTTTTAGACGCTTTTAGTATATTCAGGGCGCTTTTACAACATATTTAACAACTTTTCAGACAATTTTCAGAGTTATTCAGTAATTTTCATACATTTTTAAGACGTTTCACCCCATTTTGCTACAATTTTGCATCCTCTGTTAGATCTTTTAGACGCTTTTAGTATATTCAGGGCGCTTTTACAACATATTTAACAACTTTTCAGACAATTTTCAGAGTTATTCAGTCATTTTCATACATTTTTAAGACGTTTCGCCCCATTTTGCTACAATTTTGCACCCTCTGTTAGATCTTTTAGACGCTTTTAGTATATTCAGGGCGCTTTTACAACATATTTAACAACTTTTCAGACAATTTTTCAGAGTTATTCAGTCATTTTCATACATTTTTAAGACGTTTCACCCCATTTTGTTGCAATTTTGCACCCTCTGCTAGATCTTTTAGACGCTTTTGGTATATTCATGCTGCTTTTACAACATATTTAACAACTTTTCAAGCAATTTCGAGGATTATTTAGAAGTCATATTATATATTTTCAGCGTGTATTGAGACCCGTTTAGACTCGTTGATAGATATTTCAGCCTGTTTCCAGATATTCTGAAGACTTTTACGTCCAGTTTAAACATTTTTCAGAGTATTTTAGACGAATTTGACATTATTTAAGGCAATCCGAGAGTTATTCTGGACGCCCCTGTCCATTATTGTTTGCTTTAAGCACTTTGAAGGGTAATGGAAGATAATTTTCACGATATTAGGAATACTGAACCGTCTATTTCAATGCTGTTAGACGTATCTCTACCAGTTAAATATCGTTTCAGCCATTTTAGAGACATTTTAAGCACTATAGGGGTATTTTAGACCTAACCTAATCTAATCTGACCTAAGCCCCATACTTCTACTCGTCTAACCTATCCTAACCTAATCTAACCTAGCCTAAGCCCCATACTTCTACTCGTCTAACCTAACCTAACACCTCATCTAATGATTTATTCTTCATCCCTATTGCTCATCTAATCCCTACTCTTTTTACTATATGTTCTTTCATAATTTCACATAACCTAAGCCTCATACCTAACCTAACCTAACCTAATCTAACCTAGCCTATCTCATCCCATTTTACACGAGCATTATATTCTTCTATAACCTATTCTGACCGTCGCAACATGCCGTTTCAAGCTTAGATATTTCACTTTCTTTTGGAGACGTTCCTCCAACAACTTTAGCTACCTTGAAGATATTACACCCCCCCCCCCCGACATGCGAACCCTAACGATTTCTGAACATTTCATGGTATGTTAGTGCTATTTTAGGAGTTGGTAAGTATTTTAGCCATTTTTGCGGTATTCTAGAGATTTTCAGGATTTTTTTTTGCAGCTTCGTTGGTATTTTCTATGTTTTCACGTCGTTAGTATGGTTTAATGTTTTTAAGGGGTATATGGAGCCCTTTTTAGCGATTTGTTATGCTTTCATGACCACTTTCCATCCTTTTGTAAATGTATGATGTTCTCGTCTAGAGAATTGCTTACAGTCTTTCTAAGACTAACCTAACTTAACCACAAACCTCTTTGCAGACATTTCTTCAACGTTATTTAACATTATACAGCCTTCTTTTTCTGCTTCCTCCGGCTCTTTTCCTAAACTAACATTAGAAGACGTTGTAACCTTGTTATTCAAATAGCTATTGTATCCGTCTTTGTACACTGTTCCAGTATGCTATACATGCCAACTTCATTTAACAATTCTCTTGCATAATTCTGTAGGTTCTAATGGTAACACGTCAAACGTTGCACACATTCCTTCTAAGACTATCCTAACCGAACCTATCCCACCACCACCACCACCACCACCACCAACACCATCACCACCACCACCACCTCCACCATCACCAGCGCCACCATCGTTACCATCACCACCACCGTTATCGCCACCACCATCGTTACCATAGCCACCATCCTTGCCATCATCACCGCCATAACCATCACCAGTACCATCATCCTCACTGTCACCTTCACGTTACCATCACCATCGTTACATTATCCACCATAACCTTCACCAGTACCTCCATCCTCACCATCACCACCATCGTTACCATCACCACCACCGTTATCGCCACCACCATCGTTACCATAGCCACCATCCTTGCCATCATCATCACCACACCAACCAACACCATCTATTCTGCAACACCTCCAACACCAACAACAACAGCAACACCCTCACCACTGCCACTATAACGGCCACCACTACCACTACCACCAACGACCACCACCACTACCACCACCACCAATACCACTCCGCCATCATCACCAGCACCACCATCATCACCAGCGCCCCCCCCCACAACGGACACCAACACCTCTACCACCACCACCACCACCACCACCATAATCACCAGTACCATCATCATCAGCACCACCATAACGGACACCATCACCACCACCAGCACCACCACCACCATCACCAGCACCATCATAGCGGACACCAACACCACACCACCACAATGAGACGTTTCTAGACATTCATTCTATCCCCTTATTATCTATCCTATATCCTCCTCCTCTGCTTGTCTATTCCATCCTGCCATAAGACGTCCTGGTTTCCCTCTTTGCGGATATAACCTCGAGCATTTACATGTTACTTGTAGAGGATTGTCAGCGATTTTAGGATTTAGAATGTACTCAGACACGATGACACGCATATTTAAGAACCTTTCAGGCAATTTTGAGAATTATATAGGTTATTTATTAGATTTTTCCAGAGGTTTCGTGCTATTTTGATGCTGTCTTAGGTCGTTTTAGAGATATTTTAGCTGCTTTTAAGCTGTTCAGAATGCTTTTGCAACATATTTAAGAACTTTCTAGGCAATTTTATTATGGTTCCTCTGATAGAGCTTTTAGACACTTTTAGTATATTCTTGCTGTTTTTCCGGTATATTTAAGAACTTTTCAGGTAATTTTGAGGATTATGTAGATTATTTGATCGATTTTCTAGAGGTTTCATGGTATTTTGAGCTTGTTTTAGACCGTTTAACAGATATTTTACTCGCTTTTAAGTGCTTTCAAGGGCAATGGGTGAATTTTGTTCACTGCTTCAGTACGCTATACATGCTAACTTCATTTTAACGATTCTTTAGCATAGTTCAGTATGTTCTAATGGCAACACGCCAGACGTCGCTTACATTCCTTCTAAGACTATCATGACCTAACTTAACATAACCAACCATCATCGTCACCAACGCAACCTATGCTGCAGTGCCATAACCATTGCCACCACCGCCTCCACCAGCAACACCACCAACACAGCCATTACCACAACCACCACCACTACAACTGTCATTACTACCATCATACCCCTTAACTACCAACTCAGCCATGACCACACCCACCATCATCATCACCACACCAACCAACGACACCTATTCTGCAACACCACCACCACCGCCACCACCACCAACATCAACACCTGGAGCACCAGCACCACCATAACCTGCACGACTATAACCATCGCAGCACCCCCACCTCCGTCATCACCACCACCACCACCACCATTTAAGAACCTTTCAGGTAATTTTGAGAATTATGTAGGTTAGTTATTAGATTTTCCAGTGGTTTCATGCTATTTTGATGCTGTCTAAGGTCGTTTTACAGATATTTTAGCTGCTTTTAAGCTGTTCAGAATGCTTTTGCAACATATTTAAGAATTTACTAGCCAATTTTATTATGGTTCCTCTGATAGATCTTTTAGACACTTTTGGTATATTCTTGCTGCTTTTACAGTATATTTAAGAGCTTTTCAGGCAATTTTGAGGATTATATAGATTATTTGATCGATTTTCCAGAGGTTTCATAGTATTTCAAGTGTTGTTGGACGTATGTATCTGCTAGTTTAAATATCGTTTCAGACATTTTAGAGACATTTTAAGCACTATGCGAGTATTTTAAACTTTTACACCGACATTTTGATTGGTTTTCAGAATCCTTTGAAACACTTTTATAGGCGTTAGACGCTTTTAATGGTATTTTTCGAGCGCTAATTAAGACATTTCAGCTCCTTCACAGATATTTTGAGGATTTTCAGGGCATCTTAAACTCGCGAGAAGCATTTTTTTCGCCAGTTTGAAGATGTTTTAAGGCACTGAAGCAGGTATTTTTGAAGTTGCTAGGGGTATTTTACTAAGCTTTCTTCAGTAATCGCTTTGTTTTACAGTAGTTGAGGTGCAGTCCAACCTATCCATTCATTTATTGCATTTCTTGTACTTATTATTTCGACTACATTTCACTACTAACCTAACCCAGGAACAATCGTATCATCATCATCATCATCATCATCATCATCATCATCATCATCAACAACAACTGCTCTATCTCGTAGTCTGACCAAGCTATCCTAATCTAACTTAACCTAAGCTAAGCTCCATACTTCTTTCGTCTAACCTAATTTCTAAGCCCTTGCTTCTACTCTTTTTACTTTGGTCTTTCATATTTTAACCTAACCTAACCTAACCTAAGGTAGCTAGCCTAGATCCTCCTCTTATTGTTATTTATTCTATTTCATCACCATGATCCGTTTCTAGATATTCATTCTATCCTCTTATCTATTATATATCCTCCTCCTCTGCTTGTCTATTCCATCCTGCCATAAGGCGTCCTGGTTTCCCTCTTTGTGGGTATAACCTCAGGGTATTTATTCGTTGCTTGTAGAGGATTTCCAACAAATTTAGGATTTAGAAGATATTCAGACTCACCGGCATGCACGTTTTCAGGACTTTTTTAATCCTTTCGGAGCGTTGTATTGCTACTTTAAGTGTTTTAAGACACTTTTCGGGATATTGAGAGGGCTTTTACACCAGTTGTAAGTACATTTTTTGAAACGTTTCACTCCAATTTCAATGCTATTTTGGTCCCTCTGATAGATGTTTTTAGTCACTTTTAGTATATTCCTGGTACTTTTTGCAACATATTTAAGAACTTTTCAGGCAATTTCGGGGGGGGGGGGTTATTTAGACGCATCTAACATAACCAACCATCACCGTTACCAACGCAGCCTTATCCTGCACAACCAGCATATTCTGCAACTATGGTATAGTATGTTTGACATTTTCTCCATATCTACCCTGAGCTAACCCTACTTATTCCACTAGCACGTACCTTATAAATTACTACGCGATTCAAGATTAAGTTTGTATTTTTAAAATATATATCATTAAACTACGTGAGTCAAGGATCAACTTGTTTCATTTTTATTTGCCAGTTCAACGTTAACATGCATTTCCCCTCATTTTTAAAGTTTAAACAAGGTAAATTATATTTCAACCACTGTATTTATTGAAATAAATGTTTATAATTTTAATACTTTCATGCCGAACACACACACACACACACACACACACACACACACACACACACATTCACACACACACGCGCGCGCGCGCAAAATTAAGACGTGAAACGGCGGTTATGTATCTTTAAGTAACATTTCTTTAATCGATATCGGATGACAGTAATGGAACCATCTAAGCAATATTTAAACGCTTAAAAAAACCAAATTTCTGCTATATTTCATCAAACCTTCCTATTTTTATGACTTTTACTCGTCTTTTACGCACTTTGAAACGAATCCAACAGAAAAATTAAGACGCGAAACGACGGTTATGTATCTTTAAGTAACATTACTTTTATCAATATCAGATGACTCACGATAATTCAAGATCACGATTGCAGCGACTCATAGCGGCTTCAATCAGTACTAAAACGCACATTCGACAGATTTTATACTCTTTATGACGGTAAATTATATATTAGCCCTCAAATTATCATTATTTTTATGGTTTTCCACCGTTTTTACGCACTTTGAAACGAATCCAACAGAAAAAAATAAGACGTGAAACGGTTGTCACAGTAGCTTAATGGTTATTGTAATGGCTGTATATAGCTTCCTCTTTTAAACGTGTCCCAACAGGTAAAATCGTCACCATGTCATTAGTTGAGAAACTCTACCCTCAAACACAGGTGTAAACCTCTCTAAAAACATGTCCCATCAGGTAAAAGTATCACATTGTCCTCACATTAACGGAAAAAACCTTAGCCTCACGCAAAGGCGTCGATTTATAACATTAGTGGAGAAATTGTAGCCTCGAAGAGTCCCGGCGACGTGCTGTCTACAAAAAACAAGTTCAGACAGGAAAAATTACAAATACTCATTCTTTCGTGTTTCGGAAAAACCCTAAAGATGTTATCGGATTGTACCATTAGTAAGATGCTTTTAGCTGAAATATAAAATAAAATCTCTTCATCTTGTTCTGGTTCTTCTTCTTCTTCTTCTTCTTCTTCTTCTTCTTCTTCTTCTTCTTCTAGTCTCATTCTCCTTCATGCTAACAGGGAATATACGCGAACTGAAGGTTATTAGCTGAAATATAAAATAAAATCTCTTCTTCTTGTTCTGGTTCTTCTTCTTCTTCTTCTTCTTCTTCTTCTTGTTCTGGTTCTTCTTCTTCTGCTTCTTCTTCTTATTATTATTATATTCTCATTCTCCTTCGTGCTATCAAGAAATATACGCGTAATTTTGACGTTATTACCTTAAATATTAAATAAAATAACAGCATTCTCCGTCAATTATATCTAAACCGACTTTTTCCGTGTTATGCAAGATTTAAGCTTCTAGAATCAACACAAGCAATGTTTCTCTCAATAACAGCATTTTTTTATAATTGATTTTGTAAGTAATAACACCAATTTAAACTTTATTACAGATCTCTAAGACCCTAGTTTGCAAAGTATTTAAATGGACACTTAGAGATTCGAACTAGACCCCACAGTACAAAAGCTACCATTTTTATCAATAATTCAAGAGCAGATATTTAGCTGAAGTGTTTAACTTTTTATTTCATCACGCTAACTTTATTGATTCGCGAATAAATCGACTTGAAGTAATTGCCCCGTCCCGGTAATCGAACTATGAGTCCTAGGGATAAAATTGTCTAGTATATCATTTTATATGCCAAGTTACCCTAATTTGTCTTTGCATTACTATTCCAAGTGTAAAAATAGCGATATAGAGCAAATTTCAATAATTCTCCACAAGATAGGGATCGAACCTACGATACGTTAACTCTAGCATGTTATAAAATAATCGTCCTTAACAAGTATTATCATATAAAGTTTATTTCAGTCTTCCAACACAAGCGGTTCTCGAAATAATTAAATTTACCAAATCAGGATTGGAACCCAAGACTCCAGGATCCCGAGCATACCACAGAGGAAAGCTTATAACAATACCAATTTAATAAAATTTATTCGAAGATTTTATCACTAATAGTTTAGGAGTTATTCCAATAATAATTCATAATTTGCACGAGGATCGAACGCTAGGCCACCGACAATCTTCAAAATTAGACCAAGGATGATGATGATGATGATGATGATGATGATGATGATGATACGATTGTTCCTGGGTTAGGTTAGTAGTGAAATGTAGTCGAAATAATAAGTACAAGAAATGCAATAAATGAATGGATAGGTTGGACTGCACCTCAACTACTGTAAAACAAAGCGATTACTGAAGAAAGCTTAGTAAAATACCCCTAGCAACTTCAAAAATACCTGCTTCAGTGCCTTAAAACATCTTCAAACTGGCGAAAAAAATGCTTCTCGCGAGTTTAAGATGCCCTGAAAATCCTCAAAATATCTGTGAAGGAGCTGAAATGTCTTAATTAGCGCTCGAAAAATACCATTAAAAGCGTCTAACGCCTATAAAAGTGTTTCAAAGGATTCTGAAAACCAATCAAAATGTCGGTGTAAAAGTTTAAAATACTCGCATAGTGCTTAAAATGTCTCTAAAATGTCTGAAACGATATTTAAACCAGCAGATACATACGTCCAACAACACTTGAAATACTATGAAACCTCTGGAAAATCGATCAAATAATCTATATAATCCTCAAAATTGCCTGAAAAGCTCTTAAATATACTGTAAAAGCAGCAAGAATATACCAAAAGTGTCTAAAAGATCTATCAGAGGAACCATAATAAAATTGGCTAGTAAATTCTTAAATATGTTGCAAAAGCATTCTGAACAGCTTAAAAGCAGCTAAAATATCTGTAAAACGACCTTAGACAGCATCAAAATAGCATGAAACCACTGGAAAATCTAATAACTAACCTACATAATTCTCAAAATTACCTGAAAGGTTCTTAAATGGTGGTGGTGGTGGTGGTGATGACGGAGGTGGGGGTGCTGCGATGGTTATAGTCGTGCAGGTTATGGTGGTGCTGGTGCTCCAGGTGTTGATGTTGGTGGTGGTGGCGGTGGTGGTGGTGGTGTTGCAGAATAGGTGTCGTTGGTTGGTGTGGTGATGATGATGGTGGGTGTGGTCATGGCTGAGTTGGTAGTTAAGGGGTATGATGGTAGTAATGACAGTTGTAGTGGTGGTGGTTGTGGTAATGGCTGTGTTGGTGGTGTTGGTGGTGGAGGCGGTGGTGGCAATGGTTATGGCGCTGCAGCATAGGTTGCGTTGGTGACGATGATGGTTGGTTATGTTAAGTTAGGTCATGATAGTCTTAGAAGGAATGTAAGCGACGTCTGGCGTGTTGCCATTAGAACATACTGAACTATGCTAAAGAATCGTTAAAATGAAGTTAGCATGTATAGCGTACTGAAGCAGTGAACAAAATTCACCCATTGCCCTTGAAAGCACTTAAAAGCGAGTAAAATATCTGTTAAACGGTCTAAAACAAGCTCAAAATACCATGAAACCTCTAGAAAATCGATCAAATAATCTACATAATCCTCAAAATTACCTGAAAAGTTCTTAAATATACCGGAAAAACAGCAAGAATATACTAAAAGTGTCTAAAAGCTCTATCAGAGGAACCATAATAAAATTGCCTAGAAAGTTCTTAAATATGTTGCAAAAGCATTCTGAACAGCTTAAAAGCAGCTAAAATATCTCTAAAACGACCTAAGACAGCATCAAAATAGCACGAAACCTCTGGAAAAATCTAATAAATAACCTATATAATTCTCAAAATTGCCTGAAAGGTTCTTAAATATGCGTGTCATCGTGTCTGAGTACATTCTAAATCCTAAAATCGCTGACAATCCTCTACAAGTAACATGTAAATGCTCGAGGTTATATCCGCAAAGAGGGAAACCAGGACGTCTTATGGCAGGATGGAATAGACAAGCAGAGGAGGAGGATATAGGATAGATAATAAGGGGATAGAATGAATGTCTAGAAACGTCTCATTGTGGTGGTGTGGTGTTGGTGTCCGCTATGATGGTGCTGGTGATGGTGGTGGTGGTGCTGGTGGTGGTGATGGTGTCCGTTATGGTGGTGCTGATGATGATGGTACTGGTGATTATGGTGGTGGTGGTGGTGGTGGTAGAGGTGTTGGTGTCCGTTGTGGGGGGGGCGCTGGTGATGATGGTGGTGCTGGTGATGATGGCGGAGTGGTATTGGTGGTGGTGGTAGTGGTGGTGGTCGTTGGTGGTAGTGGTAGTGGTGGCCGTTATAGTGGCAGTGGTGAGGGTGTTGCTGTTGTTGTTGGTGTTGGAGGTGTTGCAGAATAGATGGTGTTGGTTGGTGTGGTGATGATGATGGCAAGGATGGTGGCTATGGTAACGATGGTGGTGGCGATAACGGTGGTGGTGATGGTAACGATGGTGGTGATGGTGAGGATGGAGGTACTGGTGAAGGTTATGGTGGATAATGTAACGATGGTGATGGTAACGTGAAGGTGACAGTGAGGATGATGGTACTGGTGATGGTTATGGCGGTGATGATGGCAAGGATGGTGGCTATGGTAACGATGGTGGTGGCGATAACGGTGGTGGTGATGGTAACGATGGTGGCGCTGGTGATGGTGGAGGTGGTGGTGGTGGTGATGATGTTGGTGGTGGTGGTGGTGGTGGTGGTGGTGGGATAGGTTCGGTTAGGATAGTCTTAGAAGGAATGTGTGCAACGTTTGACGTGTTACCATTAGAACCTACAGAATTATGCAAGAGAATTGTTAAATGAAGTTGGCATGTATAGCATACTGGAACAGTGTACAAAGACGGATACAATAGCTATTTGAATAACAAGGTTACAACGTCTTCTAATGTTAGTTTAGGAAAAGAGCCGGAGGAAGCAGAAAAAGAAGGCTGTATAATGTTAAATAACGTTGAAGAAATGTCTGCAAAGAGGTTTGTGGTTAAGTTAGGTTAGTCTTAGAAAGACTGTAAGCAATTCTCTAGACGAGAACATCATACATTTACAAAAGGATGGAAAGTGGTCATGAAAGCATAACAAATCGCTAAAAAGGGCTCCATATACCCCTTAAAAACATTAAACCATACTAACGACGTGAAAACATAGAAAATACCAACGAAGCTGCAAAAAAAAATCCTGAAAATCTCTAGAATACCGCAAAAATGGCTAAAATACTTACCAACTCCTAAAATAGCACTAACATACCATGAAATGTTCAGAAATCGTTAGGGTTCGCATGTCGGGGGGGGGGGGGTGTAATATCTTCAAGGTAGCTAAAGTTGTTGGAGGAACGTCTCCAAAAGAAAGTGAAATATCTAAGCTTGAAACGGCATGTTGCGACGGTCAGAATAGGTTATAGAAGAATATAATGCTCGTGTAAAATGGGATGAGATAGGCTAGGTTAGATTAGGTTAGGTTAGGTTAGGTATGAGGCTTAGGTTATGTGAAATTATGAAAGAACATATAGTAAAAAGAGTAGGGATTAGATGAGCAATAGGGATGAAGAATAAATCATTAGATGAGGTGTTAGGTTAGGTTAGACGAGTAGAAGTATGGGGCTTAGGCTAGGTTAGATTAGGTTAGGATAGGTTAGACGAGTAGAAGTATGGGGCTTAGGTCAGATTAGATTAGGTTAGGTCTAAAATACCCCTATAGTGCTTAAAATGTCTCTAAAATGGCTGAAACGATATTTAACTGGTAGAGATACGTCTAACAGCATTGAAATAGACGGTTCAGTATTCCTAATATCGTGAAAATTATCTTCCATTACCCTTCAAAGTGCTTAAAGCAAACAATAATGGACAGGGGCGTCCAGAATAACTCTCGGATTGCCTTAAATAATGTCAAATTCGTCTAAAATACTCTGAAAAATGTTTAAACTGGACGTAAAAGTCTTCAGAATATCTGGAAACAGGCTGAAATATCTATCAACGAGTCTAAACGGGTCTCAATACACGCTGAAAATATATAATATGACTTCTAAATAATCCTCGAAATTGCTTGAAAAGTTGTTAAATATGTTGTAAAAGCAGCATGAATATACCAAAAGCGTCTAAAAGATCTAGCAGAGGGTGCAAAATTGCAACAAAATGGGGTGAAACGTCTTAAAAATGTATGAAAATGACTGAATAACTCTGAAAAATTGTCTGAAAAGTTGTTAAATATGTTGTAAAAGCGCCCTGAATATACTTAAAGAGTCTAAAAGATCTAACAGAGGGTGCAAAATTGTAGCAAAATGGGGCGAAACGTCTTAAAAATGTATGAAAATGACTGAATAACTCTGAAAATTGTCTGAAAAGTTGTTAAATATGTTGTAAAAGCGCCCTGAATATACTAAAAGCGTCTAAAAGATCTAACAGAGGATGCAAAATTGTAGCAAAATGGGGTGAAACGTCTTAAAAATGTATGAAAATTACTGAATAACTCTGAAAATTGTCTTAAAAGTTGTTAAATATGTTGTAAAAGCGCCCTGAATATACTAAAAGCGTCTAAAAGATCTAACAGAGGGTGCAAAATTGTAGCAAAATGGGGCGAAGCGTCTTAAAAATGTATGAAAATGACTGAATAATTCTGAAAATTGTCTGAAAAGATGTTAAATATGTTGTAAAAGCATCAAGAATATGCTAAAAGTGCTTAAAAAGATCTATCAGAGGACTCAAAATAGTATCAAAATGATTATGAAATTCCTAGAGGGAGATCAGGGTAGCGTATGACAGGATAGAATAGATAAGCAGAGGAGGGAATAGGATAAATGATAAGAGGATAGAATGAATGTCTAGAAACGTATCATGTTAGTAGAATAGAATAAATAATAATAAGAGGATCTATCTTAGGTTAGGCTAGTCCATGTTAGATTAGGATAGGTTAGCTTAGGTGAGCTTAGGTTAGACGAGTACAAGTATGGGGCTTAGGTTAGGTTAAATTATGAAAGACCAGAGTAAAAAGAGTGGGAGCTAGGTTAGGTTAGCTAAGGTAAGCTTAGGTTATGCGAGTACAAGTATGTGGCTTAGGTTAGGTTAAGTTAGGTTAGGTTAGCGTGGCGATGTGGGGCGAGGTGTCATTATGTTGGGGGTATCATATACAATTAAGTTAGAAAGCTCTTGCGTTAGGTGGTTCACATCGATATAGTCAACGCCATACTCAACTGCCATGAACGCTCATAAACATACATACACTGCTATAGACCTTAAGTTATCCCTACAGATTGCTTCAAACACCTACAAGGTCGTGCTTCCCCTACCACCTTACCTAGTAATCCTTAGGTTGCGTATGGCGGCCATCTTGCCCATAAAAAAGTGCGCCAGCTCTGTCCTAATCTACCTACTCACGTCGCACCACATGCGCATGACATCGCTTGACATTGCATGTTTTGTGCATCGCATCGCATGCGCATTGAGTGACATCGCGTCATATACGCATGGCATCGCTTGATATTGCATCTTATGTGCATCGCATCGCAGCGCATTGAGTTACATCACGTCACTTACGCATGCATCGCTCGACATCAGATCTTATGTGCATCGCATGCGCATTGAGTCACATCGCATCACACGCGCCTGGTATCGCTCGACATCGGATCTTATGTGCATCGCATCGCATGCGCATTGAGTCACATCGCGTCACATGCACATGGCTTCGCTTGATATCGAATATTATGTGCATCGCATCGCATGCGTATTGAGTCACATTGCTTCATATGCGCATGGCATCACTTGATATCGCATCTCATGTGCATCACATCGCATGCGCATTGAGTCACGTCGCATCACATGCGCATGGCATCGCTTGATATCGCATCTTATATGCATCGCATCGCATGCGCATTGAGTCACGTCGCGTCGCATTCGCATGGCATTTCTTGATATCGCATCTTATGTCCTTCGAATCGCATGTGCATTGAGTCACGTAGCACCACATGCCCATGGAATTGCTCGACATCGCATCTTATGCGCATCGCATCGCATGCGCTTTTGAGTCACATTACGTCACATGCGCATGGCATCGCTTGATATCGCATCTCATGTGCATCGCATCGCATGCGCATTGTGTCACGTCGCATCACATACGCATGGCATCGCGTGATATCGCATCTTATGTGCATCGCATCGCATGCGCATTGAGTCACGTCCCGTCACATGCGAATGGAATCGCTTGATATCGCATCTTATGTGAATCGCATCGCATGCTTATTGAGTCACGTCGCGTCACATGCGCATGGCATCGCTTGATATCGCATCTTATGTGCTTCGCATCGCAAGAGCATTGAGTCACATCGCGTCACATGCGCATGGCATCAGTTGATATCGCATCTCATGTGCATCGCTACGCATGCGCATTGAGTCACGTCGCGTCACATTCGCATGGAATCGCTTGATATCGCATTTTATGTGCATCGCACCGCATGCTTATTCAGTCACTTCGCGTCACATGCGCATGGAATCGCTCGACAACGCATCTTATGTGCATCGCATCGCATGCGCATTGAGTCATGTCTCGTCACATTTGCATGGCATCGCTTGATATCGCATATTATGTGCATCGCATCGCATGCGCATTGAGTCACGTCACATCACATTCGCATGGCATCGCTTGATATCGCATCTTATGTGCAACGCATCGCATGCTCATTGAGTCACATCCCAGCACATGCGCATGGCGCCGCTCGACAACGCATCTTATGTGCATCGCATCGCATGCGCATTGAGTCACGTCGCGTCACATGAGCATGGCATCGCTTGATATCGCATCTTATGTGCATTGCATCGAATGCGCATTGAGTCACGTCGCGTCACATGAGCATGGCATCGCTTGATATCGCATCTTATGTGCATCGCATCGCATGCGCATTGAGTTACGTCGCGTCACATGCGCATGTCATCGCTTGATATCGCATATTATGTGCATCGCATCGCATGCGCATTGAGTCACGTCTCATCACATGCGCATGGCATCGCTTTATATCGCATCTTATGTGCATCGCATCGCAGCGCATTGAGTTACATCACGTCACATACAAATGGCATCGCTTGATATCGCATCTGATGTGCATCGCTTCGCATGCGCATTGAGTCACGTCGCATGACATGCGCATGGCATCGCGTGATATCGCATCTTATATGCATCGCATCGCATGCGTATTGAGTCACGTCGCGTCACATGCGCATGGAATCGCTTGATATCGCATTTTATGTGCAGTGCATCACATGCTTATTGAGTCACGTCGCGTCACATGCGCATGGCATCGCTTGATACGCATCTTATGTGCATCGCATCGCATGCGCATTGAGTCACATCGCGTCACATGCGCATGGCATCACTTGATATCGCATCTTATGTGCATCGCATCGCATGCGCATTGCGTAACTTCGCATCACATGCGTATGGCATCTCTTGATATCGCATCCTATGTGCATCGCATCGCATGTGCATTGAGTCACATCCCACCACATGCGCATGGCATCGCTCGAAAACACATTTTATGTCCATCGCACCGCATGCGCATTGAGTCGTGTCTCGTCACATTAGAATGGCATCGCTTGATATCGCATCTTATGTGCATCGCATCGCATGCGCATTGAACCACGTCGCATCACATGCGCATGGCATCGCTCGACAACGCATCTTATGTGCATCGCAACGCATGCGCATTGAGTCATGTCTCGTCACATTTCCATGGCATCGCTTGATATCGCATCTTATGTGCATCGCATCGCATGCGCATTGAGTCACGTCGCGTCACATGCGCATGGCATCGCTTGATATCGCATCATATGTGCATCGTACCGCATGCGCAATCCGTTACATCGCGACATATGTGCATGGCATCGCTTGATATCGCATCTCATGTGCATCACATCGCATGCGCATTGAGTCACGTCGCATCACATGCGCATGGCATCGCTTGATATCGCATCTTATATGCATCGCATCGCATGCGCATTGAGTCACGTCGCGTCGCATTCGCATGGCATTTCTTGATATCGCATCTTATGTCCTTCGAATCGCATGTGCATTGAGTCACGTAGCACCACATGCCCATGGAATTGCTCGACATCGCATCTTATGCGCATCGCATCGCATGCGCTTTTGAGTCACATTACGTCACATGCGCATGGCATCGCTTGATATCGCATCTCATGTGCATCGCATCGCATGCGCATTGTGTCACGTCGCATCACATACGCATGGCATCGCGTGATATCGCATCTCATGTGCATCGCATCGCATGCACATTGAGTCACGTCGCGTCACATGCGCATGGCATCGCTTGATATCGCATCTTATGTGCATCGCATCGCAAGATCATTGAGTCACATCGCGTCACATGCGCATGGCATCAGTTGATATCGCATCTCATGTGCATCGCATCGCATGCGCATTGAGTCACGTCGCGTCACATTCGCATGGAATCGCTTGATATCGCATTTTATGTGCATCGCATCGCATGCTTATTCAGTCACTTCGCGTCACATGCGCATGGAATCGCTCGACAACGCATCTTATGGGCATCGCATCGCATGCGCATTGAGTCATGTCTCGTCACATTTGCATGGCATCGTTTGATATCGCATATTATGTGCATCGCATCGCATGCGCATTGAGTCACGTCACATCACATTCGCATGGCATCGCTTGATATCGCATCTTATGTGCAACGCATCGCATGCTCATTGAGTCACATCCCAGCACATGCGCATGGCGCCGCTCGACAACGCATCTTATGTGCATCGCATCGCATGCGCATTGAGTCACGTCGCGTCACATGAGCATGGCATCGCTTGATATCGCATCTTATGTGCATTGCATCGAATGCGCATTGAGTCACGTCGCGTCACATGAGCATGGCATCGCTTGATATCGCATCTTATGTGCATCGCATCGCATGCGCATTGAGTCACGTCTCATCACATGCGCATGGCATCGCTTTATATCGCATCTTATGTGCATCGCATCGCAGCGCATTGAGTTACATCGCGCCACATACGCATATATCGCTCGACATCGCACCTTATGTGCATCACATCGCATGCGCATTGAGTCACATCGCGTCACATGCACGTGCCATCGCTTGATATCGCCTCTTATGTGCATCGTATCGCATGCGCTTTTGAGTCACATCACGTCACATGCGCATGGCATCGCTTGATATCGCATCTTATGTGCATCGCATCGCATACGCTTTTGAGTCACATTACGTCACATGCGCATGGCATCGCTTGATATCGCATCTTATGTGCTTCGCATCGCATGCGCATTGAGTCACGTCGCGACACATGCACATGGCATCGCTTGATATGACATCTCATGTGCATCGCTTCGCATGCGCATTGAGCCACGTGGCGTCACATTGGCATGGTATGCTTGATATCGCATCTTATGTGCATCGCAGCGCATGTGCATTGAGTAACGCCGAGTTACATGCGCATGGCATCGCTTGATATCGCATCTTATGTTCATCGCATCGCATGCGCTTTGAGTCACGTTCCGTCACTTGCGCATGGCATCACTTGCTGTCGCATCTTATGTGCATCGCATCCAATGCGCATTGAGTCACGTAGCATCACATGCGCATGGCATCGCTTCATATCGCATCTTATGTGCATAGCATCGTAAGCGCACTGATTTACATCGCATCACATCGCTCAACAACGCATCTTATGTGCATCGCATCGTATGCGCATTGAGTCACGTACGTCACATGAGCATGACATCGCTTGATATCGCATCTTATTTGCATCGCACCGCATGCGAATTCAGCCACGTCACGTCACATGCGCATGGCATCGCTTAATATCGCATCTCATGTACATCGCATGCTCATTGAGCCACGTCGCATCACATGCGCATGGCATCACTTGATGTCGCATCTTAAGTGCATCGCATCGCATGGGCATTGAGACATGTCCCGTCACATTTGCATAGCATTGCTTGATATCGCATCTTATGTTCATCGCATCGCATGTGCATTGAGTCACGTAGCACCACATGCGCATGACATCGCTCGATATCGCATCTTATGTGCATCGCATCGCAGCGCAATGAATCACATACGCATGCATCGCTCGACATCGCATCTTATGTGAATCGCATGCGCATTGGGTCACATCGCATCACACGCGCATGGCATCGCTCGACATCGCATCTTATGTGCATCGCATCGCAGCCGCATTGAGTCACATTGCTTCACATGCGCATGGCATCGCTTGATATCGCATCTTATGTGCAATGCATCGCATGCGCTTTTGAGTCTCATCACGTCACATGCAAATGGCATCGCTTGATATCGCATCTTATGTGCATCGCATCGCATGCGTATTGAGTCACGTCGCGTCACATGCCTATGGAATCGCTTGATATCGCATTTTATGTGCAGCGCATCACATGCTTAACGAGTCACGTCGCGTCACATGCGCATGGCATCGCTTGATATCGCGTCTTATGTGCATCGCATCGCATGCGCATTGTGTCACATCGCGTCACATGCGCATGGCATCAGTTGATATCGCATCTTATGTGCATCGCATCGCATGCGCATTGCGTAACTTTGCATCACATGCGTATGGCATCGCTTGATATCGCATCCTATGTGCATCGCATCGCATGCGCATTGAGTACCATCGCTTCACATGCGCATGGCATCGCTTGATATCGCATCTCATGTGCATCGCATCGCATGCGGTTTAAGTACTTCGCATCACATACGCATGGCATCGCGTGGTATCGCATCCAATGTGGATCGCATCGCATGCGCATTGAGTCACATCGCGTCACATGCGCATGGCATTAGTTGATATCGCATCTTATGAGGATCGCATCGCATGCGCATTGAGTCATGTCTCGTCACATTTGCATGATTTATGTGCAGCGTATCGCATGCTTACTGAGTCACGTCACGTCACATGCGCATGGCTTCGCTTGATATCGCATCTTATGTGCATCGCATCGCATACGCTTTTGAGTCACATTACGTCACATGCGCATGGCATCGCTTGATATCGCATCTTATGTGCTTCGCATCGCATGCAGATTGAGTCACATCGCGTCACATCCGCATGGCATCAGTTGATATCGCATCTTATGGGCATCGCATCGCATGCGCATTGAGTCACTTCGCATCACATGCGAATGGCATCGCTTGATATGGCATCTTATGTGCATTGCCTCGCATGCGCATTGAGTCACATCCCATGACATGCGCATAGCATCGCTCGACAAGGCATTTATATGCATCGCATCGCATGCGTATTGAGTCACGTCGTGTCACATGCGCATGGAATCGCTTGATATCGCATTTTATGTGCAGTGCATCACAAGCTTATTGAGTCACGTCGCGTCACATGCGCATGGCATCGCTTGATACGCATCTTATGTGCATCGCATCGCATGCGCATTGAGTCACATCGCGTCACATGCGCATGGCATCACTTGATATCGCATCTTATGTGCATCGCATCGCTTGCGCATTGCGTAACTTCGCATCACATGCGTATGGCATCTCTTGATATCGCATCCTATGTGCATCGCATCGCATGTGCATTGAGTCACATCCCACCACATGCGCATGGCATAGCTCGAAAACTCATTTTATGTCCATCGCATCGCATGCGCATTGAGTCATGTCTCGTCACATTAGAATGGCATCGCTTGATATCGCATCTTATGTGCATTGCATCGCATGCGCATTGAACCACGTCGCATCACATGCGCATGGCATCGCTCGACAACGCATCTTATGTGCATCGCAACGCATGCGCATTGAGTCATGTCTCGTCACATTTCCATGGCATCGCTTGATATCGCATCTTATGTGCATCGCATCGCATGCGCATTGAGTCACGTCGCGTCACATGCGCATGGCATCGCTTGATATCGCATCATATGTGCATCGTACCGCATGCGCATTCCGTTACATCGCGACATATGTGCATGGCATCGCTTGATATCGCATCTCATGTGCATCGCATCGCATGCGCATTGAGTCATGTCTCGTCACATTTGCATGGCATCGCTTGATATCGCATCTTATGTGCATCGCATGGCATGCGCATTGAGTCACGTCGCGTCACATGCGCAAGGCATCGCTTCATATCGCATCATATGTGCATCGCACCGTCTGCGCATTCAGTTACGTCGCGCCACATGCTCATGGCATCGCTTGATATCGCATCTCATGTGCATCGCGTCGAATGCGCATTGAGTCACGTCGCACCACATGAGCATGGAAACTCTTGATATCGCATCTTATGTGCATCGCATCGCATGCCCACTGAGTCACATCGCGTCACATGCGCTTATCATCTGTTGACATCGCATCTTATGTGGGTCGCATCGCATGCGCATTGAGTCATGTCTCGTCACATTTGCGTGATTTATGTGCAGCGCATCGCATGCTTATTGAGTCACGTCGCGTCACATGCGCATGGCATGGCTTGATATCGCATCTTATGTGCATCCCATTGCATGCGCATTGAGTCACATCGCGTCACATGCGCATGGCATAAATTGATATCGCATCTTATGTGCATCGCATCGCATGCGCATTGAGTCACGTCGCATCACATGCGCATGGTGTCGCTTGATATCGCATATTATGTGCATCGCATCTCATGCGCATTGAGTCACGTCGCATCACATGCGCATGGCATCGCTCGACAACGCATCTTATGTGCATCGCATCGCATGCACATTGAGTCATGTGTCGTCACATTTCCATGGCATCGCTTGACATCGCATCTTATGTGCATCGCATGGCATGCGCATTTTGTTACGTCGCGTCACATGCGCATGGCATCAGTTGAGATCGCACGTTATGATCATCGCATCGCGTGCGCATTGAGTCACGTCGCGTCACATGCGCATGGCACCGCTTCATATCGCATCTTATGTGCATCGCGTCGCATGTGCATTGAGTCACGTCGCGTTACATGCGCATGGCATCGCTTGATATCGCATCTTATGTGCATCGCATCGCAGCGCATTGAGTCACATCACGTCACATACGAATGCATCGCTCGACATGGCTTCTTATGTGCATCGCATGCGCATGAGTCACGTCGCGTCACATGCGCATGGCATAGCTTGATATCGCATCTTATGTGCATCATATCGCATGCGCTTTGAGTCACGTCGCATCACATGCGCATGTCATCGCTTGATATCGCATCTTATGTGCATCGCTTCGCATGCGCATTGAGTCACGTCGCATCCAATGCGCATGGCATTGCTTGAGATTCCATCTTATGTTCATCTAATCATATGTGCATTGAGTCACGTCGCACCACATACGGATGACTTCGCTCGACATCGCATCTTTGGTGCATCGCATCGCATGCGCATGAGTCACTTCGCATCACATGCACATGGCATCGCTTGATATCGCATCTTATGTGCATCGCATCACATGCGCATTGAGTCACGTCGCATCACATGCGTATGGCATCGCTTGATATCGCATCTTATGTGCATCGCATCGCATGCGCATTGAGTAACATCCCAGCACATGCGCATGGCGCCGCTCGACAACGCATCTTATCTGCATCGCATCGCATGCGCATTGAGTCACGTCGCGTCACATGCGCATGGCATCGCTTGATATCGCATCTGATGTGCATCGCATCGCATACGCTTTTGAGTCACATCACGTCACATGCGCATGGCATCGCTTGATATCGCATCTTAGGTGCTTCGCATCGCATGCGCGTTGAGTCACGTCGCGGCACATGCACATGGCATCGCTTGATATCACATCTCATGTGCATCGCTTCGCATGCGCATTTAGCCACGTGGCGTCACATTCGCATGGCATCGCTTGATATCGCATCTTATGTGCATCGCAGCGCATGTACATTGAGTGACGCCGCGCTACATGCGCATGGCATCGCTTGATATCGCATCTTATGTGCATCGCTTCGCATGCGCATTGAGTCACGTTGCGTCACATGCGCATGGCATCACTTGATATCGCATCATATGTGCATCGCATCCAATGCGCATTGAGTCACTTAGCATCACATGCGCATGACATCGCTTCATATCGCATCTTATGTGCATAGCATCGTAAGCGCACTGACTTACACCGCATCACATGCGCATGGCATCGCTCAACAACGCATCTTATGTGCATCGCATCGCATGGGCATTGAGCCATGTCACGTCACATTTGCATGGCATCGCTTGATATCGCATCTTATGTGCATCTCATCGCATGCGCATTGAGTCACGTACGTCACATGCGCATGACATCGCTTGATATCACATGTTATTTGCATCGCACCGCATGCGCATTCAGCCACGTCACGTCACTTGCGCATGGCATCGCTTAATATCGCATCTGATGTGCATCGCATGCTCATTGAGCCACGTCGCATCACATGCGCATGGTATCACTTGATGTCGCATCTTATGTGCATCGCATCGCATGCGCATTGAGACATGTCTCGTCACATTTGCATAGCATTGCTTGATATCGCATCTTATGTTCATCGCATCGCATGTGCATTGAGTCACGTAGCACCACATGCGCATGACATCGCTCGATATCGCATCATTTGCGAATCGCATCGCATGCGCATTGAATAACATCGCGTCATATGCGCATGGCATCTCTTGATATCGCATCTCATGTGCATCGCATCGCAGCGCAATGAGTCACATAAGCATGCATCGCTCGACATCGCATCTTATGTGAATCGCATGCGCATTGAGTCACATCGCATCCAACGCGCAAGGCATCGCTCGACATCGCAACTTATGTGCATCGCATCGCAGCCACATTGAGTCACATTGCTTCACATGCGCATGGCATCGCTTGATATCGCATCTTATGTGCAATGCATCGCATGCGCTTTTGAGTCTCATCACGCCACATGCGCATGGCATTGCTTGATATCGCATCTTATGTGCATCGCGTTGCATGCGCTTGAGTCACGTCGCGTCACATGCAAATGGCATCGCTTGATATCGCATCTGATGTGCATCGCATGGCATGCGCATTTTGTTACGTCGCGTCACATGCGCATGGCATCAGTTGAGATCGCACGTTATGTGCATCGCATCGCGTGCGCATTGAGATACGTCGCGTCACATGCGCATGGCACCGCTTCATATCGCATCTTATGTGCATCGCATCGCATGTGCATTGAGTCACGTCGCGTTACATGCGCATGGCATCGCTTGATATCGCATCTTATGTGCATCGCATCGCAGCGCATTGAGTCACATCACGTCACATACGGATGCACCGCTCGACATGGCTTCTTATGTGCATCGCATGCGCATGAGCCACGTCGCGTCACATGCGCATGGCATAGCTTGATATCGCATCTTATGTGCATCATATCGCATGCGCTTTGAGTCACGTCGCATCACATGCGCATGTCATCGCTTGATATCGCATCTTAATTGCATCGCTTCGCATGCGCATTGAGTCACGTCGCATCGCATGCGCATGGCATTGCTTGAGATTCCATCTTATGTTCATCCAATCGTATGTGCATTGAGTCACGTAGCACCACATACGGATGACTTCGCTCGACATCGCATCTTTTGTGCTTCGCATCGCATGCGCATGAGTCACTTCGCATCACATGCACATGGCATCGCTTGATATCGCATCTTATGTGCATCGCATCACATGCGCATTGAGTCACGTCGCATCACATGCGTATGGCATCGCTTGATATCGCATCTTATGTGCATCGCATCGCATGCGCATTGAGTCACATCCCAGCACATGCGCATGGCGCCGCTCGACAACGCATCTTATGTGCATCGCATCGCATGCGCATTGAGTCACGTCGCGTCACATGAGCATGGCATCGCTTGATATTGCATCTTATGTGCATCGCGTCGAATGCCCATTGTGTCACGTCGCGCCACATGAGCATGGCATCGCTTGATATTGCATCTTATGTGCATCGCATCGCATGCGCATTGAGTTACATCGCGTCACATGCACGTGGCATCGCTTGAAATCGCATCCTATGTGCATCGCATCGCATGCGCTTTTGAGTCACATCACGTCACATGCGCATGTCATCGCTTGATATCGCATCTTATGTGCATCGCATCACATGCGCATTGAGTCACGTCGCATCACATGCGTATGGCATCGCTTGATATCGCATCGCATGCGCATTGAGTCACATCCCAGCACATGCGCATGGCGCCGCTCGACAACGCATCATATGTGCATCGCATCGCATGCGCATTGAGTCACGTCGCGTCACATGAGCATGGCATCGCTTGATATTGCATCTTATGTGCATCGCATCGAATGCCCATTGTGTCACGTCGCGTCACATGAGCATGGCATCGCTTGATATTGCATCTTATGTGCATCGCATCGCATGCGCATTGAGTTAAATCGCGTCACATGCACGTGGCATCGCTTGAAATCGCATCCTATGTGCATCGCATCGCATGCGCTTTTGAGTCACATCACGTCACATGCGCATGGCATCGCTTGATATCGCATCTTAGGTGCTTCGCATCGCTTGCGCGTTGAGTCACGTCGCGGCACATGCACATGGCATCGCTTGATATCACATCTCATGTGCATCGCTTCGCATGCGCATTGAGCCACGTGGCGTCACATTCGCATGGCATCGCTTGATATCGCATCTTATGTGCATCGCAGCGCATGTACATTGAGTGACGCCGCGCTACATGCGCATGGCATCGCTTGATATCGCATCTTATGTGCATCGCTTCGCATGCGCATTGAGTCACGTTGCGTCACATGCGCATGGCATCACTTCATATCGCATCTTATGTGCATAGCATCCAATGCGCATTGAGTCACTTAGCATCACATGCGCATGACATCGCTTCATATCGCATCTTATGTGCATAGCATCGTAAGCGCACTGACTTACACCGCATCACATGCGCATGGCATCGCTCAACAACGCATCTTATGTGCATCGCATCGCATGGGCATTGAGCCATGTCACGTCACATTTGCATGGCATCGCTTGATATCGCATCTTATGTGCATCTCATCGCATGCGCATTGAGTCACGTACGTCACATGCGCATGACATCGCTTGATATCACATGTTATTTGCATCGCACCGCATGCGCATTCAGCCACGTCACGTCACTTGCGCATGGCATCGCTTAATATCGCATCTGATGTGCATCGCATGCTCATTGAGCCACGTCGCATCACATGCGCATGGCATCACTTGATGTCGCATCTTATGTGCATCGCATCGCATGGGCATTGAGCCATGTCACGTCACATTTGCATGGCATCGCTTGATATCGCATCTTATGTGCATCTCATCGCATGCGCATTGAGTCACGTACGTCACATGCGCATGACATCGCTTGATATCACATATTATTTGCATCGCACCGCATGCGCATTCAGCCACGTCACGTCACTTGCGCATGGCATCGCTTAATATCGCATCTGATGTGCATCGCATGCTCATTGAGCCACGTCGCATCACATGCGCATGGCATCACTTGATGTCGCATCTTATGTGCATCGCATCGCATGCGCATTGAGACATGTCTCGTCACATTTGCATAGCATCGCTCGACATCACATCTTATGTGAATCGCATGCGCATTGAGTCACATCGCATCCAACGCGCATGGCATCGCTCGACATCGCAACTTATGTGCATCGCATCGCAGCCACATTGAGTCACATTGCTTCACATGCACATGGCATCGCTTGATATCGCATCTTATGTGCAATGCATCGCATGCGCTTTTGAGTCTCATCACGTCACATGCGCATGGCATTGCTTGATATCGCATCTTATGTGCATCGCGTCGCATGCGCTTGAGTCACGTCGCGTCACATGCAAATGGCATCGCTTGATATCGCATCTGATGTGCATCGCTTCGCATGCGCATTGAGTCACGTCGCATGACATGCGCATGGCATCGCTTGATATCGCATCTTATGTGCATCGCATCGCAGCGCATTGAGTCACATCACGTCACATACGAATGCATCGCTCGACATGGCTTCTTATGTGCATCGCATGCGCATGAGTCACGTCGCGTCACATGCGCATGGCATAGCTTGATATCGCATCTTATGTGCATCATATCGCATGCGCTTTGAGTCACGTCGCATCACATGCGCATGTCATCGCTTGATATCGCATCTTATGTGCATCGCTTCGCATGCGCATTGAGTCACGTCGCATCGCATGCGCATGGCATTGCTTGAGATTCCATCTTATGTTCATCTAATCGTATGTGCATTGAGTCACGTCGCACCACATACGGATGACTTCGCTCGACATCGCATCTTTTGTGCATCGCATCGCATGCGCATGAGTCACTTCCCATCACATGCACATGGCATCGCTTGATATCGCATCTTATGTGCAACGCATCACATGCGCATTGAGTCACGTCGCATCACATGCGTATGGCATCGCTTGATATCGCATCTTATGTGCATCGCATCGCATGCGCATTGAGTAACATCCCAGCACATGCGCATGGCGCCGATCGACAACGCATCTTATCTGCATCGCATCGCATGCGCATTGAGTCACGTCGCGTCACATGCGCATGGCATTGCTTGAGATTCCATCTTATGTTCATCTAATCGTATGTGCATTGAGTCACGTCGCACCACATACGGATGACTTCGCTCGACATCGCATCTTTTGTGCATCGCATCGCATGCGCATGAGTCACTTCGCATCACATGCACATGGCATCGCTTGATATCGCATCTTATGTGCATCGCATCACATGCGCATTGAGTCACGTCGCGTCACATGCGCATGGCATCGCTTGATATCGCATCTGATGTGCATCGCATCGCATACGCTTTTGAGTCACATCACGTCACATGCGCATGGCATCGCTTGATATCGCATCTTAGGTGCTTCGCATCGCATGCGCGTTGAGTCACGTCGCGGCACATGCACATGGCATCGCTTGATATCACATCTCATGTGCATCGCTTCGCATGCGCATTGAGCCACGTGGCGTCACATTCGCATGGCATCGCTTGATATCGCATCTTATGTGGATCGCAGCGCATGTACATTGAGTGACGCCGCGCTACATGCGCATGGCATCGCTTGATATCGCATCTTATGTGCATCGCTTCGCATGCGCATTGAGTCACGTTGCGTCACATGCGCATGGCATCACTTGATATCGCATCATATGTGCATCGCATCTAATGCGCATTGAGTCACTTAGCATCACATGCGCATGACATCGCTTCATATCGCATCTTATGTGCATAGCATCGTAAGCGCACTGACTTACACCGCATCACATGCGCATGGCATCGCTCAACAACGCATCTTATGTGCATCGCATCGCATGGGCATTGAGCCATGTCACGTCACATTTGCATGGCATCGCTTGATATCGCATCTTATGTGCATCTCATCGCATGCGCATTGAGTCACGTACGTCACATGCGCATGACATCGCTTGATATCACATCTTATTTGCATCGCACCGCATGCGCATTCAGCCACGTCACGTCACTTGCGCATGGCATCGCTTACTATCGCATCTGATGTGCATCGCATGCTCATTGAGCCACGTCGCATCACATGCGCATGGCATCACTTGATGTCGCATCTTATGTGCATCGCATCGCATGCGCATTGAGACATGTCGCGTCACATTTGCATAGCATTGCTTGATATCGCATCTTATGTTCATCGCATCGCATGTGCATTGAGTCACGTAGCACCAATTGCGCATGACATCGCTCGATATCGCATCATTTGCGAATCGCATCGCATGCGCATTGAATAACATCGCGTCATATGCGCATGGCATCTCTTGATATCGCATCTTATGTGCATCGCATCGCAGCGCAATGAGTCACATACGCATGCATCGCTCGACATCGCATCTTATGTGAATCGCATGCGCATTGAGTCACATCGCATCCAACGCGCATGGCATCGCTCGTCATCGCAACTTATGTGCATCGCATCGCAGCCACATTGAGTCACATTGCTTCACATGCGCATGGCATCGCTTGATATCGCATCTTATGTGCAATGCATCGCATGCGCTTTTGAGTCTCATCACGCCACATGCGCATGGCATTGCTTGATATCGCATCTTATGTGCATCGCGTTGCATGCCCTTGAGTCACGTCGCGTCACATGCAAATGGCATCGCTTGATATCGCATCTGATGTGCATCGCATGGCATGCGCATTTTGTTACGTCGCGTCACATGCGCATGGCATCAGTTGAGATCGCACGTTATGTGCATGGCATCGCGTGCGCATTGAGTCACGTCGCGTCACATGCTCATGGCACCGCTTCATATCGCATCTTATGTGCATCGCATCGCATGTGCATTGAGTCACGTCGCGTTACATGCGCATGGCATCGCTTGATATCGCATCTTATGTGCATCGCATCGCAGCGCATTGAGTCACATCACGTCACATACGGATGCATCGCTCGACATGGCTTCTTATGTGCATCGCATGCGCATGAGCCACGTCGCGTCACATGCGCATGGCATAGCTTGATATCGCATCTTATGTGCATCATATCGCATGCGCTTTGAGTCACGTCGCATCACATGCGCATGTCATCGCTTGATATCGCATCTTATGTGCATCGCTTCGCATGCGCATTGAGTCACGTCGCATCGCATGCGCATGGCATTGCTTGAGATTCCATCTTATGTTCATCCAATCGTATGTGCATTGAGTCACGTCGCACCACATTCGGATGACTTCGCTCGACATCGCATCCTTTGTGCATCGCATCGCATGAGTCACTTCGCATCACATGCACATGGCATCGCTGGAGATCGCATCTTATGTGCATCGCATCACATGCGCATTGAGTCACGTCGCATCACATGCGTATGGCATCGCTTGATATCGCATCTTATGTGCATCGCATCGCATGCGCATTGAGTCACATCCCAGCACATGCGCATGGCGCCGCTCGACAACGCATCTTATGTGCATCGCATCGCATGCGCATTGAGTCACGTCGCGTCACATGAGCATGGCATCGCTTGATATTCCATCATATGTGCATCGCATCGAATGCCCATTGTGTCACGTCGCGTCACATGAGCATGGCATCGCTTGATATTGCATCTTATGTGCATCGCATCGCATGCGCATTGAGATAAATCGCGTCACATGCACGTGGCATCGCTTGAAATCGCATCCTATGTGCATCGCATCGCATGCGCATTGAGTCACATCGCATCCAACGCGCATGGCATCGCTCGACATCGCAACTTATGTGCATCGCATCGCAGCCACATTGAGTCACATTGCTTCACATGCGCATGGCATCGCTTGATATCGCATCTTATGTGCAATGCATCGCATGCGCTTTTGAGTCTCATCACGTCACATGCGCATGGCATTGCTTGATATCGCATCTTATGTGCATCGCGTCGCATGCGCTTGAGTCACGTCGCGTCACATGCAAATGGCATCGCTTGATATCGCATCTGATGTGCATCGCTTCGCATGCGCATTGAGTCACGTCGCATGACATGCGCATGGCATCGCGTGATATCGCATCTTATGTGCATCGCATCACATGCTTAATGAGTCACGTCGCGTCACATGCGCATGGCATCGCTTGATATCGCATCTTATGTGCATTGCATCGCATGCGCATTGTGTCACATCGCGTCACATGCGCATGGCATCAGTTGATATCGCATCTTATGTGCATCGCATCGCATGCGCATTGCGTAACTTCGCATCACATGCGTATGGCATCGCTTGATATCGCATCCTATGTGCATCGCATCGCATGCGCATTGAGTACCATCGCTTCACATGCGCATGGCATCGCTTGATATCGCATCTTTGGTGCATCGCATCGCATGCGCTTTTGAGTCACCTGACGTCACATGCGCATGGCATCGCAATATATCGCATTACGTGAATCGCGTTGCATGCGCATTGAGTCACGTCGCGTCACATGCACAAGGCATCGCTTGATATCCCATCTCATGTGCATCGCATCGCATGCGGTTTGAGTACGTCGCATCACATACGCATGGCATCGCATGATATCGCATCCTATGTGCACCGCATCGCATGCTCATTGAGCCACGTCGCATCACATGCGCATGGCATCACTTGATGTCGCATCTTATGTGCATCGCATCGCATGCGCATTGAGACATGTCGCGTCACATTTGCATAGCATTGCTTGATATCGCATCTTATGTTCATCGCATCGCATGTGCATTGAGTCACGTAGCACCAATTGCGCATGACATCGCTCGATATCGCATCATTTGCGAATCGCATCGCATGCGCATTGAATAACATCGCGTCATATGCGCATGGCATCTCTTGATATCGCATCTTATGTGCATCGCATCGCAGCGCAATGAGTCACATACGCATGCATCGCTCGACATCGCATCTTATGTGAATCGCATGCGCATTGAGTCACATCGCATCCAACGCGCATGGCATCGCTCGTCATCGCAACTTATGTGCATCGCATCGCAGCCACATTGAGTCACATTGCTTCACATGCGCATGGCATCGCTTGATATCGCATCTTATGTGCAATGCATCGCATGCGCTTTTGAGTCTCATCACGCCACATGCGCATGGCATTGCTTGATATCGCATCTTATGTGCATCGCGTTGCATGCCCTTGAGTCACGTCGCGTCACATGCAAATGGCATCGCTTGATATCGCATCTGATGTGCATCGCATGGCATGCGCATTTTGTTACGTCGCGTCACATGCGCATGGCATCAGTTGAGATCGCACGTTATGTGCATGGCATCGCGTGCGCATTGAGTCACGTCGCGTCACATGCTCATGGCACCGCTTCATATCGCATCTTATGTGCATCGCATCGCATGTGCATTGAGTCACGTCGCGTTACATGCGCATGGCATCGCTTGATATCGCATCTTATGTGCATCGCATCGCAGCGCATTGAGTCACATCACGTCACATACGGATGCATCGCTCGACATGGCTTCTTATGTGCATCGCATGCGCATGAGCCACGTCGCGTCACATGCGCATGGCATAGCTTGATATCGCATCTTATGTGCATCATATCGCATGCGCTTTGAGTCACGTCGCATCACATGCGCATGTCATCGCTTGATATCGCATCTTATGTGCATCGCTTCGCATGCGCATTGAGTCACGTCGCATCGCATGCGCATGGCATTGCTTGAGATTCCATCTTATGTTCATCCAATCGTATGTGCATTGAGTCACGTCGCACCACATTCGGATGACTTCGCTCGACATCGCATCTTTTGTGCATCGCATCGCATGAGTCACTTCGCATCACATGCACATGGCATCGCTGGAGATCGCATCTTATGTGCATCGCATCACATGCGCATTGAGTCACGTCGCATCACATGCGTATGGCATCGCTTGATATCGCATCTTATGTGCATCGCATCGCATGCGCATTGAGTCACATCCCAGCACATGCGCATGGCGCCGCTCGACAACGCATCTTATGTGCATCGCATCGCATGCGCATTGAGTCACGTCGCGTCACATGAGCATGGCATCGCTTGATATTCCATCATATGTGCATCGCATCGAATGCCCATTGTGTCACGTCGCGTCACATGAGCATGGCATCGCTTGATATTGCATCTTATGTGCATCGCATCGCATGCGCATTGAGATAAATCGCGTCACATGCACGTGGCATCGCTTGAAATCGCATCCTATGTGCATCGCATCGCATGCGCATTGAGTCACATCGCATCCAACGCGCATGGCATCGCTCGACATCGCAACTTATGTGCATCGCATCGCAGCCACATTGAGTCACATTGCTTCACATGCGCATGGCATCGCTTGATATCGCATCTTATGTGCAATGCATCGCATGCGCTTTTGAGTCTCATCACGTCACATGCGCATGGCATTGCTTGATATCGCATCTTATGTGCATCGCGTCGCATGCGCTTGAGTCACGTCGCGTCACATGCAAATGGCATCGCTTGATATCGCATCTGATGTGCATCGCTTCGCATGCGCATTGAGTCACGTCGCATGACATGCGCATGGCATCGCGTGATATCGCATCTTATGTGCATCGCATCACATGCTTAATGAGTCACGTCGCGTCACATGCGCATGGCATCGCTTGATATCGCATCTTATGTGCATTGCATCGCATGCGCATTGTGTCACATCGCGTCACATGCGCATGGCATCAGTTGATATCGCATCTTATGTGCATCGCATCGCATGCGCATTGCGTAACTTCGCATCACATGCGTATGGCATCGCTTGATATCGCATCCTATGTGCATCGCATCGCATGCGCATTGAGTACCATCGCTTCACATGCGCATGGCATCGCTTGATATCGCATCTTAGGTGCATCGCATCGCATGCGCTTTTGAGTCACCTGACGTCACATGCGCATGGCATCGCAATATATCGCATTACGTGAATCGCGTTGCATGCGCATTGAGTCACGTCGCGTCACATGCACAAGGCATCGCTTGATATCCCATCTCATGTGCATCGCATCGCATGCGGTTTGAGTACGTCGCATCACATACGCATGGCATCGCATGATATCGCATCCTATGTGCACCGCATCGCATGCGCATTGAGTCACGTCGCGTCACATGAGCATGGAAACTCGTGATATCGCATCTTATGTGCATCGCAGCGCATGCTTATTGAGTCACGTCGCGTCTTATGCGCATGGCATTGCTTGGGATCGCATCTTATGTGCATCGCATCGCATGCGCATTGAGTCACATCGCGTCACATGCGCATGGCATTAGTTGATATCGCATCTTATGAGGATCGCATCGCATGCGCATTGAGTCATGTCTCGTCACATTTGCAGGATTTATGTGCAGCGTATCGCATGCTTATTGAGTCACGTCACGTCACATGCGCATGGCATCGCTCTATATCGCATCTTATGCGCATCGCATCGCATGCACATTGAGTCACATCGCGTCACATCCGCATGGCATCAGTTGATAACGCATCTTATGGACATCGCATCGCATGCGCATTGAGTCACTTCGCATCACATGCGAGTGGCATCGCTTGATATGGCATCTTATGTGCATTGCATCGCATGTGCATTGAGTCACATCACATGACATGCGCATGGCATCGCTCGACAACGCATCTTATGTGCATCGCATCGCATGCGTATTGAGTCACGTCGCGTCACATGCGCATGGAATCGCTTGATATCGCATATTATGTGCAGCGCATCACATGCTTATTGAGTCACGTCGCGTCACATGCACATGGCATAGCTTGATACGCATCTTATGTGCATCGCATCGCATACGCATTGAGTCACATCGCGTCACATGCGCATGGCATCACTTGATATCGCATCTTATGTGCATCGCATCGCATGCGCATTGAGTAACTTCGCATCACATGCGTATGGCATCTCTTGATATCGCATCCTATGTGCATCGCATCGCATGTGCATTGAGACACATCCCACCATATGCGCATGGCATCGCTCGAAAACTCATTTTATGTCCATCGCATCGCATGCGCATTGAGTCATGTCTCGTCACATTAGAATGGCATCGCTTGATATCGCATCTTATGTGCATCGCATCGCATGCGCATTGAACCACGTCGCATCACATGCGCATGGCATCGCTCGACAACGCATCTTATGTGCATCGCATCGCATGCGCATTGAGTAATGTCTCGTCACATTTCCATGGCATCGCTTGATATCGCATCTTATGTGCATCGCGTCGCATGCGCATTGAGTCACGTCGCGTCACATCCGCATGGCATCGCTTGATATCGAATCATATGTCCATCGCACCGCATGCGCAATCCGTTACATCGCGACATATGTGCATGGCATCGCTTGATATCGCATCTCATGTGCATCACATCGCATGCGCATTGAGTCACCTCGCGTCGCATTCGCATGGCATTTCTTGATATCGCATCTTATGTCCATCGAATCGCATGTGCATTGAGCCACGTAGCACCACATGCGCATGGAATTGCTCGACATCGCATCTTATGCCCATCGCATCGCATGCGCTTTTGAGTCACATCACGTCACATGCGCATGGCATCGCTTGATATCGCATCTTATGTGCATCGCGTTGCATGCGCATTGAGTATCGTCGCGTCACATGCACATGGCATCGCTTGATATCGCATCTCATGTGCATCAAATCGCATGCGCATTGTGTCACGTCGCATCACATACTCATGGCATCACGTGATATCGCATCTTATGTGCATCGCATCGCATGCGCATTGAGTCACGTCCCGTCACATGCGAATGGAATCGCTTGATATCGCAACTTATGTGACTCGCATCGCATGCGCATTGAGTCACATCCCACGACATGCGCATGGAATCGCTCGACAACGCATCTTATGTGCATCGCATCGCATGCGCACTGAGCCATGACTCGTCACATTTGTATGGCATCGCTTGATATCGCATATTATGTGCATCGCATCGCATGCGCATTGAGTCACGTCACATCACATGCGCATGGCATCGCTTGATATCGCATCTTATGTGCATCGCATCGCATACGCATTGAGTCACATCACATCACATGCCAATGCCATCGCTCGACAACGCATCTTATGTGCATCGCATCGCATGCGAATTGAGTCATGTCTCGTCACATTTGCATGGCATCGCTTGATATCGCATCTTATTTGCATCGCATCGCATGCGCATTGAGTCACGTCGCGTCACATGCGCATGGCATCGCTTGATATCGCATCTTATGTGCATCGCATCGCAAGAGCATTGAGTCACATCGCGTCACATGCGCATGGCATCGCTTGATATCGCATCTTATGTGCATCGCGTCGCATGCGCTTGAGTCACGTCGCGTCAATGCAAATGGCATCGCTTGATATCGCATCTGATGTGCATCCCTTCGCATGCGCAATGAGTCACGTCGCATGACATGCGCATGGCATCGCGTGATATCGCATCTTATGTGCATCGCATCACATGCTTAATGAGTCACGTCGCGTCACATGCGCATGGCATCAGTTGATATCGCATCTTATGTGCATCGCATCGCATGCGCATTGCGTAACTTCTCATCACAGGCGTATGGCATCGCTTGATATCGCATCCTATGTGCATCGCATCGCATGCGCATTGAGTACCATCGCTTCACATGCGCATGGCATCGCTTGATATCGCATTTTATGTGCATCGCATCACATACGCATTGAGTCACATCGCTTTACATGCGCATGGCATCGCTTGATATCCCATCTTATGTGCATCGAATCGCATGCGCTTTTGAGTCACATCACGTCACATGCGCATTGCACCGCTTGATATCGATTCTTATGTGCATCGCGTTGCATGCGCATTGAGTCACGTCGCGTCACATGCACATGGCATCGCTTGATATCCCATCTCATGTGCATCACATCGCATGCGAATTGAGTACGTCGCATGGCATCGCGTGATATCGCATCCTATGTGCATCGCATCGCATGCGCATTGAGTCACATCGCGTCACATGCGCATGGCATCAGTTGATATCGCATCTTATGTGCATCGCATCGCATGCGCATTGAGTCATGTCTCGTCACATTTGCATGATTTATGTGCAGCGCATCGCATGCTTATTGAGTCACGTCGCGTCACAAGCGCATGGCATCGCTTTATATCGCATCTTATGTGCATCCCATCGCATGCGCATTGAGTCACATCGCGTCACATGCGCATGGCATCAGTTGAGATCGCATTATATGTGCATCGCATCGCATGCGCATTGAGTCACTTCGAATCACATGTGAATGGCATCGCTTGATATGGCATCTTATGTGCATTGCATCGCATGCGCATTGAGTCACCTCCCATGAACTGCGCATGGCATCGCACGACAACGCATCTTATGTGCATCGCATCGCATGCCCACTGTGTCACATCTCGTCACATGCGCATGGCATCGCTTGATATTGCATCTTATGTGCATTGTTTCGCAAGCCCATTGAGTCACATCACATCACATGCGCATGGCATCGCTCGACAACGCATCTTACGTGCATCGCGTTGCATGCGCATTGAGTCACGTCGCGTCACATGCACATGGCATCGCTTGATATCCCATCTCATGTGCATCGCATCGCATGCGAATTGAGTACGTCGCATCACATACGCATGGCATCGCGTGATATCGCATCCTATGTGCGTCGCATCTCATGCTTATAGATTCACTTCGCATCACACGCGCATGGCATCGCTTGATATCGCATCTTATGTGCTTCGCATCGCATGCGCGTTGAGTCACGTCGCGACACATACACATGGCATCGCTTGATATCGCATCTTATGTGCATCGTATCGCATGCACATTGAGCCACATCGCGTCATATACGCATGGCATCGCTTGATATGGCATCTTATGAGCATCGCATCGCATGCGCATTGAGTCACAACGCGTCACATGCGCATGGCATCACTTGATATCACATCTTATGTGCATCGCACCGCATGTGCATTGAGTCACGTCGCGTTACATGCGCATGGCTTCGCTTGATATCACATCTTATGTGCATCGCATCGCATGTGCATTGAGTCACGTCGCGTCACATGCGCATAGCATCGCTTGATATCACATCTTATGTGCATCGCATCGCATGTGCATTGAGTCACTACGCGTTACAAGCGCATGGCTTCGCTTGATATCGCATCTTATGTGCACGGCATCGCATGCGCAGTGAGTCACGTCGCGTCAGATGCGCATGGCATCGTTTGATATGGCATCTTATGAGCATCGCATCGCATGCGCATTGAGTCACAACGTCTCACATGCGCATGACATCGCTTGATATCGCATCTTTTGTGCATTGCATCGCATGCGCATTGAGTGACTTCGCGTCATATGCGCATGGCATCTCTTGATATCGCATCTTATGTGCATCGTATCGCATGCGCATTGATTGACGTCGCGTCATATATGCATGGCATCGCTTGATATGGCATCTTATGTGCATCGTATCGCATGCGCATTGAGTCACATTGCGTCATATACGCATGGCATCGCTTGATATGGCATCTTTTCAGCATCGCATCTCATACGCATTGAGTCACAACGCGTCACATGCTCATGGTATCACTTGATATCGCATCTTATGTGCATCGCATCGCATGCGCATTGAGTCACTTCGCGTCATATGCGCATGGCATCGCTTGATATTGCATCTTATGTGCGTCGCATCTCACGCTTATAGATTGACGTCGCGTCACATGCGCATGGCATCTTTTGATATCGCATCTTATGGGCATCGCATCGCATGCGCATTGAGTTACAGCGCGTGACATGCGCATGTAATCACTTGATTACGCATCTTATGTGCATCGCATCGCATGGGCATTGAGCCACTTCGCATCACATGCGCATGGCTTTGCTTGATATCGCATCTTATGTGCATCGCATCGCATGCGCTGTTGAGACACATCACTTCACATGCGCATGGCATTGCTTGATATCTCATCTTATGTTCATCTCTTCGCATGAGCATTGAGTCACGTCGCCCCACATGCCCATGACATCGCTCGACATCGCATCTATTGTGCATCGCATTGCATGCGCATTGAGTGACATCGCGTCATATGCGCATGGCATCGCTTAGTATCGCATCCTATGTGAGTCGCATCGCAGCGCATTGAGTTTCATCGCCTCACATACGCATGCATCGCTCGACATCGCATCTTATGTGCATCGCATACCTATTGAGCCACATCGCATCACACGCGCATGGCATCGCTCGACATCGCATCTTATGTGCATCGCATCGCATGCGCATTGAGTCACATCGCGTCTCATGTACATGTGATCGCTTGAAATCGCATCTTATGTTAATCGCATCGCATGCGCTTTTGAGTCACATCACGTCACATGCGCATGGCATCGCTTGATATCGCATCTTATGTGCATCGCATCGCATGGGCTTTTGAGTCACATCACGTCACATGCGCATGGCATCGCTTGATATCGCATCTTATGTGCATCTCATCGCCTGCGCAGTAACGCACGTTGTGTCACATGCGCATGGCATCGCCTCATATGGCATCTCATGTGCATCGCATGCTTATTGAGCCACATCGCATCACACGCGCATGGCATCGCTCGACATCGCATCTTATGTGCATCGCATCGCATGCGCATTGAGTCACATCGCGTCTCATGTACATGTGATCGCTTGAAATCGCATCTTATGTTAATCGCATCGCATGCGCTTTTGAGTCACATCACGTCACATGCGCATGGCATCGCTTGATATCGCATCTTATGTGCATCGCATCGCATGGGCTTTTGAGTCACATCACGTCACATGCGCTTGGCATCGCTTGATATCGCATCTTATGGGCATCTCATCGCATGCGCAGTAACGCACGTTGCGTCACATGCGCATGGCATCGCTTGATATGGCATCTCATGTGCATCGCATCGCAGGCGCATTGAGCCACGTCGCATCACATGCACATGGCATCGCTTGATATCGCATCTTATGGGCATCTCATCGCATGCGCAGTAACGCACGTTGCATCACATGCACATGGCATCGCTTGATATGGCATCTCATGTGCATCGCATCGCAGTCGCATTGAGTCACGTCGCATCACATGCGCATGGCATCGCTTGATATGGCATCTTATGTGCGTCGCATCTCATGCTTATAGATTCACGTCGCGTCACATGCGCATGGCATCGCTTGATATCGCTTCTTATGTGCATCGCATCGCATACGCATTGAGTCACAGCGCGTCACATGCGCATGTAATCACTTTATATCGCATCTCATGTGCATCGCATCGCATGCGCATTGAGTCACTTCGCATCACATGCGCATGGCATCGCTTGATATCGCATCCGATGTGCTTCGCATCGCATGCGCATTCAGTCACGTCGCGACACATACACATGGCATCGCTTGATATCGCATCTTATGTGCATCGCATCGCATGTGCAATGAGTCACGTCGCGTCATATGCGCATGGCATTGCCTGATATCGCATCTTATGTTCATCGCGTCGCATGTGCATTGAGTCACGTCGCACCACATGCGCATGACATCGCTCGATATCGCATCTTTTGTGCATCGCATCGCATGAGCATTGAGTGACATCGTGTCATATGCGCATGGCATCGCTTGATATGGCATCTTATGAGCATCGCATCGCATGCGCATTGAGTCACAACGCGTCACATGCGCATGGCATCACTTGATATCACATCTTATGTGCATCGCACCGCATGTGCATTGAGTCACGTCGCGTTATATGCGCATGGCATCGCTTGATATCACATCTTAGTGCATCGCATCGCATGTGCATTGAGTCACGTCGGGTCACATGCGCATAGCATCGCTTGAGATCACATCTTATGTGCATCGCATCGCATGTGCATTGAGTCACTACGCGTTACAAGCGCATGGCATCGCTTGATATCGCATCTTATGTGCACGGCATCGCATGCGCAGTGAGTCACGTCGCGTCACATGCGCATGGCATCGTTTGATATGGCATCTTATGAGCATCGCATCGCATGCGCATTGAGTCAGAACGCGTCACATGCACATGGCATCGCTTGATATCGCATCTTATGTGCATCGCATTTCATGCGCATTGAGTCACATCGCGTCATATGCGCATGGCATCGCTTGATATCGCATCTTATGTGCATCGCTTCGCAGCGGATTGAGTCACATCGCGTCACACACGCATGCATCGCTCGACGTCGCATCTTATGTGCATCGCGTGCCCATTGAGCCACATCGCATCACACGCGCATGGCATCAATCGACATCGCATCTTATGTGCATCGCATCGCATGCGCATTGAGTCACATCGCGTCACATGTACATGGCATCGCTTGATATCGCATCTTATGTGCATCGCATCGCATGCGCTTTTGAGTCACATCACATCACATGCGCATGGCATCGCTTGATATCGCATCTTATGTGCATCGCATCGCATGCGCTTTTGAGTCACATTACGTCACATGCGCATGGCATCGCTTGATATCGCATCTTATGTGCTTCGCATCGCATGCGCATTGAGTCACATGGCGTCACAGGCGCATGGCATCAGTTGATATCGCATCTCATGTGCATCGCATCGCATGCGCATTGAGTCAATTCGCATCACATGCGCATAGCGTCGCTTGATATCGCATCTTATGTGCATCGCATCGCATGCGCATTGAGTCACATCGCGTCACAGGCGCATGGCATCAGTCGATATCGCATCTCATGTGCATCGCATCGCATGCGCATTGAGTCACGTCGCGTCACATGCGCATGGCATCGCTTGAAATCGCATCTCATGTGCATCGCATCGGATGCGCATTGAGTCACGTCGCATCACATGCGCATGGCATCGCTTGATATCGCATCTTATGTGCATCGCATCGCATGCGCATTGAGTGACTTCGCGTCATATGCGTATGGCAACTCTTGATATCGCATCTTATGTGCATCGTATCGCATGCGCATTGATTTACGTTGCGTCATATACGCATGGCATCGCTTGATATGGCATCTTATGTGCATCGTATCGCATGCGCATTGAGTCACATCGCGTCATATACGCATGGCATCGCTTGATATGGCATCCTTTCAGCATCGCATCTCATGCGCATTGAGTCACAACGCGTCACATGCGCATGGCATTGCCTGATATCCGATCTTATGTTCATCGCGTCGCATGTGCACTGAGTCACGTCGCACCACATGCGCATGACGTCGCTTGATATCGCATCTTTTGTGCATCGCATCGCATGCGCATTGAGTGACTTCCCGTCATATGCGTATGGCAACTCTTGATATCGCATCTTATGTGCATCGTATCGCATGCGCATTGATTTACGTTGCGTCATATACGCATGGCATCGCTTGATATGGCATCTTATGTGCATCGTATCGCATGCGCATTGAGTCACATCGCGTCATATACGCATGGCATCGCTTGATATGGCATTTTTTCAGCATCGCATCTCATGCGCATTGAGTCACAACGCGTCACATGCTCATGGTATCACTTGATTTCACATCTTAGTGCATCGCATCGCATGTGCATTGAGTCACGTCGCGTCACATGCGCATAGCATCGCTTGATATCACATCTTATGTGCATCGCATCGCATGTGCATTGAGTCACGTCGCCTTACAAGCGCATGGCATCGCTTGATATCGCACCTTATGTGCACCGCATCGCATGCGCGGTGAGTCACGTCACGTCACATGCGCATGCCATCGCTTCATATGGCATCTTTTGAGCATGGCATCGCATGCGCATTGAGTCACAACGCGTCACATGCGCATGGTATCACTTGATGTCGCACCTTATGTGCATCGAATCGCATGCGCATTGAGTGAATTCGCATCACATGCACATGGCATCGCTTGATATCGCATCTTATGTGCATCGCATCGCATGCGCATTGAGTCACTTCGCGTCATATGCGCATGGCATCGCTTGATATGGCATCTTATGTGCGACGCATCTCACGCTTATAGATTGACGTCGCGTCACATGTGCATGGCATCGCTTGATATCGCATCTTATGGGCATCGCATCGCATGCGCATTGAGTTACAGCGCGTGACATGCGCATGTAATCACTTGATTACGCATCTTATGTGCATCGCATCGCATGGGCATTGAGCCACTTCGCATCACATGCGCATGGCTTCGCTTGATATCGCATCTTATGTGCATCGCATCGCATGCGCTGTTGAGTCACATCACTTCACCTGCGCATGGCATTGCTTGATATCTCATCTTATGTTCATCTCTTCGCATGAGCATTGAGTCACGTCGCACCACATGCCCATGACATCGCTCGACATCGCGTCTTCTGTGCATCGTATCGCATGCGCTTTGAGTGACATCGCGTCATATACGCATGGCATCGCTTAGTATCGCATCTTATGTGAATCGCATCGCAGCGCATTGAGTTACATCGCCTCACATACGCATGCATCGCTCGACATCGCATCTTATGTGCATCGCATGCTTATTGAGCCACATCGCATCACACGCGCATGGCATCGCTCGACATCGCATCTTATGTGCATCGCATCGCATGCGCATTGAGTCACATCGCGTCTCATGTACATCAGATCGCTTGAAATCGCATCTTATGTTAATCGCATCGCATGCGCTTTTGAGTCACATCACGTCACATGCGCATGGCATCGCTTGATATCGCATCTTATGTTCATCTCTTCGCATGAGCATTGAGTCACGTCGCACCACATGCCCATGACATCGCTCGACATCGCGTCTTCTGTGCATCGTATCGCATGCGCATTGAGTGACATCGCGTCATATACGCATGGCATCGCTTAGTATCGCATCTTATGTGAATCGCATCGCAGCGCATTGAGTTACATCGCCTCACATACGCATGCATCGCTCGACATCGCATCTTATGTGCATCGCATGCTTATTGAGCCACATCGCATCACACGCGCCTGGCATCGCTCGACATCGCATCTTATGTGCATCGCATCGCATGCGCATTGAGTCACATCGCGTCTCATGTACATCAGATCGCTTGAAATCGCATCTTATGTTAATCGCATCGCATGCGCTTTTGAGTCACATCACGTCACATGCGCATGGCATCGCTTGATATCGCATCTTATGTGCATCGCATCGCATGGGCTTGTGAGTCACATCACGTCACATGCGCTTGGCATCGCTTGATATCGCATCTTATGGGCATCTCATCGCATGCGCAGTAACGCACGTTGCGTCACATGCGCATGGCATCGCTTGATATGGCATCTCATGTGCATCGCATGCTTATTGAGCCACATCGCATCACACGCGCATGGCATCGCTCGACATCGCATCTTATGTGCATCGCATCGCATGCGCATTGAGTCACATAGCGTCTCATGTACATGTGATCGCTTGAAATCGCATCTTATGTTAATAGCATCGCATGCGCTTTTGAGTCACATCACGTCACATGCGCATGGCATCGCTTGATATTGCATCTTATGTGCATCGCATCGCATGGGCTTTTGAGTCACATCACGTCACATGCGCTTGGCATCGCTTGATATCGCATCTTATGGGCATCTCATCGCATGCGCAGTAACGCACGTTGCGTCACATGCGCATGGCATCGCTTGATATGGCATCTCATGTGCATCGCATCGCAGTCGCATTGAGTCACGTCGCATCACATGCACATGGCATCGCATGATATCGCATCTTATGGGCATCTCATCGCATGCGCAGTAACGCACGTTGCGTCACATGCACATGGCATCGCTTGATATGGCATCTCATTGCATCGCATCGCAGTCGCATTGAGTCACGTCGCTTCACATGCGCATGGCATCGCTTGATATGGCATCTTATGTGCGTCGCATCTCATGCTTATAGATTCACGTCGCGTCACATGCGCATGGCATCGCTTGATATCGCTTCTTATGTGCATCGCATCGCATACGCATTGAGTCACAGCGCGTCACATGCGCATGTAATCACTTTATATCGCATCTCATGTGCATCGCATCGCATGCGCATTGAGTCACTTCGCATCACATGCGCATGGCATCGCTTGATATCGCATCTTATGTGCACCGCATCGCATGTGCAATGAGTCACGTCGCGTCATATGCGCATGGCATTGCCTGATATCGCATCTTATGTTCATCGCGTCGCATGTGCATTGAGTCACGTCGCACCACATGCGCATGACATCGCTCGATATCGCATCTTTTGTGCATCGCATCGCATGAGCATTGAGTGACATCGTGTCATATGCGCATGGCATCGCTTGATATGGCATCTTATGAGCATCGCATCGCATGCGCATTGAGTCACAACGCGTCACATGCGCATGGCATCACTTGATATCACATCTTATGTGCATCGCACCGCATGTGCATTGAGTCACGTCGCGTTATATGCGCATGGCATCGCTTGATATCACATCTTAGTGCATCGCATCGCATGTGCATTGATTCACGTCGCGTCACATGCGCATAGCATCGCTTGATATCACATCTTATGTGCATCGCATCGCATGTGCATTGAGTCACTACGCGTTACAAGCGCATGGCATCGCTTGATATCGCATCTTATGTGCACGGCATCGCATGCGCAGTGAGTCACGTCGCGTCACATGCGCATGGCATCGTTTGATATGGCATCTTATCAGCATCGCATCGCATGCGCATTGAGTCACAACGCGTCACATGCGCATGACATCACATGATATCGCATCTTATGTGCATCGCATCGCATGCGCATTGACTCACTTCGCATCACATGCACATGGCATCGCTTGATATCGCATCTTATGTGCATCGCATTTCATGCGCATTGAGTCACATCGCGTCATATGCGCATGGCATCGCTTGATATCGCATCTTATGTGCATCGCTTCGCAGCGGATTGAGTCACATCGCGTCACATACGCATGCATCGCTCGACGTCGCATCTTATGTGCATCGCATGCCCATTGAGCCACATCGCTTCACACGCGCATGGCATCAATCGACATCGCATCTTATGTGCATCGCATCGCATGCGCATTGAGTCACATCGCGTCACATGTACATGGCATCGCTTGATATCGCATCTTATGTGCATCGCATCGCATGCGCTTTTGAGTCACATCACGTCACATGCGCATGGCATCGCTTGATATCGCATCTTATGTGCATCGCATCGCATGCGCTTTTGAGTCACATTACGTCACATGCGCATGGCATCGCTTGATATCGCATCTTATGTGCTTCGCATCGCATGCGCATTGAGTCACATCGCGTCACAGGCGCATGGCATCAGTTGATATCGCATCTCATGTGCATCGCATCGCATGCGCATTGAGTCACATCGCATCACATGCGCATAGATTCGCTTGATATCGCATCTTATGTGCATCGCATCGCATGCGCATTGAGTCACATCGCGTCACAGGCGCATGGCATCAGTTGATATCGCATCTCATGTGCATCGCATCGCATGCGCATTGAGTAACGTCGCGTCACATGCGCATGGCATCGCTTGATATCGCATCTCATGTGCATCGCATCGGAAGCGCAATGAGTCACGTCGCATCACATGCGCATGGCATCGCTTGATATCGCATCTTATGTGCATCGCATCGCATGCGCATTGAGTCACGTCGCGTAGCATGCGCATGGCATTGCCTGATATCCGATCTTATGTTCATCGCGTCGCATGTGCACTGAGTCACGTCGCACCACATGCGCATGACATCGCTTGATATCGCATCTTTTGTGCATCGCATCGCATGCGCATTGAGTGACTTCGCGTCATATGCGTATGGCATCTCTTGATATCGCATCTTATGTGCATGGCATCGCATGCGCATTAGCCACGTCACGTCACATGCGCATGGCATCGCTTGATATCGCATCTTATGGGCATCGCATCGCATGCGCAGTGAGTCACGTCGCGTCACATGCGCATGGCATCGCTTGATATGGCACGTTATATGCGTCGCATCTCATGCTTATATATTCACGTCGCGTTACATGCGCATGGATCGCTTGATATCGCTTCTTATGTGCATCGCATCGCATGCGCATTGAGTCACAGCGCGTCACATGCGCATGTAATCACTTGATTACGCATCTTAAGTGCATCGCATCGCATGCGCAATTGAGTCACCTCGCATCACATGCGCAGGGCATCGCTTGATATCGCACCTTATGTGCATCGGATCGCATGCGCATTGAGCCACTTCGCATCACATGCGCATGGCATCGCTTGATATCGCATCTTATGTGCTTCGCATCGCATGCGCATTGAGTCACGTCGCGACACATGCACATGGCATCGATTGATATCGCATCTCATGTGCATCGCATGGCATGCGAATTGAGTCAAGTCGCGTCACATGCGCATGGCATCGCTTGATATCGCATCGCATGTGCATCGCATCCCATGCGCATTCAGTCACGTCGCACCACATGTGCATGGCATCGCTTGATATCGCATCTCATGTGCATCGCATCGCATGTGCATTGAGTCACGTCGCGTTACATGCGCATGGCATCGTTTGATATCACATCTTATGTGCATCGCATCGCATGTGCATTGAGCCACGTCGCTTCACATGCGCATAGCATCGCTTGATATCACATCTTTTGTGCATCGAATCGCATGTGCATTGAGTCACGTCGCGTTACAAGCGCATGGCATCGCTTGATATCGCATCTTATGTGCAGCGCATCGCATGCGCAGTCAGTCACGTCGCGTCACATGCGCATGGCATCGCTTGATATGGCATCTTAAGAGCATCGCATCGCATGCGCATTGAGTCACAACGCGTCACATGCGCATGGCATCACTTGATATCGCATCTTATGTGCATCGCATCGCATGCGCATTGAGTCACCTCGCATCACATGCACATAGCATCGGTTGATATCGCATCTTATGTGCATCGCATCGCATGCGCATTGAGTCACAACGCGTCATATGCGCATGGCATCGCTTGGTATCGCATCTTATGTGCATCGCTTCGCAGCGCATTGAGTCACATCGCGTCACATATGCATGCATCCCTCGACATCGCATCTTATGTGCATCGCATGCGCATTGAGTCACGTCGCGACATATGCGCATGGCATCGCTTGATATCGCATCTTATGTGCATCGCATCGCATGCGCATTGAGTTAGGTCGTGTCACATGCGCATGGCATCGCTTGATATCGCATATTATGTGCATCATATCGCATGCGCAATGAGTCACGTCGCATCACGTTCGCATGGCATCGCTTGATATCGCAACTTATGTGCATCGCATCGCATGCGCATTAGTCACGTCGCTTCACATGCGCATGGCATCGCTTGATATCGCATATTATGTGCATCGCATCGCATGCGCAGTGAGTCGCGTCACATACGCATGGCATCGCTTGATATCGCATCTTATGGGCATCGCATTGCATTTGCATTGTGCTACAGCGCGTCACATGCGCATGTAATCACTTGATTACGCATCTTATGTGCATCGCATCGCATGCGCATTGAGCCACTTCGCATCACATGCGCATGGCATCGCTTGATATCACATCTTATGTGCATCGCATCGCATGCGCTTTTGAGTCAAATCACTTCACATGCGCATCACATCGCTTGATCTCGCATCTTATGTGCATTACATCGCATGCGCATTGATTTACGTCACATCGCATGCGCATGGCATTGCTTGATATCTCATCTTATGTTCATCTCATCGCATGTGCATTGGGTCACGTCGCACCACATGCGCATGACACCGCTCGACATCGCATCCTTTGTGCATCGCATCGCATGCCCATTGAGTGACATCGCGTCACATACGCATGCATCGCTCGACATCGCATCTTATGTGCATCGCATGCGCATTGAGCCACATCGCATCACACCAGCATGGCATTGCTCGCAATCGCATCTTATGTGCATCGCATCGCATGCGCATTGAGTCACATCGCGTCACATGTACATGGCATCGCTTGATATCGCATCTTATGTGCATCGCATCGCATGCGCTTTGAGTCACATCACGTCACATGCGCATGGCATCGCTTGATATCGCATCTTATGTGCTTCGCATCGCATGCGCATTGAGCCGCAACATATTCGCATTGCATCGCTTGATATCGCATCTTATGTACTTCGCATCGCATGTGCATTGAGTCAAGTCGCGACACATGCACATGGCATTGCTATATATGGCATCTTATGTGCGTCGCATCTCAAGCTTATAGATTCACGTCGCGTCACATGCGCATGGCATCGCTTGATATCGCTTCTTATGTGCATCGCATCGCATGCGCATTGAGTCACAGCGCGTCACATAAGCATGTAATCACTTGATTACCCATCTTATGTGCATCGCATCGCATGCGCATTGAGTCACTTCGCATCACATGCGCATGGCATCGCTTGATATCGCATCTTATGTGCTCCGCATCGCATGTCCATTGAGTCACGTCGCGACACATGCACACGGCATCGCTTGATATCGCATCTCATGTGCATCGCATGGCATGCGCATTGAGCCACGTCGCGTCACATGCCCATGGCATCGCCTTATATCGCATCTCATGTGCATCGCATCGCATGCGCATTGAGTCACGTCGCATCACATGCGCATGGCATCGCTTGATATCGCATCTTATGTGCTTCGGATCGCATGCGCATTCAGTCACGTCGCGACACATGCACATGGCATCGCTTGATATCGCATCTCATGTGCATCGCATGGCATGCGCATTGAGCCACGTCGCGTCACATGGGCATGGCATCGCTTTATATCGCATCTCATGTGCATCCCATCGCATGTGCATTGAGTCACGTCGCTTCACATGCGCATAGCATCGCTTAATATCACATCTTTTATGCATCGCATCGCATCTGCATTGAGTCACGTCGCGTTACAAGCGCATGGCATCGCTTGATATCGCATCTTGTGTGCGCCGCATCGCATGCGCAGTCAGTCACGTCGCGTCACATGCGCATGGCATCGCTTGATATGGCATCTTAAGAGCATCGCATCGCATGCGCATTGAGTCACAACGCGTCACATGCGCATGGCATCACTTGATATCGCATCTTATGTGCATCGCATCGCATGCGCATTGAGTCACCTCGCATCACATGCACTTGGCATCGCTTGATATCGCATCTTATGTGCATCGCATCGCATGCGCATTGAGTCACAACGCGTCATATGCGCATGGCATCGCTTGGTATCGCATCTTATGTGCATCGCTTCGCAGCGCATTGAGTCACATCGCGTCACATACGCATGCATCCCTCGACATCGCATCTTATGTGCATCGCATGCGCATTGAGTCACGTCGCGTCATATGCGCATGGCATCGCTTGATATCGCATCTTATGTGCATCGCATCGCATGCGCATTGAGTTACGTCGTGTCACATGCGCATGGCATCGCTTGATATCGCATATTATGTGCATCATATCGCATGCGCAATGAGTCACGTCGCATCACGTTCGCATGGCATCGCTTGATATCGCAACTTATGTGCATCGCATCGGATGCGCATTAGTCATGTCGCTTCACATGCGCATGGCATCGCTTGATATCGCATCTTATGTGCATCGCATCGCATGCGCAGTGAGTCACGTCGCGTCACATGCGAATGGCATCGCTTGATATGGCATCTTATGTGCGTCGCATCTCATGCTTATAGATTTACGTCGCGTGACATACGGATGGCATCGCTTGATATCGCATCTTATGTGCATCGCATCGCATGCGCATTGAGCCACTTCGCATCACATGCGCATGGCATCGCTTGATATCACATGTTATGTGCATCGCATCGCATGCGCTTTTGAGTCAAATCACTTCACATGCGCATCACATCGCTTGATATCGCATCTTATGTGCATTGCATCACATGCGCATTGATTTACGTCGCATCGCATGCGCATGGCATTGCTTGATATCTCATCTTATGTTCATCTCATCGCATGTGCATTGGGTCACGTCGCATCACATGCGCATGACTTCGCTCGAATTCGCATCCTTTGTGCATCGCATCGCATGCGCATTGAGTGACATCGCGTCACATACGCATGCATCGCTCGACATCGCATCTTATGTGCATCGCATGCGCATTGAGCCACATCGCATCACACGCGCATGGCATTGCTCGCAATCGCATCTTATGTGCATCGCATCGCATGCGCATTTAGTCACATCGCGTCACATGTACATGGCATCGCTTGATATCGCATCTTATGTGCATCGCATCGCATGCGCTTTTGAGTCACATCACGTCACATGCGCATGGCATCGCTTGATATCGCATCTTATGTGCATCGCATCGCATGCGCTTTTGAGTCACATCACTACACATGCGCATGGCGTCGCTTGATATCGCATCTTATGTGCTTCGCATCGCATGCGCATTGAGCCACGTCGCGACACATGCACATGGTATAGCTTGATGTCGCATCTCATGTGCATCGCATCGCATGCGCATTGAGCCGCAACATATTCGCATTGCATGGCTTGATATCGCATCTTATGTGCATCGCATCGCATGCGCATTAGTCTCGTCGCGTCACATGCGCATGGCATCGCGAGATATCGCATCTTATGGGCATCGCATCGCATGCGCAGTGAGTCACGTCGCGTCACATGCGCATGGCATTCCTTGATATGGCATCTTATGTGCGTCGTATCTCATGCTTATAGATTCACGTCGCGTCACATGCGCATGACATCGCTTGATATCGCTTATTATGTGCATCGCATCGCATGCGCATTGAGTCACAGTGCGTCACATAAGCATGTAATCACTTGATTACGCATCTTATGTGCATCGCATCGCATGCGCATTGAGTCACTTCGCATCACATGCGCATGGCATCGCTAATATCGCATCTTATGTGCTTCGCATCGCATGCGCATTGAGTCACGTCGCGACACATGCACATGGCATTGCTTAATATGGCATCTTATGTGCGTCGCATCTCATGCTTATAGATTCACGTCGCGTCACATGCGCATGACATCGCTTGATATCGCTTCTTATGTGCATCGCATCGCATGCGCATTGAGTCACAGCGCGTCACATTCGCATGTAATCACTTGATTACGCATCTTATGTGCATCGCATCGCATGCGCATTGAGTCACTTCGCATCACATGCGCATGGCATCGCTTGATATCGCATCATATGTGCTCCGCATCGAATGCGCATTGAGTCACGTCGCGACACATGCACATGGCATCGCTTGATATCGCATCTCATGTGCATCGCATCGCATTGGCATTGAGTCACGTCGCATCACATGCGCATGGCATCGCTTGATATCGCATCTCTTGTGTATCGCATCGCATGCGCATTCAGCCGCAACACATTCGCATGGCATCGCTTGATATTGCATCTTATGTGAATCGCATCGCATGCGCATTAGCCACGTCACGTCACATGCGCATGGCATCGCCTGATATCGCATCTTATGGGCATCGCATCGCATGCGCAGTGAGTCACGTCGCGTCACATGCGCATGGCATCGCTTGATATATCATCTTATGTGCGTCGCATCTCATGCTTATAGATTCACGTCGCGTTACATGCGCATGGCATCGCTTGATATCGCTTCTTATGTGCATCGCATCGCATGCGCATTGAGTCACAGCGCGTCACATGCGCATGTAATCACTTGATTACGCATCTTATGTGCATCGCATCGCATGCGCATTGAGTCACTTCGCATCACATGCGCATGGCATCGCTTGATATCGCATCTTATGTGCATCGCATCGCATGCGCATTGAGTCACAACGCGTCATATGCGCATGGCATCGCTTGGTATCGCATCTTATGTGCATCGCTTCGCAGCGCATTGAGTCACATCGCGTCACATACGCATGCATCCCTCGACATCGCATCTTATGTGCATCGCATGCGCATTGAGTCACGTCGCGTCATATGCGCATCGCATCGCTTGATATCGCATCATATGTGCTCCGCATCGAATGCGCATTGAGTCACGTCGCGACACATGCACATGGCATCGCTTGATATCGCATCTCATGTGCATCGCATCGCATTGGCATTGAGTTACGTCGCATCACATGCGCATGGCATCGCTTGATATCGCATCTTATGTGCTTCGCATCGCATGCGCATTGAATCACGTCTCGACACATGCACATGGCATCGCTTGATATCGCATCTCATGTGTATCGCATCGCATGCGCATTCAGCCGCAACACATTCGCATGGCATCGCTTGATATTGCATCTTATGTGAATCGCATCGCATGCGCATTAGCCACGTCAAGTCACATGCGCATGGCATCGCCTGATATCGCATCTTATGGGCATCGCATCGCATGCGCAGTGAGTCACGTCGCGTCACATGCGCATGGCATCGCTTGATATATCATCTTATGTGCGTCGCATCTCATGCTTATAGATTCACGTCGCGTTACATGCGCATGGCATCGCTTGATATCGCTTCTTATGTGCATCGCATCGCATGCGCATTGAGTCACAGCGCGTCACATGCGCATGTAATCACTTGATTACGCATCTTATGTGCATCGCATCGCATGCGCATTGAGTCACTTCGCATCACATGCGCATGGCATCGCTTGATATCGCATCTTATGTGCATCGCATCGCATGCGCATTGAGTCACAACGCGTCATATGCGCATGGCATCGCTTGGTATCGCATCTTATGTGCATCGCTTCGCAGCGCATTGAGTCACATCGCGTCACATACGCATGCGTCCCTCGACATCGCATCTTATGTGCATCGCATGCGCATTGAGTCACCTCGCGTCATATGCGCATGGCATCGCTTGATATCGCATCTTATGTGCATCGCATCGCATGCGCATTGAGTTACGTCGTGTCACATGCACATGGCATCGCTTGACATCGCATATTGTGTGCATCATATCGCATGCGCAATGAGTCACGTCGCATCACGTTCGCATGGCATCGCTTGATATCGCAACTTATGTGCATCGCATCGCATGCGCATTAGTCACGTCGCTACACATGCGCATGGCATCGCTTGATATCGCTTCTTATGTGCATCGCATCGCATGCGCATTGAGTCACAGCGCGTCTCATGCGCATGTTATCACTTGATTACGCATCTTATGTGCATCGCATCGCATGCGCATTGAGTCACTTCGCATCACATGCGCATGGCATCGCTTGATATCGCACCTTATGTGCATCGCATCGCATGCGCTTGTGAGTCACATTGATTCACAAGCGCATGACATAGCTTGATATATGTCATATGTGCTTCGCATCGCATGCGCTTTGAGTCACGTCGCAACACATGCACATGGCATTGCTTGATATGGCATCTTACGTGCGTCTCATCTCATGCTTATATATTCTCGTCGCGTCACATGCGAATGGCATCGCTTGATATCGCTTCTTATGTGCATCGCATCGCATGCGCATTGAGTCACGTCGCATCACATGCGCATGGCATCGCTTGATATCGCATCTTATGTGCTTCGCATCGCATGCGCATTCAGTCACGTCGCGACACATGCACATGGCATCGCTTGATATCGCATCTCATGTGCATTGCATGGCATGCGCATTGAGCCACGTCGCGTCACATGGGCATGGCATCGCTTTATATCGCATCTCATGTGCATCCCATCGCATGTGCATTGAGTCACGTCGCTTCACATGCGCATAGCATCGCTTGATATCACATCTTTTGTGCATCGCATCGCATCTGCATTGAGTCACGTCGCGTTACAAGCGCATGGCATCGCTTGATATCGCATCTTGTGTGCGCCGCATCGCATGCGCAGTCAGTCACGTCTCGTCACATGCGCATGGCATCGCTTGATATGGCATCTGAAGAGCATCGCATCGCATGCGCATTGAGTCACAACGCGTCACATGCGCATGGCATCACTTGATATCGCATCTTATGTGCATCGCATCGCATGCGCATTGAGTCACCTCGCATCACATGCACTTGGCATCGCTTGATATCGCATCTTATGTGCATCGCATCGCATGCGCATTGAGTCACAACGCGTCATATGCGCATGGCATCGCTTGGTATCGCATCTTATGTGCATCGCTTCGCAGCGCATTGAGTCACATCGCGTCACATACGCATGCATCCCTCGACATCGCATCTTATGTGCATCGCATGCGCATTGAGTCACGTCGCGTCATATGCGCATGGCATCGCTTGATATAGCATCTTATGTGCATCGCATCGCATGCGCATTGAGTTACGTCGTGTCACATGCGCATGGCATCGCTTGATATCGCATATTATGTGCATCATATCGCATGCGCAATGAGTCACGTCGCATCACGTTCGCATGGCATCGCTTGATATCGCAACTTATGTGCATCGCATCGCATGCGCATTAGTCATGTCGCTTCACATGCGCATGGCATCGCTTGATATCGCATCTTATGTGCATCGCATCGCATGCGCAGTGAGTCACGTCGCGTCACATGCAAATGGCATCGCTTGATATGGCATCTTAGGTGCGTCGCATCTCATGCTTATAGATTCACGTCGCGTCACATACGGCTGGCATCGCTTGATATCGCATCTTATGTGCATCGCATCGCATGCGCATTGAGCCACTTCGCATCACATGCGCATGGCATCGCTTAATATCACATGTTATGTGCATCGCATCGCATGCGCTTTTGAGTCAAATCACTTCACATGCGCATCACATCGCTTGATATCGCATCTTATGTGCATTGCATCACATGCGCATTGATTTACGTCGCATCGCATGCGCATGGCATTGCTTGATATCTCATCTTATGTTCATCTCATCGCATGTGCATTGGGTCACGTCGCATCACATGCGCATGACTTCGCTCGAATTCGCATCCTTTGTGCATCGCATCGCATGCGCATTGAGTGACATCGCGTCACATACGCATGCATCGCTCGACATCGCATCTTATGTGCATCGCATGCGCATTGAGCCACATCGCATCACACGCGCATGGCATTGCTCGCAAGCGCATCTTATGTGCATCGCATCGCATGCGCATTTAGTCACATCGCGTCACATGTACATGGCATCGCTTGATATCGCATCTTATGTGCATCGCATCGCATGCGCTTTTGAGTCACATCACGTCACATGCGCATGGCATCGCTTGATATCGCATCTTATGTTCATCGCATCGCATGCGCTTTTGAGTCACATCACGTCACATGCGCATGGCGTCGCTTGATATCGCATCTTATGTGCTTCGCATCGCATGTCCATTGAGCCACGTTGCGACACATGCACATGGCATAGCTTGATATCGCATCTCATGTGTATCGCATCGCATGCGCTTTGAGCCGCAACATATTCGCATTGCATCGCTTGATATCGCATCTTATGTGCATCGCATCGCATGCGCATTAGTCACGTCGCGTCACATGCGCATGGCATCGCGAGATATCGCATCTTATGGGCATCGCATCGCATGCGCAGTGAGTCACGTCGCGTCACATGCGCATGGCATTCCTTGATATGGCATCTTATGTGCGTCGCATCTCATGCTTATAGATTCACGTCGCGTCACATGCGCATGACATCGGTTGATATCGCTTATTATGTGCATCGCATCGCATGCGCATTGAGTCACAGTGCGTCACATAAGCATGTAATCACTTGATTACGCATCTTATGTGCATCGCATGCGCATTGAGTCACTTCGCATCACATGCGCATGGCATAGCTTGATATCGCATCTTATGTGCTTCGCATCGCATGCGCATTGAGTCACGTCGCGACACATGCACATGGCATTGCTTAATATGGCATCTTATGTGCGTCGCATCTCATGCTTATAGATTTACGTCGCGTCACATACGCATGGCATCGCTTGATATCGCTTCTTATGTGCATCGCATCGCATGCGCATTGAGTCACAGCGCGTCACATAAGCATGTAATCACTTGATTACGCATCTTATGTGCATCGCATCGCATGCGCATTGAGTCACTTCGCATCACATGCGCATGGCATCGCTTGATATCGCATCATATGTGCTCCGCATCGAATGCGCATTGAGTCACGTCGCGACACATGCACATGGCATCGCTTGATATCGCATCTCATGTGCATCGCATCTAATTGGCATTGAGTCACGTTGCATCACATGCGCATGGCATCGCTTGATATCGCATCTTATGTGCTTCGCATCGCATGCGCATTGAATCACGTCTCGACACATGCACATGGCATCGCTTGATATCGCATCTCATGTGTATCGCATCGCATGCGCATTCAGCCGCAACACATTCGCATGGCATCGCTTGATATTGCATCTTATGTGAATCGCTTCGCATGCGCATTAGCCACGTCACGTCACATGCGCATGGCATCGCCTGATATCGCATCTTATGGGCATCGCATCGCATGCGGAGTGAGTCACGTCGCGTCACATGCGCATGGCATCGCTTGATATATCATCTTATGTGCGTCGCATCTCATGCTTATAGATTCACGTCGCGTTACATGCGCATGGCATCGCTTGATATCGCTTCTTATGTGCATCGCATCGCATGCGCATTGAGTCACAGCGCGTCACATGCGCATGTAATCACTTGATTACGCATCTTATGTGCATCGCATCGCATGCGCATTGAGTCACTTCGCATCACATGCGCATGGCATCGCTTGATATCGCATCTTATGTGCATCGCATCGCATGCGCATTGAGTCACAACGCGTCATATGCGCATGGCATCGCTTGGTATCGCATCTTATGTGCATCGCTTCGCAGCGCATTGAGTCACATCGCGTCACATACGCATGCATCCCTCGACATCGCATCTTATGTGCATCGCATGCGCATTGAGTCACGTCGCGTCATATGCGCATGGCATCGCTTGATATCGCATCTTATGTGCATCGCATCGCATGCGCATTGAGTTACGTCGTGTCACATGCGCATGGCATCGCTTGATATCGCATATTGTGTGCATCATATCGCATGCGCAATGAGTCACGTCGCATCACGTTCGCATGGCATCGCTTGATATCGCAACTTATGTGCATCGCATCGCATGCGCATTAGTCACGTCGCTACACATGCGCATGGCATCGCTTGATATCGCATCTAATGTGCATCGCATCGCATGCGCAGTGAGTCACGTCGCGTCACATGCGAATGGCATCGCTTGATATATCATCTTATGTGCGTAGCATCTCATGCTTATAGATTCACGTCGCGTTACATGCGCATGGCATCGCTTGATATCGCTTCTTATGTGCATCGCATCGCATGCGCATTGAGTCACAGCGCGTCACATGCGCATGTAATCACATGATTACGCATCTTATGTGCATCGCATCGCATGCGCATTGAGTCACTTCGCATCACATGCGCATGGCATCGCTTGATATCGCACCTTATGTGCATCGCATCGCATGCGCTTGTGAGTCACATTGATTCACAAGCGCATGACATAGCTTGATATATGTCTTATGTGCTTCGCATCGCATGCGCATTGAGTCACGTCGCGACACATGCACATGGCATTGCTTGATATGGCATCTTATGTGCGTCTCATCTCATGCTTATAGATTCACGTCGCGTCACATGCGAATGGCATCGCTTGATATCGGTTCTTATGTGCATCGCATCGCATGCGCATTGAGTTACAGCGCGTCACATGCGCATGTAATCACTTGATTACGCATCTTATGTGCATCGGATCGCATGCGCATTGAGTCACTTCGCATCACATGCGCATGGCATCGCTTGATATCGCATCTCATGTGCATCGCATCCCATGCGCATTGAGTCACGTCGCATCACATGTGCATGGCATCGCTTGATATCGCTTCTTATGTGCATCGCATCGCATGCGCATTGAGTCACAGCGCGTCACATAAGCATGTAATCACTTGATTACGCATCTTATGTGCAACGCATCGCATGTGCATTGAGTCACTTCGCATCACATGCGCATGGCATCGCTTGATATCGCATGTTATGTGCTCCGCATCGCATGCGCATTGAGTCACGTCACGACACATGCACATGGCATCGCTTGATATCGCATCTCATGTGCATCGCATGGCATGGGCATTGAGCCACCTCGCGTCACATGCGCATGGCATCGCTTTATATCGCATCTCATGTGCATCGCATCGCATGCGCATTGAGTCATGTCGCATCACATGCGCATGGCATCGCTTGATATCGCATCTCATGTGCATCGCATCCCATGCGCATTGAGTCACGTCGCGTCACATGCGCATGGCATTGCCTGATATCGCTTCTTATGTTCATCGCGTCGCATGTGCATTGAGTCACGTCGCACCACATGCGCATGACATCGCTCGATATCGCATCTTTTGTGCATCGCATCGCATGCGCATTGAGTAACATTGCGTCATATGCGCATGGCATTGCTCGATATCGCATCTTATGTGCATCGCATCGCATGCGCCTTGAGTCACATCGCGTCATATACGCATGGCATCGCTTGATATGGCATCTTATGAGCATCGCATCGCATGCGCATTGTGTCACAACGCGTCACATGCGCATGGCATCACTTGATATCACATCTTATGTGCATCGCATCGCATGTGCATTGAGTCACGTCGCGTTACATGCGCATGGCATCGCTTGATATCACATCTTATGTGCATCGCATCGCATGTGCATTGAGTCACGTCGCGTTACAAGCGCATGGCATCGCTTGATATCGCATATTTAATGCACCGCATCGCATGCGCAGTGAGCCACGTCGCGTCACATGCGCATGTAATCACTTGATTACGCATCTTATGTGCATCGCATCGCATGCGCATTGAGTCACTTCGCATCACATGCGCATGGCATCGCTTGATATCGCACCTTATGTGCATCGCATCGCATGCTCTTTTGAGTCACATCGATTCACATGCGCATGACATAGCTTGATATCGCGTCTTATGTGCCTCGCATCGCATGCGCATTGAGTCACGTCGCGACACATGCACATGGCATTGCTTGATATGGCATCTTATGTGCGTCGCATCTCATGCTTATAGATTCACGTCGCGTCACATGCGCATGGCATTGCTTGATATCACTTCTTATGTTCATCGCATCGCATGCGCATTGAGTCACAGCGCGTGACATGCGCATGTAATCACTTGATTACGCATCTTATGTGCATCGCATCGCATGCGCATTGAGTCACTTCGCATCACATGCGCATGTAATCACTTGATTACGCATCTTATGCGCATCGGATCGCATGCGCATTGAGTCACTTCGCATCACATGCGCATGGGATCGCTTGATATTGCATCTTATGTGCTTCGCATCGCATGCGCATTGTGTCACGTCGCGACACATGCACATGGCATCGCTTGATATCGCATCTCATGTGGATCCCATGGCATGCGCATTGAGTCAAGTCGCGTCACATGCGCATGGCATCGCTTGATATCGCATCTCATGTGCATCGCATCCCATGCGCATTGAGTCACGTCGCATCACATGTGCATGGCATCGCTTGATATCGCATCTTATGTGCATCGCATCGCATTCGCATTGAGTCACGTCGCGTCACATGCGCATGGCATTGCCTGATATCGCTTCTTATGTTCATCGCGTCGCATGTGCATTGTGGCACGTCGCACCACATGCGCATGGCATTGCTTGATATCGCATCTTATGTGCATCGTATCGCATGCGCATTGAGTCACATCGCGTCATATACGCATGGCATCGCTTGATATGGCATCTTATGAGCATCGCATCGCATGCGCATTGAGTCACAACGCGTCACATGCGCATGAAATCTCATGATATCACATCTTATGTGCATCGCATCGCATGTGCATTGAGTCACGTCACGTTACATGCGCATGGCATCGCTTGATATCACATCTTATGTGCATCGCATCGCATGTTCATTGAGTCACGTCGCCTCACATGCGCATAGCATCGCTTGATATCACATTTTATGTGCCTCGCATCGCATGTGCATTGAGTCACGTCGCGTTACAAGCGCATGGCATCGCTTGATATGGCATCTTAAGAGCATCGCATCGCATGCGCATTGAGTCACAACGTGTCACATGCGCATGTAATCACTTGATTACGCATCTTATGTGCATCGAATCGCATGCGCATTGAGTCACTTCGCATCACATGCGCATGGCATCGCTTCATATCGCATCTTATGTGCATCGCATCGCATGCGCATTGAGTCACAACGCGTCATATGCGCATGGCATCGCTTGATATCGCATCTTATGTGCATCGCTTCGCAGCGCATTGAGTCACATCGCGTCACATACGCATGCATCCCTCGACATCGCATCTTATGTGCATCGCATGCGCATTGAGTCACGTCGCGTCACATGCGCATGGCTTCGCTTGATATCGCATCTTATGTGCATCGCATCGCATGCGCATTGAGTTACGTCGTGTCACATGCGCATGGCATCGCTTGATATCGCATATTATGTGCATCATATCGCAGCGCATTGAGTCACATAGCGTCACATACGCATGCATCCCTCGACATCGCATCTTATGTGCATCGCATGCGCATTGAGTCACGTCGCGTCACATGCGCATGGCTTCGCTTGATATCGCATCTTATGTGCATCGCATCGCATGCGCAGTAGTCACGTCGCTTCACATGCGCATGGCATCGCTTGATATCGCATCTTATGTGCTTCGCATCGCATGCGCATTAGTCACGTCGCCTCACATGCGCATGGCATCGCTTGATATCGCATCTTATGTACATCGCATCGCATGCGCAGTGAGTCACGTCGCGTCACATGCGCATGGCATCGCTTGATATCGCATCTTATGTGCATCGCATCGCATGCGCTTTTGAGTCAAATCACTTCACATGCGCATGACATCGCTTGACATCGCATCTTATGTGCATTGCATCGCATGCGCATTGATTTACGTCGCATCGCATGCGCATGGCATTGCTTGATATCTCATCTTATGTTCATCTCATCGCATGTGCATTGAGTCACGTCGCACCACATGCGCATGACATCGCTCGACATCGCATCTTTTGTGCATCGCATCGCATGCGCATTAAGTGACATCGCGTTACATACGCATGCATCGCTCGACATCGCATCTTATGTGCATCGCATGCGCATTGAGGCACATCGCATCACACGCGCATGGCATTGCTCGCAATCGCATCTTATGTGCATCGCATCGCATGCGCATTGAGTCTCATCGCGTCACATGTACATGGCATCGCTTGATATCGCATCTTATGTGCATCGCATCGCATGCGCTTTTGAGGCACATCCCGTCACATGCGCATGGCGTCGCTTGATATCGCATCTTATGTGCATCGCATCGCCTGCGCGTTGAGTCACATCGCGTCACATGTACATGGCATCGCTTGATATCGCATCTTATGTGCATCGCATCGCATGCGCTTTTGAGGCACATCCCGTCACATGCGCATGGCGTCGCTTGATATCGCATCTTATGTGCATCGCATCGCCTGCGCGTTGAGTCACATCGCGTCACATGTACATGGCATCGCTTGATATCGCATCTTATGTGCATCGCATCGCATGCGCTTTTGAGTCACATCACGTAACATGCGCATGGCATCGCTTGATATCGCATCTTATGTGCATCGCATCGCATGCGCTTTTGAGTCACATCACGTCACATGCTCATGGCGTCGCTTGATATCGCATCTTATGGGCATCGCATCTCATGCTTATAGATTCACGTCGCGTCACATGCGCATGGCATCGCTTGATATCGCTTCTTATGTGCATCGCATCGCATGCGCATTGAGTCACAGTGCGTCACATGCGCATGTAACCACTTGATTTTACATCTTATGTGCATCGCATCGCATGCGCAATGAGCCACTTCGCATCACATGCGCATGGCATCGCTTGATATCGCATCTTATGTGCTTCGCATCGCATGCGCATTGAGTCGCGTCGCGACACATGCACATGGCATTGCTTGATATGGCATCTTATGTGCGTCGCATCTCATGCTTATAAATTCACGTCGCGTCACTTGCGCATGGCATCGCTTGATATCGCTTCTGATGTGCATCGCATCGCATGCGCATTGAGCCACAGCGCGTCACATAAGCGTGTAATCACTTGATTACGCATCTTATGTGCATCGCATCGCATGCGCATTGAGTCACTTCACATCACATGCGCATGGCATCGCTTGATATCGCATCTTATGTGCTCCGCATCGCATGCGCATTGAGTCACGTCGCGACACATGCACAGGGCATCGCTTGATATCGCATCTCATGTGCATCGCATGGCATGCGCATTGAGTAACATCGCGTCATATGCGCATGGCATTGCTTGATATCGCATCCTATGTGCATCGTGTCGCATGCGCATTGAGCCACATCGCGTCATATACGCATGGCATCGCTTGATATGGCATCTTATGAGCATCGCGTCGCATGCGCTTTGAGTCACAACGCGTCACATGCGCATGGCATCACTTGATATCACATCTTATGTGCATCGCATCGCATGCGCATTGAGACACGTCGCGTTACATGCGCATGGCATCGCTTGATATCACATCTTATGTGCATCGCATCGCATGTGCATTGAGTCACGTCGCGTTACAAGCGCATGGCATCGCTTGATATCGCATGTTTTGTGCACCGCATCGCATGCGCAGTGAGTCACGTCGTGTCACATGCGCATGGCATCGTTTGATATGGCATCTTTAGAGCATCGCATCGCATGCGCATTGAGTCACAACGCGTCACATGCGCATGGCATCACTTGATATCGCATCTTATGTGCATCGCATCGCATGCGCATTGAGTCACTTCGCATCACATGCACATGGCATCGCTTGATATCGCAGCTTATGTCCATCGCATCGCATGCGCACTGAGTCACATCGCGTCATATGCGCAAGGCATCGCTTGATATCGCATCTTATGTGCATCGCTTCGCAGCGCATTGAGTCACATCGCGTCACATACGCATGCATCGCTCGACATCGCATCTTATGTGTATCGCATGCGCATTGAGACACGTCGCGTCACATGCGCATGGCATCGCTTGATATCGCATCTTGTGTGCATCGCATCGCATGCGCATTGAGTTACGTCGTGTGACATGCGCATGGCATCGCTTGATATCGCATATTATGTGCATCATATCGCATGCGCAATGAGTCACGTCGCATCACGTTCGCATGGCATCGCTTGATATCGCATCTTATGTGCATCGCATCGCATGCGCATTAGTCCCGTCGCTTCACATGCGCATGGCATCGCTTGATATCGCATCTTATGTGCATCGCATCGCATGCGCAGTGAGTCACGTCGCGTCACATGCGCATGGCATCGCTTGATATGGCATCTTATGTGCGTCTCATCTCATGCTTATAGATTCACATCGCGTCACATGCGAATGGCATCGCTTGATATCGCTTCTTATGTGCATCGCATCGCATGCGCTTTTGAGTCACATCCCGTCACATGCGCATGGCGTCGCTTGATATCGCATGTTATGTGCATCGCATCGCATGCGCGTTGAGTCACATCACGTCACATGCGCATGGCATCGCTTGATATCGCATCTTATGTGTATCGCATCGCATGCGCTTTTGAGTCACATCACGTCACATGCTCATGGCGTCGCTTGATATCGCATCTTATGTGCATCGCATCGCATGCGCATTAGTCACGTCGCGCCACATGCGCATGGCATCGCGTGATATTGCATCTTATGGGCATCGCATCGCATGCGCAGTGAGTCACGTCGCGTCACATGCGCAAGGCATCCCTTGATATGGCATCTTATGTGCGTCGCATCTCATGCTTATAGATTCACGTCGCGTCACATGCGCATGGCATCGCTTGATATCGCTTCTTATGTTCATCGCATCGCATGCGCATTGAGTCACAATGCGTCAGATGCGCATGTAACCACTTGATTTTACATCTTATGTGCATCGCATCGCATGCGCAATGAGTCACTTCGCATCACATGCGCATGGCATCGCTTGATATCGCATCTTATGTGCTTCGCATCGCATGCGCATTGAGTCACGTCGCGACACATAAGCATGTAATCACTTGATTACGCATCTTATGTGCATCGCATCGCATGCGCATTGAGTCACTTCACATCACATGCGCATGGCATCGCTTGATATCGCATCTTATGTGCTCCGCATCGCATGCGCATTGAGTCACGTCGCGACACATGCACAGGGCATCGCTTGATATCGCATCTCATGTGCATCGCATGGCATGCGCATTGAGTAACATCGCGTCATATGCGCATGGCATTGCTTGATATCGCATCCTATGTGCATCGTGTCGCATGCGCATTGAGTCACATCGCTCATATACGCATGGCATCGCTTGATATGGCATCTTATGAGCATCGCGTCGCATGCGCTTTGAGTCACAACGCGTCACATGATCATGGCATCACTTGATATCACATCTTATTTGCATCGCATCGCATGTGCATTGAGACACGTCGCGTTACATGCGCATGGCATCGCTTGATATCACATCTTATGTGCATCGCATCGCATGTGCATTGAGTCACGTCGCGTTACAAGCGCATGGCATCGCTTGATATCGCATCTTTTGTGCACCGCATCGCATGCGCAGTGAGTCACGTCGTGTCACATGCGCATGGCATCGTTTGATATGGCATCTTAAGGGCATCGCATCGCATGCGCATTGAGTCACAACGCGTCACATGCGCATGGCATCACTTGATATCGCATCTTATGTGCATCGCATCGCATGCGCATTGAGTCACTTCGCATCACATGCACATGGCATCGCTTGATATCGCAGCTTATGTCCATCGCATCGCATGCGCATTGAGTCACATCGCGTCATATGCGCAAGGCATCGCTTGATATCGCATCTTATGTGCATCGCTTCGCAGCCCATTGAGTCACATCGCGTCACATACGCATGCATCGCTCGACATCGCATCTTATGTGCATCGCATGCGCATTGAGACACGTCGCGTCACATGCGCATGGCATCGCTTGATATCGCATCTTATGTGCGTCGCTTCTCATGCTTATAGATTCACGTCGCGTCACATGCGCATGGCATCGCTTGATATCGCATCTTATGGGCATCACATCGCATGCGCATTGAGTTACAGCGCGTCACATGCGCATGGCATCGCTTGATATCGCAACTTATGTGCATCGCATCGCATGCGCATTAGTCACGTCGCTTCACACGCGCATGGCATCGCTTGATATCGCATGTTATGTGCATCGCATCGCATGCGCAGTGAGTCACGTCGCGTCACATGCGCATGGCATCGCTTGATATCGCATCTTATGTGCATCGCATCGCATGCGCTTTTGAGTCACATCCCGTCACATGCGCATGGCGTCGCTTGCTATCGCATCTTATGTGCATCGCATCGCATGCGCGTTGAGTCACATCGCGTCACATGTACATGGCATCGCTTGATATCGCATCTTATGTGCATCGCATCGCATGCGCTTTTGAGTCACATCACGTCACATGCGCATGGCATCGCTTGATATCGCATTTTATGTGCATCGCATCGCATGCGCTTTTGAGTCACATCACGTCACATGCGCATGGCGTCGCTTGATATCGCATCTTATGTGCATCGCATCGCATGCGCATTAGTCACGTCGCGCCACATGCGCATGGCATCGCGTGATATCGCATCTTATGGGCATCGCATCGCATGCGCAGTGAGTCACGTCGCGTCACATGCGCAAGGCATCCCTTGATATGGCATCTTATGTGCGTCGCATCTCATGCTTATAGATTCACGTCGCGTCACATGCGCATGGCATCGCTTGATATCGCATCTTATGGGCATCACATCGCATGCTCATTGAGTTACAGCGCGTCACATGCGCATGGCATCGCTTGATATCGCAACTTATGTGGTTCGCATCGCATGCGCATTAGTCACGTCGCTTCACACGCGCATGGCATCGCTTGATATCGCATGTTATGTGCATCGCATCGCATGCGCAGTGAGTCACGTCGCGTCACATGCGAATGGCATCGCTTGATATCGCTTCTTATGTGCATCGCATGCGCATTAAGTCACAGCGCGTCACATGCGCATGTAATCACTTGATTACGCATCTTATGTGCATCGCATCGCATGCGCTTTTGAGTCACATCGATTCACAAGCGCATGACATAGCTTGATATCGCGTCTTATGTGCTTCGCATCGCATGCGCATTGAGTCACTTCGCATCACATGCGCATGGCATCGCTTGATATCGCATCTCATGTGGATCGCATCCCATGCGCATTGAGTCACGTCGCATCACATGTGCATGGCATCGCTTGATATCGCTTCTTATGTGCATCGCATCGCATGCGCATTGAGTCACAGCGCGTCACATAAGCATGTAATCACTTGATTACGCATCTTATGTGCATCGCATCGCATGCGCATTGAGTCACTTCGCATCACATGCGCATGCCATCGCTTGATATCGCATGTTATGTGCTCCGCTTCGCATGCGCATTGAGTCACGTCGCGACACATGCACATGGCATCGCTTGATATCGCATTTCATGTGCATCGCATGGCATGTGCATTGAGCCACCTCGCGTCACATGCGCATGGCATCTCATGATATCACATCTTATGTGCATCGCATCGCATGTGCATTGAGTCACGTCACGTTACATGCGCATGGCATCGCTTGATATCACATCTTATGTGCATCGCATCGCTTGTTCATTGAGTCACGTCGCTTCACATGCGCATAGCATCGCTTGATATCACATTTTATGTGCCTCGCATCGCATGTGCATTGAGTCACGTCGCGTTACAAGCGCATGGCATCGCTTGATATCGCATCTTATGTGCACCGCATCGCATGCGCAGTCAGTCACGTCGCGTCACATGCGCATGGCATCGCTTGATATGGCATCTTAAGAGCATCGCATCGCATGCGCATTGAGCCACAACGTGTCACATGCGCATGTAATCACTTGATTACGCATCTTATGTGCATCGGATCGCATGCGCATTGAGTCACTTCGCATCACATGCGCATGGCATCGCTTCATATCGCATCTTATGTGCATCGCATCGCATGCGCATTGAGTCACAACGCGTCATATACGCATGGCATCGCTTGATATCGCATCTTATGTGCATCGCTTCGCAGCGCATTGAGTCACATCGCGTCACATACGCATGCATCCCTCGACATCGCATCTTATGTGCATCGCATGCGCATTGAGTCACGTCGCGTCACATGCGCATGGCTTCGCTTGATATCGCATCTTATGTGCATCGCATCGCATGCGCATTGAGTTACGTCGTGTCACATGCGCATGGCATCGCTTGATATCGCATATTATGTGCATCATATCGCAGCGCATTGAGTCACATCGCGTCACATACGCATGCATCCCTCGACATCGCATCTTATGTGCATCGCATGCGCATTGAGTCACGTCGCGTCACATGCGCATGGCTTCGCTTGATATCGCATCTTATGTGCATCGCATCGCATGCGCAGTAGTCACGTCGCTTCACATGCGCATGGCATCGCTTGATATCGCATCTTATGTGCTTCGCATCGCATGCGCATTAGTCACGTCGCCTCACATGCGCATGGCATCGCTTGATATCGCATCTTATGTACATCGCATCGCATGCGCAGTGAGTCACGTCGCGTCACATGCGCATGGCATCGCTTGATATCGCATCTTATGTGCATCGCATCGCATGCGCTTTTGAGTCAAATCACTTCACATGCGCATGACATCGCTTGATATCGCATCTTATGTGCATTGCATCGCATGCGCATTGATTTACGTCGCATCGCATGCGCATGGCATTGCTTGATATCTCATCTTATGTTCATCTCATCGCATGTGCATTGGGTCACGTCGCACCACATGCGCATGACATCGCTCGACATCGCATCTTTTGTGCATCGCATCGCATGCGCATTAAGTGACATCGCGTTACATACGCATGCATCGCTCGACATCGCATCTTATGTGCATCGCATGCGCATTGAGGCACATCGCATCACACGCGCATGGCATTGCTCGCAATCGCATCTTATGTGCATCGCATCGCATGCGCATTGAGTCTCATCGCGTCACATGTACATGGCATCGCTTGATATCGCATCTTATGTGCATCGCATCGCATGCGCTTTTGAGGCACATCCCGTCACATGCGCATGGCGTCGCTTGATATCGCATCTTATGTGCATCGCATCGCCTGCGCGTTGAGTCACATCGCGTCACATGTACATGGCATCGCTTGATATCGCATCTTATGTGCATCGCATCGCATGCGCTTTTGAGGCACATCCCGTCACATGCGCATGGCGTCGCTTGATATCGCATCTTATGTGCATCGCATCGCCTGCGCGTTGAGTCACATCGCGTCACATGTACATGGCATCGCTTGATATCGCATCTTATGTGCATCGCATCGCATGCGCTTTTGAGTCACATCACGTCACATGCGCATGGCATCGCTTGATATCGCATCTTATGTGCATCGCATCGCATGCGCTTTTGAGTCACATCACGTCACATGCTCATGGCGTCGCTTGATATCGCATCTTATGGGCATCGCATCGCATGCGCAGTGAGTCACGTCGCGTCACATGCGCAAGGCATCCCTTGATATGGCATCTTATGTGCGTCGCATCTCATGCTTATAGATTCACGTCGCGTCACATGCGCATGGCATCGCTTGATATCGCTTCTTATGTGCATCGCATCGCATGCGCATTGAGTCACAGTGCGTCACATGCGCATGTAACCACTTGATTTTACATCTTATGTGCATCGCATCGCATGCGCAATGAGCCACTTCGCATCACATGCGCATGGCATCGCTTGATATCGCATCTTATGTGCTTCGCATCGCATGCGCATTGAGTCACGTCGCGAAACATGCACATGGCATTGCTTGATATGGCATCTTATGTGCGTCGCATCTCATGCTTATAAATTCACGTCGCTTCACTTGCGCATGGCATCGCTTGATATCGCTTCTTATGTGCATCGCATCGCATGCGCATTGAGCCACAGCGCGTCACATAAGCGTGTAATCACTTGATTACGCATCTTATGTGCATCGCATCGCATGCGCATTGAGTCACTTCACATCACATGCGCATGGCATCGCTTGATATCGCATCTTATGTGCTCCGCATCGCATGCGCATTGAGTCACGTCGCGACACATGCACAGGGCATCGCTTGATATCGCATCTCATGTGCATCGCATGGCATGCGCATTGAGTAACATCGCGTCATATGCGCATGGCATTGCTTGATATCGCATCCTATGTGCATCGTGTCGCATGCGCATTGAGCCACATATCGTCATATACGCATGGCATCGCTTGATATGGCATCTTATGAGCATCGCGTCGCATGCGCTTTGAGTCACAACGCGTCACATGCGCATGGCATCACTTGATATCACATCTTATGTGCATCACATCGCATGCGCATTGAGACACGTCGCGTTACATGCGCATGGCATCGCTTGATATCACATCTTATGTGCATCGCATCGCATGTGCATTGAGTCACGTCGCGTTACAAGCGCATGGCATCGCTTGATATCGCATGTTTTGTGCACCGCATCACATGCGCAGTGAGTCACGTCGTGTCACATGCGCATGGCATCGTTTGATATGGCATCTTTAGAGCATCGCATCGCATGCGCATTGAGTCACAACGCGTCACATGCGCATGGCATCACTTGATATCGCATCTTATGTGCATCGCATCGCATGCGCATTGAGTCACTTCGCATCACATGCACATGGCATCGCTTGATATCGCAGCTTATGTCCATCGCATCGCATGCGCATTGAGTCACATCGCGTCATATGCGCAAGGCATCGCTTGATATCGCATGTTATGTGCATCGCTTCGCAGCGCATTGAGTCACATCGCGTCACATACGCATGCATCTCTCGACATCGCATCTTATGTGTATCGCATGCGCATTGAGACACGTCGCGTCACATGCGCATGGCATCGCTTGATATCGCATCTTGTGTGCATCGCATCGCATGCGCATTGAGTTACGTCGTGTGACATGCGCATGGCATCGCTTGATATCGCATATTATGTGCATCATATCGCATGCGCAATGAGTCACGTCACATCACGTTCGCATGGCATCGCTTGATATCGCATCTTATGTGCATCGCATCGTATGCGCATTAGTCCCGTCGCTTCACATGCGCATGGCGTCGCTTCATATCGCATCTTATGTGCATCGCATCGCATGCGCAGTGAGTCACGTCGCGTCACATGCGCATGGCATCGCTTGATATGGCATCTTATGTGCGTCTCATCTCATGCTTATAGATTCACGTCGCGTCACATGCGAATGGCATCGCTTGATATCGCTTCTTATGTGCATCGCATCGCATGCGCTTTTGAGTCACATCCCGTCACATGCGCATGGCGTCGCTTGATATCGCATGTTATGTGCATCGCATCGCATGCGCGTTGAGCCACATCGCGTCACATGTACATGGCATCGCTTGATATCGCATCTTATGTGCATCGCATCGCATGCGCTTTTGAGTCACATCACGTCACATGCGCATGGCATCGCTTGATATCGCATCTTATGTGCATCGCATCGCATGCGCTTTTGAGTCACATCACGTCACATGCTCATGGCGTCGCTTGATATCGCATCTTATGTGCATCGCATCGCATGCGCATTAGTCACGTCGCGCCACATGCGCATGGCATCGCGTGATATTGCATCTTATGGGCATCGCATCGCATGCGCAGTGAGTCACGTCGCGTCACATGCGCATGGCATCGCTTGATATGGCATCTTATGTGCGTCTCATCTCATGCTTATAGATTCACGTCGCGTCACATGCGAATGGCATCGCTTGATATCGCTTCTTATGTGCATCGCATCGCATGCGCTTTTGAGTCACATCCCGTCACATGCGCATGGCGTCGCTTGATATCGCATGTTATGTGCATCGCATCGCATGCGCGTTGAGTCACATCGCGTCACATGTACATGGCATCGCTTGATATCGCATCTTATGTGCATCGCATCGCATGCGCTTTTGAGTCACATCACGTCACATGCGCATGGCATCGCTTGATATCGCATCTTATGTGCATCGCATCGCATGCGCTTTTGAGTCACATCACGTCACATGCTCATGGCGTCGCTTGATATCGCATCTTATGTGCATCGCATCGTATGCGCATTAGTCACGTCGCGCCACATGCGCATGGCATCGCGTGATATTGCATCTTATGGGCATCGCATCGCATGCGCAGTGAGTCACGTCGCGTCACATGCGCAAGGCATCCCTTGATATGGCATCTTATGTGCGTCGCATCTCATGCTTATAGATTCACGTCGCGTCACATGCGCATGGCATCGCTTGATATCGCTTCTTATGTGCATCGCATCGCATGCGCATTGAGTCACAATGCGTCAGATGCGCATGTAACCACTTGATTTTACATCTTATGTGCATCGCATCGCATGCGCAATGAGTCACTTCGCATCACATGCGCATGGCATCGCTTGATATCGCATCTTATGTGCTTCGCATCGCATGCGCATTGAGTCACGTCGCGACACATAAGCATGTAATCACTTGATTACGCATCTTATGTGCATCGCATCGCATGCGCATTGAGTCACTTCACATCACATGCGCATGGCATCGCTTGATATCGCATCTTATGTGCTCCGCATCGCATGCGCATTGAGTCACGTCGCGACACATGCACAGGGCATCGCTTGATATCGCATCTCATGTGCATCGCATGGCATGCGCATTGAGAAACATCGCGTCATATGCGCATGGCATTGCTTGATATCGCATCCTATGTGCATCGTGTCGCATGCGCATTGAGTCACATCGCTCATATACGCATGGCATCGCTTGATATGGCATCTTATGAGCATCGCGTCGCATGCGCTTTGAGTCCCAACGCGTCACATGATCATGGCATCACTTGATATCACATCTTATTTGCATCGCATCGCATGTGCATTGAGACACGTCGCGTTACATGCGCATGGCATCGCTTGATATCACATCTTATGTGCATCGCATCGCATGTGCATTGAGTCACGTCGCGTTACAAGCGCATGGCATCGCTTGATATCGCATCTTTTGTGCACCGCATCGCATGCGCAGTGAGTCACGTCGTGTCACATGCGCATGGCATCGTTTGATATGGCATCTTAAGGGCATCGCATCGCATGCGCATTGAGTCACAACGCGTCACATGCGCATGGCATCGCTTGATATCGCATCTTATGTGCGTCGCTTCTCATGCTTATAGATTCACGTCGCGTCACATGCGCATGGCATCGCTTGATATCGCATCTTATGGGCATCACATCGCATGCGCATTGAGTTACAGCGCGTCACATGCGCATGGCATCGCTTGATATCGCAACTTATGTGCATCGCATCGCATGCGCATTAGTCACGTCGCTTCACACGCGCATGGCATCGCTTGATATCGCATGTTATGTGCATCGCATCGCATGCGCAGTGAGTCACGTCGCGTCACATGCGCATGGCATCGCTTGATATCGCATCTTATGTGCATCGCATCGCATGCGCTTTTGAGTCACATCCCGTCACATGCGCATGGCGTCGCTTGCTATCGCATCTTATGTGCATCGCATCGCATGCGCGTTGAGTCACATCGCGTCACATGTACATGGCATCGCTTGATATCGCATCTTATGTGCATCGCATCGCATGCGCTTTTGAGTCACATCACGTCACATGCGCATGGCATCGCTTGATATCGCATCTTATGTGCATCGCATCGCATGCGCTTTTGAGTCACATCACGTCACATGCGCATGGCGTCGCTTGATATCGGATCTTATGTGCATCGCATCGCATGCGCATTAGTCACGTCGCGCCACATGCGCATGGCATCGCGTGATATCGCATCTTATGGGCATCGCATCGCATGCGCAGTGAGTCACGTCGCGTCACATGCGCAAGGCATCCCTTGATATGGCATCTTATGTGCGTCGCATCTCTTGCTTATAGATTCACGTCGCGTCACATGCGCATGGCATCGCTTGATATCGCATCTTATGGGCATCACATCGCATGCGCATTGAGTTACAGCGCGTCACATGCGCATGGCATCGCTTGATATCGCAACTTATGTGCATCGCATCGCATGCGCATTAGTCACGTCGCTTCACACGCGCATGGCATCGCTTGATATCGCATGTTATGTGCATCGCATCGCATGCGCAGTGAGTCACGTCGCGTCACATGCGAATGGCATCGCTTGATATCGCTTCTTATGTGCATCGCATGCGCATTGAGTCACAGCGCGTCACATGCGCATGTAATCACTTGATTACGCATCTTATGTGCATCGCATCGCATGCGCTTTTGAGTCACATCGATTCACAAGCGCATGACATACTTTGATATCGCGTCTTATGTGCTTCGCATCGCATGCGCATTGAGTCACTTCGCATCACATGCGCATGGCATCGCTTGATATCGCATGTCATGTGGATCGCATCCCATGCGCATTGAGTCACGTCGCATCACATGTGCATGGCATCGCTTGATATCGCTTCTTATGTGCATCGCATCGCATGCGCATTGAGTCACAGCGCGTCACATAAGCATGTAATCACTTGATTACGCATCTTATGTGCATCGCATCGCATGCGCATTGAGTCACTTCGCATCACATGCGCATGGCATCGCTTGATATCGCATGTTATGTGCTCCGCATCGCATGCGCATTGAGTCACGTCGCGACACATGCACATGGCATCGCTTGATATCGCATCTCATGTGCATCGCATGGCATGTGCATTGAGCCACCTCGCGTCATATGCGCATGGCATCGCTTTATATCGCATCTCATGTGCATCGCATCGCATGCGCATTGAGTCACGTCGCATCACATGCGCATGGAATCGCTTGATATCGCATCTCATGTGCATCGCATCCCATGCGCATTGAGTCACGTCGCGTCACATGCGCATGGCATTGCCTGATATCCCTTCTTATGCTCATCGCGTCGCATGTGCATTGAGTCACGTCGCACCACATGCGCATGACATCGCTCGATATCGCATCTTTTGTGCATCGCATCGCATGCGCATTGAGTAACATCGCGTCATATGCGCATGGCATTGCTCGATATCGCATCTTATGTGCATCGTATCGCATGCGCCTTGGGTCACATCGCGTCATATACGCATGGCATCGCTTGATATGGCATCTTATGAGCATCGCATCGCATGCGCATTGAGTCACAACGCGTCACATGCGCATGGCATCACTTGATATTACATCTTATGTGCATCGCATCGCATGTGCATTGAGTCACGTCGCGTTACATGCGCATGGCATCGCTTGATATCACATCTTATGTGCATCGCATCGCATGTGCATTGAGTCACGTCGCGTTACAAGCGCATGGCATCGCTTGATATCGCATCTTTTGTGCACCGCATCGCATGCGCGGTGAGCCACGTCGCGTCACATGCGCATGGCATCGCTTGATATGGCATCTTAAGAGCATCGCATCGCATGCGCATTGAGTCACAGCGCGTCACATGCGCATGTAATCACTTGATTACGCATCTTATGTGCATCGCATCGCATGCGCATTGAGTCACTTCGCATCACATGCGCATGGCATCGCTTGATATCGCACCTTATGTGCATCGCATCGCATGCGCTTTTCAGTCACATCGATTCACATGCGCATGACATAGCTTGATATCGCGTCTTATGTGCTTCGCATCGCATGCGCATTGAGTCACGTCGCGACACATGCACATGGCATTGCTTGATATGGCATCTTATGTGCGTCGCATCTCATGCTTATAGATTCACGTCGCGTCACATGCGCATGGCATCGCTTGATATCGCTTCTTATGTGCATCGCATCGCATGCGCATTGAGTCACAGCGCGTGACATGCGCATGTAATCACTTGATTACGCATCTTATGTGCATCGCATCGCATGCGCATTGAGTCACTTCGCATCACATGCGCATGTAATCACTTGATTACGCATCTTATGCGCATCGGATCGCATGCGCATTGAGTCACTTCGCATCACATGCGCATGGGATCGCTTGATATTGCATCTTATGTGCTTCGCATCGCATGCGCATTGTGTCACGTCGCGACACATGCACATGGCATCGCTTGATATCGCATCTCATGTGGATCGCATGGCATGCGCATTGAGTCAAGTCGCGTCACATGCGCATGGCATCTCTTGATATCGCATCTCATGTGCATCGCATCCCATGCGCATTGAGTCACGTCGCATCACATGTGCATGGCATCGCTTGATATCACATTTTATGTGCCTCGCATCGCATGTGCATTGAGTCACGTCGCGTTACAAGCGCATGGCATCGCTTGATATCGCATCTTATGTGCACCGCATCGCATGCGCAGTCAGTCACGTCGCGTCACATGCGCATGGCATCGCTTGAAATGGCATCTTAAGAGCATCGCTCGCATGCGCATTGAGTTACAACGCGTCACATGCGCATGGCATCACTTGATATCGCATCTTATGTGCATCGCATCGCATGCGCATTGAGTCACTTCGCATCACATCCACATGGCATCGCTTCATATCGCATCTTATGTGCATCGCAACGCATGCGCATTGGGTCACAACGCGTCATATGCGCATGGCATCGCTTGATATCGCATCTTATGTGCATCGCTTCGCAGCGCATTGAGTCACATCGCGTCACATACGCATGCATCCCTCGACATCGCATCTTATGTATCGCATGCGCATTGAGTCACGTCGCGTCACATGCGCATGGCTTCGCTTGATATCGCATCTTATGTGCATCGCATCGCATGCGCATTGAGTTACGTCGTGTCACATGCGCATGGCATCGCTTGATATCGCATATTATGTGCATCATATCGCATGCGCAATGAGTCACGTCGCATCACGTTCGCATGGCATCGCTTGATATCGCATCTTATGTGCTTCGCATCGCATGCGCATTAGTCACGTCGCTTCACATGCGCATGGCATCGCTTGATATCGCATCTTATGTGCATCGCATCGCATGCGCAGTGAGTCACGTCGCGTCACATGCGCATGGCATCGCTTGATATCGCATCTTATGGGCATCGCATTGCATGCGCATTGAGTTACAGCGCGTCACATGCGCATGTAATCACTTGATTACGCATCTTATGTGCATCGCATCGCATGCGCATTGAGCCACTTCGCATCACATGCGCATTGCATCGCTTGATATCGCATCTTATGTGCATCGCATCGCATGCGCTTTTGAGTCAAATCACTTCACATGCGCATGACATCGCTTATTATCGCATCTTATGTGCATTGCATCGCATGCGCATTGATTTACGTCGCATGGCATGCGCATGGCATTGCTTGATATCTCTACTTATGTTCATCTCATCGCATGTGCATTGAGTCACGTCGCACCACATGCGCATGACATCGCTCGACATCGCGTCTTTTGTGCATCGCATCGCATGCGCATTAAGTGTCATCGCGTTACATACGCATGCATCGCTCGACATCGCATCTTATGTGCATCGCATGCGCATTGAGGCACATCGCATCGCACGCGCATGGCATGGCTCGCAATCGCATCTTATTTGCATCGCATCGCATGCGCATTGAGTCTCATCGCGACACATGTACATGGCATCGCTTGATATCGCATCTTATGTGCATCGCTTCGCATGCGCTTTTGAGTCACATCACGTCACATGCGCATGGCATCGCTTGATATCGCATCTTATGTGCATCGCATCGCATGCGCTTTTGAGTCACATCCCGTCACATGCGCATGGCGTCGCTTGCTATCGCATCTTATGTGCATCGCATCGCATGCGCGTTGAGTCACATCGCGTCACATGTACATGGCATCGCTTGATATCGCATCTTATGTGCATCGCATCGCATGCGCTTTTGAGTCACATCACGTCACATGCGCATGGCGTCGCTTGATATCGCATCTTATGTGCATCGCATCGCATGCGCATTAGTCACGTCGCGCCACATGCGCATGGCATCGCGTGATATCGCATCTTATGGGCATCGCATCGCATGCGCAGTGAGTCACGTCGCGTCACATGCGCAAGGCATCCCTTGATATGGCATCTTATGTGCGTCGCATCTCATGCTTATAGATTCACGTCGCGTCACATGCGCATGGCATCGCTTGATATCGCTTCTTATGTGCATCGCATCGCATGCGTCTTGAGTCACAGTGCGTCACATGCGCATGTAACCACTTGATTTTACATCTTATGTGCATCGCATCGCATGCGCAATGAGTCACTTCGCATCACATGCGCATGACATCGCTTGATATCGCATCTTATGTGCTTCGCATCGCATGCGCATTGAGTCACGTCGCGACACATGCACATGGCATTGCTTGATATGGCATCTTATGTGCGTCGCATCTCATGCTTATAAATTCACGTCGCGTCACTTGCGCATGGCATCGCTTGATATCGCTTCTTATGTGCATCGCATCGCATGCGCATTGAGTCACAGCGCGTCACATAAGCATGTAATCTCTTGATTACGCATCTTATGTGCATCGCATCGCAAGCGCATTGAGTCACTTCACATCACATGCGCATGGCATCGCTTGATATCGCATCTTATGTGCTCCGCATCGCATGCGCATTGAGTCACGTCGCAACACATGCGCATGGCATCGCTTTATATCGCATCTTATGTGCATTGCATCGCATGCGCATTGAGTCACGTCGCCTCACATGCGCATGGCATTGCCTGATATCGCTTATGTTCATCGCGTCGCATGTGCATTGAGTCAAGTCGCACCACATGCGCATGACATCGCTCGATATGGCATCTTATGAGTATCGCATCGCATGCGCTTTGAGTCACAACGCGTCACATGCGCATGGCATCACTTGATATCACATCTTATGTGCATCGCATCGCATGTGCATTGAGTCACGTCGCGTTACATGCGCATGGCATCGCTTGATATCACATATTATGTGCATCGCATCGCATGTGCATTGAGTCACGTCGCGTTACAAGCGCATGGCATCGCTTGATATCGCATCCTTTGTGCACCGCATCGCATGCGCAGTGAGTCACGTCGCGTCACATGCGCATGGCATCGTTTGATATGGCATCTTAAGAGCATCGCATCGCATGCGCATTGAGTCACAACGCGTCACATGCGCATGGCATCACTTGATATCGCATCTTATGTGCATCGCATCGCATGTGCATTGAGTCACTTCGCATCACATGCACATGGCATCGCTTGATATCGCAGCTTATGTCCATCGCATCGCATGCGCATTGAGTCACATCGCGTCATATGCGCAAGGCATCGCTTGATATCGCATCTTATGTGCATCGCTTCGCAGCGCATTGAGTCACATCGCGTCACATACGCATGCATCGCTCGACATCGCATCTTATGTGCATCGCATGCGCATTGAGACACGTCGCGTCACATGCGCATGGCATCGCTTGATATCGCATCTTATGTGCATCGCATCGCATGCGCATTGAGTTACGTCGTGTGACATGCGCGTGGCATCGCTTGATATCGCATATTATGTGCATCATATCGCATGCGCAATGAGTCACGTCGCATCACGTTCGCATGGCATCGCTTGATATCGCATCTTATGTGCATCGCATCGCATGCGCATTAGTCCCGTCGCTTCACATGCGCATGGCATCGCTTGATATCGCATCTTATGTGCCTCGCTTCTCATGCTTATAGATTCACGTCGCGTCACATGCGCATGGCATCGCTTGATATCGCATCTTATGGGCATCACATCGCATGCGCATTGAGTTACAGCGCGTCACATGCGCATGGCATCGCTTGATATCGCATCTTATGTGCATCGCATCGCATGCGCATTAGCCCCGTCGCTTCACATGCGCATGCCATCGCTTGATATCGCATCTTATGTGCATCGCATCGCATGCGCATTGAGTCACCTCGCGTTAGAAGCGCATGGCATCGCTTGATATCGCATCTTATGTGCACCGCATCGCATGCGCATTGAGTCACAACGCGTCACATGCGCATGGCATCACTTGATATCGCATCTTATGCGCATCGCATCGCATGCGCATTGAGTCACTTCGCATCACATGAAAATGGCATCGCTTGATATCGCATCTTATGTGCATCACATCGCATGCGCATTGAGTCACATCGCGTCACATACGCATGCATCCCTCGACATCGCATCTTATGTGCATCGCATGCGCATTGAGTCACGTCGCGTCACATGCGCATGGCTTCGCTTGATATCGCATCTTATGTGCATCGCATCGCATGCGCATTCAGTTACGTCTTGTCACATGCGCATGGCATCGCTTGATATCGCATATTATGTGCATCATATCGCATGCGCAATGAGTCACGTCGCATCACGTTCGCATGGCATCGCTTGATATCGCATCTTATGTGCATCGCATCGCATGCGCATTAGTCACGTCGCTTCACATGCGCATGGCATCGCTTGATATCGCATCTTATGTGCATCGCATCGCATGCGCAGTGAGTCACGTCGCGTCGATGCGCATGGCATCGCTTAATATGGCATCTTATGTGCGTCGCATCTCATGCTTATAGATTCACGTCGCGTCACATGCGCATGGCATCGCTTGATATCGCACCTTATGGGCATCGCATCGCATGCTCATTGAGTTACAGCGCGTCACATGCGCATGTAATCACTTGATTACGCATCTTATGTGCATCTCATCGCATGCGCATTGAGCCACTTCGCATCACATGCGCATGGCATCGCTTGATAACGCATCTTATGTGCATCGCATCGGATGCGCTTTTGAGTCAAATCACTTCACATGCGCATGACATCGCTTGATATCGCATCTTATGTGCATTGCATCGCATGCGCATTGATTTACGTCGCATCGCATGCGCATTGCATTGCTTGATATCTCATCTTATGTTCATCTCATCGCATGTGCATTGATCCACGTCGCACCACATGCGCATGACATCGCTCGACATCGCATCTTTTGTGCATCGCATCGCATGCGCATTGAGTGACATCGCGTTACATACGCATGCATCGCTCGACATCGCATCTTATGTGTATCGCATGCGCGTTGAGGCACATCGCATCACACGCACATGGCATTGCTCGCAATCGCATCTTATGTGCATCGTATCGCATGCGCATTGAGTCTCATCGCGTCACATGTACATGGCATCGCTTGATATCGCATCTTATGTGCATCGCATCGCATGCGCTTTTGAGTCACATCACGTCACATGCGCATGGCATCGCTTGATATCGCATCTTATGTGCATCGCATCGCATGCGCTTTTGAGTCACATCACGTCACATGCGCATGGCGTCGCCTGATATCGCATCTTATTTGCATCTTATCGCATCGCATGCGCGTTGAGTCACATCGCGTCACATGTACATGGCATCGCTTGATATCGCATCTTATGTGCATCGCATCGCATGCGCTTTTGAGTCACATCACGTCACATGCTCATGGCATCGCTTGATATCGCACCTTATGTGCATCGTATCGCATGCGCTTTTGAGTCACATCATGTCACATGCGCATGGCGTCGCTTGATATCGCATCTTATGTGCATCGCATCGCATGCGCATTAGTCACGTCGCGCCACATGCGCATGGCATCGCGTGATATCGCATCTTATGGGCATCGCATCGCATGCGCAGTGAGTCACGTCGCGTCACATGCGCAAGGCATCCCTTGATATGGCATCTTATGTGCGTTGCTTCTCATGCTTATAGATTCACGTCGCGTCACATGCGCATGGCATCGCTTGATATCGCTTCTTATGTGCATCGCATCGCATGCGCATTGAGTCACAGTGCGTCACATGCGCATGTAATCACTTGATTTTACATCTTATGTGCATCGCATCGCATGCGTATTGAGTCACTTCGCATCACATGCGCATGGCATCGCTTGATATCGCATCTTATGTGCTTCGCATCGCATGCGCATTGAGTCACGTCGCGACACATGCAATTGGCATTGCTTGATATGGCATCTTATGTGCGTCGCATCTCATGCTTATAAATTCAGGTCGCGTCACATGCGCATGGCATCGCTTCATATCGCTTCTTATGTGCATCGCATCGCATGCGCATTGAGTCACAGCGCGTCACATAAGCATGTAATCACTTGATTACGCATCTTATGTGCATCGTATCGCATGCGCATTGAGTCACTTCACATCACATGCGCATGGCATCGCTTGATATCGCATCTTATGTGCTCCGCATCGCATGCGCATTGAGTCACGTCGCGACACATGCACAGGGCATCGCTTGATATCGCATCTCATATGCATCGCATGGCATGCGCATTGAGCCACGTCGCGTCACATGCGCATGGCATCGCTTTATATCGCATCTCATGTGCATCGCATCGCAAGCGCATTGAACCACGTCGCATCACATGCGCATGGCATCGCTTGATATCGCATCTTATGTGCATCGCATCGCATGCGCATTGAGTCACGTCGCGTCACATGCGCATGGCATTGCCTGATGTCGCTTCTTATGTTCATCGCGTCGCATGTGCATTGAGTCACGTCGCACCACATGCGCATGACATCGCTCGATATCGCATCTTTTGTGCATCGCATCGCATGCGCATTGAGTAACATCGCGTCATATACGCATGGCATCGCTTGTTATGGCATCTTATGAGCATCGCATCGCATGCGCTTTGAGTCACAACGCGTCACATGCGCATGGCATCACTTGATATCTCATCTTATGTGCATCGCATATTATGTGCATTGAGTCACGTCGCGTCACATGTGCATGGCATCGCTTGATATCACATCTTATGTGCATCGCATCGCATGTGCATTGAGTCACGTCGCGTTACAAGCGCATGGCATCGCTTGATATCGCATCTTTTTTGCACCGCATCGCATGCGCTGTGAGTCACGTCGCGTCACATGCGCATGGCATCGCTTGATATCGCAGCTTATGTCCATCGCATCGCATGCGCATTGAGTCACATCGCGTCATATGAGCAAGGCATCGCTTGATATCGCATCTTATGTGCATCGCTTCGCAGCGCATTGAGTCACATCGCGTCACATACGCATGCATCGCTCGACATCGCATCTTATGTGCATCGCATGCGCATTGAGACACGTCGCGTCACATGCGCATGGCATCGCTTGATATCGCATCTTATGTGCATCGCATCGCATGCGCATTGAGTTACGTCGTGTGACATGCGCATGGCATCGCTTGATATCGCATATTATGTGCATCATATCGCATGCGCAATGAGTCACGTCGCATCACGTTCGCATGGCATCGCTTGATATCGCATCTTATGTGCATCGCATCGCAAGCGCATTAGTCCCGTCGCTTCACATGCGCATGGCATCGCTTGATATCGCATCTTATGTGCATCGCATCGCATGCGCAGTGAGTCACGTCGTGTCACATGCGCATGGCTTCGCTTGATATGGCATCTTATGTGCGTCGCTTCTCATGCTTATAGATTCACGTCGCGTCACATGCGCATGGCATCGCTTGATATCGCATCTTATGGGCATCACATCGCATGCGCATTAGTCCCGTCGCTTCACATGCGCATGGCATCGCTTGATATCGCATCTTATGTGCATCGCATCGCATGCGCATTGAGCCGCTTCGCATCACATGCGCATGGCATCGCTTGATATCGCATCTTATGTGCATCTAATCGCATGCGCATTGATTTACGTCGCATCGCATGCGCATGGCATTGCTTGATATCTCATCTCATTTTCATCTCATCGCATGTGCATTGAGTCACGTCGCAACACATGCGCATGACATCGCTCGACATCGCATTTTTGTGCATCGCATCGCATGCGCTTTGAGTGACATCGCGTCATATACGCTTGGCATCGCTTGATATCGCATGTTATGTGAATCGCATCGCAGAGCATTGAGTTACATCGCGTCACATACGCATTCATCGCTCCACATCGCATCTTATGTGCATCGCATGCGCATTGAGCCACATCGCATCACACGCGCATGGCATCGCTCGCAATCGCATCTTATGTGCATCGCATCGCATGCGCATTAAGTCACATCTCGTCACATGTACATGGCATCGCTTGATATCGCATCTTGTGTGCATCGCATCGCATGCGCTTTTGAGTCACATCACGTCACATGAGCATGGCGTCGCTTGATATCGCATCTTATGTGCTTCGACTTGCATGCGCATTAAGTCACGTCGCGACACATGCACATGGCATCGTTTGACATCGCATCTCATGTGTATCGCATCACATGCGCATTGAGCCGCAACACATTCGCATGGCATCGCTTGATATCGCAATTTATGTGCATCGCATCGCATGCGCATTAGTCACGTCGCGTCACATGCGCATGGCATCGCTTGATATCGCATCTTATGGGCATCGCATCGCATGCGCAGTGAGTCACGTCGCGTCACATGCGCATGGCATCGCTTGATATGGCATCTTATGTGCGTCGCATCTCATGCTTATAGATTCACGTGGCGTCACATGCGCATGGCATCGCTTGATATCGCTTCTTATGTGCATCGCATCGCATGCGCATTGAGTCTCAGCGCGTCACATGCGCATATAATCACTTGATTTTACATCTTTTGTGCATCGCATCGCATGCCTATTAAGTCACTTCGCATCACATGCGCATCGCATCGCTTGATATCGGATCTTATGTGCTTCCCATCGCATGCGCATTGAGTCACGTCGCGACACATGCACATGGCATCGCTTGATATCGCGTCTCATGTCCATCGCATCGCATGCGCATTGAGTCACGTCGTGTCACATGCGCATGGCATCGCTTGATATCGCATCTCATGTGCATTGCATCGCATGCGCATTGAGTCACGTCGCATCACATGCGCATGGCATTGCTTGATATCGCATCTTATGTGCATCGCATCGCATGGGCATTGAGTCACGTCGCGTAGCATGCGCATGGCATTCCCTGATATCGCATCTTATGTTCATCGCGTCGCATGTGCATTGAGTCACGTCGCACCACATGCGCATGAAATCGCTCGATATCGAATCGCATCGCATGCGCATTGAGTGACATCGTGTCATATGCGCATGGTATCGCTTGATATCGGATCTTATGTGCATCGTATCACATGCGCATTGAGCCACAACGCGTCACATGCGCATGGCATCACTTGATAACAGATCTTATGTGCATCGCATCGCATGTGCATTGAGTCACGTCGCGTTAAATGCGCATGGCACCGCTTGATATCACATCTTATGTGCATCGCATCGCATGTGCATTGAGTCACGTCGCATCACATGCGCATAACATCGTTTGATATCACATCTTATGTGCATCGCATCGCATGTGCGTTGATTCCCGTCGCTTACAAGTACATGGCATCGCTTGATATCGCATCTTATGTGCATCGCATCGCATGCACATTAGTCACGTCACGTCACATGGGCATGGCATCGCTTGATATCGCATCTTATGGGCAGCGCATCGCATGCGCATTGAGTCACGTCGCGTCACATGCGCATGGCATTGCCTGATATCGCTTCTTATGTTCATCGCGTCGCATGTGCATTGAGTCACGTCGCACCACATGCGCATGACATCGCTCGATATCGCATCTTTTGTGCATCGCATCGCATGCGCATTGAGTGACATCGGGTCATATGCGCATGGCATTGCTGGATATCGCATCTTATGTGCATCGTATCGCATGCGCATTGAGTCACATCGCGTCATATACGCATGGCATCGCTTGATATGGCATCTTATGAGCATCGCATCGCATGCGCATTGAGTCACAACGCGTCACATGCGCATGGCATCACTTGATATCACATCTTATGTGCATCGCATCGCATGTGCATTGAGTCACGTCGCGTTACATGCGCATGGCATCGCTTGATATCACATCTTATGTGCATCGCATCGCATGTGCATTGAGTCACGTCGCTTCACATGCGCATAGCATCGCTTGATATCACATCTTATGTGCATCGCATCGCATGTGCATTGAGCCACGTCGCGTTACAAGCGCATGGCATCGCTTGATATCGCATCTTATGTGCACCGCATAGCATGCACAGTGAGTCACGTCGCGTCACATGCGCATGGCATCGCTTGATATCGCATCTTAAGAGCATCGCATCGCATGCGCATTGAGTCACAACGCGTCACATGTGCATGGTATCGCTTGATATGGCATCTTATGTGCATCGCATCGCATGCGCGGTCAGTCACGTCGCGTCACATGCGCATGGCATCGCTTGATATGGCATCTTGTGTGCATCGCATCGCATGCGCGGTCAGTCACGTCGCGTCACATGCGCATGGCATCGCTTGATATGGCATCTTATGTGCATCGCATCGCAGGCGCATTAGTCACGTCACGTCACATGGGCATGGCATCGCTTGATATCGCATCTTATGGGCATCGCATCGCATGCGCAGTCAGTCACGTCGCGTCAAATGCGCATGGCATCACTTGATATGGCATCTTATGTGCGTCGCATCTCATGCTTATAGATTCACGTCGCGTCACATGCGCATGGCATCGCTTGATATCGCTTCCTATGTGCATCGCATCGTATGCGCATTGAGTCACAGCGCGTCACATGCGCATGTAATCCCTTGATATGGCATCTTAATTGCATCGCAGCGCATGCGCATTGACTCACATCGCATCACATGCGCATGGCATCACTCGACAACTCATCTTATGTGCTTCGCATCGCATGCGCATTGAGTCATGTCTCGTCACATTTCCATGGCATCGCTTGATATCGCATCTTATGTGCATCGCATCGCACGCGCCTTGAGTCACGTGACGTCACATGCGCATGGCATCGCTTGATATCGCATCTTATGTGCATCGCACCGCATGCGCATTCAGTCACGTCACGCGAAATGCGCATGGCATCGCTTGATATCGCATCTCATGTGCATCGCATCGCATGCGCATTGAGTCACGTCGCATCATATGCGCATGGCATCGCTTGATATCGCATCTTCTATGCATCGCATCGCATGCGCATTGAGTCACGTCGCGTTGCATTCGCATGGCATTGCCTGATATCGCATCTTATGTTCATCGCGTCGCATGTGAATTGAGTCACGTCGCATCACATGCGCATGACATCTCTCGATATCGCATCTTTTGTGCATCGCATCGCATGCGCATTGGGTGACATCGCGTCATATGCGCATGGCATCGCTTGATATCGCATCATATGTGCATCGCATCGCATGCGCATTGAGTCACGTCACGTCACGTGCGCATGGCATCGCTTGATATCGCATCTAATATGCATCGCTTCGCATGCGCAGTGAGTCACGTCGCGTCACATGCGCATAGCATCCCTTGATATGGCATCTTATGAATATCGCATCGCATGCGGATTGAGTCACAACGCGTCACATGCGCATGGCATCACTTGATATCGCATCTTATGTGCACCGCATCGCATGCGCAGTGAGTCACGTCGCGTCACATGCGCATGGCATCGCTTGATATCGCATCTTATCTGCATCCCTTTGCAGCGCATTGAGTCACATCGCGTCACATACGCATGCATCGCTCGACATGGCATCTTATGTGCATCGCATGCGCATTGAGTCACGTCGCGTCAAATGCGCATGGCAACGCTTGATATCGCATACTATGTGCATCATATCGCATGCGAAATGAGTCACGTCGCATCACTTTCTCATGGCATCGCTTGATATGGCATCTTATGTGCGTCGCATCTCATGCTTATAGATACACGTCGCGTCACATGCGCATGGCACCGCTTGATATCGCATCTTATGTGCATCGCATCGCATGCGCATTGAGACACGTCGCGTCACATGCGCATGGCATCGCTTGATATCGCATCTTATGTGCATCGCATCGCATGCGCATTGAGTTACGTCGTGTGACATGCGCATGGCATCGCTTGATATCGCATATTATGTGCATCATATCGCATGCGCAATGAGTCACGTCGCATCACGTTCGCATGGCATCGCTTGATATCGCATCTTATGTGCATCGCATCGCATGCGCATTAGTCCCGTCGCTTCACATGCGCATGGCATCGCTTGATATCGCATCTTATGTGCATCGCATCGCATGCGCAGTGAGTCACGTCGTGTCACATGCGCATGGCTTCGCTTGATATGGCATCTTATGTGCGTCGCTTCTCATGCTTATAGATTCACGTCGCGTCACATGCGCATGGCATCGCTTGATATCGCGTCTCATGTCCATCGCATCGCATGCGCATTGAGTCACGTCGTGTCACATGCGCATGGCATCGCTTGATATCGCATCTCATGTGCATTGCATCGCATGCGCATTGAGTCACGTCGCATCACATGCGCATGGCATTGCTTGATATCGCATCTTATGTGCATCGCATCGCATGGGCATTGAGTCACGTCGCGTAGCATGCGCATGGCATTCCCTGATATCGCATCTTATGTTCATCGCGTCGCATGTGCATTGAGTCACGTCGCACCACATGCGCATGAAATCGCTCGATATCGAATCGCATCGCATGCGCATTGAGTGACATCGTGTCATATGCGCATGGTATCGCTTGATATCGGATCTTATGTGCATCGTATCACATGCGCATTGAGCCACAACGCGTCACATGCGCATGGCATCACTTGATAACAGATCTTATGTGCATCGCATCGCATGTGCATTGAGTCACGTCGCGTTGAATGCGCATGGCACCGCTTGATATCACATCTTATGTGCATCGCATCGCATGTGCATTGAGTCACGTCGCATCACATGCGCATAACATCGTTTGATATCACATCTTATGTGCATCGCATCGCATGTGCGTTGATTCCCGTCGCTTACAAGTACATGGCATCGCTTGATATCGCATCTTATGTGCATCGCATCGCATGCGCATTAGTCACGTCACGTCACATGGGCATGGCATCGCTTGATATCGCATCTTATGGGCAGCGCATCGCATGCGCATTGAGTCACGTCGCATCACATGCGCATGGCATCGCTTGATATCGCATCTTATGTGCATCGCATTGCATGCGCATTGAGTCACGTCGCGTCACATGCGCATGGCATTGCCTGATATCGCTTCTTATGTTCATCGCGTCGCATGTGCATTGAGTCACGTCGCACCACATGCGCATGACATCGCTCGATATCGCATCTTTTGTGCATCGCATCGCATGCGCATTGAGTGACATCGGGTCATATGCGCATGGCATTGCTGGATATCGCATCTTATGTGCATCGTATCGCATGCGCATTGAGTCACATCGCGTCATATACGCATGGCATCGCTTGATATGGCATCTTATGAGCATCGCATCGCATGCGCATTGAGTCACAACGCGTCACATGCGCATGGCATCACTTGATATCACATCTTATGTGCATCGCATCATATGTGCATTGAGTCACGTCGCGTTACATGCGCATGGCATCGCTTGATATCACATCTTATGTGCATCGCATCGCATGTGCATTGAGTCACGTCGCTTCACATGCGCATAGCATCGCTTGATATCACATCTTATGTGCATCGCATCGCATGTGCATTGAGCCACGTCGCGTTACAAGCGCATGGCATCGCTTGATATCGCATCTTATGTGCACCGCATAGCATGCACAGTGAGTCACGTCGCGTCACATGCGCATGGCATCGCTTGATATCGCATCTTAAGTGCATCGCATCGCATGCGCATTGAGTCACAACGCGTCACATGTGCATGGTATCGCTTGATATGGCATCTTATGTGCATCGCATCGCATGCGCGGTCAGTCACGTCGCGTCACATGCGCATGGCATCGCTTGATATGGCATCTTGTGTGCATCGCATCGCATGCGCGGTCAGTCACGTCGCGTCACATGCGCATGGCATCGCTTGATATGGCATCTTTTGTGCATCGCATCACATGCGCATTGAGTGACATCGCGTCATATGCGCATGGCATCGCTTGATATCGCATCTTATGTGCATCGCATCGCATGCGCATTGAGTCACGTCACGTCACATGCGCATTGCATCGCTTGATATCGCATCTAATATGCATCGCTTCGCATGCACAGTGAGTCACGTCGCGTCACATGCGCATGGCATCGCTTGATATGGCATCTTATGAATATCGCATCGCATGCGCATTGAGTCACAACGCGTCACATGCGCATGGCATCACTTGGTATCGCATCTTGTGTGCATCGCATCGCAGGCGCATTGAGTCACATCGCGTCACATACGCATGCATCGCTCGACATGGCGTCTTATGTGCATCGCATGCGCATTGAGCCATGTCGCGTCACATGCGCATAGCATCGCTTGATATCACATGTTATGTGCATCGCATCGCATGTGCATTGAGTCACGTCGCGTTACATGCGCATGGCATCGCTTGATATCGCATCTTATGTGCACCGCATCGCATGCGCAGTGAGTCACGTCGCGTCACATGCGCATGGCATCGCTTGATATCGCATCTTATGTGCATCCCTTTGCAGCGCATTGAGTCACATCGCGTCACATACGCATGCATCGCTCGACATGGCATCTTATGTGCATCGCATGCGCATTGAGTCACGTCGCGACACATGCACATGGCATCGCTTGATATCGCGTCTCATGTCCATCGCATCGCATGCGCATTGAGTCACGTCGTGTCACATGCGCATGGCATCGCTTGATATCGCATCTCATGTGCATTGCATCGCATGCGCATTGAGTCACGTCGCATCACATGCGCATGGCATTGCTTGATATCGCATCTTATGTGCATCGCATCGCATGGGCATTGAGTCACGTCGCGTAGCATGCGCATGGCATTCCCTGATATCGCATCTTATGTTCATCGCGTCGCATGTGCATTGAGTCACGTCGCACCACATGCGCATGAAATCGCTCGATATCGAATCGCATCGCATGCGCATTGAGTGACATCGTGTCATATGCGCATGGTATCGCTTGATATCGGATCTTATGTGCATCGTATCACATGCGCATTGAGCCACAACGCGTCACATGCGCATGGCATCACTTGATAACACATCTTATGTGCATCGCATCGCATGTGCATTGAGTCACGTCGCGTTGAATGCGCATGGCACCGCTTGATATCACACCTTATGTGCATCGCATCGCATGTACATTGAGTCACGTCGCATCACATGCGCATAACATCGTTTGATATCACATCTTATGTGCATCGCATCGCATGTGCGTTGAGTCCCGTCGCTTACAAGTACATGGCATCGCTTGATATCGCATCTTATGTGCATCGCATCGCATGCGCATTAGTCACGTCACGTCACATGGGCATGGCATCGCTTGATATCGCATCTTATGGGCAGCGCTTCGCATGCGCATTGAGTCACGTCGCATCACATGCGCATGGCATCGCTTGATATCGCATCTTATGTGCATCGCATTGCATGCGCATTGAGTCACGTCGCGTCACATGCGCATGGCATTGCCTGATATCGCTTCTTATGTTCATCGCGTCGCATGTGCATTGAGTCACGTCGCACCACATGCGCATGACATCGCTCGATATCGCATCTTTTGTGCATCGCATCGCATGCGCATTGAGTGACATCGGGTCATATGCGCATGGCATTGCTGGATATCGCATTTTATGTGCATCGTATCGCATGCGCATTGAGTCACATCGCGTCATATACGCATGGCATCGCTTGATATGGCATCTTATGAGCATCGCATCGCATGCGCATTGAGTCACAACGCGTCACATGCGCATGGCATCACTTGATATCACATCTTATGTGCATCGCATCGCATGTGCATTGAGTCACGTCGCGTTACATGCGCATGGCATCGCTTGATATCACATCTTATGTGCATCGCATCGCATGTGCATTGAAACACGTCGCTTCACATGCGCATAGCATCGCTTGATATCACATCTTATGTGCATCGCATCGCATGTGCATTGAGCCACGTCGCGTTACAAGCGCATGGCATCGCTTGATATCGCATCTTATGTGCACCGCATAGCATGCGCAGTGAGTCACGTCGCGTCACATGCGCATGGCATCGCTTGATATCGCATCTTAAGAGCATCGCATCGCATGCGCATTGAGCCACAACGCGTCACATGTGCATGGTATCGCTTGATATCGCATCTTATGTGCATCGCATCGCATGCGCGGTCAGTCACGTCGCGTCACATGCGCATGGCATCGCTTGATATGGCATCTTAAGAGCATCGCATCGCATGCGCATTGAGTCACAACGCGTCACATGGGCATGGCATCGCTTGATATCGCATCTTATGTGCATCGCATCGCAGGCGCATTAGTCACGTCACGTCCCATGGGCATGGCATCGCTTGATATCGCATCTTATGGGCATCGCATCGCATGCGCAGTCAGTCACGTCGCGTCACATGCGCATGGCATCACTTGATATGGCATCTTATGTGCGTCGCATCTCATGCTTATAGATTCACGTCGCGTCACATGCGCATGGCATCGCTTGATATCGCTTCCTATGTGCATCGCATCGTATGCGCATTGAGTCACAGCGCGTCACATGCGCATGTAATCCCTTGATATGGCATCTTAATTGCATCGCAGCGCATGCGCATTGACTCACATCGCATCACATGCGCATGGCATCACTCGACAACTCATCTTATGTGCTTCGCATCGCATGCGCATTGAGTCATGTCTCGTCACATTTCCATGGCATCGCTTGATATCGCATCTTATGTGCATCGCATCGCACGCGCCTTGAGTCACGTGACGTCACATGCGCATGGCATCGCTTGATATCGCATCTTATGTGCATCGCACCGCATGCGCATTCAGTCACGTCACGCGAAATGCGCATGGCCTCGCTTGATATCGCATCTCATGTGCATCGCATCGCATGCGCATTGAGTCACGTCGCATCATATGCGCATGGCATCGCTTGATATCGCATCTTATATGCATCGCATCGCATGCGCATTGAGTCACGTCGCGTTGCATTCGCATGGCATTGCCTGATATCGCATCTTATGTTCATCGCGTCCCATGTGAATTGAGTCACGTCGCATCACATGCGCATGACATCTCTCGATATCGCATCTTTTGTGCATCGCATCGCATGCGCATTGGGTGACATCGCGTCATATGCGCATGGCATCGCTTGATATCGCATCTTATGTGCATCGCATCGCATGCGCATTGAGTCACGTCACGTCACATGCGCATGGCATCGCTTGATATCGCATCTAATATGCATCGCTTCGCATGCGCAGTGAGTCACGTCGCGTCACATGCGCATAGCATCGCTTGATATGGCATCTTATGAATATCGCATCGCATGGGGATTGAGTCACAACGCGTCACATGCGCATCGCATCACTTGATATCGCATCTTCTGTGCACCGCATCGCATGCGCAGTGAGTCACGTCGCGTCACATGCGCATGGCATCGCTTGATATCGCATCTTATCTGCATCCCTTTGCAGCGCATTGAGTCACATCGCGTCACATACGCATGCATCGCTCGACATGGCATCTTATGTGCATCGCATGCGCATTGAGTCACGTCGCGTCAAATGCGCATGGCAACGCTTGATATCGCATACTATGTGCATCATATCGCATGCGAAATGAGTCACGTCGCATCACTTTCTCATGGCATCGCTTGATATGGCATCTTATGTGCGTCGCATCTCATGCTTATAGATACACGTCGCGTCACATGCGCATGGCACCGCTTGATATCGCATCTTATGTGCATCGCATCGCATGCGCATTGAGACACGTCGCGTCACATGCGCATGGCATCGCTTGATATCGCATCTTATGTGCATCGCATCGCATGCGCATTGAGTTACGTCGTGTGACATGCGCATGGCAGCGCTTGATATCGCATATTATGTGCATCATATCGCATGCGCAATGAGTCACGTCGCATCACGTTCGCATGGCATCGCTTGATATCGCATCTTATGTGCATCGCATCGCATGCGCATTAGTCCCGTCGCTTCACATGCGCATGGCATCGCTTGATATCGCATCTTATGTGCATCGCATCGCATGCGCAGTGAGTCACGTCGTGTCACATGCGCATGGCTTCGCTTGATATGGCATCTTATGTGCGTCGCTTCTCATGCTTATAGATTCACGTCGCGTCACATGCGCATGGCATCGCTTGATATCGCATCTTATGGGCATCACATCGCATGCGCATTGAGTTACAGCGCGTCACATGCGCATGGCATCGCTTGATATCGCATCCTATGTGCATCGCATCGCATGCGCATTAGTCCCGACGCTTCACATGCGCATGGCATCGCTTGATATCGCATCTTATGTGCATCGCATCGCATGCGCATTGAGCCACTTCGCATCACATGCGCATGGTATCGCTCGATATCGCATCTTATGTGCATCTCATCGCATGCGCATTGATTTACGTCGCATCGCATGCGCATGGCATTGCTTGATATCTCATCTTATGTTCATCTCATCGCATGTGCATTGAGTCACGTCGCACCACATGCGCATGACATCGCTCGACTTCGCATCTTTTGTGCATCGTATCGCATGCGCATTGAGTGACATCGTGTCATATACGCATGGCATCGCTTGATATCGCATGTTATGTGAATCGCATCGCAGCGCATTGAGTTACATCGCGTCACATACGCATTCATCGCTCCACATCGCATCTTATGTGCATCGCATGCGCATTGAGCCTCATCGCATCACACGCGCATGGCATCGCTCGCAATCGCATGTTGTTTGCATCGCATCGCATGCGCATTAAGTCACATCGCATCACATGCGCATGGCATCGCTCGACAACGCATCTTATATGCATCGCATCACATGCGCTTTGAGTCACGTCGCATCACATGCGCATGGCATTGCTTGATATCGCATCTTAATTGCATCGCAGCGCATGGGCATTGACTCACATCGCATCACATGCGCATGGCATCACTCGACAACTCATCTTATGTGCTTCGCATCGCATGCGCATTGAGTCATGTCTCGTCACATTTCCATGGCATCGCTTGATATCGCATCTCATGTGCATCGCGTAGCATGTGTATTGAGTCACGTCGCATCACATGCGCATGACATCGCTCGATATCACATCTTTTGTGCATCGCATCACATGCGCATTGAGTGACATCGCGTCATATGCGCATGGCATCGCTTGATATCGCATCTTATGTGCATCGCATCGCATGCGCATTGAGTCACGTCACGTCACATGCGCATTGCATCGCTTGATATCGCATCTAATATGCATCGCTTCGCATGCACAGTGAGTCACGTCGCGTCACATGCGCATGGCATCGCTTGATATGGCATCTTATGAATATCGCATCGCATGCGCATTGAGCCACAACGCGTCACATGCGCATGGCATCACTTGGTATCGCATCTTGTGTGCATCGCATCGCAGGCGCATTGAGTCACATCGCGTCACATACGCATGCATCGCTCGACATGGCGTCTTATGTGCATCGCATGCGCATTGAGCCATGTCGCGTCACATGCGCATGGCATCGCTTGATATCGCTTCTTATGTGCATCGCACCGCATGCGCATTCAGCTACGTCGCGTCACATGCGCATGGCATCGCTTGATATCGCATCTTATGTGCATCGCATCGCATGCGCAGTGAGTCACGTCGTGTCACATGCGCATGGCTTCGCTTGATATGGCATCTTATGTGCGTCGCTTCTCATGCTTATAGATTCACGTCGCGTCACATGCGCATGGCATCGCTTGATATCGCGTCTCATGTCCATCGCATCGCATGCGCATTGAGTCACGTCGTGTCACATGCGCATGGCATCGCTTGATATCGCATCTCATGTGCATTGCATCGCATGCGCATTGAGTCACGTCGCATCACATGCGCATGGCATTGCTTGATATCGCATCTTATGTGCATCGCATCGCATGGGCATTGAGTCACGTCGCGTAGCATGCGCATGGCATTCCCTGATATCGCATCTTATGTTCATCGCGTCGCATGTGCATTGAGTCACGTCGCACCACATGCGCATGAAATCGCTCGATATCGAATCGCATCGCATGCGCATTGAGTGACATCGTGTCATATGCGCATGGTATCGCTTGATATCGGATCTTATGTGCATCGTATCACATGCGCATTGAGCCACAACGCGTCACATGCGCATGGCATCACTTGATAACAGATCTTATGTGCATCGCATCGCATGTGCATTGAGTCACGTCGCGTTGAATGCGCATGGCACCGCTTGATATCACATCTTATGTGCATCGCATCGCATGTGCATTGAGTCACGTCGCATCACATGCGCATAACATCGTTTGATATCACATCTTATGTGCATCGCATCGCATGTGCGTTGATTCCCGTCGCTTACAAGTACATGGCATCGCTTGATATCGCATCTTATGTGCATCGCATCGCATGCGCATTAGTCACGTCACGTCACATGGGCATGGCATCGCTTGATATCGCATCTTATGGGCAGCGCATCGCATGCGCATTGAGTCACGTCGCATCACATGCGCATGGCATCGCTTGATATCGCATCTTATGTGCATCGCATTGCATGCGCATTGAGTCACGTCGCGTCACATGCGCATGGCATTGCCTGATATCGCTTCTTATGTTCATCGCGTCGCATGTGCATTGAGTCACGTCGCACCACATGCGCATGACATCGCTCGATATCGCATCTTTTGTGCATCGCATCGCATGCGCATTGAGTGACATCGGGTCATATGCGCATGGCATTGCTGGATATCGCATCTTATGTGCATCGTATCGCATGCGCATTGAGTCACATCGCGTCATATACGCATGGCATCGCTTGATATGGCATCTTATGAGCATCGCATCGCATGCGCATTGAGTCACAACGCGTCACATGCGCATGGCATCACTTGATATCACATCTTATGTGCATCGCATCATATGTGCATTGAGTCACGTCGCGTTACATGCGCATGGCATCGCTTGATATCACATCTTATGTGCATCGCATCGCATGTGCATTGAGTCACGTCGCTTCACATGCGCATAGCATCGCTTGATATCACATCTTATGTGCATCGCATCGCATGTGCATTGAGCCACGTCGCGTTACAAGCGCATGGCATCGCTTGATATCGCATCTTATGTGCACCGCATAGCATGCACAGTGAGTCACGTCGCGTCACATGCGCATGGCATCGCTTGATATCGCATCTTAAGTGCATCGCATCGCATGCGCATTGAGTCACAACGCGTCACATGTGCATGGTATCGCTTGATATGGCATCTTATGTGCATCGCATCGCATGCGCGGTCAGTCACGTCGCGTCACATGCGCATGGCATCGCTTGATATGGCATCTTGTGTGCATCGCATCGCATGCGCGGTCAGTCACGTCGCGTCACATGCGCATGGCATCGCTTGATATGGCATCTTTTGTGCATCGCATCACATGCGCATTGAGTGACATCGCGTCATATGCGCATGGCATCGCTTGATATCGCATCTTATGTGCATCGCATCGCATGCGCATTGAGTCACGTCACGTCACATGCGCATTGCATCGCTTGATATCGCATCTAATATGCATCGCTTCGCATGCACAGTGAGTCACGTCGCGTCACATGCGCATGGCATCGCTTGATATGGCATCTTATGAATATCGCATCGCATGCGCATTGAGTCACAACGCGTCACATGCGCATGGCATCACTTGGTATCGCATCTTGTGTGCATCGCATCGCAGGCGCATTGAGTCACATCGCGTCACATACGCATGCATCGCTCGACATGGCGTCTTATGTGCATCGCATGCGCATTGAGCCATGTCGCGTCACATGCGCATAGCATCGCTTGATATCACATGTTATGTGCATCGCATCGCATGTGCATTGAGTCACGTCGCGTTACATGCGCATGGCATCGCTTGATATCGCATCTTATGTGCACCGCATCGCATGCGCAGTGAGTCACGTCGCGTCACATGCGCATGGCATCGCTTGATATCGCATCTTATGTGCATCCCTTTGCAGCGCATTGAGTCACATCGCGTCACATACGCATGCATCGCTCGACATGGCATCTTATGTGCATCGCATGCGCATTGAGTCACGTCGCGACACATGCACATGGCATCGCTTGATATCGCGTCTCATGTCCATCGCATCGCATGCGCATTGAGTCACGTCGTGTCACATGCGCATGGCATCGCTTGATATCGCATCTCATGTGCATTGCATCGCATGCGCATTGAGTCACGTCGCATCACATGCGCATGGCATTGCTTGATATCGCATCTTATGTGCATCGCATCGCATGGGCATTGAGTCACGTCGCGTAGCATGCGCATGGCATTCCCTGATATCGCATCTTATGTTCATCGCGTCGCATGTGCATTGAGTCACGTCGCACCACATGCGCATGAAATCGCTCGATATCGAATCGCATCGCATGCGCATTGAGTGACATCGTGTCATATGCGCATGGTATCGCTTGATATCGGATCTTATGTGCATCGTATCACATGCGCATTGAGCCACAACGCGTCACATGCGCATGGCATCACTTGATAACACATCTTATGTGCATCGCATCGCATGTGCATTGAGTCACGTCGCGTTGAATGCGCATGGCACCGCTTGATATCACACCTTATGTGCATCGCATCGCATGTACATTGAGTCACGTCGCATCACATGCGCATAACATCGTTTGATATCACATCTTATGTGCATCGCATCGCATGTGCGTTGAGTCCCGTCGCTTACAAGTACATGGCATCGCTTGATATCGCATCTTATGTGCATCGCATCGCATGCGCATTAGTCACGTCACGTCACATGGGCATGGCATCGCTTGATATCGCATCTTATGGGCAGCGCTTCGCATGCGCATTGAGTCACGTCGCATCACATGCGCATGGCATCGCTTGATATCGCATCTTATGTGCATCGCATTGCATGCGCATTGAGTCACGTCGCGTCACATGCGCATGGCATTGCCTGATATCGCTTCTTATGTTCATCGCGTCGCATGTGCATTGAGTCACGTCGCACCACATGCGCATGACATCGCTCGATATCGCATCTTTTGTGCATCGCATCGCATGCGCATTGAGTGACATCGGGTCATATGCGCATGGCATTGCTGGATATCGCATTTTATGTGCATCGTATCGCATGCGCATTGAGTCACATCGCGTCATATACGCATGGCATCGCTTGATATGGCATCTTATGAGCATCGCATCGCATGCGCATTGAGTCACAACGCGTCACATGCGCATGGCATCACTTGATATCACATCTTATGTGCATCGCATCGCATGTGCATTGAGTCACGTCGCGTTACATGCGCATGGCATCGCTTGATATCACATCTTATGTGCATCGCATCGCATGTGCATTGAAACACGTCGCTTCACATGCGCATAGCATCGCTTGATATCACATCTTATGTGCATCGCATCGCATGTGCATTGAGCCACGTCGCGTTACAAGCGCATGGCATCGCTTGATATCGCATCTTATGTGCACCGCATAGCATGCGCAGTGAGTCACGTCGCGTCACATGCGCATGGCATCGCTTGATATCGCATCTTAAGAGCATCGCATCGCATGCGCATTGAGCCACAACGCGTCACATGTGCATGGTATCGCTTGATATCGCATCTTATGTGCATCGCATCGCATGCGCGGTCAGTCACGTCGCGTCACATGCGCATGGCATCGCTTGATATGGCATCTTAAGAGCATCGCATCGCATGCGCATTGAGTCACAACGCGTCACATGGGCATGGCATCGCTTGATATCGCATCTTATGTGCATCGCATCGCAGGCGCATTAGTCACGTCACGTCCCATGGGCATGGCATCGCTTGATATCGCATCTTATGGGCATCGCATCGCATGCGCAGTCAGTCACGTCGCGTCACATGCGCATGGCATCACTTGATATGGCATCTTATGTGCGTCGCATCTCATGCTTATAGATTCACGTCGCGTCACATGCGCATGGCATCGCTTGATATCGCTTCCTATGTGCATCGCATCGTATGCGCATTGAGTCACAGCGCGTCACATGCGCATGTAATCCCTTGATATGGCATCTTAATTGCATCGCAGCGCATGCGCATTGACTCACATCGCATCACATGCGCATGGCATCACTCGACAACTCATCTTATGTGCTTCGCATCGCATGCGCATTGAGTCATGTCTCGTCACATTTCCATGGCATCGCTTGATATCGCATCTTATGTGCATCGCATCGCACGCGCCTTGAGTCACGTGACGTCACATGCGCATGGCATCGCTTGATATCGCATCTTATGTGCATCGCACCGCATGCGCATTCAGTCACGTCACGCGAAATGCGCATGGCCTCGCTTGATATCGCATCTCATGTGCATCGCATCGCATGCGCATTGAGTCACGTCGCATCATATGCGCATGGCATCGCTTGATATCGCATCTTATATGCATCGCATCGCATGCGCATTGAGTCACGTCGCGTTGCATTCGCATGGCATTGCCTGATATCGCATCTTATGTTCATCGCGTCCCATGTGAATTGAGTCACGTCGCATCACATGCGCATGACATCTCTCGATATCGCATCTTTTGTGCATCGCATCGCATGCGCATTGGGTGACATCGCGTCATATGCGCATGGCATCGCTTGATATCGCATCTTATGTGCATCGCATCGCATGCGCATTGAGTCACGTCACGTCACATGCGCATGGCATCGCTTGATATCGCATCTAATATGCATCGCTTCGCATGCGCAGTGAGTCACGTCGCGTCACATGCGCATAGCATCGCTTGATATGGCATCTTATGAATATCGCATCGCATGGGGATTGAGTCACAACGCGTCACATGCGCATCGCATCACTTGATATCGCATCTTCTGTGCACCGCATCGCATGCGCAGTGAGTCACGTCGCGTCACATGCGCATGGCATCGCTTGATATCGCATCTTATCTGCATCCCTTTGCAGCGCATTGAGTCACATCGCGTCACATACGCATGCATCGCTCGACATGGCATCTTATGTGCATCGCATGCGCATTGAGTCACGTCGCGTCAAATGCGCATGGCAACGCTTGATATCGCATACTATGTGCATCATATCGCATGCGAAATGAGTCACGTCGCATCACTTTCTCATGGCATCGCTTGATATGGCATCTTATGTGCGTCGCATCTCATGCTTATAGATACACGTCGCGTCACATGCGCATGGCACCGCTTGATATCGCATCTTATGTGCATCGCATCGCATGCGCATTGAGACACGTCGCGTCACATGCGCATGGCATCGCTTGATATCGCATCTTATGTGCATCGCATCGCATGCGCATTGAGTTACGTCGTGTGACATGCGCATGGCAGCGCTTGATATCGCATATTATGTGCATCATATCGCATGCGCAATGAGTCACGTCGCATCACGTTCGCATGGCATCGCTTGATATCGCATCTTATGTGCATCGCATCGCATGCGCATTAGTCCCGTCGCTTCACATGCGCATGGCATCGCTTGATATCGCATCTTATGTGCATCGCATCGCATGCGCAGTGAGTCACGTCGTGTCACATGCGCATGGCTTCGCTTGATATGGCATCTTATGTGCGTCGCTTCTCATGCTTATAGATTCACGTCGCGTCACATGCGCATGGCATCGCTTGATATCGCATCTTATGGGCATCACATCGCATGCGCATTGAGTTACAGCGCGTCACATGCGCATGGCATCGCTTGATATCGCATCCTATGTGCATCGCATCGCATGCGCATTAGTCCCGACGCTTCACATGCGCATGGCATCGCTTGATATCGCATCTTATGTGCATCGCATCGCATGCGCATTGAGCCACTTCGCATCACATGCGCATGGTATCGCTCGATATCGCATCTTATGTGCATCTCATCGCATGCGCATTGATTTACGTCGCATCGCATGCGCATGGCATTGCTTGATATCTCATCTTATGTTCATCTCATCGCATGTGCATTGAGTCACGTCGCACCACATGCGCATGACATCGCTCGACTTCGCATCTTTTGTGCATCGTATCGCATGCGCATTGAGTGACATCGTGTCATATACGCATGGCATCGCTTGATATCGCATGTTATGTGAATCGCATCGCAGCGCATTGAGTTACATCGCGTCACATACGCATTCATCGCTCCACATCGCATCTTATGTGCATCGCATGCGCATTGAGCCTCATCGCATCACACGCGCATGGCATCGCTCGCAATCGCATGTTGTTTGCATCGCATCGCATGCGCATTAAGTCACATCGCATCACATGCGCATGGCATCGCTCGACAACGCATCTTATATGCATCGCATCACATGCGCTTTGAGTCACGTCGCATCACATGCGCATGGCATTGCTTGATATCGCATCTTAATTGCATCGCAGCGCATGGGCATTGACTCACATCGCATCACATGCGCATGGCATCACTCGACAACTCATCTTATGTGCTTCGCATCGCATGCGCATTGAGTCATGTCTCGTCACATTTCCATGGCATCGCTTGATATCGCATCTCATGTGCATCGCGTAGCATGTGTATTGAGTCACGTCGCATCACATGCGCATGACATCGCTCGATATCACATCTTTTGTGCATCGCATCACATGCGCATTGAGTGACATCGCGTCATATGCGCATGGCATCGCTTGATATCGCATCTTATGTGCATCGCATCGCATGCGCATTGAGTCACGTCACGTCACATGCGCATTGCATCGCTTGATATCGCATCTAATATGCATCGCTTCGCATGCACAGTGAGTCACGTCGCGTCACATGCGCATGGCATCGCTTGATATGGCATCTTATGAATATCGCATCGCATGCGCATTGAGCCACAACGCGTCACATGCGCATGGCATCACTTGGTATCGCATCTTGTGTGCATCGCATCGCAGGCGCATTGAGTCACATCGCGTCACATACGCATGCATCGCTCGACATGGCGTCTTATGTGCATCGCATGCGCATTGAGCCATGTCGCGTCACATGCGCATGGCATCGCTTGATATCGCTTCTTATGTGCATCGCACCGCATGCGCATTCAGCTACGTCGCGTCACATGCGCATGGCATCGCTTGATATCGCATCTTATGTGCATCGCATCGCATGCGCATTGAGTCACATCGCGTCATATGCGCATTGCATCGCTTGATATCGCATCTTATGTGCATCCCTTAGCAGCGCATTGAGTCACATCGCGTGACATACGCATGCATCGCTCGACATGGCATCTTATGTGCATCGCATGCGCATTGAGTCACGTCGCGTCACATGCGCATGGCATCGCTTGATATCGCATATTATGTGCATCATTTCGCATGCGCAATGAGTCACGTCGCATCACTTTCTCATGGCATCGCTTGATATCGCATCTTATATGCATCGCATCGCATGCGCATTTGTCACGTCGCGTCACATGCGCATGGCATCGCTTGATATCGCATCTTATGTGCATCGCATCGCATGCGCAGTGAGTCACTTCGCATCACATGCGCATGGCATCGCTTGATATTGCATCTTATGTGCACCGCATCGCATGCGCATTGAGTCACATCGAATCACATGCGCATGGCATCACTCGACAATGAATCTTATGTGCATCGCATCGCATGCGCATTGAGTCATGTCTCGTCACATTTCCATGGCATCGCTTGATATCGCATCTTATGTGCATCGCATCGCATTGAGTCACTTCGCGTCACATGCGCATGGCATCGCTTGATATCGCATCTTATGTGCATCGCATCGTATGCGCATTGAGTCACATCACATCACATGCGCATGGCATCGCTCGACAACGGATCTTATGTGCATCGCATCGCATGCACATTGAGTCATATCTCGACATATTTCCATGGCATCGCTTGATATCGCATCTTATGTGCATCGCATCGCAAGCGCATTGAGTCACGTGACGTCAGATACGCATGGCATCGCTTGATATTGCATCTTATGTGCATCGCACCGCATGTGCATTCAGTTACGTCGCGTCACATGCGCATGGCATCGCTTGATATCGCATCTAATATGCATCGCATCGCATGCGCATTGAGTCACGTCGCATCCTATGCGCATGTCATCGCTTGATATCGCATCTTATATGCATCGCATCGCATGCGCATTGAGTCACGTCGCGTCGCATTCGCATGGCATTGCCTGATATCGCATCTTATGTTCATCGCGTCACATGTGCATTGAGTCACGTCGCACCACATGCGCATGACATCGCTCGATATCCCATCTTTTGTGCATCGCATCGCATGCGCATTGAGTGACATCGCGTCATATGCAAATGGCATCGCTTGATAAGACATCTTATGAGCATCGCATCGCATGCGCATTAAGTCACAACGCGTCACATGCGCATGGAATCACTTGATATCGCATCTTATGTGCATCGCATCGCATGCGCATTGAGTCACTTCGCATCACATGCACATGGCATCGCTTGATATCGTATCTTATGTGCATCGCATCGCATGCGCATTGAGTCACATCGCGTCATATGCGCATTGCATCGCTTGATATCGCATCTTATGTGCATCCCTTAGCAGCGCATTGAGTCACATCGCGTCACATACGCATGCACCGCTCGACATCGCATCTTATGTGCATCGCATGCGCATAGAGTCACGTCGCATCACTTTCGCATGGCATCGCTTGATATCCCATATAATGTGCACCATATCGCATGCGCAATGAGTCACGTCGCGTCACATGCGCAATGGCATCGCTTGATATCGCATCTCATGTGCATCGCATCGCATGCGCATTGAGTCACAGCGCGTCACATGCGCATGGCATCGCTTGATATCGCAACTTATGTGCATCGCATCGTATGCGGTTTGAGTCACATCGCGTCACATGCGCATGGCATCGCTTGCTATTGCATTTTATATGCATCGCATCGCATGCGCTTTTGAGTCACATCACGTCATTTTTGCATGGCATCGCTTGATATCGCATCTTATGTGCATCGCATTGCATGCGCATTGAGTCACGTCGCGTCAAATGCGCATGGCATCGCTTGATATCGCAACTTATGTGCATCGCATCGCATGCTTATTGAGTCACGTCGCGTTACATGCGCATGGCATCGCTTGATAACGCATCGCTTGCGCATTGAGCCACATCGCACCACATGCGCATGGCATCACTTGATATCGCATCTTATGTGAATCGCAGCGCATGCGCAGTGAGTCACGTTGCGTCACATGCGCATGGCATCGCTTGACATGGCATCTTATGTGCATCGCATCGCATGCTGATTGATTCACGTCGCGTCACATGGGCATGGCATCGCTTGATATCGCATCTTATGTGCATCGCATGCGCATTGAGTCACAGCGCGTCACATGCGCATGACATCGCTCGACATCGCATCTTATGTGCATCGCATGCGCATTGAGTCACTTCGCATCACATGCGCATGGAATCGCTTGATATCGCATCTTAAGTGCATCGCTTAGCATGCGCACTGAGTCACATCGCGTCACATTCGCATGCATCGCTCGAAATCGCATCTTATTTGCATCGCATGCGCATTGATTCACATCGTATCACACGCGAATTTCATCGCTCGACATCACACATTTGTGAATCGCATCTCATCGGCATTGAGTCACATCACGTCACATGCGCATGGCATCGCTTGATATCGCATCTTATGTGCATCGCATCGCATATGTATTGAGTCACATCGCGTCACATGCGCATGGCAACGCTTGATATCGCATCTTATGTGCATCGCATCGCAGCGCATTGAGTCACATCACGCCACATGCGCATGACATCGCTCGACATCGCGTCTTATGTGCATCGCATGCGCATTGAGTCACTTCGCATCACATGCGCATGGAATCGCTTGACATCGCATCTTAAGTGCATCGCATCACATGCGCATTGAGTCACATCGCATCACATGCACATGACATCGCTCGACAACGCATCTTATGTGCATCGTATGCGCATTGAGCCATGTCTCGTCACCTTTGCAAGGCATCGCTTGAGATCGCATCTTATCTGCATCGCATCGCATGCGCTTTGAGTGACGTGGCGTCACATGCGCATGGCATCGCATGCGCTTTGGGTGACGTGGCGTTACATGCGCATGGCATCGCTTGTTATCGCATCTTATGTGCATCGCATCGCATGCACATTGAGTCACGACGTGTCAGATGCGCATGGCATCGCTTGATATCGCATCTTATCTGCATCGCATCGCATGCGCATTAGTCAGGTCGAGTCACATGCGCATGGCATCGCTTAATATTGCGTCTTATGTGCTTCGCATCGCATGCGCATTAAGTCACGTCGCGACATATGCAAATGGCATCGCTTGATATCGCATCTCATGTGCATCACATCGCATGCGCATTGAGTCGCATCACATTCGCATTGCATCGCTTGATATCGCATCTTATGTGCATCGCATCGCATGCGCAGTGAGTCACGTCGCGTCACATGCGCATGGCATCGCTTGATATGGCATCTTATGTGCGTCGCATCTCATGCTTATTGATTCACGTCGCGTCACATGCGCATGGCATCGCTTGACATCTCATATTATGTGCATCGCATCGCATGCGCATTGAGTCACAGCGCGTCACATGCGCATGGCATCGCTTGATATCGCAACTTATGTGCATCGCATCGTATGCGGTTTGAGTCACATCGCATCACATGCGCATGGCATCGCTCGACAACGCATCTTGTGTGCATCGCATCACATGCGCATTGAGTCAAGTCGCATCACATGCGCATGGCATCACTTGATATTGTATCTTATGTGCATCGCATCGCATGCGCATTGAGCCACATCGCGTCACATGCGCATGGCATCACTCGACATCGTATCTTATGTGCATCGCATCGCATGCGCATTGAATCATGTCTCGTCACATTTCCATGGCATCGCTTGATATCGCATCTTATGTGCATCGCATCGCATGCGCATTGAGTCACGTCGCGTCGCATTCTAATGGCATTGCCTGATATCGCATTTTATGTTCATCGCATCGCATGTGCATTAATCACGTCGCACCACATGCGCATGACATCGCTCGATATCGCATCTTTTGTGCATCGCATTTCATGCGCATTGAGTGACATCGCGTCATATGCACATGGCATCGCTTGATATCGCATCATATGTGCATCGCATCGCAGCGCATTGAGTCACATCGCGTCACATACGCATGCATCGCTCGACATCGCGTCTTATGTGCATCGCACGCACATTGAGTCACGTCGCGTCACATGCGCATGGCATCGCTTGATATCGTATTTTGTGTGCATCGCATCGCATGTGCATTGAGTCACGTCGCGTTACATGCGCATGGCATCGCTTGATATCGTATCTTATGTGCACCGCATCGCATGCGCGTTGAGTCACGTCATATCGCATGCGCATGGCATTGCTTGATATCGCATATTATGTTCATCTCGTCGCATGTGCATTGAGTCACGTCGCATCACACGCGCATGGCATCGCTCGACATCGCATCTTATGAGCATCGCATCGCATGCACATTGAGTCACATCGCGTCACATGCACATGGCATCGCTTGATATCGCCTCTTATGTGCATCGCATCGCATGCTCATTGAGTCACGTCGCGTCACATGCGCATAGCATCGCTTGATATCGCATCTCATGTGCATCGCATCGCATGCGCATTAAGTCACGTGGCATCACATGCGCTTGGCATCGCTTGATTCGCATCTTATGTGCATCGCATCGCATGCGCATTGAGTCACGTCGCGTCGCATGGCATTGCCTGATATCGCATCTTATGTTGATCGCTTCGCATGTGCATTGAGTCACGTCGCACCACATGCGCATGACATCGCTCGATATCGCATCTTTTGTGCATCGCATTGCATGCGCACTGAGTGACATCGCGTCATATGCGCATGGCATCGCTTGATATCGCCTCATATGTGCATCGCATCGCAGCGCATTGAGTCACATCGCGTCACATACGCATGCATCGCTCGACATATCGTATTATGTGCATCGCATGCGCATTGAGTCACGTCGCGTCACATGCGCATGGCATCGCTTGATATCGCATCTTACGTGCATCGCATCGCATGTGCTTTGAGTCACGTCGCGTTACATGCGCATGGCATCGCTTGATATCGTATCTTATGTGCACCACATCGTATGCGCATTGAGTCACGTCGCATCGCATTTGCACGGCATTGCTTGATATCGCATATTATGTTCATCACGTCGCATGTGCATTGAGTCACGTCGCATCACACGCGCATGGCATCGCTCGACATCGCATCTTATGAGCATCGCATCGCATGCGCATTGAGTCACATCGCGTCACATGCACATGGCATCGCTTGATATCGCATCTTATGTGCATCGCATCGCATGCGCTTTTGAGTCACATCACGTCACATGCGCATGGCATCGCTTGATATCGCATCTAATGTGCATCGCATCGCATTGAGTCACATCGCATCACATACGCATGCATCGCTCGAAATCTAATCTTATGTGCATCGCATGCGGATTGAGTCAAGTCGCGTCACGTGCGCATGGCATCCCTAGATATCGCATGTTATGTGCATCGCATCGCATGTGCATTGAGTCACGTCGCATCACACGTGCATGGCATCGCTCGACATCGCATCTTATGTGCATCGCATCGCATGCGCTTTTGAGCCATATCACGTCACATGCGCATGGCAACGCTTGATATCGCATCTTATGTGCATCGCATCGCATGCGCTTTTCAGTCACATCACGTCACATTCACATGGCATCGCTTGATATCGCATCTTATGTGCTTCGCATCGCATGCGCATTGAGTCACGTCGCCACACATGCACATAGCATCACTTGATATTGCATCTCATGTGCATTGCATCGCATGCGCATTGAGTCACGTCGCGTCACATTCTCATGGCATCGCTTGATATCGCATCTTATGTGCATCGCATCGCATGCGCATTGAGTCACGTCGCGTTACATGGGCATGGCATCACTTGTTATCGCATTTTATGTGCATCGCATCGCATGCTCATTGAGCCATCTCGCGTCACATGCGCATGGCATCCCTTGATATGGCATCTTGTGTGCATCGCATCGCATGCTTATTGATTCACGTCGCGTCACATGCGCATGGCATTGCTTGATATCGCATCTTATGTGCATCGCATCCCATGCGAATTGAGTCACAGCGCGTCACATGCGCATGGCATCACTTGATATCGCACCTTATGTGCATCCCATCGCATGCGCATTGAGTCACATCGCATCACATGCGCATGGCATCGCTATATGTCGCATCCTATGTGCATCGCGTCGTATGCGCATTGAGTCACATCGCATCACATGCGCATGGCATCGCTCGACAACGCATATAATGTGCATCGCATCGCATGCGCATTCAGCCATGTCAGGTCACATTTGCATGGCATCGCTTGATATCGCATCTTATGTGCATTGCATCGCATGCGCATTGAGTCACGTCGCGTCACATGCGCATGGCATCGCTTGATATCGCATCATATATACATCGCACCGCATGCGCATTCAGACACGTCGCGTCATATGCGCATGGCATCGCTTGATATTGCATCTCGTGTCCAACGCATCGCATACGCATTGAGTCACGTCGCATCAGATGCGCATGGCATCGCTTGATATCGCATCTTATATGCATCGCATCGCATGCGCATTGGGTCACGTAGCGTCGCATTCGCATGGCATTGCTTGATATCGCAACTTATGTTCATCGCATCGCATGTGCATTGAGCCACGTCGCAACACATGCGCATGCCATCACTCGATATCGCAATTTTTGTGCATCACATCGCATGCGCATTGAGTGACATCGCGTCATATGCGCATGGCATCGCTTGATATCGCATGTTATGTGCATCGCGTCGCAGCGCATTGAGTCACATACACATGCATCGCTCGACATCGCATCTTATGTGCATCGCATGCGCATTGAGTCACTTCGCATTACACGCGCATGGCGCCGCTGGACATCGCATCTTATGTGCATCGCATCGCATGCGCATTGAGTCACATCACGTCACATGCGCATGGCATCGCTTGATATCGCATTTTATAGACATCGCGTCGCATGCGCATTGAGTCACATCGCGTAACATGCACATGGCATCGCTTGATATCGCATCTCATGTGCATCGCATCGCATGCGCATTGAGTGACGTAGCGTCACATTCGCATGGCATCGCGTGATATCGCATCCTATGTGCATCGCATCGCATGCGCTTTTGAGTCACATCACGTCACATGCGCATGGCATCACTTGATATCGCATCTTATGTGAATCGCATCGCATGCGCATTGGGTCACAAGGCGTAAAATGCGCATGGCATTTTTTTTTTTTTTTTTTTTGGTATGGCCCCTCCTCCGCCAGCCCAGGTGACGATCATCCGAAAGGGATCTACATCGTCTCCCCTACCATGCACTATCTACGCTACAGTGAAGGGTAGGAAAAGTGGTAAGTTTTGTGCGGTACCGCCGAAGCAAACCGAATGTTAGTGGGTGATTTCTAGATAGGCACCTGCATCCAAGAGAGTATGCAGGCAGAGTGGGGATTAGGTACTGATCTTGACCGGAGCCCAGATCAGGGACCTATCGTTAGTAGTGGTACTTCATGCTCATGCAGAAGGAGCGGTTTTGAGGTGTCATGCTTATATGTTATTGTGGGTACTTATCTGAGTCTTGTGGCTTCAACTGGAGTGGGAGTTGACTTCGTGATTCCTCAGCTGGTCGCTGTTGGTCCTGAAACACACAGTGTCTGGGGGGGGGGGAGCATGCACAGAGGGAGATTGGTTGGGACACAATGTATATTTACTCATATTTACACTTCTGGCAATCCTACAGCTGGTCGCTGCTGGTCCTGTAACAAACAAGTGGGGACAACATATACATAGGGAGGGGGTTGTCTACGTGCTACAGAATATATCTGTTTATATGTATTTTAAATGTTTAACATGTATATATTATTTTTTTTTATTATAATTATTTTTTTTATTATTATTATTTTTTCATTTTCTTTTTATTACTTTTTTTTTCTTCTTCCTAAGCTAATTATTCCGTTCAAGTCCTTCTATTTTGCCAGGTCATCATTGTGTTGGGGGGCGCCCGAGGCCCCCCGGTCCGCCCAGGGAGGGGATGTCATCCTTCCCGGGACTTGCGGGCAACTATGGTGGGACTAAGTTATTAAGGTACTGTCTGATGGCTTCGTCGTCGTCTTTACTGTGCCTGTTCAGGGGAATGGTCCTGTCAAACAGCGATAGTGGTCTTTTATTATTATCTGCGGAGTGACCGTAATTGCCTAGTGTGCTTATGGCCGCGTTGTGACTTGTTTTTGCTTGCTTGTACATGTTTGCTGCGAGCTTTTTAATAAACTGCTCTAATGTGTGCATTTTCGTGTCCTTATGGAGTATGTCCAATGGGGCCGACTTGGGCACTTTTGTAATTATTCTTAGAGCTCTGTTTTGCATTAGTTGCAATTTCTTGATATGAGTCTTAGCGCAGTGGCCCCATGCGGGTGCTGCGTAAGTCATGACTGGCCTAATTAGGCTCTTGTATAGGGTCAGCCCCATTTGCTTGCTTAGTGCACTTTTTCGATTTAGAATGGGATATATTGCGCCAAGTTGCTGGTTTGCTTTTCGCCTCACGTTGGTAGTATGTTCGTTTAATGTGAGCTTGGAGTCCAGCGTAACTCCGAGGTACTTTGCTGTATTTTTCCAGATTATTCTTTCTCCGAATAGCATGATATTTGGCGCTTTGTTTGAGTGGGAGTGTTTTTTGGTGAAGAATACGGCTTGTGATTTGGCTGTGTTTACTTTTATTCTCCATTTTTTCAGCAATGGTTCTAGGACTGTTAGCGCGTTCTGCAGTCTGCGGCCTATCGTGGCGGGCCGCCATGACTGGGCTGCAATTGCAGTGTCGTCCGCGTAGATGAAGAGTTTTGTATCGGGGGTTTTGGGTATGTCGTTTATATATATTGAACAGCGTGGGCCCCAGTAAACTACCTTGTGGGACCCCGGCCATAATTTCTCGCGCCTGGGTGCTTTTGCCTTGGAGAGTTACCGTAAAAGTTCTACCGGTAAGGTGGTTCGCGATCAGTTTGACCATGACGTCTGGGAAATTCAGATCTTTCAGCTTGCGTATTAGGCCTGCATGGTACACAGTATCGAAGGCACGTTCCACATCTAGGAATATTACCCCTGTGGATTTGTTTTCGTTGAAACCCCTTGTTATATACTCTATTTTTCGGGTTAATTGCAGCGTTGTGGAATGATTTGCACGAAACCCGAATTGTTCCTCTATTATAATGTTATTCTTTTTAATATGTGAGCTCATGCGTTTCTGTAGCACTTTTTCCGCTACCTTGCTTACCGTTTTTAGCAGGCTAATTGGCCTATAGTTGTTTGGTTCAGCTCTGTCTTTGCCTGGTTTTGGGAACATAAGCACATTTGCTTGTTTCCAGCATGTAGGATAGTAACCTTGTTGCAGGCAGTAATTGCATATGTCGCTTAGGAGCTGTAGCGCTTTGGTCGTGAGGTGTTTTAGTACCAAATTTGGTATTTGGTCTGGCCCTGGAGCTTTGTGGTCTTGAAGGTGTTTGATTATCCACCTCAGCTCTCCTGGGTTGGTTTTCCTGCACCTGTTATGTGCTGGGTTGGCAAGCGTGTCTTTCATTTCGCTCTCCAGAAGGGAGTAAAGTTGTATGCCTTGCTGACCGTCATTGGGTGTGCAAGTTCTTTTAAGGGTGTCGGCCAGCACGTTGGCCTTTTCCTCGTCGCTTTCAGCGTAGTTATTTGTGCCCGATTGCTTGAGTGGTGGGATGTTTATTGGTTCTCTTTTTAAAGCCCTTACTAGCTGTCATACCTTATGATTGCCGGGCTGTAGCCGGGCTAGTGTTTGGTCCCATTGATCTTGGGCCTGGGCATTTATACGCATTTTTATTGCACTGTTTAGTGTTGCCATGTTTACTTTGTGGACTAGGTTTCTGGTTCGCTGCCATCTTCGCCTCTCATGGTCTCTTTCGTGAATGAGAACCATGAGATCCGGCGGGTACGTAATTACGTGTTTCGCCGGGGGTTTTGGTGGCACTGTAATATGAATTGCAGCTTGGATGGCCTCCTCAAGCAGTTCAGCGGCGCGGTCCACTGCTTGATGGTTCGTCAGGGCTACAGGGAGCTCTAGAACTCTGTCTAGGTGTATGGCAAACTTTTCCCAGTTGCCCCTGTTGTAGTTTAATCGTATTGGAGGAGGTTGAAAGATTGGTGGCGCTTCGATGTCTATTTGGACCGCAAAGTGGTCTGAGGCAAGTGCTTCTACCGTTTTCATGGTGTAGCAAAAATCTGTATTTTTAAAGAGGGCGATGTCCAGGGTGCAAGTTGCGTGATTTGGTTGTTGCGGTATGTACGTCGGTGTCCCTGGATGATCTATGATGTAGTCATTGTTCAACATATGGTTGAACAATGCTCTCCCTGCAGTATTTGCAGCTTCACAACCCCAAGCTTGGTGCTTAGCATTGAGGTCGCCTGCAGCCACGACTATATTGTCTATTTGTAGTATGATGTCTAAGTCTCTGAGGTTTAGGTTCGTTGGCGAGAAGTATATACTTGCCAGTGTGACTGTTCGGTTTTGTATGGTAAGGGAGATAGCCGTGGCTTCCGCTTCTCTTAGTGGTGGAACGTGTTTGTGTTTATGTGTTAGGTTTTCATGGACCACTATCGCTGTGCCTCCATGAGGTCTTCCGTCTTGTCTGTCATTTCGGTATATTTTGTAGCCTGGGATGCGGAATCTTGCTTTTGGTGTTAATAGTGTCTCGTTTAGTAATGCTATTGTTATGTTGTGTTGATATAAGTATTGTTTGAGCTCGTTAAGGTGTCGCCGCGCCCCCCTGATGTTCCAGTATGTTATTTTATGTGTAGTTGTTTGTTCACTATCTGTTGCGTGTGCCATGATTCTGATTAGTGTGTAGGGTGTCTCTCTCTCTCTCTCTCTCTCTCTCTCTTTTTTCTCATTTCTCTGGTTTTGTGTTTCTCCTTTGGCCCTTTACTTATTGCTTGTGGTTGGCTTTAGTGGATACATAATGCATTAGTTTTTTCAACTAGTTCATTGAAGCCTTCTATAAAACAAAGCATGCGCATTTGTCTGTCTTCCTCACTCTTCCAGGCGTTGTCTCTGAAAAAGGCCGTGTATGCTTCCATTAGTGTTTCGTACCCTCTCATGTATACTCCGTTACCTAGGAGTAGTAGTGTCATTTTGGCGTTTGGCTGGAGGTTCAGCGCAGGTTGCCCGTCTTTATTTATTTTGAAGTGTAGTGGTCTGTTTGGATAATGCTTTCTTGTCAATCTCTCGTTTTGTGCTTTGATGTCTTCTGGGCGCTTGGAGTTTTGTGGGTTTTCCGCCGTTTGCGCTACTATGCCGGTCTCTGTTTGAGTGCTCGCAGACCGCTTGTTAGTTTGTGCGTTTCTTTCAATGGGTGCGCGGGTTTTTCTCCTATCTTGCCTATAAACTGGGGGGAAAGTTTGATAGTAACCGCTTCTTTGTTGAAAAATTGCTTGCGCGTTTGGTGGAGGTGCATGGGCCTCTGGTCCATCATACCTGCGTTCTGTAGCAGTTGGATGGTTACCTCTTGTGATATGCGCGAAGGAGCCCCTGTCTTGGGAGTAAATGCCACGGAGATGCGGTGGGATGACACGCCCTGTTGCTTGGGGGTGGGGTATGCCAGGCTTAGGAAAACTGGGCATCCCCTCCATCTTGCCCCGTGCTCCGAAGAGTTGCAGAGCGCGCATCTCCTATGTTCACTGCGGCACTGGCTCACATGGTGGCCGCCTGCACAGCGAGAGCATATTTGTGGTGCTTCACAGTTTTTTGTAAGATGGCGAAATCGTAGATATCTTCCGCATTGCGGGAAACCACTGGGGTTGCGATAGTCCTCTACTTTTATCTTGCAGTGGAACAGTTCGGGTATTCTTTTGATGGCATCAGAGCATTCTTTGTTTGGCTGTTCCACTAGAAAGATCGGTATGTAAGTTCTAGTTCTTTTTGAGAACAGCCTGGATACTTTAATTGGCTCCAGCCCCAGCGCCTCAAGTTCTCGCTTGAGTTCTCCTGGGTCTTCACTAGGGTGTAAGCCTTTAATGACCACCTTGTAAGTTCTCTGGGCAGTTGGTGTTGTGATGTGGAATGGCACTTTATTATTTTTGCAATAGCGTACAAAGTTGTTGTAATCCTGCAATGTTTGAAATTGGAAATTATGGTACCCATCTCTATACGCTCCTTGGTACGTGTTTGGCCTGTATATTTTGTCAAATTCTCCCGTGAGCGAGGCTAAGCTTCTAGGGCAGTATTCTGCTACAAACACTCTCGGGATATTGTGCCATTCGTTTGCAAGGTATCCACTTGTGGTGTTATTATAGTTAGTGTGCTCTGCTTCAGTTGCTTGTGTGGCCGTTATCCCTCTAGATGTGCTCGCTATAGGTTCAGGGGGTACTGCAGTTTCTGTTGCATTTGTGCACGCTGCCGTTTCTGTGGGCGCGGCCGTGTCTGTGGTTGTTATGGTTGGGGTCATGCTCGCTACCGATTCTGAAGGTGCGGCTGTGTCTGGTTCTGCGGTGGTTAGGCTAGTGAACATGGCATCACTTGATATCGCATCTTATGTACATCGCATCGCATGCGCATTGAGTCACTTCGAATAAAAAGCTGCAATAATAATTATTATTGCAGGTTTTTATTTATTTATTTATGTATTTATTTATTTATTTATTTATTTATTTATTTAGTCACTTCGAATCTCATGCACATGGCATTGCTTGATGTCGCATCTTATGTGCTTCGCATCGCATGCGCATTTAGTCACATCGCCACACATGCACATGGCATCGCTTGATATTGCATCTCATGTGCATTGCATCGCATGCGAATTGAGTCACGTCGCGTCATATTCGCATGGCATCGCTTGATATCGCATCTTATGTGCATCGCATCGCATGCGCAGTGAGTCACGTCGCGTCACATGCGTATGGCATCGCTTGATATGGCATTTTATTAGCATTGCATCGCATGCTTATTGAGTCACGTCGCATCACATGCGCATGGCATCACTTGATATCGCATTTTATGTTCATCGCATCGCATGCGCATTGAGTCACAAGGCATCACATGCGCATGGCATCACTTGATATCGCATATTATGTGCATTGCATCGTATGCGCATTGAGTCAGTTCGCAACTCATGCACATGGCATTGCTTGATATCGCATCTTATGTGCATCGCATCGCATGCGCATTGAGCCATTTCAGGTCACATTTGCATGGCGTCGCTTGATATCGCATCTTATGTGCGTCGCATCGCATGCGCATTGAGCCACGTCGCGTCGCATTCGCATGGCATTCTATGATATCGCATCATATGATCATCGCATCGCATGTGCATTGAGTCACGTCGCACCACATGCGCAAGACATCGCTCGGTATCGCATCTTATGTGCATCGCATCGCAGCGCATTGAGTCACATCGCGTCACACACGCATGCATCGGTCGACATCGCATCTTATGTCCATCGCATGCGGATTGAGTCACGCTGCGTCACGTGCGCATGGCATCTCTTGATATCGCATCTTATGTGCATCATTTCGCATGCGCATTGAGTCATTTCTCGTCACATTTGCATGTCATCGCTTGTTATCGCATCTTATGTGCATCGCATCGCATGCTCATTGAGTCACGTCGCGTCACATGCGCATGGCATCGCTTGATATCGCATCTTGTGTGCATCGCATCGCATGCTCATTGAGTTATCTCGCGTCACATGCGCATGGCATCGCTTGACATGCCATCTTATGTGCACCGCAACGAATGCTTACTGATTCACATCGCGTCACATGCGCATGGCATCCCTTGATATCGCACCTTATGTGCATCGCATCGCATGCGCATTGAGTCACTTCGCATCACATGCGCATGACATCGCTCGACAGCGCATCTTATGTGCATCGCATCCCATGCGCATTGAGCCATTTCAGGTCACATTTGCATGGCATCGCTTGATATTGCATCTTACGTGCATCGCATCGCATGTGCTTTGAGTCACGTCGCGTTACATGCGCATGGCATCGCTTGATATCAAATCTTATGTCCATCGCATCGCATGCGCATTGAGCCACATCGCGTCACATGCGCATGGCATCGCTTGATACCGCATCTTCTGTGCATACATGCGCATTCAGTCACATTGCATCACATGCGCATGGCATCGCTCGACATCGCATCTTATGGGCATCGCATCGCACGCGCATTGACTCACAACGCGGCACATGCGCATGGCATCGCTTGATATCGCATCTTATGTGCCTCGCATCGGAGCGCATTGTGTCACCTCACGCCACATGCGCATGGTATCGCTTGATATCGCGTATTATGTGCATCGCATCACATGCACATTGAGTCACTTCGCGTCACATGCGCATGGCATTGCTTGATATCGCATCTTATATACATCTTATGCGCATTGAGTCACGTCACGTTACATGCGCAAGCCATCGCTTCATATCGCATCTCATGTGCATCGCATCGCATGCGCATTGAGTTACGTCGCACCACATGCGCATGGCATCGCTTGATACCGCATCTTATGTGCATCGCATGCGCATTCTGTCACATGGCATCACATGCGCATGGCATCGCTCGACATCGCATTTTATGTGCCTCGCATCGGAGCGCATTGAGACACATCACGCCACATGCACATGGCACCGCTTGATATCGCATCTTATGTGCATCGCATCGCATGCGCATTGAGTCAAGACTCGTCACATGCGCATGGCATCGCTTGTAATCGCATCTTATGTGCATCGCATCGCATACGCATTGAGTCACGTCGCGTCACATGCGCATTGCATCCCTTGATATAGCATGTTATGTGCATCGCATCGCATGCGCATTGAGTCACGTCGCGTCACATGCGCTTGGCATCGCTTGTTATCGCATCTTATGTGCATCGCATCGCATTCCATTGAGTCACGTCGTGTCACATGCGCATGGCATCACTTAATATCGCATCTTATGTGCATCGCATCGCATGCGCATTGAGCCACGTCACGTCACATGCCCATGGCATCGCTTAATATCGCATCTTATGTGCATCGCATGCGCATTCAGTCACATCACGTCAACATCCGGATGGCAGCGCTTGATATCGCATCTAATGTGCATCGCATCCCATGCGCATTGAGTCACGTCGCGTCACATGCGCATGCCATCTCTTGATATTGCACCTTATGCGCGTCGCATCGCCTGCGCATTGAGTCATGTCGCGTCACATGCGCTTGGCATCGTTCGTTATCACATCTTATGTGCATCGCATCGCATTCCATTGACTCACGTCGCGTCACATGCGCATGGCATCGCTTGATATCGCATCTTATGTGCATCTCATCACATGCGCATTGAGTCTCGTCGCACCACTTGCGCATGACACCGCTCGATATCGCATATTATGTGCATCGCAGCGCATTCAGTCACATCGCGTCACATGCGCATGCATCGCTCGACATCGCATTTTATGTGCATCGCATCGCAGGCACATTGAGTCACATCGCGTCACATGCGCTTGGCATCGCTTGTAATCGCATCTTATGTGCATCGCATCGCATACGCGTTGAGTCACGTCGCGTCTCATGCGCATTGCATCCCTTGATATAGCATCTTATGTGCATCGCATCGCATACGCATTGAGTCACGTCGCGTCACATGCGCATGGCATCCCTTGATATAGCATCTTATGTGCATCGCATCGCATACGCATTGAGTCACATCGCGTATCATGCGGATGGCATCGCTAGATATCGCATCTCATGTAAATCGCATGCGCGTTGAGTCATGTGGCGTCACATGCGCATTGCATCTCTTGATATCGCAACTAATGCGCGTCGCATCGCATGCGCATTTAGTCACGTGGCGTCACATGCGATTGGCATCGCTTGTTATCGCATCCTATGTGCATCGCATCGCATTCCATTGAGTCACGTCTCGCCACATGCGCTTGGCATCGCTTGATATCGCAGCTTATGTGCCTCGCATCGCAGAGCATTGTGTCATTTCACGCCACATGCCCATGGTATCGCTTGATAATGCATCTTATGTGCATCGCACGCATGCGGATTGAGTCACGTCGCTTCACATGTACATGGCATCGCTTGATAACGCATCTTATGTGCATCTCATCACATGCGCATTGAGTCACGTCGCACCAATAGCGCATGACACCGCTCGATATCGCATATTATGTGCATCGCATCGCATGCGCATTGAGTCACGTCGCGTCACATGTGCATGGCATCGCTTGAGATCGGATCTTATGTAAATCGCATGCGCATTGAGTCATGTCGCTTCACATGCGCATGGCATCGCTTGATAACGCATCTTATGTGCATCTCATCACATGCGCATTGAGTCACGTCGCACCAATTGCGCATGACACCGCTCGTTATCGCATATTATGTGCATCGCACCGCATGCGCATTGACTCATATCGCGGCACATGCGCATGGCATCGCTTGATATCGCATCTTATGTGCCTCGCATCGCAGAGCATTGAGTCACCTCACGCCACATGCCCATGGTATCGCTTGATAATGCATCTTATGTGCATCGCACGCTTGCGGATTGAGTCACATCACGTCACATGCACATGGCATCGCTTGATATCGCATCTCATGTGCATCGCATCGCATGCGCATTGAGTTACATCGCATCACATGCGCATGGCATCGCTTGATATCGCATCTTATGTGCATCGAATCGCAGCGCATTGAGTAACATCGCGTCACATGCGCATGCATCGCTCGGCATCGCATCTTACGTGCATCTCATGCGCATTGAGTCACATCGCATCACATACGCATGGCATCGCTTGACATCGCACCTTATGTGCATCGCATCGCAAGCGCATTGGGTCACATCGCGTCACATGCGCATGGCATCGCTTGTTATCGCATCTTATGTGCATCGCATAGCAGCGCAATTGGCCACATCACTTCACATGCGCATGGCATCGCTCTATATCGCATCTTATGTGCATCGCATCGCATGCGGATTGAGTCACATAACGTCACATGCGCATGGCATCGCTTAATATCGCATATTATGTGCATCGCATCGCATGCGCATTGAGTCACTTCGCGTCACATACGCATGTCACCGCTAGATATCGAATTTTATGTGCATCGCATCGCATGCGCATTGAGTCGCGACTCGACACATGCGCATGGTATCGCTTGTAATCGCATCTTATGTAATTCTCATCGCATGCGAATTGAGTCACGTTGCGCCTAATGCGCATGGCATCGTTTGATATCGCATCTTATGTGCATCGCATCGGATGCGGATTGAGCCACATCACGTCACATGCGCATGGCATCGCTTGATATCGCATATTATGTGCATCGCATCGCATTCACATTGATTCACGTCGCGTCACATGCGCATGGCATCCCTTGATATCGCATCTTATCTGCATCGCATCGCATTCACATTGAGTCAGGTCGCGTCACATGCGCATGGCATCGCTTGATATCGCATCATATGTGCATCGCAGCGCATGCGCATTGAGTCACCTCGCGTCACATGCGCATGGCATCGCCTGTTATCGCATCTTATGTGCATCGCATCGCATGCGCATTGACTCACATCGCGTCACATGCGCATGGCATCGCTTGATATCGCATCTTATCTGCATCGCATCGCAGGCGCATTGAGTCACATCGCGTCACATGCGTATGGGAGCGCTTGATATCGCATCTTATGTGCATCGCATAGCAGGGCAATTAGCCACATCACGCCACATGCGAATGGCATCGCTTTATATCGCGTCTTATGTTCATCGCATCGCATGTGGATTGAGTCACATCACGTCACATGCGCATGGCCTGGCTTCATATCGCATATTATGTGCATCGCATCGCATGCGCATTGAGTCACTTCGCGTCACATACGCATGGCACCGCTTGATATCGAATCTTATGTGCATCGCATCGCATGGGCATTGAGTCACGACTCGTCACATGCGTAGAGCATCTCTTGATATCGCATTTTATGTGCATCGCATCGCATGCGCATTGAGTCACGTTGCGTACATGCGCATGGATTCGCATGTTATCGCATCTTATCTGCATCGCATCGCATTCACATTGATTTACGTCGCGTCACATGCGCAAGGCATCGCTTGATATCGCATCTTATGTGCATCGCATCGCATGCGCATTTAGTCATGTTGCGTCACATGCGCATGGCATGTCTTGATAACATAACTTATGTGCATCTCATCGCATGCGCATTGAGTCACGTCGCGTCTAATACGCAAGGCATCGCTTGATATCGCATCTTATGTGCATCGCATCGCATTCACATTGATTCACGTCGCGTCACATGCGCATGGCATTTCTTGATATCGCATCTTATGTGCATCGCATCGCATGCGCATTGAGTCACGTTGCGTACATGCGCATGGATTCGCATGTTATCGCATCTAATCTGCATCGCATCGCATTCACATTGATTTACGTCGCGTCACATGCGCAAGGCATCGCTTGATATCGCATCTTATGTGCATCGCATCGCATGCGCATTGAGTCACGTCGCGTCACATGCGCATGGCATGTCTTGATAACGTAACTTAGTTGCATCTCATCGCATGCGCATTGAGTCACGTCGCGTCTAATACGCATGGCATCGCTTGATATCGCTTCTTATGTAAATCGCATGCGCATTGAGTCACGTCGGTTCACATGCGCATGGCATCGCTTGATAACGCATCTTATGTGCATCTCATCACATGCGCATTGAGTCACGTCGCACCAATTGCGCATGACACCGCTCGTTATCGCATATTATGTGCATCGCACCGCATGCGCATGACCCACATCGCGGCACATGCGCATGGCATCGCTTGATATCGCATCTTATGCGCCTCGCATCGCAGAGCATTGAGTCACCTCAGGCCACATGCCCATGGTATCGCTTGATAATGCATCTTATGTGCATCGCACGCATGCGGATTGAGTCACATCACGTCACATGCACATGGCATCGCTTGATATCGATTATTATGTGCATCGCATCGCATTCGCATTGACTCACTTCGCGTCACATACGCATGGCATCGCTTGATATCGCATCTTATGTGCATCGCATCGCATGCGGATTGAGTCACATCACGTCACATGCGCATGGCATCGCTTGATATCGCATATTATGTGCATCGCATCGCATTCACATTGATTCACGTCGCGTCACATGCGCATGGCATCGCTTGATATCGCATCTTATCTGCATCGCATCGCATTCACATTGAGTCAGGTCGCGTCACATGCGCATGGTATCGCTTGATATCGCATCATATGTGCATCGCATCGCATGCGCATTGAGTCACCTCGCGTCACATGCGCATGGGATCGCTTGTTATCGCATCTTATGTGCATCGCATCGCATGCGCATTGACTCACATCGCGTCACATGCGCATGGCATCGCTTGATATCGCATCTTATGTGCATCGCATCGCATGCGCATGGAGTCACGTCGCGTCACATGCGCATGGCATCTCTTGATATCGCATCTTATGTGCATCGCATCGCATGCGCTTTGAGTGACGTCGCGTCACATGCGCATGGCATGGCTTGTTATCGCATCTTATCTGCATCGCATCGCAGGCGCATTGAGTCACATCGCGTCACATGCGCATGGCATCGCTTGATAACGCCTCTTTTGTGCATCTCATCGCATGCGCATTCAGTCACGTTGTGGCTAATGCGCATGTCATCGATTGATATCGCATCTTATGGGCATCGCATCGCAGCGTATTGACTCACAACGCGGCACATGCGCATGGCATCGCTTGATATCGCATCTTATGTGCCTCGCATCGGAGCGCATTGTGTCACATCACGCCACATGCGTATGGTATCGCTTGATATCGCGTATTATGTGCATCGCATCACATGCACATTGAGTCACTTCGCGTCACATGCGCATGGCATTGCTTGATATTGCATCTTATATTAATCTTATGCGCATTGAGTCACGTCACGTCACATTTGCATGCCATCGCTTGATATCGCATCTCAATGGCATCGCATCGCATGCGCATTGAGTTACGTCGCATCACATGCGCATGGCATCGCTTGATATCATATCTTATGTCCATCGCATCGCATGCGCATTGAGCCACATCGCGTCACATGCGCATGGCATCGCTTGATACCGCATCCTATGTGCATCGCATTCGCATTCAGTCACATGGCATCACCTGCGCATGACATCGCTCGACATCGCTCGACATCGCATCTTATGTGCCTCGCATCGGAGCGCATTGAGTCACATCACGCCACATGCGCATAGCACCGCTTGATATCGCATCTTATGTGCATCGCATCGCATGCGCATTGAGTGAGCTCGCGTCACATGCGCTTGGCATCGCTTGATATCGCATTTTATGTAAATCCCATGCGCATTGGGTCTCGTCGCGTCACATGCGCAAGCCATCGCTTGATATCGCATCTCATGTGCATCGCATCGCATGCGCATTGAGCCACGTCGCGTCACATGCGCACGGCATCGCCTGATATCGCATCTTATGTGCATCGCAACGCATGCGCATTGAGTCACATCGCGTCACATGCGCTTGGCATCGCTTGATATCGCATCTTATGTGCAACGCAACGCATGCGCATTTACTCACATCGCGTCACATGCGCATGGCATCGCTTGATATCCCATCTTATGTGCATCGCATCGCATGCGCATTGAGTCACATCGCGTCACATGCGCTTGGCATCGCTTGATATCGCATCTTATGTAAATCCCATGCGCATTGAGCTATGTCGCGTCACATGCGCATGGAATCGCTTCATATCGCATCTTATGTGCATCGAATCGCATGCGCATTGAGTCATGTGGCGTCACATGCGCATTGCATCTCTTGATATCGCAACTTATGCGCGTCGCATCGCATGCGCATTGAGTTACGTAGCGTCACATGCGCTTGGCATCGCTTGTTATCGCATCTTATGTGCATCGCATCGCATGGCATGCGCATTGAGTCACGTCGCTTCACATGTGCATGGCATCGCTTGATATCGCATCTTATGCAAATAGCATGCGCATTGAGTCACGTCGCTTCACATGCGCATGGCATCGCTTGATAACGCAACTTATGTGCATTTCATCACATGCGCATTGAGTCACGTCGCACCAATTGCGGATGACACCGCTCGTTATCGCATATTATGTGCATCGCACCGAATGCGCATGACCCACATCGCGGCACATGCGCATGGCATCGCTTGATATCGCATCTTATGTAAATCGCATGCGCATTGAGTCACGTCGCTTCACATGCGCTTGGCATCGCTTGATAACGCATCTTATGTGCATCTCATCACATGCGCATTGAGTCACGTCGCACCAATTGCGCATAACACCGCTCGTTATCGCATATTATGTGCATCGCACCGCATGCGCATGACCCACATCGCGGCACATGCGCATGGCATCGCTTGATATCGCATCTTATGTGCATCGCATCGCATGCGCATTGAGTTACGTCGCATCACATGCGCATGGCATCGCTAGATATCATATCTTATGTCCATCGCATCGCATACGCATTGAGCCACATCGCGTCACATGCGCATGGCATCGCTTGATACCGCATCTTATGTGCATCGCATGCGCATTCAGTCACATGGCATCACATGCGCATGACATCGCTCGACATCGCATCTTATGTGCCTCGCATCGGAGCGCATTGAGTCACATCACGCCACATGCACATGGCACCGCTTGATATCGCATCTTATGTGCACCGCATCGCATGCGCATTGAGTGACGACTCGTCACATGCGCATGGCATCGCTTGTAATCGCATCTTATGTGCATCGCATCGCATACGCATTGAGTCACGTCGCGTCACATGCGCATGGCATCCCTTGATATAGCATCTTACCTGCATCGCATCGCATACGCATTGAGTCACGTCGCGTCACATGCGCATGGCATCCCTTGATATAGCATCTTATGTGCATCGCATGGCATACGCATTGAGTCACATCGCGTCACATGCGGTTGGCATCGCTAGATATCGCATCTCATGTAAATCGCATGCGCATTGAGTCATGTGGCGTCACATGCTCATTGCATCTCTTGATATCGCAACTAATGCGCGTCGCGCCGCATCGCATGCGCATTGAGTCACGTCGCGTCACATGCGCTTAGCATCGCTTGTTATTGCATCCTATGTGCATCGCATCGCATTCCATTGAGTCACGTCTCGTCACATGCGCATGGCATCGCTTGATATCGCATCTTATGTGCCTCGCATCGCAGAGCATTGAATCACCTCACGCCACATGCCCATGGTATCGCTTGATAATGCATCTTATGTGCATCGCACGCATGCGGATTGAGTCACGTCGCTTCACATGCGCATGGCATCGCTCGATAACGCATCTTATGTGCATCTCATCACATGCGCATTGAGTCACGTCGCACCAATTGCGCATGACACCGCTCGATATCGCATATTATGTGCACCGCATCGCATGCGCATTGAGTCACGTCGCCTCACATGTGCATGGCATCGCTTGATATCGCATCTTATGTAAATCGCATGCGCATTGAGTCACGTCGCTTCACATGCGCATGGCATCGCTTGATAACGCATCTTATGTGCATCTCATCACATGCGCATTGAGTCACGTCGCACCAATTGCGCATGACACCGCTCGTTATCGCATATTATGTGCATCGCACCGCATGCGCATTGACTCACATCGCGGCACATGCGCATGGCATCGCTTGATATCGCATTTTATGTGCCTCGCACCGAAGAGCATTGAGTCACCTCACGCCACATGCCCATGGTATCAATTGATAATGCATCTTATGTGCAGTACACGCATGCGGATTGAGTTACATCGCATCATATGCGCATGGCATCCCTTGATATAGCATCTTATGTGCATCGCATGGCATACGCATTGAGTCACATCGCGTCACATGCGGATGGCATCGCTAGATATCGCATCTCATGTAAATCGCATGCGCATTGAGTCATGTGGCGTCACATGCTCATTGCATCTCTTGATATCGCAACTAATGCGCGTCGCGCCGCATCGCATGCGCATTGAGTCACGTCGCGTCACATGCGCTTAGCATCGCTTGTTATTGCATCCTATGTGCATCGCATCGCATTCCATTGAGTCACGTCTCGTCACATGCGCTTAGCATCGCTTGTTATTGCATCCTATGTGCATCGCATCGCATTCCATTGAGTCACGTCTCGTCACATGCGCATGGCATCGCTTGATATCGCATCTTATGTGCCTCGCATCGCAGAGCATTGAATCACCTCACGCCACATGCCCATGGTATCGCTTGATAATGCATCTTATGTGCATCGCACGCATGCGGATTGAGTCACGTCGCTTCACATGCGCATGGCATCGCTTGATAACGCATATTATGTGCACCGCATCGCATGCGCATTGAGTCACGTCGCCTCACATGTGCATGGCATCGCTTGATATCGCATCTTATGTAAATCGCATGCGCATTGAGTCACGTCGCTTCACATGCGCATGGCATCGCTTGATAACGCATCTTATGTGCATCTCATCACATGCGCATTGAGTCACGTCGCACCAATTGCGCATGACACCGCTCGTTATCGCATATTATGTGCATCGCACCGCATGCGCATTGACTCACATCGCGGCACATGCGCATGGCATCGCTTGATATCGCATTTTATGTGCCTCGCACCGAAGAGCATTGAGTCACCTCACGCCACATGCCCATGGTACCAATTGATAATGCATCTTATGTGCATTACACGCATGCGGATTGAGTTACCTCGCATCATATGCGCATGGCATCGCTTGATATCGCATCTTATGTGCATCGCATCGCATGCGCATTGAGCCACATCGCGTCACATGCGCATGGCATCGCTTGTTATCGCATCTTATGTGCGTCGCATCGCAGCGCAATTAGCCACATCACGTCACATGCGCATGGCATTGCTTAATATCGCATTATATGTGCATCGCATCGCATGCGCATTGAGTCACTTCCCGTCACATACGCATGTCACCGCTAGATATCGAATTTTATGTGCATCGCATCGCATGCGCATTGAGTCGCGACTCGCCACATGCGCATGGTATCGCTTGTAATCGCATCTTATGTGCATTGCATCGCATGCGGATTGAGCCACATCACGTCACATGCGCATGCCATCGCTTGATATCGCATAGTATGTGCATCGCATCGCATTCACATTGATTCACATCGCGTCACATGCGCATGGCATCGCTTGATATCGCATCTTATCTGCATCGCATCGCATTCACATTGAGTCAGCTCGCGTCACATGCGCATGGCATCGCTTGATATCGCATCATATGTGCATCGCATCGCAATCGCATTGAGTCACCTCGCGTCACATGCGCATGTCATCGCTTGTTATCGGATCTTATGTGCATCGAATCGCATGCGCATTGAGTCACATCACGTCACATGCGCATGGCATCGCTTGATATCGCATATTATGTGCATCGCATCGCAGTCACATTGATTCACGTCGCGTCACATGCGCATGGCATCGCTTGATATCGCATCTTATCTGCATCGCATTGCATGCGCTTTGAGTGACGTCGCGTCACATGCACATGGCATGGCTTGTTATCGCGTCTTATCTGCATCGCATCGCACGCGCATTGAGCCACATCGCGTCACATGCGCATGGCATCGCTTGTTACAGCATCTTATGTGCATCGCATCGCAGCGCATTTAGTAACATCGCGTCACATGCGCATGCATCGCTCGGCATCACATTTTATGTGCATCGTATGCGCATTGAGTCACATCGCATCACATGCGCATGGCATAGCTTCACATCGCATCTTATGTGCATCGCATCGCAGGCGCATTGAGTCACATCGCGTCACATGCGCATGGCATCGCTTGTTATCGCATCTTATGTGCATCGCATCGCAGCGCAATTAGCCACATCACTTCACATGCGCATGGCTACGCTCTATATCGCATCTTATGTGCATCGCATCGCATGCGGATTGAGTCACATCACGTCACATGCGCATGGCATCGCTTAATATCGCATATTATGTGCATCGCATCGCATGCGCATTGAGTCACTTCGCGTCACATACGCATGTCACCGCTAGATATCGAATTTTATGTGCATCGCTTCGCATGCGCATTGAGTCGCGACTCGACACATGCGCATGGTATCGCTTGTAATCGCATCTTATGTGATTCTCATCGCATGCGCATTGAGTCACGTTGCGCCTAATGCGCATGGCATCGTTTGATATCGCATCTTATGTGCATCGCATCGCAGCGCATTGAGTCACATCACGCCACATGCCCCTGACATCGCTTGATATCGCATATTATGTGCATCGCATCGCATGCGGATTGAGTCACATCACGTCACATGCGCATGGCATCGCTTGATATCGCATATTATGTGCATCGCATCGCAGTCACATTGATTCACGTCGCGTCACATGCGCATGGCATCGCTTGATATCGCATCTTATCTGCATCGCATTGCATTCACATTGATTCACGTCGCGTCACATGCGCATGGCATCGCTTGATATCGCATCTTATGTGCATCGCATCGCATGCGCATTGAGTGACGACTCGTCACATGCGCATGGCATCGCTTGTAATCGCATCTTATGTGCATCGCATCGCATACGCATTGAGTCACGTCGCGTCACATGCGCATGGCATCCCTTGATATAGCATCTTATGTGCATCGCATCGCATACAAATTGAGTCACGTCGCGTCACATGCGCATGGCATCCCTTGATATAGCATCTTATGTGCATCGCATCGCATACGCATTGAGTCACGTCGCGTCACATGCGGATGGCATCGCTAGATATCGCATCTCATGTAAATCGCATGCGCATTGAGTCATGTGGCGTCACATGCTCATTGCATCTCTTGATATCGCAACTAATGCGCGTCGCGTCACATCGCATGCGCATTGAGTCACGTCGCGTCACATGCGCTTAGCATCGCTTGTTATTGCATCCTATGTGCATCGCATCGCATTCCATTGAGTCACGTCTCGTCACATGCGCATGGCATCGCTTGATATCGCATCTTATGTGCCTCGCATCGCAGAGCATTGAATCACCTCACGCCACATGCCCATGGTATCGCTTGATAATGCATCTTATGTGCATCGCACGCATGCGGATTGAGTCACGTCGCTTCACATGCGCATGGCATCGCTTGATAACGCATATTATGTGCATCTCATCACATGCGCATTGCGTCCCGTCGCACCAATTGCGCATGACACCGCTCGATATCGCATATTATGTGCACCGCATCGCATGCGCATTGAGTCACGTCGCCTCAAATGTGCATGGCATCGCTTGATATCGCATCTTATGTAAATCGCATGCGCATTGAGTCACGTCGCTTCACATGCGCATGGCATCGCTTGATATCGCATTTTATGTGCCTCGCACCGAAGAGCATTGAGTCACCTCACGCCACATGCCCATGGTATCAATTGATAATGCATCTTATGTGCATTACACGCATGCGGATTGAGTTACATCGCATCATATGCGCATGGCATCGCTTGTTATCGCATCTTATGTGCGTCGCATCGCAGCGCAATTAGCCACATCACTTCACATGCGCATGGCATCGCTCTATATCGCATCTTATGTGCATCGCATCGCATGCGGATTGAGCCACATCACGTCACATGCGCATGGCATTGCTTAATATCGCATATTATGTGCATCGCATCGCATGCGCATTGAGTCACTTCGCGTCACATACGCATGTCACCGCTAGATATCGAATTTTATGTGCTTCGCATCGCATGCGCATTGAGTCGCGCCTCGACACATGCGCATGGTATCGCTTGTAATCGCATCTTATGTGCATTGCATCGCATGCGGATTGAGCCACATCACGTCACATGCGCATGCCATCGCTTGATATCGCATAGTATGTGCATCGCATCGCATTCACATTGATTCACATCGCGTCACATGCGCATGGCATCGCTTGATATCGCATCTTATGTGCATCGCATCGCATGCGCATTGAGTTACGTCGTGTGACATGCGCATGGCATCGCTTGATATCGCATATTATGTGCATCATATCGCATGCGCAATGAGTCACGTCGCATCACGTTCGCATGGCATCGCTTGATATCGCATCTTATGTGCATTGCATCGCATGCGCAGTGAGTCACGTCGCGTCACATGCGCATGGCATCGCTTGATATGGCATCTTATGTGCGTCGCTTCTCATGCTTATAGATTCACGTCGCGTCACATGCGCATGGCATCGCTTGATATCGCATTTTATGGGCATCACATCGCATGCGCATTGAGTTACAGCGCGTCACATGCGCATGGCATCGCTTGATATCGCATCTTATGTGCATCGCATCGCATGCGCATTAGTCCCGTCGCTTCACATGCGCATGCCATCGCTTGATATCGCATCTTATGTGCATCGCATCGCATGCGCATTGAGCCACTTCGCATCACATGCGCACGGCATCGCTTGATATCGCATCTTATGTGCATCGCATCGCATGCGGATTGAGCCACATCACGTCACATGCGCATGGCATTGCTTAATATCGCATATTATGTGCATCGCATCGCATGCGCATTGAGTCACTTCGCGTCACATACGCATGTCACCGCTAGATATCGAATTTTATGTGCATCGCATCGCATGCGCAATGAGTCGCGCCTCGACACATGCGCATGGTATCGCTTGTAATCGCATCTTATGTGCATTGCATCGCATGCGGATTGAGCCACATCACGTCACATGCGCATGCCATCGCTTGATATCGCATAGTATGTGCATCGCATCGCATTCACATTGATTCACATCCCGTCACATGCGCATGGCATCGCTTGATATCGCATCTTATCTGCATCGCATCGCATTCACATTGAGTCAGCTCGCGTCACATGCGCATGGCATCGCTTGATATCGCATCATATGTGAATCGCATCGCATGTGCATTGAGTCACGTCGCGTTACATGCGCATGGCATCGCTTGATATCACATCTTATGTGCATCGCATCGCATGTTCATTGAGTCACGTCGCTTCACATGCGCATAGCATCGCTTGATATCACATTTTATGTGCCTCGCATCGCATGTGCATTGAGTCACGTCGCGTTACAAGCGCATGGCATCGCTTGATATCGCATCTTATGTGCACCGCATCGCATGCGCAGTCAGTCACGTCGCGTCACATGCGCATGGCATCGCTTGATATGGCATCTTAAGAGCATCGCATCGCATGCGCATTGAGTTACAACGCGTCACATGCGCATGGCATCACTTGATATCGCATCTTATGTGCATCGCATCGCATGCGCATTGAGTCACTTCGCATCACATCCACATGGCATCGCTTCATATCGCATCTTATGTGCATGGCAACGCATGCGCATTGGGTCACAACGCGTCATATGCGCATGGCATCGCTTGATATCGCATCTTATGTGCATCGCTTCGCAGCGCATTGAGTCACATCGCGTCACATACGCATGCATCCCTCGACATCGCATCTTATGTGCATCGCATGCGCATTGAGTCACGTCGCGTCACATGCGCATGGCTTCGCTTGATATCGCATATTATGTGCATCGCATCGCATGCGCATTGAGTTACGTCGTGTCACATGCGCATGGCATCGCTTGATATCGCATATTATGTGCATCATATCGCATGCGCAATGAGTCACGTCGCATCACGTTCGCATGGCATCGCTTGATATCGCATCTTATGTGCTTCGCATCGCATGCGCATTAGTCACGTCGCTTCACATGCGCATGGCATCGCTTGATATCGCATCTTATGTGCATCGCATCGCATGCGCAGTGAGTCACGTCGCGTCACATGCGCATGGCATCGTTTGATATCGCATCTTATGGGCATCGCATCGCATGCGCATTGAGTTACAGCGCGTCACATGCGCATGTAATCACTTGATTACGCATCTTATGTGCATCGCATCGCATGCGCATTGAGCCACTTCGCATCACATGCGCATTGCATCGCTTGATATCGCATCTTATGTGCATCGCATCGCATGCGCTTTTGAGTCAAATCACTTCACAGGCGCATGACATCGCTTATTATCGCATCTTATGTGCATTGCATCGCATGCGCATTGATTTTGGTCGCATGGCATGCGCATGGCTTTGCTTGATATCTCATCTTATGTTCATCTCGTCGCATGTGCATTGAGTCACGTCGCACCACATGCGCATGACATCGCTCGACATCGCATCTTTTGTGCATCGCATCGCATGCGCATTAAGTGACATCGCGTTACATACGCATGCATCGCTCGACATCGCATCTTATGTGCATCGCATGCGCATTGAGGCACATCGCATCACACGCGCATGCCATGGCTCGCAATCGCATCTTATTTGCATCGCATCGCATGCGCATTGAGTCTCATCGCGTCACATGTACATGGCATCGCTTGATATCGCATCTTATGTGCATCGCATCGCATGCGCTTTTGAGTCACATCACGTCACATGCGCATGGCATCGCTTGATATCGCATCTTATGTGCATCGCATCGCATGCGCTTTTGAGTCACATCCCGTCACATGCGCATGGCGTCGCTTAATATCGCATCTTATGTGCATCGCATCGCATGCGCGTTGAGTCACATCGCGTCACATGTACATGGCATCGCTTGATATCGCATCTTATGTGCATCGCATCGCGTGCGCTTTTGAGTCACATCACGTCACATGCGCATGGCATCGCTTGATATCGCATCTTATGTGCATCGCATCGCATGTGCTTTTGAGTCACATCACGTCACATGCGCATGGCGTCGCTTGATATCGCATCTTATGTGCATCGCATCGCATGCGCATTAGACACGTCGCGCCACATGCGCATGGCATCGCGTGATATCGCATCTTATGGGCATCGCATCGCATGCGCAGTGAGTCACGTCGCGTCACATGCGCAAGGCATCCCTTGATATGGCATCTTATGTGCATCGCATCTCATGCTTATAGATTCACGTCGCGTCACATGCGCATGGCATCGCTTGATATCGCTTCTTATGTGCATCGCATCGCATGCGCCTTGAGTCACAGTGCGTCACATGCGCATGTAACCACTTGATTTTACATCTTATGTGCATCGCATCGCATGCGCAATGAGTCACTTCGCATCACATGCGCATGGCATCGCTTGATATTGCATCTTATGTGCTTCGCATCGCATGCGCATTGAGTCACGTCGCGACACATGCACATGGCATTGCTTGATATCGCATCTTATGTGCGTCGCATCTCATGCTTATAAATTCACGTCGCGTCACTTGCGCATGGCATCGCTTGATATCGCGTCTTATGTGCATCGCATCGCATGCGCATTGAGTCACAGCGCGTCACATAAGCATATAATCTCTTGATTACGCATCTTATGTGCATCGCATCGCAAGCGCATTGAGTCACTTCACATCACATCCGCATGGCATCGCTTGATATCGCATCTTATGTGCTTCGCATCGCATGCGCATTGAGTCACGTCGCGACACATGCACAGGGCATCGCTTGATATCGCATCTCATGTGCATCGCATGGCATGCGCATTGAGCCACGTCGCGTCACATGCGCATGGCATCGCTTGATATCGCTTCTTATGTGCATCGCATCGCATGCGCATTGAGTCACAGCGCGTCACATAAGCATGTAATCACTTGATTACGCATCTTATGTGCATCGCATCGCAAGCGCATTGAGTCACTTCACATCACATGCGCATGGCATCGCTTGATATCGCATCTTATGTGCTCCGCATCGCATGCGCATTGAGTCACGTCGCGACACATGCACAGGGCATCGCTTGATATCGCATCTCATGTGCATCGCATGGCATGCGCATTGAGCCACGTCGCGTCACCTGCGCATGGCATCGCATTATCTCGCATCTCATGTGCATCGCATCGCAAGCGCATTGAACCACGTCGCATCACATGCGCATGGCATCGCTTGATATCGCATCTTATGTGCATCGCATCGCATGCGCATTGAGTCACGTCGCGTCACATGCGCATGGCATTGCCTGATATCGCTTCTTATGTTCATCGCGTCGCATGTGCATTGAGTCACGTCGCACCACATGCGCATGACATCGCTCGATATCGCATCTTTTGTGCATCGCATCGCATGCGCATTGAGTAACATCGCGTCATATGCGCATGGCATTGCTTTTTTCGCATCCTATGTGCATCGTATCGCATGCACATTGAGTCACATCGCGTCATATACGCATGGCATCGCTTGATATGGCATCTTATGAGCATCGCATCGCATGCGCTTTGAGTCACAACGCGTCACATGCGCATGGCATCACTTGATATCACATCTTATGTGCATCGCATCGCATGTGCATTGAGTCACGTCGCTTTACATGCGCATGGCATCGCTTCATATCACATCTTATTTGCATCGCATCGCATGTGCATTGAGTCACGTCGCGTTACAAGCGCATGGCATCGCTTGATATGGCATCTTTTGCGCACCGCATCTCATGCGCAGTGAGCCACGTCGCTTTACATGCGCATGGCATCGCTTGATATGGCATCTTAAGAGCATCGCATCGCATGCGCATTGAGTCACAACGCGTCACATGCGCATGGCACCACTTGACATCGCATCTTATGTGCATCGCATCGCTTGCGCATTGAGTCACTTTGCATCACATGCACATGGCATCGCTTGATATCGCAGCTTATGTCCATCACATCGCATGCGCATTGAGTCACATCGCGTCATATGCGCAAGGCATCGCTTGATATCGCATCTTATGTGCATCGCTTCGCAGCGCATTGAGTCACATCGCGTCACATACGCATGCATCGCTCGACATCGCATCTTATGTGCATCGCATGCGCATTGAGACACGTCGCGTCACATGCGCATGGCATGGCTTGATATCGCATCTTATGTGCATCGCATCGCATGCGCATTGAGTTACGTCGTGTGACATGCGCATGGCATCGCTTGATATCGCATATTATGTGCATCATATCGCATGCGCAATGAGTCACGTCGCATCACGTTCGCATGGCATCGCTTGATATCGCATCTTATGTGCATCGCATCGCATGCGCATTAGTCCCGTCGCTTCACATGAGCATGGCATCGCTTGATATCGCATCTTATGTGCATTGCATCGCATGCGCAGTGGGTCACGTCGCGTCACATGCGCATGGCATCGCTTGATATGGCATCTTATGTGCGTCGCTTCTCATGCTTATAGATTCACGTCGCGTCACATGCGCATGGCATCGCTTGATATCGCATTTTATGGGCATCACATCGCATGCGCATTGAGTTACAGCGCGTCACATGCGCATGGCATCGCTTGATATCGCATCTTATGTGCATCGCATCGCATGCGCATTGAGCCACTTCACATCACATGCGCACGGCATCGCTTGATATCGCATCTTATGTGCATCGCATCGCATGCGGATTGAGCCACATCACGTCACAAGCGCATGGCATTGCTTAATATCGCATATTATGTGCATCGCATCGCATGCGCATTGAGTCACTTCGCGTCACATACGCATGTCACCGCTAGATATCGAACTTTATGTGCATCGCATCGCATGCCCATTGAGTCGCGCCTCGACACATGCGCATGGTATCGCTTCTAATCGCATCTTATGTGCATTGCATCGCATGCGGATTGAGCCACATCACGTCACATGCGCATGCCATCGCTTGATATCGCATAGTATGTGCATCGCATCGCATTCACATTGATTCACATCGCGTCACATGCGCATGGCATCGCTTGATATCGCATCTTATCTGCATCGCATCGCATTCACATTGAGTCAGCTCGCGTCACATGCGCATGGCGTCGCTTGATATCGCATCATATGTGCATCGCATCGCAATCGCATTGAGTCACCTCGCGTCACATGCACATGGCATGGCTTGTTATCGCATCTTATCTGCATCGCATCGCACGCGCATTGAGCCACATCGCGTCACATGCGCATGGCATCGCTTGTTACAGCATCTTATGTGCATCGCATCGCAGCGCATTGAGTAACATGGCGTCACATGCGCATGCATCGCTCGGCATCGCATTTTATGTGCATCGCATGCGCATTGAGTCACATCGCATCACATGCGCATGGCATAGCTTCACATCGCATCTTATGTGCATCGCATCGCAGGCGCATTGAGTCACATCGCGTCACATGCGCATGGCATCGCTTGTTATCGCATCTTATGTGCATCGCATCGCAGCGCAATTAGCCACATCACTTCACATGCGCATGGCTACGCTCTATATCGCATCTTATGTGCATCGCATCGCATGCGGATTGAGTCACATCACGTCACATGCGCATGGCATCGCTTAATATCGCATATTATGTGCATCGCATCGCATGCGCATTGAGTCACTTCGCGTCACATACGCATGTCACCGCTAGATATCGAATTTTATGTGCATCGCTTCGCATGCGCATTGAGTCGCGAATCGACACATGCGCATGGTATCGCTTGTAATCGCATCTTATGTGATTCTCATCGCATGCGCATTGAGTCACGTTGCGCCTAATGCGTATGGCATCGTTTGATATCGCATCTTATGTGCATCGCATCGCAGCGCATTGAGTCACATCACGCCTCATGCCCCTGGCATCGCTTGATATCGTATCTTATGTGCATCGCATCGCATGCGGATTGAGCCACATCACGTCACATTCGCATGCCATCGCTTGATATCGCATATTATGTGCATCGCATCGCATTCACATTGATTCACATCGCGTCACATGCGCATGGCATTGCTTGATATCGCATCTTATCTGCATCGCATCGCATTCACATTGAGTCAGGTCGCGTCACATGCGCATGGCATCGCTTGATATCGCATCATATGTGCATCGCATCGCAATCGCATTGAGTCACCTCGCGTCACATGCGCATGGCATCGCTTGTAATCGCATCTTATGTGCATCGCATCGCATGCGCATTGAGTCACATCACGTCACATGCGCATGGCATCGCTTGATATCGCATATTATGTGCATCGCATCGCAGTCACATATTCACGTCGCGTCACATGCGCATGGCATCGCTTGATATCGCATCTTATCTGCATCGCATTGCATGCGCTTTGAGTCACATCGCGTCACATGCGCATGGCATCGCTTGATATCGCATCTTATGTGCATCTCATCGCATGCGCATTCAGTCACGTTGCGCCTAATGCGCATGTCATCGTTTGATATCGCATCTTATGTGCATCACATCGCAGCGCATTGAGTCACATCACGCCACATGCGCATGGCATCGCTTGATATCGTATCTTATGTGCATCGCATCGCATGCGGATTGAGTCACATCACGTCACATGCGCATGGCATCGCTTGATATCGCATATTATGTGCATCGCATCGCAGTCACATTGATTCACGTCGCGTCACATGCGCATGGCATCGCTTGATATCGCATCTTATGTGCATCTCATCGCATGCGCATTGAGTCACGTTGCGCCTAATGCGCATGTCATCGTTTGATATCGCATCTTATGTGCATCACATCGCAGCGCATTGAGTCACATCACGCCACATGCGCATGGCATCGCTTGATATTGCATCTTATGTGCATCGCATCGCATGCGGATTGAGTCACATCACGTCACATGCGCATGGCATCGCTTGATATCGCATATTATGTGCATCGCATCGCAGTCACATTGATTCACGTCGCGTCACATGCTTATGGCATCGCTTGATATCGCATCTTATCTGCATCGCATTGCATTCACATTGATTCACGTCGCGTCACATGCGCATGGCATCGCTTGATATCGCATCTTATGTGCATCGCATCGCATGCGCATTGAGTGACGACTCGTCACATGCGCATGGCAATGCTTGTAATCGCATCTTATGTGCATCGCATCGCATACGCATTGAGTCACATCGCGTCACATGCGCATGGCATCCCTTGATATAGCATCTTATGTGCATCGCATTGCATACGCATTGAGTCACATCGCGTCACATGCGGATGGCATCGCTAGATATCGCATCTCATGTAAATCGCATGCGCATTGAGTCATGTGGGGTCACATGCTCATTGCATCTCTTGATATCGCAACTAATGCGCGTCGCGTCGCATCGCATGCGCATTGAGTCACGTCGCGTCACATGCGCTTAGCATCGCTTGTTATTGCATCCTATGTGCATCGCATCGCATTCCATTGAGTCACGTCTCGTCACATGCGCATGGCTTCGCTTGATATCGCATCTTATGTGCCTCGCATCGCAGAGCATTGAATCACCTCACGCCACATGCCCATGGTATCGCTTGATAATGCATCTTATGTGCATCGCACGCATGCGGATTGAGTCACATCGCTTCACATGCGCATGGCATCGCTTGATAACGCATATTATGTGCACCGCATCGCATGCGCATTGAGTCACGTCGCCTCACATGTGCATGGCATCGCTTGATATCACATCTTATGTAAATCGCATGCGCATTGAGTCACGTCGCTTCACATGCGCATGGCATCGCTTGATAACGCATCTTATGTGCATCTCATCACATGCGCATTGAGTCACGTCGCACCAATTGCGCATGACACCGCTCGTTATCGCATATTATGTGCATCGCACCGCATGCGCATTGACTCACATCGCGGCACATGCGCATGGCATCGCTTGATATCGCATTTTTGTGCCTCGCACCGAAGAGCATTGACTCACCTCACGCCACATGCCCATGGTATCAATTGATAATGCATCTTATGTGCATTACACGCATGCGGATTGAGTTACATCGCATCATATGCGCATGGCATCGCTTGATATCGCATCTTATGTGCATCGCATCGCATGCGCATTGAGCCACATCGCGTCACATGCGCATGGCATCGCTTGTTATCGCATCTTATGTGCGTCGCATCGCAGCGCAATTAGCCACATCACTTCACATGCGCATGGCATCGCTCTATATCGCATCTTATGTGCATCGCATCGCATGCGGATTGAGCCACATCACGTCACATGCGCATGGCATTGCTTAATATCGCATATTATTTGCATCGCATGCGCATTGAGTCACTTCGCGTCACATACGCATGTCACCGCTAGATATCGAATTTTATGTGCATCGCATCGCATGCGCATTGAGTCGCGACTCGACACATGCGCATGGTATCGCTTGTAATCGCATCTTATGTGCATTGCATCGCATGCGGATTGAGCCACATCACGTCACATGCGCATGCAATCGCTTGATATCGCATAGTATGTGCATCGCATCGCATTCACATTGATTCACATCGCGTCACATGCGCATGGCATCGCTTGATATCGCATCTTATCTGCATCGCATCGCATTCACATTGAGTCAGCTCGCGTCACATGCGCATGGCATCGCTTGATATCGCATCATATGTGCATCGCATCGCAATCGCATTGAGTCACCTCGCGTCACATGCGCATGGCATCGCTTGTTATCGGATCTTATGTGCATCGCATCGCAGTCACATTGATTCACGTCGCGTCACATGCGCATGGCATCGCTTGATATCGCATCTTATCTGCATCGCACTGCATGCGCTTTGAGTGACGTCGCGTCACATGCACATGGCATGGCTTGTTATCGCATCTTATCTGCATCGCATCGCACGCGCATTGAGCCACATCGCGTCACATGCGCATGGCATCGCTTGTTACAGCATCTTATGTGCATCGCATCGCAGCGCATTGAGTAACATGGCGTCACATGCGCATGCATCGCTCGGCATCGCATTTTATGTGCATCGCATGCGCATTGAGTCACATCGCATCACATGCGCATGGCATAGCTTCACATCGCATCTTATGTGCATCGCATCGCAGGCGCATTGAGTCACATCGCGTCACATGCGCATGGCATCGCTTGTTATCGCATCTTATGTGCATCGCATCGCAGCGCAATTAGCCACATCACTTCACATACGCATGGCTACGCTCTATATCGCATCTTATGTGCATCGCATCGCATGCGCATTGAGTCACATCACGTCACATGCGCATGGCATCGCTCGACATCGCATCTTATGTGCATCGCATCGCATGCGCATTGAGGCACGTCGCGTCAAATGCGCATGGCATCGCTTGATATCGCATCTTATTTGCATCGCATCGCAGGCGCATTGAGTGTCATCACGAAACATGCACATGGCATCGCTTGATATCGCATCTTGTGTGCACCGCATCGCATGCGCATTGAGTCACGTCGCGTCTTGTGCGCATTGCATCGCTTGATTCCGCATCTTATGTGTATCGCATAGCATGCGCATTGAGTCACATCGCACCACATGCGCATGACATCGCTTGACAGCTCATTTTATGTGCATCGCATCGCGTGCGGATTGAGTCACCTTGCGTACATGCGCATGGCATCGCTTGATATCGCATCTTATGTGCATCGCATCGCATGCGCATTGAGTCACATCGCGTCACATGCGCTTGGCATCTCTTGATATCGCATCTTATGTAAATCGCATGCGCATTGAACCACGTCGCGTCACATGCGCATGCCATCGCTTGATATCGCATCTCATGTGCCTCGCATCGCTTGCGTATTGAGGCACATCGCGTTACATGCGCATGGCATCGCTTGATATCGCATCTTATTTGCATCGCATCGCATGCGCATTGAGTCACGTCGGGCCACATGCGCATGACATCGCTTGATATCGCATCCTATGTGCATCGCATCGCATGCACATTGTGTCACGTCGCGTCACATGCGCATGGGATCGCTTCCTAGCGCATCTTATGTGCATCGCATGGCATGCGCACTGAGTCACATTGCGTCACATGCGCATGGCATATCTTGATATCGTATCTTATGTGCATCGCATCGCATGCGCATTGAGTCACGTCGCGTCACTTGCGCATGGGATCGCTTGTTATCGCATCTTATGTGCATCGCATCGTATACACATTAACTCACGTCGCGTCACATGCTCATGGCATCGCTCGACATCGCATCTTGTGTGCATCGCATCGCATGCGCATTGAGTCACATCGCGTCACATGCGCATTGAGTCACATCGTGTCACATGCGCATGGCATCGCTTGATATCGCACTTTATGTGCATCGCATCGCATGCGTACTGAGTCACATCGCGTCACATGCGCATGGCATCGCTTGATATCGCATGTTATGTGCATCGCATCGCATGCGCACTGAGTACCGTCGCACTACATGCGCATGACATCGCTCGACATCGCATTTTATGTGCATCGCATCGCATGCGCATTGAGTCACGTCACATGAGAATAACATCGCTTGATATCGCATCTTATGTGCCTCGCATCGCTTGCGTATTGAGGCACATCGCGTTACATGCGCATGGCATCGCTTGATATCGCATCTTATGTGCATCGCATCGCATGCGCAGTGAGTCACGTCGCGCCACATGAGCATGGCGTCGCTTGATATCGGATCTTATGTGCATCGCATCGCATGCACGTTGTGTCACGTCAAGTCACATGCGCATGGGATCACTTCCTAGCGCATCTTATGTGCATCGCATCGCATGCGCATTGAGTCACATCGCGTCACCTGCGCATGGCATCTCTTGATATCGTATCTTATGTGCATCGCATCGCATGCGCATTGAGTCACGTCGCGCCACTTGCGCATGGCATCGCTTGTTATCGCATCTTATCTGCATCGCATCGAACACTCATTAACTCACGTCGCGTCACATGCTCAGGGCATCGCTCGACATCGCATCTTGTGTGCATCGCATGGCATGCGCATTGAGTGACATCGCGTCACATGCGCATTGAGTCACATCGTGTCACATGCGCATGGCATCGCTTGATATCGCACTTTATGTGCATCGCATCGCATGCGTACTGAGTCACATCGCGTCACATGCGCATGGCATCGCTTGATATCGCATCTTATGTGCATCTAATCGCAGCGAATTGAGTGACGTCACGCCACGTGCGCATGGGATCGCTTGATATCGCAACTTATGTGCACCGCATCGCATGCGCATTGAGTCACGTCGCGTCACATGCGCATGCCATCGCTTGATATCGCATCTCATGTGCCTCGCATCGCTTGCGTATTGAGGCACATCGCGTTACATGCGCATGGCATCGCTTGATATCGCATCTTATGTGCATCGCATCGCATGCGCGCTGAGTACCGTCGCACCACATGCCCATGACATCGCTCGACATCGCATTTTATGTGCATCGCATCGCATGCGCATTGAGTCACGTCACATGGGAATGGCATCGCTTGATATCGCATCTTATGTGCCTCGCATCGCTTGCGTATTGAGGCACATCGCGTCACATGCGCATGGCATCGCTTGATATCGCATCTTATGTGCATCTAATCGTAGCGAATTGAGTGACGTCACGCCACGTGCGCATGGGATCGCTTGATATCGCAACTTATGTGCACCGCATCGCATGCGCATTGAGTCACGTCGCGTCACATTTGCATGGCATCGCTTGATATCGCATCTTATGTGCATCGCATGCGCATTGAGTCACGTCGATTCACATGTGCACTGCATCGCTTGATATCGCATCTTATGTGCATCGCATCGATTGCGCATTGAGCCACATCGCGTCAGATGCGCTTGGCATCGCTTGATATCGAATCTTATGTGAATCGCATCGCATGCGCATTGAGTCAGGTCGCGTCACATGCGCATGCCATCGCTTTATACCACACCTTATGTGCATCGCATCGCATGCGCATTGAGTCACGTCGCGTCGCATGTCCATTCATCGCTCCACAACGCAACTTATGTGCATAGCATGCGCATCGAGTCACATCGCATCACATTCGCATGGCATCGCTCGACATCGCAACTTATGTGCATTGCATCGCATGCGCGTTGAGTCACATAGCGTCACATGAGCATGACATCGCTTGCTATCCCATCTTATGTCCATCGCATCGCAGCATATTGAGTCACATCACGCCACATGCGCATGGCATCGTTTGATATCGCATCATATGTGCATCGCATTGCATGCGCATTGAGGCACTTCGCGTCACATGCGCGTGGCATCCCTTGTTATCGCATCTTGTGTGAATCTCATCGCATGCACATTGTGTCACGTCGCGTCACATGCGCATGGGATCGCTTGCTAGCGCATCTTATGTGCATCGCATCGCATGCGCATTGAGTCACATCGCGTCACATGCGCATGGCATCTCTTGATATCGTATCTTATGTGCATCGCATCGCATGCGCATTGAGTCACGTCGCGTCACTTTCGAATGGCATCGCTTGTTATCGCATCTTATGTGCATCGCATCGTATACACATTAACTCACGTCGCGTCACATGCTCATGGCATCGCTCGAAATCGCATCTTGTGTGCATCTCAAGCGCAGTGAGTCACATTGAATCACACGCGCATGGCATCGCTCGACATCGCATATTATGTGCATCGCATTGCATTCGCATTTTGCCACGTCGCGTCACATTTGCATGGGATCGCTTGATATCGCATCTTCTGTGCATCGCATCGCATGCGCGTTGAGTCACGTCGCGTCACATTTGCATGGCATCACTTGATATCGCATCTTATGTGCATCGCATCGCATGCGCATTGAGTCACCTCACGTCACATTTGCATGGCAGCGCTTGATATCGCATCTTATGTACATCGCCTCGCATGCGCATTGAGTCACGTCGCATTACATGCGCATGGCATCGCTTGATATCGCATCTTATGTGCATCGCATCGATTGCGCATTGAGCCACATCGCGGCAGATGCGCATGGCATCGCTTGATATCGCATCTTATGTGCATCGCGTCGCATGCGCATTGGGTCACGTCGCGTCACAGACAAATGGCATCGCTTTATATCGCACCTTATATGCATCGCATCGCATGCGTATTGAGTCACGTCGCGTCGCATGCCCATGCATGGCTCGACATCGCATCTTATGTGCATCGCATGCGCATCGAGTTTCATCGCATCACATCCAAATGGCATCGCTTGATATCGCATCTTATGTGCATCGCTTCGCAGCGCATTGGGTCACATCGCGTCACATGCGAATGCATCGCTCGAAATCGCACCTTATGTGGATCGCATCTCATGCGGATTGAGTCACGTTACGTCACATACGCATGGCATCGCTATATATCGCATCTTATGTGCATCGCATCGAATACACATTGTCTCACGTCGCGTCACATGCGCATGGCATCGCTTGTTATTTCATCTTATGTGCATCGCATCGCATGCGCATTCAGCCACATCGCGTCATATGCGCATGGCATCGCTTGATATCGCATTTTATGTGCACCGCATCGCATGCCCATTGAGTCACGTAGCGTCACATGCGCATGGTATCTCTTGATATCGTATCTTATGTGAATCGCATCGCATGCGTTGAGTCACGTCTAGTCACATGCGCATGGCATCGCTTGTTATCGCATCTTATGTGTATTGCATCGCATGCGCATCGAGTCCCGTCGCGTCACATGCGCATGGCATCGCTTGATATCGTATCTTATGTGCATCTCATCGCATGCGCAATGAGTCACGTCGCGTCACATGCGCATGGCATCGCTTGATATCGCATGTTATGTGCATCGCATCGCATGCGCGCTGAGTACCGTCGCACCACATGCGCATGAGATCGCTCGACATTGCATTTTATGTGCATCGCATCGCATGCGCATTGAGTCACGTCACATGCGAATGGCATCGCTTGATATCGCATCTTATTTGCATCGCATCGCTTGCGTATTGAGGCACATCGCGTCTCATGCGCATGGCATCGCTTGATATCGCATCTTTTGTGCATCGCATCGCATGCGCATTGAGTCACGTCACGTCACCTGCGCATGGCATCGTTTGATATCGCATCTTATGTGCATCTAATCGCAGCGCATTGAGTGACATCACGCCACATGCGCATGGCATCGCTTGATATCGCATCTTATGTGCACCGCATCGCATGCGCATTGAGTCACGTCGCGTCACATGCGCATGGCATCGCTTGATATCGCATTTTATGTGCATTGCAACGCATGCGCATCGAGTCACGTTTCGTCACATGCGCATGGCATCGTTTGATATGGTATCTTATGTGCATCTTATCGCATGCGCATTGTGCCACGTCGCGTCACATGCGCATGGCATCGCTTGATATCGCATGTTATGTGCATCGCATCGCATGCGTGCTGAGTACCGTCGCACCACATGCGCATGACATCGCTCGACATCGCATTTTATGTGCATCGCATCGCATGCGCATTGAATCACGTCACATGCGAATGGCATCGCTTGATATCGCATTTTATGTGCCTCTCATCCCTTGCGTATTGAGGCACATCGCGTCACATACGCATGGCATCGCTTGATATCGCATTTTATGTGCCTCTCATCCCTTGCGTATTGAGGCACATCGCGTCACATACGCATGGCATCGCTTGATATCGCATCTTATGTGCATCGCATCGATTGCGCATTGAGCCACATCGCGTCAGATGCGCATGGCATCGCTTGATATCGCATCTTAGGTGCATCGCATCGCATGCGCATTGAGTCAGGTCGCGTAACATGCGCATGGCATCGCTTTATATCGCACCTTATGTGCATCGCATCATATGCGCATTGAGTCACGTCGCGTCGCATGCCCATTCATCGCTCCACAACGCAACTTATGTGCATAGCATGCGCATCGAGTCACATCGCATTACATTGGCATGGCATCGCTCGACATCGCAACTTGTGTGCATTGCATCGCATGCGCGTTGAGTCACATAGCGTCACATGAGTATGGCATCGCTTGATATCGCATCTTATGTGCATCTCTTCGCAGCGCCTTGAGTCACATCGGGCCACATGCGCTTGCATCGCTCGAGATCGCACCATATGTGCATCGCATCGCATGCGGATTGAGTCAGATCACGTCATATACGCATGGCTTCGCTTGCTATCGCATCTTATGTGCATCGCATCGCAGCATATTGAGTCACATCACGCCACATGCGCATGACATCGTGTGATATCGCATCTTATGTGCATCGCATCGCATGCGCATTGAGTCACATCGCGTCACATGCGCATGGCATCTCTTGATATCGTATCTTATGTGCATCGCATCGCATGCGCATTGAGTCACGTCGCGTCACTTTCGCATGGCATCGCTTGTTATCGCATCTTATGTGCATTGCATCGTATACACATTAACTCACGTCGCGTCACATGCTCATGGCATCGCTCGACATCGCATCTTGTGTGCATCGCATCGCATGCGCATTGAGTCACATCGCGTCACATGCGCATTGAGTCACATCGTGTCACATGCGCATGGCATCGGTTGATATCGCACCATATGTGCATCGCATCGCATGCGTACTGAGTCACATCGCGTCACGTGCGCATGCATCGCTCGACATCGCGTCTTATGTGCATCTAATGCGCAGTGGGTCCATTGCATCACACGCGCATGGCATCGCTCGACAACACATATTATGTGCATCGCATTGCAAGCGCATTGAGCCACGTCGCGTCACATTTGCATGGGATCGCTTGATATCGCATCTTATGTGCATCGCATCGCATGCGCATTGAGTCACGTCGCGTCACATTTGCATGGCATCGCCTGATATCGCATCTTATGTGCATCGCATCGATTGCGCATTGAGCCACATCGCGTCAGATGCGCATGGCATCGCTTGATATCGCATCTTATGTGCATCGCATCTTATGCGCATTGAGTCAGATCGCGTCACATGCGCATGGCATCGCTATATACCGCACCTTATGTGCATCGCATCGCATGCGCATTGAGTCACGTCGCGTCGCATGCCCATTCATCGCTCCACAACGCAACTTATGTGCATAGCATGCGCATCGAGTCACATCGCATCACATTCGCATGGCATCGCTTGTTATCGCATCTTATGTGCATTGCATCGTATACACATTAACTCACGTCGCGTCACATGCTCATGGCATCGCTCGACATCGCATCTTGTGTGCATCGCATCGCATGCGCATTGAGTCACATCGCGTCACATGCGCATTGAGTCACATCGTGTCACATGCGCATGTCATCGGTTGATATCGCACCTTATGTGCATCGCATCGCATGCGTACTGAGTCACATCGCGTCTCGTGCGCATGCATCGTCGACATCGCGTCTTATGTGCATCTAATGCGCAGTGGGTCCATTGCATCACACGCGCATGGCATCGCTCGACAACACATATTATGTGCATCGCATCGCATGCGCATTGAGTCACGTCACATGCGAATGGCATCGCTTGATATCCTATCTTATTTGCATCGCATCGCTTGCGTATTGAGGCACATCGCGTCTCATGCGCATGGCATCGCTTGATATCGCATCTTTCCTGCATCGCATCGCATGCGCATTGAGTCACGTCGCGTCACCTGCGCATGGCATCGTTTGATATCGCATCTTATGTGCATCTAATCGCAGCGCATTGAGTGACATCACGCCACATGCGCATGGCATCGCTTGATATCGCATCTTATGTGCACCGCATCGCATGCGCATTGAGTCACGTCGCGTCACATGCGCATGGCATCGCTTGATATCGCATTTTATGTGCATTGCAACGCATGCGCATCGAGTCACGTTTCGTCACATGCGCATGGCATCGTTTGATATGGTATCTTATGTGCATCTTATCGCATGCGCATTGAGCCAGGTCGCGTCACATGCGCATGGCATCGCTTGATATCGCATGTTATGTGCATCGCATCGCATGCGTGCTGAGTACCGTCGCACCACATGCGCATGACATCGCTCGACATCGCATTTTATGTGCATCGCATCGCATGCGCATTGAATCACGTCACATGCGAATGGCATCGCTTGATATCGCATTTTATGTGCCTCTCATCCCTTGCGTATTGAGGCACATCGCGTCACATACGCATGGCATCGCTTGATATCGCATCTTATGTGCATCTCATCGCATGCGCATTGAGTCACGTCGCGTCACATGCGCATGGCATCGCTTGATATCGCATCTTATGTGCATCTAATCGCAGCGCATTGTCACATCGCGCCACATGCGCATGGCATCGCTTGATATCGCATCATAGGTGCATCGTATCGCATGCGCATTGAGTCACGTCGCGTCACATTTGCATGGCATCGCTTGATATCGCATCTTATGTGCATCGCATGCGCATTGAGTCACGTCGAATCACATGCGCATGGCATCGCTTGATATCGCATCTTAGGTGCATCGCATCGCATGCGCATTGAGTCAGGTCGCGTAACATGCGCATGGCATCGCTTTTAATCGCACCTTATGTGCATCGCATCGCATGCGCATTGAGTCACGTCGCGTCGCATGCCCATTCATCGCTCCACAACGCAACTTATGTGCATAGCATGCGCATTGAGTCACGTCGCGTCACATTTGCATGGCATCGCTTGATATCGCATCTTATGTCCATCTCTTCGCAGCGCCTTGAGTCACATCGGGCCACATGCGCTTGCATCGCTCGAGATCGCACCATATGTGCATCGCATCGCATGCGGATTGAGTCAGATCACGTCATATACGCATGGCTTCGCTTGCTATCGCATCTTATGTGCATCGCATCGCAGCATATTGAGTCACATCACGCCACATGCGCATGACATCGTGTGATATCGCATCTTATGTGCATCGCATCGCATGCGCATTGAGTCACATCGCGTCACATGCGCATGGCATCTCTTGATATCGTATCTTATGTGCATCGCATCGCATGCGCATTGAGTCACGTCGCGTCACTTTCGCATGGCATCGCTTGTTATCGCACCTTATGTGCATTGCATCGTATACACATTAACTCACGTCGCGTCACATGCTCATGGCATCGCTCGACATCGCATCTTGTGTGCATCGCATCTCATGCGCATTGAGTCACATCGCGTCACATGCGCATTGAGTCACATCGTGTCACATGCGCATGGCATCGGTTGATATCGCACCTTATGTGCATCGCATCGCATGCGTACTGAGTCACATCGCGTCACGTGCGCATGCATCGCTCGACATCGCGTCTTATGTGCATCTAATGCGCAGTGGGTCCATTGCATCACACGCGCATGGCATCGCTCGACAACACATATTATGTGCATCGCATTGCAAGCGCATTGAGCCACGTCGCGTCACATTTGCATGGGATCGCTTGATATCGCATCTTATGTGCATCGCATCGCATGCGCATTGAGTCACGTCGCGTCACATTTGCATGGCATCGCCTGATATCGCATCTTATGTGCATCGCATCGATTGCGCATTGAGCCACATCGCGTCAGATGCGCATGGCATCGCTTGATATCGCATCTTATGTGCATCGCATCGCATGCGCATTGAGTCAGATCGCGTCACATGCGCATGGCATCGCTTTATACCGCACCTTATGTGCATCGCATCGCATGCGCATTGAGTCACGTCGCGTCGCATGCCCATTCATCGCTCCACAACGCAACTTATGTGCATAGCATGCGCATCGAGTCACATCGCATCACATTCGCATGGCATAGCTCGACATCGCAACTTATGTGCATTGCATCGCATGCGCGTTGAGTCACATAGCGTCACATGAGCATGGCATCGCTTGATATCGCATCTTACGTGCATCGCTCGCAGAGCCTTGAGTCACATCGCGACACATGCGCATGCATCGCTCGAGATCGCACCATATGTGCATCGCATCGCATGCGGATTGAGTCAGATAACGTCACATACGCATGGCTTCGCTTGCTATCGCATCTTATGTGCATCGCATCGCAGCATATTGAGTCACATCACGCCACATGCGCATGGCATCGTTTGATATCGCATCTTATGTGCATCGGATCGCATGCGCATTGAGTCACTTTGCGTCACATGCGCGTGGCATCCCTTGTTATCGCATCTTGTGTGAATCTCATGGCATGCACATTGTGTCACGTCGCGTCACATGCGCATGGGATTGCTTGCTAGCGCATCTTATGTGCATCGCATCGCATGCGCATTGAGTCACATCGCGTCACATGCGCATGGCATCTCTTGATATCGTATCTTATGTGCATCGCATCGCATGCGCATTGAGTCACGTCGCGTCACTTTCGCATGGCATCGCTTGTTATCGCATCTAATGTGCATCGCATCGTATACACATTAACTCACGTCGCGTCACATGCTCATGGCATCGCTCGACATCGCATCTTGTGTGCATCGCATCGCATGCGCATTGAGTCACATCGCGTCACATGCGCATTGAGTCACATCGTGTCACATGCGCATTGCATCGCTAGATATCGCACCTTATGTGCATCGCATCGCATGCGTACTGAGTCACATCGCGTCACATGCGCATGCATCGCTCGACATCGAATCTTATGTGCATCTCATGCGCATTGAGTCAAATTGCATCACACGCGCATGGCATCGCTCGACATCGGATATTATGTGCATCGCATTGCAAGCGCATTGAGCCACGTCGCGTCACATTTGCATGGGATCGCTTGATTTCGCATCTTATGTGCATCGCATCGCATGCGCATTGAGTCAGATCGCGTCACATTTGCATGGCATCGCTTGATATCGCATCTTATGTGCATCGCATCGCATGCGCATTGAGTCACCTCGCGTCACATTTGCATGGCAGCGCTTGATATCGATTCTTATGTGCATCGCATTGCATGCGCATTGTGTCACGTCGCGTCTCATGCACATGGCATTGCTTGATATCGCATCTTATGTACATCGCATCGCATGCGCATTGAGTCACGTCGCATTGCATGCGCATGGCATCGCTTGATATCGGATCTTATGTGCACCGCATCGATTGCGCATTTAGCCACATCGCGTCAGATGCGCATGGCATCGCTGGATATCGATTCTTATGTGCATCGCATCGCATGCGCATTGAGTCAGGTCGCGTCACATGCGCATGGCATCGCTTTATATCGCACCTTATGTGCATCGCATCGCATGAGCATTGAGCCACGTCGCGTCGCATGCCCATTCCTCGCTCCACAACGCAACTTATGTGCATAGCATGCGCATCGAGTCACATCGCATCACATTCGCATGGCATCGCTCGACATCGCAACTTATGTGCATTGCATCGCATGCGCGTTGAGTCACATAGCGTCACATGAGCATGGCATCGCTTGATATCGCATCTTACGTGCATCGCTTAGCAGCGCCTTAGGTCACATCGCGCCACATGCGCATGCACCGCTCGAGATCGCACCATATGTGCATCGCATCGCATGCGGATTGAGTCAGATCACGTCACATTCGCATGGCTTCGCTTGCTATCGCATCTTATGTGCATCGCATCGCAGCATATTGAGTCACATCACGCCACATGCGCATGGCATCGTTTGATATCGCATCTTATGTGGATCGCATCGCATGCGCATTGAGTCACTTTGCGTCACATGCGCGTGGCATCCCTTGTTATCGCATCTTGTGTGAATCTTATGGCATGCACATTCTGTCACGTCGCGTCACATGCGCATGGGATCGCTTGCTAGCGCATCTTATGTGCATCGCATCGCATGCGCATTGAGTCACATCGCGTCACATGCGCATGGCATCTCTTGATATCGCATCTTGTGTGCATCGCATCGCATGCGCATTGAGTCACATCGCGTCACATGCGCATTGAGTCACATCGTGTCACATGCGCATTGCATCGCGAGATATCGCACCTTATGTGCATCGCATCGCATGCGTACTGAGTCACATCGCGTCACATGCGCATGCATCGCTCGACATCGAATCTTATGTGGATCTCATGCGCATTGAGTCAAATTGCATCACACGCGCATGGCATCGCTCGACATCGGATATTATGTGCATCGCATTGCAAGCGCATTGAGCCACGTCGCGTCACATTTGCATGGGATCGCTTGATATCGCATCTTATGTGCATCGCATCGCATGCGCATTGAGTCAGATCGCCTCACATTTGCATGGCATCGCTTGATATCGCATCTTATGTGCATCGCATCGCATGCGCATTGAGTCACCTCGCGTCACATTTGCATGGCAGCGCTTCATATCGATTCTTATGTGCATCGCATTGCATGCGCATTGTGTCACGTCGCGTCTCATGCACATGGCATTGCTTGATATCGCATCTTATGTACATCGCATCGCATGCGCATTGAGTCACGTCGCATTACATGCGCATGGCATCGCTTGATATCGCATCTTATGTGCACCGCATCGATTGCGCATTGAGCCACATCGCGTCAGATGCGCATGGCATCGCTGGATATCGATTCTTATGTGCATCGCATCGCATGCGCATTGAGTCAGGTCGCGTCATATGCGCATGGCATCGCTTTATATCGCACCTTATGTGCATCGCATCGCATGAGCATTGAGTCACGTCGCGTCGCATGCCCATTCATCGCTCCACAACGCAACTTATGTGCATAGCATGCGCATCGAGTCACATCGCATCACATTCGCATGGCATCGCTCGACATCGCAACTTATGTGCATTGCATCGCATGCGCGTTGAGTCACATAGCGTCACATGAGCATGGCATCGCTTGATATCGCATCTTACGTGCATCGCTTAGCAGCGCCTTGAGTCACATCGCGCCACATGCGCATGCACCGCTCGAGATCGCACCATATGTGCATCGCATCGCATGCGGATTGAGTCAGATCACGTCACATTCGCATGGCTTGGCTTGCTATCCCATCTTATGTGCATCGCATCGCAGCATATTGAGTCACATCACGCCACATGCGCATGGCATCGTTTGATATCGCATCTTATGTGCATCGCATCGCATGCGCATTGAGTCACATCGCGTCACATGCGCATGGCGTCTCTTGATATCGTATCTTATGTGCATCGCATTGCAAGCGCATTGAGTCACGTCGCGTCACATTTGCATGGGATCGCTTGATATCGCATCTTATGTGCATCGCATTGCATGCGCATTGAGTCACGTCGCGTCACATTTGCATGGCATCGCTTGATATCGCATCTTATGTGCATCGCATCGCATTCGCATTGAGTCACCTCGCGTCACATTTGCATGGCAGCGCATGAAATCGCATCTTATGTGCATCGCATTGCATGCGCATTGTGTCACGTCGCGTCTCATGCACATGGCATCGCTGGATATCGCATCTTATGTACATCGCATCGCATGCGCATTGAGTCACGTCGCATTACATGCGCATGGCATCGCTTAATATCGCATCTTATGTGCATCGCATCGATTGCGCATTGAGCCACATCGCGTCAGATGCGCATGGCATCGCTTGATATCGCATCTTATGTGCATCGCGTTGCATGCGCATTGAGTCACGTCGCGTCACAGACAAATGGCATCGCTTTATATCGGACCTTATATGCATCGCATCGCATGTGTATTGAGTCATGTCGCGTCGCATGCCCATGCATGGCTCGACATCGCATCTTATGTGCATCGCATGCGCATCGAGTCTCAACGCATCACATGCAAATGGCATCGCTTGATATCGCATCTTATGTGCATCGCTTCGCCGCGCATTGGGTCACATCGCGTCACATGCGAATGCATCGCTCGAAATCGCACCTTATGTGGATCGCATCTCATGCGGATTGAGTCACGTCACGTCACATACGCATGGCATCGCTTGATAAGGCATCTTATGTGCATCGCATCGAATACCCATTGTGTCACGTCGCGTCACATGCGCATGACATCGCTTGTTATCGCATCATATGTGCATCACATCGCAGCGCATTGTCACCTCGCGCCACATGCGCATGGCATCGCTTGATATCGCATCATATGTGCATCGTATCGCATGCGCATTGGGTCACGTCGCGTCACGTTTGCAAGGCATCGCTTGATATCGCATCTTATGTGCATCGCATGCGCATTGAGTCACGTCGAATCACATGCGCATGGCATCGCTTGATATCGCATCTTATGTGCATCGCATCGATTGCGCATTGAGCCACATCGCGTCAGATGCGCATGGCATCGCTTGATATCGCATCTTATGTGCATCACATCGCATGCGCATTGAGTCAGGTCGCGTCACATGCGCATGGCATCGCTTTATATCGCACCTTATGTGCATCGCTTCGCAGCGCCTTGAGTCACATCGTGCCACATGCGCATACATCGCTCGAGATCGCTCCAATTGTGCATCGCATCGCATGCGCATTGAGTCATTTCGCGTCACATGCGCGTGGCATCCCTTGTTATCGCATCTTGTGTGAATCTCATCGCATGCACATTGTGTCACGTCGCGTCACATGCGCATGGGATCGCTTGCTAGCACATCTTATGTGCATCGCATCGCATGCGCATTGAGTCACATCGCGTCACATGCGCATGGCATCTCTTGATATCGTATCTTATGTGCATCACATCTCATGCGCATTGAGTCACATCGCGTCACTTTCGCATGTCATCGCTTGTTATCGCATTTTATGTGCATCGCATCGTATACACATTAACTCACGTTGCGTCACATGCTCATGGCACCGCTCGACATCGCATCTTGTGTGCATCGCATCGCATGCGCATTGAGTCACATCGCGTCACATGCGCATTGAGCCACGTGGCGTCACATGCGCATGGCATCGCTTGATATCGCATTTTATGTGCATCGCATCGCATGCGCATTGAGTCACGTCGCGTCACATGCGCATGGTATCTCTTGATATCGTATCTTATGTGCATCGCATCGCATGCGTTGAGTCACGTCTAGTCACATGCGCATGGCATCGCTTGTTATCGCATCTTATGTGCATTGCATCGCATGCGCATCGAGTCACGTCGCGTCACATGCGCATGGCATCGCTTGATATCGCATGTTATGTGCATCGCATCGCATGCGCGCTGAGTACCGTCGCAGCACATGCGCATGACATCGCTCGACATCGCATTTTATGTGCATCGATTGGCATGCGCATTGAGTCACGTCACATGCGAATGGCATCACTTGATATCGCATCTTATTTGCATCGCTTCGCAGCGCATTTAGTAACATCGCGTCGCATGCTCGTGCATCGCTCGACATCGCATCTTTTGTACATCGCATCGAATGTGCATTGAGTCACATCGCGTCACATGCGAATGGCATCGCTTGATATCGCATCTTATGTGCGTCGCATCGCTTGCGTATTGAGCCACATCGCGTCACATGCGCATGGCATCGCTTGATATCGCATCTTATGTGCATCGCATCGCATGCGCATTGAGTCACGTCGCGTCACATGCGCATGGCATCGCTTGATATGGCATCTTATGTGCATCTCATCGCAGCGCAATGAGTGATTTCACGCCACATGCAAATGGCATCGCTTGATATCGCATCTTATTTGCATCGCTTCGCAGCGCATTGGGTCACATCGCGTCACATGCGAATGCATCGCTCGAAATCGCACCTTATGTGGATCGCATCTCATGCGGATTGGGTCACGTCACGTCACATACGCATGGCATCGCTTGATATCGCATCTTATGTGCATCGCATCGAATACACATTGTGTCACTTCGCGTCACATGCGCATGGCATCGCTTGTTATCGCATCTTATGTGCATCGCGTCGCATGCGCATTGAGCCATATCGCGTCACATGCGCATGGCATCGCTTGATATCGCATTTTATGTGCATCGCATCGCATGCGCATTGAGTCACGTCGCGTCACATGTGCATGGTATCTCTTGTTATCGTATCTTATGTGCATCGCATCGCATGCGTTGAGTCACGTCTCGTCACATGCGCATGGCATCGCTTGTTATCGCATCTTATGTGCATTGCATCGCATGCGCATCGAGTCACGTCGCGTCATATGCGCATGGCATCGCTTGATATCGTATCTTATGTGCATCTGATCGCATGCGCATTGAGTCACGTCGCGTCACATGCGCATGGCATCGCTTGATATCGCATGTTATGTGCATCGCATCGCATGCGCGCTGAGTACCGTCGCACCACATGCGCATGACATCGCTCGACATCGCATTTTATGTGCATCGCATCGCATGCGCATTGAGTCACGTCACATGCGAATGGCATCGCTTGATATCGCATCTTATTTGCATCGCATCGCTTGCGTATTGAGGCACATTGCGTCGCATGCGCATGGCATCGCTTGATATCGCATCTTATGTGCATCGCATCGCATGCGCAATGAGTCATGTCGCGTCACATGCGCATGGCATCGCTTGATATCGCATCTTATGTGCATCTAGTCGCAGCGCATTGAGTCACGTCGCGTCACATGCGCATGGTATCTCTTGATATCGAATCTTATGTGCATCGCATCGCGTGCGTTGAGTCACGTCTAGTCACATGCGCATGGCATCGCTTGTGATCGCATCTTATGTGCATTGCATCGCATGCGCATCGGGTCACGTCGCGTCACATGCGCATGGCATCGCTTGATATCGTATCTTATGTGCATCTCATCGCATGCGCATTGAGTCACGTCGCGTCACATGTGCATGGCATCGCTTGATATCGCATGTTATGTGCATCGCATCGCATGTGCGCTGAGTACCGTCGCACCACATGCGCATGACATCGCTCGACATCGCATCTTATGTGCACCGCATCGCATGCGCATTGAGTCACTTCACATGCGAATGGCATCGCTTGATATCGCATCTTATCTGCATCGCATCGCTTGCGTATTGAGGCACCACGCGTCACATGCGCATGGCATCGCTTGATATCGCATCTTATGTGCATCGCATCGCATGCGCATTGAGTCACGTCGCGTCAAATGCGCATGGCATCGCTTGATATCGCATCTTATGTGCATCTAATCGCAGCGCATTGAGTGACATCAAGCCACATGCGCATGGTATCGCTTGATATCGCATCTTATGTGCACCGCATCGCATGCGCATTGAGTCACGTCGCGTCACATGCGCATGGCATCGCTTGATATCGCATCATATGTGCATCACATCGCAGCGCATTGTCACGTCGCGCCACTTGCGCATGGCATCGCTTGATATCGCATCATATGTGCATCGTATCGCATGCGCATTGAGTCACGTCGCGTCACGTTTGCATGGCATCGCTTGATATCGCATCTTATGTGCATCGCATGCGCATTGAGTCACGTCGAATCACATGCGCATGGCATCGCTTGATATCGCATCTTATGTGCATCGCATCGATTGCGCATTGAGCCACATCGCGTCAGATGCGCATGGCATCGCTTGATATCGCATCTTATGTGCATCATATCGAATGCGCATTGAGTCAGGTCGCGTCACATGCGCATGGCATCGCTTTATATCGCACCTTATGATCATCGCATCGCATGCGCATTGAGTCACGTCGCGTCGCATGCCCATTCATCGCTCCACAACGCAACTTATGTGCATAGCATGCTTATCGAGTCACATCGCATCACATTCGCATGGCATCGCTCGACATCGCAACTTATGTGCATTGCATCGCATGCGCGTTGAGTCACATAGCGTCACATGAGCATGGCATCGCTTGATATCGCATCTTACGTGCATCGCTTCGCAGCGCCTTGAGTCACAATGCGCCACATGCGCATGCATCGCTCGAGATCGCTCCATTTGTGCATCGCATCGCATGCGGATTGTGTCAGATCACGTCACATACGCATGGCTTCGCTTGCTATCGCATCCTATGTGCATCGCATCGCAGCATATTGAGTCACATCACACCACATGCGCATGGCATCGTTTGATATCGCATCTTATGTGCATCGCATCGCATGCGCATTGAGTCACATCGCGTCACATGCGCGTGGCATCCCTTGTTATCTTATCTTGTGTGAATCTCATCGCATGCACATTGTGTCACGTCGCGTCACATGCGCATGGGATCGCTTGCTAACACATCTTATGTGCATCGCATCGCATGCGCATTGAGTCACATCGCGTCACATGCGCATGGCATCTCTTGATATCGTATCTTATGTGCATCACATCTCATGCGCATTGAGTCACGTCGCGTCACTTTCGCATGTCATCGCTTGTTATCGCATCTTATGTGCATCGCATCTTATACACATTAACTCACGTTGCGTCACATGCTCATGGCACCGCTCGACATCGCATCTTGTGTGCATCGCATCGCATGCGCATTGAGTCACATCGCGTCACATGCGCATTGAGCCAAATCGCGTCACATGCGCATGGCATCGCTTGATATCGCATTTTATGTGCATCGCATCGCATGCGCATTGAGTCACGTCGCGTCACATGCGCATGGTATCTCTTGATATCGTATCTTATGTGCATCGCATCGCATGCGTTGAGTCACGTCTAGTCACATGCGCATGGCATCGCTTGTTATCGCATCTTATGTGCATTGCATCGCATGCGCATCGAGTCACGTCGCGTCATATGCGCATGGCATCGCTTGATATCGTATCTTATGTGCATCTCATCGCATGCGCATTGAGTCACGTCGCGTCACATGCGCATGGCATCGCTTGATATCGCATGTTGTGTAAATCGCATCGCATGCGCGCTGAGTACCGTCGCACCACATGCGCATGACATCGCTCGACATCGCATTTTATGTGCATCGCATCGCATGCGCATTGAGTCACGTCACATGCGAATGGCATCGCTTGATATCGCATCTTATTTGCATCGCATCGCTTGCGTATTGAGGCACATTGCGTCACATGCGCATGGCATCGCTTGATATCGCATCTTATGTGCATCGCATTGCATGCGCATTGAGTCACGTCGCGTCACATGCGCATGGCATCGCTTGATATCGCATCTTATGTGCATCTAATCGCAGCGCATTGAGTTGGATTGGATTGGATTTGGTTTAAGGGCGCTCAACTTCTAGGTCATCAGCGCCCTACGCATTGAGTGACATCACGCCACATGCGCATGGCATCGCTTGATATCGCATCTTATGTGCACCGCATCGCATGCGCATTGAGTCACGTCGCGTCACATGCGCATGCAATCGCTTGATATCGCATCTTATGTGCACCGCATCGCATGCGCATTGAGTCACGTCGCGTCACATGCGCATGGCATCGCTTGATATCGCATCTTATGTGCACCGCATCGCATGCGCATTGAGTGACATCACGCCACATGCGCATGGCATCGCTTGATATCGCATCTTATGTGCACCGCATCGCATGCGCATTGAGTCACGTCGCGTCACATGCGCATGCAATCGCTTGATATCGCATCTTATGTGCATTGCATCGCATGCGCATCGAGTCACGTCGCGTCACATGCTCATGGCAGCGCTTGATATCGCATCTTATGTGCATCGCATTGCATGCGCATTGAGTCACGTCGCGTCTCATGCACATGTCATCGCTTGATATCGCATCTTATGTACATCGCATCGCATGCGCGTTGAGTCACGTCGCATCACATGCGCATGGCATCGCTTGATATCGCATCTTATGTGCATCGCATCGATTGCGCATTGAGCCACATCGCGTCAGATGCGCATGGCATCGCTTGATATCGCATCTTATGTGCATCGCGTCGCATGCGCATTGAGTCACGTCGCGTCACAGACAAATGGCATCGCTTTATATCGCACCTTATATGCATCGCATTGCATGCGTATTGAGTCACGTCGCGTCGCATGCCCATGCATCGCTCGACATCGCATCTTATGTGCATCGCATGCGCATCGAGTCTCATCGCATCACATGCGCATGGCATCGCTTGATATCGCATCTTATGTGCATCGCTTCGCAGCGCAATGGGTCACATCGCGTCACATGCGAATGCATCGCTCGAAATCGCACCTTATGTGCATCGCATCTCATGCGGATTGAGTCACGTCACGTCATATACGCATGGCATCGCTTGATATCGCATCTTATGTGCATCGCATCGAATACACATTGTGTCACGTCGCGTCACATGCGCATGGCATCGCTTGTTATCGCATCTTATGTGCATCGCATGGCATGTGCATTGAGCCTCATCGCGTCACATGTGAATGGCATCGCTTGATATCGCATTTTATGTGCATCGCATCGCATGCGCATTGAGTCACGTCGCGTCACATGCGCATGGCATCCCTTGATATAGTATCTTATGTGAATCGCATCGCATGCGTTGAGTCACGTCTAGTCACATGCGCATGGCGTCGCTTGTTATCGCATCTTATGTGCATTGCATCGCATGCGCATCGAGTCACGTCGCGTCACATGCGCATGGCATCGCTTGATATTTTTTTTCTTTTTTTTTTCGAAGAGTAGTTTTAATGAGCGTTGAGGGGTTTATCATCAGAGTTATTGTCTGAGAGACAGAGAAAGTGAAGAAAGACAGTGAAAGGGCTGAGTCAAGGTTACTAGAAGAAAACAGTTGTGAGTTGTAATATCACGAAAGACTAACACGGTGCTAACGTCAGCAAAGAAAACTGTGTAGTCGTGCAAAGTTTAAAAGAAAAATAAATATATAGAAAAGTAACTGGACTGGATTTTGTCAAATTGTTACAGTATGATAGTCTCTGGTTCTCAAGATAGTGTGTTTTTTTTTTGTTTTTTTTTTTTTTTTTTAAATAACGTCTAAGTGCTCATTTAATAGCTTCCATATGTGAGGATATTTTCTCATCCGGTATCTTTCTGCCTTTAGCCAGGATTTAAAGTCTGTTAACGCCGGTTGTTCAAAACTGAGACAGTAATGGTATAATCCAAAGGTCAACCATATCTGGGTGTGCTCAGTTATTCCTTTCTGGAATTTCCAAGATAACAAAACCGACGTTACAGCGTTTTCTGAAGTGTTCCTAATCAAGTGCCCCGTCTGTTTCTTGGTCCATGTCCAGATGTCACGTACCATCACACAGGAAGTAATTCTATGGCGTTGCGTATCGACCTGTCTACAATGTTTACACCATGGTGCAGAAACTATGTTATGTTTATGTTTTTTTGATTCCGTGGGGATAATTTCATTAACATACTGATATAGGGAGACCTTCCAGTCCAACGGTATAAAATTATAACTGAAGAGCTTCCAGATATTCTTCCATGGAGCATTTGGGTATTTGAGTACAATCGCCGGTACTGTCAAAAATTCTTGCAGTAATTCTTTGTATATTTCTTTGGAGGTCAACGTCGTTGTTGTTCTTTCAATCAAAGGTATAATACTCTCATAATCTTTTCGCATTATCCGAAAAGCAGCAGGCGCTACAATATCCGCGCCAATCAATTTTTTACTAAAATTTACATCTTGCTGTCTACTTTGGCCATTGATTGCTACCAAAACAGCACGCAATAACAGCGCACGACACTTCACGTTCACATCCACCAAATTCCATCCCCCACTATGTATGTCTCTGCGCAACTGAGGTCGGGCCACCTTGTAATACTGGTTTTTCCAAATGTAGTATCCTATCGCCCTTTCTAATCGCTGTGAGAACTGATGAGGCATCGGGAGTACCTGAGCTACGTACCACAGCTTTGCCAGCACAAAGGTATTCACATACCAGATTTTCTGAACAAAGTTCAAATTCCTTGTTAACTGCGAGTTCAAAATATTTAAACAGTGGTTAACAATTCTTTGCCAATTTAATATGGTAAGTTCCTCCAGCCTAGATGTAAGAAACAGACCTAGGACTTTAATGACTGACTTATGTGTAAACCGAGCTTCCTTCATCATCCAGTTATTCAGGGCTAGGAGATGAGATTTACTGTAATTGATTAAAGCCCCTGATACACTCTGGTATTGCAATAATATTGGCTCAATTGCTGTGAAGTCCCCAGCATCCGTGAGCACTAAGGTAATATCATCCGCATATGCAAAAAGTCTCTCAAAGTGCATTGGGTTTCTTCTCCTGGAGAGCACTGAAACCAATCCTCGTATCAAGGGTTCTACACACAAAGTATACAGGATCATCGACAGTGGGCATCCCTGGCGAATTGATTGTTCTATAAGTACTGGCTGCGTGAAGAATCCGTTTACTTGGATTCTGGAGTGTGCATTTGTATATAATCGTTGTAGTAGATTCAAAAATGAGAATGAGAACCCAAAGCGTTGTAGTACATCCCATAGATATCCATGATTTATTCTGTCAAAGGCTGTGGCAAAATCCAACGCCAAGATTGCTGCTGGTTCATCAGGATTGCTCTCACATTCAATAATGGTGTCTCTTAACGTCATTAGTATATGTGTAATCTTCCTCTCTGGGATACCACAAGTTTGTCCTGTTCCGATGATGTCAGGCATGTATCTCTTCATCCTGTTTGCTATTATCTTTGTATATAATTTGTAGTCGGCATTTAAAAGCGTGATTGGGCGATAGTCGTTTACCTCCAAGGCTGTTGGATGCTTGGCAATGAGCACAATGATGCCCTCATTAAACCCGGACAAGACTCCCGAACCTCGTTGTAATTCTATCATGACCCCAAGCAAGGTATCCTTCACTATACTCCAATTCTCGCGGTAGAACTGATATCCAATCCCATCGGGTCCAGGTGCAGAGCCCATACTAGCCGACATTAGTGCTGTACGCAATTCTTCTTCCGTTATGTCTTCATTCAAAGCATCATTCATCTCCGAGGTCACTAGTGGTTCAATTAGCTTATAGACATATTGCTGCCCTACTATATTAACCTCTTTTGCTGCAAACCTTTGTGTAAAAGCCTCCTGAACCTCCATTAATATATCCCGTGAGGTCAGCAGTAAATTCCCTTCCGATGAACGTAACTTGGAAAGATATTTCCTTGTTCCTGAGTGTTTTTCGGACGCTAAGTGATACAGTGAAATTCTCTCTTCATCCTGCACTGAGCGGTCTCCCGCCCGTATTTGTGCTCCACGACAGAGTTCCTCATGCAAGCAACACAATCTTTTCCTGGCTGCTGCAATATGGTTCGTCACATTTCGGCCATCACACTGTTGCTGATATAATTCATTGAGTAATTCATAGTAATAATTCAACCGTTGACATCGCAGTTTCGCCCGCTTAATACCTTCTCCTTTATAAAAGTTACGAATTGCAGGTTTGTACGTATATAACCATTGTTGCAGCATACTGGGAGATCTACTTTGCGCCGTACGCCTCCATCTAGTCCACAATCGCTGAAACTGTTCTCGGATCTCCTTATCCTGAAGGAGCGCGCTGTTGAGTTTCCAATAACTTCTGCCCATTATCGGTGTCCGGGTAGTGCATACCAGCGACATTATTAGAGCATGGTGATCACTAAAGGGTACTGGTCGCACCTTCACACTTCTGATCTGCTGCTTCATGGTTGTACTAACATACATTCTGTCTATTCTGGAGGCTGTAGTATTTCGGTGAAAGGTATATTCGACATAGGTATCATATAGAAGTTCCCAGGCATCCTGCAGCTCCAAAGACTTGCAAATCCGGTCTAACATTGGGGACGGTAGATATTGCCCAGTTTGGTCTTTAGCATTAAGGACACAATTAAAATCTCCTCCGAAAACCAATTTGTCATATCGGTGTCGCAAAAAGAACGGTAACTCTGTAGCAAGAAAGTCTTCCCGTTTCTTTCGTCGATTTGAACCTGATGGTAAATATACGTTGACTAGTAGAATATTATCCTCCGTCAATAAGGAAGTAATTCGGCCACTGGCATGCTTTTCCGTCAGTTGTACCCCTAGAGATGAGCGATAAACTATGGCTGTACCTCGTTGTTCTTCACCAATATTGGAAACAAAATTATACCTTGGGCCAAAAAAGTTTAAATGTGGTTCATTGTTCTCCTGCAAAAACAAAAAATCAAGGTCGTGTTCAAAAGTAAAATCCCGTACCAAGGCTTGTTTAGTCTTACTGCGTAAACAATTTACATTCATAGTCGCAAATTTCTGAAGAATTAACACCATAAGGAGAAACGCCGAATGTAGTGTTTATTCATGAAGTATTAAATCCTCCAATCACTGTTGCATAGGTTTATGCGTCTTCATGGCCTTTCGTGTAGGTGACCCTTCTTTATGCATCTTGGCAGTCTTTTTTCGTTTTTCCAAACGCGGATCACGCTGACTCACCCTTTCATCATTCTCCATACGCCTGGACTCCAATCCACGCACATTCACCAAATCCTCATATTCCACTTCCTCATCCGAAACCGTCAGAGACTGTGACATTATCGTTCCCGGTGTGACTGTTTCCATTGCTTCCACTTGAACGTTTAAGGTTCTTTCTTTCTCCGCTTCCTCCACCACACATTCCTCTACTATCTCCATAGTATTCAGAGGTGACTTCACACTAGTTGGATGGATTACCGCAGACATTGGTACAGAGTGTTCCAAAGTTGCATCAGACACTTCCGGACTACACTTGTCTTCTTCGGTTGGAGAGACTCTAGCACACATTTGCGTAGAGTGTTCCCGGGTTACCTCAGGCATTTCCGGACTACTCTTGTCTTCTTCCTGCTGTGGCATGGGTGGAGGAACTGTAGCTACACTTTTCTGTTCACTTCCCTCTTTTACTATGGTAGGAGTTAGTAATTGTAGTTCATTTGCCACTAGCGGTTCTGCTGCACTCAATGATGTTCGTGGTTTTGTCAAATTTCCCGTGACCAGCTTGGCCCATGTAGCAGGCTCCGACGTAGTAGGCGGTATTTTTGGAACGGATCTGCGAGGGCACTGATTGCGTAAATGACCAGCTTCATGACAAATTGCACAGGTGATGGGTTGGTCAGGGTAACTTATTAATGCTGAATAACCATCAATGTTCAAAAAAGAAGGAATATACTTTTTTAGTAGTATATTAACAGTACGGACCCCATTTGTAACCTTATAACGAAAAGTTTCATTCCAAACATCTTCTTTCACCTGTAACACCGCTCCGTAAGGCTCCAAGGCTACCATCAACTTCCTACTGACAAAATTTAAAGGTAGATTGTATACTTTCACCACACGTCTTCCAAAACCAGCCACATCAATAATCACTTTAGTGCGTTGCCCATTTGACAGCACAAAATTAGCTTCCCCATTTGTCTGAGTCAACACTCTTGTAACGAGCTCTGGTGTGGTGCATTGGATAAAAATTTGTCTAGAAATTCCATTTACCTGCAATCCTGTGACGTCACTTTCATCCAATTTCAGCGTGTTCAAAATCCACTCATGAATTTCATATGCAGTCGGTCGAATAATATCACGTTCAACAAAACTAACAACTAAAGTCGTTGGTCGATTTTCCATTATTTATTTTTGTCGTATATAGTGTGAGATGTTAATTTATAACGTCACTACTATTACTCCCGCACTAGAAAAACAAAGAAAACAATGAAATAGGTGTCACGCAGCAATACTTATACTGCTGTATAAATGCTTCACTGCAGACGTGAACGACCTTCTCTCTCGCCAGGTAGCGAGCGACTGAATATCGTATCTTATGTGCATCTCATCGCATGCGCATTGAGACACGTCGCGTCACATGCGCATGGCATCGCTTGATATCGCATGTTATGTGCATCGCATCGCATGCGCGCTGAGTACCGTCGCACCACATGCGCATGAAATCGCTCGACATCGCATTTTATGTGCATCGCATCGCATGCGCATTGAGTCACGTCACATGCGAATGGCATCGCTTGATATCGCATCTTATGTGCATCGCATCGCTTGCGTATTGAGGCACATCGCGTCACATGCGCATGGCATCGCTTGATATCGCATCTTATGTGCACCGCATCGCATGCGCATTGAGTCACGTCGCGTGACATGCGCATGGCATCGCTTGATATCGCATCTTATGTGTATCGCATGCGCATTGAGTCACGTCGAATCACATGCGCATGGCATCGCTTGATATCGCATCTTATGTGCATCGCATCGATTGCGCATTGAGCCACATCGCGTCAGATGCGCATGGCATCGCTTGATATCGCATCTTATGTGCATCGCATCGCATGCGCATTGAGTCAGGTCGCGTCACATGCGCATGGCATCGCTTTATATCGTACCTTATGTGCATCGCATCGCATGCACATTGAGTCACGTCGCGTCGCATGCCCATTCATCGCTCGACAACGCAACTTATGTGCATCACATGCGCATCGAGTCACATCGCATCACATTTGCATGGCATCGCTCGACATCGCAACTTATGTACATTGCATCGCATGCGCGTTGAGTCACATAGCGTCACATGAGCATGGCTTCGCTTGATATCGCATCTTACGTGCATCGCTTCGCAGCGCATTGAGTCTCGTCGCGTCACATGCGCATGGCATCGCTTGTTATCGCAACTTATGTGCATTGCTCCGCAGCGCATTGAGTCACATCACGTCACATACGCATGGCATCGCTTGCTTTCACATCTTGTGTGCAACGCACCGCATTCGCATTCAGCCACATCGCGTCACATGCGCATGGATTCGCTTGATATCGCATCTTATGTGCATCGCATCGCATGCGCATTGAGTCACGTCGCGTCACATACGCATGGCATTGCTTGTTATCGCATCTTATGTGAATCTGATCGCATGCGCATTGAGTCACGTCGCGTCACACGCGCATGGCATCGCGCGACATCGCATCTTATGTGCATCGCATCGCATGAGCATTGAGTCATATCGTGTCACATGCGCATGGCATCGCTTGATATCGCATCTTAAGTGCATCGCATCGCATGCGTATTGAGTCACGTCGCGTCACATGCGCATGGCATCGCCTGATATCGCATCTTATGTGCATCGCATCGCATGCGCATTAAGCCACGTCGCGTCACATGCGCATGGCATCGCTTGATATCGCATCTTAGGTGCATCGCATCGTATTCGTATTGAGTCACGTCGCGTCACATGCGCATGGCATCGCTTGATATCGCATCTTATGTGCATCGTATCGCATGCGCATTGAGCCACGTCGCGTCACATGCGCATGGCATCGCTTGATATCGCATCTTATGTGCATTGCATCGCATGCGCATTGAGTCACGTCGCGTCACATGCGCATGGCATCGCTTGATATCGCATCTTATGTGCATCTCGTCGCAGCGCATTGAGCCACATCGCGTCACATGCGCATGGCATCGCTTGATATCGCACCTTATGTACATCGCATCGCATGCGGATTGAGTCAGATCACGTCACATACGCATGGCATCGCTTGCTATCGCATCTTATGTGCATCGCATCGCATGCGCATTGAGTCACATCGCGTCACATGCGCATGACATCGCTTGATATTGCATCTTATGTGCATCGCATCGCATGCGCATTGAGTCACGTCACGTCACATGCTAATGGCATCGCTTGTTATCGAATTTTATGGGCATCGCATCGTATTCACATTAAGTCACGAAGCGTCACATGCTCATGGCATCGCTTGATATCGCATCTTATGTACATAGCATCGCATGCGCATTGAGTCACGTCGCGTCACATTTGCATGGCAACGCTTGATATCGCGTCTTATGTGCATCGCATCACATGCGCATTGAGTCACGTCGCGTCACATTTGCATGGCATCGCTTGATATCGCGACTTATGTGCATCGCATCGCATGCGCATCTAGTCACGTCCCACCACATGCGCATGACATCGCTCGACATCGCATCTTATGTGCATCGCATAAGCACCGAGTCACATCGCATCACATTCGCATGGCATGGCTCGCCATCGCAACTTATGTGCACCGCACCGCACTCGCATTGTGTCACATCGCGTCACATGCGCATGGATTCGCTTGATATCGCATCTTATGTGCATCGCATCGCATGCGCATCTAGTCACGTCCCACCACATGCGCATGACATCGCTCGATATCGCACCTTATGTGCATCGCATCGCATGCGCTTTGAGTCACATCGCGTCACATGTGCATGGCATCGCTTGTTATCGCATCTTATGTGCATTGCTCCGCAGCGCATTGAGTCACATCACGTCACATACGCATGGCATCGCTTGCTTTCACATCTTATGTGCATCACATCGCATGCGCATTGAGTCACGTCGCGTCACATACGCATGGCATTGCTTGTTATCGCATCTTATGTGAATCTGATCGCATGCGCATTGAGTTATATCGTGTCACATGCGCATGGCATCGCTTGATATCGCATCTTAAGTGCATCGCATCGCATGCGTATTGAGTCACGTCGCGTCACATGCGCATGGCATCGCTTGATATCGCATCTTATGTGCATCGCATCGCATGCGTATTGAGCCACGTCGCGTCACATGCGCATGGCATCGCTTGATACCGCATCTTATGTGCATCGCATCGCATGCGCATTGAGCCACGTCGCGTCACATGCGCATGGCATCGCTTGATATCGCATCTTAGGTGCATCGCATCGTATTCGTATTGAGTCACATCACGTCACATACGCATGGCATTGCTTGCTATCACATCTTGTGTGCATAGCACCGCATTCGCATTGAGTCACATCGCGTCACATGCGCATGGATTCGCTTGATATCGCACCTTATGTACATAGCATCGCATGCGCATTGAGTTACGTAGCGTCACATTTGCATGGCATCTCTTGATATCGCGTATTATGTGCATCTCATCGCATGCGCATTGAGTCACGTCGCGTCACATGCGCATGGCATCGCTTAATATCGCATCTTGTGTGCATCGCATCGCATGCGCATTGAGTCACGTCGCACCACATGCGCATGACATCGCTCCACACCGCATCTTTTGTGCATCGCATCGCATGCGGATTCAGTCACATCGCGTCACATGCGCTTGGCATCGCTTGATATCGCAACTTATGTGCACCGCATCGCACTCGCATTGCGTCAGGTCGCGTCACATGCGCATGGCTTCGCTTGATATCGCTTCTTATGTGTATCGCAACGCATGCGCATTGAGCCACGTCGTGTCACATGCGCATGGCATCGCTTGTTATCGCATCTTATGTGAATCTGATCGCATGCGCATTAAGTCACGTCGCGTCATATGCGCATGGCATCGCTTGATATCGTATCTTATGTGCCTCGCATGCGCACTGAGTCACATCGCCTCACACGCGAATGGCACCGCGCGACATCGCATCTTATGTGCATCGCATCGCATGCGCATTGAGTCATATCGTGTCTCATGCGCATGGCATCGCTTGATATCGCATCTTAGGTGCATCGCATCATATTCGTATTGAGTCACATCGCGTCACATGCGCATGGAATCGCTTGTTATCGCATCTTATGTGAATCTCATCGCATGCGCATTGAGTCACGTCCCACCACATGCGCATGACATCGCTCGACATCGCATCTTATGTGCATCGCATCGCATGCGCTTTGAGTCACATCGCGTCACATGCGCATGGCATCGCTTGTTATCTCATCTTATGTGCATCGCTCCGAAGCGCATTGAGTCACATCGCGTCGCATGCGCATGCATCGCTCAAAATCGCAGCTTATGTGCATCGCATGCGCATTGAGCCACATCGTATCACAGGCGCATGGGATCGCTCGACATCGCATCTTTTGAACATCGCATCGCATGCGCATTGAGTCACATCGCGTCACATGCGAATGGCATCGCTTGATATCGCGTCTTATGTGCATCGCATCGCTTGCGTATTGAGCCACATCGCGTCACATGCGCATGGCATCGCTTGATATCGCATCTTATGTGAACCGCATCGCATGCGCATTGAGTCCTGACGCGTCACATGCGCATGGCATCGCTTGTTATCGCATCTTATGTGCATCCCATCCTACTTACATTAAGTCACTTCGCGTCACATGCCCATGGCATCGCTTGATATCGCGTCTTATGTGCATTGCAGCGCATGCGCATTGAGTCACGCCGCGTCACATGCGCATGGCATCGCTTGATATCGCATCCTATTTGCATCGCATCGCAGCGCATTGTGTAACAATGCGTCTCATGCGCATGCATCGCTCGACATCGCATTTTAAGTGCATCGCATGCGCAGTGAGTGACATCGAACCACACGCGCATGACATTACTCGACATCGCATCTTATGTGCATCGCATCGCAGTGCACTGTGTCACAATGCGTAACATGCGCATGCATCGCTCGACATCGCACCTTAAGTGCATCGCATGCGCATTGAGTCACGTCGCGTCACATGCGCATGGCTTCGCTTGATATCGCATTTTATGTGCATCGCATCGCATGCGCATTGAGTCACATCGAGTCACATGCGCATGGCATCGCTTGATATCGCATCTTATGTGCATCGCTTCGCAGCGCATTGCGTCACATCGCGCCACATGGGCATGCATCGCTCCAAATCGCACCTTATGTGCATCGCACCGCATGCGGAATGAGTCACATTACGTCACATACGCATGGCATCGCTTGATGTCACATCATATGTGCATCGCATCGCATGTAAATCTAGTCACGTCCCACCACATGCGCATGACATAGCTCTATATCGCATCTTATGTGCATCGCATCGCATGCGCGATGAGTCACATCGCGTCACACGCGCATCGCATCGCTCGACATCGCATCTTTTGTACATCGCATCGCATGCGCATTGAGTCACATCGTGTCACTTGCGAATGGCATCGCTTGATATCGCAACTTTTGTGCATCGCATGCGCGATGAGTCACATCGCATCACACGCGCATGGCATCGCTCGACATCGCATCTTATGTGCATCGCATCGCATGCGCATTGAGTCATCTCTCGTCACATTTGCATGGCATCGCTTGATATCGCATCTTATGTGCATCGCATCGCATTTGCATCGAGCCACGTCTCGTCACATGCGCATGGGATTGCTTGATATCGCAGCTTCTGTGCGTCGCTTCGCATGCGCATTGAGTCTCGTCGCGTCACATGCGCATGGCATCGCTTGATATCGCATCTTATGTGCATCTCATCGAATGCGCATTGAGTCACGTCGCGTCACATGCGCATGGCATCGCTTAATATCGCATCTTGTGTGCATCGCATCGCATGGGCATTGTGTCACGTCGCACCACATGCGCATGGCATCGCTCGGCATCGCTCGGCATCGCGTCTTATTTGCATCGCATCGCATGCGCATTGAGTCATATCGCGTCACATTCGCATGACATCGCTTTATATCGCATGTTAGGTGCATCCCATCGCAGGCGTATTGAGTCACGTCGCGTCACATGCGCATGGCCTCGCTTAATATCGCATCTTATGTGCATCGCATCGCATGTGCATTGGGTCACGTCGCGTCACATGCGCATGGCATCGCTTGACATCGCATCTTATGCGCATCTCATCGCCTTTGCACTGAGTCACTTCGCATCATATGCGCATGGCATCGCTTGATATCGCATCCTATGTGCATCGCATGCGCATCTAGTCACGTCCCACTACATGCGCATGACATCGCTCTATATTGCATCTTATGTGCATCGCATGCGCGTTGAGTCACATCGCGTCACATGCGAATGGCATCGCTTAGTATCGCATCTTATGTGCAGCGCTTCCCAGCGCATTGAGTCACATCGCGTCACATGCGCATGCATCGCTCGAAATCGCGTCTTATGTGCATCGCATCCGAATTGAGTCACATCGTATCACACGCGCATGGCATCGCTCGACATCGCATCTTTTGTAGATCGCATCGCATGCCCATTTGGTCACACCGCATCACTTGCGAATGGCATCGCTTGATATCGCATCTTATTTGCACCGCATCGCATTCGTTTTGAGCCACATCGCGTCACATGCGCATTGCATCGCTTGATGTCGCATGTTATGTGCATCCCATCGCATGCGCATTGAGTCACCTCGCGTCACATGCGTATGGCTCCTCTTGATATCGCATCTTATGTGCATCGCATCGCAGCGCATTGAGTGACATCACGCCATATGCGCATGTCATCGCTTGACATCGCAGCTTATCTGCATCGTATCGCATGCGCATTGAGTCACGTCGCACCACATGCGCATGACATCGGTCGACATCGCATCTAATGTGCATCGCATCGCACCGCATTGTGTCACTTCGCGTCACAAGCGCATGGCATCGCTCGACATCGCATCTTATGTGCATCTCATCGCATGGGCATTGAGTCATAACGCGTCATATGCGCATGGTATCGCTTGATATCGCATCTTATGTGCATCGCATCGCATGCGCATTGAGGCACGTCGCACCACTTGCGCATGACATCGCTCGACATCGCATCTGATGTGCATTGCATCGCATGCGCTTTGAGTCACATCGCGCCACTTGCGAATGGCATCGCTTGATGTCGCATCTTATGTGCATCGCCTCGCAGCGCAGTGAGTCACGTCGCGTCACATGCGCATGGCATCGCTTGATATCGCGTCTCATTTGCATCGCATCGCTTGCGCATTGAGTCTGTCGCGTCGCATGCGCATGGCATTGCTTGATATCGCATCTTATGTTCATCGCATCGCTAGTGCATTGAGTCACATCGCGCCACTTGCGAATGGCATCGCTTGATGTCGCATCTTATGTGCATCACCTCGCAGCGCAGTGAGTCACGTAGCGTCACATGCAAATGGCATCGCTTGATATCGCATCTTATGTGCATCCCATCGCATGCGCATTGAGTCACGTCGCGTCACATGCACATGGCATCGCTTGTTATCGCATTTTATGGGCATCGCATCGTATTCACATTAAGTCACGTCGCGTCACATGCTCATGGCATCGCTTGATATCGCATCTTATGTACATAGCATCGCATGCGCATTGAGTCACGTCGCGTCACATTTGCATGGCAACGCTTGATATCGCGTCTTATGTGCATCGCATCGCATGCGCATTGAGTCACGTCGCGTCACATTTGCATGGCATCGCTTGATTTCGCGTCTTATGTGCATCGCATCGCATGCGCATCTAGTCACGTCCCACCACATGCGCATGACATCGCTCGACGTCGCATCTTATGTGCATTGCATGCGCATCGAGTCACATCGCATCACATTCGCATGGCATGGCTCGACATCGCAACTTATCTGCAACGCATCGCATGCGGATTGAGTCACATCACGTCACATACGCATGGCTTCGCTTGCTATCACATCTTGTGTGCAATGCACCGCAGCGCAGTGAGTCACGCCGCGTCACATGCGAATGGCATCGCTTGATATCGCGTCTCATTTGCATCGCATCGCTTGCGCATTGAGCCACGTCGTGTCGCATGCGCATGGCATTGCTTGATATCGCATCTTATGTTCATCGCATAGCTAGTGCATTGAGTCACGTCGCACCACAAGCCATGGCATCGCTTGATATCGCATCTTATTCGCATCGCTTGCGCATTGATTCGCGTCACATGCGCATGGTATCGCTTAATATCGCATCTTATGTGCATCACATCGCATGCGCATTGAATCTCGCCGGGTCACATGCGCATGGCATCGCTTGATATCGCATCTTATGTGCATCGCATCGCATGCGCAGTGAGTCACGTGGCGTCACAAGCGCATGGCATCGCTTGATATGGCATCTTATGTGCATCGCATCGCATGTGCTTATTGAGTCACGTCGCGTCACATGCGCATGGCATCGCTTGATATCGCATGTTATGTGCATCGCATCGCATGTGCATTGAGTCACATCGCATCATATGCGCATGGCAATGCTCGACAACGCATTTTATGTGCATCGCATCGCATGCGCCTTGAGTCAAATCGCGTCAATTGCGCATGGCATCGCTTGATATCGCATCTTATGTACATCGCATCTCATGCGCATTGAGTCGCGGCGCATCACATGCGCATGGCATCGCTTGATATCGCATATTATGTGCATCGCATCGCATGCGCAGTGAGTCACTTCGCGTCACATGCGCATGGCATCGCTTGTTATCGCGTCTCATTTGCATCGCATCGCATGCGCATTGAGCCACGTCGCGTCGCATGCGCATGGCATTGCTTGATATCGCATCTTATGTTCATCGCATCGCTAGTGCATTGAGTCACGTCGTACCACATGCGCATGACATCGCTCGATATCGTATCTTTTGTGCATCGCATCGCATGCGCATTAAGTCACATCGCGTCACATACGCATGCATCGCTCGACATCGCATCTTATGTGCATCGCATGCGCATTGTGTCACATCGCATCACACGCGCATGGCATCGCTCGACATCGCATATTATGTGGATTGCATCGAATGCGCATTGAGCCAAATGGTGTCACATGCGCATGGCATCGCTCGACATCGCATCTTGTCTGCATCTCATCGCATGGGCATTGAGTCATATCGCGTCATATGCGCATGGTATCGCTTGATATCGCATCTTATGTGCATCGCATCGCATGGTTATTGAGTCACGTCGCGTCACATGCGAATGGCATCGCTTGATATCGCATCTTATGCGCATTGCATCGCTTGCGCATTGATTCACGTCGCGTCACATGCGCACGGTATCGCTTGATATCGCATCTTATGTGGATCGCATCGGATGCGCATTGAATCACGCCGCGTCACATGCGCATGGCATCGCTTGTTATCGCATCTTATGTGCATCGCATCGCATGGTTGTTGAGTCACGTCGCGTCACATGCGAATGGCATCGCTTGATAACGCATCTTATCTGCATCTCATTGCATGGGCATTGAGTCATATCGCCTCATATGCGCATGGCATCGCTTGATATCGCGTCTCATTTGCATCGCATCGCTTGCGCATTGAGTCACGTCGCGTCGAATGCGCCTGGCATTGCTTGATATCGCATCTTATGTTCATCGCATCGCTAGTGCATTGAGTCACGTCGCACCACAAGCGCATGGCATCGCTTGATATCGCATCTTATGCGCATCGCATCGCATGCGCATTGATTCACGTCGCGTCACATGCGCACGGTATCGCTTGATATCGCATCTTATGTGGATCGAATCGGATGCGCATTTAATCACCCCGCGTCACATGCGCATGGCATCGCTTGATATCGCATCTTATGTGCATCGCATCGCATGGTTTTTGAGTCACGTCACGTCACATGCGAATGGCATCGCTTGATAACGCATCTTATGTGCATCGCATCGCATGCGCATTGAGCCAAATGGCGTCACATGCGCATGGCATCGCTCGACATCGCATCTTATGTGCATCTCATCGTATGGGCATTGAGTCATGTCGCGTCATATGCGCATGGCATTGCTTGATATCGCATCTTATATTCATCGCATGGCTAGTGCATTGAGACACGTCGCACCACATGCGCATGGTATCGCTTGATATCACATCTTAGGTGCATCGCATGCGTATTGAGTCACATCACGTCACTTGCGAATGGCATCGCTCGACATCGCATCTTATGTGCATCGCCTCGCAGCGCAGTGAGTCACGTCGTGTCGCATGCGCATGGCATTGCTTGATATCGCATCTTATGTTCATCGCATAGCTAGTGCATTGAGTCACGTCGCACCACAAGCGCATGGCATCGCTTGATATCGCATCTTATTCGCAACATTTGCGCATTGATTCACGTCGCGTCACATGCGCGTGGTATCGCTTGATATCGCATCTTATGTGTATCGCATCGGATGCGCATTGAATCACGCCGCGTCACATGCGCATGACATCGCTTGATATCGCATCTTATGTGCATCGCATCGCATGGTTATTGAGTCACGTCGCGTCACATGCGAATGGCATCGCTTTATAACGCATCTTATGTGCATCGAATGCGCATTGTGTCACATCGCATCACACGCGCATGGCATCGCTCGACATCGCATACTATGTGCATTGCATCGCATGCGCATTGAGCCACATCGCGTCACATGCACATGGCATCGCTCGACATCGCATCTTATGTGCATCTCATCGCATGGGCATTGAGTCATGTCGCGTCATATGCGCATGGCATTGCTTGATATCGCATCTTATATTCATCGCATGGCTAGTGCATTGAGACACGTCGCACCACATGCGCATGGTATCGCTTGATATCACATCTTAGGTGCATCGCATGCGTATTGAGTCACATCACGTCACTTGCGAATGGCATCGCTCGACATCGCATCTTATGTGCATCGCCTCGCAGCGCAGTGAGTCACGTCGTGTCGCATGCGCATGGCATTGCTTGATATCGCATCTTATGTTCATCGCATAGCTAGTGCATTGAGTCACGTCGCACCACAAGCGCATGGCATCGCTTGATATCGCATCTTATTCGCATCATTTGCGCATTGATTCACGTCGCGTCACATGCGCGTGGTATCGCTTGATATCGCATCTTATGTGTATCGCATCGGATGCGCATTGAATCACGCCGCGTCACATGCGCATGACATCGCTTGATATCGCATCTTATGTGCATCGCATCGCATGGTTATTGAGTCACGTCGCGTCACATGCGAATGGCATCGCTTTATAACGCATCTTATGTGCATCGTATGCGCATTGAGCCAAATCACATCACATGCGCATGGCATCGCTTGATATCGCATCCTATGTGCATCGCATCGCATGGGGATTTAGTCACATCACGTCACATGCGCATGGCATCGTTTGATATCGCATCTAATGTGCACCGCATCGAATGCGCATTCAGTCAGTTCGCGATCACATACGCATGGCATCGCTTGATATGGCATCTTATGTAAATCGCATCGCAAGCACATTGAGTCACATCGCGTCACATGTGCATGGCATCACTTGATATCGCATCTTATGTTCATCGCATCGCATGCACATTGAGTCACTTCGCGTCACATGCGCGTGGCATCCCATGTTATCCCATCTTATGTGCATCGAATCGCATTCGCATTCGCATTGAGTCACGTCGCGTCACATGCGCATGGCCTCGCTTAATATCGCATCTTATGTGCATCGCATCGCATGCGCATTGGGTCACGTCGCGTCACATGCGCATGGCATCGCTTGACATCGCATCTTATGTGCATCTCATCGCATTTGTATTGAGTCACTTCGCATCATATGCGCATGGCATCGCTTGATATCGCATCTTATGTGCATCGCATGCGCATCTAGTCACGTCCCACCACATGCGCATGACATCGCTCTATATGGCATCTTATGTGCATCGCGTGCGCGTTGAGTCACATCGCGTCACATGCGCATGGCATCGCTTAATATCGCATCTTATGTGCAGCGCTTCCCAGCGCATTGAATCACATCGGGTCACATGCGCATGCATCGCTCGAAATCGCGTCTTATGTGCATCGCATCCGAATTGAGTCACATCGTATCACACGCGCATGGCATCGCTCGACATCGCATCTTTTGTAGATCGCATCGCATGCCCATTGAGTTACATCGCGTCACTTGCGAATGGCATCGCTTGATATCGCATCTTATTTGCACCGCATCGCATTCGTTTTGAGCCACATCGCGGCACATGCGCATTGCATCGCTTGATGTCGCATCTTATGTGCATCCCATCGCATGCGCATTGAGCCACATCGCGTCACATGCGCATGGCATCGCTTGATATCGCATCTTATGTGCATCGCATCGCATGGTTATTGAGTCACGTCGCGTCACATGCGAATGGCATCGCTTGATAACGCATCTTATGTGCATCGCATGCGCATTGAGCCAAATCACATCACATGCGCATGGCATCGCTTGATATCGCATCCTATGTGCATCGCATCGCATGCGAATTGAGTCACGTCGCGTCACATGCGCATGGCATCGCTTGATATCGCATCTTATGTGCATCGCATCGAATGCACATTGAGTCACGTGGCGTCACATGCGCATGGCATCGGTTTATATCGCGTCTCATGTGCATCGCATCGCATGAGCATTGAGTCACCTCGCATCACATGCGCATGGCATCGCTTGATATCGCATCTTACGTGCATTGAATCGCATGCGCATTGAGCCACATCGCGTCACATGCGCATGGCATCGCTCGATATCGCATCTTTTGTGCATCGCATCGCATGCGCATTAAGTCACATCGCGTCACATACGCATGCATCGCTCGACATCGCATCTTATGTGCATTGCATGCGCATTGTGTCACATCGCATCACACGCGCATGGCATCGCTCGACATCGCATATTATGTGCATTGCATCGCATGCGTATTGGGTCACATCGCGTCTTATGCGCATGGCATCGCTTGCAATCGCAATTATGTGGCTCGAATCGCAGCGAATTGGGTCACATCACGGAACATGCGCATGGCATCGCATGATATCGCATCTTATGTGCATCGCATCGCTTGCACATTGATTCACGTCGCGTCACATGCGCATGGCATCGCTCTATACCGCATCTTATGTGCATCGCATCGCATGCGCAGTGACTCACGTCGCGTCACAAGCGCATGGCATCGCTTGATATGGCATCTTATATGCATCGCATCGCATGCTTATTGAGTCACGTCGCGTCACATGCGCATGGCAATGCTGAACAACGCATCTTATGTGCATCGCATCGCATGCGCCTTGAGTCACATCGCGTCAGATGCGCATGGCATCGCTTGATATCGCATCTTATGTACATCGCGTCGCATGCGCATTGAGTCATGTCGCGTCACATGCTCTTGGCTTCGGTTGATATCACATCGCATCGCATGCGCATTGAGTCACATCGCATCACATGCACATGGCAATGCTGGACAACGCATCTTATGTTCATCGCATTGCATGCGCCTTGAGTCACATAGCGTCAGATGCGCATGGCATCGCTTGACATCGCATCTTATGTACATCGCTACGCAGCGCATTGAGTCACATCGTCTCACATACGCATGCATCGCTCGACATCGCATCTTATGTGAATCGCATGCGCATTGAGTCACGTCACACCACATGCGCATGACCACGCTCGACATCGCATCTTATGTGCATCGCATCGCATGCGCAGTGAGTCACGTCGCGTCGCATGCGCATGGCATTGCTTGATATGGCATCTTGTGTTCATCGCATCGCTAGTGCATTGGGTCACGTCGCACCACATGCGCGTGACATCGCTCGATATCGCATCTCTTTTGCATCGCATTGCATGCGCATTAAGTCACATCGCGTCACATACGCATGCATCGCTCGACATCGCATCTTATGTGCATAGCATGCGCATTGTGTCACATCGAATCACACGCGCATGGCATCGCTCGACAAGGCATCTTATGTGCATCTCATCGCATGGGCATTGAGTCATGTCGCGTCATATGCGCATGGTGTCGCTTGATATCGCATCTTATGTGGATCGCATCGCATGCGCATTGTGTCACGTCGCACCACATGCGCATGACATCGCTCGACATCGCATCTTATGTGCATTGCATCGCATGCGCTTTGAGTCACATCGCGTCACATGCGCATTGCATCGCTTGATATCGCGTCTTATGTGCATCGCTTCGCAGCGCATTTAGTCACATCGCCTCAAATACGCATGCATCGCTCGACATCGCATCTTATGTGCATCGCATGCGCATTGAGTCACATCGCATTAGACGCGCATGGCATCGCTCGTCATCGCATATTATGTCGCTCGCATCGAAGCGCATTGAGTCACATCACGCAACATGCGCATGGCATCGCTTGATATCGCATCTTATGTGCATCGCATCGCATGCACATTGAGTGACATCGCGTCTCATGGGCATGGCATCGCTTGATATCGCGTCTCATGTGCATAGCATCGCATGCGCATTGAGTCACCTCGCATCACATGCGCATGGCATCGCTTGATATCGCATCTTACGTGCATTGCATCGCATGCGCATTGAGCCACATCGCGTCACATGCGCATGGCATCGCTCGACAAGTCATCTTATGTGCATCTCATCGCATGGGCATTGAGTCATGTCGCGTCATATGCGCATGGTATCGCTTGATAACGCATCTTATGTGCATCGCATCGCATGCGCATTGAGTCATGTCGCGTCATATGCGCATGGTATTGTTTGATATCGCAACCTATGTGCATCGCATCGCATGCGCAGTGAGACACGTCGCGTCACATGCGCATGGCATTGCTTGATATCGCGTCTCATTTGCATCGCATCGCATGCTCATTGAGTCACGTCGCGTCGCATGTGCATGACATTGCTTGATATCGCATCTTATGTTCATCGCATCGCTAGTGCATTGAGTCACGTCGCACCACATGCGCATGTCATCGCTCGATATCGCATCTTTTGTGCATCGCATCGCATGCGCATTAAGTCACATCGCGTCACATACGCATGCATCGCTCGACATCGCTCGACATCGCATCTTATGTGCATCGAATGCGCATTGTGTCACATCGCATCACACGCGCATGGCATCGCTCGACATCGCATACTATGTGCATTGCATCGCATGCGCATTGAGCCACATCGCGTCACATGCACATGGCATCGCTCGACATCGCATCTTATGTGCATCTCATCGCATGGGCATTGAGTCATGTCGCGTCATATGCGCATGGTATCGCTTGATATCGCATCTTATGTGCATCGCATCGCATACGCATTGAGTCACGTCGCACCACATTTGCATGACATCGCTCGACATCGCATCTTTTGTGCATCGCATCGCATGCGCATTAAGTCACATCGCGTCACATACGCATGCATCGCTCGACATCGCATCTTATGTGCATCGAATGCGCATTGTGTCACATCGCATCACACGCGCATGGCATCGCTCGACATCGCATATTATGTGCATTGCATCGCATGCGCTTTGGGTCACATCGCGTCGCATGCGCATGGCATTGCTTGATATCGCATCTTACGTGCATCGCATCGCATGCGCATTGAGTCACGTCGGGTCGAATGCGCATGGCATTGCTTGATATCGCATCTTATGTTCATCGCATCGCATGGGCATTGAGTCATGTCGCGTCATATGCGCATGGTATCGCTAGATATCGCATCTTATGTGCATCGCATTGCATACGCATTGAGTCACGTCGCACCACATTCGCATGACATCGCTCGACATCGCATCTTATGTGCATTGCATCGCATGCGCTTTGAGTGACATCGCGTTATATGCGCATTGCATCGCTTGACATCGCATCTTATGTGCATCGCTTCGCAGCGCATTGAGTCACATCGCCTCACATGCGCACGCATCGCTCGAAATCGCATCTTATGTGCATCGCATGCGCATTGAGTCACATCGCGTCACATGCACATGTCATCGATCGACTTCGCATCTTATGTGCATCTCATCGCGTGGGCATTGAGTCATGTCGGGTCATATGCGCATGGTATCGCTTGATATCGCATCTTATACGCATCGCATCGCATACGCATTGAGTCACGTCGCACCACATTCGCATGACATCGCTCGACATCGCATCTTATGTGCATCGCATCGCAGCGCATTAAGTAACATCACGCCAAAATCGCATAGCATCGTTTGATATCGCATCTTACGTGCATCGCATCGCATGCGCATTGAGTCACGTCGCGTCGAATGCGCATGGCATTGCTTGATGTCGCATCTTATGTTCATCACATCGTTAGTGCAGTGAGTCACGTCGCACCACATGCGCATGGTATCGCTTGATATCACATCTTAGGTGCATCGCATCGCATGCGGATTGAGTCACATCGCATCACATGCGCATGGCATCGCTTGATGTCGAATCTTATGTGCATGGCATCGCAGCGCATTGAGTCACATCACGCCACATGCGCATTGCATCCCTTGATATCGCATCTTATGTACATCGCATCGCATGCGCATGGAGATACATCACGCTACATGCGCATGGCATCTTTTGATATCGCATCTTATGTACATCGCATCGCAGCGCATTGAGTCACATCACGCCACATGCGCATGGCATCGCTTGATATCGAATCTTATGTGCATCGCATCGCATGCAAATTGAGTCACGTCGCGTCACATTCGCATGGCATCCCTTGATATCGCGTCTCATGTGCATCGCATCGCATGCGCAGTGAGTCACCTCGCATCACATGCGCATGGCATCGCTTGATATCGGATCTTACGTGCATTACATCGCATGCGCATTGAGCCACATCACGTCATATGCGCATGGCAGCGCTCGACATCGCATCTTATGTGCATCTCATCACATGGGCATTGAGTCATGTCGCGTCATATGCGCATGGTATCGCTTGATATCGCATCTTTTGCGCAATGCATCGCATGCGCATTGAGTCACATCGCCACACATGCGCATGGCACCGCTTGATATCGCATCTTATGTGCCTCGCATCGCATGCGTATTGGGTCACATCGCGTCTTATGCGCATGGCATCGCTTGCAATCGCAATTATGTGGCTCGCATCGCAGCGCATTGAGTGACATCACGCCAAAATCGCATGGCATCGCTTGATATCGCATCTTACGTGCATCGCATCGCATGCGCATTGAGTCACATCACGGCACATGCGAATGGCATCGCTTGATATCGCATCTTATGTGCATCTAATCGCAGCGCATTGAGTGACATCACGCCAAAATCGCATGGCATCGCTTGATATCGCATCTTACGTGCATCGCATCGCATGCGCATTGAGTGACGTCGCGTCGCATGCGCATGGCATTGCTTGATATCGCATCTTATGTTCATCGCATCGCTATTGCATTGAGTCACGTCGCACCACATGCGCATGTTAACGCTTGATATCACATCTTAGGTGCATCGCATCGCATGCGTATTGAGTCACATCGCGTCACATGCGCATGGCATCGCTTGATGTTGAATCTTATGTGCATGGCATCGCAGCGCATTGAGTCACATCACGCCACATGCGCATGGCATCCCTTGATATCGCATCTTATGTACATCGCATCGCATGCGCATTGAGATACATCACGCCACATGCGCATGGCATCGCTTGATATCGAAACTTATGTGCATCGCATCGCATGCAAATTGAGTCACGTCGCGTCAGATTCGCATGGCATCCCTTGATATCGCGTCTGATGTGCATCGCATCGCATGCGCATTGAGTCATGTCGCATCACATGCGCATGGCATCGCTTGATATCGCATCTTACGTGCATTGCATCGCATGCGCATTGAGCCACTTCACGTCATATGCGCATGGCAGCGCTCGACATCGCATCTTATGTGCATCTCATCGCATGGGCATTGAGTCATGTCGCGTAATATGCGCATGGTATCGCTTGATATCGCATCTTATGTGCATCGCATCGCATGCATATTGAGTCACGTCGCGTCACATGCGCATGGCATCGCTTGATATCCCGTCTCATGTGCATCGCATCGCATGTGCATTGAGTCACCTCGCGTCACATGCGCATGGCATCGCTCGACATCGCATCTTATGTGCTTCGCATCGCATGGGCATTGAGTCATGTCGCGTCATATGCGCATGGTATCGCTTGATATCGCATCTTTTGTGCATCGCATCGCATGCGCATTGTGTCATGTCGCGTCATATGCGCATGGTATCGCTTGATATCCTATCTTATGTGCATCGCATCGCATGCGCATTGAGTCACGTCGCGTCACATGCGCATGGCATCACTTGATATCGCATCTTTTGTGCAATGCATCGCATGCGCATTGAGTCACATCGCCACACATGCGCATGGCACCGCTTGATATCGCATCTTATGTGCCTCGCATCGCATGCGTATTGGGTCACATCGCGTCTTATGCGCATGGCGATGAAATGAAATGAAAAACGTTATTTGGGCATGTTGTAAAAACATGCCCTGGCTGTTTTAGGGATAGTCCCTCTTCAGGCGCGTATTTAAATTTTTTAAACTGGGTACGGGGCGGAGAGATCGATCTGGGGTGCGTCAAAATTTTTGATTTTGCGTGATTGTAGGTGTGGTTATGTGGGTTGGTGTGTTCGTGTGTTCGTCCCTGTATGTGAGGTCATGGCTTCTGCCCTCTGAGAAAAAAAGAAAAAAAAAATTGTGTTTTTGTTGTATTGTGTGGTTGTGTTTGTGTGTTGCTGCAACGGCTCTCGGTTAGTTTTTGTCTGTGTGGTGTGTTGTGTGTTTTGTTATGTATATGTCAGTGTGTTTGTATTTACTGTGTGCTTATGTGGTAATTGGTGTTGTCATTCGTATGTCATTGTTAGGTGTTTTCGTTTATGAAGATAGCCAGCTGGTTGCCAACTCTCGTCGTGTTTATTGCTTTTTTAAGTGTCTTTTGTGCAGTCTGAGTCAGGTTTTGTAGGAATCGTGCTCTGTGTGCGGGTGGAGTGATGTCATATATTGGTGGTATCAACGTGCTGAGTATTTGTGTGATTGTCGTGTTTGTAATTTCGCGTATGTACTTTGTGATGTTTTTCTGTATGATTGTGAGTTGGTCTTGTAGGGACTTTATCTTTTGTTCGGATTGTGATATTACGTCTTGGAACGTGTTTACTGTCTCGTGCTTCGACATGTGACTTTTAGTTTCGAGGATCTTTGGGAAATTTGTCTCGGGCCAGTCAGTCACGTGTGTTGGTTTGGGTGGTGTGGGGATGTTGTGAGGGAAAATGTGGGTCTTAGCAGTGTGTTCGGATTGTGTCGGGGGTTGTCTGGGATACATCGGGCATTTTACTTGCCCGGTGTAGTGCCCGTTCTGTCTGCAGGTGGAGCAGTAAGGGGTGTTATGTCTGATAGGATGTGTGCATCGTCGCGTGTCAGAGTTGTGCCCACAGTGGAAGCATATGGGTTTTTGTGTGCAATTTTCCTCGTGATGTCCGTATGTCTGGCATTGTCTGCAAGGTACGTGTCGGTCTGTGTGCTTAGAAGGCTCCGCCCTGAAAATTTGTTTTTCAATGACGGCGCCTTCTTTCAGTATTGTGTTGATGGTTGTGATGCATGTGCTGAATATTCGTACGAGTTGCGTCTGTCTGTTTTGGCTGATGATCCTGGATACGCGTGTTATTTCTGGGTACGTCTCTTGTATGCTTTGCAGTATTTCGTCATCAGTTATGTCGTACGGTATTCCTTTAACTACGGCGGTCAGGGTTTTTCGTGGTCTGTTTGGTTCTGTGTCAGGGTTGGGTGTAGGTCGGTTTTGTGGTGGGGAGTTTGCGTAGTACGCAAACTTCCCGAAGTTGTGAACGGGGATGGCCTGGGTGAAAGTCACTGCTTGTTGTTGGTTGCGGAAGGTCAGAGCGTAATTGTTTTGTTGCAGTCTTTGAGCACGGTAGAGTGAGTCTGTGTTCTGTTGTGTCTTTGTCATCAAGCTCCTAACGAGCCATGTATTTTGTTTGTCTGGGTTGCTGTTGATGACGTATATCGTGAAGTAGCCGTGAGCTGTGGGTGGTATGTAAGTCGTGCGTGGTGTCAGTAGTGTGTTAAGTCGGTTGCCTAGTTGTGTTGTGGATTCAATGCTGGTGTCTGAGTCATGGTCAATGTTGTCGGGAGCTTGAGGGGCTGAGCTACTATTGGAGCTCATAGAGTGCGTGCGGTGATGTGTGTTTGTTGGTGTTGGTGTACGTGGGAATGTTTGTGTTGGTGTTTGTAGAGTGTGTGTGTCATGTGTTTCTTCGTGATTTAGTTCTGCTTCGCTTGCTGATGAAGATGGTGCATGTTGTATGAGCGGCAGTGTATTTTTTTCTTAGTCAGGACGCGTCGGCGGGAAGATTGGGGATCAGGGGGTTTTGGAGGTTTGGCCGTAGAATGACGCTTGGGCATCTTCTAGGGCCGGGAAAGACTTAGGTGTGAGAGGAGGTGGCTGCTAAGAAGTGCGGTTTGTGTCTACCTACGCCTATGTGTAGTCCCAGCGGACTACCAGACTTGCGTCTGTTGGCTTACTGAGACTGGCCCAGCAGGTACACAAACCTCACCACGAGGAGGGGTAAGGTAGGGGTTACGTGGAAGGGGCGCGGACTGACGTGTTGTTGCACTCTCCACTTGCTTGCCAAGTGCCAAGTGCCTTCTCGCTGCGCCGTAATTATGGAGCGTAGCTTGCCGGTGTTGGTCCGTACATCCCCCGTCTTGACATCCAAGCGTGGAACGCTGAGAAGCTGGAGAAGAAGCTGACTGGCTGGCTGCAACTCCCTGACTCCGCTCGCTGGCCGCTTGCGCATGGCATCGCTTGCAATCGCAATTATGTGGCTCGCATCGCAGCGCATTGAGTCACATCACGCAACATGCGCATTGCATCGCTTGATATCGCATCTTATGTGCATCGCATCGCATGCGCATTGAATCACGCCGCGTCACATGCGCATGGCATCGCTTGATATCGCATCTTATGTGCATCGCATCGCATGTGCATTGAATCACGCCGCGTCACATGCGCATGGCATCGCTTGATATCGCATCTTATGTGCATCGCATCGCATGCACATTGAGTCACGTCGGGTCACATGCGCATTGCATCGCTTGATATCGCGTCTCATGTGCATCGCATCGCATGCGCATTGAGTCACCTCGCATCACATGCGCATGGCATCGCTTGATATCGCACCTTACGTGCATTGTATCGCATGCGCATTGAGCCACATCGCCTCACATGCGCATAGCATCGCTCGACATCGCATCTTATGTGCATCTCATCGCATGGGCATTGAGTCATGTCGCGTCATATGCGCATGGTATCGCTTGATATCGCATCTTATGTGCATCGCATCGCATGCGCATTGAGTCATGTCGCGTCATATGCGCATGGTATCGCTTGATATCGCATCTTATGTGCATCGCATCGCATACGCATTGAGTCACGTCGCACCACATTCGCATGACATCGCTCGACATCGCATCTTATGTGCATTGCATCGCATGAGCTTTGAGTCACATCGCGTTATATGCGCATTGCATCGCTTGATATCGCATCTTATGTGCATCGCTTCGCAGCGCATTGAGTCACATCGCCTCACATGCGCACGCATCGCTCGAAATCGCATCTTATGTGCATCGCATGCGCATTGAGTCACATCCCGTCACATGCACATGTCATCGATCGACATCGCATCTCATGTGCATCTCATCGCGTGGGCATTGAGTCATGTCGGGTCATATGCGCATGGTATCGCTTGATATCGCATCTTATACGCATCGCATCGCATACGCATTGAGTCACGTCGCACCACATTCGCATGACATCGCTCGACATCGCATCTTATGTGCATCGCATCGCAGCGCATTAAGTAACATCACGCCAAAATCGCATGGCATCGTTTGATATCGCATCTGACGTGCATCGCATCGCATGCGCATTGAGTCACGTCGCGTCGCATGCGCATGGCATTGCTTGATATCGCATCTTATGTGCATCGCAACGCAGCGCATTGAGTGACATCACGCCAAAATCGCATGGCATCGCTTGATATCGCATCTTACGTGCATCGCATCGCATGCGCATTGAGTCACGTCGCGTCGAATGCGCATGGCATTGCTTGATGTCGCATCTTATGTTCATCGCATCGTTAGTGCATTGAGTCACGTCGCACCACATGCGCATGGTATCGCTTGATATCACATCTTAGGTGCATCGCATCGCATGCGTATTGAGTCACATCGCGTCACATGCGCATGGCATCGCTTGATGTCGAATCTTATGTGCATGGCATCGCAGCGCATTGAGTCACATCACGCCACATGCGCATGGCATCCCTTGATATCGCATCTTATGTACATCGCATCGCATGCGCATGGAGATACATCACGCTACATGCGCATGGCATCCCTTGATATCGCATCTTATGTACATCGCATCGCAGCGCATTGAGTCACATCACGCCACATGCGCATGGCATCGCTTGATATCGAATCTTATGTGCATCGCATCGCATGCAAATTGAGTCACGTCGCGTCACATTCGCATGGCATCCCTTGATATCGCGTCTCATGTGCATCGCATCGCATGCGCAGTGAGTCACCTCGCATCACATGCGCATGGCATCGCTTGATATCGGATCTTACTTGCATTACGTCGCATGCGCATTGAGCCACATCACGTCATATGCGCATGGCAGCGCTCGACATCTCATCTTATGTGCATCTCATCGCATGGGCATTGAGTCATGTCGCGTCATATGCGCATGGAATCGCTTGATATCGCATCTTATGTGCATTGCATCGCATGCGCATTGAGTCACGTCGCACCACATGCGCATGACATCGCTCGACATCGCATGTTATGTGCATTGCTTAGCATGCGCTTTGAGTGACATCGCGTCACATGCGCATTGCATCGCTTGATATCGCATCTTATGTGCGTCGCTTCGCAGCTCATTGGGTCACATCGCCTCACATAGGCATGCATCGCTGGACATCGCATCTTAGGTGCATCGCATGCGCATTGAGTCACATCGCATCACACGCGCATGGCATCGCTCGTCATCGCATATTATGTGGCTCGCATCGCAGCGCATTGAGCCACATCACGCAACATGCGCATGCATCGCTTGATATCGCATCTTATGTGCATCGCATCGCATGCACATTGAGTCACGTCGCGTCACATGTGCTTGGCATCGCTTGATATCCCGTCTCATGTGCATCGCATCGCATGTGCATTGAGTCACCTCGCGTCACATGCGCATGGCATCGCTCGACATCGCATCTTATGTACATCGCATCGCAGCGCATTGAGTCACATCACGCCACATGCGCATGGCATCGCTTGATATCGAATCTTATGTGCATCGCATCGCATGCAAATTGAGTCACGTCGCGTCACATTCGCATGGCATCCCTTGATATCGCGTCTCATGTGCATCGCATCGCATGCGCAGTGAGTCACCTCGCATCACATGCGCATGGCATCGCTTGATATCGGATCTTACGTGCATTACATCGCATGCGCATTGAGCCACATCACGTCATATGCGCATGGCAGCGCTCGACATCGCATCTTATGTGCATCTCATCACATGGGCATTGAGTCATGTCGCGTCATATGCGCATGGTATCGCTTGATATCGCATCTTTTGCGCAATGCAGCGCATGCGCATTGAGTCACATCGCCACACATGCGCAAGGCACCGCTTGATATCGCATCTTATGTGCCTCGCATCGCATGCGTATTGGGTCACATCGCGTCTTATGCGCATGGCATCGCTTGCAATCGCAATTATGTGGCTCGCATTGCAGCGCATTGAGTGACATCACGCCAAAATCGCATGGCATCGCTTGATATCGCATCTTACGTGCATCGCATCGCATGCGCATTGAGTCACATCACGGCACATGCGAATGGCATCGCTTGATATCGCATCTTATGTGCATCTAATCGCAGGGCATTGAGTGACATCACGCCAAAATCGCATGGCATCGCTTGATATCGCATCTTACGTGCATCGCATCGCATGCGCATTGAGTGACGTCGCGTCGCATGCGCATGGCATTGCTTGATATCGCATCTTATGTTCATCGCATCGCTATTGCATTGAGTCACGTCGCACCACATGCGCATGTTAACGCTTGATATCACATCTTAGGTGCATCGCATCGCATGCGTATTGAGTCACATCGCGTCACATGCGCATGGCATCGCTTGATGTCGAATCTTATGTGCATGGCATCGCAGCGCATTGAGTCACATCACGCCACATGCGCATGGCATCCCTTGATATCGCATCTTATGTACATCGCATCGCATGCGCATTGAGATACATCACGCCACATGCGCATGGCATCGCTTGATATCGAAACTTATGTGCATCGCATCGCATGCAAATTGAGTCACGTCGCGTCAGATTCGCATGGCATCCCTTGATATCGCGTCTGATGTGCATCGCATCGCATGCGCATTGAGTCATGTCGCATCACATGCGCATGGCATCGCTTGATATCGCATCTTACGTGCATTGCATCGCATGCGCATTGAGCCACTTCACGTCATATGCGCATGGCAGCGCTCGACATCGCATCTTATGTGCATCTCATCGCATGGGCATTGAGTCATGTCGCGTAATATGCGCATGGTATCGCTTGATATCGCATCTTATGTGCATCGCATCGCATGCATATTGAGTCACGTCGCATCACATGCGCATGGCATAGCTTGATATCCCGTCTCATGTGCATCGCATCGCATGTGCATTGAGTCACCTCGCGTCACATGCGCATGGCATCGCTCGACATCGCATCTTATGTGCTTCGCATCGCATGGGCATTGAGTCATGTCGCGTCATATGCGCATGGTATCGCTTGATATCGCATCTTTTGTGCATCGCATCGCATGCGCATTGTGTCATGTCGCGTCATATGCGCATGGTATCGCTTGATATCCTATCTTATGTGCATCGCATCGCATGCGCATTGAGTCACGTCGCGTCACATGCGCATGGCATCACTTGATATCGCATCTTTTGTGCAATGCATCGCATGCGCATTGAGTCACATCGCCACACATGCGCATGGCACCGCTTGATATCGCATCTTATGTGCCTCGCATCGCATGCGTATTGGGTCACATCGCGTCTTATGCGCATGGCGATGAAATGAAATGAAAAACGTTATTTGGGCATGTTGTAAAAACATGCCCTGGCTGTTTTAGGGATAGTCCCTCTTCAGCCGCGTATTTAAATTTTTTAAACTGGGTACGGGGCGGAGAGATCGATCTGGGGTGCGTCAAAATTTTTGATTTTGCGTGATTGTAGGTGTGGTTATGTGGGTTGGTGTGTTCGTGTGTTCGTCCCTGTATGTGAGGTCATGGCTTCTGCCCTCTGAGAAAAAAAGAAAAAAAAATTGTGTTTTTGTTGTATTGTGTGGTTGTGTTTGTGTGTTGCTGCAACGGCTCTCGGTTAGTTTTTGTCTGTGTGGTGTGTTGTGTGTTTTGTTATGTATATGTCAGTGTGTTTGTATTTACTGTGTGCTTATGTGGTAATTGGTGTTGTCATTCGTATGTCATTGTTAGGTGTTTTCGTTTATGAAGATAGCCAGCTGGTTGCCAACTCTCGTCGTGTTTATTGCTTTTTTAAGTGTCTTTTGTGCAGTCTGAGTCAGGTTTTGTAGGAATCGTGCTCTGTGTGCGGGTGGAGTGATGTCATATATTGGTGGTATCAACGTGCTGAGTATTTGTGTGATTGTCGTGTTTGTAATTTCGCGTATGTACTTTGTGATGTTTTTCTGTATGTTTGTGAGTTGGTCTTGTAGGGACTTTATCTGTTGTTCGGATTGTGATATTACGTCTTGGAACGTGTTTACTGTCTCGTGCTTCGACATGTGTCTTTTAGTTTCGAGGATCTTTGGGAAATTTGTCTCGGGCCAGTCAGTCACGTGTGTTGGTTTGGGTGGTGTGGGGATGTTGTGAGGGAAAATGTGGGTCTTAGCAGTGTGTTCGGATTGTGTCGGGAGTTGTCTGGGATACATCGGGCATTCTACTTGCCCGGTGTAGTGCCCGTTCTGTCTGCAGGTGGAGCAGTAAGGGGTGTTATGTCTGATAGGATGTGTGCATCGTCGCGTGTCAGAGTTGTGCCCACAGTGGAAGCATATGGGTTTTTGTGTGCAATTTTCCTCGTGATGTCCGTATGTCTGGCATTGTCTGCAAGGTACGTGTCGGTCTGTGTGCTTAGAAGGCTCCGCCCTGAAAATTTGTTTTTCAATGACGGCGCCTTCTTTCAGTATTGTGTTGATGGTTGTGATGCATGTGCTGAATATTCGTACGAGTTGCGTCTGTCTGTTTTGGCTGATGATCCTGGATACGCGTGTTATTTCTGGGTACGTCTCTTGTATGCTTTGCAGTATTTCGTCATCAGTTATGTCGTACGGTATTCCTTTAACTACGGCGGTCAGGGTTTTTCGTGGTCTGTTTGGTTCTGTGTCAGGGTTGGGTGTAGGTCGGTTTTGTGGTGGGGAGTTTGCGTAGTACGCAAACTTCCCGAAGTTGTGAACGGGGATGGCCTGGGTGAAAGTCACTGCTTGTTGTTGGTTGCGGAAGGTCAGAGCGTAATTGTTTTGTTGCAGTCTTTGAGCACGGTAGAGTGAGTCTGTGTTCTGTTGTGTCTTTGTCATCAAGCTCCTAACGAGCCATGTATTTTGTTTGTCTGGGTTGCTGTTGATGACGTATATCGTGAAGTAGCCGTGAGCTGTGGGTGGTATGTAAGTCGTGCGTGGTGTCAGTAGTGTGTTAAGTCGGTTGCCTAGTTGTGTTGTGGATTCAATGCTGGTGTCTGAGTCATGGTCAATGTTGTCGGGAGCTTGAGGGGCTGAGCTACTATTGGAGCTCATAGAGTGCGTGCGGTGATGTGTGTTTGTTGGTGTTGGTGTACGTGGGAATGTTTGTGTTGGTGTTTGTAGAGTGTGTGTGTCATGTGTTTCTTCGTGATTTAGTTCTGCTTCGCTTGCTGATGAAGATGGTGCATGTTGTATGAGCGGCAGTGTATTTTTTTCTTAGTCAGGACGCGTCGGCGGGAAGATTGGGGATCAGGGGGTTTTGGAGGTTTGGCCGTAGAATGACGCTTGGGCATCTTCTAGGGCCGGGAAAGACTTAGGTGTGAGAGGAGGTGGCTGCTAAGAAGTGCGGTTTGTGTCTACCTACACCTATGTGTAGTCCCAGCGGACTACCAGACTTGCGTCTGTTGGCTTACTGAGACTGGCCCAGCAGGTACACAAACCTCACCACGAGGAGGGGTAAGGTAGGGGTTACGTGGAAGGGGCGCGGACTGACGTGTTGTTGCACTCTCCACTTGCTTGCCAAGTGCCAAGTGCCTTCTCGCTGCGCCGTAATTATGGAGCGTAGCTTGCCGGTGTTGGTCCGTACATCCCCCGTCTTGACATCCAAGCGTGGAACGCTGAGAAGCTGGAGAAGAAGCTGACTGGCTGGCTGCAACTCCCTGACTCCGCTCGCTGGCCGCTTGCGCATGGCATCGCTTGCAATCGCAATTATGTGGCTCGCATCGCAGCGCATTGAGTCACATCACGCAACATGCGCATTGCATCGCTTGATATCGCATCTTATGTGCATCGCATCGCATGCGCATTGAATCACGCCGCGTCACATGCGCATGGCATCGCTTGATATCGCATCTTATGTGCATCGCATCGCATGCGCATTGAATCACGCCGCGTCACATGCGCATGGCATCGCTTGATATCGCATTTTATGTGCATCGCATCGCATGCACATTGAGTCACGTCGGGTCACATGCGCATGGCATCGCTTGATATCGCGTCTCATGTGCATCGCATCGCATGCGCATTGAGTCACCTCGCATCACATGCGCATGGCATCGCTTGATATCGCACCTTACGTGCATTGCATCGCATGCGCATTGAGCCACATCGCCTCACATGCGCATAGCATCGCTCGACATCGCATCTTATGTGCATCTCATCGCATGGGCATTGAGTCATGTCGCGTCATATGCGCATGGTATCGCTTGATATCGCATCTTATGTGCATCGCATCGCATGCGCATTGAGTCGTGTCGCGTCATATGCGCATGGTATCGCTTGATATCGCATCTTATGTGCATCGCATCGCATGCGCAGTGAGTCAAGTCGCGTCACATGCGCATGGCATTGCTTGATATCGCGTCTCATTTGCATCGCATCGCATGCGCATTGAGTCACGTCGCGTCGCATGCGCATGGCATTGCTTGATATCGCATCTTATGTTCATCGCATCGCTAGTGCATTGAGTCACGTCGCACCACATGCGCATGACATCGCTCGATATCGCATCTTTTGTGCATCGCATCGCATGCGCATTAAGTCACATCGCGTCACATACGCATGCATCGCTCGAAATCGCATCTTATGTGCATCGCATGCGCATTGTGTCACATCGCATCACACGCGCATGGCATCGCTCGACATCGCATATTATGTGCATTGCATCGCATGCTCATTGAGCCACATCGCGTCACATGCACATGGCATCGCTCGACATCGCATCATATGTGCATCTCATCGCATGGGCATTGAGTCTTGTCGCGTCATATGCGCATGGTATCGCTTGATATCGCATCTTATGTGCATCGCATCGCATACGCATTGAGTCACGTCGCACCACATTCGCATGACATCGCTCGACATCGCATCTTATGTGCATTGCATCGCATGCGCTTTGAGTCACATCGCGTTATATGCGCATTGCATCGCTTGATATCGCATGTAATGTGCATCGCTTCGGAGCGCATTGAGTCACATCGCCTCACATAGACGTGCATCGCTCGACATCGCATCTTATGTGCATCGCATGCGCATTGAGTCACATCGCATCATACGCGCATGGCATCGCTCCTCATCGCATATTATGTGGCTCTCATCGCAGCGCATTGAGTCACATCACGCAACATGCGCATGGCATCGCTTGATATCGCATCTTATGTGCATCGCATCCCTTGATATCCCGTCTCATGTGCATCGCATCGCATGTGCATTGAGTCACCTCGCATCACGTGGGCATGGCATCGCTTGATATGGCATCTTACGTGCATTGCATCGCATGCGTATTGAGCCACATCGCGTCACATGCGCATGGCATCGCTCGACATCGCATCCTATGTGCATCTCATCGCATGGGCATTGAGTCATGTCGCGTCATATGCGCATGGTATCGCTTGATATCGCATCTTTTGTGCATCGCATCGCATGCGCATTGAGTCATGTCGCGTCATATGCGCATGGTATCGCTTGATATCCTATCTTATGTGCATCGCATCGCATGCGCTTTGAGTCACATCGCGTCATATGCGCATTGTATCGCTTGATATCCTATCTTATGTGCATCGCATCGCATGCGCTTTGAGTCACATCGCCTCACATGCGCATACATCGCTCGAAATCGCATCTTATGTGCATCGCATGCGCATTGAGTCACATCATATCACACGCGCATGGCATCGCTCGACATCGCATCTTTTGTGCATCGAATCGGATGCGCATTGAGTCACATCGCGTCACATGCGAATGGCATCGCTTGATATCGCATCTTACGGGCATCGCATCGCATGCGCATTGAGTCACGTCGCGTCGCATGCGCATGGCACTGCTTGATATCGCTTCTTATGTTCATCGCATCGCTAGTGCATTGAGTCACGTCGCACCACATGCGCATGGTATCGCTTGATATCACATCTTAGGTGCATCGCATCGCATGCGTATTGAGTCACATCGCGTCACATGCGCATGGCATCGCTTCATGTCGAATCTTATGTGCATGGCATCGCAGCGCATTGAGTCACATCACGCCACATGCGCATGGCATCCCTTGATATCGCATCTTATGTGCATCGCATCGCATGCGCATTGAGATACATAACGCCACATGAGCATGGCATCGCTTGATGTCGAATCTTATATGCATGGCATCGCAGCGCATTAAGTCACATCACGCCACATGCGCATGGCATCCCTTGATATCGCATCTTATGTACATCGCATCCCATGCGCATTGAGATACATCACGCCACATGCGCATGGCATCGCTGGATATCGCATCTTATGTGCATCGCATCGCATGAGCATTGAGTCACCTCGCATCACATGCGCATGGCATCGCTTGATATCCTATCCTACGTGCATTGCATCGCATGCGCATTGAGCCACATCACGCCATATGCGCATGGCAGCGCTCGACATCGCATCTTATGCGATCCTCATCGCATGGGCATTGAGTCATGTCGCGTCATATGCGCATGGTATCGCTTGGTATCGCATCTTATGTGCATCGCATCGCATGCGCATTGAGTCACGTCCCACCACATGCGCATGACATCGCTCGACATCGCATCTTATGTGCAATGCATCGCATGCGCTTTGAGTCACATCGCGTCACATGCGCATTGCATCGCTTGATATCGCATCTTATGTGCATCGCTTCGCAGCGCATTGAGTCACATCGCGTCACATTGGCACGCATCGCTGGACATCGCATCTTATGTGCATCGCATGCGCATTGAGTCACATCGCATCACACGCGCATGGCATCGCTCGTCATCGCATATTATGTGGCTCGCATCGCACTGCATTGAGTCACATTACGCAACATGCGCATGGCATCGCCTGATATCGCATCGCATGCACATTGAGTCACGTCGCGTCATATGCGCATGGCATCGCTTGATATCCCGTCTCATGTGCATCGCATCGCATGTGCATTGGGTCACCTCGCATCACATGCGCATGGCATCGCTTGATATCGCATCTTACGTGCATTGCATTGCATGCGCATTGAGCCACATCGCGTCACATGCGCATGGCATCGCTCGACATCGCATCTTATGTGCATCTCATCGCATGGGCATTGAGTCATGTCGCGTCATATGCGCATGGTATCGCTTGATATCGCATCTTTTCTGCATCGCATCGCATGCGCATTGAGTCATGTCGCGTCATATGCGCATGGTATCGATTGATATCCTATCTTTTGTGCATCGCATCGCATGCGCATTGAGTCACGTCGCGTCACATGCGCATGGCAACAGTTGATATCGCATCTTTTGTGCAATGCATCGAATGCGCATTGAGTCACATCGCCTCACATGCGTATGCATGGCTCGAAATCGCATCTTATGTGCATCGCATGCGCATTGAGTCACATCGTATCACACGCGCATGGCATCGCTCGACATCGCATCCTTTGTGCATCGAATCGGATGCGCTTTGAGTCACATCGCGTCACATGCGCATGGCATCGCTTGATTTCGCATCTTATGTGCCTCGCATCGCATGCGTATTGGGTCACATCGCGTCTTATGCGCATGGCATCGCTTGATATCGCATCTTATGTGCATCGCATCGCATGGGCATTGAATCACGCCTCGTCACATGCACATCGTATCGCTTGATATCGCATCTTTTGTGCATCGCACCACATGCGCATGACATCGCTCCACATCGCATCTTATGTGCATTGCAGCGCATGCGCTTTGAGTCACATCGCGTCACATGCGCATTGCATCGCTTGAAATCGCATCTTATGTGCATCGCTTCGCAGCGCGTTGAGTCACATCGCCTCACATGCGTATGCATGGCTCGAAATCGCATCTTATGTGCATCGAATGCGCATTGAGTCACATCGTATCACACGCGCATGGCATCGCTCGACATCGCATCTTTTGTGCATCGAATCGGATGCGCTTTGAGTCACATCGCGTCACATGCAAATGACATCGCTTAATATCGCATCTGTTGTGCATCGCATCGCATGCGCATTGAGTCATGTCGCGTCATATGCGCATGGTATCGCTTGATATCCTATCTTATGTGCATCGCATCGCATGCGCATTGAGTCACGTCCCACCACATGCGCATGACATCGCTCGACATCGCATCTTATGTGCATTGCATCGCATGCGCTTTGAGTCACATCGCGTCACATGCGCATTGCATCGCTTGATATCGCATCTTATGTGCATCGCTTCGCAGCGCATTGAGTCACATCGTCTCACATAGGCATGCATCGCTCGACATCGCATCGTATGTGCATGGTATCGCAGTGCATTGAGTCACATCACGCCACATGCGCATGGCATCGCTCGTCATCGCATATTATGTGGCTCGCATCGCAGCGCATTGAGTCACATCAGGCAACATGCGCATGGCATCGCTTGATATCGCATTTTATGTGCATCGCATCGCATGCACATTGAGCCACATCGCGTCACAAGCGCATGGCATCGCTCGATATCCCGTCTCATGTGCGTCGCATCGCATGTGCATTGAGTCACCTCGCGTCACATGCGCATGGCATCGCTCACCATCGCATCTTATTTGCATCTCATCGCATGGGCATTCAGCCATGTCGCGTCATATGCGCATGGTATCGCTTGATATCGCATCTTTTGTGCATCGCATCGCATGCGCATTGAGTGATGTCGTGTCATATGCGCATGGTATCGCTTGATATCCTATCTTGTGTGCATCGCATCGCATGCGCATTGAGTCACGTCGCGTCACATGCGCATGGCATCACGTGATATCTCATCTTTTGTGCAATGCATCGCATGCGCAATGAGTCACATCGCCACACATGCGCATGGCATCGCTTGATATCACATCTTATGTGCCTCGCATCGCATGCGTATTGGGTGACATCGCGTCTTATGCGCATGGCATCGCTTGCAATCGCAATTATGTGGCTCGCATTGCAGCGCATTGAGTCACATCACGCAACATGCGCATTATATCGCTTGATATCGCATCTTATGTGCATCGCATCGCATGCGCATTGAATCACGCCGCGTCACATGCGCATGGCATCGCTTGATATCGCATCTTATGTGCATCGCATCGCATGCGCATTGAATCACGCCGCGTCTCATGCGCATGGCATCGCTTGATATGGCATCCTATGTGTATCGCATCGCATGCGAATTGAGTCACGTCGCGTCACATGCGCATGGCATCACTCGACATCGCATCTACGTGCATCCTGTCGAATGCGCATTGAGTCACATCGCATTACACGCGCATCGCATCGCTCGTCATCGCATATTATGTGGCTCGCATCGCAGCGCATTGAGTCACATCACGGAACATGCGCATGGCATCGCTTGATATCGCATCTTATGTGCATCGCATCGCATGCACATTGAGTCACCTCGCATCACATGCGCATGGCATCGCTTGATATCGCATCTTACGTGCATTGCATCGCATGTGCATTGAGTCGTGTCGCGTCATATGAGCATGGTATCGCTTGATATCGCATCTTATGTGCATAGCATCGCATGCGCATTGAGTCATGTCGCGTCATGTGCGCATGGTATCGCTTGATTCGCATCTTATGTGCATCGCATCGCATGCGCTCTGAGTCACGTCGCGTCGCATGCGCATGGCATTGCTTGATATCGCATCTTATGGTCATCGCATCGCTAGTGCATTGGGTCACGTCGCACCACATGCGCATGACATCGCTCGAGATCGCATCTTTTGTGCATCGCATCGCATGCGCATTAAGTGACATCGCGTCACATACGCATGCATCGCTCGACATCGCATCTTATGTGCATCGCATGCGCATTGTGTCACATCGCATCACACGCGCATGGCATCGCTCGACATCGCATATTATGTGCATTGCATCGCATGCGCATTGAGCCACATCCGTCACATGCGCATGGCATCGTTCGACATCGCATCTTATGTGCATCAAATCGCATGGGCATTGAGCCATGTCGCGTCATATGCGCATCGTATCGCTTGATATCGCATCTTATGTGCATCGCATCGCATGCGCATTGAGTCACGTCGCGTCACATGCGAATGGCATCGCTTGATATCGCATCTTATGTGCTTCGCATCGCAGCTCATTGAGTGACATCTCGCCAAATTCGCATGGCATCGCTTGATATCGCATCTTACGGGCATCGCATCGCATGCGCATTGAGTCACGTCGCGTCGCATGCGCATGGCACTGCTTGATATCGCTTCTTATGTTCATCGCATCGCTAGTGCATTGAGTCACGTCGCACCACATGCGCATGTTATCGCTTGATATCACATCTTAGGTGCATCGCATCGCATGCGTATTGAGTCACATCGCGTCACATGCGCATGGCATCGCTTCATGTCGAATCTTATGTGCATGGCATCGCAGCACATTGAGTCACATCACGCCACATGCGCATGGCATCCCTTGATATCGCATCTTATTTGCATCGCATCGCATGCACATTGAGATACATCACGCCACATGCGCATGGCATCCCTTGATATCGCATCTTATGTACATCGCATCGCAGCGCATTGAGTCACATCACGCCACATGCGTATGGCATCGCTTGATATCGCATCTTAGGTGCATCGCATCGCATGCGTATTGAGTCACATCGCGTCACATGAGCATGGCATCGCTTGATGTCGAATCTTATCTGCATGGCATCGCAGCGCATTAAGTCACATCACGCCACATGCTCATGGCATCCCTTGATATCGCATCTTATGTACATCGCATCCCATGCGCATTGAGATACATCACGCCACATGCGCATGGCATCGCTGGATATCGCATCTTATGTGCATCGCATCGCATGCACATTGAGTAACGTCGCGTCACACACGCATGGCATCGCTTGATATCGCGTCTCATGTGCATCGCATTGCATGAGCATTGTGTCACCTCGCATCACATGCGCATGGCATCGCTTGATATCCTATCCTACGTGCATTGCATCGCATGCGCATTGAGCCACATCACGCCATATGCGCATGGCAGCGCTCGACATCGCATCTTATGCGATCCTCATCGCATGGGCATTGAGTCATGTCGCGTCATATGCGCATGGTATCGCTTGGTATCGCATCTTATGTGCATCGCATCGCATGCGCATTGAGTCACGTCCCACCACATGCGCATGACATCGCTCGACATCGCATCTTATGTGCAATGCATCGCATGCGCTTTGAGTCACATCGCGTCACATGCGCATTGCATCGCTTGATATAGCATCTTATGTGCATCGCTTCGCAGCGCATTGAGTCACATCGCGTCACATTGGCATGCATCGCTGGACATCGCATCTTATGTGCATCGCATGCGCATTGAGTCACATCGCATCACACGCGCATGGCATCGCTCGTCATCGCATATTATGTGGCTCGCATCGCACTGCATTGAGTCACATTACGCAACATGCGCACGGCATCGCCTGATATCGCATCGCATGCACATTGAGTCACGTCGCGTCATATGCGCATGGCATCGCTTGATATCCCGTCTCATGTGCATCGCATCGCAGGTGCATTGGGTCACCTCGCATCACATGCGCATGGCATCGCTTGATATCGCATCTTACGTGCATTGCATTGCACGCGCATTGAGCCACATCGCGTCACATGCGCATGGCATCGCTCGACATCGCATCTTATGTGCATCTCATCGCATGGGCATTGAGTCATGTCGCGTCATATGCGCATGGTATCGCTTGATATCGCATCTTTTCTGCATCGCATCGCATGCGCATTCAGTCATGTCGCGTCATATGCGCATGGTATCGATTGATATCCTATCTTTTGTGCATCGCATCGCATGCGCAATGAGTCACGTCGCGTCACATGCGCATGGCAACACTTGATATCGCATCTTTTGTGCAATGCATCGAATGCGCATTGAGTCACATCGCCTCACATGCGTATGCATGGCTCGAAATCGCATCTTATGTGGATCGCATGCGCATTGAGTCACATCGTATCACACGCGCATGGCATCGCTCGACATCGCATCTTTTGTGCATCGAATCGGATGCGCTTTGAGTCACATCGCGTCACATGCGCATGGCATCGCTTGATTTCGCATCTTATGTGCCTCGCATCGCATGCGTATTGGGTCACATCGCGTCTTATGCGCATGGCATCGCTTGATATCGCATCTTATGTGCATCGCATCGCATGGGCATTGAATCACGCCTCGTCAAATGCGCATCGTATCGCTTGATATCGCATCTTTTGTGCATCGCATCGCATGCGCATTGAGTCACGTCGCACCACATGCGCATGACATCGCTCCACATCGCATCTTATGTGCATTGCAGCGCATGCGCTTTGAGTCACATCGCGTCACATGCGCATTGCATCGCTTGAAATCGCATCTTATGTGCATCGCTTCGCAGCGCATTGAGTCACATCGCCTCACATGCGTATGCATGGCTCGAAATCGCATCTTATGTGCATCGCATGCGCATTGAGTCACATCGTATCACACCCGCATGGCTTCGCTCGACATCGCATCTTTTGTGCATCGAATCGGATGCGCTTTGAGTCACATCGCGTCACATGCAAATGGCATCGCTTAATATCGCATCTTATGTGCATCGCAGCGCATTGAGTAACATCACGCCAAATTCGCATGGCATCGCTTGATATCGCATCTTACGTGCATCGCATCGCTAGTGCATTGAGTCACGTCGCACTACATGCGCATGGTATCGCTTGATATCACATCTTGGGTGCCTCGCATCACATGCGTATTGAGTCACATCGCGTCACATGCGCATGGCATCGCTTGATGTCGAATCGTATGTGCATGGTATCGCAGTGCATTGAGTCACATCACGCCACATGCGCATGGCATCCCTTGATATCGCATCTTATGTACATCGCATTGCATGCGCATTGAGTCACATCACGCCACCAGCGCATGGCATCGCTTGATATCGCATCTTATGTGCATCGCATCGCATGCACATTGAGTCACGTCGCGTCACATACGCATGGCATCGCTTGATATCGCGTCTCATGTGCATCGCATCGCATGCGCATTGAGTCACCTCGCATCACATGCGCATGGCATCGCTTGATATCGCATTTTACGTGCATTGCATCGCATGCGCATTGAGCCACATCACGTCATAAGCGCTTGGCAGCGCTCGACATCGCATCTTATGTCCATCTCATCTCATGGGCATTCAGCCATGTCGCGTCATATGCGCATGGTATCGCTTGATATCGCATCTGTTGTGCATCGCATCGCATGCGCATTGAGTCATGTCGCGTCATATGCGCATGGTATCGCTTGATATCCTATCTTATGTGCATCGCATCGCATGCGCATTGAGTCACGTCCCACCACATGCGCATGACATCGCTCGACATCGCATCTTATGTGCATTGCATCGCATGCGCTTTGAGTCACATCGCGTCACATGCGCATTGCATCGCTTGATATCGCATCTTATGTGCATCGCTTCGCAGCGCATTGAGTCACATCGTCTCACATAGGCATTCATCGCTCGACATCGCATCTTATGTGCATCGCAGCGCATTAAGCCACATCACGCCACATGCGCATGGCATCGCTCGTCATCGCATATTATGTGGCTCGCATCGCAGCGCATTGAGTCACATCAGGCAACATGCGCATGGCATCGCTTGATATCGCATTTTATGTGCATCGCATCGCATGCACATTGAGCCACATCGCGTCACAAGCGCATGACATCGCTTGATATCCCGTCTCATGTGCGTCGCATCGCATGTGCATTGAGTCACCTCGCGTCACATGCGCATGGCATCGCTCACCATCGCATCTTATTTGCATCTCATCGCATGGGCATTCAGCCAAGTCGCGTCATATGCGCATGGTATCGCTTGATATCGCATCTTTTGTGCATCGCATCGCATGCGCATTGAGTGATGTCGTGTCATATGCGCATGGTATCGCTTGATATCCTATCTTGTGTGCATCGCATCGCATGCGCATTGAGTCACGTCGCGTCACATGCGCATGGCATCACGTGATATCTCATCTTTTGTGCAATGCATCGCATGCGCAATGAGACACATCGCCACACATGCGCATGGCATCGCTTGATATCACATCTTATGTGCCTCGCAGCGCATGCGTATTGGGTGACATCGCGTCTTATGCGCATGGCATCGCTTGCAATCGCAATTATGTGGCTCGCATTGCAGCGCATTGAGTCACATCACGCAACATGCGCATTATATCGCTTGATATCGCATCTTATGTGCATCGCATCGCATGCGCATTGAATCACGCCGCGTCACATGCGCATGGCATCGCTTGATATCGCATCTTATGTGCATCGCATCGCATGCGCATTGAATCACGCCGCGTCTCATGCGCATGGCATCGCTTGATATGGCATCCTATGTGTATCGCATCGCATGCGAATTGAGTCACGTCGCGTCACATGCGCATGGCATCTCTTGATATCGTTATTATGTGCATCGCATAGGCATTGAGTCACGTCGCGTCAGTTGCGCATGACATCACTCGACATCGCATCTACGTGCATCCTGTCGAATGCGCATTGAGTCACATCGCATTACACGCGCATCGCATCGCTCGTCATCGCATATTATGTGGCTCGCATCGCAGCGCATTGAGTCACATCACGGAACATGCGCATGGCATCGCTTGATATCGCATCTTATGTGCATCGCATCGCATGCACATTGAGTCACCTCGCATCACATGCGCATGGCATCGCTTGATATCGCATCTTACGTGCATTGCATCGCATGTGCATTGAGTCGTGTCGCGTCATATGAGCATGGTATCGCTTGATATCGCATCTTATGTGCATAGCATCGCATGCGCATTGAGTCATGTCGCGTCATGTGCGCATGGTATCGCTTGATTCGCATCTTATGTGCATCGCATCGCATGCGCTCTGAGTCACGTCGCGTCGCATGCGCATGGCATTGCTTGATATCGCATCTTATGGTCATCGCATCGCTAGTGCATTGGGTCACGTCGCACCACATGCGCATGACATCGCTCGAGATCGCATCTTTTGTGCATCGCATCGCATGCGCATTAAGTGACATCGCGTCACATACGCATGCATCGCTCGACATCGCATCTTATGTGCATCGCATGCGCATTGTGTCACATCGCATCACACGCGCATGGCATCGCTCGACATCGCATATTATGTGCATTGCATCGCATGCGCATTGAGCCACATCCGTCACATGCGCATGGCATCGTTCGACATCGCATCTTATGTGCATCAAATCGCATGGGCATTGAGCCATGTCGCGTCATATGCGCATCGTATCGCTTGATATCGCATCTTATGTGCATCGCATCGCATGCGCATTGAGTCACGTCGCACCACATGCGCATGACATCGCTCGACATCGCATCTTATGTGCATTGCATCGCAGGCGCTGTGAGTCACATCGCGTCACATGCGCATTGCATCGCTTGATATCGCACCTTATGTGCATCTCTTCGCAGCGCATTGAGTCACATCGACTCACATGCGCATGCATCGCTCGAAATCGCATCTTATGTGCATCTCATCGCATGCGCATTGAGTCACGTCGCGTCTAATGCGCATGGCATCGCTTGATATCGCATCTTATGTGCATCGTATCGCATGCGCATTGAGTCACATCGCGTCACATGCACTATGCGTCGCTTGGTATCGCATCTCATGTGCATCGCACCGTATGCGTATTGAGGCAATTTTGTATGTGTGTGTGCCAAGTGAGGCCTTGGTCCATCGTGAGCCCGAGATAGGTGGTCTGGTTAGTCCAGTTAATGTTTTCGCCAAACAGAGTTAAAGGAGGGAGTCTACGTGCAGTGCTTCTATGTGTTTGGCGCTTAGTGAATATTACTGCATGGCATTTGGCTTGGTTGACTCGGATTCGCCATTTGGCGAGCCAGTCTTCCAAGTTGGTGAGTGACGTTTGTAGCCTGTCGCGTACAAATCTAGGGTTGCCTGACTGAGCTGCGATAGCCGTATCGTCTGCATACAAGTAAAGTGATGTGTTTGTGGTTTTTGGTATGTCGTTGATATAAATGTTGAAGAGTGTGGGCCCCAATAAACTGCCTTGGGGGACCCCTGCTTGCATAATACGTGGGGAGGAGAGTGCATTGTTTACTGCGGAGCTGAACTGGCGGTCACGTAAGTAGTTTGCGATGAGCTTTACCATGGTGTCTTGCACATTAAGAGACATTAGTTTGCGTAGGAGTCCTGGGTGCCATACCCGATCGAAGGCACGTTCAATGTCCAGGAACAGGACCCCCGTGGTTTTATTTATGTTAAATCCGCGGGTTATGTGCTCGGTGATACGGAGTAGTTGGAGTGTGGTCGAGTGCTTGGCTCGAAAACCGAACTGTTCTTGAATGATGATGCCGTGTTTGATTAGATGTGCGGTTAGTCTTTTAGGTATTATTTTCTCTAGCACCTTACTGAGTGAGTTCAGTAGGCTGATGGGTCTGTAGTTGGCTGGGTTGGCGTGGTCTTTGCCTTGTTTGGGGAAGTGGAGGACTTTGGCCTTCTTCCAGCGCTGTGGAAAGGTGCCGCTTCTAAGGGTATAGTTGAATATTTCTGTCAGTCGGTTAATGGCGTCGGGAGGTAAGTTTTTAAGTGCTATGTTGGGTATGGTGTCAGGTCCAGGCGATTTCTTTCTTGGGAGATGCTTAATGATCCACTTAACCTCAGATGGTGAGGTTTTTCTGACTTGGTTGTGAGTTGTGGATGAGTATATGTTATTAGTTAGAGTTTCGGTCTCAGCAGTAAATTGTGGTAAACTTGGTGTAAGGTTTGGTGTTAGTGTGCGTTCCAGCTCATCTGCGAGTGCTTCAGCTTTTTCGGTGTCGGATGTGGCTATACGTTGGTTGATGTGTAGGGGCGGAATGGAGGTGGGTTCGCGTGTTAGGCATTTCGCAATGCGCCAGAGTGATGTGCGGTCCGTATCTAGATCAGCGACTGTCCTTTCCCATTGGGAGGTAAGGAAGTCGGCAGTGCGTTTTCGGATGTGTAAGTTAAGTTCACGCAGCTGTTGTAGGGCTTGAGGGCGTCTCGTATGTTGCCATTTGCGGCGGGCTTTATTGCGGATTCTTGATAGGTCTTTGAGGTCGGTAGGCATGGTTTGAGGGCCGCGGTTACGTGCATGAATGGGGACCGAGGTAGAAATGGCATATTGTATTGTCTTTTCAAGGTTTGCTACTGCTTCTTCTAGCTCGTTGCATGACGTGATTGGCGTGTTGTGGATTTCAGCCGATACAATCTGGTTAAAGGTTGCCCAGTTTGCTTTGTTGTAGTTGCGTCTGAGGGGTTGCAAGGAAGGTGCCGGAGAGCCTTCTAGGTTGATAAGAACAGGGAGGTGGTCTGAGGACAGGGCGTTGATTACTTTAAGCGTGACCCGGAGGTGTAGTTGTCGTACTAAGGTGATATTGAGGATGTCAGGCTGGTGGTTACGCTGTGTGGGTATGTATGTGTGCTCGCTTGGTGCGTATATGACATAATTGGAGTTGTTCTCATGTCTAAGGAGTTGTGAGCCAGCTGGGTTACCTGTGCGGCAATTCCAGAGCGGGTGCTTGGCGTTCAGGTCTCCTGCGATTAGGATGGGGTTGCTTAGTTGGAACAGGTCGTCCAGGTCATGTGTGTTTAGTTCGCCCGGGGGATTATACGCAGCAACAATGAGTGCGCGAGTATTATTAATTTTGACATACGTGCCCGTCGCCTCCATACGTCTTAGGGGGGGGGGGTAGCAATGCTTGTTCGTGTTCTATGGTACGTTTGATAATTACGGCTGTGCCTCCGCCACGTCTGTCCCGGTCAGTTCTATAGGTTTGGTATCCAGCAATGTTTAGTCTGGATTTGTGGTTTAGATGGGTCTCTGTGATTAGTGCAATGTCTATGTTGTGGGTGTGTAGGAAGTCCGTGAGTTCTCTTTTACGGTGGTAAATGCCACGTGCATTCCAATTCATTAACCGTGTCATTGCAGTGGTCGTCATCGATATTAAGCAATAGCTGTTTAGGGGAGGGCGAGTTTAGTCAATTGCGAAGGCATCAAGGTGAGAGAAGAGTGCAAAGAAGCCCGAGTATGTGGCGAGCACCTCGTGAGTGAAGTGTGGCTGGGTTAGCAGAAGCGTGAGTATGTGTATGCACTCGTGCCGCGCTTGGACCCAGGTCATTCGTGGGAATGTTAGGTTTCTTTGCAGTGTGGCAGGAGTTTGGGAAGGTGGGATCGCTGGTTTTGGAGGTTGAAAGTGGGCGTGTGTGCCTTGCTGGCGGTCATGGTTGGGGGTGTGGGGTCTCGAAGTGCTGGCCGCTGGTCTCAGATTAAAGCTGTAGCGGCTCTGGGCCATATGAGGCGTTGCAGGGGGGGCAATGTTGTCCTGTGTGGGGGCTTGTGTGTGGTCCCTGGGGGCAGTAGGGCGTGGGGCCACTTGTCCCCTCAGTCTCGCCAGTTGGCGCTGGTATTCGCGGCAACCCCGGAATCGGGCCCCAGGCCCTGGTAATCTGCACAGGGCGCAGGTTCGCCTCTCAAGGGGGACATTGAGTCACATCGCGTCATATGCGCATGGCATCGCTCGATACCGCTTCTTATGTATATCGCATCGCATGCGCTTTGAGTCACGTCGCGTCACATGTGCACGGCATCGCTTGATACCGCATCTTATGTGCATCGCATCGCATGCGCATTGAGTCACATGGAATCACACACGCATGGCATCCCTTAATATCACATTTTATGTGCATCGCATCGCATGCGCATTGAGTCACGTCGCATCACATGCGCATGGCATCGCTCGACATCCCATCTTATGTGCACCGCATCGCATGCGCATTGAATCGCATCGCATTACATTAGCATGGCATCGCTCGACATCGCATCTTATGTGCATCGCGTCGCATACGCATTGAGTCACATTGCATTAGATGCGAATGGCATCGCCCGAAATCGCATCTTATGTGGACCGAATCGCATGCGCATTGAATCGCATCGCATTACATGCGCATGGCATCGCTTGATACGGCATCTTATGTGCATCGCACCGCACACGCATTGAGTCACATCGGACCACATGGGCATGACATAAATAAATAAATAAGAATAGGTATTCGGGTTATGGTAAATTTGTGGTAAATTTCCATTCCCGGGCTTCTTAGGGTTTATCGCATGCGCATTGAATCACATCGCGTCACATGTCCATGGCATCGCTTGACATCGCATCTTATTTGCATCGCATTGCATGCGCATTGAACCGCATCTCATTACAGGCGCATGGCATCTATTGATATCGCATCTTACGTGCATCGCATCGCATGCGCATTGAGTCATGTCGCGTCACATGCAAATGGCATCCCTCGACATCGCATCTTTTGTGCTTGGCATCGCATGCGTATTGAGTCACACGCGCATGGTATCGCTTGATGTCGCATCTTATGTGCATCGCATCGCATGCGCATTGAGTCATGTCGCGTCACATGCGCATAGCATCGCTTAATATCGCATCTTATGTGCATCGCATCGTATGCACATTGAATCACATTGCATCACATGCGCATGGCATCGCTTGATATTCCATCTTATGTGCATCGCATTCGCATTGAGTCACTTCGCGTCACATGCGCATGGCATCGCTTGATATCGCATCTTATGTCCATCGCATCGAATGCGCATTGAGTCACATCGCGTCACATGCGCTCAGCATCGCTTAATATCGCATGTTATGTGCATCGCATTGCATGTGCATTGAGTGACATCGCATCACATGCGCATGGCAACGCTTAATATCGCATCTTATGTGCATCGCATCGTATGCACATTGAGGCACATCGCATGATATGCGCATGGCATCTCTCGATATCGCATCTTATGTGCTTCGCATCAAATGCTCATTGAGTCACATCGCGTCATATGCGCATGGCATCGCTCGATACCGCTTCTTATGTATATCGCATCGCATGCGCATTGAGTCACGTCGCGTCACATGTGCACGGCATCGCTTGATACCGCATCTTATGTGCATCTCATCGCATGCGCATTGAGTCACATGGAATCACACACGCATGGCATCCCTTAATATCACATTTTATGTGCATCGCATCGCATGCGCATTGAGTCACGTCGCATCACATGCGCATGGCATCGCTCGACATCCCATCTTATGTGCATCGCATCGCATGCGCATTGAATCGCATCGCATTACATTAGCATGGCATCGCTCGACATCGCATCTTATGTGCATCGCATGCGCATTGAATCGCATCGCATCACATGGGCATAGCATCTTATGTGCATTGTATCCCATGAGGATTGAGTCACATCGCCTCACATGCGCATGGTATCGCACGATATCGCATCTTATGTTCATCGCATCGCCTGCGCATTGAGTCACGTCGCGTCACATGCGCATGGCATCGCTTCTTATGTGCAGCTCATGGCATGTGCATTGAGTCATATCGCGTCAAATGCACATGGGATCGCATTATATGTGCAGCTCATCGCATGCACGTTTAGTCACGTCGCGTTTCATGCGCATGGCATTGCTCGTCATCGCATCCTATAAGCACCGCATCGCATGCGCATTGAATCGCATCGCATTACCTGCGCATGGCATTGCCAACTATCGCATCTCATGTGTATCGCATCGCATGCGCATTGAGTCACATCGCATCCCATGCGCATGGCATCGCTTGATATCGCATCTTATGTGCATCGCATCCCATGCGCATTGAGTCATGTCGCTTCACATGCAAATGGCATTGCTCGACATCGCATCTTATGTGCATCGCATCGCATGAGCATTGAATCGCATCGCATTACATGCGCATGGCATCTCTCGACATCGCCTCTTTTGTGCTTGGCATCGCATGCGTATTGAGTCACATTGCATTAGATGCGAATGGCATCGCCCGAAATCGCATCTTATGTGGACCGAATCGCATGCGCATTGAATCGCATCGCATTACATGCGCATGGCATCGCTTGATACGGCATCTTATGTGCATCGCACCGCATACGCATTGAGTCACATCGGACCACATGGGCATGACATAAATAAATAAATAAGAATAGGTATTCGGGTTATGGTAAATTTGTGGTAAATTTCCATTCCCGGGCTTCTTAGGGTTTATCGCACGCGCATTGAATCACATCGCGTCACATGTCCATGGCATCGCTTGACATCGCATCTTGTTTGCATCGCATTGCATGCGCATTGAACCGCAATTCATTACAGGCGCATGACATCTATTGATATCGCATCTTACGTGCATCGCATCGCATGCGCATTGAGTCATGTCGCGTCACATGCAAATGGCATCGCTCGACATCGCATCTTTTGTGCTTGGCATCGCATGCGTATTGAGTCACACGCGCATGGTATCGCTTGATGTCGCATCTTATGTGCATCGCATCGCATGCGCGTTGAGTCATGTCGCGTCACATGCGCATAGCATCGCTTAATATCGCATCTTATGTGCGTCGCATCGCATGCGTATTGAATCACATTGCATCACATGCGCATGGCATCGCTTGATATTCCATCTTATGTGCATCGCATTCGCATTGAGTCACTTCGCGTCACATGCGCATGGCATCGCTTGATATCGCATCTTATGTCCATCGCATCGAATGCGCATTGAGTCCCATCGCGTCACATGCGCTCAGCATCGCTTAATATCGCATGTTATGTGCATCGCATTGCATGTGCATTGAGTGACATCGCATCACATGCGCATGGCAACGCTTAATATCGCATCTTATGTGCATCGCATCGTATGCACATTGAGGCACATCGCATGAGATGCGCATGGCATCGCTTGATATCGCATTTTATGTGCATCGCATCGCATGCGTATTGAGTCACATTGCATTAGATGCGCATGGCATCGCTTGATATCACATGTTATGTTCATCGCATCGCATGCGCATTGGGTCACCTCGCATCACACGCGCATGGCATCACTTGATATCGCATCTTATGTGCATCGCATCGCACGCGCATTGAGTCACATCGCATAACACGCTAATGGAATGGCTCGACATCGCATCTTATGTGCATCGCATCGCAATGAATCGCGTCGCCTCACACGCGTATGGCATCGCTCGACATCGCATCTTATGTGCATCGCATCGCATGCACATTGAATCGAATCGCATGCGCATTGAGTCGCATCGCATCACATGCGCATGGCATCGCTCGACATCGCATCTTATGTGCATCGCATCGCATGCGCATTGAATCGCATCGCATTACATGCGCATGGCATCGCTCCACATCGCATCTTATGTACACCGCATCGCATGCGCATTGAGAAACATCGCATTACATGCGCAAGGCAGCGCTCGACAGCACAGCTTATGCGCATCGCATCGCATGCGCATTGAGTCACGTCGCAGTCACATGCGCATGGCATCGTTTAATATCGCATCTTATGTGCATCGCATCGTATGCACATTGAGTCACATCGCTTGATATCGCATCTTATGTGCATCGCATTGCATGCGTATTGAGTCACATCGCATTAAATGCGCATGGTATCGCCTGACATCGCATCTTATGTGCACCGAATCGCATGCGCATTGAATCGCATCGCATTACATGCGCATGGCATCGCTTGATATCCCATCTTACGTGCATCACATCGCATGCGCATTGAGTCATTTTGCGTCACATGCGTATGGCATCGCTTGATATCGCATCTTACGTGCATCGCACCGCATGCGCATTGAGTCACATCGCATCACATGTGCATGGCATCGCTTGACATCGCATCTTATTTGCATCGCATCGCATGCGCATTGAATCGCATCGCACTACAGGTGCATGGCATCGCTTGATATCGCATCTTAAGTGCATCGCATCGCATGCGCATTGAGTCACGTCGCGTCACATGCACATGGCATCGCTTGATATTGCATCTAATGTGCATCGCATCGCATGCGCATTGAGTCACATCACGTCACACGCGTATGGCATCGCGCGACATCGCATCTTATATGCATCGGTTCGCATTGAATCGCATGGCATCACACGCGCATGGCTTCGCTCGACATCGCATCTTATGTGCATCGCATCGCATGCGCATTGGATCGCATCGCATTACGTGCGCATGGCATCGCTCGACATCGCATCTTATGTGCATCGCATCGCATGCGCATTGAGTCACGTCGTCTAACTTGCGCAAGGCATCGCTTGAAATTGCATCTTATGTGCATAGCATCGCATACGCATTGCTTCACATCGCGTCACATGCGCATGGCATCGCTTGATATCGCATCTTAAGTGCATCGCATCCCATGCGTAGTGAGTCACATCGCGTCACATGCGCATGGCATCGCTTGATATCGCATCCTATGCGCATCGCATTGCATGCGCATTGAGCCACGTCTCGTCACAAGCGCATGGTATCGCTTGATATCGCATCTTATGTGCGTCGCATCGCATGCGCATTGAGTCACGTCGCGTCACATGCGCATGACATCGCTTGATATCGCATCTTATGTGCATTGCATTGCATGCGCATTGAGCCACGTCTCGTCACAAGCGCATGGCATCGCTTAATATCCCATCTTATGTGCATCGCATCGCATGCCCATTGAGTCACGTCGCACCACATGCGCATGACATCGCTCGACACCGCATCTTTTTAATATCCCATCGCATGCGCATTGAGTCACATCGCGTCAAATGCGCGTGGCATCGCTTGATATCGCATCTTATGTGCCTCGCATGCGCATTGAGTCACATCGCATCACACGCGCATGGCATCGCTCGACATCGCATCTTATGTGCATCGCATCGCATGTGCATTGAGTCATATCGCGTCACATGCGCATGGCATCGCTTGATATCGCATCTTAGGTGCATCCCATCGCATGCGTATTGAGTCACGTCGCGTCAAATGCGCATGGCATCGCTTGATGTCGCATCTTCTGTGCATCGCATCGCACTGCATTGAGTCACATCACGCCACATGCGCAGGGCATCGCTTGATATCGCATCTTATGTGCATCGCATCGCATGCGGATTGAGTCACATCACGTCACATGCACATGGCATCGTTTGACATCGCGCGCTCTTCTACCACCTAGGCGGCCCGGGTTCGATCCCAGGGACTCGCATGTGGGATTCGTGGTGGACAAAGCGGCGTCAGGGCGGGTTTTCTCCGGGTACTCCGGTTTCCCCCGCCATTTCATTCCAACGGTGCTCCATCTTCATGTATCATCAGTGTCACCGCCTGCGGTGCCGTAGTAGTAAAAGCGGGCGTTAAACACAACAACAACAACGTTTGATATCGCATCTTATGTGCACCGCATCGCATGCGCATTGAGTCACTTCGCGGTCACATACGCATGGCATCGCTTGATATCGCATCTTGTGTGCATCGCATCGCATTCGCATTGCGTCACGATGCGTCACATGCGCATGGCTTCGCTTGATATCGCATCTGATGTGCATCGCATCGCATACGCACCTAGTCACGTCCCACCACTTGCGCATGACATCGCTCGACATCGCATTTTATGTGCATCGCATCGCATGCGCTTTGAGTCACATCGCGTCACATGCGCATGGCATCACCTGACATCGCATCTTACGTGCACCGCATCGCATGCGCATTGAGTCAGATCGCGTCACATGCGCGTGGCATCCCTTGTTATCGAATCTTATGTGCATCGCACCGCATTGAGTCACGTCGCGTCACATGCGCATGGCATCGCTTGATATCGCATCTTATTGCATCGCATCGCATGCTCATTGAGCCACATCGCGCCACATGCGCATGGCATCGCTTGATATCGCATCTTATGTGCATCTCATCGCATGCGCATTGGGTCACGAGGCGTCACATGCGCATGGCATCGCTTAATATCGCATCTTATGTGCATCGCATCGCATGCGCATTGAGTCACGTCGCACCACATGCGCATGACATCGCTCGACACCGCATTTTTGTGCATCGCATCACATGTGCATTGAGTCACATCGCGTCACATGTGCTTGGCATCGCTTGATATCGCATCTTATGTGCCTCGCATGCGCATTCAGTCACATCGCATTACACGCGCATGGCATCGCTCGACATCGAATTTTATGTGCATCGCATCGCATGCGCATTGAGTCATTTCGCGTCACATGCGCATGGCATCGTTGATATCGCATCTTAGGTGCATCCCATCGCATGCGTATTGAGTCTCATCGCGTCAAATGCTCATGGCATCGCTTGATGTCGCATCTTATGTGCATCGCATCGCACCGCATTGGGTCACATCACGCCACATGCGCATGGCATCGCTTGATACCGCATCTTATGTGCATCGCATTACATGCGCGTGGCATCGCTCGAAATCGCCTACTATGTGCATCGCATCTCATGCGCATCGAGTCAGATCGCATTACATGCGCATGGCATCGCTCGATTTCGCATATTATGTGCACCGTATCACATGCGCATTGAACCGCATCGCCTTACATGCGCATGGCATCGCTTGTAATCGCATCATATGTGCATCGCATCGCATGCGCATTGAGTCACATCGCGTCACATGCGCATGTCATCGCTTGATATCACATCTTATGTGCATCGCATGCGTATTGAGTCACATCGCATCACATGCACATGGCATCGCTCGACATTGCATCTTATGTACGTCGCATCGCATGCGCATTGAACCGCATCCAATTTCATGCGCATGGCATCGCTCGACATCACATCTTATGTGCATCACATCACATGCGGATTGAGTCACATCGCGTCACATGCGCATGGCATCGCTTGATATCGCATGTTATGTGCATCGCATCGCAAGCGCACTGAGTCACATCGCGTCACATGCGCATGGCATCGCTCGATACCGCATTTTATGTGCATCGCGTCGCATGCGCATTGGGTCACATCCCGTCACATGCGCATGGCATCGCTTGATATCGATTCTTATCTGCATCGAATCGCATGCACTTTGAGTCAAATCGCGTCACATGCACATGGCATCGCTTGATATCGAACCTTATGTACTTCGCATTGCACGCGCACTCAGTCACGTCGCGTCACATCCGCATGGCATCTCTTGATATCGCATCTTATATGCATCGCATCCCATGCGCATTGAGACACGCCGCATCACATCCGCATGGCATCGCATGTAGTCGCCTCTTATGTGCATCGCATCGCATGCGCATTGAGCCAGATCGCGTCCAATGCGCACGGCATCGCTTAATATCGCATCTTATGTGCATCGCATGCGCATTGCATAACATCGCGTCACATGCGCATGGCATCATTTGATATCGCATCTTATGTGCATCGCATCGCATGCGCATTGAATCGCACCGCACTACATGCGTATGGCATCGCTTGATATCGCATCTTATGTGTATCGCATCGCATGCGCATTGAGTCACATCGCATCACATGCGCATGGCTTCGCTCGACATCGAATTTTTTGAGCATCGCATCGCATGCGCATTGAGTCACTTCGCGTCACATGGGTATGTCATCGTTTGATATCGCACTTTTTTTTGTGCATCACATCGTATGCGCATTGAGACACGTCGCATCACATGCTAATGGCATCACTTGATATCGCATCTTACGTGCAGCGCGTCGCATGCGCATTGAATCACATCGCATTACATGCGCATGGCATCGCTTGATATCGCACCCTATGTGCATCACATCGTAGGTGCATTGAGTCAAATCGGGTCAAATGCGCACGGCATCGCTTGATATCGCATCTTATGTGCATCGCATGCGCATTGCATAACATCGCGTCACATGCGCATGACATCATTTGATATCGCATCTTACGTGCATCGCATCGCATGCGCATTGAATCGCACCGCACTACATGCGTATGGCATCGCTTGATATCGCATCTTATGTGTATCGCATCGCATGCGCATTGAGTCACATCGCATCACATGCGCATGGCTTCGCTCGACATCGCATCTTTTGAGCATCGCATCTCATGCGCATTGAGTCACATCGCGTCACATGGGTATGTCATCGTTTGATATGGCACTTTTTTTTTGTGCATCACATTATATGCGCATTGAGACACGTCGCATCACATGCTTATGGCATCACTTGATTTCGCATCTTACGTGCAGCGCGTCGCATGCGAATTGAATCGCATCGCATTACATGCGCATGGCAACGCTTGATATCGCTTTTTATGTGCATCGCATCGCATGCGAATTGAGTCACATCGCGTCACATGGGCATGGCATCGCATGATATCGCATCTTATGTGCATCGCGTCGCATGCGCATTGAGTCACGTAGCGTGACATGCGCATGGCATCGCTCGACATCGCCTCTTATGTGCATCGCATCGCATGCGCATTGAATCGCACCGCACTACATGTACATGGCCTCGCTCGACATCGCATCTTTTGAGCATCGCATCGCATGCGCATTGAGTCACATCGCGTAACATGGGTATGTCATCGTTTGATATCGCAATCTTTTTGTGCATCACATCGCATGCGCCTTGAGACACGTCGCATCACATGCTTATGGCTTCATTTGATATCGCATCTTATGTGCAGCGCATCGCATGCGAATTGAATCGCACCGCATTACATGCGCATGCCATCGCTTGATATCGCATCTTATGTTCAAGGCATCGCATGCGCATTGAGTCACATTGCATCACATGCGCATGGCATCGCTTGATATCGCATTTTATGTGCATCGCATCGCATGCGCATTGAGTCACATCGCATCAGATGCGCATGGCATCGCTCGACATCGAATTTTATGTGCATCGCATCGCATGGGCATTTAGTCAAATCGCTTCACATGTGCATGGCATCGCTCGACTTCGCATTTTCTGTGCATGGCATCGCATGCGCATATAATCGCATTGCATTACATGCGCATGGCATCGCTTTATATCGCATCTTATGTGCATCGCATCGCATGCGCATTGAGTGACATCGGGTCACATGCGCATGGCATCGCTTGATATCGCATTTTATGTGCATCGCATCGCATTTGCATTGAATGGCATCGCATTACAGGTGCATGGCATCGCTAGATATCGCATCGTATGAGCATCGCGTCGCATGCACAATGACTCACGTCGCGTCACATCCGTAAGGCATTACTTGAGATCGCATCTTATGTGCATCGCATCGCATGCGCATTGAGTCACATCGCATCAGATGCGCATGGCATCGCTCGACATCGTATTTTATGTGCATCGCATCGCATGCGCATTTAGTCAAATCGCGTCAAATGCGCACGGCATCGCTTGATATGGCATCTCATGTGCATCGCATCGCATGCGCTTTGTGTCACATCGCGTCACATGCGCATGCCATCGCTTGATATCGCATCTTATGTGCATCGCATATTGTCACATCTAGTCACATGTGCAAGGCATCGCTTGATATCGCATTTTTTGTGCATCTCATCGCATGCGTATTGAGTCAAATCGCATCACCTGCGCATGCCATCGCTGGATATCCTATCTTATGTGCATCGCATCGCATGCGCATTGGTTCACATCGCATGGCATCGCTCGACATCGCATCTTATGTGCATCGCATCGCTTGCGCATTGAGTCACATCGCATCGCATTACATGCGCATGGCATTGCTTGATATCGCATTTTATGAGCATCACAACGCATGCGCATTGAGTCACATCGCGTCAAATGCGCATGGCATCGCTTGGTATCGCATTTTATGTGAATCGCATCGCATGCGCATTGAGTCACATCGGATCTCATGCGCTAGGCATCGCTCGACATCCCATCTTATATGAATCGCATCGCATGTCACATCGCGTCACATGCTCATGGCAGCGCTTGATATCGCATCTTATGTCCAGCGCATCGCTTCGCAGGCGCATTGAGTGACGTCGCGTCACATCCGCGTGGCACCAATCGAAACCGCATCTTATGTTAATCGCATCTCATGCGCATTGAGTCACGTCGCAACACATGCGCAGTGCATCGCTTATAATCTAATTTTATGTGCATCGTAGCGCATGTGCATTGAGTCTCATCGTGTCACATGCGCATGGCATCGCTCGAAATCGCATCTTATGTGCATCGCTAAGCATACGCATTGAATAACATCGCATCACATGCGCGTGGCATCGCTTGAAGTCGCATCTTATGTGCAGCGGATCGTAGGCGCATTGAGTCACATCGCGTCTCATGGGTATGTCATCGCTTGATATCGCATTTTTTTGTGCTACGCATCGCATGCCCATTGAGTCACGTCGCATCACATGAGCAAGGCATCGCTTGATATCGCATCTTATGTGGATCGCATCGCATCGCATGTGCATTGAGCAACATCGCGTCACATGCCCATGGCATCACTTCATATCGCATCTTCTGTGCATCGCATCGCATGTGCATTGAATCGCATCGCATTACATGCGCATGGCATCGCTTGATATCGCATCTTATGCGCATCGAATCGCATGCGCATTGAGTAACAGCGCGTCACATGCGCATGGCATCGCTTGATATCGCATCTTATGTGCATCGTATGGCATGCGCATTCAGTCACATCGCGTCACTTGCGCATGGCATCGCTTGATATCGCATCTTATGTGCATCGCATCTAATGCGCATTGAGTCACATCGCGCCACATGCTAATGACATCGCTTGATATCGCATGTTTTTGTGCAACGCATCGCATGCCCCTTGAGTCACGTCGCATCACATGAGCAAGGCATCGCTTGATATCGCATCTTATGTGCATCGCATCGCATGTGCATTGAATCGCATCACATTACAGGTGCATGGCATCGCTAGATATCGCATCGTATGTGCATCCCGTCGCATGCGCAATGAGTCACGTCGCGTCACATCCGTAAGGCATCACTTGAGATCGCATCTTAAGTGCATCGCATCGCACGCGCATTGAGTCACGCCGCATCACATGCGCTTGGCATCGCTTATAATCTAATTTTATGTGCATCACAACGCATGCGCATTGGGTCTCATCGTGTCACATGCGCATGTAATCGCTCGAAATCGCATCTCATGTGCATCGCATCGCGTGCGCATTGAATCACATCGCATGATATCGCACATTATGCGTATCACATCGTAGGCGCATTGAGTCAAATCGCGTCAAATGCGCACGGCATCGCTTGATATCGCATCTTATGTGCATCGCATGCACATTGCATAACATCGCGTCACATGCGCATGGCTACATTTGATATCGCATCTTATGTGCATCGCATCGCATGCGCATTGAATCGCACCGCACTACATGCGTATGGCATCGCTTGATATCGCATCTTATGTGTATCGCATCGCATGCGCATTCAGTCACATCGCATCACATGCGCATGGCTTCGCTCGACATCGCATCTTTTGAGCATCGCATCGCATGCGCATTGAGTCACATCGCGTCACATGGGTATGTCATCGTTTGATTTCGCACTTTTTTTTTGTGCATCACATCGTATGCGCATTGAGACACGTCGTATCACATGCTTATGGCATCACTTGATATCGCATCTTACGTGCAGCGCGTCGCATGCGAATTGAATCGCATCGCATTACATGCGCATGGCAACGCTTGATATCGCTTTTTATGTGCATCGCATCGCATGCGAATTGAGTCACATCGCGTCACATGGGGATGGCATCGCATGATATCGCATCTTATGTGCATCGCGTCGCATGCGCATTGAGTCACGTCGCGTGACATGCGCATGGCATCGCTCGACATCGCATCTTATGTGCATTGCATCGCATGCGCATTGAATCGCACCGCACTACATGTACATGGCCTCGCTCGACATCGCATCTTTTGAGCATCGCATCGCATTCGCATTGAGTCACATCGCGTAACATGGGTATGTCATCGTTTGATATCGCAATCTTTTTGTGCATCACATCGCATGCGCCTTGCGACACGTCGCATCACATGCTTATGGCATCATTTGATATCGCATCTTATGTGCAGCGCATCGCATGCGAATTGAATCGCACCGCATTACATGCGCATGCCATCGCTTGATATCGCATCTTATGTGCAAGGCATCGCATGCGCATTGAGTCACATTGCATCACATGCGCATGGCATCGCTTGATATCGCATTTTATGTGCATCGCATCGCATGCGCATTGAGTCACATCGCGTGAGATGCGCATGGCATCGCTCGACATCGAATTTTATGTGCATCGCATCGCATGCGCATTTAGTCAAATCGCTTCACATGTGCATGGCATCGCTCGACTTCACATTTTATGTGCATGGCATCGCATGCGCATATAATCGCATTGCATTACATGCGCATGGCATCGCTTTATATCGCATCTTATGTGCATCGCATCGCATGCGCATTGAGTGACATCGGGTCACATGCGCATGGCATCGCTTGATATCGCATTTTGTGTGCATCGCATCGCATTTGCATTGAATGGCATCGCATTACAGGTGCATGGCATCGCTAGATATCGCATCGTATGAGCATCGCGTCGCATGCACAATGAGTCACGTCGCGTCACATCCGTAAGGCATCACTTGAGATCGCATCTTATGTGCATCGCATCGCATGCGCATTGAGTCACATCGCATCAGATGCGCATGGCATCGCTCGACATCGTATTTTATGTGCATCGCATCGCATGCGCATTTAGTCAAATCGCTTCACATGGGCATGGCATCGCTTGATATCGCATCTTATGTTCATCGCGTCGCATGCGCATTGACTCACGTCGCGTCACATGCGCATGGCATCGCTCGACTTCGCATTTTATGTGCATGGCATCGCATGCGCATATAATCGCATGGCATCGCTTTATATCGCATCTTATGTGCATCGCATCCCATGCGCACTGAGCCACATCGCATCACATCCGCATGGCATTGCTTTATATCGCATCTTATGTGCATCGCATCGAATGCGCATTGAGTCACATCGCGTCACATGCGAATGGCATCGCTTGATATTGCATCTTGAGTGCATCGCATCGCATAGGCATTGTCACATGGCGTCACATGCGCATGGCATCGCTTGATATCGCATCTCATGTGCATCGTATCGCAAGCGCATTGTGCCACATCGCGTCACATACGCATGGCATCGCTTGATATCGCATCCTATGTGCAACGCGTCGCATGCGTATTGAGTCACATCGCATCACACGCGCATGGCATTGCTTGTTATCGCATCTTAGGTGCATCGCATCGCATGAGCATTGAGTCACGTCGCGTCACATGCGCATGGCATCGCTTGATATCGCATCTTATGTGCATCGCATACGTATTGAGTCACATCTCGTCACATGCGCATGGCATCGCTCGACATCGAGTCTTATGTTCATCGCATCGCATACGTTTTGAGTCACATCGCGTGACATGCGCATGGCATCGCTTGATATCGCGTTCTATGTGTGTCGCATCGCATGCGCATTGAGTCACATCGCGTCACATGCGCATGGCATCGCTCAACATCGAGTCTTATGTTCATCGCATCGCATACGTTTTGAGTCACATCGCGTGACATGCGCATGGCATCGCTTGATATCGCGTTCTATGTGTGTCGCATCGCATGCGCATTGAGTCACATCGCGTCACATGCGCATGGCATCGCTCGACATCGAGTCTTATGTTCATCGCATCGCATACGTTTTGAGTCACATCGCGTGACATGCGCATGGCATCGCTTGATATCGCGTTCTATGTGTGTCGCATCGCATACGTTTTGAGTCACATCGCGTGACATGCGCATGGCATCGCTTGATATCGCGTTCTATGTGTGTCGCATAGCATGCGCATTGAGTCACATCGGGTCACATGCGCACGTCATCGCTTGATATCGCATCTTATGTGCATTGCATCGCATGCACATTGAGTTACTTCGTATCACATGCGCATAGCATCGCTTGATATCGCATCATATGTGCATCGCATCGCATGCGCATTGAGTCACATCTAGTCAGATGCGCATGGCATCGCTTGATATCGCATTTCATGTGCATTGCGTCGCAAGCGCATTGAATCACATCGCATCACATTCGCATGACATCGCTTGATATCGCATCTTATGTGCATCGCATGCGAATTGAGTCACATCTCGTCACATGCGCCTGGCATCGCTTGATATGACATCTCATGTGCATCGCACCGCATGCGCTTTGTGTCACATCGCGTCACATGCGCATGGCATCGCTTGATATCGCATCTTATCTGCATCGCATCGCATGCGCATATTGTCACATCGCGTCACATGCGCATGGCATCGCTTGATATCGCATTTTTTGTGCATCTCATCGCATGCGTATTGAGTCAAACCGCATCACCCGCGCATGCCTTCGCTGGATATCCTATCTTATGTGCATCGCATCGCATGCGCATTGGGTCACATCGCATGGCATCGCTTGACATCGCATCTTATGTGCATCGCATCGCATGCGCATTGAGTCACATCGCGTCATATGCGAATGGCATCGCTGGATATCGCATCTTATGTGTATCGCATCGCTTGCGCATTGAGTCACATCGCATCGCATTACATGCGCATGGCATCGCTTGATATCGCATTTTATGAGAGTCACAACGCATGCGCATTGAGTCACATCGCGTCAAATGTGCATCGCATCGCATGCGCATTGAGTCACATCGGATCTCATGCGCTTGGCATCGCTCGACATCCCATCTTATATGAATCGCATCGCATGTCACATCGCGTCACATGCTCATGGCAGCGCTTGATATCGCATCTTGTGTCCAGGGCATCGCAAGCGCATTGAGTCACATCGCGTCACATGCGCATGGCATTGCCCGACATCGCATCATATGTGCATCGCATCGCATGGACATTGATTCACATCACACTAATGCGCGTAGCATCGCTTGATATCGCATCTTATGTGCACCGCATCGCCTGTGCATTGAATCGCATCGCATTACATGCGAATGGCATCGCTTGATATCGCATTTTATGTGCATCGCATCGCATGCATACTGAGTCACATCGCGTCACATGCGCATGGCATCGCTTGATATCGCATCTTATGTGCATCGCATCGAATGCGCATTCTGTCACATGGCATCAGATGCACATGGCATCGGTGGATATCGCATTTTATGTGAATCTCATCGCATGCGCATTGAGTCACTTCGCGTCACATGCGCATGGCATCACATGATATCGTATCTTATGTGAATCGCAACGCATGCGCACTGAGTCACGTCGCATCACATTCGCAAGGCTTCGCCTTATATCGATTTTTATGTGCATCCCATCGCATCCGCATTGAGTCATATCACATCAAACGCGCACGGCATCGCTTATATCGCATCTTACGTGCATCGCATTGCATGCGCATTGAGTCAAATCGCGTCACATGCGCATGGCATCGCTGGTTACCCTATCTTATGTGCATCGCATCGTATGCGCGTTGAGTCACATAGCATTACATAGGAAAGGCATCGCTCGACATCACATCTTAAGTGCATCACATCGCATCCACATTGAGTGACAACGCGTCACATGCGCATGGCATCGCTTGGTATCGCATCTTATGTGCATCGCATCGCATGCGCATTGAGTCACATCGCATCACCTGCGCATGGCATCGCTCGACATGGCATCTTATGTGCATCGCAACGCATGCGCATTGAACCACATCGCATCACATGCGCGTGGCAATGCTTGAAGTGGCATCTAATGTGCATCGCATCGCACGCGCATTAAGTCACATCATGTCACATGCGCGTGGCATCGCTTGATATCGTATCTTATGTGCATCGCATCGCATGCGCGTTGAGTCACATATCATTACATAGGAATGGCATCGCTCGACATCACATCTTAAGTGCATCACATCGCATGCACATTGAGTGACATCGCGTCACATGCGCATGGCATCGCTTGGTATCGCATCTTATGTGTATCGCAACGCATGCGCATTGAACCACATCGCATCACCAGCGCGTGGCAATGCTTGAAGTGGCATCTAATGTGCATCGCATCGCACGCGCATTAAGTCACATCATGTCACATGCGCATGGCATCGCTTGATATCGTATCTTATGTGCATCGCATCGCATGCGCGTTGAGTCACATATCATTACATAGGAATGGCATCGCTCGACATCACATCTTAAGTGCATCACATCGCATGCACATTGAGTGACATCGCGTCACATGCGCATGGCATCGCTCGACATCGCATCTTATGTGCATCGCAACGCATGCGCATTGAACCACATCGCATCACATGCGCGTGGCAATGCTTGAAGTGGCATCTAATGTGCATCGCATCGCACGCGCATTAAGTCACATCATGTCACATGCGCAGGGCATCGCTTGATATCGTATCTTATGTGCATCGCATCGCATGCGCGTTGAGTCACATATCATTACATAGGAATGGCATCGCTCGACATCACATCTTAAGTGCATCACATCGCATGCACATTGAGTGACATCGCGTCACATGCGCATGGCATCGCTTGGTATCGCATCTTATGTGCATCGCATCGCATGCGCATTGAGTCACATCGCATCACATGCGCATGGCATCGGTCGACATCGCATCTTATGTGCACTGCATACGTATTGAGTCACATCTCGTCACATGCGCATGGCATTGCTTGATATCGCATCTCATGTGCATCGCATCGCAAGCGCATTGGGTCACATCGCGTCATATGCGCATGGCATCGCTCGACATCGAGCCTTATGTGCATCGCATCGCATACGTTTTGAGTCACATCGCGTGACATGCGCATGGCATCGCTTGAAATCGCGTTCTATGTGTGTCGCATCGCATGCGCATTGAGCCACATCGCGTCACATGCGCACGTCATCGCTTTATATCGCATCTTATGTGCATCGCATCGCATGCACATTGAGTCACTTCGTATCACATGCGCATGGCATCGCTTGATATCGCATTTTATGTGCATCGCATCGCATGCGCATTCAGTCCCATCTAGTCAGATGCGCATGGCATCGCTGGATATCGCATTTCATGTGCATCGCTTACGAATTGAGTCACATCTCGTCACTTGCGCATGGCATCGCTTGATATGGCATCTCATGTGCATCGCATTGCATGCGCTTTGTGTCACATCGCGTCACATGCGCATGGCATCGTTTGATATCGCCTATTTTGTGCACCTCATCGCATGCGTATTGAGTCAAATCGCATCACCTGCGCATGCCATCGCTTGATATCCTATCTTATGTGCATCGCATCGCATGCGCATTGAGTCACATCGCATGGCATCGCTCGACATCGCATCTTATGTGCATCGCATCGCATGCGCATTGAGTCACATCGGGTCCCATGCGCATTGCATCGCTCGATATCGCATCTTATGTGCATCGCATCGCATGCGTATTGACTCACATCGCATCACATGGGCATGACATCGCTTGATATCGCATCTTATGTTCATCGCATGCGCATTGAGTGACATCGCGTCACATGCACATCGGTTCGCTTGATATCGCATCTTATGTGCATTGAGTCACATCGCATTACATGCGCATGGCCTCGCTCAATATCTCATCTTATGTGCACCGCATCGCATGCGCATTGAATGTCATCGCATTACATGCGCATGGCATCGCTTGATATCGCATCTCATGTTCATCGCATCGCATTCGCATTGAGGCACATCGCATCACATGCGCATGGCATTGCTCGACATTACATCATATGTGCATCGCATAGCCTGCGCATTGAGTAACTTCGCGACATGTGCGCATGTTATCACATTTTGTGTGTATCGCATCGCATGCGCATTGAGTCACAAGTCGTCACATGCGCATGGCATCGCTTGATATGGCATCTTATGTTGCTCGCATCGCATGCGCATTGAGTCACGTCGCATCACATGCGCATGGCATCTCTCGCAATCGAATCTTATGTGCATCGCATCGCATGCGCATTGAGTCACGACGCATCACATGCGCATGTCATCGCTTGAAGTCGCCTCTTATGTGCATCGCATCGCATGCAAATTGAGTCACATCGCATCACATGTGCAAGGCATGGCTGGCAATCGAATCTTATGTGCATCGCATCGCATGCGCATTGTGTCACGTCGCATCACATCCGCATGGCATCGCTCGCAATCGAGTCTTATGTGCATCGCATCGCATGCGCATTGAGTCACGTCGCATCACATGCGCATGTCATAACCTGAAATCGCCTCTTATGTGCATCGCATCGCACGCACATTGAGTCACGTCGCATCACATGCACATGGCATTGCTTGATATCGCATTTTATGTGCATCGCATCGCATGCACTTTGAGTCAGTTGGTGTCACATGCGCATGGCGTAGCTTGATATCGCATCTTTTTGCATCGCATCGCATGCGCATTGAATCGCATTGCATTACATGCGCATGGCATCGCTTGATATCTCATCTTATGTGCATCGCATCTCATGCGCATTAAGTCACATCGCGTCACATGCGTATGTCATCGCTTCATATCGCATCTTTTGTGCATCGCATCGCATGCGCATTGAGTTACATTGCATCACATGCGCATGGCATCGCTTGATATCGCACCTTATGTGCACCGCATCGCATGCGCATTGAATCGCATCGCATTACATGCGCATGGCATCGCTTGATATCGCATCTTATGCGCATCGCATCGCACGCGCATTGAGTAACAGCGCGTCACATGCGCATGGCATCGCTTGATATCGCATCTTATGTGCATCGCATCGTATGCGCATTGAGTCACATCGCGTCACATGCGCATGGCATCCCTTGATATCGCATCTTATGTGCATCGCGTCGCATGCGCATTGAGTCACATCGCGTCACATGCTAATGACATCGCTCGATATCGCATCTTTTGAGCATCGCATCGCATGCGCATTGAGTCACATCGCCTCTCATGGGTATGTCATCGCTTGATATCGCATTTTTTTGTGCAACGCCTCGCATGCGCATTGAGTCACGTCGCATCACATGAGCATGGCATCGCTTGATATCGCATCTTATGTGCATCGCATCGCATGTGCATTGAATCGCATCGCATTACAGGTGCATGGCATCCCTAGATATCGCATCGTATGTGCATCGCGTCACATGCGCAATGAGTCACGTCGAGTCACATCCGTAAGACATCACTTGAGATCGCATCTTAAGTGCGTCGCATCGCACGCGCATTGAGTCACGCCGCATCACATGCGCTTGGCATCGCTTATAATCTAATTTTAGGTACATCACAACGCATGCGCATTGGGCCTCATCGTGTCACAAGCGCATGTAATCGCTCGAAATCGCATCTTATGTGCATCGCATCGCGTGCACATTGAATCACATTGGGTCACATGCGCGTCACATCGCTTGATATCGCAACTTATATGCATCGCATCGCATGCGCATTAAGCCACATAGCGTAACATGGGCATGGCATCGCTTGATATCGCATCGTATGTGCATCGCTTCGCAGGGGCATTGAGTGACGTCGCGTCGCATCCGCATGGCACCAATCGAAACCGCATCTAATGTTAATCGCATCTCATGCGCATTGAGTCACGTCGCAACCCATGCGCATTGCATCGCTTATAATCCAATTTTATGTGCATCGTAGCGCATGTGCATTGAGTCTCATCTTGTCACATGCGCATGCCACCGCTCGAAATCGCATCTTATGTGCATCCCTAAGCATGCGCATTGAATCACATCGCATCACATGCGCGTGGCATCGCTTGAAGTCGCATCTTATGTGCATCACATCGTAGGCGCATTGAGTCAAATCGCGCCAAATGTGCACGGCATCGCTTGATATCGCATCTTATGTGCATCGCATCCCATGCGCATTGAGTCACATCGCGTCACATGTTCATGGCATCGCTTGATATCGCATCTTTTGTGCATCGCACCGCATGCGTATTAAGTCACATAGCGTCACATGCGCATGGCATCGCTGGATATCGCATCTTTTGTGCATCGCATCGCATGCGCATTAAGTCACATCGCGTCACATGCGCGTGACATCGCTTGATATCGCATCTTCTGTGCATCTCATCGCATGTGCATTGGGCCACATCGCATTACATGCGCATGGCATCGCTTGATATCGCACCTTATGTGCACCGCATCGCTTGCGCATTGAATCGCATCGCATTACATGCGCATGGCGTCGCTTGATATCGCATCTTATGCGCATCGCATCGCTTGCGCATTGAGTAACAGCGCGTCACATGCGCATGGCATCGCTTGATATCGCATCTTATGTGCATCGCATCGCATGCGCATTGAGTCACGTCGCATCACATGCGCATGGCATCGCTCGCAATCGAATCTTATGTGCATCGCATCGCATGCGCATTGAGTCACGTCGCATCACATGCGCATGTCATCGCTTGAAGTCGCCTCTTATGTGCATCGCATTGCATGCACATTGAGTCACATCGCATCACATGCGCATGGCATGGCTGGCAATCGAATCTTATGTGCATCGCATCGCATGCGCATTGTGTCACGTCGCATCACATGCGCATGGCATCGCTCGCAATCGAGTCTTATGTGCATCGCATCGCATGCGCATTGAGTCACGTCGCATCACATGCGCATGTCATAGCCTGAAATCGCCTCATATGTGCATCGCATCGCATGCACATTGCGTCACGTCGCATCACATGCACATGGCATTGCTTGATATCGCATTTTATGTGCATCGCATCGCATGCGCTTTGAGTCAGATGGTGTCACATGCGCATGGCGTAGCTTGATATCGCATCTTTTTGCATCGCATCGCATGCGCATTGAATCGCATTGCATTACATGCGCATGGCATCGCTTGATATCTCATCTTATGTGCATCGCATCTCATGCGCATTGAGTCACATTGCGTCAAATGCTCATGGCATCGCTTGATATCGCATCTTTTGTGCATCGCACCGCATGCGTATTAAGTCACATCGCGTCACATGCGCATGGCATCGCTTGATATCGCATCTTTTGTGCATCGCATCGCATGCGCATTAAGTCACATCGCGTCACATGCGCGTGACATCGCTTGATATCGCATCTTATGCGCATCGCATCGCATGCGCATTGAATCGCATCGCATTACATGCGCATGGCATCGCTTGATATCGCATCTTATGCGCATCGCATCGCATGCGCATTGAGTAACAGCGCGTCACATGCGCATGGCATCGCTTGATATCGCATCTTTTGAGCATCGTATCGCATGCGCATTGAGTCACATCGCATTAGATGCGCATGGCATCGCTCGACATCGAATTTTATGTGCATCGCATCGCATGCGCATTTAGTCAAATCGCTTCACATGCGCATGGCATCGCTCGACTTCGCATTTTATGTGCATGGCATCGCATGCGCATATAATCGCATTGCATTACATGCGCATGACATGGCTTTATATCGCATCTTATGTGCATCGCATCGCATGCGCACTGACCCACATCGCATCACATCCGCATGGCATTGCTTGATATCGCATCTTAAGTGCAACGCATCGCATGCGCATTGAGTGACATCGGGTCACATGCGCATGGCATCGCTTGATATCGCATCCTATGTGCATCGCATCGCATTTGCATTGAACCGCATCGCATTACAGGTACATGGCATCGCTAGATATCGCATCGTATGTGCAACGCGTCGTGCGCAATGAGTCACGTCGCGTCACATCCGTAAGGCATCATTTGAGATCGCATCTTATGTGCATCGCATCGCACGCGTATTGAGTCACGCCGCATCACATGCGCTTGAAATCGCTTATAATCTAATTTTATGTGCAGCGCAACGAATGCGCATTGGGTCTCATCGTGTCACATGCGCATGTAATCGCTCGAAATCGCATCTTATGTGCATCGCATAGCGTGCGCATTGAATCACATCGCATCACATGCACATGGCATCGCTTGATGTCGCTACTTATGTGCATCGCATCGTAGGCGCATTGAGTCAAATCGCGTCAAATGCGCACGGCATGGCTAGATATCGCATCTTATGTGCATCGCATGCGCATTGAGTAACATCGCGTCACATGCGCACGGCATCATTTGATATCGTATCTTATGTGCATCGCATCGCATGCGCATTGAGTCACATCGCGTCACATGGGTATGGCATAGCTTGATATCGCATCTTATGTGCATCGCGTCGCATGCGCATTGAGTCACGTCGCGTGACATGCCCATGGCATCGCTCGACATCGCATCTTATGTGCATCGCATCGCATGCGGATTGAATCGCACCGCACTACATGCGTATGGCATCGCTTGATATCACATCTTATGTGTATCGCATCGCATGCGCATTGAGTCACATCGCATCACATGCGCATGGCTTCGCTCGACATCGCATCTTTTGAGCATCGCATCGGATGCGCATTGAGTCACATCGCGTCACATGGGTATGTCATCGTTTGATATCGCATGTTTTTGTGCATCACATCGCATGTGCATTGAGACACGTCGCATCACATGCTTATGGCATCACTTGATATCGCATCTTACGTGCAGCGCGTCGCATGCGAATTGAATCGCATCGCATTACATGCGCATGGCAACGCTTGATATCGCATCTTATGTGCAAGGCATTGCATGCGCATTGAGTCACATTGCATCACATGCGCATGGCATCGCTTGATATGGCATCGTATGTGCATCGCTTCGCAGGCGCATTGAGTGACGTCGCGTCACATCCGCATGGCACCAATCGAAACCGCATCTTGTGTTAATCGCATCGCATGCGCATTGAGTCACGTCGCAACACATGCGCACTGCATCGCTTATAATCTAATTTTATGTGCATCGTAGCGTATGTGCATTGGGTCTCCTCATGTCACATGCGCATGGCATCGCTCGAAATCGCATCTTATGTGCATCGCTAAGCATCCGCATTGAATCACATCGCATCACATGCGCGTGGCATCGCTTGATATCGCATCTTATGTGCATCGCATCCCATGCGCATTGAGCAACATCGCGTTACATGCCCACGGCATCACTTGATATCGCATCTTCTGTGCATCGCATCGCATGTGCATTGGGCCACATCGCATTACATGCGCATGGCATCGCTTGATATCGCACCTTATGTGCACCGCATCGCATGCGCATTGAATCGCATCGCATTACATGCGCATGGCATCGCTTGATATCGCATCTTATGCGCATCGCATCGCACGCGCATTGAGTAACAGCGCGTCACATGCGCATGGCATCGCTTGATATCGCATCTTATGTGCATCGCATCGTATGCGCATTGAGTCACATCGCGTCACATGCGCATGGCATCGCTTGATATCGCATCTTATGTGCATCGCATCGCATGCGATTTGAGTTAAATCGCGTCATATGCAAATGACAACGCTCGATATCACATCTTTTGAGCATCGCATCGCATGCGCATTGAGTCACATCGCCTCTCATGGGTATGTCATCGCTTGATATCGCATTTTTTTGTGCAACGCATCGCATGCGCATTGAGTCACGTCGCATCACATGAGCATGGCATTGCTTGATATCGCATCTTATGTGTATCGCATCGCATGTGCATTGAATCGCATCGCATTACAGGTGCATGGCATCCCTAGATATCGCATCGTATGTGCATCGCGTCGCATGCGCAATGAGTCACGTCGAGTCACATCCGTAAGACATCACTTGAGATCGCATCTTAACTGCATCGCATCGCACGCGCATTGAGTCACGCCGCATCACATGCGCTTGGCATCGCTTATAATCTAATTTTATGTGCATCACAACGCATGCGCATTGGGTCTCATCGTGTCACATGCGCATGTAATCGCTCGAAATCGCATCTTATGTGCATCGCATCGCGTGCGCATTGAATCACATCGCATCACATGCGCACGGCATCGCTTGATATCGCACCTTATGTGCATCGCATGCGCATTGAGTAACATCGCGTCACATGCGCATGACATCATTTGATATCGTATCTTATGTGCATCGCATCGCATTCGCATTGAGCCACATGGCCTCACATGGGTATGGCATCGCTTGATATCGCATCTTATGTGCATCGCATCGCATGCGCATTGAATCGCACCGCACTACATGCGTATGGCATCGCTTGATATCGCATCTTATGTGTATCGCATCGCATGCGCATTGAGTCACATCGCGTCACATGGGCATGGCTTCGCTTGATATCGCATCTTATGTGCATCGCGTCGCATGCGCATTGAGTCACGTCTCATGACATGCGCATGGCATCGCTCGACATCGCATCTTATGTGCACGGCATCGCATGCGCATTGAATCGCACCGCACTACATGCGCATGGCTTCGCTCGACATCGGATCTTTTGAGCATCGAATCGCATGCGCATTGAGTCACATCGCGTAACATGGGTATGTCATCGTTTGATATCGCATCTTTTGTGCATCGCACCGCATGCGTATTAAGTCACATCGCGTCACATGGGCATGGCATCACTTGATATCGCATCTTTTGTGCATCGCATGCGTATTAAGTCACATCGCGTCACATGCGCGTGACATCGCTTGATATCGCAACTTATATGCATGGCATCGCATGCGCATTAAGTCACATAGCGTAACATGGGCATGGCATCGCTTGATATCGCATCGTATGTGCATCGCTTCGCAGGCGCATTGAGTGACGTCGCGTCACATCCGCATGGCACCAATCGAAACCGCATCTTATGTTAATCGCATCGCATGCACATTGAGTCACGTCGCAACCCATGCGCATTGCATCGCTTATAATTTAATTTTATGTGCATCGTAGCGCATGTGCATTGAGTCTCATCTTGTCACATGCGCATGCCACCGCTCGAAATCGCATCTTATGTGCATCGCTAAGCATGCGCATTGAATCACATCGCATCACATGCGCGTGGCATCGCTTGAAGTCGCATCTTATGTGCATCGCATCGTAGGCGCATTAAGTCAAATCGCGCCAAATGTGCACGGCATCGCTTGATATCGCATCTTATGTGCATCGCATCCCATGCGCATTGAGCAACATCGCGTCACATGCAAATGGCATCACTTGATATCGCACTTTATGTGCATCGCATCGCATGCGCATTGAGTCACATCGCATCAGACGCGCATGGCATCGGTCGACATTGAATTTTATGTGCACCGCATCGCATGCGCTATTAGTCAAATTGCTTCACATGCGCATGGCATCGCTCAACATCGCATTTTATGTGCATGGCATCGCATGCGCATTGAATCGCAATGCATTACATGCGCATGGCATCGCTTGATATCCCATCTTAAGTGCATCGCATCGCATGCCCATTGAGTGACATCGGGTCACATGCGCATGGCATCATTTGATATCGTATCTTATGTGCATCGCATCGCATGCGCATTGAGCCACATGGCCTCATATGGGTATGTCCTCGCTTGATATCGCACCTTTTGTGCATCGCATCGCATGCGCATTGAGCCACATACCTTCACATGGGCACGGCATCGCTTGATATCGCATCTTATGTGCATTGCGTCGCATGCGCATTGAGTCACGTCACGTGACATGCGCATGGCATCGCTCGACATCGCATCTTATGTGCATCGCATCGCATGCGCATTGAGCCACATCGCATCACATGCGCATGGCTTCGCTAGACATCGCATCCTCTGAGCATCGCATCGCATGCGCTTTGTGTCACTTCGCGTCACATGGGTATGTCGTCGTTTGATATCGCATTCTTTTCTGCATCACATCGCATGCGCATTGAGACACGTCGCATCACATGCTTATGGCATCACTTGATATTGCATTTTACGTGCAGCGCATCGCATGCGAACTAAATCGCATCGCATTCCATGCGCATGGCAACGCTTGATTTCGCGTCTTATGTGCATCGCATCGCATGCGCGTTGAGCCACATCGCGTCACATGCGCATGGCATCGCTTGATATACCATCTTTTGTGCATCGCATCTCATGAGCATTGAGTCACATCGCGTCACATGCTCATGGCATCGCTTGATGTCGCATCCCAAGTGCATCGCATGCGCATTAAGTCACATAGCGTCACATCCGCATGGCATCACTTGATATAGCATCTTATGTGCATCGCATGGCATGCGCATTGAATCACATCGCATGACATGCGCATGGCATCGCTCAATATCGCATCTTATGTGCATCGCATCGCATGCGCATTTAATCACATCGCGTCACATGGGCATGGCATCGCTTGATATCGCATTTTATGATTATCGCGTCGCATGTGCACTGAGTCACCTCACGTTGTTTTGTTGTTTGTTGTGTTTAACGCCCGCTTTTACTACTACGGCACCGCAGGCGGTGACACTGATGATACATGGAATGAAGATGGAGCACCGGTGGAATGAGATGGCGGGGGAAACCGGAGTACCCGGAGAAAACCCGCCCTGACGCCGCTTCGTCCACCCCGAATACCACATGCGGGTCCCTGGGATCGAACCCGGGCCGCCTAGGTGGTAGGCGAGCGCGCTAACCGCTCGGCCACGGAGCCGCCATCACCTCACGTCACATCCGCATGGCATCACTTGATATCGCATCTTATGTGCATCGCAACGCATGCGCATTGAGTCATATCGCGTCAGAGGCTCATGACATCGGCCTATAGCGCACCTTTAGAACATCGCATCGCATGCGTATTGAGTCACATTGCATCACATGCGCATAGCATCGCTTGATATAGCATCTTTTGTGCATCGCATCGCATGCGCATTGAATCACATCGCGTCACATGCGCATGGCATCGCTTGATATCGCGCCTTTTGTGCATCGCATATAATGCGCATTGAATCGCATCGCATTACATGTGCATGGCATCGCTTGATATCGCATCTTATGTGCAAGGCATCGCATGCGCATTGAGTCACATCGCATCAGACGCGCATGGCATCGCTCGACATCGAATTTTATGTGCATGGCATCGCATGCGCATTGAATTGCATTGCATTACATGCGCATGGCATCCATTGATATCGCATCTTAAGTGCATCGCATCGCATGCCCATTGAGTGACATCGGGTCACATGCGCATGGCATCATTTGATATCGTATCTTATGTGCATCGCATCGCATGCGCATTTGAGCCACATGGCCTCATATGGGTATGTCCTCGCTTGATGTCGCACCTTTTGTGCATCGCATCGCATGCGCATTGAGCCACATACCTTCACATGGGCACGGCATCGCTTGATATCGCATCTTATGTGCATTGCGTCGCATGCGCATTGAGTCACGTCACGTGACATGCGCATGGCATCGCTCGACATCGCATCTTATGTGCATCGCATCGCATGCGCATTGAGCCACATCGCATCACATGCGCATGGCTTCGCTAGACATCGCATCCTCTGAGCATCGCATCGCATGCGCTTTGTGTCACTTCGCGTCACATGGGTATGTCGTCGTTTGATATCGCATTCTTTTCTGCATCACATCGCATGCGCATTGAGACACGTCGCATCACATGCTTATGGCATCACTTGATATTGCATTTTACGTGCAGCGCATCGCATGCGAACTAAATCGCATCGCATTCCATGCGCATGGCAACGCTTGATTTCGCGTCTTATGTGCATCGCATCGCATGCGCGTTGAGCCACATCGCGTCACATGCGCATGGCATCGCTTGATATACCATCTTTTGTGCATCGCATCTCATGAGCATTGAGTCACATCGCGTCACATGCTCATGGCATCGCTTGATGTCGCATCCCAAGTGCATCGCATGCGCATTAAGTCACATAGCGTCACATCCGCATGGCATCACTTGATATAGCATCTTATGTGCATCGCATGGCATGCGCATTGAATCACATCGCATGACATGCGCATGGCATCGCTCAATATCGCATCTTATGTGCATCGCATCGCATGCGCATTTAATCACATCGCGTCACATGGGCATGGCATCGCTTGATATCGCATTTTATGATTATCGCGTCGCATGTGCACTGAGTCACCTCACGTTGTTTTGTTGTTTGTTGTGTTTAACGCCCGCTTTTACTACTACGGCACCGCAGGCGGTGACACTGATGATACATGGAATGAAGATGGAGCACCGGTGGAATGAGATGGCGGGGGAAACCGGAGTACCCGGAGAAAACCCGCCCTGACGCCGCTTCGTCCACCACGAATACCACATGCGGGTCCCTGGGATCGAACCCGGGCCGCCTAGGTGGTAGGCGAGCGCGCTAACCGCTCGGCCACGGAGCCGCCATCACCTCACGTCACATCCGCATGGCATCACTTGATATCGCATCTTATGTGCATCGCAACGCATGCGCATTGAGTCATATCGCGTCAGAGGCTCATGACATCGGCCTATAGCGCACCTTTAGAACATCGCATCGCATGCGTATTGAGTCACATTGCATCACATGCGCATAGCATCGCTTGATATAGCATCTTTTGTGCATCGCATCGCATGCGCATTGAATCACATCGCGTCACATGCGCATGGCATCGCTTGATATCGCGCCTTTTGTGCATCGCATATAATGCGCATTGAATCGCATCGCATTACATGTGCATGGCATCGCTTGATATCGCATCTTATGTGCAAGGCATCGCATGCGCATTGAGTCACATCGCATCAGACGCGCATGGCATCGCTCGACATCGAATTTTATGTGCATGGCATCGCATGCGCATTGAATCGCATTGCATTACATGCGCATGGCATCCATTGATATCGCATCTAAAGTGCATCGCATGGCATGCGCATTGAGTGACATCGGGTCACATGCTCATGGCATCGCTTGATATCCCATCTTTTGTGCATCACACCGCATGCGTATTAAGTCACATCGCGTCACATGCGCATGGCATCGCTAGATATCGCATCTTTTGTGCATCGCATCGCATGCGTACTAAGTCACATCGCGTCACATGCGCATGACATCGCTTGAAATCGCATCTTTTGTGCATCGCATCGCATGCTCATTGAGTCACATAGCGTCACATGGGCATGGCATCGCTTGATATCGCATCGCATGCGCATTGAGTCACATCGAGTCATATGCTAATGACCTCGCTTGATATCGCATCTTTTGAGCATCGCATCGCATGCGCATTGAGTCACGTCGCAGTCACATGGGTATGTCATCGTTTGATACGGCATTTTTTTGTCCATCACATCGCATGCGCATTGAGTCACGTCGAATCACATGCGCATGGCATCGCTTGATATCGCATCTTACGTGCAGCGCATCGCATGCGCATTAAATCGCATCGCATTACATGCGCATGGCATCGGTTGATATCGCATCTTATGTGCATCGCATCGCATGCGCATTGAGTCACATCGCGTCACATGCGCATTGCATCGCTTGATATAGCATCTTTTGTGTATCGCATCTCATGAGCATTGAGTCACATCGCGTCACATGGGTATGTCATCGTTTGATATAGCATCTTTTGTGTATCGCATCATATGTGCATCGCATCGCACGCGCATTGAGTCACATCGCGTCACATGCTCATGGCATCGCATGATATCGCAACTTTTGTGCATCGCATGCGCATTAAGTCACAGCGCGTCACATCATAATAAATAAATGAATAAAAATTGGAATTCGGGTCATGGTAAATTTCCATTCCCGGGGTTCTTGGGGTTTACCCCTCTTAAGCCTAGTGAGAAGAATTTTTATCTTGTTGTGTGCGCAGAGATATTTCCGTCGTGTGCGTACTCTTAGGGCAGATTGTCGTGTTTTGTTATACAATGATGGGTTAATTAGATAAAATATAAAATATGTGCAAATATGTGTGTGTTTGTTATTGTGTATGTGTATATATGCACATTTTGCATATATGCATATTTTGTTTTTGTTGCCTTTTGTGCTTTGTGTTTTTTTTTTAAATTTTTTTTTTAATAAAATGACATATTTGCACATTTACAATTTTGAATTTATGTCGGAAAAGGTCCGTGTCCCACAATCTGCCGCCGTCTCTTCTTCTGCCTGAAGACTGTTTCTCCGGTGCGATGTGCTTTATTTGTTCGCCGCTGCAACTCAGCTCTGTTGTGTTTGTTTCGTGTGTTTTTTGTTTGCTTGTAGTGGGAGGGTGATTAGATGTTCAATAGTGCCTGTGGATATTGTTCGACTTGTTCTGTTTGTTGCTCCTGGTGTTGGTCATAAATGTATATTAGCGTTAGTAGAGGTGGATTTTCGTGCTGTTTTTCTGGTGGGAGTGTTCGCATAGTTTGAACTGTTCGTATAAGTGTTCTCCTGTGGGGTCTTGTATGTGCGTTGTGGATGTAGGTGAGCATTAGGTTGGCAATGTGCTTATCGATGGGGATTATTCTGGCATATTCATGGATCATCGTGTTTTTAAAGTTGGGGAAAAGTTTATTTGCGGTGCGTAGGCATTTGCGCTCGAATGCTTGGATGCTTGTCATTGTTGTTTTTGTTATGAGGGGCATTAGGGCGACTGCACCATACGTCAGGCATGGGCGAATGAGGCATTATATAGTTTGGTTAGTATTTGCGTGGTCAGTCCCGTCTTGTTTAATTTGGCGAGGAAAGTGAGGGTGGAGTATATGGCTCTGGTATTGTTCAGTAGGGCCTTGTAGTGGGGTTTTACTGTCAGTTGGGTATTGATTTGTATCCCGAGGTATTTCACTGATTTGGCACATTTTATGGTTGTTTTGTTTAGTTTGAGTGTCAGGTTGTTGTGGCGGTATTTCCTCTTCTTTCGGATGACGATGGCTTGGGTTTTTTCTGCGTTGATTGCCATTTTTTTGGTCCAGTCTATATATGCCTTGAGTTGAAGTTCCAATTGATGTTTTGCCTGGTCCGTCCGGGGGCTTGTGCACCAGTACGCCGTATCGTCGGCGTACTGGGCGAGCTGGATGCTGGGGTGTGTCTGCCGTGTATATAATGCAGAGGAGGCCTGATATTGCGCTCCCCTGGGGTGTGCCTGCATGTGGTGTGATGGGTTCGGATAATGTTTTGTCTAGTTTTATGTTGGCTGTTGTGCCGGTTAGAAAACTGGCGATCCATCTGACTATTCGGGGGTGTATTTTGAAATCGGTGAGCTTATACAGCAGACCATTAATCCAGCATTTATCGAAGGCCGCTTTTACGTCGAGAAATGCTGCGACCGTTGTATAGCCTAAATTGTGACCATTCTTGAATTGCGACATCACCCGAACCAGCTGGTCCTGGATGGTGATGTCGCTGCGGTAACCTGGTTGTGTCGTTGGGAGGAGGTGTTTTTGGTTGCATATTTTGTTTAGTCTCTTCACCATCACCCTCTCAAATATTTTAGAGAGGGTTGATGTGAGTGATATTGGCCTGTAGTTTCTATGGTCTGTAATGGTCTTTACCGGGTTTCTGGAACAGTAGTATGTGGGCAGTTTTCCATTTGGTGGGGTGATATCCGTACCGTAGCATGGTGTTGTATATGTCTCTGAGTAGTTTTATTGTATCTATCGGTAGGTTCCTTAACATCTGGTAGGTTATGCTGTCTGGGCCGGGAGCTGTGTTTCTGGTGTTTTTGAATGTTGCTATTATGTCGTCTGTGGTTAGGGGTGCTTCGGCTTCTTCGTCGGAGTTTAAGTTTTCGATGGCTAGTTGGGGGGTGTATAACTGGTGTTGCAGTTTGATGTGATAGTTGATTCTTTTGTAGTATTGTTTGTTAAAGTTTGGGCTTTGCGGTGTTTGGAAAACTTCTTCGTAGTGGGCTCGGAAGATTTCGAGTTTCTCACGTGTGTCGGTTACGGTGTTTACATCTTTTTTGATAGGGTAGTTGGGTGCAGTCTTTCTTTTGGTGCTTTTTATCAATTTCCAGAATTTTGCTGGATCCCGTTTGTGTGATTGCGTAAGGTCGTGTCATTTCCTGTCCCAGTGTTGTGTGTTGTGTTTTTGTATGGCCTTCTTTACTTCCTCTTGTGCTTTGTTTAATAGTCTTGTCAGCTGCGTTGTGCGTCTTTAGGAAGTTTCTATGTGCTTTCCTCTTCTTTTTAATAAGACATATTATTTCTTTGGGGAGTGGTCTGCTATACGGGTTTATGTGGACTGTCTTGGTGGGTATTGCTGTGATGTGTACTTGCATAATTATATCTGTCAGTGTTTGCGCTTGCTGGTCAATGTCATGTGTCGTCGTTGGTGTGGTGAGTACAGTATTTCTTGTCAGTCGGGATGCTGTCTCCTTGAACAGTTCCCAGTCTGCGTTTTCGTAGTCCTTGACGGTTATGCTTCTGAATGCTTGTGTGTTCCATGGACCGGTTTTCAAGGAGACAATGACTGGCATATGGTCCGTGTCGGGGGGTGCGTCTGTGGTGATGTCTTGTACGAGCGAATAGGTTTGTTTGGAGGTGAGTATTTTGTCTGGTGAGCTATTGTTCTGGGTGCCTTGACCTATCCGTGTAGGGCTTGGTGTGAGGATGAGTTTGAGTTCGGTGTTTTTGAGTACCTTCATTAGGTCTCTGCCATGAGCCAGGGAATACCAGTCCCCCATCTACGTGTTCAAGGACGAGCCCCCCCCCCCCCCCGAATACCTGCAGTGCTCGCGGAGTTTGATAGAACCTACAACCCGGGGCACTATTCGTGTAACCGAGCACCAGTCTCCCATGACACGATGGTGCGATTTACCCGGGAGGAGGACTATAGAAACTTCTGCGAGTTCCTGAGGGGAAAGGGGGTCCTATTCAATGTTACCAACGTTCACAGGGAAGACCGGTCCCACAGAGCAGTGGTAAAGCCACTGTTCCTGGACGGGGCGGCTTCAGAAATCAAAGAAGAGTTACAGATTAAAGGGATACGCACAATACGGGTGCAACAACTAAGACGCCTTGCCAGAGACAGGACACTCCTCCCTATCTATGTGATCGAGGTCCCCTCGACTGAAGACCTGCAGAAACTCAGACAAATCACCACCCTACTGCATTTCAAAATCACAATTGAGGATTTCCGCCCCCCAGCCACAATCATCCAATGTCTCAAATGCCAGAGGTTAGGGCACTCGTTCCAGCGATGCCCCGCCCCCGAACCCCTGTGCTCCAAGTGTGCACGGGGGCACGAATCTCGCTCGTGCACCGTCCCCCTTGAGAGGCGAACCTGCGCCCTGTGCAGATTACCAGGGCATGGGACCCGATTCCGGGGTTGCCGCGAATACCAGCGCCAACTGGCGAGACTGAGGGGACAAGTGCCCCCACGCCCTACTGCCCCCAGGGACCACACACAAGCCCTCACACAGGACAACATCGCCCCCCCAGTAACGCCTCATATGGCCCAGAGCCGCGAAAGCTTTAATCTGAGACCAGCGGCCAGCACTTCGAGACCCCCCACCCCCACCCATGACCGCCAGCAAGGCACACACGCCCACTTTCAACCTCCAAAACCAGCGATCCCACCTTCCCTAACTCCTGCCACACTGCAAAGAAACCTAACATTCCCACGAATGACCTGGGTCCAAGCGCGGCACGAGTGCATACACATACTCACGCTTCTGCTAACCCAGCCACACCTCACTCACGAGGTGCTCGCCACATACTCGGGCTTCTTTGCACTCTTCTCTCACCTTGATGCCTTCGCAATTGACTAAACTCCCCCTCCCCTAAACAGCTATTGCTTAATATCGATGACGACCACTGCAATGACACGGATAATGAATTGGAATGCACGTGGCATTTACCACCGTAAAGGAGAACTCACGGACTTCCTACACACCCACAACATAGACATTGCACTAATCACAGAGACCCATCTAAACCACAAATCCAGACTAAACATTGCTGGATACCAAACCTATAGAACTGACCGGGACAGACGTGGCGGAGGCACAGCCGTAATTATCAAACGTACCATAGAACACGAACAAGCATTGCTACCCCCCCTAAGACGTATGGAGGCGACGGGCACGTATGTCAAAATTAATAATACTCGCGCACTCATTGTTGCTGCGTATAATCCCCCGGGCGAACTAAACACACATGACCTGGACGACCTGTTCCAACTAAGCAACCCCTTCCTAATCGCCGGAGACCTGAACGCCAAGCACCCGCTCTGGAATTGCCGCACAGGTAACCCAGCTGGCTCACAACTCCTTAGACATGAGAACAACTCCAATTATGCCATATACGCACCAAGCGAGCACACATACATACCCACACAGCGCAACCACCAGCCTGATATCCTCGATATCTCCTTAGCACGACAACTACACCTCCGGGTCACGCTTAAAGTAATCAACGCCCTGTCCTCAGACCACCTACCTGTTCTAATCAACCTAGAAGGCTCTCCGGCACCTTCCTTGCAACCCCTCAGACGCAACTACAACAAAGTAAACTGGGCAACCTTTAACCAGATTGTATCGGCTGAAATCCACAACACGCCAATCACGTCATGCAACGAGCTAGAAGAAGCAGTAGCAAACCTTGAAAAGACAATACAATATGCCATTTCTACCTCGGTCCCCATTCATGCACGTAACCGCGGCCCTCAAACCATGCCTACCGACCTCAAAGACCTAGCAAGAATCCGCAATAAAGCGCGCCGCAAATGGCAACATACGAGACGCCCTCAAGCCCTACAACACCTGCGTGAACTTAACTTACACATCCGAAAACGCACTGCCGACTTCCTTACCTCCCAATGGGAAAAACAGTCGCTGATCTAGACACGGACCGCACATCACTCTGGCGCATTGCGAAATGCCTAACACGCGAACCCACCTCCATTCCGCCCCTACACATCAACCAACGTATAGCCACATCCGACACCGAAAAAGCTGAAGCACTCGCAGATGAGCTGGAACGCACACTAACACCGAACCTTACACCAAGTTTACCACAATTTACTGCTGAGACCGAAACTCTAACTAATAACATATACTCATCCACAACTCACAACCAAGTCAGAAAAACCTCACCATCTGAGGTTACGTGGATCATTAAGCATCTCCCAAAAAAGAAATCGCCCGGACCTGACACCATACCCAACATAGCACTTAAAAACTTACCTCCCGACGCCATTAACCGACTGACAGAAATATTCAACTATACCCTTCGAAGCGGCACCTTTCCACAGCGCTGGAAGAAGGCCAAAGTCCTCCACTTCCCCAAACAAGCCAAAGACCACGCCAACCCAGCCAACTACAGACCCATCAGCCTACTGAACTCACTCAGTAAGGTGCTAGAGAAAATAATACTTAAAAGACTAAACGCACATCTAATCAAACACGGCATCATCATTCAAGAACAGTTCGGTTTTCGAGCCAAGCACTCGACCACACTCCAACTACTCCGTATCACCGAGCACATAACCCGCGGATTTAACATAAATAAAACCACGGGGGTCCTGTTCCTGGACATTGAACGTGCCTTCGACCGGGTATGGCACTCAGGACTCCTACGCAAACTACTGTCTCTAAATGTGCAAGACACCATGGTAAAGCTCATCGCAAACTACTTACGTGACCGCCAGTTCAGCTCCGCAGTAAACAATGCACTCTCCTCCCCACGTATTATGCAAGCAGGGGTCCCCCAAGACAGTTTATTGGGGCCCACACTCTTCAACATTTATATCAACGACATACCAAAAACCACAAACACATCACTTTACTTGTATGCAGACGACACGGCTATCGCAGCTCAGTCAGGCAACCCTAGATTTGTACGCGACAGGCTACAAACGTCACTCACCAACTTGTAAGACTGGCTCGCCAAATGGCGAATCAGAGTCAACCAAGCCAAATGCCATGCAGTAATATTCACTAAGCGCCAAACACATAGAAGCACTGCACGTAGACTCCCTCCTTTAACTCTGTTTGGCGAAAACATTAACTGGACTAACCAGACCACCTATCTCGGGCTCACGATGGACCAAGGCCTCACTTGGCACACACACATCCAAAATTGCCGGCGCAAGGCGCAAGTACAAGTAAGGAGACTCTACCCCCTCCTTCGCACAGGATCACATATCTCCCCGAAACTAGGACTTACCCTATATAAAACACTAATCCGACTGATACTGACATACGCAGCCCCGGTGTGGGGATACGCCGCCTCCACCCACATTAAGCGCCTAAACTCCTTTCAGAACCGGATCCTAAGGATAATCACTGGCGTACCCAGACGGGCGCCGGCCTACAAACTGCACGAAGAACTGCATATGCACACAATTGAAGAATTCATTAAAAAGCTTGCCTCCGACCTCTATGCCAAAAATTCCCGCCACCATAACCCACTCATTGCCAACCTCGGCACATATCATCTTGAACTAACCAAACACAAAACGCCACTCCATCTTTTTGAACGTTCTCTAAACAACACAGATACCATAGATGCCAGAGCCCACCTATTCAATATTCTGAATCACAACTAACTACTTAAAACCTTCTGCCAACAGAGGAGGACAGTAAACGCCCGGACCACATCCACTTTCTCTCAAGATCAGGTATACAGGATACTCCCAAGCCCACAACAGGTACGTAACACTCCCTAAACCTGCCCCCACCACTGCATTCCTTTATATGTAGATAACCACTTCATAGCTTGTAAGCACGTACATTACCAACCCCCTTAAATTAGCACAACTGTAACACCCTATAGCACATAACACCAGCTACTCCTTACTAACAAGCTTTCCCCCCTGGGTGCTGCACAGACCTCGGTATGTGTTGACTCCCAGGATACAATATCACGCGCTCGCATGCAGCGAATGCCAGCTAGGTACTAACCATTACTAACCGGGGTGCTATCGCGGAACCCGACCTAACTGCATGTATCGCTACATTAACAAGCACCCTGTCTTTCTCTGCCTTGCATGTTTAGTTTACTAACCGCATGTGGATGGGGAGACGATGTAGCCTCTGAGGATGATCGTCACCAGGGCTGGCGGGTGTGGGGCCAGCCTTCCAAAAAAAATAAATAAAAAAAAATGTTGGTGCGTTCGTCCAGAAGTTCCTTGTGGTTTGCGTTTAGGTCAGCTGCTATTATTAGATGTGTGTAGTTGTCGTGTAGGTAGGTGATTAATGTGGTAGGGAAATCTTTGTTAGGGGGAGCATAAATCGTGGCGATGTGTAGTTTGCTTCTATTAACCGTGATTTGTATATTAATAGGAATTCCAGTTCATTAAAGGCTTGGGGGGTGGTTACTTGTGTCGGGCTTAATTCGCTCTTAACAAGCACCATTACCCCGCCTCCAGTCCCGTGTGGCCTATCCTTTCTAAACACTGTGAGCGGTTGGAACGTGAAGTTTCTTCTCTTGTTTAGTTTTGTCTCGTTAATAGTTATTATATCCGCGCTGTGGTGTGTTAAGAGGTCTTGTAGTTGCTGTCTCTTGCCGGTAATTCCATTAATGTTTATATGTAGTAGTTTAATATTGTGTCTTACTTGGGTGTGTGCTCTGTTTCCCGCCATTTCTGGTTGTGCTTATCTTCCTTGCGCGGTGTTTGTTTAACCTATTTTTTATGTCTTGGATGAAGATGGCGAGCTGGTTCCCTAATTTTGCGGTGTCTATTGATTTTTTGAGTGTTTTTGGGCCGTTGTCTTTATATTGTGGTATAATCGTTGACATTATTTGTGCGATGATAGTTTGGGTGACGTCGTTAATATATGCTGTTATGTTCTTCTGTATGTTGGTTATTTGGTTCTGCAAGTCCTGTATCTGTTCGCTCGAGTGTTCTATAACTTGCTTTAATGTGCCGGTTGTTTCTTTTGCGGTCATTTCTTTCTTGTCTGCGGGTATACTGGGGAATTTTATGGTTGTCCAGTTGGTGTCTTGTTTGGCTGAGGGGGGGGTTGGCAGGTTATGGGGCAAAATGTGTGTCTCTGCTATCTGTGTTGTTTTTGTTGGGGGTGTCCTTGGGTATTTGGGGCATTTAACTTGCCCTGTGAAATGTCCGAGCCGTTCACAGGTAGCACAGTATGGCGCTGCGTGCTTGATATGCTTGCATTTCTGTGTTTGGGACTTCTGGCCGCAGTGAAAACAGGTTGGGTTCTGTTCGGGACAGTTTTCCTTCTGGTGCCCGTATTGCTGGCACTGGCGACACGGGATGTGGCGCTCAGTGTGGGGGAGGGCTCGGCTCGAAAAACCTGTTTTTCGATGATCGCCCCTTGGTGTAGGATGGTGGTGATCGTGGCGACGTCGGTGCTGAACACGCGTACTAGGGGTGTAGTTTTGTCGTGACTTATTATCCGTGATACCCTGTTGATACTTGGATAATCTTCCTGGATGCCGGCGAGAATGACCTCATCGAGGATGTCTCGTGGAATACCCTATAGCACTGCCGTTAAGGTCTTCCTGGGTTTTTCTTGTGGCTTTTCGGTGTCTTGGGGGGTTTCCAGGTTTGTTGCGTATTTTGCCTGTTTGCCAAATTGATGTGGAGGGATTTCCTGTTTGAACGTAGTGGCTGCTTGTTGATATTTGAAGATCAGGGCAAGTGTATTCCGGGGTCGGTATATGCGTTGCACGCGGAAAAGGGATTCTGCCGGTCGTTGGTGTTTCTCTAGAAGTGATTTTATGAGCCAGGCATTCTGCTTCTCGGGATCGCAATTCAGAATCTATATGGGGAAATGGCCGTGTGGTACTGCTGGTGTGTTTGGGCGGGGAGGTTGCTGAGTGCGCGAGGCGCTGGGGATTGATTCGGTGCTGGTGTTGAGTGTGGAAGAGTCGCTAGAGCTGCTGCTGATCTCGTGGTTGTGCGAACGGGTGGTGCGTGTCGTTTGTCTCGTATGTCCGGACGTGGTGGCGGTTTCGGTGTCAGGGTCGGGAGGGGGTTTTGAGGGAAGTGTCGCCGGCCCCTCACGTCACATGCGCATGGCATCGCTTGATATCGCATCTTACGTGCATTGCCTCGCATGCGCATTGAGTCACGTCGCCCCACATGCGAAAGGCATCGCTTGATATCGCATCTTATGTGCATCGCATCGCATGGGCATTGAGTCACGTCGCGTCACATGCGCATGGCATCGCTTGATAACGCATCTTAAGTGCATCGCATCGCATGCGCATTAAGTCACATCGCATCACATGCGCATGGCATCGCTCGACATCGCATCTTATGTGCATCGCATCGCATACGGATTGAGTCACCACGCCTCACATGCGCATTGCATCTCTCGACATCGCATCTTATGTTCATTTAGTCAAATCGCGGCACATGCGCATTGCATCTCTCGACATCGCATCTTATGTGCATCGCATCGCATGCGCACTGAGTCACATCGCATTACATGCGCATGGCATCGCTCGACATCGCATCTTATGTGCATCGCATCGCATGGCATCGATCGACATCGCGCCTTATGTGCATCAGATGGCATGCGCATTGAATCGCATCTTATGTTCATTGAGTCACATCGCGTCACCTGCGCATGGCATCGCTCGACATTGCATCTTATGTGCATCGCATCGCATGCACATTGAGTCACGTCGCGTCACATGCGCATGGCATAGTTGATATCGCGTCTTATGTGCATCGCATCGCATGCGCATTGAGCCACATCGCATCACATGCGTATGGCATCGCTCTACATCGCATCTTACGTTCATCGCATCGCATGCGCATTGAGTCACGTCGCGTCATTTGGGCATGGCATCGCTTGATATCGCATCTTATGTTCATCGCATCGCATGCGCATTGAGTCACATCGCATCACATGCGCATGGCATCGCTCGACATCGCATCTTATGTGCATCGCATCGCATGCGCATTGCGTCACATCGCATCACAAGCGCATGGCATCGCTCAACGTCGCATCTTATGTGCATCGCATGGCATGCGTATTGAATCGCATCGCATCACATGCGCATATTATCGCTCGACATCGCATCTTATGTGCATTGCATCACATGCGCATTGAGTCACATCGCATCACATGCGCATGGCATCCCCCGACATCGCATCTTATGTGCATCGCATCGCATGCGCATTGAATCGCATCGCATCACTTGCGCAAGGCATCGCTTGATATCGCATTTTATGTGCATTGAGTCACATAGCGTCACGTGCGCATTGCATCGCTCGACGTCGCATCTGATGCGCATTGAATCGCATCGCAATACATGCGCATGGCATCGCTTGATATCACATCTTACGTGCATCGCATCGCATGCACATTCAATCGCAAGGCATCGCATGCGCATGGCATCGCTCGACCTCGCATCTTAAGTGCATCGCATCGCATGCACATTGGGACACACCAAGTCACATGCGCATGGCATCGCTCGACATCGCATCTTATGTGCATCGCATCGCATGCGCATTGAGTCACATCGTGTACATGGGCATGGCATTGCTCGATATCGCATCTTATGTGCATCGCATTGCATGCGCATTGAAACGCATCGCATTACGTGCGCATGGCATCGCTCGACAACGCATCTTATGTGCATCCCATCGTATGCGCATTGAGTCACATCGCGTCACATGCGCCTGGCATCCCTTGATATCGTATTTTAGGTTCATCGCATCACACACGCATTGAGTCACGTCGCGCAACATGCGCATGGCATCGCTTAATATCGCATCCTACGTCCATCGCATCGCATGCGCATTGAGTCACGTCGCGTCACATGTGCATGGCATCGCTTGATATAGCATCTTATGTGCATCGCATCGCATGCGCATTGAGTCACATCGCATCACACACTCATGGCATCCCTTAATATCACATTTTATGTGCATCGCATTGCATGCGCATTGAGTCACATAGCATCACACGCGCATGGCGTCGCTCGACATCGCATTTTATGTGCATCGCATCGCATCACATGCGCATGGCATTGCTCGACATCCCATCTTATGTGGATCGCATCGCATGCGCATTGAATCGCATCGCATTTCATGCGCATGACATCGCTCGTCATCGCATCTTATCTGCTTCGCATCGCATGCGCTCTGAGTCACATCGCATTACTTGCGCATGGCATCGCTCGATATCGCATCTTATATGCATCGCATAGCATGCGCATTGAATCGCATCGCATGGTATCGGTCGACATCCTACCTTGTGTGCATCCCATCGCATTCGCATTGAGTCACATAGCATCACGCACGCATGGCGTCGCTCGACATCGCATCTTATGTGCATCGCATCGCATCGCATCGCATTTCATGCGCATGGCATCGCTCGACATCGCATCTTGTGTGCATCCCATTGCATGCGCATTGAGTCACGTCGCGTCACCTGCGCATGGCATCGCTTGATATCGCATCTTATGTGGCTCGCATCGCATGCGCATTGCGCCACGTCGCGTCAGATGCGCATGGCATCGCTTACAATCGCATCTTATGTGTATCGCATCGCATGCGCATTGAGTCACATCGCATCACATGCGCATGGGATCGCTTGATATCGCATCTTATGTGCATCGCATCCCATGCGCATTGAGTCATGTCGCGTCACATACAAATGGCATCGCTCGACATCGCATCTTTTGTGCTTGGCATCGCATGCGTATTGAGTCACACGCGCCACATGCGCATGTCATCGCTTGATATCGCATCTTATGTGCATCGCATCGCATGCGCATTGAGTCACTTCGCGTCACATGGGCATGGCATCGCTTGATATCGCAGTTTATGTACATCGCATCGCATGCGCATTGAGCCACGTCGCATCATATGCGCATGGCAACACTTGATAATGTATCTTATGTGCATCGAATCGCATGCGCATGGAGTCATATCGCGTCACATGCGCTCGGCATCATTTGATATCGCATGTTATGTGCATCGCATCGTATGCACATTGAGTCACGTCGCATCACATGCGCATGGCATCGCTTGATATCGCATGTTATGTGCATCGCATATCATGCGCATTGACTCACATCGCATCACATGCGCATGGCATCGCTCGACATCGCATCTTATGTGCATCGCATTACATGCGCATTGAAACGCATCGCATTACGTGCGCATGGCATCGCTCGACAACGCATCTTATGTGCATCCCATCGTATGCGCATTGAGTCACATCGCGTCACATGCGCCTGGCATCCCTTGATATCGTATTTTAGGTTCATCGCATCACACACGCATTGAGTCACGTCGCGCAACATGCGCATGGCATCGCTTAATATCGCATCCTACGTCCATCGCATCGCATGCGCATTGAGTCACGTCGCATCACATGCGCATGGCATCGCTTGAAATCGCATCTTATGTGCTTCGTGTCATATGCGTATTGAGTCACACGTGTCACATGCGCATAGTATCGCTGGTATCGCATCTTATGTGCATCGCATCGCATGCGCATTGAGTCACTTCGCGTCACGAGGGCATGGCAACGCTTGATATCGCATCTTATGTGCATCGCATTGCATGCGCATTGAGTCACGTCGCTTCACATGCGTATGGCATCGCCTGACATCGCATCTTATGTTCACCGCATCGCATGCGCATTGAGTCACAATGCGTCACATGCGCATGGCATCGCCTTATATCGCATGTTATGTGCATCGCATCGCATGCCCATTGGGTCACATAGCAGCACATGCGCATGGCATCGCTGGACATCGCATCTTATGTGCATCGCGTCGCATGCGCATTGAGTCACATTCCATTAGATGTGCATGGCATCGCCCGAAATTGTATCTTATGTGTACCGAATCGCATCGCATTACATGCGTATGGCATCGCTTGATATCGCATCTTATGTGCATCAATTGGCATGCGCATTGAGTCACTTCGCGTCACATGCGCATGGCATCGCTTGATATCGCATCTTATGTGCATCGCACCGCATGCGCATTGAGTCACATCGGACCACATGGGCATGGCATAAATAAATAAATAAGAATAGGTATTCGGGTTATGGTAAATTTGTGGTAAATTTCCATTCCCGGGCTTCTTAGGGTTTATCGCATGCGCATTGAATCAGATCGCGTCACATGTCCATGGCATCGCTTGACATCGCATTTTATTTGCATCGCATTGCATGCGCATTGAACCGCGTCTCATTACAGGCGCATGGCATCTATTGATATCGCATCTTACGTGCATCGCATCGCATGCGCATTGAGTCATGTCGCGTCACATGCAAATGGCATCGCTCGACATCGCATCTTTTGTGCTTGGCATCGCATGCGTATTGAGTCACATCGCATCACATGTCCATGGCACGGCTTGACATCACATCTTATTTGCATCGCATTGCATGCGGATTGAACCGCATCTCATTACAGGCGCATGGCATCTATTGATATCGCATCTTACGTTCATCGCATCGCATGCGCATTTACGCATGTCGCGTCACATGCAAATGGCATCGCTCGGCATCGCATCTTTTGTGCTTGGCATCGCATGCGTATTGAGTCACACGCGTCACATGCGCATGGCATCGCTTAATATCGCATCGCATGCGTATTGAGTCACATTGGATTACATGCGCATGGTATCGCTTGATGTTGCATCTTATGTGCATTGCATCGCATGCGCATTGAGTCATGTCGCGTCACATGCGCATGGCATCGCTTAATATCGCATCGCATGCGTATTGAGTCACATTGGATCACATGCGCATGGCATCGCTTGATATTCCATCTTATCTGCATCGCATTCGCATTGAGTCACTTCGCGTCACATGCGCATGGCATCGCTTGATATTGCATCTTATGTCCATCCCATCGAATGCGCATTGAGTCACATCGCATCACATGCGCTCAGCATCGCTTAATATCGCATGTTATGTGCATCGCATCGCATGTGCATTGAGTGACATCGCATCACATGCGCATGGCATCGCTTAATATCGCATCTCATGTGCATCGCATCGTATGCACATTGAGTCACATCGTATGAGATGCGCATGGCATCGCTTGATATCGCATCTTATGTGCATCGCATCGCATGCGTATTGAGTCACATTGCATTAGATGCGCATGGCATCGCTTGATATCGTATCTTATGTGCATCACATCGCAAGCGCATTGAGTCACTTCGTGTCACATGCGCATGGCATCGCTGGATATCGCATCTTATGTGCATCGCATCGCATGCGCATTGAATCGCATCGCATTACAGGTGCATGGCATCGCTTGATATCGCATGTTATGTTCATCGCATCGGATGCGCATTGAGTCACATCGCATCACACGCGCATGGCATCGCTTGATATCGCATCTTATGTGCATCGCATCGCATGCGGATTGAGTCACATCGCATAACACGCTAATGGCATCGCGCGAGATCCTATCCTATGTGCATCGCATCGCATTGAATCGCATCGCATCACACGCGTATGGCATCGCTCGACATCGCATTTTATGTGAATCGCATCGCATGCGCATTGAATCGAATCGCATGCGCATTCAGTCGCATCGCATTACATGCGCATGGCATTGCTCGACATCGCATCTTATGTACACCGCATCGCATGCGCATTGAGCCACATCGCATTACATGCGCAAGGCAGCGCTCGACAGCACAACTTATGTGCATCGCATCGCATGCGCATTGAGTTACGTCGCGTCACATGCGCATGGCATCGTTTAATATCGCATCATATGTGCATTGCATCGTATGCACATTGAGTCACATCGCTTGATATCGCATCTTATGTGCATCGCACCGCATGCGCATTGAGTCACATCGCATCACATGTGCATAGCATCGCTTGACATCGCATCTTATTTGCATCGCATCGCATGCGCATTGAGTCACGTCGCGTCACATGCGCATGGCATCGCTTGATATCGCATCTTATGTGCATCGCAGCGCAATGGCATTGAGTCACATGCGTCACATGCGCATGTCATCGCTTGATATCGCATCTTATGTGCATCGCATCGCATGCGCATTGAGTCACATCGCATCACACGCGCATGGCATCGCTCGACATCTCATCTTATATGCATCGCATCGCATTTAATCGCATCGCATAACACGCGCATGGCATCGCTCGACATCGCATCTTATGTGCATTGCATCGCATGCGCATTGAATCGAATCGCATGCGCATTGAATCCCATCGCATTACATGCGCATGGCATCGTTCGACATCGCATCTTATGTGCATCGCATCGCATGCGCATTGAATCGCATCGCATTACATGCGCATGGCATCGCTTGATATCGCATCTTATGTGCATCGCGTCGCATGCGCATTGAGTCACGTCGTCTAACTTGCGCATGGCATCGCTTGATATCGCATCTTATGTTCATCGCATCCCATCGCATGCGCATTGAGTCACGTCGCATCAAACGCGCATGGCATAGCCTGATATCGCATCTTAGGTGCATCGCCTCTCATGCGCATCGAGCCACGTCGCGCCACATGCGCATGGCATCGCTTGATATCGCATCTTATTTTCAACGCATCGCAAGCGCATTGAGTCACGTCGCATCACACCCGCATGGCATCGCTTGATATCGCATCTTCTGCGCATCGCATCGCATGTGGATTGACCCACTTGCGTCAAGTGCGCATGGCATCGCTTGATATCGCATCTTATGTGCATCGCATGCGCATTGAGCCAGTTCGCGTCACATGCGCATGGTATCTCTTGATATCGCATCTTATGTGGATAGCATCGAATGCGCATTGAGTAACATCGCGTCACATGCGGTCGGCATCGCTTGATATCGCATCTTATGTGCATCGCATCGCATGCGCATTGAGTCACATCGCATCACACGCGCATGGCATCGCTCGACATCTCATATTATATGCATCGCATCGCATTGAATCGCATCGCATAACACGCGCATGGCATCGCTCGACATCGCATCTTATGTGCATTCCATCGCATGCGCATTGAATCGAATCGCATGCGCATTGAATCGCATCGCATTACATGCGCATGGCATCGCTCGACATCGCATCTTATGTGCATCGCATCGCATGCGCATTGAATCGCATCGCATTACATGCGCATGGCATCGCTTGATATCGCATCTTATGTGCATCGCGTCGCATGCGCATTGAGTCACGTCGTCTAACTTGCGCATGGCATCGCTTGATATCGCATCTTATGTTCATCGCATCCCATCGCATGCGCATTGAGTCACGTCGCATCAAACGCGCATGGCATAGCTTGATATCGCATCTTAGGTGCATCGCCTCGCATGCGCATCGAGTCACGTCGCGCCACATGCGCATGGCATCGCTTGATATCGCATCTTATGTTCAACGCATCGCAAGCGCATTGAGTCACGTCGCATCACACCCGCATGGCATCGCTTGATATCGCATCTTCTGCGCATCGCATCGCATGTGGATTGAGCCACTTGCGTCAAGTGCGCATGGCATCGCTTGATATCGCATCTTATGTGCATCGCATGCGCATTGAGTCAGTTCGCGTCAGATGCGCATGGCATCTCTTGATATCGCATCTTATGTGGATAGCATCGAATGCGCATTGAGTAACATCGCGTCACATGCGGTCGGCATCGCTTTATATCGCATGTTATGTGCAGCGCATCGCATGCGTATTGAGTCACATCGCATCACATGCGCATGGCATCGCTCGACATCGCATCTTATGTGCATCGCATTGCATGGTCATTGAAACGCATCCCATTACGTGCGCATGGCATCGCTTGATATCGCATCTTATGTGCATCGCATCGTATGCGCATTGAGTCACATCGCGTGACATGCGCATGGCATCGCTTGATATCGCATTTTATGTTCATCGCATCGCATGCGCATTGAGTCACGTCGCGCAACATGCGCATGGCATCGCTTAATATCGCATCTTATGTGCATCGCATCGCATGCGCATTGAGTCACCTCGCGTCACATGCGAACGGCATCGCTTTAAATCGCATTTTATGTTCATTGCATCACATGCGCATTGAGTCACGTCGCGCAACTAGCGCATGGCATCGCTTAATATCGCATCTTATGTGCATCTAATCGCATGCGCATTGAGTCACTTCGCGTCACATGGGGATGGCATCGCTTGATATCCCACCTTATGCTCATCGCATTGCATGCGCATTGAGTCACATTGCGTCACATGCGCATGGCATCGCTTGATAGCGCATTTCATGTGCATCGCATCGCATGCGCATTGAGTCACATCGCAACACATGCGCATGGCATCGCTCGACATCGCATCTTATGTGCATCGCATCGCATGGGTATTGAGTATTATCGCTACACATGCGCATGGGATCGCTGGACATCGCATCTTATGTGCATCGCTTCGCATGCGTGTTGAGTCACATCGCATTAGATGCGCATGGCATCGCCCGACATCGCATCTTATGTGAATCGCGTCGCATGCGCATTGAGTCACATCGCATTAGATGCGCATGCCATCGCCCGACATCGCATCTTATGTGCACCGAATCGCATGCGCATTGAATCGCATCGCATTACATGCGCATGGCATCGCTTGATATCGCATCTTATGTGCATCACATCGCATGCGCATTGAGTCATTTCGCGTCACATGCGCTCGGCATCGCTTGATATCGCATCTTACGTGCATCGCATCGCTTGCGCATTTAGTCACATCGCGTCACATGCGAATGGCATCGCTTGAAGCGGTGGAGATCGTCTGCAGCTGCTTTGAAGAGCCCTCCAAGCTTTGGTAAAGCGAGAAACAGGGATTCCGAGCGAACTTCAGAAAACGCAGTGCGCAGACCGCCACTCGCGCTCTAAGTCGCCCGGGGATCACCGCTGCAACTCCCGCTTGCCGGCAGCTTCAACGACGCTACAAGACAGGTAACTATAAACAAGCAGGATAGACGAGGGATAGCACGACCACAGCCAACAGTCTCTGACTGGTACCAAGGCGCCTTAACCGGTTCAGGTCCTCTGCTAGCCACGCTTTTTAGCACTCGCTAGCTGCCTCTTTCTCTCCTTCTATCGCTATTTTCCTCTTTTTCTATTAGTTTTTAAGCTCCCCGGTTAGGCCCCCCTCTAGACTTTTACTCTCTTCTCTCTTCCTCTTCCTAGGTAAATCTTAAGCTAACTGCCCTTAAGGCACCTCACAGAGCTAGACCAAGTTGTAACCTTCCTGCTATCTGTCTTTTTAAAGACCGAAGCAGGCCAAATAAATAAGACTGTCCCTCATTTAAACACTTAACTAAACTCTCACTTCACACTCATTCAGGGAACCCCAGGTAATCGGAGACATGGGTAAAGTAGGCAAAACTCTCACTCTCTCTCCCTCGTCTCTCTCCAAACCAAATAAGCCGATCAGAGCAACCACACTTATCACCACCAAAACAAAAACACTCAAACACACCACCCCAACAACACCAAAAAGACCACACACACGCTCACATAAAAAGACTACACCACCACCACAAACAAACACAACAACCACATCAGATACAAACATGCCAACACTAAACACAAACACTGACAACACAAGCACACCTAGCACAAGCACACAAAACACAGACACACCAAAACAAACCACAAACACAAACACACCAAGCACACCAAACACGCCCAGTACACCAAGCACACTGAACATCTCAAGCACATCAAATACACCAATCACAGACACGCCAAAAACAAACACACCTAACACTGACACAGGAGACAAGCCACAACAAACACTGGAAGCTGACACAAACACAAACAACACAAAAACACCCACACATACACCAGACTCTGAAATCGTGCTTCCTACACCACCCCCTCCAGTACAATCACCCATCCAGGACACCTACGCTGACGTCACCACAAGGCCACCCACCCCCAAAACAAACAGCTACACGGAGTATAGGGCCAATCTCGCGCCTTTGTATCTCCACAAAAGCCAGGCAAATCACATACACACAATCACCAACAAATTTGACACAAAATACAAACCTACACACAAGTACACAATACACCGCGCAAATCGCTCCGGTGACTTAGCTCTAAAAATGTTCAGCCTGAGTGACTACCATAATATGGTGGAACACCTCAGGAATGAGGGCGCACAGTGTTATCTCCTCCAACACCCAGAAGCTAGAACAGTTAGGTTTGTCATAAAAGGTCTGTGCGCCCCGTTCACCGGAGAACACATAAAATCAGTACTGGCACAACAGAATTTTGAGGCCATTAGGGCAGTGCAAATGCACTCACTAGGCAGGAATAGACACCCCCTCCCAATGTTCCTAGTGGAAATGGAGGACACCCAGGAGAATAGGAAGATACTCGGCCTCAAATACTTGGCCCACTTTAGAGTCAGAGTAGAAGAGTACCACTCTGCTCCAGAGCCCAAGCAGTGCCGACGCTGCCAGCAGCTATGGCACTACTACAGAGAATGCCAGGCCCCCACACAAGTTTGCGCCAAATGCACAGGCCCCCACCCCTCCTACACCTGCAAAGTGCCCACAGAGGAACGCCTGTGCGCCCTCTGTGGCCAGAAAGGTCATGGAGCAACTTGGCGCGGTTGCCCCAAATACCTCTCTGCACTGGAACGCGCAAGGCCCAGGGCACAGCCAGGGAACCCCAAACCCAGGAATGAACAGACAAAATTACCCCAGGCTGGCCCGTCATCAGCAGAAGGGCAATGGTTTACTCAGGACCGCAGAGGCAGAACCCGCCCAGCCCCCGCCCCTTCTGCAGCAGTGACCAAGCAGGTCGCTCCTGCTCAAGTCACGGCACCCACAAAGCGACACTCCCCAACACAACACAAACACAACACACAACAAACCACAACGACACACAAAACCGCTCCCACACAAACAACCACACACCAGGCAACACACACAAAGGGACCAAGCTTTTTGGTCCCAAAGTCGCAAACCCCTCGCGATGCATTCGAAAATGGCCTTGCACTAGCCGACTTCCTCTTAAAGTTGGGCTACCCAAAACTGGAATTAGGCTGGAACTCGTTCCTCCAGCACGCAAAGTGGCTCCTGGAGCAAATAAACACCAACAGCGACCCACTTTTCCTCTTTGACCATGTCACGCATTTCCTGGGAATTCTCGCACAGTTCACTTGTTATGAGTAACACACCCACCGTAAATATCATATACTGGAATTGCAATAACCTCAAAAGGAAGCGCAAGGAGTTTACGGAATTCCTCCAAAGGAATTCAATCCAAATAGCGCTAATTAACGAAACCCACCTGGGACCTGTAGATCGCTTCTCAGTCCCAGGATACTCAGTATACCGAACAGATAGAAATAGAAGAGGCGGAGGGACAGCCGTAGTTATTCAAAATTCAGTACAACACCACCAGGCGTTTGTCCCCCAACTAAACCGAATAGAAGCTACCGCGGTTAGTGTAAAGCTTCTTAATACCGAAGTTGCATTTATTGCGGTATATAATCCACCCTGCGATATTGACACGGACGACATCGATACACTATTGCGTATGGCCCAAAAAGTAGTAATAGCAGGGGACTTGAACGCGAAACATTTCCTCTGGAATTGCGTAGCTGCAAACAAGGCGGGCAATAAACTACTAGCATACATCAACAGACACAACATACTTCTAACAGGCCCTGAAGAGCCGACATTCATACCAAGAGTACATACACACAGACCAGATATACTAGACATTGCTCTCCTCAAGGGCATTACACACAACACAAATACACACGTAATTAACGAATTAAACTCAGATCACCTCCCAGTGTTACTAGAAATTGAAGCCCCAATCACTTTTAAATCGGAACCTCCAAGACCCAATTACAGACAAGCAGACTGGGAGTCCTTCGAAAACACACTACAAAACATTATACACGATCACACAATCGAGACACATGAAAAACAAGACGAAGCTATTGAGCATATCGTAGAATCAATTAAGCTCGCTACCGAACAACACATTCCAATCAGATATCCTATAACTTCTACACAAAGATTTCCACGCGACACTAGACAAGCCATTCAGGACAGAAATCGCGCGAGGCGTAAATGGCAAAAATCGCGTAACTTAATAGACCGTAATGCGTACACGGAACTAAGCATTCAAGCAAGCGAACGAATACGAGAATACACAACAAATCAGTGGCACGATGTGTTAAGTAACATCAACCCACAAAACAATACAATCTGGAAAATAGCCAGAAACCTAACGCGTACGTACACACATGTCCCTCCCCTCCACACGCCTAACGGAATAGCGGAAACTCCCCGAGCCAAAGCTGAAGCATTTGCAGACACCCTAGAGGCGACATTTGAACCGAATGCCTTTCCGTCAGACCAAGCATTTGTGGACGAAACGGAAGCAATGGTCGTGAATATCGGTAGAACACCAACGCATAATAAGACGCGAAAAACGAATGCGGGTGAGATCAAATGGATCATTAAACACCTGCCCTCTAGGAATATCCAGGGCCAGACCAAATTCCAAATATAGTACTAAAACATCTGCCAGCCAAAGCACTGAAGCACTGGCAGATATATTTAACTATACAATTGAAAAAGGCAGATTCCCTCCACAGTGGAAAGAGGCCAAAATTCTCATGTTCCCTAAACCGAGAAAGAGCCAATCACAGCCTGAAAATTATAGGCCAATCAGCCTCCTCAGCACTATGAGCAAGGTTTTAGAGAAAATAATACTCAAAAGACTTACGAACCACATAATAAAAAATAACTTAGTAATTAACGAACAATTCGGATTCCGGGCACAACACTCGACAACACTACAACTATTGCGAATGACGGAATCCATCACGCGAGGATTCAATGAAAACCGATCCACAGGGGCCATCTTCTTGGATATTGAACGGGCCTTCGATCGCGTGTGGCACGCTGGTCTACTCAGAAAGCTCATATCACTGGAATTCGCGGACTCTATGATAGCCATAATAAAGGACTATCTATCTCACCGAACGTTCCGCACGGCAGTCGAAACAGAGACATCAACGCGACGGCCAATCAGGGCAGGGGTCCCACAAGGAAGTTTATTGGGGCCCACCCTCTTTAATATTTACATAAATGATTTACCAGAGACGATAAGAGTAGACCGATATCTATATGCGGATGACACAGAGCTTGTCACACAATCAACCATGCCAAGGATTATACGCACCAGGCTACAAAATGCTCTAAATGATTTAGAGCCATGGCTCACGAAATGGCGCATAAAGGTAAACACCAGAAAAAGCCAGGCAATTGTATTCACCAAGCGAATTAAGCACCGTCATGGTAAACACGGCCTTCAGCCATTAACGCTTGGACAAGAGCCAATCCAATGGAACAGCAAAACCATCACCTACTTAGGTGTAACAATGGACCAGGGCCTTACGTGGAAACAGCACGTAGACACAGTAAGAGCCAAAGCCAATGCACAACTCAATAAGCTATACCCAATAATCAACACAAACAGTACTCTAAAGTAAGAGATGGGCACTACACTTTATAAAACACTAATAAGGCCCATCCTAACATACGCTGCACCCGTATGGGGACATGCAGCGAAAACACACATAAAGAGACTGCAAACGATGCAGAATAGAGTACTCCGAATAATCGCGAGATTACCCGAAGTAGCTCCAACGCTCCAATTACACGAGGAGCTAAAAGTACATTCCATTGAACAGTTCATAAAAAGGCTCACCTGTAACTTACTTGATAAGAAAAACAAAAACCACAACGAACTAATTCAAAACCTAGGAAATTATGATATAACGCACGACAAACATGCAAGGCCACTATCTCTATTCCAGGTAACTATTGGTCTCGGGGAGCCAGATGTTGACATGCAACAATATCTGGACAACCTAGTTAACTACCCCGATGTTATCCATATGTGAACTGTGCATCACTCTCACTCTCTCTCTCTCACACACACATTCATACCTACAGTTTCTTTTCAGATAACCCTCAAGTCCTTATTTATAAGGCGGACCCAGGGGGATGAGGGCCCCCTCGGGAGTGGCACTGGTTCGCACCTGTATTTCAGGCAGACTGCCCGCCAAGTGTGCACTCCAGACGAACAGGCGATACAACGGACATGCACTCACCCAATTGACGATGCCGGATGGTATATCAACAACCTTAATTATGAATTACAGACGAAGCCATACGGGGGAACGTAACAATTATAATTACACTAGATTGACGACGCCACAAGCGCACAAATTACCACTAACCTAAGAGACTAATTGTACGCACTTCCTTTGTTCTTAGTGTATGTACATGTATATTAAGATTGTTTCAGGGATCCAGCATGCAGGGTATCGACACGCTCCCAGACTTCTGAGGCGCACGTACAGACGCGGCGTATTCACGCCAAGATTCTAGCACCCTGATTCCTGACAGCAATCACAAATGACTCCTACCAAAGCATCCATGACTCCGCTAGGGAGCAAGCTGGGCTTCGGTCAAGCTCGTCTCCAAGCTCCTAACCTTCTCCGTCTGGTTACGCAATGCGAACCAGCTGAATCTTCACCACTGAATGCGCGGGTGCTACAGGCGGTACCGCAGCAGGCTTTCACCTTCCTAATCCGGTGGATGGGTTTTTTTAGTGGGTATGGCCATCTTCAATGGCGACTCCCACAGTACCATGGGGTCTCGTAACAAGATTTTTCCCCTCCACCTAAAAAAAAAAAAAAAAAAAAAAAAAAACTTGAAATCGCATCTTATGTGCATCGCATCGCATGCGCATTGAGTCACACCGCATCACATGCGCATGACATCGCTTGATATCGCATCTTATGTGCATCGCATGCGCATTGAGTCACGTCGCATCAAACGCCCATGGCAATGCTCGATATCGCATCTTATGTGCATCGGATCGCTTGAGAATTGACTCACATCGCGTCACACGCGAATGGCATCGTTTGAGATCGCATCTTATGTGCATCGCATCGCAAGTGGATTGAGTCACTAGCGTCACATGCGCATGGCATCGGTTGATATCGCATCTTATGTGCATCGCTACACATTCGCATTGAGTCACTTCGCGTCAGAAGCGCACGCCATCGCTTGATATCGCACCTTATGTGCATCGCATCGAATGCGCATTGAGTCACATCGCGTCACATGCGCTCGGCATCGCTTGATATCGCATCTTTTGTGTATCGCATCGCATGCGCATTGAGTCACATCGAATCACATGTGCATGACATCGCTTGATATCGCATCTTATGTGCATCGCATGCGCATTGAGTCACATCGCGTCACATGCGGTCGGCATCGCTCGACATCGCATCTTATATTAATCGCATCGCAGTGAATCGCATCGCATCACACGCGAATGGCATCGCTCGACATCGCATCTTATGTGCATTGCCTCGCATTCGCATTGAAGCGAACCGCATGCGCATTGAATCGCATCGCATCACATGCGCATAGCATCGCTCGACAACGGATCTTATGTGCATCGCATCGCATGCGCATTGAGTCACGTCGCGTCACATGCGCATGCCATCGCTTGATATCGCATCTTATGTGCATCGCATCGCATGCGCATTGAGCCACGTCGCGTCACATGCGCATGGCATCGTTTGAAATCGCATCTTATGTGCATCGCATCGCATGCGCATTGAGTCTCGTCGCCTCACATGCGCATGTCATCGCTTGATATCGCATCTTATGTTCATCGCATCCCATCGCATGCGCATTGAGTCACGTCGCGTCACATGCGCATGGCATCGCTTGATATCGCATCTTATGTTCATCGCATCGCAAGCGCATTGAGTCACGTCGCATCACACGCGCATGGCATCGCTTGATATCGCATGTTCTGTGCATCGGATCGCTTGAGAATTGAGTCACATCGCGTCACACGCGAATGGCATCGTTTGAGATCGCATCTTATGTGCATCGCATCGCAAGTGGATTGAGTCACTTGCGTCACATGCGCATGGCATCGGTTGATGTCCCATCTTATGTGCATCGCATCGATGCGCATTGAGACAGATCGCGTCACATGTGCTCGGCATCGCTTGATATCGCATCTTATGCGCATCGCATCGCGTGGGTATTGAGTCACATCGCAACAAATGCGCATGGAATTGCTGGACATCGCATCTTATGTGCATTGAATCGGATCGCAATACATGCGCATGGCATCGCTCGACTTTGCATCTTAAGTGCATCGCATCGCATGCACATTGAGTCACATCAAGTCACATGTGCATGGCATCGCTAGACATCGCATCTTATGTGCATCGCATCGTATGCGCATTGAGTGTAAAACATGGAGGGCATCCTGGATACGTTGTACAATAGGGTGGGGATTGTACAACTGACAAAGGCTCTGCAGTATACTAAGGGAATCGCTCAAAATCAGGCAGTCACCTAATTTACGACGGCGAACATACAAAACGGCTCGATAAATTGCATAAAGCTCTGCAGTAAAAATGGAAGTGCTATTTGGAAAACCGAATGTAGATGGTTCGGTTCCACAAACATAAGCACATTCAACACCGTTGGTGTTCTTTGATCCATCGGTGTAAATATATCGACGGTCAGAGTAGCCTGACAAAAATTCTAAGAAACACGTGCGGATACTTGAAATCGGCATCGTGGACTTCTGGTGTACGGTCATCCCAAGATCTACATGGGGCGTACCAGATAGCCAAGGGGGGTAAAGTCTCTCGCCCTTGGCGAACATCACAGGCAGTTCCACTCCAAGCTTCACTAGGAGCTCTTGGAAACGGAACCCCGCAGGCTTTAGACTAAGGGAGCTATTTCTATACCGTTCTCTTAGCGTGGTGGTGAAAAAAGAAGCGAACGTTGGGTGCTTAGGCATACATCTAAGCGCACAGCCATAATTTGCCAAGAGAATCTCACGCCGATATTGCAGAGGAGGTTCTGCGGACTCGGCGTAAAGGCTCACCACTGGGCTTGTTGGAAAAGCTCCTGTTGCAATGCGGATGCCCCTATTATGGACCACGTCTAATCTTCTCAGCACAGATGGTCGTGCTGACGAATAAACAATACACCCATAGTCTAGCTTGGATCGGACCAATGCTCGATATATTCGCAACAAAATTGTTCGATCCGCTCCCCACGATTTTCCATTCAGTACTCGCATAATATTTAGGGAACGGTCACATCTCGCTCTTAGCTGTGCAATATGCGACGACCAACTAAGCTTCCTGTCCAAGATCAAACCCAGGAAGCGCGTCTCTTCTGCGAAGGGAAGTTCATCTGGACCAAATCGGAGCGAAGGTGGTAATCGTCTCCTCCGGCGCCAGAAATTAACGCAGATTGTCTTCTCAGTTGAGAAACGGAAGCCGTTTTTCACGCTCCATTCTCTAAGGTTGTCCAAACATTGCTGCAGGCGCCGTTGTAAGAACGCCGTGCGCTGAGAAGTGCAATAGACAGCGAAGTCGTCTACGAATAGGCATGACGAAACTCCAGGTGGAACACATTTCCAGATGGAGTTAATTGCTATAGCAAAGAGCGTGACACTTAGCACCGAACCCTGAGGTACTCCCTCCTCCTGAACAAAAGAATTAGAAAAACCGAGCCGACCCTTACTCGGAAAACGCGGTCCTTCATAAACTCCTGAATGAAAAGTGGTAGGCGTCCACGTATGTTCCAGGCATACAGCGAACGTAGAATCCCTGCTCGCCAGCACGTATCATAAGCCTTCTCAAGATCGAAAAATATGCCAACGGTTTGACAGTTCTTTATAAAGCCGTCCATTATCTGTGTCGATATTGACACAAGATGGTCAACAGTTGAACGGCGTCGTCGAAAACCACACTGGATATTAGTCAGTAGGTTACGACTTTCTAACCACCATACCAATCTTCCATTGATCATGCGTTCCATCACCTTGCAAACGCAACTGGTGAGGGAAATAGGACGATAGCTGGAGGGAAGATGACGGTCCTTTCCAGCCTTCAAGATGGGAATAACGGTGGCCTCCCGCCAATTTTCTGGGAGTATACTGTCAACCCAAACACGATTATAGACCTCGAGCAGGAATGCCTTACCTTCAAGAGAGAGCCGTTGTAACATTTGTACATGAATACCGTCCGGTCCTGGTGCTGAACATCGCGAAGATTTCAGGGAATGCTCCAGCTCTGCCATGGTGAAAAGGCGATTGTAATCTTCTACGTTTCTAGAACGAAACGAGAAGCCTTGAGATTCCACCTGAGTTTTAATTGGAAGGAACTCAGGGGAGTAGTTTTCCGAGCTAGACACTTGTGCGAAAGCACTGCCAAAGGTATTGGCCACTTCAAATGAATCAACAACAGCTCCTGTGGCTGTTTTTAGTCCCGCTATTGGTATTTGGGTGGTTTTAGCTGCAACACGCCTTAATCTATCCCACACAACCGAGGAAGGTGTGAGTCGGTTAAATGAAGCTACAAATTTGCTCCATGATGACTTTTTGCTATCCTTAATGACTTGTCTGGACCTGGCGGGCATTTTCTTGTATTCGATCAGGTTTTCCAAAGTAGGGTGACGTTGGAAAACCCTAAGTGCACGCCTTCGAGCACGAATGGCATTCCGACATTCTTCCGTCCACCAGGGGACGGGAAATCGACGGGGGTGTGTAGTCGACCGCGGAATCGATTGTTCAGCAGCAGAGAGAATCGTCTCCGTGAGATGCTGCGCCAAATTATTCACTGAGTCATACTCGTTGTAGGTAAAGACAGCCAGCTGGGTGTAAAGGTTCCAGTTGGCATGGTCCAAACGCCATCTGGGCATACGAGTGGAAAGTGTATGTTGCGTCAAGAGACTAATAAGACATGGGAAGTGGTCACTAGAGTGTAAATCAGAGATGACATTCCATTGTAAGGAGACTGCCAACTGAGGTGAACAAACTGCAAGGTCAAGATGCGAGAAACTATTGTGAGAGTCCGAAATGAATGTAGGCTCTCCAGTGTTGAGGAGAGCTAGGTTGTGACTGTCCAAAAAATCGGAAATGAGTGTACCTCTCGCACAAGCGCGACTTGAACCCCAAAGTGGGTGGTGCGCATTGAAGTCTCCCACCAACAGAAACGGTGTTGGCAACTGGGAAACTAGATCTTCTAAATCAATGTGCGAGAAGTCATGGGACGGAGGCAAATATATATTACAGATGGTGAAATGGATGTCTGGCAGTATAATCCTTATTGCAACTGATTGGATATCAGACTGTATTGGTACAGATTGCATATATATGTCATCTCTCACAAGTATCATAGCGCCGCCATGTGCCGGTACACCCTCATCTGGTATAACATCACACCGTACTGGGGTGTATCGCCTTAGATGGAAAGCGTCTCGAGGACGCAGCTTAGTCTCTTGCAAACATGCGACCAGAGGTTCGTTTTCTTTGAGCAACAGCTCAAGTTCTGGCCTTTGATATCGCATCTTATGTTCATCATATCGCAAGCGCATTGAGTCACGTCGCATCACACGCGCATGGCATCTCTTAATATCGCATGTTGTGTGCATCGCATCGCTTGAGAATTGAGTCACATCGCGTCACACGCGAATGGCATCGCTTGAAATCGCATCTTATGTGCATCGCATCGCAAGTGGGTTGAGTCACATCGCGTCACACGCGAATGGCATCGCTTGATATCGCATCTTATGTGCAACGCATCGCATTCGCATTGAGTCACTTCGCGTCACATGCGCATGGCATCGCTTGATATCGCAACTTATGTGCATCGCATCGATGCGCATTGAGTCAGATCGCGTCACATGCCCTCGGCATCGCTTGATATCGCATCTTATGTGTATCGCATCGCATGCGCATTAAGTCACATCGTATCACATCCGCATGACATCGCTTGATATCGCATCTTATGTGCATCGCATGCGCATTGAGTCACTTCGCGTCACATGCGCATGGCATCTGTTGATATCGCATCTTATGTGTATCGCATCGCATGCGCATTAAGTCACATCGTATCACATGCGCATGACATCGCTTGATATCGCATCTTATGTGCATCGCATGCGCATTGAGTCACTTCGCGTCACATGCGCATGGCATCTGTTGATATCGCATCTTATGTGCATCGCATCGAATGCGCATTGAGTCACATCGCGTCACATGCGGTCGGCATCGCTTGATATCGCATGTTATGTGCATCGCATCACATGCGTATTGAGTGACATCGCCTCACATGCGCATGGCATCGCTCGACATCGCATTTTATGTGCATCGCATTGCATGCGCATTGAGTCTCGTCGCCTCACATGCGCATGTCATCGCTTGATATCGCATCTTATGTTCATCGCATCCCATCGCATGCGCATTGAGTCACGTCGCGTCACATGCGCATGGCATCGCTTGATATCGCATCTTATGTTCATCGCATCGCAAGCGCATTGAGTCACGTCGCATCACACGCGCATGGCATCGCTTGATATCGCATGTTCTGTGCATCGGATCGCTTGAGAATTGAGTCACATCGCGTCACACGCGAATGGCATCGTTTGAGATCGCATCTTATGTGCATCGCATCGCAAGTGGATTGAGTCACTTGCGTCACATGCGCATGGCATCGGTTGATGTCCCATCTTATGTGCATCGCATCGATGCGCATTGAGACAGATCGCGTCACATGTGCTCGGCATCGCTTGATATCGCATCTTATGCGCATCGCATCGCGTGGGTATTGAGTCACATCGCAACAAATGCGCATGGAATTGCTGGACATCGCATCTTATGTGCATTGAATCGGATCGCAATACATGCGCATGGCATCGCTCGACTTTGCATCTTAAGTGCATCGCATCGCATGCACATTGAGTCACATCAAGTCACATGTGCATGGCATCGCTAGACATCGCATCTTATGTGCATCGCATCGTATGCGCATTGAGTGTAAAACATGGAGGGCATCCTGGATACGTTGTACAATAGGGTGGGGATTGTACAACTGACAAAGGCTCTGCAGTATACTAAGGGAATCGCTCAAAATCAGGCAGTCACCTAATTTACGACGGCGAACATACAAAACGGCTCGATAAATTGCATAAAGCTCTGCAGTAAAAATGGAAGTGCTATTTGGAAAACCGAATGTAGATGGTTCGGTTCCACAAACATAAGCACATTCAACACCGTTGGTGTTCTTTGATCCATCGGTGTAAATATATCGACGGTCAGAGTAGCCTGACAAAAATTCTAAGAAACACGTGCGGATACTTGAAATCGGCATCGTGGACTTCTGGTGTACGGTCATCCCAAGATCTACATGGGGCGTACCAGATAGCCAAGGGGGGTAAAGTCTCTCGCCCTTGGCGAACATCACAGGCAGTTCCACTCCAAGCTTCACTAGGAGCTCTTGGAAACGGAACCCCGCAGGCTTTAGACTAAGGGAGCTATTTCTATACCGTTCTCTTAGCGTGGTGGTGAAAAAAGAAGCGAACGTTGGGTGCTTAGGCATACATCTAAGCGCACAGCCATAATTTGCCAAGAGAATCTCACGCCGATATTGCAGAGGAGGTTCTGCGGACTCGGCGTAAAGGCTCACCACTGGGCTTGTTGGAAAAGCTCCTGTTGCAATGCGGATGCCCCTATTATGGACCACGTCTAATCTTCTCAGCACAGATGGTCGTGCTGACGAATAAACAATACACCCATAGTCTAGCTTGGATCGGACCAATGCTCGATATATTCGCAACAAAATTGTTCGATCCGCTCCCCACGATTTTCCATTCAGTACTCGCATAATATTTAGGGAACGGTCACATCTCGCTCTTAGCTGTGCAATATGCGACGACCAACTAAGCTTCCTGTCCAAGATCAAACCCAGGAAGCGCGTCTCTTCTGCGAAGGGAAGTTCATCTGGACCAAATCGGAGCGAAGGTGGTAATCGTCTCCTCCGGCGCCAGAAATTAACGCAGATTGTCTTCTCAGTTGAGAAACGGAAGCCGTTTTTCACGCTCCATTCTCTAAGGTTGTCCAAACATTGCTGCAGGCGCCGTTGTAAGAACGCCGTGCGCTGAGAAGTGCAATAGACAGCGAAGTCGTCTACGAATAGGCATGACGAAACTCCAGGTGGAACACATTTCCAGATGGAGTTAATTGCTATAGCAAAGAGCGTGACACTTAGCACCGAACCCTGAGGTACTCCCTCCTCCTGAACAAAAGAATTAGAAAAACCGAGCCGACCCTTACTCGGAAAACGCGGTCCTTCATAAACTCCTGAATGAAAAGTGGTAGGCGTCCACGTATGTTCCAGGCATACAGCGAACGTAGAATCCCTGCTCGCCAGCACGTATCATAAGCCTTCTCAAGATCGAAAAATATGCCAACGGTTTGACAGTTCTTTATAAAGCCGTCCATTATCTGTGTCGATATTGACACAAGATGGTCAACAGTTGAACGGCGTCGTCGAAAACCACACTGGATATTAGTCAGTAGGTTACGACTTTCTAACCACCATACCAATCTTCCATTGATCATGCGTTCCATCACCTTGCAAACGCAACTGGTGAGGGAAATAGGACGATAGCTGGAGGGAAGATGACGGTCCTTTCCAGCCTTCAAGATGGGAATAACGGTGGCCTCCCGCCAATTTTCTGGGAGTATACTGTCAACCCAAACACGATTATAGACCTCGAGCAGGAATGCCTTACCTTCAAGAGAGAGCCGTTGTAACATTTGTACATGAATACCGTCCGGTCCTGGTGCTGAACATCGCGAAGATTTCAGGGAATGCTCCAGCTCTGCCATGGTGAAAAGGCGATTGTAATCTTCTACGTTTCTAGAACGAAACGAGAAGCCTTGAGATTCCACCTGAGTTTTAATTGGAAGGAACTCAGGGGAGTAGTTTTCCGAGCTAGACACTTGTGCGAAAGCACTGCCAAAGGTATTGGCCACTTCAAATGAATCAACAACAGCTCCTGTGGCTGTTTTTAGTCCCGCTATTGGTATTTGGGTGGTTTTAGCTGCAACACGCCTTAATCTATCCCACACAACCGAGGAAGGTGTGAGTCGGTTAAATGAAGCTACAAATTTGCTCCATGATGACTTTTTGCTATCCTTAATGACTTGTCTGGACCTGGCGGGCATTTTCTTGTATTCGATCAGGTTTTCCAAAGTAGGGTGACGTTGGAAAACCCTAAGTGCACGCCTTCGAGCACGAATGGCATTCCGACATTCTTCCGTCCACCAGGGGACGGGAAATCGACGGGGGTGTGTAGTCGACCGCGGAATCGATTGTTCAGCAGCAGAGAGAATCGTCTCCGTGAGATGCTGCGCCAAATTATTCACTGAGTCATACTCGTTGTAGGTAAAGACAGCCAGCTGGGTGTAAAGGTTCCAGTTGGCATGGTCCAAACGCCATCTGGGCATACGAGTGGAAAGTGTATGTTGCGTCAAGAGACTAATAAGACATGGGAAGTGGTCACTAGAGTGTAAATCAGAGATGACATTCCATTGTAAGGAGACTGCCAACTGAGGTGAACAAACTGCAAGGTCAAGATGCGAGAAACTATTGTGAGAGTCCGAAATGAATGTAGGCTCTCCAGTGTTGAGGAGAGCTAGGTTGTGACTGTCCAAAAAATCGGAAATGAGTGTACCTCTCGCACAAGCGCGACTTGAACCCCAAAGTGGGTGGTGCGCATTGAAGTCTCCCACCAACAGAAACGGTGTTGGCAACTGGGAAACTAGATCTTCTAAATCAATGTGCGAGAAGTCATGGGACGGAGGCAAATATATATTACAGATGGTGAAATGGATGTCTGGCAGTATAATCCTTATTGCAACTGATTGGATATCAGACTGTATTGGTACAGATTGCATATATATGTCATCTCTCACAAGTATCATAGCGCCGCCATGTGCCGGTACACCCTCATCTGGTATAACATCACACCGTACTGGGGTGTATCGCCTTAGATGGAAAGCGTCTCGAGGACGCAGCTTAGTCTCTTGCAAACATGCGACCAGAGGTTCGTTTTCTTTGAGCAACAGCTCAAGTTCTGGCCTTTGATATCGCATCTTATGTTCATCATATCGCAAGCGCATTGAGTCACGTCGCATCACACGCGCATGGCATCTCTTAATATCGCATGTTGTGTGCATCGCATCGCTTGAGAATTGAGTCACATCGCGTCACACGCGAATGGCATCGCTTGAAATCGCATCTTATGTGCATCGCATCGCAAGTGGGTTGAGTCACATCGCGTCACACGCGAATGGCATCGCTTGATATCGCATCTTATGTGCAACGCATCGCATTCGCATTGAGTCACTTCGCGTCACATGCGCATGGCATCGCTTGATATCGCAACTTATGTGCATCGCATCGATGCGCATTGAGTCAGATCGCGTCACATGCCCTCGGCATCGCTTGATATCGCATCTTATGTGTATCGCATCGCATGCGCATTAAGTCACATCGTATCACATCCGCATGACATCGCTTGATATCGCATCTTATGTGCATCGCATGCGCATTGAGTCACTTCGCGTCACATGCGCATGGCATCTGTTGATATCGCATCTTATGTGTATCGCATCGCATGCGCATTAAGTCACATCGTATCACATGCGCATGACATCGCTTGATATCGCATCTTATGTGCATCGCATGCGCATTGAGTCACTTCGCGTCACATGCGCATGGCATCTGTTGATATCGCATCTTATGTGCATCGCATCGAATGCGCATTGAGTCACATCGCGTCACATGCGGTCGGCATCGCTTGATATCGCATGTTATGTGCATCGCATCACATGCGTATTGAGTGACATCGCCTCACATGCGCATGGCATCGCTCGACATCGCATTTTATGTGCATCGCATTGCATGCGCATTGAGAAACATCGCTTCACATGCGCATGGCATCGCTTGATAATGCATTTTATGTTCATCGCATCGAATGCGCATTGAGTCACGTCGCATCACACGCGCATGGCACCTCTTGATATCGTATCTTATGTGCATCGCATCGAATGCGCATTGAGTCACATCGCGTCACATGCGGTCTGCATCGCTTGATATCGCATGTTATGTGGATCGCATCGCATGAGTATTGAGTCACATCCCATCACATGCGCATGGCATCGCTCGACATCGCATTGAATGCGCATTGAGTCACATCGCTTCACATGCGCATGGCATCGCTTGATAACTTATTTTATGTTCATCGCATCGCATGCGCATTGAGTCACGTCGCATCACACGCACATGGCATCGCTTGGTATCCCATCTTATGTGCGTCGCATCGCGAGCACATTGAGTCACACGCGTCACATGCGCATGGCATCGCTTGATATCGCATGTTATGTGCATCGCATCGCATGCGCATTCAGTCACATCGCGTCACATGCGCATTGCATCGCTTGATATCGCATCTTATGTTCATCGCATGGCATGCGCATTGAGTCGCATTGCGTCACATGCGCAAGGCATCTCTTGATAGCGCATTTTGTGTGCATGGCATCGCATGCGCATTGAGTCAAATCGCAACACATGCGCATGGTATCGCTCGACATCGCATCTTATGTGCATCGCATCGCGTGGGTATTGAGTCACATCGCAACACATGCGCATGGCATCGCTGGACATCGCAACTTATGTGCATCACGTCGCATGCACATTGCGTCACATCGCATTAGATGGGCATGGCATCGCCCGACATCGCATCTTATGTGCACCGAATCGCATGCGCATTGAATCGCATCGCATTACATGCGCATGGCATCGCTTGATAACGCATCTTATGTGCATTACATCGAATGCGCATTGAGTCACTAAGCGTCACATGCGCTCGGCATCGCTTGAAAAGCCATCTTACCTGCTCCGCATCGCTTGCGCCTTGAGTCACATCGCGTCGTATGCAAATGGCTTCGATCGACATCGCACTTTATGTGCATCGCCTCGCATGCGCATTGAGTCACCTCGCGTCACAGGCGCATGGCATCTGTTGATATCGCATCTTATGTGTATCGCATCGCATGCGCATTAAGTCACATCGTATCACATGCGCATGACATCGCTTGATATCGCATCTTATGTGCATCGCATGCGCATTGAGTCACTTCGCGTCACATGCGCATGACATCTGTTGATATCGCATCTTATGTGCATCGCATCGAATGCGCATTGAGTCACATCGCGTCACATGCGGTCGGCATCGCTTGATATCGCATGTTATGTGCATCGCATCAGATGCGTATTGAGTGACATCGCCTCACATGCGCATGGCATCGCTCGACATCGCAACTTATGTGCATCGCATTGCATGCGCATTGAGAAACATCGCTTCACATGCGCATGGCATCGCTTGATAATGCATTTTATGTTCATCGCATCGAATGCGCATTGAGTCACATCGCGTCACATCCCGTCACATGTGGTCTGCATCGCTTGATATCGCATGTTATGTGGATCGCATCGCATGCGTATTGAGTCACATCCCATCACATGCGCATGGCATCGCTCGACATCGCATTGAATGCGCATTGAGTCACATCGCTTCACATGCGCATGGCATCGCTTGATAACTTATTTTATGTTCATCGCATAGCATGCGCATTGAGTCACGTCGCATCACACGCGCATGGCATCGCTTGGTATCGCATCATATGTGCGTCGCATCGCGAGCGCATTGAGTCACACGCGTCACATGCGCATGGCATCGCTTGATATCGCATGTTATGTGCATCACATCGCATGCGCATTCAGTCACATCGCGTCACATGCGCATTGCATCGCTTGATATCGCATCTTATGTTCATCGAATGGCATGCGCATTGAGTCGCATTGCGTCACATGCGCAAGGCATCTCTTGATAGCGCATTTTGTGTGCATGGCATCGCATGCGCATTGAGTCAAATCGCAACACATGCGCATGGTATCGCTCGACATCGCATCTTATGTGCATCGCATCGCGTGGGTATTGAGTCACATCGCAACACATGCGCATGGCATCGCTGGACATCGCAACTTATGTGCATCACGTCGCATGGACATTGCGTCACATCGCATTAGATGGGCATGGAATCGCCCGACATCGCATCTTATGTGCACCGAATCGCATGCGCATTGAATCGCATCGCATTACATGCGCATGGCATCGCTTGATAACGCATTTTATGTGCATTACATCGAATGCGCATTGAGTCACTAAGCGTCACATTCGCTCGGCATCGCTTGATAAGGCATCTTACCTGGATCGCATCGCTTGCGCCTTGAGTCACATCGCGTCGTATGCAAATGGCTTCGCTCGACATCGCACTTTATGTGCATCGCCTCGCATGCGCATTGAGTCACATCGCGTCACATGCGCGTGGCATCGCTCGACATCGCATCTTATATGCATCGCATCGCATCGAAATGCATCGCATCACACGCGCATGGCATCGCTCGAAATCGCATCTTATGTGAATTGCATCGCATGCGTATTGAGTCACATCGCATCACATGCACATGGCATCGCTTGATATCGCATCTTATGTGCATCGCATGCGCATTGGGTCACTTCGCGTCACATGCGCATGGCATCGCTTGATGTCTCATCTTATGTGCATCGCATCGAATGCGCATTGACGCACATCGCGTCACATGCGCTCGGCATCGCTTGATATCGCATGATATGTGCATCGCATCGCATGTGCATTGAGTCACATTGAATCACATGCGCATGGCATCGCTTAGTATCTTATCTTATGTGCATCGCATCGTATGCACATTGAGTCACATCGCAACACATGCGCATGGCATCGCTTGATATCGCATCTTATGTGCATCGCATCGCATGCGTATTAGTTCACATCGCAATAGATGCGCATGGCATCGCCCGATATCGCATCCTATGTGCACCGAATCGCAGGCGCATTGAATCGCATCGCATTACATTCGCATGGCATCGCTTGATATCGCATCTTATGTGCATCGCATGCGCATTGGGTCACTTCGCGTCACATCCGCATGGCATCGCTCGATATCGCATCTTATGTGCATCACATCGAATGCGCATTGACGCACATCGCGTCACATGCGCATGGGATCGCTTGATATCGCATCTTATGTGCATCGCACCGCATGCGCATTGAGCCACATCGTATCACATGTGCATGGCATCGCTTGACATCGCATTTTATTTGCATCGGATCGTATGCGCATTGAATCGGATCACATTACAGGTGCATGGCATCGCTTGATATAGCATCACATGTGCATCGCATCGCGTGCGCATTGAGTCATGACGCGTCACATTCGAATGGCATCGCTTGATATCGCATCTTATCTGCATCGCATCGCAAGCGCATTGAGTCACGTTGCGTCACATTCAAATGGCATCCCTTGATATCGCATCTTATGTTCATCGCATCGCATGCGCATTGGGTTACGTCGCGCCACATGCGCATGGCGTCGCTTGATATCGCATCACATGTTCATCGCATCCTATGCGCATTGAGCCACGGTTCGTCACATGCGCATGGCGTCGCTGGACATCGCATCTTATGTGCATCACGTCGCATGCACATTGCGTCACATCGCATTAGATGGGCATGGCATCGCCCGACATCGCATCTTATGTGCACCGAATCGCATGCGCATTGAATCGCATCGCATTACATGCGCATGGCATCGCTTGATAACGCATCTTATGTGCATTACATCGAATGCGCATTGACTCACTATGCGTCACATGCGCTCGGCATCGCTTGATAAGGCATCTTACCTGCATCGCATCGCTTGCGCCTTGAGTCACATCGCGTCACATGCGAATGGCTTCGCTCGACATCGCACTTTATGTGCATCGCCTCGCATGGGCATTTAGTCACATCGTGTCACATGCGCATGGCATCGCTTGATATCGCATCTTATGTGCATCGCATCGCATGCGTATTAGGTCACATTGCAATAGATGCGCATGGCATCGCCCGATATCGCATCCTATGTGCACCGAATCGCATGCGCATTGAATCGCATCGCATTACATTCGCATGGCATTGCTTGATATCGCATCTTATGTGCATTGCATGCGCATTGGGTCACTTCGCGTCACATCCGCAAGGCATTGCTTGCTATCGCATCTTATGTGCATCTCATCGAATGCGCATTGACGCACATCGCGTCACATGCGCTCGGCATCGCTTGATATCGCATGATATGTGCATCACATCGCATGCGCATTGAGTCACTTCGCGTCACATGCGCATGGCATCGCTTGATATCGCATCTTATGTGCATCGCACCGCATGCGCATTGAGCCACATCGCATCACATGTGCATGGCATCGTTTGACATCGCATCTTATTTGCATCGGATCGTATGCGCATTGAATCGGATCGCATTACAGGTGCATGGCATCGCTTGATATAGCATCACATGTGCATCGCATCGCGTGCGCATTGAGTCACGTCGCGTCACATTCGAATGGCATCGCTTGATATCGCATCTTATGTGCATCGCATCGCATGCGCATTGAGTCACATTGCATCACAGGCGCATGGCATCGCTCGACATCGCATCTTTTATGCATCGCATCGCATGTGCATTGAATCGCATCGCATCACACGCGCATGGCACCCCTCGAGATCGCATCTTATGTGCATTGCAACGGATGCGCATTGAATCGCATCGCCCTACATGCGCATGGCATCGGTCGACATCGCATCTTATGTGGATCGCATCGCATGCGCATTGAGTTACGTCGCGTCACATGCGCATGGCATTGCTTGATATCGCTTCTTATGTGCATCGCGTCGAATGCGCATTGAGTCACGTCGCCTCACAAGCCCATGGCGTCGCCTTATATCGCATCTTATGTGCATGGTATCATATGCACATTGAGTCACATCGCGTCACATGTGCATGGCATCGCTTGATATCGCATCTTATGTCCATCGCTTCGCATGCGCATTGAGTCACATCGCATTACATACGCCTAGCATCGCTCGACATCGCATCTTATGTGCACCGCATCGTATGCGCATTGAGCCACATGGCATTACATGCGCATGGCAGCGCTCGACATCGCATCTTATGTGCATCGCATGCGCATTGAATTGCATCGCATAGCATCGCTCGACATCGCATCTTATGTGCATCGCATCGTATGCGCATTGAGTCACGTCGCGTCACATACGCATGGCATCGCTTGATATCGCATCTTATGTGCATCGCATCGCATGCGCATTGAGTCACGTCGCCTCACATGCGCATGGCATCGCTCGACATCGCATCTTATGTGCATCGCATCGCATGCGCATTGAGTCACATCGCATCACATGCGCATGGCATCGTTCGACATCGCATCTTATGTGCATCGCATCGCATGCGCACTGAATCGCATCGCATCACATGCGCATGGCGCTGCTCGACATCGCATCTTATGTGCATCGCATCGTATGCACATTGAGTCACGTCGCTTCACATGCGCATGGAATTGCTTGATATCGCTTCTTATGTGCATCGCGTCGAATGCGCATTGAGTCACGTCGCCTCACAAGCCCATGGCGTCGCTTTATATCGCATCTTATGTGCATGGTATCGTATGCACATTGACTCACATCGCGTCACATGTGCATGGCATCGCTTGATATCGCATCTTATGTCCATCGCATCGCATGCGCATTGAGTCACATCGCATTACATACGCATAGCATCGCTCGAAATCGCATCTTATGTGCACCGCATCGCATGCGCATTGAGCCACATGGCATTACATGCGCATGGCAGCGCTCGACATCGCATCTCATGTGCATAGCATCGCATGCGCTTTGAGTCACGTCGCGGCACATGCGCATGGCATCACTTGATATCGCATCTTATGTGCATCACATCGCATGCACATTGAGTCACATCGCATTACATGCGCATGTCATCGCTCGACATCGCGTCTTATGTGCATCGCATTGCATGCGCATTGAATCGCATCGCATTACGTGCGCATGGCATCGGTTGATATGGATATCTTATGTGCATCGCATCGCATGCGCATTCAGTCACGTGGCATCACATGCGCATGGCATCGCTTGATATCGGATCTTATGTGCATCGCATCGGATATGCATTGAGTCACATCGCGTCACATGCGCATTGCATCGCTTTATATCGCACCTTATGTGCATAGCATCGCATGTGCATTGAGTCACATCACGTCACATGCGCATGGCATCGCTTGATATCGCATTTTATATGCATCGCATCGCATGCGCGTTGAGTCACATCGCGACACATGCGCATGGCATCGCTCGACATCGCATGTTATGTGCGTCGCGTCGCATGCGCATTGAGTCACATCGCAACACATGCGCACGGCATCACTCGACATCGGATTTTATGTTCATCGCATCGCATGCGCATTGAGTCACGTCGCATCACACGCGCATGGCATCGCTTGATATCACAGCTTATGTGCGTCGCATCGCATGCGCATTGAGTCACATTGCATCACACGCGCATGGCATCGCTCGACATCGCATCTTATATGCATCGCATGTGCATTGCATCGCATCGCAATACACGCGCATGGCACCGCTCGACATCGCATCTTATGTGCATTGCAACGGATACGCATTGAATCGCATCGCATTACATGCGCATGGCATCGGTCGACATCGCATCTTATGTGCATCGCATCGAATGCGCATTGAGTCACGTCGCGTCACATGCGCATGGCATTGCTTGATAGCGCATCATATGTGCATCGCGTCGAATGCGCATTGAGTCACGTCGCCTCACAAGCGCATGGCGTCGCTTGATATCACATCTTATGTGCATTGAATCGTATGTAGATTGAGTCACATCGCGTCACATGTGCATGGCATCGCTTTATATCGCATCTTATGTGCATCGCATCGCATGCGCATTGAGTCACGTTGCCTCACATGCGCATGGCATGGCTCGACATCGCATCTTATGTGCATCGCATCGCATGCGCATTGAGTCACATCGCATCACATGCGCATGGCATCGTTCGATATCGCATCTTATGTGCATCGCATCACATGCGCATGGCATTTTTTTTATTGAGATTTATTTGGACTAGCCCCTCCTCCGCCAGCCCAGGTGACGATCATCGGAAAGGGATCTACATCGCCTCCCCTACCATGCACTATCTACGCTACAGCGAAGGGTAGGAGAAGTGGTAAGTGGTGTCCGGTACCGCCGAAGCAAACCGAATGTTAGTGGGTGATTTCTAGATAGGCACCTGCGTCCAAGAGAGTATGCAGGCAGAGTGGGGATTAGGTACTGATCTTGACCGGAGCCCAGATCAGGGACCTATTGTTAGTAGTGGTACTTCATGCTCATGCAGAAGGAGCGGTTTTGAGGTGTCATGCTTATATGTTATTGTGGGTACTTATCTGAGTCTTGTGGCTTCAACTGGAGTGGGAGTTGACTTCGTGATTCCTCAGCTGGTCGCTGTTGGTCCTGAAACACACAGTGTCTGGGGGGGAGCATGTACAGAGGGAGATTCGTTGGGACACAATCTATATTTATTCATATTAACACTTTGTACAAATCATATGTTAATGCTTATTTCTAAGTTCTGGCAATGCTACAGCTGGTCGCTGCTGGTCCTGTAACAAACAAGTGGGGACAACATATACATAGGGAGGGGGTTGTCTACGTGCTACAGAATATATCTGTTTATATGTATTTTAAATGTTTAACATGTATATATTATTTTTTTATTATAATTATTTTTTTTATTCTTTTTTTATTTTTTCGTTTTCTTTTTATTACTTTTTTTTGTTTTCTTTTTCCTAAGGTAATTATTCCGTCCAAGTCCTTCTATTTTGCCAGGTCATCATTGTGTTGGGGGTCACCCGAGACCCCCCGGTCCGCCCAGGGAGGGGATGTCATTCTTCCCGGGACTTGCGGGCAACTATGGTGGGACTAAGTTATTAAGGTACTGTCTGATGGCTTCGTCGTCGTCTGTACTGTGCCTGTTCAGGGGGATGGTCCTGTCAAACAGCGATAGTGGTCTTTTATGTTTATCTGCGGAGTGATCGTAATTGCCTAGTGTGCTTATGGCCGCGTTGTGACTTGTTGTTGCTTGCTTGTACATGTTTGCTGCGAGCTTTTTAATAAACTGCTCTAATGTGTGCATTTTCGTGTCCTCGTGGAGTATGTCCAATGGGGCCGACCTGGGCACTTTTGTAATTATTCTTAGAGCTCTGTTTTGCATTAGTTGCAATTTCTTGATATGAGTCTTAGCGCAGTGGCCCCATGCGGGTGCTGCGTAAGTCATGACTGGCCTAATTAGGCTCTTGTATAGGGTCAGCCCCATTTGCTTGCTTAGTGCACTTTTTCGATTTAGAATGGGATATATTGCGCCAAGTTGCTGGTTTGCTTTTCTCCTCACGTTGGTGGTGTGTTCGTTGAATGTGAGCTTGGAGTCCAGCGTAACTCCGAGGTACTTTGCTGTATTTTTCCAGATTATTCTTTCTCCGAATAGCATGATATTTGGCGCTTTGTTTGCGTGGGAGTGTTTTTTGGTGAAGAATACGGCTTGTGATTTGGCTGTGTTTACTTTTATTCTCCATTTTTTCAGCCATGGTTCTAGGACTGTTAGCGCGTTCTGCAGTCTGCGGCCTATCGCGGCGGGCCGCCATGACTGGTCTGCAATTGCAGTGTCGTCCGCGTAGATGGAGAGTTTTTTATCCGGGGTTTTGGGTATGTCGTTTATATATATATATATATTGAACAGCGTGGGCCCCAGTAAACTACCTTGTGGGACCCCGGCCATAATTTCTCGCGCCTGGGAGCTTTTGCCTTGGAGAGTTACCGTAAAAGTTCTACCGGTAAGGTAGTGCGCGATCAGTTTGACCATGAGGTCTGGGAAATTCAGATCTTTCAGCTTGCGTATTAGGCCTGCATGGTACACAGTATCGAAGGCACGTTCCACATCTAGGAATATTACCGCTGTTGATTTGTTTTGGTTGAAACCCCTTGTTATATACTCTATTTTTCGGGTTAATTGCAGCGTTGTGGAATGATTTGCACGAAACCCAAATTGTTCCTCTATTATAATGTTATTCTTTTTAATATGTGAGCTCATGCGTTTCTGTAGCATTTTTTCCGCTACCTTGCTCACCGTTTTTAGCAGGCTAATTGGCCTATAGTTGGTTGGTTCAGCTCTGTCTTTGTCTGGTTTCGGGAACATAAGCACATTTGCTTGTTTCCAGCATGTAGGGTAGTATCCCTGTTGCAGGCAGTAATTGCATATGTCGCTTAGGAGCTGTAGCGCTTTGGTCGTGAGGTGTTTTAGTACCAAATTTGGTATTTGGTCTGGCCCTGGAGCTTTGTGGTCTTGAAGGTGTTTTATTATCCACCTCAGCTCTCCTGGGTTGGTTTTCCTGCACCTGTTATGTGCTAGGTTGGCAAGCGTGTCTTTCATTTCGCTCTCCAGAAGGGAGTAAAGTTGTATGCCTTGCTGACCGTCATTGGGTGTGCAAGTTCTTTTAAGGGTGTCGGCCAGCACGTTGGCCTTTCCCTCGTCGCTTTCAGCGTAGTTATTTGTGCCCGATTGCTTGAGTGGTGGGATGTTTATTGGTTCTCTTTTTAAAGCCCTTACTAGCTGCCATACCTTATGATTGCCGGGCTGTAGCCGGGCTAGTGTTTGGTCCCATTGATCTTGGGCCTGGGCATTTATACGCGTTTTTATTGCACTGTTTAGTGTTGCCATGTTTACTTTGTGGACTAGGTTTCTGGTTCGCTGCCATCTTCGCCTCTCATGGTCTCTTTCGTGGATGAGAACCATCAGATCCGGCGGGTACGTAATTACGTGTTTCGCCGGGGGTTTTGGTGGCACTGCAATATGAATTGCAGCTTGGATGGCCTCCTCAAGCAGTTCAGCGGCGCGGTCCACCGCTTGATGGCTCGTCAGGGCTACAGGGAGCTCTAGAACTCTGTCTAGGTGTATGGCAAACTTTTCCCAGTTGGCCCTGTTGTAGTTTAATCGTATTGGAGGAGGTTGAAAGATTGGTGGCGCTTCGATGTCTATTTGGACCGCAAAGTGGTCTGAGGCAAGTGCTTCTACCGTTTTCATGGTGTAGCAAAAATCTGTATTTTTAAAGAGGGCGATGTCCAGGGTGCAAGTTGCGTGATTTGGTTGTTGCGGTATGTACGTCGGTGTCCCTGGATGATCTATGATGTAGTCATTGTTCAACATATGGTTGAACAATGCTCTTCCTGCAGTATTTGCCGCTTCACAACCCCAAGCTTGGTGCTTAGCATTGAGGTCGCCTGCAGCCACGACTATATTGTCTATTTGTAGGATGATGTCTAAGTCTCTGAGGTTTAGGTTCGTTGGCGAGAAGTATATACTTGCCAGTGTGACTGTTCGGTTTTGTATGGTAAGGGAGATAGCCGTGGCTTCCGCTTCTCTTAGTGGTGGAACGTGTTTGTGTTTATGTGTTAGGTTTTCATGGACCACTATCGCTGTGCCTCCATGAGGTCTTCCGTCTTGTCTGTCATTTCGGTATATTTTGTAGCCTGGGATGCGGAATCTTGCTTTTGGTGTTAATAGTGTCTCGTTTAGTAATGCTACTGTTATGTTGTGTTGATATAAGTATTGTTTGAGCTCGTTAAGGTGTCGCCGCGCCCCCTGATGTTCCAGTATGTTATTTTATGTGTAGTTGTTTGTTCATTGTCTGTTGCGTGTGCTATGATTCTGATTAGTATGTAGGGTGTCTTTCTCTCTTTTTTTTTCTTTTTCTCTCTGGTTTTGTGTTTCTCCTTTGGCCCTTTACTTATTGCTTGTGGTTGGCTTTAGTGGATACATAATGCATTAGTTTTTTCAACTAGTTCATTGAAGCCCTCTATAAAACAAAGCATGTGCATTTGTCTGTCTTCCTCAGTCTTCCAGGCGTTGTCTCTGGAAAAGGCCGCGTATGCTTCCATTAGTGTTTCGTACCCTCTCATGTATACTCCGTTACCTAGGAGTAGTAGTGTCATTTTGGCGTTTGGCTGGAGGTTCAGCGCAGGTTGCCCGCCTTTATTTATTTTGAAGTGTAGTGGTCTGTTTGGATAATGCTTTCTTGTCAATCTCGCGTTTTGTGCTTTGATGTCTTCTGGGCGCTTGGAGTTTTGTGGGTTTTCCGCCGCTTGCGCTACTGTGCCGGTCTCTGTTTGAGTGCTCGCAGACCGCTTGTTAGTTTGTGCGTTTCTTTCAATGGGTGCGCGGGTTTTTCTCCTATCTTGCCTGTCCACTGGGGGGACATTTTGATAGTAACCGCTTCTTTGTTGAAAAATTGCTTGCGCGTTTGGTGGAGGTGCATGGGCCTCTGGTCCATCATACCTGCGTTCTGTAGCAGTTGGATGGTTACCTCTTGTGATATGCGCGAAGGAGCCCCTGTCTTGGGAGTAAATGCCACGGAGATGCGGTGGGATGACACGCCCTGTTGCTTGGGGGGGGGGGGGGGGGTATGCCAGGTTTAGGAAAATTGGGCATCCCCTCCATCTTGCCCCGTGCTCCGAAGAGTTGCAGAGCGCGCATCTCCTATGTTCACTGCGGCACTGGCTCACATGGTGGCCGCCTGCACAGCGAGAGCATATTTGTGGTGCTTCACAGTTTTTGGTAAGATGGTGGAATCGTAGACATCTTCCGCATTGCGGGAAACCACTGGGGTTGCGATAGTCCTACACTTTTATCTTGCAGTGGAACAGTTCGGGTATTCTTTTGATGGCTTCAGAGCATTCTTTGTTTGGCTGTTCCACTAGAAAGATCGGTATGTAAGTTCTAGTTCTTTTTGAGAACAGCCTAGATACTTTAATTGGCTCCAGCCCCAGCGCCTCAAGTTCTCGTTTGAGTTCTGCTGGGTCTTCACTAGGGTGTAAGCCTTTAATGACCACCTTGTAAGTTCTCTGGGCAATTGGTGTTGTGATGTGGAATGGCACTTTATTATTTTTGCAATAGCGTACAAAGTTGTTGTAATCCTGCAATGTTTGAATTTGGAAATTATGGTACCCATCTCTATACGCTCCTTGGTACGTGTTTGGCCTGTATATTTTGTCAAATTCTCCCGTGAGCGAGGCTAAGCTTCTAGGGCATTAGTCTGCTACAAACACTCTCGGGATATTGTGCCTTTCGTTTGCAAGGTATCCATTTGTGGTGTTATTATTGTTAGTGTGCTCTGCTTCAGTTGCTTGTGTGGCCGTTATCCCTCTAGATGTGCTCGCTATAGGTTCAGGGGGTACTGCAGTTTCTGTTGCATTTGTGCACGCTGCCGTTTCTGTGGGCGCGGCCGTGTCTGTGGTTGTTATGGTTGGGGTCATGCTCGCTACCGTTTCTGAAGGTGCGGCTGTGTCTGGTTCTGTGGTGGTTAGGCTAGTGCTCGCTACCGTTTCTTGAGGTGCGGCGTCGTTTTCTTCCGTCCCTGGTGTCTGCTCAGGCGGTGGTGTCTTCTCTTTTTTGTTTTTTGTCTTTGTACGAGAGGGTGAGCGGTACGTGCCGCCTCGAGTCTGTCCAACCATTTTTTTTTTTGTTTTCCTTGTTCTTTAGCTGGTTTTTTTTTTTTTTTTTTTTTTTTTTTTTTTTTTTTTTTTTTTTTTTTTTTTTTTTTTTTTTAAAGGGTTTGTGAGATTTTACTGTGTTTGTATGTGGTGATGTGAAGTTAGAATGTGCGTCTGAGTGTGTTTATATAAGGGGGAGTGTTATTATTATAGAAGGCCTAACAGGGGGACCTAGCCGGGGGTTTAGAACTAACTACAACAGAGGAAAGATAGTGATAGTCGTAGAAGAAAAGAGGCAGATAGCGAGCGCTCAGAGGCGCAGCTGGCAGTGGGCCGAACCCGTTAAGGCGCCTTGAAAACCAGTCTATAAGACTGTTGGCTTTGACCGTGCCAGCCTACTCGTCTAAGCTGCAGTTATGCTTACCGTGATGCTACAGTGCATCATGTTGCTGCAGTCTCAGCAAAATTATGGAAACAAATTGTGGAAATGGAAAGAGTATACATTGGTTTTCAAGCAGTTAGTGTAAAGAACTATGTTTCTGTACCACAGTGCTTGAATTGTTATAATTATGGACATGTGGCAAAATCATGCAGAGAGGAAAGGAAAACGTGTGGAAATTGTGGAGAATATGATCACCAGAGGAAGGATTGTCAAAAGTCAGCGCAAAATATTTGTGTTCCCTGCACAAGAAGAAAGGAGACCTGTGGAGGAAAAGGAAATTGTTCAACATACAATATGATGTTGGAAAGAACAATTTCTAGAATCGATTATGGATAATAAAGCTTCAAAGTATCCCTTAGCAGTAAAAAAGAACAGAAATACTCCATGTAGGATAAGGAGAAATATTAAAAGAGTAATAGAATATAAAAAAAGAAAAGATAATTTAAGTGATAAAAATTGTAAAGTAGAAGAAGAGATAGAAATAGAAAAAAGTGTATTAAATAAGAATGTTAGGGAGAATTATAAAGAGGAAGAATTGAGAAATATAATATGTGTCGAGGCTATAGTACATAATGAACCAAAACAAAGTAGGTTAAATAATATAGATAATAAAGAAAAGATAAATCAAAGGATTCCGAAATTTATAAATTGTGAGAAAAAAGAAGTTCTAATACATCAAGATGTAATAGAATATGATAATATATGTATAGAGCATGAGGAAAAAGAGAATGTAAATTTAGTAGTTGAACAAGGAAGTGAGAAAAGTAAGGAAAAGAAAAGTGAAAATGAAAATGTTAAGGAAATTTATCAAAATTTTGAGCTAATGTTAAAATTAAGTAGACTTGAAGAACCTAAAACATTGATGGCAGCCTTAAGACTTGTTGTGCGAAAATTATATGGAAATGGAGATAAAATTACTTTTACGATCCCAAATGCTATAGATAAAATGGAATTAAGAACAAAAAAATTACCAACCAATGCAGAGGATCTAAAAGATTTATTAGAGAAAGCTTTTGAAAGAAGAGGAGAAATTTTGAACCTGGAAGAACTGTATAATGATTTCGTATTATGCTATGGAAGGGTGGTATTTGATTCGTCAGCAAATTGGCCTTATTGCTACGTGCAGACCAGACATCCGGGGACAATTAGAAAAATGAAACAAGTAAAAGAAAAGCCAAAGGAAATTATAATTATTAATAAACAGACTGATACAGTATTTAAACCAAAACCAATATCTTGTAAAATAAATACTAAACAAATTCCGAGAAGAATTAACAAATCAGATAATGTGATAGGATCTTGTATATCGGCCATTAACACAAGTAATAAGATAAATTTAAATCAGAAGAATAAAGTAACCCAAGTGAGGAAACCCATAACAAAACGAAATTTTTTTAACCATAATATGGCAAAGGAAGTGGATGAAAATAGACAAAATTTTGCTAAATTAAGAACAAATGTTTTTAGCGGATTAAGTTTTAAAAATTTATCATGGAAATAAATTTGAGAATAGCTCAGATAAATGGGCAAAGAAGCAAATTAGTTATGGGGGAAATTAGAACATTAATAGAAGAATTAAAATTGGATATAATCTGCATTCAGGAACCGTATGTTGTAAATTCTTATATTCCTTTTATGCCCTTGAGAATTTGGAAGGAAGCCAAAGTTGTGATCTTAAGTAAAGGAGCAGATAAAGACAGAACACAACCAAAATCTTTTAGACCAGTATGCTTGTTAAACTCTTTAGGCAAAATATTTGAACAATTAATTTATAAAAGGATGATGGAATTTAGAATAATGATAGGGATGAATATGAAACAATTTGGATTCAGGAAAGGATATTCAACTGAGGATGCTATTTTAAAAGTACAAGATATTGTGTTAAAAAGCTCAAAAAATTATGTAATTGGAATATCTGTGGATATATCTGGTGCTTTTGATAATTTATGGTGGCCGTATTTTTTTGGCATCTTAAGAGAGAAGGAATATCCAGGTACCATATATAATTTATTAAAAGATTATTGTCTAAATAGAGAAGCATACATTGGAGGCTCAAATTACGACACTAGGAAGCAAATTACTAAAGGCTGTCCTCAGGGTTCTATTTTGGGGCCCCTTTTTTGGGATATTTTGTCAGAAAGTCTCTTGGAACAATTGGAAAATGATGGAAATGTTTTAGATATAATTGCGTATGCTGATGATATTGTGATAATGGTGGATGGGCAAAGCAGAAGGGAATTGGAAATTAAAGCGAAGGAAGTTACTGCAAAATTATCAAATTGGTGTGAAATAACCAAATTAAAAATTGCACCAAATAAATCAAATTATTTGCTCTTAAAAGGAAACTTAAAAAGGGATCCAACAATAAAAATTAATAATCAAAATATTCGAAGAGTAAAAGAAGTTAGATATTTGGGGATAATGTTGGATGAAAAATTTAATTTCAGAAAACATACAGATTATATTAGGCAGAAATCTGAGAAAATAATGTTAAAATTGGCAAGAATTACAAAATTAAATTTTGTACTTCCCTTACAGACCATACAAATTTATCACAATACAATCTTTGCCTCAATTATTACTTATGCTGCAGCAGTTTGGGCGGAAAAAATGGATAATGTGCAAATTAAAAGGCTGCTAAGAAGAACCCAAAGAAAGATCTTATTAAGGCTAACAGGAGCAGTAAATACAACACCCACAATGGCACTGTTAGTCTCTACAGCAATATGGCCCATTGATCTATTGGTAAAATTAAAGGGAGCAAAATTCCGGCTAAAGAAAGGAAATTTAGAAAAGGTTTATAAAATTAGTGGTGTAAGAACAGATAAAATTTGGGAAGTAAAAAATGCTTTGAAAAATAAATGGCAAAATGAATGGTCGGAATGTGCTGTAGGTAGAAGAGTTTATGGATTTTTCCAGAATATTAGAGAAAGATTAAAATTAAATTTCATTCAACCAACAAAAGGATTTATTCATTATATAACTGGACATGGACCATATAAAACATATTGGAAAAAAATTAAAAAAACGAATTCTGATATATGTAATATCTGTCAAGTACAAGATAACCCGGAGCATGCGATCTTTGAATGTGAAAGGTATGAAACTATGAATGTAGAAGAAAGGCATCAATTAGGAGGATATTATATAAATGATATAATTAGAAATCCAAATTTAATTGAAAAACTACAGTTTTTAACCAATTATGTTAGTAAAAAAGCTTGGGAAACTGAAAACATCGAGGTAGAATGGATTGAAAATGAACAAATTGAAATAGATGAGATAAGAAGATCTTCTAGATTACGAGACAGGCAGAGAAGAGGAAATGTAGCAATAGAAGGCATCGGAGAAGAAGGAGGAGTAGGCCAACAAGAGAACAGATAGAAATTGAACAATAAATAGAGAGAAATGATTTAAATCAAGTAAATAGAAGAAGATATTTTGTGGTCTTAATGGGTAGGCAAGAATGGGCAGAAAGAAGAAGGATAAGATCAAGAAGAAGAAAGGGAGAAGCATATGCCGACTATCGTAGGAGACTGCAAGAGGAATGAGGCGGAAGTAATGTGTGAGAGAAGTTTGCTGTTGCAGGAGAAGGAGGAGTCCAGCCAGGGGAAGATGGAGGCCGTTGCTAGGCAACTGAGCAGCGGGCGGGTTGCAGAGAATAAAAAGTAAATTTGTATTGTGTATAGTGTAATAAAATTTCATAAAAGTTAACTATTTGGATATGTATTCATAAGAAATGTATGTTTTTAGAAAGAGGTGAAAATCTAGATTATTAAAAAGATTAATTATCTAAATCTATCTTTAGGTGACATTTTATTTTTCTTTAAAGTTAGTATAATTATATTCCGAAAGTAGATAAATATGTTTATATAAATTTTTAGTTCATATTTAAATAAACTTATTTATACAAATATAAATATAATTTTAATATATAGTGCTGGTTACCAGTATGGTATTTTGTATAGAAGATAGCTGGAAGTTTTTTTAACCAGTTGTCCAGTCGCTGGAAACCAGTGGCATAGATTTAGGTTTATTTAAATTAATGTTTTCTTTTTTAGAATAGTGTAGATGTCTTAGTTATTTTCTTCTTAGTAGAATTAGATTTGCTGGAAACCAGTAACTTTAGGTAGTTTTTATGTTTTTGTTGTAGTTTTCCTTTGTTTTGTAGTTAGAAATTCTGAAACATAAATTATATAATGATGATTGTATATAAATATTTTGGTTAAATAAATAGAAAATTTGAATAAATGCCCCGGTATAGTTGTCAAGGTGCCGGGGTATAATATTCAGATTTTATTTTATTTTATTTTATTTTATTTTATTTTATTTTATTTTATTTTATTTTATTTTATTTTATTTTATTTTATTTTATTTTATTTTATTTTATTTTATTTTATTTTATTTTATTTTATTTTATTTTATTTTATTTTATTTTATTTTATTTTATTTTATTTTATTTTATTTTATTTTATTTTATTTTATTTTATTTTATTTTATTTTATTTTATTTTATTTTATTTTATTTTATTTTATTTTATTTTATTTTATTTTATTTTATTTTATTTTATTTTATTTTATTTTATTTTATTTTATTTTATTTTATTTTATTTTATTTTATTTTATTTTATTTTATTTTATTTTATTTTATTTTATTTTATTTTATTTTATTTTATTTTATTTTATTTTATTTTATTTTATTTTATTTTATTTTATTTTATTTTATTTTATTTTATTTTATTTTATTTTATTTTATTTTATTTTATTTTATTTTATTTTATTTTATTTTATTTTATTTTATTTTATTTTATTTTATTTTATTTTATTTTATTTTATTTTATTTTTATTTTTATGCCCTTGAGATCAAGAGAAATATTATCTTCGAAAAATGCAATGGCAGCAATAGTAATTATTGATGAAAGTTTGGAAATAGTAAATATAGCACAGTTTTTGGATACGCATGTAAATTGTATTGAAATTATAAGCAGGCAAGGTAGTTTTATATTAGCAAACTATTATTTTCAATATAGTTGGGACATTAAACCTTTTTTAAATAAATTGCAAAATATTCAAAATAAATTTAGAGACAAAGAAATTATACATGTTTGCGATTGCAATGCAAAGTCTACATGGTGGTATAGTAAAAATCCCGACGAAAGAGGAGAGAAATTGGAAGAAATTATTTCGGAATTGAATTTATATGTAATGAATAAATCTGGAAATCCTCCAACATTTCAAAATAGAGCAGGGGCGGAGGAAAATATAGATATTACTTTAGCTTCTAGCAATGCGGAGAAAAAAATCATTAATTGGAGGGTCACACAAGGTCAAACAACAAGTGATCATAATTTGATTTATTTTGACTTTCTGCTGGAGAAGAAGATACTTCAAGAAGATGTAGAAATAAGATATAATTTTAAAAGGGCAAATTGGGAACAAATGAGGCAAGAGTTTAAAGAATTAGAATTACAATATACGGGATTATCAGTTGATTTTGATGCAAGAAACCTAACAGAAGCTATTAATCTAGCGGTATCAAGATCTGTTCCGAAATTAAAGATTTTTAATACTAAAGAGAAAATCTGGACAAATAAGTTACAGAAGCAAAGGTCAATAACCAGGAAATTGAGAAGAATTTATCAAAAATCGAACATATATATGGAAAGAGAAGAAAATTTGAGGAAATATAGGGAAGCCAAAAATAAATATAAATTATTATTAGAAGATACAAGAAAACAATACTGGGAGAAATTTGTTGAGCAAAATTTAAAAACGGATATCTGGGGACAACCATATAAAATCATCATGGACAAAATCAACAAACCGGAAATATTAACAACTTTAGATAAAGGAAATGGACAAATGACAGAAAGTGGGGAAGAATCGGTAAAATTACTGTTACATACGTTACTGCCAGATGATAATCAGGAAGAGGATAATGATATTCATGTGGCAAGAAGAAATCAGATGAATTTGCGGTATAAAGGAAGTGTTGTTTATCCATTTGATTTGATGGAAATAAAATTAATTCTTGAAAAATTGAAAAAGAAAAAGGCACCTGGTCCAGATGGTATTGTAAATGAAGTCTTATATAATCTACGGGAAGAAATTATTTTATTTTTGTATTTTTTATTTAATGACTGTTTAGTAAGAGGAAGATTTCCAAATATTTGGAAGGAAGCCAAAGTTGTGATCTTGAGTAAAGGAGCAGATAAAGACAGAACACAACCAAAATCTTTTAGACCAGTATGCTTGTTAAACTCTTTAGGCAAAATATTTGAACAATTAGTTTATAAAAGGATGATGGAATTTAGAATAATGATAGGGATGAATATGAAACAATTTGGATTCAGGAAAGGATATTCAACTGAGGATGCTATTTTAAAAGTACAAGATATTGTGTTAAAAAGCTCAAAAAATTATGTAATTGGAATATCTGTGGATATATCTGGTGCTTTTGATAATTTATGGTGGCCGTATTTTTTTGGCATCTTAAGAGAGAAGGAATATCCAGGTACCATATATAATTTATTAAAAGATTATTGTCTAAATAGAGAAGCATACATTGGAGGCTCAAATTACGACACTAGGAAGCAAATTACTAAAGGCTGTCCTCAGGGTTCTATTTTGGGGCCCCTTTTTTGGGATATTTTGTCAGAAAGTCTCTTGGAACAATTGGAAAATGATGGAAATGTTTTAGATATAATTGCGTATGCTGATGATATTGTGATAATGGTGGATGGGCAAAGCAGAAGGGAATTGGAAATTAAAGCGAAGGAAGTTACTGCAAAATTATCAAATTGGTGTGAAATAACCAAATTAAAAATTGCACCAAATAAATCAAATTATTTGCTCTTAAAAGGAAACTTAAAAAGGGATCCAACAATAAAAATTAATAATCAAAATATTCGAAGAGTAAAAGAAGTTAGATATTTGGGGATAATGTTGGATGAAAAATTTAATTTCAGAAAACATACAGATTATATTAGGCAGAAATCTGAGAAAATAATGTTAAAATTGGCAAGAATTACTAAACTAAATTTTGTACTTCCCTTACAGACCATACAAATTTATCACAATACAATCTTTGCCTCAATTATTACTTATGCTGCAGCAGTTTGGGCGGAAAGAATGGATAATGTGCAAATTAAAAGGCTGCTAAGAAGAACCCAAAGAAAGATCTTATTAAGGCTAACAGGAGCAGTAAATACTACACCGACAATGGAACTGTTAGTCTCTTCAGCAATATGGCCCATTGATCTATTGGTAAAATTAAAGGGAGCAAAATTCTGGCTAAAGAAAGGAAATTTAGAAAAGGTTTATAAAATTAGTGGTGTAAGAACAGATAAAATTTGGGAAGTAAAAAATGCTTTGAAAAATAAATGGCAAAATGAATGGTCGGAATGTGCTGCAGGTAGAAGAGTTTATGGATTTTTCCAGAATATTAGAGAAACATTAAAATTAAATTTCATTCAACCAACAAAAGGATTCATTCATTATATAACTGGACATGGACCATATAAAACATATTGGAAAAAAATTAAAAAAACGAATTCTGATATATGTAATATCTGTCAAGTACAAGATAACCCGGAGCATGCGATCTTTGAATGTGAAAGGTATGAAACTATGAATGTAGAAGAAAGGCATCAATTAGGAGGATATTATATAAATGATATAATTAGAAATCCAAATATAATTGAAAAACTACAGTTTTTAACCAATTATGTTAGTAAAAAAGTGAGTGAGTGAGTGAGTGTATTGGGTTTAAGGGCCCGTCGACAACTTGGTCATTAGGGCCCCGTTAGTAAAAAAGCTTGGGAAACTGAAAACGTCGAGGTAGAATGGATTGAAAATGAACAAATTGAAATAGATGAGATAAGAAGATCTTCTAGATTACGAGACAGGCAGAGAAGAGGAAATGTAGCAATAGAAGGCATCGAAGAAGAAGGAGGAGTAGGCCAACAAAGAGAACAGATAGAAATTGAACACTAAATAGAGAGAAATGATTTAAATCAAGTAAATAGAAGAATATATTTTGTAGTCTTAACGGGTAGGCAAGAATGGGCAGAAAGAAGAAGGATAAGATCAAGAAGAAGAGAGGGAGAAGCATATGCCGACTATCGTAGGAGACTGCAAGAGGAATGAGGCGGAAGTAATGTGTGAGGGAAGTTTGCTGTTGCAGGAGAAGGAGGAGTCCAGCCAGGGGAAGATGGAGGCCGTTGCTAGGCAACTGAGCAGCGGGCGGGTTGCAGAGAATAAAAAGTAAATTTGTATTGTGTATAGTGTAATACAGTTTCATAAAAGTTAACTATTTGGATATGTATTCATAAGAAATGTATGTTTTAGAAAGAGGTGAAAATCTAGATTATTGAAAAGGTTAATTATCTAAATCTATCTTTAGGTGACATTTTATTTTCTTTAAAGTTAGTATAATTATATTCCGAAAGTAGATAAATATTTTTAAACAAATTTTAGTTCATATTTAAATGAACTTATTTATACAAATATAAATATAATTTTAATATATAGTGCTGGTTACCAGTATGGTATTTTACATAGAAGATAGCTGGAAGTTTTTTTTTTTTTTTTTTTAACCAGTTGTCCAGTCGCTGGAAACCAGTGGCATAGATTTAGGTTTATTTAAATTAATGTTTTCTTTTTTAGAATAGTGTAGATGTCTTAGTTATTTTCTTGTTAGTAGAATTAGATTTGCTGGAAACCAGTAACTTTAGGTAGTTTTTATGTTTTTGTTGTAGTTTTTTTTTTGTTTTGTAGTTAGAAATTCTGAAACATAAATTACATAATGATGATTGTATATAAATATTTTGGTTAAATAAATAGAAAATTTGAATAAATGCCCCGGTATAGTTGTCAACGTGCCGGGGTATAATATTCAGATTTTATTTTATTTTATTTTATTTTTTATTTTATTGCATCGCAGCGCATTCAGTCAGATCACGCAACATGCGCATGGCATTGCTTGATACCGCATCTTATGTGCGTCGCATCGCATGCGCATTGAGTCACATAGCATCACATGCGCCTGGCATCGCTCGACAACGCATCTTCTGCGCATCGTATGCGCATTGAGTGACGTCGCGTCACATGCACATGGCATCGCCTGATTTCGCATCTCATTAGCATCGCATGCGCATTTAGTCACGTTGCAACACATGCGAATGGCATCGCTTGATATCGCATTTTATGTGCATCGCATCTCATGCGCATTGAGTCCCATCGCATCACATGCGCATGGCATCTCTCGACAACACATCTCATGTGCATCGTATGCGCATTGAGTGACGTCGCTTCACATGTACATGGCATCGCTTGATTTCGCATCTCATTTGCATCGCATGCGCATTGAGTCACGTTGCATCACATGCGCATGTCATCGCTTGATATCGCATCTTATGTGCATCGCATCGCATGCATATTGAGTGACATCACGCCACATGCGCATGGCATCGCTTGATATCGCATCTTATGTGCATCGCATCGCATGCGCATTGAGTCACATCGCATCACATGCGCATGGCATCGCTTCATATCGCCTCTCATGTTCATCGAATCGCATGCGTATTGAGTCACGTCGCATCACATGCGCATGGCATTGCTTGATATCGCATCTTTTGTGCATCGCATCGCATGCGCATTGAGTGACTTCGCGTTATATGCGCATGGCATCGCTTGATTTCGTATCTCATGTGCATCGAATTGCATGCGCATTGAGTCACGTCGCCTTGCATGCGCATGGCATTGCTTGATATCGCATCTTTTGTGCATCGCATTGCATGCGCATTGAGTGACATCGCGTCATATGCGCATGGCATCGCTTGATATCGCTATCTCATGTGCATCGCGTCGCATGCGCATTGAGTCACGTCTAGTCACATGCGCATGGCAACTATTCATATCGCATCTTATCTGCATCGCATCGCACGCTTATTGAGTCACGTAGCGTCACATGCGCATGGCATCGCTTCATATCGCACTGCATGCGTATTGAGCCACATTGCATCACACGGGCATGGCATCACTTGATATCGCATCTTATGTGCATTGCATCGCATGCGCATTGAGTCACGCCAGGTCATATGCTCATGGCATCGCTTGATATCGCAATTTATGTGCATCGCATCGCATGCGCAGTGAGTCATGTTGCGTCACATGCGCATGGCATCGCTTGATATCGCATCTTATGTGCATCGTATCGCATGCGCATTAAGTCACAGCGCGTCACATGCGCATGGCATCACTTGATATCGCATCTTATGTGGATCTCATGCGCATTGACTCACTTCGCATCACATGCGCATGGCATCGCTTGATATCGCATCTTACGTGCATCGCATCGCATGCGCTTTGAGTCACGTCGCGTCGAATGCGCATGGCAATGCTTGAAAACGCATCTTATGTTCATCGCATCGCATGTGCAGCAGTCACGTCGCACCACATGCGCATGACATCGCTCGATATCGCATCTTTTGTGCATCGCATCGCATGCGCATTGAGTGACATCGCGTGATATGCGCATGGTATCGCTTGATATCGCATCTTATAAGCACCGCATGCGCATTTAGCCACATCGCGTCACATGCGCATGGCATCGCCTGATATTGCAACTTATGCGCATCGCATCTTATGTGCATCGCATGCGCATTGAGTCACATCGCATCACACGCGCATGGCATCGCTCGACATGGCATCTTATGTGCATCGCATCGCATGCGCGTCGAGTCATGTCTCGTCACATTTTCATGGCATCACTTGATATCGCATCTGATGTGCTTCGCATCACATGCGCATTGAGCCACGTAGCCTCACGTGCGCATGGCATCGCTCGATATAGCATCTTATGTGCATCGAATCGCAGCGCATTGAGTGACATCACGCCACATGCACATGGCAGCGCTCGATATCGCATCTTATGTCACATCGCAACACATGCGCATGAAATCGCTTGATATCGCCTCTCATGTTCATCGCATCGCATGCGCATTGAGTAACATCGCATCAGACATGCATGGCATCGCTCGACATCGCATCTTATGTGTATCGCATTGCATGCGCGTTGAGCCATGTCTCGTCACATTTGCATGGCATCGCTTGATATCGCATCTGATGTACTTCGCATCGCATGCGCATTGAGTCACCTCGCGTCATATGCGCATGGCATCGCTTGATATCGCATCTTATGTGCATCGCATCGCATGCGCATTGAGTCACGTTGCGTCACGTGCGCATGGGATCGCTTGATATCGCATCTTATGTGCATACCACCGCTTGCGCATTGAGACACGTCGCGTCACATGCGCATGGCATCGCTTCATATCGCATATTATGTGCATCTCTTTGCATGCGCATTGAGTCACTTCGCGTCACATGCGCATGGCATCGCTTGATATCGCATCCTATGTGCATCGCATCCCATGTGCATTGAGTCACGTCATGTCACATACGCATGGCATACCTTGATATCGCAGCTTATGTGCATCGCATCGCATAAGCATTGAGTCACGTCGCGTCACATGCACATGGCATCGCTTGATATCGCATCTCATGTGCATCTCATCGCATGCGGATTGAATCACATCACGTCACATACGCATGGCATCGCTTGATGTCGCATCTTATCTGCATCGCATCGCATAAGCATTGAGTCACGTCGCGTCACATGCACATGGCATCGCTTGATATCGCATCTCATGTGCATCTCATCGCATGCGGATTGAATCACATCACGTCACATACGCATGGCATCGCTTGATATCGCATCTTATGTGCATCGCATCGCATGCGCATTGAGTCACGTCGCGTCACATGCATATGGCATCTCTTGATATCTTATCTTATGTGCATCGCATCGCATGCGCATTGAGTCACGTTGCATCACATGCGCATGGCATCGCTTGATATCGCATCTTATGTGCATCGCATCGCATGCGTATTGAGTGACATCACGCCACATGCGCATGGCATCGCTTGATATCGCATCTTATGTGCATCGCAACCCATGCGGATTGAGTCACATCACGTAACATGCGCATGGCATCGCTTGATATCGCATCTTATATGCATCGCATCGCAACGCATTTAGCGAAATCACGCCACATGCGCATGGCATCGCTTGATATCGCACTTTATGTGCATCGCATAGCATGCGGATTGAGTCACATCACGTCACATGCTCATGGCATCACCTGATATCGCATCTTATGTGCATCGCATGCACATTGAGTCACGTCGCGTCACATGCGCATGGCATCGCTTGTTATCGCATCTTATGTTCATTGCATCGCATGCGCATCGAGTCACGTCGCACCACATGCGCTTGGCATCGCTTGATATCGCATCTTATGTGCATCGCATGCGCTTTGAGTCACATCGCATCACACGCGCATGGCATCGCTCGACATCGCATCTTATGTGCATCGCATCCCATGCGCATTGAGTCATATCGCGTCACATGCGCATGGCATCGCTTGACATCGCATATTATCTGCATTGCGTCGCATGCGCATTGAGAGACGTCGCAATACATGCGCATGACATCGCTCGACATCGCATCTTATGTGCATCGCATTGAATGCGCATTGAGTTACATCGCGTCGCATACGCATGGCATTGCTTGATACCGCATTTTATGTGCATCGCATCGTATGCGCATTGAGTCACATGCGCATGGCATCGCTCGATATCGTATCTTATGTGCATCGCATCGCATGCGCATTGAGTCACGTCGCGTCACATGCGCATGGCATCGCTTGATGTCGCATCTTATGTGCATCGCATGCGCTTTGAATCACGTCGCGTTACATGCGCATGGCATCGCTCGATATCGTATCTTATGTGCATCGCATCGCATGCGCATTGAGTCACGTCGCGTCACATGCGCATGGCATCGCTTGATATCGCATCTTATGTGCATTGCATCGCATGTGCAGTGAGTCACGTCGCGTCACATGTGCATGCCGTCGCTTGATATGGCATTTTATGTGCATCGAATCGCATGCGCATTGAGTCACGTAGCGTTACATGTGCATGGCATTGCTTGATATCGCATCTTATGTGCCTCGCATCGCATGCGCATTGGGTCACATCGCCTCACATGCGCATGGCATCGCTCAACAACGGAAATTATGTGCATCGCATCGCATGCGCATTGAGTCACGTCATGTCACATGCGCATGGCATCGCTTGATATCGCATGTATGATCATCGCATCGCATGCGCATTGAGTCACCTCGCGTTACATTTCTTTTTTTTTTTAATTAATTTTTTGGAATGGCCCCGCCTCCGCCAGCCCAGGTGACGATCATCCGAAAGGGATACACATCCCTTACATCCGCAAGGCATCGCTTGATATTGCATCTTATGTGCATTGCATCGCTTGCATAGTGACTCACGTCGCGTCACATGCGCATGGCATCGCTTGATATGGTATTTCATGTGCATCGCATCGCATGCTTATTGAGTCACGTCGCGTCACATTTTCATGGCAGCACTTGATATCGCATCTGATGTGCTTCGCATCACATGCGCATTGAGCGACGTAGCATCACGTGCGCATGGCATCGCTCGATATAGCATCTTATGTGCATCGAATCGCAGCGCATTGAGTTACATCACGCCACATGCACATGGCAGCGCTCGATATCGCATCTTATGTCACATCGCATCACATGCGCATGAAATCGCTTGATATCGCCTCTCATGTTCATCGCATCGCATGCGCATTGAGTCACATCGCATCAGACATGCATGGCAATGCTCGACATCGCATCTTATGTGTATCGCATCGCATGCGCGTTGAGTCATGTCTCGTCACATTTGCATGGCATCGCTTGATATCGCATCTGATGTGCTTCGCATCGCATGCGCATTGAGTCACCTCGCGTCATATGCGCATGGCATCGCTTGATATCGCATCTTATGTGCATCGCATCGCATGCGCATTGAGTCACGTTGCGTCACATGCGCATGGCATCGCTTAATATCGCATCTTATGTGCATACCATCGCTTGCGCATTGAGTCACGTCGCGTCACATGCGCATGGCATCGCTTGATATCGCATCTTATGTGCATCTCTTTGCATGCGCATTGAGTCACTTCGCGTCACATGCGCATGGCATCGCTTGATATCGCATCTTATGTGCATCGCATCCCATGTGCATTGAGTCACGTCATGTCACATACGCATGGCATACCTTGATATCGCAGCTTATGTGCGTCGCATCGCATGCGCATTGAGTCACGTCGCGTCACATGTGCATGGCATCGCTTGATGTCGCATCTTATCTGCATCGCATCGCATAAGCATTGAGTCACGTCGCGTCACATGCACATGGCATCGCTTGATATCGCATCTCATGTGCATCTCATCGCATGCGGATTGAATCACATCACGTCACATACGCATGGCATCGCTTGATATCGCATCTTATGTGCATCGCATCGCATGCGCATTGAGTCACGTCGCGTCACATGCATATGGCATCTCTTGATATCTTATCTTATGTGCATCGCATCGCATGCGCATTGAGTCACGTTGCATCACATGCGAATGGCATCGCTTGATATCGCATCTCATGTGCATCTCATCGCATGCGGATTGAATCACATCACGTCACATACGCATGGTATCGCTTGATATCGCATCTTATGTGCATCGCATCGCATGCGTATTGAGTGACATCACGCCACATGCGCATGGCATCGCTTGATATCGCATCTTATGTGGATCGCATCGCATGCGGATTGAGTCACATCACGTAACATGCGCATGGCAACGCTTGATATCGCATCTTATATGCATCGCATCGCAGCGCATTTAGCGAAATCACGCCACATGCGCATGGCGTCGCTTGATATCGCACTTTATGTGCATCGCATAGCATGCGGATTGAGTCACATCACGTCACATACTCATTGCATCGCCTGATATCGCATCTTATGTGCATCGCATGCACATTGAGTCAGGTCGCGTCACATGCGCATGGCATCGCTTGTTATCGCATCTTATGGTCATTGCATCGCATGCGCATCGAATCACGTCGCGTCACATGCGCTTGGCATCGCTTGATATCGCATCTTATGTGCATCGCATGCGCTTTGAGTCACATCGCATCACACGCGCATGGTATCGCTCGATATCGCATCTTATGTCACTTCGCAACACATGCGCATGGCATCGCTTGATATCGCATCTTACGTGCATCGCATCGCATGCGCTTTGAGTCACGTTGCGTCGAATGCGCATGGCAATGCTTGAAAACGCATCTTATGTTCATCGCATCGCATGTGCATTTGAATCGTCGCGACACATGCGCATGACATCGCTCGATATCGCATCTTTTGTGCATCGCATCGCATGCGCATTGAGTGACATCGCGTGATATGCGCATGGTATCGCTTGATATCGCATCTTATAAGCACCGCATGCGCATTTAGTCACATCGCGTCACATGCGCATGGCATCGCCTGATATTGCATCTTATGCGCATCGCATCTTATGTGCATCGCATGCGCATTGAGTCACTACGCAAAACACGCGCATGGCATCGCTCGACATGGCATCTTATGTGCATCGCATCGCATGCGCGTTGAGTCATGTCTCGTCACATTTTCATGGCATCACTTGATATCGCATCTGATGTGCTTCGCATCACATCCGCATTGAGCCACGTAGCGTCACATGCGCATGGCATCGCTCGAAATAGCATCTTATGTGCATCGAATCGCAGCGCATTGAGTGACATCACGCCACATGCACATGGCAGCGCTCGATATCGCATCTTATGTCACATCGCATCACATGCGCATGAAATCGCTTGAATCGCCTCTCATGTTCATCCCATCGCATGCGCATTGAGTCACCTCGCGTCATATGCGCATGGCATCGCTTGATATCGCATCTTATGTGCATCGCATCGCATGCACATTGAGTCACGTTGCGTCACATGCGCATGGCATCGCTTGATATCGCATCTTATGTGCATACCATCGCATGCGGATTGAATCACATCACGCCACATACGCATGGCATCGCTTGATATCGCATCTTATGTGCATCGCATCGCATGCGCATTGAGTCACGTCGCGTCACATGCACATGGCATCGCTTGATATCGCATCTCATATGCATCTCATCGCATGCGGATTGAATGACATCACGTCACATACGCATGGCATCGCTTGATATCGCATCTTATGTGCATCGCATCGCATGCGCATTGAGTCACGTCGCGTCACATGCATATGGCATCTCTTGATATCTTATCTTATGTGCATCGCATCGCATGCGCATTGAGTCACGTTGCATCACATGCGCATGGCATCGCTTGATATCGCATCTTATGTGCATCGCATCGCATGCGTATTGAGTGACATCACGCCACATGCGCATGGCATCGCTTGATATCGCATCTTATGTGCATCGCATCGCATGCGGATTGAGTCACATCACGTAACATGCGCATGGCATCGCTTGATATCGCATGTTATATGCATCGCATCGCAGCGCATTTAGCGAAATCACGCCACATGCGCATGGTGTCGCTTGATATCGCACTTTATGTGCATCGCATAGCATGCGGATTGAGTCACATCACGTCACATACTCATGGCATCGCCTGATATCGCATCTTATGTGCATCGCATGCACATTGAGTCAGGTCGCGTCACATGCGCATGGCATCGCTTGTTATCGCATCTTATGGTCATTGCATCGCATGCGCATCGAATCACGTCGCGTCACATGCGCTTGGCATCGCTTGATATCGCATCTTATGTGCATCGCATGCGCTTTGAGTCACATCGCATCACACGCGCATGGCATCGCTCGACATCGCATCTTACGTGCATCGCATCGCATGCGCATTGAGTCATATCGCGTCACATGCGCATGGCATCGCTTGAAATCGCATGTTATCTGCATTGCGTCGCATGCGCATTGAGTCACGTCGCAATACATGCGCATGACATCGCTCAACATCGCATCTTATGTGCATCGCATTGAATGCGCATTTAGTTACATCGCGTCGCATACGCATGGCATCGCTTGATACCGCATTTTATGTGCATCGCATCGTATGCGCATTGAGTCACATGCGCATGGCATCGCTCGATATCGTATCTTATGTGCATCGCATCGCATGCGCATTGAGTGTAGTCGCGTCACAGGCGCATGGCATCGCTTGATGTCGCATCTTATGTGCATCGCATGCGCATTGAGTCACGTCGCGTTACATGCGCATGACATCGCTTGATATCGCATCTTATGTGCATTGCTTCGCATGTGCAGTGAGTCACGTCGCGTCACATGTGCATGCCATCGCTTGATATGGCATTTTATGTGCATCGTATCGCATGCGCATTGAGTCACGTCGCGTTACATTTCTTTTTTTTTTTAATTAATTTTTTGGACTGGCCCCGCCTCCGCCAGCCCAGGTGACGATCATCCGAAAGCGATATACATCCCTTACATGCGTATGGCATCGCTTGATATTGCATCTTATGTGCATTGCATCGCATGCATAGTGACTCACGTCGCGTCACATGCGCATGGCATCGCTTGATATGGTATTTCATGTGCATCGCATCGCATGCTTATTGAGTCAAGTCGCGTCACATGCGCATGGCATCGCTTGATATCGCATCTTATGTGCATCGCATCGCATGCGCATTGAGTCACATCGCATCACATGCGCATGGCATCGCTCGACAACGCATCTTCTGCGCATCGTATGCGCATTGAGTGACGTCGCGTCACATGCACATGGCATCGCCTGATTTCGCATCTCATTAGCATCGCATGCGCATTTAGTCACGTTGCATTACATGCGAATGGCATCGCTTGATATCGCATTTTATGTGCATCGCATCGCATGCGTATTGAGTCACATCGCTCAATGCGCATGGCATCGCTTGATATCGCATCTTATGTGCATCGAATCGCAGCGCATTGAGTGACATCACGCCACATGCACACGGCAGCGCTCGATATCGCATCTTATGTCACATCGCATCACATGCGCATGGAATCGCTTGATATTGCCTCTGATGTTCATCGCATCGCATGCGCATTGAGTCACATCGCATCAGACATGCATGGCATCGCTCGACATCGCATCTTATGTGTATCGCATCGCATGCGCGTTGAGCCATGTCTCGTCACATTTGCATGGCATCGCTTGATATCGCATCTGATGTGCTTCGCATCGCATGCGCATTGAGTCACCACGCGTCATATGCGCATGGCATCGCTTGATATCGCATCTTATGTGCATCGCATCGCATGCGCATTGAGTCACGTTGCGTCACATGCGCATGGCATCGCTTGATATTATATTTTATGTGCATCGCATCGCATGCTTATTGAGTCACGTCGCGTCACATGCGCATGGCATCGCTTGATATCGCATCTTATGTGCATCGCATCTCATGCGCATTGAGTCCCATCGCATCACATGCGCATGGCATCTCTCGACAACGCATCTCATGTGCATCGTATGCGCATTGAGTGACGTCGCTTCACATGTACATGGTATCGCTTGATTTCGCATCTCATTTGCATCGCATGCGCATTGAGTCACGTTGCATCACATGCGCATCGCATCGCTTGATATCGCATCTTATGTGCATCGTATCGCATGCATATTGAGTGACATCACGCCACATGCGCATGGCATCGCTTGATATCGCATTTTATGTGCATCGCATCGCATGCGCATTGAGTCACATCGCATCACATGCGCATGGCATCGCTTCATATCGCCTCTCATGTTCATCGCATCGCATGCGTCTTGAGTCACGTCGCATCACATGCGCATGGCATTGCTTGATATCGCATCTTATGTGCATTGCATCGCATGCGCATTGAGTCACGCCAGGTAACATGCTCATGGCATCGCTTGATATCGCAATTTATGTGCATCGCATCGCATGCGCAGTGAGTCATGTTGCGTCACATGCGCATGGCATCGCTTGATATCGCACTTTATGTGCATCGCATAGCATGCGGATTGAGTCACATCACGTCACATACTCATGGCATCGCCTGATATCGCATCTTATGTGTATCGCATGCACATTGAGTCACGTCGCGTCACATGCGCATGGCATCGCTTGTTATCGCATCTTATGGTCATTGCATCGCATGCGCATCGAGTCACGTCGCGTCACATGCGCTTGGCATCGCTTGATATCGCATCTTATGTGCATCGCAAGCGTTTTGAGTCACATCGCATCACACGCGCATGGCATCGCTCGACATCGCATCTTATGTGCATCGCATCGCATGCGCATTGAGTCATATCGCGTCACATGCGCATGGCATCGCTTGATATCGCATGTTATCTGCATTGCGTCGCATGCGCATTGAGTCACGTCGCAATACATGTGCATGACATCGCTCGACATCGCATGTTATGTGCATCGCATTGAATGCGCTTTGAGTTACATCGCGTCGCATACGCATGGCATCGCTTGATACCGCATTTTATGTGCATCGCATCGTATGCGCATTGAGTCACATGCGCATGGCATCGCTCGATATCGTATCTTATGTGCATCGCATCGCATGCGCATTGAGTCACGTCGCGTCACATGCGCATGGCATCGCTTGATGTCGCATCTTATGTGCATCGCATGCGCATTGAGTCACGTCGCGTTACATGCGCATGACATCGCTTGATATCGCATCTTATGTGCATTGCTTCGCATGTGCAGTGAGTCACGTCGCGTCACATGTGCATGCCATCGCTTGATATGGCATTTTATGTGCATCGTATCGCATGCGCATTGAGTCACGTCGCGTTACATGCGCATGGCATTGCTTGATATCGCATCTTCTGTGCATCGCATCGCATGCGCATTGAGTCACGTCATGTCACATGCGCATGGCATCGCTTGATATCGCATGTATGTTCATCGCATCGCATGCGCATTGAGTCACGTCGCGTTACATTTCTTTTTTTTTTTAATTAATTTTTTGGACTGGCCCCGCCTCCGCCAGCCCAGGTGACGATCATCCGAAAGGAATATACATCCCTTACATGCGTATGGCATCGCTTGATATTGCATTTTATGTGCATTGCATCGCATGCATAGTGACTCACGTCGCGTCACATGCCCATGGCATCGCTTGATATGGTATTTCATGTGCATCGCATCGCATGCTTATTGAGTCAAGTCGCGTCACATGCGCATGGCATCGCTTGATATCACACCTTATGTGCATCGCATCGCATGCGCATTGAGTCACATCTCATCACATGCGCATGGCATCGCTCGACAACGCATCTTCTGCGCGTCGTATGCGCATTGAGTGACGTCGCGTCACATGCACATGGCATCGCCTGATTTCGCATCTCATTAGCATCGCATGCGCATTTAGTCACGTTGCATTACATGCGCATGGCATCGCTCGATATCGTATCTTATGTGCATCGCATCGCATGCGCATTGAGTCACGTCGCGTCACATGCGCATGGCATCGCTTGATGTCGCATCTTATGTGCATTGCATCGCATGCGCATTGAGTCACGCCAGGACACATGCTCATGGCATCGCTTGATATCGCAATTTATGTGATTCGCATCGCATGCGCAGTGAGTCATGTTGCGTCACATGCGCATGGCATCGCTTGATATCGCATCTTGTGTGCATCGTATCGCATGCGCATTAAGTCACAGCGCGTCACATGCGCATGGCATCACTTGATATCGCATCTTATGTGGATCTCATGCGCATTCAGTCACTTCGCATCACATGCGCATGGCATCGCTTGATATCGCATCTTACGTGCATCGCATCGCATGCGCTTTGAGTTACGTCGCGTCGAATGCGCATGGCAATGCTTGAAAACGCATCTTATGTTCATCGCATCGCATGTGCATTAGTCACGTCGCACCACATGCGCATGACATCGCTCGATATCGCATCTTTTGTGCATCGCATCGCATGCGCATTGAGTGACATCGCGTGATATGCGCATGGTATCGCTTGATATCGCATCTTATAAGCACCGCATGCGTATTTAGTCACATCGCGTCACATGCAAATGGCATCGCCTGATATTGCATCTTATGCGCATCGCATCTTATGTGCATCGCATGCGCATTGAGTCACATCGCATCACACGCGCATGGCATCGCTCGACATGGCATCTCATTTGCATCGCATCGCATGCGCGTTGAGTCATGTCTCGTCACATTTTCATGGGATCACTGGATATCGCATCTGATGTGCTTCGCATCACATGCGCATTGAGCCACGTAGCGTCACGTGCGCATGGCATCGCTCGATATAGCATCTTATGTGCATCGAATCGCAGCGCATTGAGTGACATCACGCCACATGCACATGGCAGCGCTCGATATCGCATCTTATGTCACATCGCATCACATGCGCATGAAATCGCTTGATATCACCTCTCATGTTCATCGCATCGCATTCGCATTGAGTCACATCGCATCAGACATGCATGGCATCGCTCGACATCGCATCTTATGTGTATGGCATCGCATGCGCGTTGAGCCATGTCTCGTCACATTTGCATGGCCTCGCTTGATATCGCATCTGATGTGCTTCGCATCGCATGCGCATTGAGTCACCTCGCGTCATATGCGCATGGCATCGCTTGATATCGCATCTTATGTGCATCGCATCGCATGCGCATTGAGTCACGTTGCGAAACATGCGCATGGCATCGCTTGATATCGCATCTTATGTGCATCGCATCGCATGCGCATTGAGTCACGTTGCGAAACATGCGCATGGCATCGCTTGATATCGCATCTTATGTGCATACCATCGCTTGCGCATTGAGTCACGTCGCGTCACATGCGCATGGCATCGCTTGATATCGCATCTTATGTGCATCTCTTTGCATGCGCATTGAGTCACTTCGCGTCACATGCGCATGGCATCGCTTGATATCGCATCTTATGTGCATCGCATCCCATGTGCATTGAGTCACGTCATGTCACATACGCATGGCATACCTTGATATTGCAGCTTATGTGCGTTGCATCGCATGCGCATTGAGTCACGTCGCGTCACATGCGCATGGTATCGCTTGATGTCGCATCTTATCTGCATCGCATCGCATAAGCATTGAGTCACGTCGCGTCACATGCACATGGCATCGCTTGATATCGCATTTCATGTGCATCTCATCGCATGCGGATGGAATCACATCACGTTAGAAACGCATGGCATAGCTTGATATCGCATCTTATGTGCATCGCATCGCATGCGCATTGAGTCACGTCGCGTCACATGCATATGGCATCTCTTGATATCTTATCTTATGTGCATCGCATCGCATGCGCATTCAGTCACGTTGCATCACATGCGCATGGCATCGCTTGATATCGCATCTTATGTGCATCGCATCGCATGCGGATTGAGTCACGTCACGTAACATGCGCATGGCATCGCTTGATATCGCATCTTATATGCATCGCATCGCAGCGCATTTAGCGAAATCACGCCACATGCGCATGGCATCTTTGATATCGCACTTTATGTGCATCACATAGCATGCGGATTGAGTCACATCACGTCACATACTCATGGCATCGCCTGATATCGCATCTTATGTGCATCGCATGCACATTGAGTCACGTCGCGTCACATGCGCATGGCATCGCTTGTTATCGCATCTTATGGTCATTGCATCGTATGCGCATCGAGTCACGTCGCGTCACATGCGCTTGGCATCGCTGGATATCGCATCTTATGTGCATCGCATGCGCTTTGAGTCACATCGCATCACACGCGCATGGCATCGCTCGACATCGCATCTTATGTGCATCGCATCGCATGCGCATTGAGTCATATCGCGTCACATGCGCATGGCATCGCTTGATATCGCATGTTATCTGCATTGCGTCGCATGCGCATTGAGTCACGTCGCAATACATGCGCATGACATCGCTCGACATCGCATCTTATGTGCATCGCATTGAATGCGCATTGAGTTACATCGCGTCGCATACGCATGGCATCGCTTGATACCGCATTTTATGTGCATCGCATCGTATGCGCATTGAGTCACATGCGCATGGCATCGCTCGATATCGTACCTTATGTGCATCGCATCGCATGCGCATTGAGTCACGTCGCGTCACATGCGCATGGCATCGCTTGATGTCGCATCTTATGCGCATCGCATGCGCATTGAGTCACGTCGCGTTACATGCGCATGGCATCGCTTGATATCGCATCTTATGTGCATTGCATCGCATGTGCAGTGAGTCACGTCGCGTCACATGTGCATGCCATCGCTTGATATGGCATTTTATGTGCATCGTATCCCATGGGCATTGAGTCACGTCGCGTTACATGAGCATGGCATTGCTTGATATCGCATCTTATGTGCATCGCAGCGCGTGGGCATTGAGTCACATCGCGTCACATGGGCATGGCATCGCTCAACAACGGAAATTATGTGCATCGCATCGCATGCGCATTGAGTCAAATCATGTGACATGCGCATGGCATCGCTTGATATCGCATGTAAGTTCATCGCATCGCATGCGCATTGAGTCACGTCGCGTTTCATTTCTTTTTTTTTTTTAATTAATTTTTTGGACTGGCCCCGCCTCCGCCAGCCCTGGTGACAATCATCCGAAAGGGATATACATCCCTTACATGCGCATGGCATCACTTGATATTGCACCTTATGTGCATTGCATCGCATGCATAGTGATTCACGTCGCGTCACATGCGCATGGCATCGCTTGATATGGTATTTCATGTGCATCGCATCGCATGCTTATTGAGTCACGTCGCAGTCACATGCGCATGGCATCGCTTGATATCGCATCTTATGTGCATCGCATCGCATGCGCATTGAGTCACATCGCATCACATGCGCATGGCATCGCTCGACGGCGCATCTTCTGCGCATCGTATGCGCATTGAGTGACGTCGCGTCACATGCACATGGCATCGCCTGATTTCGCATCTCATTAGCATCGCATGCGCATTTAGTCACGCTGCATCACATGCGAATGGCATCGCTTGATATCGCATTTTATGTGCATCGCATCGCATGCGTATTGAGTCACATCGCTCACATGCGCATGGCATCGCTTGATATCGCATCTTATGTGCATCGAATCGCAGCGAATTGAGTGACATCACGCCACATGCACATGGCAGCGCTCGATATCGCATCTTATGTCACATCGCATCACATGCGCATGGAATCGCTTGATATCGCCTCTGATGTTCATCGCATCGCATGCGCATTGAGTCACATCGCATCAGACATGCATGGCATCGCTCGACATCGCATCTTATGTGTATCGCATCGCATGCGCGTTGAGCCATGTCTCGTCACATTTGCATGGGATCGCTTGATATCGCATCTGATGTGCTTCGCATCGCATGCGCATTGAGTCACCACGCGTCATATGCGCTTGGCATCGCTTGATATCGCATCTTATGTGCATCTCTTTGCATGCGCATTGAGTGACTTCGCGTCACATGCGCATGGCATCGCTTGATATCGCATCTTATGTGAATCGCATCCCATGTGCATTCAGTCACGTCATGTCACATGCGCATGGCATCGCTTGATATCGCATCTTATGCGCCTCGCATCGCATGCGCATTGAGCCAGGTCGCGTCACATGCGCATGGCATCGCTTCATATTATATTTTATGTGCATCGCATCGCATGCTTATTGAGTCACGTCGCGTCACATGCGCATGGCATCGCTTGGTATCGCATCTTATGTGCATCGCATCTCATGCGCATTGAGTCCCATCGCATCACATGCGCATGGCATCTCTCGACAACGCATCTCATGTGCATCGTATGCGCATTGAGTGACGTCGCTTCACATGTACATGGCATCGCTTGATTTCGCATCGCATTTGCTCGCATGCGCATTGAGTCACGTTGCATCACATGCGCATGGCATCGCTTGATATCGCATCTTATGTGCATCGCATCGCATGCATATTGAGTGACATCACGCCACATGCGCATGGCATCGCTTGATATCGCATCTTATGTGCATCGCATCGCATGCGCATTGAGTCACCTCGCATCACATGCGCATGGCATCGCTTCATATCGCCTCTCATGTTCATCGCATCGCATGCGTATTGAGTCACGTCGCATCACATGCGCATTTCATTGCTTGATATCGCATCTTATGTGCATTGCATCGCATGCGCATTGAGTCACGCCAGGTCACATGCGCATGGCGTCGCTTGATATCGCATCTTATGTGCATCGTATCGCATGCGCATTAAGTCACAGCACGTCACTTGCGCATGGCATCACTTGATATCGCATCTTATGTGGATCTCATGCGCATTGAGTCACTTCGCATCACATGCGCATGGCATCGCTTGATATCGCATCTTATGTGGATCTCATGCGCATTGAGTCACTTCGCATCACATGCGCATGGCATCGCTTGATATCGCATCTTACGTGCATCGCATCGCATGCCCTTTGAGTCACGTCGCGTCGAATGCGCGTGGCAATGCTTGAAAACGCATCTTATGTTCATCGCATCGCATGTGCATTAGTCACGTCGCACCACATGCGCATGGCATCGCTTGATATCGCATCTTAGGTGCATCGCATCTCATGCGCATTGAGTCCCATCGCATCACATGCGCATGGCATCTCTCAACAACGCATCTCATGTGCATCGTATGCGCATTGAGTGACGTCGCTTCACATGTACATGGCATCGCTTGATTTCGCATCTCATTTGCATCGCATGCGCATTGAGTCACGTTGCATCACATGCGCATGGCATCGCTTGATATCGCATCTTATCTGCATCGCATCGCATGCGCATTGAGTCACATCGCATCACATGCGCATGGCATCGCTTCGTATCGCCTCTCATGTTCATCGCATCGCATGCGTATTGAGTCACGTCGCATCACATGCGCGTGGCATTGCTTGATATCGCATCTTATGTGCATTGCATCGCATGCGCATTGAGTCACGCCAGGTCACATGCTCATGGCATCGCTTGATATCGCAATATATGTGCATCGCATCGCATGCGCAGTGAGTCATGTTGCGTCACATGCGCATGGCATCGCTTGATATCGCATCTTATGTGCATCGTATCGCATGCGCATGAAGTCACAGCGCGTCACATGCGCATGGCATCACTTGATATCGCATCTTATGTGGATCTCATGCGCATTGAGTCACTTCGCATCACATGCGCATGGCATCGCTTGATATCGCATCTTACGTGCATCGCATCGCATGTGCATTAGTCACGTCGCACCACATGCGCATGACATCGCTCGATATCGCATCTTTTGTGCATCGCATCGCATGCGCATTGAGTGACATCGCGTGATATGCGCATGGTATCGCTTGATATCGCATCTTATAAGCACCGCATGCGCATTTAGTCACATCGCGTCACATGCGCATGGCATCGCCTGATATTGCATCTTATGCGCATCGCATCTTATGTGCATCGCATGCGCATTGAGTCACATCGCATCACACGCGCATGGCATCGCTCGACATGGCATCTTATTTGCATCGCATCGCATGCGCGTTGAGTCATGTCTCGTCACATTTTCATGGCAGCACTTGATATCGCATCTGATGTGCTTCCCATCACATGCGCATTGAGCCACGTAGTGTCACGTGCGCATGGCATCGCTCGATATAGCATCTTATGTGAATCGAATCGCAGCGCATTGAGTGACATCACGCCACATGCACATGGCAGCGCTCGATATCGCATCTTATGTCACATCGCATCACATGCGCATGAAATCGCTTGATATCGCCTCTCATGTTCATCGCATCGCATGCGCATTGAGTCACATCGCATCAGACATGCATGGCATCGCTCGACATCGAATCTTATGTGTATCGCATCGCATGCGCGTTGAGCCATGTCTCGTCACATTTGCATGGCATCGCTTGATATCGCATCTGATGTGCTTCGCATCGCATGCGCATTGAGTCACCTCGCGTCATATGCGCATGGCATCGCTTGATATCGCATCTTATGTGCATCGCATCGCATGCGCATAAAGTCACGTTGCGAAACATGCGCATGGCATCACTTGATATCGCATCTTATGTGCATACCATCGCTTGCGCATTGAGTCACGTCGCGTCACATGCGCATGGCATCGCTTGATATCGCATCTTATGTGCATCTCTTTGCATGCGCATTGAGTCACTTCGCGTCACATGCGCATGGCATCGCTTGATATCGCATCTTATGTGCATCGCATCCCATGTGCATTGAGTCACGTCATGTCACATACGCATGGCATACCTTGATATCGCAGCTTATGTGGGTCGCATCGCATGCGCATTAAGTCACGTCGCGTCACATGCGCATGGCATCGCTTGATGTCGCATCTTATGTGCATCGCATCGCATAAGCATTGAGTCACGTCGCGTCACATGCACATGGCATCGCTTGATATCTCATCTCATGTGTATCTCATCGCATGCGGATTGAATCACAACACGTCACATACGCATGGCATCGCTTGATATAGCATCTTATGTGCATCGCATCGCATGCGCATTGAGTCACGTTGCATCACATGCGCATGGCATCGCTTGATATCGCATCTTATGCGCATCGCATGCGCATTGAGTCACGTCGCGTTACATGCGCATGGCATCGCTTGATATCGCATCTTATGTGCATTGCATCGCATGTGCAGTGAGTCCCGTCGCGTCACATGTGCATGCCATCGCTTGATATGGCATTTTATGTGCATCGTATCGCATGCGCATTGAGTCACGTCGCGTTACATGCGAGTGGCATTGCTTGATATCGCAACTTATGTGCATCGCATCGCGTGCGCATTGAGTCACATCGCGTCACATGCGCATGGCATCGCTCAACAACGTCAAGCCAGTGCGCTGGGACAGAGCGGACGTACCAGGAGAACCGGTTGTTTTGTCTACTGCGTGTGTGGCCTGATAGTGAGTGAGCGCAAGAAAGACATATACCACACTGTGAGTGATATTATCGATCACCAAGTGTAGGAATTTAAAGTGACTATTTCAGCTAAATTTAACAGTGAAAAGAAATGGAAATGTACGCGAGGAAAAATACCCTCAGGATCAAGTTTGCTTTAAGTGCAACGCGACCGTCGGCATATGAAGTGCATGATTTCATAGCAGATACATTACGGTTAAATGCGGAACAAGTGGATACAATACAGTTAATTGCAAGTGAACGGGCAATTTATGTTAAATTAATATGAGCACTCTTGCTGGAGAAAACCCTCAATAACTTCTCGGCGGAAACACCTTTCACATATATGAATGGTGAGATGACTAAAGTGCTTATCGAACACGTGACCGGTAATGCGGTCAATGTCCGAGTGTTTGATGTACCCCCAGAGCTCCCGGCAGAGGTCTTAAAAGCAGCGTTGCAGCGTTACGGAACGGTATATGACGTCCGGAAGGAACAATGGAGCCGACAATATCGCGTCCCGGTGTTTAATGGGGTACGAGCGGTAAAGATGCAACTGAAGACGAACATCCCTAGTTTTATCATCATTGGCAGCTACAGATTATCGGTGTCCTACGCCGGCCAACCCAGATCCTGCTACGTCTGCAGTAGCACGGCACATCTAAAGGAATTTTGCCCCCACCGTCCGACCGCAACACGCCCAGTGGCGACTGGACGGAGAAACGAAACAGAACCGACGAAGGTGGTAGTGGACACGCAGAGTGAGGGAGCGCATCCTACGGATGAAAACAGGCAAACGTCTCTGGTGAATGACAGTCAACAGGAAGCAGCAAGGTCTGCACCGCAAAGGGAGTATGCCTCCATAGTTCGAGATACCACAGGGAAACGAGTACATCTGGCCAATCCGGAGGAGATAATACCACCCGAGGTGGGTCCACTTGTAACGGAGACAGCTGCAGCAGAAGAGAAACGCCCGACCGAGAAGAAACGGGCCAAGCGGGCGAAGACAAGCAAAGCCCAGAAGGAAGAACCATCCTGGAATAACCAAATGGAGCTGGAGGAAGTTGTGGAAGAAGCCCATGAGGAGGCACGTCTATTGCAAGTCCCGTCCACAGACACAGCAGATACGGCTGGAGTACTGACGCAAGAGCCTGCCTCAGCATTGATTGGCAGCAGTATCCTGGAGGAGGGAGGTGACAGGAACACCTGTGAGGTTCAACCTGCAAGGAGGGACGCGGGAAACAACCCCCAGAGTGATTACGAAGCAGCACAGTTACAACAAAGTGTGAGGTGCCCAGCGGTGGAGATAGGAGCAGACTCCCATTACCGGGAGGACACCCCCGGCACCACCGTAGCGGCACGACCATCTGCGAGTGATTCTCGACCGCAAGTACTCGAACGGCCACACAGATCCCAAGAGGACCAACCACGGTCAGCTGAAGCAGTCGCAATTTATCGGCGTGCAGAGATGGCTGGTGGATCTCATCCCTCTCAACCTGATGCGAGGGTCACAGAAGCGGAGTCGCCGATCCTACTTCAGGTGACACGGAAGCCCCAGGTGTCCTTATGTGACCCAAGGCTTAAGGGAAACCCTCCGGCACAGATAACCCCAGCTAGACATCCAGAGACCGAACAGTAGCACACTAGCAGCAATGCACGAGGCCAAGGACGTAGACGCCCGAGTTACACTATCTTTGCGACAGTCGCTTTCATAATGATCTATCTACGAACGGTGGCAACAGTGAATGTGAATGGGTGCAGAAATCTAGTAACCCAAAAACTGCTCAATAGTTTCCTCCAGGTGAACAACATTGACATATGCTTTCTCCAAGAAGTAAATACTTACAACTTGGATGCTCTTTACAATTACGACTATAAAGTTAACCTAGGTTTGAACGGCAGAGGAACGGCAATAGTGTACAGGAAGGGACTTCCCCTGCAGAATTTTCAGATGGATCCCGACGGACGGGTCCTCTCCGCTACTTTGGAAGAGACCGTCCTGGTTAACATATATGCTCCAGCTGGGTCACAGAATAGACAAGCGAGAGAGCGTTTCTTCCAAACCGATGTAACCCCGCATTTGCGACAAGGCAAGGAACTTCTGCTAGCAGGCGACTTCAATTGCACGTTGCAGGCGAAGGACCAAAAAGGTGCTACGAATTTTAGCATCATGCTACAACACCTAGTGTCACAGCTGCAACTGCTTGACGCATGGGAGATCAAGCATGGGAACGAAGTGGAATTCACTTTCATCCGCAACACTTCTGCCTCACGCATCGACCGACAGTATCTATCTCCCGGAATGGCTCCAAATGTCCACCGAATTTGGGTCATTCCGGTGGTTTTTAGTGACCATCATGCAGTGCTATGTCAATTGCAAATAAATGAAATAAGGCTTGAGACGGCCGGCCGTGGCTACTGGAAACTCAATAATTCTATGCTGGAGGACACAGACATTAGGGAACAATTTCAAATCAAATGGCTTCAGTTACAGTCGGCCTTTAGAAGTTCAACTCGGAAGAGTTTTTGGTGGGTGAACACGGCAAAACCAGCGATTCGCTCCCTATTTAAATCCATGGGTATTGTGAGGGCACAGGCCAAGAAGCAGCTACTACATTTTTACAATGAGGCGCTGTGGGGGCTGCATCTGAAGCAAAGGGAGGGCTATGAGGTGCAGACGGAGATAAAAAAAGTAAAAGAAATCATCAAATTAAAACACTTACACCAGTTGGAAGGACACAAAGTTCGAGCCAAAGTGAAATCCATGCATGAAGCGGAACAGAACTCATTTTATTATTTCGCAAAGGAGCGGCAGAAGGGACATGGAAGATATCCTCAAACAATACGGGACGCGCACACTGGAACCGCCCATGTTGGAACGCGCGCCCAGCTCCAGCTTATAGCGGATCACTTTCAGGCTTTATTTCAAGAAGCGCCAGAAGCAGACACCCCTTATAGGCGTATGGAACATGAACTGTTTGACACCGGCATCACCCAGGAATCCGCAAAAATACTTACCAGCCCTATCACGGAGCGGGAGGTGTTGGTCGCCATTGAACAAGCCAGTCGACACACATCACCAGGTCCTGATGGGTTCACCTATGAATTCTATAGAAAGTTCTGGCCAATAATCAAGAACGAAGTGATGGAAGTATATGCGGAACTGTGGGAGACAGCAGTGTTTCCCTCAACCTTCGCGGATGGTGTTATCACCCTGGTGCCGAAGAAACAGAAAACCGCCACCATGAAGGACTATCGTCCAATAACGCTGCTAAACGCCGATTATAAGTTATTTGCGAAAGTTCTGGCTAACCGATTAAAAGGAGCATATGCAGAAATCATGCATTGTAACCAAGCGGCAATATCGAAAAAGAACATTATTGACACATTGGCGGAACTGCGTGACACGCTGATCCATCTACGCAGAGAAAATAAAGCGGTGGCTTTGATCAATCTCGACTTTCAACAGGCTTTTGATAGAGTGCGCCATTCGTATCTGTGGAACTGCTTAACGGCTGCGAAATTTCCAGTGCCGGTAATCAACCTTATTCAGGGACTCTACGGCACGGCACAGTCTCGAGTCTTATGGAACGGATGGTTTTCCAGGCCGGTACGAATACAACGATCAGTACGTCAAGGCTGCCCGCTATCAATGGGATTGTTTTCATTGGCATTGAATCCTTTACTCCAGAGGTTGCAACAAACCATGCGAGGAGTCAGTGTATACAATGAACGGTTCACACTTACAGCCTATGCTGATGATGTGACTGTGGTGGCTGCAGATAATGAAGACATGACGACCATGCAACAGGGATTGGAGCAGTACACAACGATGTCCGGTGCTGAGAAATCGGAGATCCTAATATTAGGAAATTGGCCGGAACCGCCACAGACCTTGGGGATGCAATGTGTGACTACTACAAGGATACTTGGAATATGCTTTATGGCAAATATAGAAGATACGATTGCAGTTAACTGGAGGGAAAAAATTAATAGTTTACGCCATTCCTTATCCATGGAGAGGATCCGGAACCTGAATTTGCTACAACGCATCTGGTACCTGCATACTTATGGTCTAAGCAAAATTTGGTATGTGGCACAGATTCTGCCGATTACAAAACGTGACGCACAGAAATTGGAACAACTCCTTGGTTACTTTTTGTGGACTGGAAAAGCATATAAGGTGAGCCGGCCTCAACTACGTTTGCCTCCGTCCAAAGGTGGTTGCGGCTTAGTGGACATTGCCAAGAAATGCATGGCCTTATTGGGGAAAACCGCCACACAATCATTGCGCGGATCTGGCTCATCCATTGACCAAAATTTCTGGAAGGAACAGCTGCATAACCCTCAGGTGGCACTCAACGGATTTAAACCCACTGTCCTTCACCTAAAACGAATTCTGGACAACAACGATGACATTACGGCCTTCGAATGCACCCGGAACCACTACCGTATGCTCACGGCAGTTCATCTGGTGCCCAGAGTGGCAGAGAAATATACCAGGGAGTGGAAAGTGATCTGGCAGAATTTATTTTGTAAACATGTGCCCAGTGATTGGCAGGAAACCACCTATGAAGTATTAAATGAGACTATACCGACAGCGGATAAACTCTGGCGACATGGAAGGGCACAGTCAAACCAATGTCCATCTTGTGCCGCCGTCGACACACTGGACCACCGGATTGCTTCCTGTAAGCAGGTTGAAGTCATCTGGGTAGAGCTCAGGACCTACGTCGCCAAATGGTGCCCACCGCAAGCTCCACCATGCCTTGAGAAGCTCCAGCGTTTGGAATTTCATTTTCAGAATACTGCACTCCAACGCTGTGTAGTTTGGCTGGTAATGGGAACAATGTACTGGATCCTTAAACAGAATAATGGCCCAGTGGCGCAGAGGAAGGATTGGGTCAGTTTTCTGAGACAGGCACGCTGGCAACTGATAACTTCTGGTCTTAGCAAATCAATGCAGCCGTACATAACACGCCTTGCACTTTAAATACGACAATGCAACTATAATCAAAATAATATATACATAAAAAAAATAAAAAAATAAAAAAAAAATAAAATAAAAAATAAAAAAAAGCTAACTTTGAGTATCTGTTATGAAAATAAATGACCATGTGTCACCTAAAAAAAAATAACAGGTTAAACTTAAAGTTAAGGTTTTCATAAAAAAAGCAAAAAAAAAAAACAAAAAAAAAAACAAAAAAAAAAATAAAAAAAAGCAAAAAAAAAAAAACAGAAAAAAAAGTTGGTATTAAGGTAAAAAAAAAAAATAAAAAAAAAGTAAAAAAAAAAGACCTATAAATGTTCTTTATATTTCTGTACATGCCTAAAGGAGCCTTCAGGCCTGTACATGTTACTGTCAGTCAGTTGCACACAGAAACATACATGAACAGACTGTAGGCTTTCATTATTACTTATCGTCAAAATAATAGATTTTTATTCAGGCATTTTAAGACAAGTTTTGAGGGATATACCATTGTTAGAATCAGACTTTAAGACTTATAAATAATGAAAAATAGATTACCATCTTTAGAGAATTTGGTTTAGAGAAGAATCTACTTTTTTACACAGCCGAAGTTATTCAGATTTAATGCCCACAAGAATTGGAAGAGATTTTATTTCTAAAAATAAAACACATATTTAAAAAAAAAAAAAAGATAAAAAAAAATGCTGTCCCCAATTAAAAAAAAAAAAAAACAACGGAAATTATGTGCATCGCATCGCATGCGCATTGAGTCACGTCATGTCACATGCGCATGGCATCGCTTGATATCGCATGTATGTTCATCGCATCGCATGCGCATTGAGTCACGTCGCGTTACATTTCTTTTTTTTTTTTTTTAATTAATTTTTTGGACTGGCCCCGCCTCCGCCAGCCCAAGTGACGATCATCCGAAAGGGATATACATCCCTTACATGCGCATGGCATCGCTTGATATTGCATCTTATGTGCATTGCATGCGCATGCATAGTGACTCACGTCGCGTCACATGCGCATGGCATCGCTTGATATGGTATTTCATGTGCATCGCATCGCATGCTTATTGAGTCACGTCGCGTCTCATGCGCATGGCATCGCTTGATATCGCATCTTATGTGCATCGCATCGCATGCGCATTGAGTCATATCGCATCACATGCGCATGGCATCGCTCGACAACGCATCTTCTGCGCATCGTATGCGCATTGAAAGACGTCGCGTCACATGCACATGGCATCGCCTGATTTCGCATCTCATTACCATCGCATGCGCATTTAGTCACGTTGCATCACATGCGAATGGCATCGCTTGATATCGCACTTTATGTGCATCGAATCGCAGCGCATTGAGTGACATCACGCCACATGCACATGGCAGCGCTCGATATTGCATCTTATGTCACATCGCATCACATGCGCATGGAATCGCTTGATATCGCCTCTGATGTTCATCGCATCGCATGCGCATTGAGTCACATCGCATCAGACATGCATGGCATCGCTCGACATCGCATCTTATGTGTATCGCGTCGCATGCGCGTTGAGCCATGTCTCGTCACATTTGCATGGCATCGCTTGATATCGCATCTGATGTGCTTCGCATCGCATGCGCATTGAGTCACCACGCGTCATATGCGCATGGCATCGCTTGATATCGCATCTTATGTGCATCGCATCGCATGCGCATTGAGTCACGTTGCGTCACATGCGCATGGCATCGCTTGATATCGCATCTTATGTGCATCTCTTTGCATGCGCATTGAGTCACTTCGCGTCACATGCGCATGGCATCGCTTGATATCGCATCTTATGTGAATCGCATCCCATGTGCATTGAGTCACGTCATGTCACATGCGCATGGCATCGCTTGATATCGCATCTTATGTGCCTCGCATCGCATGCGCATTGAGCCAGGTCGCGTCACATGCGCATGGCATCGCTTGATATTATATTTTATGTGCATCGAATCGCATGCTTATTGAGTCACGTCGCGTCACATGCGCATGGCATCGCTTGATATCGCATCTTATGTGCATCGCATCTCATGCGCATTGAGTCCCATCGCATCACATGCGCATGGCATCTCTCGACAACGCATCTCATGTGCATCGTATGCGCATTAAGTGACGTCGCTTCACATGTACATGGCATCGCTTGATTTCGCATCTCATTCGCATCGCATGCGCATTGAGTCACGTTGCATCACATGCGCATGGCATCGCTTGATATCGCATCTTATGTGCATCGCATGCATATTGAGTGACATCACGCCACATGCGCATGGCATCGCTTCATATCGCCTCTCATGTTCATCGCATCGCATGCGTATTGAGTCACGTCGCATAACATGCGCATTTCATTGCTTGATATCGCATCTTATGTGCATTGCATCGCATGCGCATTGAGTCACGCCAGGTCACATGCGCATGGCGTCGCTTGATATCGCATCTTATGTGCATCGTATCGCATGCGCAATAAGTCACAGCGCGTCACATGCGCATGGCATCACTTGATATCGCATCTTATGTGGATCTCATGCGCATTGAGTCACTTCGCATCACATGCGCATGGCATCGCTTGATATCGCATCTTACGTGCATCGCATCGCATGCGCTTTGATTCACGTCGCGTCGAATGCGCATGGCAATTCTTAAAAACGCATCTTATGTTCATCGCATCGCATGTGCATTACTCACGTCGCACCACATGCGCATGACATCGCTCGATATCGCATCTTTTGTGCATCGCATCGCATGCGCATTGAGTGACATCGCGTGATATGCGCATGGCATCGCCTGATGTTGCATCTTATGCGCATCGCATCTTATGTGCATCGCATGCGCATTGAGTCACATCGCATCCCACGCGCATGGCATCGCTCGACATGGCATCTTATGTGCATCGCATCGCATGCGCGTTGAGTCATGTCTCGTCACATTTTCATGGCATCACTTGATATCGCATCTGATGTGCTTCCCATCACATGCGCATTGAGCCACGTAGCGTCACGTGCGCATGGCATCGCTCGATATAGCATCTTATGTGCATCGAATCGCAGCGCATTGAGTGACATCACGCCACATGCACATGGCAGCGCTCGATATCGCATCTTATGTCACATCGCATCACATGCGCATGAAATCGCTTGATATCGCCTCTCATGTTCATCGCATCGCATGCGCATTGAGTCATATCGCATCAGACATGCATGGCATCACTCGACATCGCATCTTATGTGTATCGCTTCGCATGCGCGTTGAGCCATGTCTCGTCACATTTGCATGGCATCGCTTGATATCGCATCTGATGTGCTTCGCATCGCATGCGCATTGAGTCACCTCGCGTCATATGCGCATGGCATCGCTTGATATCGCATCTTATGTGCATCGCATCGCATGCGCATTGAGTCACGTTGCGAAACATGCGCATGGCATCGCTTGATATCGCATCTTATGTGCATCTCTTTGCATGCGCATTGAGTCACTTCGCGTCACATGCGCATGGCATCGCTTGATATCGCATCTTATATGCATCGCATCCCATGTGCATTGAGTCACGTCATGTCACATACGCATGGCATACCTTGATATCGCAGCTTATGTGCGTCGCATCGCATGCGCATTGAGTCACGTCGCGTCACATGCGCATGGCATCGCTTGATGTCGCATCTTATCTGCATCGCATCGCATAAGCATTGAGTCACGTCGCGTCACATGCACATGGCATCGCTTGATATCGCATCTCATGTGCATCTCATCGCATGCGGATTGAATCACATCACGTCACATACGCATGGCATCGCTTGATATCGCATCTTATGTGCATCGCATCGTATGCGCATTGAGTCACGTCGCGTCACATGCATATGGCATCTCTTGATATCTTATCTTACGTGCATCGCATCGCATGCGCATTGAGTCACGTTGCATCACATGCGCATGGCATCGCTTGATATCGCATCTTATGTGCATCGCATCCCACGCGTATTGAGTGACATCACGCCACATGCGCATGGCATCGCTTGATATCGCATCTTATGTGCATCGCATCGCATGCGGATTGAGTCACATCACGTAACATGCGCATGGCATCGCTTGATATCGCATCTTATATGCATCGCATCGCAGCGCATTCAGCGAAATCACACCACATGCGCATGGCATCGCTTGATATCGCACTTTATGTGCATCGCATAGCATGCGGATTGAGTCACATCACGTCACATACTCATGGCATCGCCTGATATCGCATCTTATGTGCATCGCATGCACATTGAGTCACGTCACGTCACATGCGCATGGCATCGCTTGTTATCGCATCTTATGGTCATTGCATCGCATGCGCATCGAGTCACCTCGCGTCACATGCGCTTGACATCGCTTGATATCGCATCTTATGTGCATCGCATGCGCTTTGAGTCACATCGCATCACACGCGCATGGCATCGTTCGACATCGCATCTTATGTGCATAGCATCGCATGCGCATTGAGTCATATCGCGTCACATGCGCATGGCATCACTTGATATCGCATGTTATCTGCATTGCGTCGCATGCGCATTGAGTCACGTCGCAATACATGCGCATGACATCGCTCGAAATCGCATCTTATGTGCATCGCATTGAATGCGCGTTGAGTTACATCGCGTCGCATACGCATGGCATCGCTTGATACCGCATTTTATGTGCATCGCATCGTATGCGCAGTGAGCCACATGCGCATGGCATCGCTCGATATCGTATCTTATGTGCATCGCATCGCATGCGCATTGAGTCACGACGCGTCACATGCGCATGGCATCGCTTGAAGTCGCATCTTATGTGCATCGCATGCGCATTGACTCACGTCGCGTTACATGCGCATGGCATCGCTTGATATCGCATCTTATGTGCATTGCATCGCATGTGCAGTGAGTCATGTCGCGTCACATGTGCATGCCATCGCTTGATATGGCATTTTATGTGCATCGTATCGCATGCGCATTGAGTCACGTCGCGTTACATGCGCATGGCATTGCTTGATATCGCATCTTATGGGCATCGCATCGCATGCGCATTGAATCACATCGCGTCACATGCGCATGGCATCGCTCAACAACAGAAATTATGTGCATCGCATCGCATGCGCATTGAGTCACGTCATGTCACATGCGCATGGCATCGCTTGATATCGCATGTATGTTCATCGCATCGCATGCGCATTGAGTCACGTCGCGTTACATTTCTTTTTTTTTTTTAAATTAATTTTTTGGACTGGCCCCGCCTCCGCCAGCCCAGGTGACGATCATCCGAAAGGGATATACATCCCTTACATGCGCATGGCATCGCTTGATATTGCATCTTATGTGCATTGCATCGCATGCATAGTGCCTCACGTCGCGTCACATGCGCATGGCATCGCTTGATATGGTATTTCATGTGCATCGCATGCTTATTGAGCCACGTCGCGTCACATGCGCATGGCATCGCTTGATATCGCATCTTATGTGCATCGCATCGCATGCGCATTGAGTCACATCGCATCAGACATGCTTGGCATCGCTCGACATCGCATCTTATGTGTATCGCATCGCATGCGCGTTGGGCCATGTCTCGTCACATTTGCATGGCATCGCTTGATATCGCATGTGATGTGCTTCGCATCGCATGCGCATTGAGTCACCTCGCGTCATATGCGCATGGCATCGCTTGATATCGCATCTTATGTGCATCGCATCGCATGCGCATTGAGTCACGTTGCGAAACATGCTAATGGCATCGCTTGATATCGCATCTTATGTGCATCTCTTTGCATGCGCATTGAGTCACTTCGCGTCACATGCGCATGGCATCGCTTGATATCGCATCTTATGTGCATCGCATCCCATGTGCATTGAGTCACGTCATGTCACATACGGATGGCATACCTTGATATCGCAGCTTATGTGCGTCGCATCGCATGCGCATTGAGTCACGAGACGTCACATGCGCATGGCATCGCTTGATGTCGCGTCTTATCTGCATCGCATCGCATAAGCATTGAGTCACGTCGCGTCACATCCACATGGCATCGCTTGATATCGCATCTCATGTGCATCTCATCGCATGCGGATTGAATCACATCACGTCACATACGCATGGCATCGCTTGATATCGCATCTTATGTGCATCGCATCGCATGCGCATTGAGTCACGTCGCGTCACATGCATATGGCATCTCTTGATATCTTATCTTACGTGCATCGCATCGCATGCGCATTGAGTCACGTTGCATCACATGCGCATGGCATCGCTTGATATCGCATCTTATGTGCATCGCATCGCATGCGTATTGAGTGACATCACGCCACATGCGCATGGCATCGCTTGATATCGCATCTTATGTGCATCGCATCGCATGCGGATTGAGTCACATCACGTAACATGCGCATGGCATCGCTTGATATCGCATCTTATACGCATCGCATCGCAGCGCATTTAGCGAAATCACGCCACATGCGCATGGCATCGCTTGATATCACACTTTATGTGCATCGCATAGCATGCGGATTGAGTCACATCACGTCACATACTCATGGCATCGCCTGATATCGCATCTTATGTGCATCCCATGCACATTGAGTCACGTCACGTCACATGCGCATGGCATCGCTTGTTATCTTATCTTATGGTCATTGCATCGCATGCGCATCGAGTCACGTCGCGTCACATGCGCTTGGCATCGCTTGATATCGCATCTTATGTGCATCGCATGCGCTTTGAGTCACATCGCATCACACGCGCATGGCATCGCTCGACATCGCATCTTATGTGCATCGCATCGCATGCGCATTGAGTCATATCGCGTCACATGCGCATGGCATCACTTGATATCGCATGTTATCTGCATTGCGTCGCATGCGCATTGAGTCACGTGGCAATACATGCGCATGACATCGCTCGACATCGCATCTTATGTGCATCGCATCGCATGCGCATTGAGTCATATCGCGTCACATGCGCATGGCATCACTTGATATCGCATGTTATCTGCATTGCGTCGCATGCGCATTTAGTCACGTCGCAATACATGCGCATGACATCGCTCGACATCGCATCTCATGTGCAGCGCATTGAATGCGCATTGAGTTACATCGCGTCGCATACGCATGGCATCGCTTGATACCGCATTTTATGTGCATCGCATCGTATGCGCATTGAGTCACATGCGCATTTCATCGCTCGATATCGTATCTTATGTGCATCCCATCGCATGCGCATTGAGTCACGTCGCGTCACGTGCCCATGGCATCGCTTGATGTCGCATCTTATGTGCATCGCATGCGCATTGAGTCACGTCGCGTTACATGCGCATGGCATCGCTTGATATCGCATCTTATGTGCATTGCATCGCATGTGCAGTGAGTCACGTCGCGTCACATGTGCATGCCATCGCTTGATATGGCATTTTATGTGCATCGTATCGCATGCGCATTGAGTCACGTCGCGTTACATGCGCATGGCATTGCTTGATATCGCATCTTATGTGCATCGCATCGCATGCGCATTGAGTCACATCGCGTCACATGCGCATGGCATCGCTCAACAACGGAAATTATGTGCATCGCATCGCATGCGCATTGAGTCACGTCATGTCACATGCGCATGGCATCGCTTGATATCGCATGTATGTTCATCGCATCGCATGCGCATTGAGTCACGTCGCGTTACATTTCTTGTTGTTTTTTTAAATTAATTTTTTGGACTGGCCCCGCCTCCGCCAGCCCAGGTGACGATCATCCGAAAGGGATATACATCCCTTACATGCGCATGGCATCGCTTGATATTGCATCTTATGTGCATTGCATCGCATGCATAGTGACTCACGTCGCGTCACATGCCCATGGTATCGCTTGATATGGTATTTCATGTGCATCGCATCGCATGCTTATTGAGTCACGTCGCGTCACATGCGCATGGCATCGCTTGATATCGCATCTTATGTGCATCGCATCGCATGCGCATTGAGTCACATCGCATCACATGCGCATGGCATCGCTCGACAACGCATCTTCTGCGCGTGGTATGCGCATTGAGTGACGTTGCGTCACATGCACATGGCATCGCCTGATTTCGCATCTCATTAGCATCGCATGCGCATTTAGTCACGTTGCATCACATGCGCATGGCATCGCTTGATATCGCATCTTATGTGCATCGAATCGCTGCGCATTGAGTGACATCGCGCCACATGCACATGGCAGCGCTCGATATCGCATCTTTGTCACATCGCATCACATGCGCATGGCATCGCTTGATATCGCCTCTGATGTTCTTCGCATCGCATGCGCATTGAGTCACATCGCATCAGACATGCATGGCATCGCTCGACATCGCATCTTATGTGTATCGCATCGCATGCGCGTTGAACCATGTCTCGTCACATTTGCATGGCATCGCTTGATATCGCATCTGATGTGCTTCGCATCGCATGCGCATTGAGTCACCACGCGTCATTTGCGCATGGCATCGCTTGATATCGCATCTCATGTGCATCGAATTGCATGCGCATTGAGTCACGTCGCCTTGCATGCGCATGGCATTGCTTGATATCGCATCTTTTGTGCATCGCATTGCATGCGCATTGAGTGACATCGCGTCACATGCGCATGGCATCGCTTCATATCGCACTGCATGCGCATTGAGCCACATCGCATCACACGGGCATGGCATCACTTGATATCGCATCTTATGTGCATTGCATCGCATGCGCATTGAGTCACGCCAGGTCACATGCTCATGGCATCGCTTGATATCGCAATTTATGTGCATCGCATCGCATGCGCAGTGAGTCATGTTGCGTCACATGCGCATGGCATCGCTTGATATCGCATCCTATGTGCATCGTATCGCATGCGCATTCAGTCAAAGCGCGTCACATGCGCATGGCATCACTTGATATCGCATCTTATGTGGATCTCATGCGCATTGAGTCACTTCGCATCACATGCGCTTGGCATCGCTTGATATCGCATCTTACGTGCATCGCATCGCATGCGCTTTGAGTCACGTCGCGTCGAATGCGCATGGCAATGCTTGAAAGCGCATCTTATGTTCATCGCATCGCATGTGCATTAGTCACGTCGCACCACATGCGCAGGACATCGCTCGATATCGCATATTTTGTGCATCGCATCGCATGCGCATTGAGTGACATCGCGTGATATGCGCATGGTATCGCTTGATATCGCATCTTATAAGCACCGCATGCGCATTTAGTCACATCGCGTCACAGCGCATGGCATCGCCTGATATTGCATCTTATGCGCATCGCATCTTATGTGCATCGCATGCGCATTCAGTCACATCGCATCACACGCGCATGGCATCGCTCGACATGGCATCTTATGTGCATCGCATCGTATGCACGTTGAGTCGTGTCTGGTCACATTTTCATGGTATCGCTTGATATCGCATCTGATGTGCTTCGCATCACATGCGCATTGAGCCACGTAGCGTCACATGCGCATGGCATCGCTCGATATCGCATCTCATGTGCATCGAATCGCAGCGCATTGAGTGACATCACGCCACATGCACATGGCAGCGCTCGATATCGCATCTTATGTCACATCGCATCACATGCGCATGGAATCGCTTGATACCGCCTCTCATGTTCATCGCATCGAATGCGCATTGAGTCACATCGCATCAGACATGCATGGCATCCCTCGACATCGCATCTTATGCGTATCGCATCGCATGTGCGTTGAGCCATGTCTCGTCACATTTGCATGGCATCGCTTGATATCGCATCTGATGTGCTTCGCATCGCATGCGCATTGAGTCACCTCGCGTCATATGCGCATGACATCGCTTGATATCACATCTTATGTGCATCGCATCGCATGCGCATTGAGTCACGTTGCGTCACATGCGCATGGCATCGCTTGATATCGCATCTTATGTGCATACCATCGCTTGCGCATTTAATCACGTCGCGTCACATGCGCATGGCATCGCTTTATATCGCATCTTATGTGCATCGCATCGCATGCGCATTGAGTCACGCCAGGTCACATGCTTATGGCATCGCTTGATATCGCAATTTATGTGCATCGCATCGCATGCGCAGTGAGTCATGTTGCGTCACATGCGCATGGCATGGCTTGATATCGCATCTTATGTGCATCGCATCGCATGCGCATTGAGTCACATCGCATCACATGCGCATGGCATCGCTTCATATCGCTTCTCATGTTCATCGCATCGCATGCGTATTGAGTCACGTCGCATCACATGCGCATGGCATTGCTTGATATCGCATCTTTTGTGCATCGCATCGCATGCGCATTGAGTGACTTCGCATCATATGCGCATGGCATCGCTCGATATCGCATCTTTTGTGCATCGCATCGCATGCGCATTGAGTGACATCCCGTGATATGCGCATGGTATCGCTTGATATCGCATCTTATGTGCATCGCATCGCATGCGCGTTGAGCCATGTCTCGTCACATTTTCATGGCATCGCTTGATATCGCATCTGATGTGCTTCGCATCACATGCGCATTGTGCCACGTAGCGTCACATGCGCATGGCATCGCTCGATATCGCATCTTATGTGCATCGCATCGCATGCGCATTGAGTTGCGCCGCCTCTCATGCGCATGGCATCGTTTGATATCGCCTCTCATGTGCATCGCATCGCATGCGCATTGAGCCACATCGCGTCACATGCGCATGGCGTAGCTTGATATCGCATCATATGTGCATCGCAATCGCAGCGCATTGAGTGACAGCACGCCACATGCGCATATCATCGCTTGATATCGCATCTTATGTGCATCGCATCACACACGGATTGAGTCACGTCGAGTCACATGCGCATGGCATCGCTTGATATCGCATCTTATGTGCATCTCATCGCATGCGCATTGGAACACGTCGCGTCACATGCGCATGGTATAGCTTGATATCGCATGTTAGCTGCACCTCATCGCATGCGCATTCAGTCACGTCTCACCACATGCGCATGACATCGCTCGACATCGAATCTTATGTGCTTCGCATCGCATGCGCATTGAGTCATATCGCGTCACATGCGCATGGCATCGCTTGATATCGCATTTTATGTGCATCGCATCGCAGCGCATTGTGTCACATCGCGTCACATGCGCATGCATCGCTTGACATCGCATCTTATGTGCATCGAATGCGCATTGAGGCATATCGCATCACACGCGCATGGCAGCGCTGACATCGCATCTTATGTGCATCACATCGCATGCGCATTGAGTCACATCGCGTCACGTGCGCATGGCATCGCTTGTTATCGCATCTTATCTGCATCGCATCGCATGCGTATTGAGTCACATCCCGTCACATGCGCATGGCATCGCTTGATATCGCACCTTATGTGCACTGCATCGCATGCGCATTGAGTCACTTCGCGTCGCATACGCATGGAATCGCTTGATGTCGCATCTTATGTGCATCGCATCGCATGCGCATTGAGTCATGTCTCGTCACATTTGCAAGGCATTGCTTGATATCGCATCTGATGTGCATCGCATCGCATGGGCATTGAGTCACGTCGCGTCACATGCGCATGGCATCTCTTGATATCACATCTTATGTGCATCGCATCTCATGCGCATTGAGTCACTTCGCGTCACATGCGCATGGCATCGCTTGAATTCGCATCTCATGTGCAGCGCATCGTATGCATGTTGAGTCACGTCGCATCACATGCGCATGGCATCGCTTGATATCGCATTTTATGTGCATCGCATCAAATGCGCCTTGAGCCACATCGCGTCACATGCGCATGGCATCGCTTGATATCGCGTCTTATGTGCATCGCATCGCAAGCGCATTGAGTCACGTCGCGTCACATGAAATGAAATGAAAAACTTTATTTGGGCATGTTGTAAAAACATGCCCTGGCTGTTTTAGGGATAGTCCCTCTTCAGCCGCGTATTTAAATTTTTTGAAACTGGGTACGGGGCGGAGAGATCTATCTGGGGTGCGTCAAAAATTTTTGGTTTTGCGTGTTTGTAGGTGTGGTTGTGTGGGTTGGTGTGTTCGTCCCTATATGTGGAGTGATGGCTTCTGCCCTCTGGGAAAAAAATTATTTTTGTTGTATTGTGTGGTTGTGTTTGTGTGTTGCTGCAACGGCTCTCGGTTAGTTTTTGTCTGTGTTGTGTGTTATGTGTTTTGTTATGTATATGTCAGTGTGTTTGTATTTACTGTGTGCTTATGTTTTTTATGGGAATTTGTGTTGTCATTCGTGTGTCATTGTTAGGTGTTTTCATTTATAAAGATAGCCAGCTGGTTGCCAACTCTCGTCGTGTTAATTGCTTTTTTAAGTGTCTTTTGTGCAGTCTGAGTCAGGTTTTGTAGGAATCGTGCTCTGTGTGCGGGTGGAGTGATGTCATATATTGGTGGTATCAATGTGCTGAGTATTTGTGTGATTGTCGTATTTGTAATTTCGCGTAGGTACTTTGTGATGTTTTTCTGTATGTTTGTGAGTTGGTCTTGTAGGGACTTTATCTGTTGTTCGGATTGGGATATTACGTCTTGGAACGTGTTTACTGTCTCGTGCTTCGACATGTGTCTTTTAGTTTCTGGGATCTTTGGGAAATTTGTCTCGGGCCAGTCAGTCACGTGTGTTGGTTTGGGTGGTGTGGGGATGTTGTGAGGGAAGATGTGGGTCTTAGCAGTGTGTTCGGGTTGTGTCGGGGTCTGTCTGGGATACATCGGGCATTTTACTTGCCCGGTGTAGTGCCCGTTCTGTCTGCAGGTGGAGCAGTAAGGGGTGTTATGTCGGATAGGATGTGTGCATCGTCGTGTGTCAGAGTTGTGCCCACAGTGGAAGCATATTGGTTTTTGTGTACAATTTTCCTCGTGATGTCCGTATGTCTGGCATTGTCTGCAAGGTACGTGTCGGTCTGTGTGCTTAGAAGGCTCCGCCCTGAAAATTTGTTTTTCAATGACGGCGCCTTCTTTCAGTATTGTGTTGATGGTTGTGATGCATGTGCTGAATATTCGTACGAGTTGCGTCTGTCTGTTTTGGCTGATGATCCTGGATTCGCGTGTTATTTCTGGGTACGTCTCTTGTATGCTTTGTAGTATTTCGTCATCAGTTATGTCGTACGGTATTCCTTTAACTACGGCGGTCAGGGTTTTTCGTGGTCTGTTTGGTTCTGTGTCAGGGTTGGGTGTGGGTCGGTTTTGTGGTGGGGAGTTTGCGTAGTACGCAAACTTCCCGAAGTTGTGAATGGGGATGGCCTGGGTGAAAGTCACTGCTTGTTGTTGGTTGCGGAAGGTCAGTGCGTAAGTGTTTTGTTGCAGTCTTTGAGCACGGTAGAGTGAGTCTGTGTTCTGTTGTGTCTTTGTCATCAAGCTCCTAACGAGCCATGAATTTTGTTTGTCTGGGTTGCTGTTGATGATGTATATCGTGAAGTAGCCGTGAGGTATGGGTGGTATGTAAGTCGTGCGTGGTGTCAGTAGTGTGTTAAGTCGATTGCCGAGTTGTGTTGTAGATTCAATGCTGGTGTCTGAGTCATGGTCAATGTTGTCAGGAGCTTGAGGGGCTGAGCTACTATTGGAGCTCATAGAGTGCGTGCGGTGATGTGTGTTTGTTGGTGTTGGTGTACGTGGGGGTGTTTGTGTTGGTGTTTGTTGAGTGCGTGTGTCATGTGTTTCGTCGTGATTGAGTTCTGCCTCGCTTGCTGATGAAGATGGTGCATGTTGTATGAGCGGCGGTGTATTTTTTTTCTTAGTCAGGACGCGTCGGCGGGAAGATTGGGGATCAGGGGGTTTTGGAGGTTTGGCCGTAGAATGACGCTTGGGCATCTTCTAGGGCCGGGAAAGACTTAGGTGTGAGAGGAGGTGGCTGCTAAGAAGCGCGGTTTATGTATACCTACGCCTATGTGTAGTCCCAGCGGACTACCAGACTTGCGTCTGTTGGCTTACTGAGACTGGCCCAGCAGGTACACAAACCTCACCACAAGGAGGGGTAAGGTAGGGCTTACCTGGAAGGGGCGCGGACTGACGTGTTTTTGCACTCTCCACTTGCTTGCCAAGTGTCTTGAGAAGTGCCTTCTCGCTGCGCCGTAATTATGGAGCGTAGCTTGCCGGTGTTCGTGCGTACATCCCCTGTCGTGACATACAGGCGTGGAACGCTGAGAAGCTGGAGAAGAAGCTGACTGGCTGGCTGCAACTCCCTGACTCAACTGGCTCGCGTCACTTAAACTTTAAACTTATTTATTGAACTAAAACATTTGCCTGGTGCCGGTACAAAGGGGCCCGGCTTACAGGCTAAAATTAACATTATTTATATTATTTACAAAGTTTACAAGTGGATTCGTGTTATCTGTTTCTCCTTTAAAACCCATACAGTGGGCAGCTTTAGCCCACCGAGAACAGTTTTATTTTGTATGTTCAATGTCTTGTTTGTCTCTTGTGATCGTTTTTTGTTTATGTACACTCATCCACGCACTCATTCACTCCTGGGCATACTACACATATGTCCCATCACACTCACACACACACACACACACGCTCGTATATACATATTTACACTCACTACACTATACACTTCACTTATTTACAGTTTTTTCCGCAGTTTTCCTGTGCGGACCAGGTTGCAGCTCCTGACTGGTTCCCTGGGATGCAGGCCTCTGAGGTAGCGTGTGTGCGGCCTAGGGCCCTTCTTTGCGTGGACGCACATCAGTCGGTGAGCCGAACAACGTCTAAAACATCTTGATTCTGCTGTGCTTCCGATGCTTCGGCTCACCTTTACCAATATTGGCAATGACGTAATTGTCATGGTTTCTGATGCGCGCCCACGCGACAGTGGCTCTTTTCGCTATTGCCTCGGGAATGGATAGGATCTGGGTTTCCTGGTGAAGGGTTCGGTTAGTGGTTAGGATGGGAGCAGAGAGGATTTTCCTGAGAGACAGGTTTTGGAGGGTTTGGAGAGTTTTCAGGGCGGTTTTTGAGGCGTTTGCCCAGGCCACACACGCGTATAGAACCACCGAAAGGATGAAAGCTTTATACAGTACGAGTTTGGACTTCAATTGCAGCTGTTTACTGCGAAAGATGGGGGCGCATAACTTTAGCCGCTGTCTGCCTTTGTTGGCGCTATTTTTTATGTGGGAGGACCAGCACATTGTGCGGTCCAAGGTAACCCCTAAGTATTTGACTTGCCGACGACAGTGCAATACTTGACCACCGACCGTTAGGTCCATTGCCAAAGTGTGATGCCGCTTAGAAAAATGGATCAGCTGGCATTTGTTAGGATTAATTTTGATTTTCCAGTCATGTTGCCATGACAGGAAGTTGTTAACATAACGTTGCATTTCTGCAAGGCCGAAACGTGGATTTCTATGGTGATTGTATATTGCAGTGTCGTCAGCATACATGGCTACCTTACATCTGGCGTCCACTGGGAAATCGTTAGTGAATAATATATACAGAAAGGGTGACATGATTGCCCCTTGTGGGACGCCAGCCCGCATTACTCTCTCCCGTGAGGAGGAGCGGCCCACTTGGACGTAGAACTTGCGTTTTTCCAAAAAGTTGTGCAGCAAGTACAGGTAATTTTGAAGAGCCGGGAAATAAATAAATAAAATTTGGAATTTGGGTTATGAAGAATTTCATACCCGGGCTTCTTAGGGTTTAACCCTCTTAAGCCTAGTATTGAGTTTCTGTGCTTATGTTTATTGTGCTGAGATCTTTCGACGTTCGCGCGTTCGTATGGCAGATTGTCTTATGTTTACAAAAATATTTTGGTTTGTCAAATATGTGTAAATATGTTTATGTGCTTATTAATATGGATATATATATTTTTTGTTGTTAGTTTGTTTTTTTTTTTTTTTATGTATATATATATTTTTTTTATCTTTTTTTGTGGTATTATCATTATTTTTTGTTTTATGTTTTTTTTTTTTTTTAAATTAAATAAATTTAAGTAACATATTTACACATTTACAATTGTTATATAGGTAAAGGCCCGGGTCCCACAACCTGCCGCCGTCTCCGTCTTCTGCCCTCTTGCTGGGTCGTTGTTTTTATTCATTCGCCGCTGCAACAACTATGCTCTAGTTTTCATTTTATGTTTTTTGTGTGCTTGTATCGGGGGGGGGGGGATTAAATTTTTACTAGTGCCTGTAGGTATTGTTCCACTTCTTGTTTTTGTTGTTCTTGGTGCCTGTCGTATATGTATATTAGGGTGAGTAGAGGTGGATTTTCGTGCTGTTGTTCTGCTGGGAGTGTTCTCATGGATTGTGCTGTTCTAATTAGTGTTCTTCTGTGTGGTCTTTTGTGAGCGTTGTCTATGTAGGTGATCATTAGGTTGGCGATGTGTCTGTCTATGGGTATCATTTTGGCATAGTGGTGTATCATCGTGTTTTTGAAGTTGGGGAAGAGTTTATTGGCGGTGCGTAGGCATCTGCGCTCGAAAGCTTGGATGCTGGTCATGGTAGGCTTTGTAATGAGGGGCATTAGGGCAACTGCACCATACGTAAGGCAGGGGCGTATTAGGCATTTGTAAAGTTTTGTCAAAATGCGCGTGTTGAGTCCTGTCTTGTTTAATCTTGCCAGAAATGATAGAGTGGAAAGCATGGCTCTTGTTTTATTCAGAAGGGTTTGATAATGAGGTTTTACTGTCATCCTTGTATTTATGTGTATTCCGAGATATTTTACTGTTTTGGCGCACTTTACGGTGGTTTTGTTGAATTTTAGTGTGAGGCTGTTGTGGCGGTGTGTTCTCTTTTTTCGGATGACAATGGCTTGTGTTTTGTCGGTGTTAATTGCTATGCGCCATTTTTTGGTCCAGTCTAGGTAGGTTTTTAGCTGTTGTTCCAGTTGGTGTTTTGCTTGGTCTGTTCGGGGGCTGGTGCACCAGTACGCGGTATCGTCAGCGTACTGGGCAAGTTGGATGGTGGGGTGGATTGGCTGGGGTGTGTCTGCTGTGTAAATTATGTAGAGGAGGCCTGATATGGCGCTCCCCGGGGGTGTGCCTGCTTGTAGTCTGATGGTTCCGGATAGTGTGTTTTCAAGTTTGATGTTTGCTGTTCTGTCCGTTAAAAAACTGGCGATCCATCTGGTCATTCTGGTGTGTATCTTGAAATCGGTGAGTTTATACAACAGACCGTTTGTCCAGCACTTGTCGAAAGCTGATTTGACATCAAGAAATGCTGCGATTGTTGTAAATCCTATGTTGTAGCCATTTTTGAATTGCGACATCACCCGAACCAGTTAAGAGCCGGGAAATTGTGGTGCAATTTGTAAATAAGGCCATTGTGCCAGCACCGGTCCAATGCGGCTTCTACGTCCAGAAATAGCGCCAACGTTGAAGCCCCATTGTTAAATTGCTCTGTTACATCATCAGTTAGTCTGAGAAGCTGTAAGTCAGTAGAATGTCCTTTTCGAAAACCAAACTGTGAATTTGAAAGTTCATGAGATGCCGAAACTTGTTTTTGAAGTCGAAAAAGTATAAGTTTTTCGAGCAATTTACCAATAGTAGACAAAAGACTAATGGGGCGGTAGTTTTGCGGTTGCCTGGTGCTTTTCCCTTGCTTTGGGAGCATAATTACCTTGGCTCGTTTCCAGGTAGAGGGGAAATAGCCTTGCTGCAGACAGGCGTTAAAAATTTTAGTCAGTTGCACCAGGGCTTTTCTCGGGAGATGCTTAAGTTCCTCATTAGTCACTTTGTCTGGGCCGGCAGCTTTCCCATTAGGTAATTTCCTAATGAGCTTGTAAACTTCCTGCGGTGTTATGTGGGGTAGTTGTTGCTCTTGCTTCTGCGCCACCCAGGTTTGTACCCATGTCTGTACCTCCCGTTCTATATCGCGGTTGGTAACTGGGTTTTCGCTGAATCTATCTTCAAGACAGTCAGCGAAGACCTCGGCTTTCTCCTCTTCGGAGAAGTGCAGGCCGCCATGAGTGTGCAGCGCCTCAGTTGCGGAGTTGACGTTCGTGGAGACTTTAAATGCCTTTAATAATTTCCACAAGGAAGAGTCCGAATGGGTGGTACTCAGCATTTTGTTTTCCCACTGTTGAGTTTTGTTAATTTTAATTTGATGCCGAATGATGTTGCGTAGCCATTTTGCTAGCGCTTTATATTCAGGCTGGCGGGTGTACCGCCATAGTCTTGTCAAACGTCGTCTCCGCGCAATGAGTTGCTCTACCTCGGGGTACGTGCAAAAACCGGGTGGTCTTGTGGTGTAAGTGGTAGCGCTTCTCTTGGCTGTGTGTAGCGAGGCAGTGAAGTTTTCAACGGCGACATCTATGTCTGCCTCGCTATAGTATGACAGCTTGGGTTGCGCCATCCTGTGCATTTCCATGGTGAACTTATTCCAGTCGGTCTCAGCCCTCCTTCGAGGCCCAGAGGCACAGGCTGGAATGCTACCCTGTATATCGAAATGCACGGGAAGGTGGTCAGAGTCCAGGCTGTGATACACTGTAAAGTTAATTAAAGGTGTCGCATTTTTTGTCAGTACGAAGTCCAAAATTTCGGGGTCAAAGTGCCCCGTTCTGTGCCAAAATGTAGGGTCTGGGGGAATGTGCACCTCTAAGTCGTCATTATCTGTTATAAGTTCAACCAGGAGATTTCCAGCCGCGTTTGCCCGGCGTGAAAACCACCAGGGGTGCCGGGCGTTGAAATCTCCTGCAATTATAACGTGCTCCTCTAAAGCGAGGATTTGTTCGAGGTCAGGTATGAAATTTAAGGAGCTGGGGGGCCGGTAGAGCGCTACCAGCATCACCGTTTGATTATTTACACGGGTTTTAAGTGCTGTGCACTCTAACGCTACCATTGCAGGTAGCGTAACAGAAGCATGAGCAACAGTGTTTCTGAGCAAAATAGCAGTCCCTCCCCCCTGTCTGCCAATTCTGTCGTTCCGGAAGATTTGGTAACCCTGGAGCTTAAAAGTCTGCCCTTGCTGTAATTTTGTTTCGCAAATGAATGCGACATCAATTTTGTTACGCCGCAGGTAGTTTTCAAGTTCATGTTGCTTCCTGTGGATGCCGTCTGCATTCCACAGGAGTGCACGCGTTAAAGTTATGCCTCCCCTTGAAGTTGCCATTTACTCGAAGAGAGTGGTGACTAAACATATGATGGTTTCCAGCTTCTCCATGGTATCGTTGCAGCTTTTTAATCTTGCGATTATGGGCCGCAACTTTGGTAATAGTACTGGGAGGTTTAAATCCTTAAAGAGGCTGAAAATTTCTTTCAAACCTCCCAGGTCACTGGTGGGTGCCTCTGAGGGCTGGGGTTGTGGAGGGGGACCATTTGGAGGTTGCTCAAGTGCATTTCGTCCTCCGGCGGCTCCTGCGAAAGAGGTGCCTTTTTGGACCAGGGCCGGGTTGAGGATGGGGCGTGGCCCTGGTTGAGTACCAGGAGAGTTCCTGGCTGCGGCGGCCAGTTGGCGGCGATGACGTTCCATTTTGAAGGTCTCGCACCCCCTGTAGCTGGCAGGATGCGCCTCCCCACAGTTCGCACAATGGGGTACAGCGTCTTCCTTGGCCTTTTTAGGGCAGTCAGCTAGGCGGTGGAGGTCACCGCAAAGGACACACCGGGAGATCATGTGGCACATTTTGAATGTGTGGCCCAGTTGTTGGCAGTTAAAACATTGGGTTATATTTTGGAAGGTTTTTAAGACCTCCACGGTGACCATCATATGGCACACTTCTCTTTCCTGTAAAAGCTTTTGGTTTCCGGTAGTTCTTTCCAGACTCACCTGAAAGTTTGGAAGAGGCCTGCCGCGGGACACCATTTGTCGTACCTGGACGCCGGTGTATCCCTTCTGCTCCAGGTCCTCCTGTATATAGGCTACCTGCAGATCTGCAGGCAGGCGTTTGATGACAAACCGAAGGGGCTGGTCGCTTCTGGGTGTGAAGCTGTAGCTCTCTACACCGGCGTTCGTCAGGAGCTGCATTGTAGGGACGGCATCTTGTTTCCTCTGAAGGAAGAGCTTCAGGCAATCCCTTGTTGTTTGTAGTTTGTATGAGCCATTGTTAAGTTTATTTCTTAGTAGTTGTAGTACCTTTACCGCCTGTTTTGTGTCCGGTATGATAATCCTGGGTGGCTTTTGATTTTCTTCTGTAGAGGTCGTCGGGGGTGTAGGTGTGGCTGTTGAGGTGGAGGGGACTGGCTTAGGGGGGAGAGGAGAGGGGCGGGTTTTTGATGGGGTCTTCTGGTGTGGTGGGATTTTTGGTTTGTGGAACTGTGTGATGGGATTCTGTGTGGGTGGGGGAAGTGCTGGGAAGTCCGACTCCTCGCGTTCTGCTACCTCCAGTGGCGTGAACGAGTTGCGTAGAGCGAGGGGGTGGGGCGGTGTGGATTGTCGTGGCTGCCTCCTGTTAATAGAGGACTGGGGGCGTTCGCCATCAGAGTCGCTGCCGCTGTCTCTTGTTCTTTTCTTCTTGGGTGCCGCTATCTTCCACCCCTCGCTCTGTTTCACCAGTTCCCGCTTCTTTATGGCGTACTCCTTGTAGCAGTACGCGAGGTCCTGAGAGAATTTGCCAAAGTTCATGGAGTCTGCATCTAGATTTGATAGTATTCCGGTATAGTAGGTTATTTCTGTTTGAATCTCTTCCACTTCCTTTTTTAGTTTTGCAAGGGATCTTGCCTTCTGCTCTTCCTCCAGTATGCGTGCTTTGTGTTCTATGTCGTCCACCAATGTGGGTGGGGAGGGCTGGATCTGTGCTGCTGCGGCTGTGGTGGTGGAGTCTATAAGTATAGGCGCTGGCGCGCCGCTATCTCCCAGTCTGCTGCTGGCACTCGGCCCGGCAACATGTGGTGCCGCTGCTGCCATTCTTTCACTGTCTTGCGCGCGGGGGAACGCCAGGCGCACCCCACGCTATACTTGTCGCTAAGGATATCACAAACACTTTCACTGTAACTATACATAAACTAAGCACCGGTTAAATAATATACACAGGAAACTCGAAAATTATGTACACTGTTCAGTCATATGTACAACACTGTTTACACTTCACTTGAAGGAATTAATATGTACACTCAATAAAATAGTTACACAAAATACACTGCACTTTCAATCCTCCCGGGAATATCTTCGGGAAAGTCTATCTGTAACCAGCTATGCAAAGTATAAATCCTCCCGGGAATAACTACGGGAAAAACCACTGTAAGATGTGCTGCACTTTGTTCTCCCCCCGGGAATACATCGGGAAAGTGTAGTCCCAGTGAACGGTGATCGCCGCGTACTTTCCCGGTCACTGGCGGGCCGGTCGCCGCGCTCTCGAGATTCGCGCTTACTAGTCGGACCGCTCTCTCTAAGCCTGCTCTCGTCTAGTCAACTCGCCTCCATCTGACTGAACCTCTGTCCCATCATGATCATGAACCTGAACTCGCTCGCGTCACATGCGCATGGCATCGCCTTATATCGCATCTTATGTGCATCATTACGCATGCGCATTGAGTCACGTCGCGTCGCATGCGCATGGCATTGCTTGATATCGCATCTTATGTTCATCGCATCGCAAGTGCATTGAGTCACGTCGCACCACATGCGTATGACATCGCTCTACATCGCATCTTTTGTGCATCGCATCGCATGCGCATTGAGCCACATCCCATCACATTCGCATGGCATCGCTCGACAACGCATCTTATGTGCATCGCATCGCATGCGCGTTGAGTCATGTCTCGTCATATTTGCATGGCATCGCTTGACATGGTATCTTGTGTGCATCGCATGCGCATTAAGCCACATGCGCATGGCATCGCTTCATATCGCATCTTATGTGCATGGCATCGCATGCGCATTGAGTAACGTCGCGTCACATGCGCATGGCATCTCTTGATATCGCATAACATGTGCATCGCATCGCAACGCATTCGAATTGAGTCACGTCGCATCACATGCGCAAGGCATCGCTTGATATCGCATCTTATGTGCATCGCATCGCATGCGCGTTGAGTCACGTCGCACCACATGCGCATGTCATCGCTCGACATCGCATCTTTTGTGCATAGCATCGCATGCGCATTGAGTTACATCGCGTCACATACGCATGCATCGCTCGACATCGCATCTTATGTGCATCGCATGCGCATTGAGTCACATCGCATCTCACGCGCATGCCATCGCTCGACATCGCATCTTATGTGCATCGCATCGCATGCGCATTGAGTCACGTCGCGTCACATGCGCATGGCATCGCCTGATATCGCATCTTATGTGCATCGCATGGCATGTGCATTGAGTCACGTCGCGTCACATGCGCATGCATCGCTCGAAATCGCATCTTATGTGCATCGCATCGCATGCGCATTAAGTCACGTCGCAACACATGCGCATGATATCGCTCGACATCGCATCTGATGTGCATCGCATCGCAGCGCATTGAGTCACATCACGCCACATGCGCATGGCATCGCTTGATATCTCATGTTATGTGCATCGCATCGCATGCGTATTGAGTCACATCGCGTCACATGCGCATGGCATCGCTTGATATCGCATCTGATGTGCATCGCATCGCAGCGCATTGAGTCACATCACGCCACATGCGCATGGCATCGCTTGATATCTCATCTTATGTGCAACGCATCGCATGCGCATTGAGTCACATCGAGTCACATGCGCATGGCATCTCTTGATATCGCATCTTATGTTCATCGCGTCGCATGCGCATTCAGTAACGTCGCGCCACATGCGCATAGCATCTCTTGATATGGCATCTTATGTGCATCGCATACGCATGGAGTCACGTCGCGTCACATGCGCATGGCATCGCTTGATATTACATCTTATGTGCATCGCATCGCATGCGCTTTGAGTCACGTCGCACCACATGCGCATGACACATCGTATCTTATGTGCATCGCATCGCATGAGCATTGAGTCACATCGTGTCACATGCTCATGCATCGCTCGAAATCGCTTCTTATGTGCATCGCATGCGCATTGATTCACATCGTATCACACGCGCATTTCATCGCTCGACATCTCATATTTTGTGAATCGCATCGCATCGGCATTGGGTCACATCACGTCACATGCGCATGGCTTTGCTTGATATCGCATCTTATGTTCATCTGATCGCATGTGCATTGAGTCACGTCGCACTACATGCGCATGACAACGCTCGACATCGCATCTCTTGTGCATCGCATCGCATGCGCATTGAGTGACATCGCTTCATATGCGCATGACATCGCTTGATATCGCATCTTATGTGCATCGCATCGCAGCGCATTGAGTTACATCGCATGGCATCGCTTCATATCGCATCTTATGTGCATTGCATCGCATGCGCTTTTGAGTCACATCGCGTAACATGCGCATGGCATCGCGTGATATCGCCTCTTATGTGTATCTCTTCGCAGCGCATTGAGTCACGTCGTATCACATGCGCATGGCATCGCTTGATATCACATCTTATGTGAATCGCACCGCATGCGCATTGAGTCACGTCGCATCGCAGGCGCATGGCATTGCATGATATCGCGTCTTATGATCATCTCATTGCATGTGCATTCAGTCACGTCGCAGCACATGAGCATGTCATCGCTCGACATCGCATCTTTTGTGCATCGCATCGCATGAGCATTGACTTACATCGCGTCACATACGCATGCATCGCCCGACATCGCATCTTATGTGCATCGCATGCGCATTGAGTCACATCACATCACAAGCGCATGCCATCGCTCTACATCTCAATTTATGTGCATCGCATCGCATGCGCATTAAGTCACATAGCGTCACATGCGCATGGCATCTCTGGATATCGCAGCTTATGTGCATCGCAACGCATGCGTATTGAGTCACGTCGCGTCACATGCGCATGGCATCGCTTGATATCGCATCTTATGTGTATCGCATGCGCATTGAGTCACGTCGCGTCACTTGCGCATGGCATCACTTGTTATCGCATCTTATGTGCATCGCATCGCATGCGCATTGAGTCACATCGAGTCACATGCGCATGGCATCGCTTTATATCGCATCTTATGTGCATCGCATCGCGTGCGCATTGACTCACGTAGTGTCACATGCGCATGGCATCGCTTGTTATCGCATCTTACGTGCATCGCATCGTATTCGCATTGATTCACGTCGCGTCACATGCGCATGGCATCGCTTGATATCGCATCTTATGTGCATCTCATCGCATGCGCATTGAGCCACGTCGCGTCACATGCGCATGGTATAGCTTGATATCGCATGTTATCTGCACCTCATCGCATGCACATTCAGTCACGTCTCACCACATGCGCATGACATCGCTCGACATCGAATCTTATGTGCTTCGCATCGCATGCGCATTGAGTCATATCGCATCACATGCGCATGGCATCGCTTGATATCGCATTTTATGTGGATCGCATCGCAGCGCATTGTGTCACATCGCGTCACATGCGCATGCATCGCTTGACATCGCATCTTATGTGCATCGAATGCTCATTGAGGCACATCGCATCACACGCGCATGGCACAGCTGACATCGCATCTTATGTGCATCACATCGCATGCGCATTGAGTCACATCGCGTCACGTGCGCATGGCATCGCTTGTTATCGCATCTTATCTGCATCGCATCGCATGCGTATTGAGTCACATCCCGTCACATGCGCATGGCATCGCTTGATATCGCACCTTATGTGCACTACATCGCATGCGCATTGAGTCACTTCGCGTCGCATACGCATGGAATCGCTTGATGTCGCATCTTATGTGCATCGCATCGCATGCGCATTGAGTCATGTCTCGTCACATTTGCAAGGCATCGCTTGAAATCGCATCTGATGTGCATCGCATCGCGTGCGCATTGAGTCACGTCGCGTCACATGCGCATGGCATCTCTTGATATCGTATCTTATGTGCATCGCATCGCATGCGCATTGAGTCACGTCGCGTCACATGCGCATGGCATCGCTTGAATTCGCATCACATGTGCAGCGCATCGTATGCAAATTGAGTCACGTCGCATCACATGCGCATGGCATCGCTTGATATCGCATTTTATGTGCATCGCATCGCATGCGCCTTGAGCCACATCGCGTCACATGCGCATGGCATCGCTTGATATCGCGTCTTATGTGCATCGCATCGCAAGCGCATTGAGTCACGTCGCGTCACATGCGCATGGCATCGCCTTATATCGCATCTTATGTGCATCATTTCGCATGCGCATTGAGCCACGTCGCGTCGCATGCGCATGGCATTGCTTGATATCGCATCTTATGTTCATCGCATCTCAATGTGCATTGAGCCACGTCGCACCACATGCGTATGACATCGCTCTACATCGCATCTTTTGTGCATCGCATCGCATGCGCATTGAGCCACATCCCATCACATTCGCATGGCATCGCTCGACAACGCATCTTATGTGCATCGCATCGCATGCGCGTTGAGTCATGTCTCGTCATAATTGCATGGCATCGCTTGACATGGTATCTTGTGTGCATCGCATGCGCATTGAGTCACATGCGCATGGCATCGCTTGATATCTATTCTTATGTGTATGGCATCGCATGCGCATTGAGTACCGTCGCTTCACATGCGCATGGCATCGCTTGATATCGCATATCATGTGCATCGCATCGCATTCGAATTGAGTCACGTCGCACCACATGCGCATGTCATCGCTCGACATCGCATCTTTTGTGCATAGCATCGCATGCGCATTGAGTTACATCGCGTCACATACGCATGCATCGCTCGACATCGCATCTTATGTGCATCGCATGCGCATTGAGACCCATCGCATCACACGCGCATGCCATCGCTAGACATCGCATCTTATGTGCATCGCATCACATGCGCATTGAGTCATGTCGCGTCACATGCGCATGGCATCGCCTGATATGGCATCTTATGTGCATCGCATGGCATGTGCATTGAGTCACGTCGCGTCATATGCGCATGCATCGCTCGAAATCGCATCTTATGTGCATCGCATCGCATGCGCATTGAGTCACGTCGCAACACATGCGCATGATATCGCTCGACATCGCATCTTATGTGCATCGCATCGCATGCGCATTGAGTCATGTCGCGTCACATGCGCATGGCATCGCCTGATATGGCATCTTATGTGCATCGCATGGCATGTGCATTGAGTCACGTCGCGTCATATGCGCATGCATCGCTCGAAATCGCACCTTATGTGCATCGCATCGCATGCGCATTGAGTCACCGCGCAACACATGCGCATGATATCGCTCGACATCGCATCTTATGTGCATCGCATCGCATGCGCATTGAGTCACAGCGAGTCACATGCGCAAGGCATCTCTTGATATGGCATCTTATGTGCATCGCATGCGCATTGAGTCACGTCGCGTCAAACGCGCATGGCATCGCTTGTTATCGCATCTTATGTGCATCGCTCACCAGCGCACTCAGTCACTTCACGTCTAATGCGCATGGCATCGCTTGATATCGCATCTTATGTGCATCGCATCGCATGCGTATTTAGTCACATCGCGTCACATGCGCATGCCATCGCTTGATATCGCATCCTATGTGCATCGCGTCGCAGCGCATTGGGTCACAGTACGCCACATGCGCATGTCATCTCTTGATATCGCATCTTATGCGCATGGCATCGCATGCGCATTGAGTAACGTCGCGTCAGATGCGCAAGGCATCGCTTGATATCGCATATCATGTGCATCGCATCGCATCGCATTCGAATTGAGTCACGTCGCATCACATGCGCAAGGCATCGCTTGATATTGCATCTTATGTGCATCGCATCGCATGCGCATTGAGTCACGTCGCGTCACATGCGCATGGCATCGCTTGATATCGCAACTCATGTGCATCGCATCGCATGCGCATTGAGTCACGTCGCATCACATGCGCATGGCATCGCTTGATATTACATCTTATGTGCATCGCATCGCATGCGCTTTGAGTCACGTCGCACCACATGCGCATGACATCGCTCGACATCGTACCTTATGTGCATCGCATCGCATGCGCATTGAGTCACATCGCGTCACATGCGCATGGCATCGCTTGATATTACGTCTTATGTGCATCGCATCGCATGCGCTTTGAGTCACGTCGCACCACATGCTAACGACATCGCTCGACATCGTATCTTATGTGCATCGCATCGCATGCGCATTGAGTCACATAGTGTCACATGCTCATGCATCGCTCGAAATAGCTTCTTATGTGCATCGCATGCGCATTGATTCACATCGTATCACACGCGTATTTCATCGCTCGACATCTCATATTTTGTGAATCGCATCGCATCGGCATTGAGTCACATCACGTCGCATGCGCATGGCATCGCTTGATATCGCATCTTATGTTCATCTGATCGCATGTCCATTGAGTCACGTCGCACTACATGCGCATGACAACGCTCGACATCGCATCTTTTGTGCATCGCATCGCATCGGCATTGAGCCACATCACGTCACATGCGCATGGCTTTGATTGATATCGCATTTTATGTTCATCTGATCGCATGTGCATTGAGTCACGTCGCACTACATGCGCATGACAACGCTCGACATCGCATCCTTTGTGCATCGCATCGCATGCGCATTGAGTGACATCGCTTCATATGCGCATGACATCGCTTGATATCGCATCTTATGTGCATCGCATCGCAGCGCATTGAGTTACATCGCATGGCATCGCTTCATATCGCATCTTATGTGCATTGCATCGCATGCGCTTTTGAGTCACATCGCGTAACATGCGCATGGCATCGCTTGATATCGCCTCTTATGTGTATCTCTTCGCAGCGCATTGAGTCACGTCGACTCACATGCGCATGGCATCGCTTGATATCGCCTCTTATGTATATCTCATCGCATGCGCTTTGAGTCACGTCGTATCACATGCGCATGGCATCACTTGATATCACATCTTATGTGAATCGCACCGCATGCGCATTGAGTCACGTCGCATCGCATGCGCATGGCATTGCTTGATATCGCATCTTATGATCATCTCACCGCATGTGCATTGAGTCACGTCGCACCACATGCGCATATCATCCTTCGACATCGCATCTTTTGTGCATCGCATCGCATGAGCATTGACTTACATCGCGTCACATACGCATGCATCGCCCGACATCGCATCTTATGTGCATTGCATGCGCATTGAGTCACATCACATCACAAGCGCATGCCATCGCTCTACATCTCAATTTATGTGCATCGCATCGCATGCGCGTTGAGTCACATCGAGTCACATGCGCATGGCATCGCTTGATATCGCATCTTATGTGCATCGCATCGCGTGCGCATTGAGTCACGTCGCGTCACATGCGCATGGCATCGCTTGTTATTGCATCTTACGTGCATCGCATGGTATTCGCATTGATTCACGTCGCGTCACATGCGCATAGCATTGCTTGATATCGGATCTTATGTGCATCTCATCGCATGCGCATTGAGTCACGTCGCAACACATGCTCATGACATCGCTCGACATCGCATCTTATGTGCATTGCATCGCATGCGCATTGAGTCACATCGCGTCACATGCGCATGCATCGCTCGAAATCGCTTCTTATGTGCATCGCATGCGCATTGATTCACATCGTATCACACGCGCATTTCAGCGCTCGACATCTCATATTTTGTGAATCGCATCGCATCGGCATTGAGTCACATCACGTCACATGCGCATGGCATCGCTTGATATCGCATCTTATGTTCATCTGATCGCAGCGCATTGAGTTACATCGCGTCACATACTCATGCTTCGCCCGACATCGCATCTTATGTGCATCGCATGCGCATTGAGTCACATTGCATGGCATCGCTTCATATCGCATCTTATGTGCATCGCATTGCATGCTTTTTTGAGCCCCATCGCGTCACATGCGCATGGCATCGCTTGATATCACATCTTATGTGCATCTCATCGCATGCGCATTGAGTCACGTCACATCACATGCGCATGGCATCGCTTGATATCGCATCTTATGTGAATTGCACCGCATGCTTTTTTGAGTCACATCGCGTCACATGCGCATGGCATCGCTTGATATCGCATCTTATGTGCATCTCATCGCATGCGCATTGAGTCACGTCGCGTCACATGCGCATGGCATCGCTTGATATCGCATTTTATCTGCATCGCACCGCATGCGCATTGAGTCACGTCGCGTCACATGCACAGGGCATCGGTCAACATCGCATCTTATGTGCGTCGCATCGAATGCGCATTGACTCACATCGCACCACATGCGCATGACATCGGTCAACATCGCATCTTATGTGCATCGCATCGCATGCGCATTGAGCCACATCGCGTCACATGCGCATGGCATCGCTTGATATTGCATCTTATCTGCATCGCATCGCATGCGCATTGAGTCACATCGCGTGACATGCGCATTGCATCGCTTTATATCGCTTCTTATGTGCATCGCATCGCAGCGCATTATGTCACATCACGTCACATGCTCATGCATCGGTTGATATCGCATGTTTTGTGCATCGCATGCGCATTGAGTCACATCGCTTCACACGCGCATGGCATCGCTCGACATCGCATTTTTTGTGCATGGCATCGAATGCGCATTGAGTCACATCGCGTCACATGCGCATGGCATCGCTTGATAGCACATCTTAAGTGCATCGCATCGCATCTGTATTGAGTCACATTGCGTCACATGTGCATGGCATCGCTTGATATCGCATTTTATGTGCATCGCATCGCACGCGCCTTGAGTCACGTCGCATCGCATGCGCATGGCATCGCTTGATATCGCATCTTATTTTCATCTCATCGCATGTGCATTGAGTCACGTCGCACCACATGCGCATGACATCGTTCGATATCGCATCTTTTGTGCATCGCATCGCATGGGCTTTGAGTGACATCGCGTCACATGCGCATGGCATCGCTTGATATCGCATCTTATGTGCATCGCATGTTAGAGGATTTAGTTACATCGCGTCACATACTCATGCATCGCTCGACATCGCATCATATGTCCATGGCATGCGCATTGAGTCACATCGCATCACACGCACATGGCATCGCTCGACATCGCATCTTATGTGATTCGCATCGCATGCGCATTGTGTCACATCCCATCACATGCGCATGGCATCGCTCGACAACGCATCTTATGTGCATCGCATCGCATGCGCATTGAGCCATGTCTCGTCACATTTGCATGGCATCGCTTGATATCGCATCTGATGTGCATCGCTATGCTTACACATTGAGTCACGTCGCGTCACATGCGCATGGCATCGCTTGATATCACATCTCATGTGCATCGCATTGCATGCGCATCGAGTCACGACGCATCACGTGCGCATGGCATCTCTTGAATTCGCATCTTATGTGCATCGCATCGCATGCGCCTTGAGTCACGTCGCATCGCATGCGCATGGCATCGCTTGATATCACATCTTATGTCCATCTCATCGCATGTGCATTGAGTCACGTCGCACCACATGCGCATGACATCGTTCGATATCGCATCTTTTGTGCATCGCATCGCATGCGCTTTGAGTGACATCGCGTCACATGCGCATGGCGTCGCTTGATATTGCATCTTATCTGCAACGCATCGCATGCGCATTGAGTCACGTCGCACCACATGCGCATGACATCGGTCAACATCGCATCCTATGTGCATCGCATCGCATGCGCATTGAGTCACATCGCGTGACATGCGCATGGCATCGCTTCATATCGCACATTATGTGCATCCCATCGCATGCGCTTTTGAGGCACTTCGCGTCACAAGCGCATGGCATCGCTTGATATCGCCTCTTATGTGCATCTCATCGCATGCGCATTGAGTCACGTCGCGTCATATGCGCATGGCATCGCTCGACATCGCATCTTATGTGCTTCGCATCGCATGCGCAATGAGTCACATCGCATCACACGCGGATGGCATCGCTCGACATGGCCTTTTATGTGCATCTCATCGCATGCGCATTGAGTCACGTCGCGTCATATGCACATGGCATCGCGTGATATCGCATCTTATGTGCATCGCATCGCTCGCGTATTTAGTCACATCGCGTCACATCGCATGGCATCGCTTTATATCGCATCTTATGTGCATCGCATCGCAGCGCATTGGGTCACATCACGAGACATGCGCATGGCATAGCTTGATATCGCGTCTTATCTGCATCGCATGGCATGCGGATTGAGTCACATCACGTCACATACGCATGGCATCGCTTGATATCGCATTTCATGTTCATCGCATCGCATGCGCATTGAGTCAAGTCGTATCACACGCACATGGCATTGCTTGATATCGCATCTTATGTGCAACTCATCGCATGTGCATTGAGTCACGTCGCACCCCATGCGCATGACATCGCTCGATAGCGCATCTTTTGTGCATCTCATCGCATGCGCATTGAGTCACGTCGCGTCATATGCGCATGGCATCGCTTGATATCGCATCTTTTGTGCATCGCATCAAATGCGCATTGAGCCACATCGCGTCACATGAGAATGGCATCACTGGATATCGCATCTCATATTCATCGCATCGCATGCGCATTGAGTCACATCGTATCAATTGCGCATGGCATTGCTTTATATCGCATCTTATGTGCACCGCATCGCATGCGTATTGAGTCACATCGCGTCACATGCGCATGACATCGCTTTATATCGCATCTTATGTGCATCGCATCGCATGCGTATTGAGTCACATCGCGTCACATGCGCATGGCATCTCTTGCTATCGCATCTTATGTGCCTCGTATGGCATGCGTATTGAGTCACAACCCGTCACATGCGCATGGCATCGCTTGATATCGCATCTTATGTGCATCGCATCGCATGCGCATTGCCACACGTCGCGTCACATGCGCATGGTATCGCTTGTTATCACATCTTAAGTGCATGGCATCGCATGCGCATTGAGTCACGTCACGTCACATGCGCATGGCATCGCTTGATATCGCCTCTCATCTTCATCGCATCGCATGCGCATTGAGCCACAGCGCGTCACATGCGAATAGCATCACTTGATATCGCATTTTACGTGCTTCGTAGCGCATGCGCACTGAGTCACCTCGCATCACATGCGCACGGCATTGCTTGATATCGCATCTTATGTTCATCGCATCGCATGTGCATTGAGTCACGTCGCCCCACATGCGCATGACATCGCTCGATATCGCATCTTTTGTGCATCCCATCCCATGCGCATTAAGTCACATCGCGTCAAATACGCATGCATCGCTAGACATCGCATCTTATGTGCATCGCATGCGCATTGAGTCATTTCGCATCACACGCGCTTGGCATCGCTCGACATCGCATCTTATGTGCATCGCATCGCATGCGAATTGAGCCACATCGTGTCACATTCGCATGGCATCGCTGGATATCGCATTTCATGTTCATCGCATCGCATGCGCATTGAGTCAAATCGTATCACACGCGCATGGCATTGCTTTATATCGCATCTAATGTGCACCGCATCGCATGCGTATTGAGTCACATCGCGTCACATGCGCATGACATTGCTTGATATCGCATCTTATGTGCAATTCATCGCTCGCGCATTGAGTCACGTCGGGTCATATGCAAAAGGCATCGCTTGATATCGCATCTCATGTGCATCGTATCGCATGCGCATTGAGTCACTTCGCCTCACATAAGCATGACATCGATCGATATCGCATCTTATGTACATCGCATCGCATGCGCATTGAATCACATCGCGTCACATGCGCATGGCATCGCTTGATATCGCATCTTATGTGCATCGCTTCGCAGCGCCTTGAGTCACATCGCGTCACATGCGCATGCATCGCTTGAAATCGCATCTTGAGTGCATCGCATGCGCATTGAGTCATATCGTATCACACGCGGATGGCATCGCTCGTCATCGCATCTTTTGTGCATCGCATCGCATGCGCATTGAGTCACGTCGCGTCATATGCGCATGGCATCGCTTGATATCGCATCTTATGTGCATCGCATCGCATGCGCATGGAGTCACTTCGCACCACATGCGGATGACATCGATCGACATCGCATCCTATGTGCATCGCATCGCTGGCCCATTGAGTCTCATCGCGTCACATTCGCATGGCATCGCTCGACATCGCATCTTATGTGCATCTCATCGCATGCGCATTGAGCCTCGTCGCGTCATAGGCGCATGGCATCGCTTGATATCACATCTTAAGTGCATCGCATCGCATGCTCATTGAGTCACGTTATGTCACATGCGCATGGCAGCGCTTGATATCGCATCTTATCTGCATCGCATCGCATGCGCATTGAGTCACGTCGCGTCACATGCGCATGGCATCGGTCAACATCGCATCTTATGTGCGTCGCATCGCATGCGCATTGAGTCACATCGCACCACATGCGCATGACATCGGTCAACATCGCATCTTATGTGCATCGCATCGCATGCGCATTGAGCTACATCGCGTCACATGCGCATGGCATCGCTTGATATTGCATCTTATCTGCAACGCATCGCATGCGCATTGAGTCACGTCGCACCACATGCGCATGACATCGGGCAACATCGCATCCTATTTGCATCGCATCGCATGCGCATTGAGTCACATCGCGTGACATGTGCATTGCATCGCTTTATATCGCATCTTATGTGCATCGCATCGCAGCGCATTATGTCACATCACGTCACATGCACATGCATCGCTTGATATCGCATCTTATGTGCATCGCATGCGCATTGAGTCACATCGTTTCACACGCGCATGGCATCGCTCGACATCGCATTTTTTGTGCATCGCATCGCATGCGCATTGAGTCACATCGCGTCACATGCGCATGGCATCGCTTGATAGCACATCTTAGGTTCTTCGCATCGCATGCGCATTGAGTCACGTCGCATCACATGCGCATGGCATCGCTTGATATTACATCTTATGTGCATCGCATCGCATGCGCTTTGAGTCACGTCGCACCACATGCGCATGACATCGCTCGACATCGTACCTTATGTGCATCGCATCGCATGCGCATTGAGTCACATCGCGTCACATGCGCATGGCATCGCTTGATATTACGTCTTATGTGCATCGCATCGCATGCGCTTTGAGTCACGTCGCACCACATGCTAACGACATCGCTCGACATCGTATCTTATGTGCATCGCATCGCATGCGCATTGAGTCACATAGTGTCACATGCTCATGCATCGCTCGAAATCGGTTCTTATGTGCATCGCATGCGCATTGATTCACATCGTATCACACGCGTATTTCATCGCTCGACATCTCATATTTTGTGAATCGCATCGCATCGGCATTGAGTCACATCACGTCGCATGCGCATGGCATCGCTTGATATCGCATCTTATGTTCATCTGATCGCATGTCCATTGAGTCACGTCGCACTACATGCGCATGACAACGCTCGACATCGCATCTTTTGTGCATCGCATCGCATCGGCATTGAGCCACATCACGTCACATGCGCATGGCTTTGATTGATATCGCATTTTATGTTCATCTGATCGCATGTGCATTGAGTCACGTCGCACTACATGCGCATGACAACGCTCGACATCGCATCTTTTGTGCATCGCATCGCATGCGCATTGAGTGACATCGCTTCATATGCGCATGACATCGCTTGATATCGCATCTTATGTACATCGCATCGCAGCGCATTGAGTTACATCGCATGGCATCGCTTCATATCGCATCTTATGTGCATTGCATCGCATGCGCTTTTGAGTCACATCGCGTAACATGCGCATGGCATCGCTTGATATCGCCTCTTATGTGTATCTCTTCGCAGCGCATTGAGTCACGTCGACTCACATGCGCATGGCATCGCTTGATATCGCCTCTTATGTATATCTCATCGCATGCGCTTTGAGTCACGTCGTATCACATGCGCATGGCATCACTTGATATCACATCTTATGTGAATCGCACCGCATGCGCATTGAGTCACGTCGCATCGCATGCGCATGGCATTGCTTGATATCGCATCTTATGATCATCTCACCGCATGTGCATTGAGTCACGTCGCACCACATGCGTATATCATCCTTCGACATCGCATCTTTTGTGCATCGCATCGCATGAGCATTGACTTACATCGCGTCACATACGCATGCATCGCCCGACATCGCATCTTATGTGCATTGCATGCGCATTGAGTCACATCACATCACAAGCGCATGCCATCGCTCTACATCTCAATTTATGTGCATCGCATCGCATGCGCGTTGAGTCACATCGAGTCACATGCGCATGGCATCGCTTGATATCGCATCTTATGTGCATCGCATCGCGTGCGCATTGAGTCACGTCGCGTCACATGCGCATGGCATCGCTTGTTATTGCATCTTACGTGCATCGCATGGTATTCGCATTGATTCACGTCGCGTCACATGCGCATAGCATTGCTTGATATCGGATCTTATGTGCATCTCATCGCATGCGCATTGAGTCACGTCGCAACACATGCTCATGACATCGCTCGACATCGCATCTTATGTGCATTGCATCGCATGCGCATTGAGTCACATCGCGTCACATGCGCATGCATCGCTCGAAATCGCTTCTTATGTGCATCGCATGCGCATTGATTCACATCGTATCACACGCGCATTTCAGCGCTCGACATCTCATATTTTGTGAATCGCATCGCATCGGCATTGAGTCACATCACGTCACATGCGCATGGCATCGCTTGATATCGCATCTTATGTTCATCTGATCGCAGCGCATTGAGTTACATCGCGTCACATACTCATGCTTCGCCCGACATCGCATCTTAGGTGCATCGCATGCGCATTGAGTCACATTGCATGGCATCACTTCATATCGCATCTTATGTGCATCGCATTGCATGCTTTTTTGAGCCCCATCGCGTCACATGCGCATGGCATCGCTTGATATCACATCTTATGTGCATCTCATCGCATGCGCATTGAGTCACGTCACATCACATGCGCATGGCATCGCTTGATATCGCATCTTATGTGAATTGCACCGCATGCTTTTTTGAGTCACATCGCGTCACATGCGCATGGCATCGCTTGATATCGCATCTTATGTGCATCTCATCGCATGCGCATTGAGTCACGTCGCGTCACATGCGCATGGCATTGCTTGATATCGCATTTTATCTGCATCGCACCGCATGCGCATTGAGTCACGTCGCGTCACATGCACAGGGCATCGGTCAACATCGCATCTTATGTGCGTCGCATCGAATGCGCATTGACTCACATCGCACCACATGCGCATGACATCGGTCAACATCGCATCTTATGTGCATCGCATCGCATGCGCATTGAGCCACATCGCGTCACATGCGCATGGCATCGCTTGATATTGCATCTTATCTGCATCGCATCGCATGCGCATTGAGTCACATCGCGTGACATGCGCATTGCATCGCTTTATATCGCTTCTTATGTGCATCGCATCGCAGCGCATTATGTCACATCACGTCACATGCTCATGCATCGGTTGATATCGCATGTTTTGTGCATCGCATGCGCATTGAGTCACATCGCTTCACACGCGCATGGCATCGCTCGACATCGCATTTTTTGTGCATGGCATCGAATGCGCATTGAGTCACATCGCGTCACATGCGCATGGCATCGCTTGATAGCACATCTTAAGTGCATCGCATCGCATCTGTATTGAGTCACATTGCGTCACATGTGCATGGCATCGCTTGATATCGCATTTTATGTGCATCGCATCGCACGCGCCTTGAGTCACGTCACATCGCATGCGCATGGCATCGCTTGATATCGCATCTTATTTTCATCTCATCGCATGTGCATTGAGTCACGTCGCACCACATGCGCATGACATCGTTCGATATCGCATCTTTTGTGCATCGCATCGCATGGGCTTTGAGTGACATCGCGTCACATGCGCATGGCATCGCTTGATATCGCATCTTATGTGCATCGCATGTTAGAGGATTTAGTTACATCGCGTCACATACTCATGCATCGCTCGACATCGCATCATATGTCCATGGCATGCGCATTGAGTCACATCGCATCACACGCACATGGCATCGCTCGACATCGCATCTTATGTGATTCGCATCGCATGCGCATTGTGTCACATCCCATCACATGCGCATGGCATCGCTCGACAACGCATCTTATGTGCATCGCATCGCATGCGCATTGAGCCATGTCTCGTCACATTTGCATGGCATCGCTTGATATCGCATCTGATGTGCATCGCTATGCTTACACATTGAGTCACGTCGCGTCACATGCGCATGGTATCGCTTGATATCACATCTCATGTGCATCGCATTGCATGCGCATCGAGTCACGACGCATCACGTGCGCATGGCATCTCTTGAATTCGCATCTTATGTGCATCGCATCGCATGCGCCTTGAGTCACGTCGCATCGCATGCGCATGGCATCGCTTGATATCACATCTTATGTCCATCTCATCGCATGTGCATTGAGTCACGTCGCACCACATGCGCATGACATCGTTCGATATCGCATCTTTTGTGCATCGCATCGCATGCGCTTTGAGTGACATCGCGTCACATGCGCATGGCGTCGCTTGATATTGCATCTTATCTGCAACGCATCGCATGCGCATTGAGTCACGTCGCACCACATGCGCATGACATCGGTCAACATCGCATCCTATGTGCATCGCATCGCATGCGCATTGAGTCACATCGCGTGACATGCGCATGGCATCGCTTCATATCGCACATTATGTGCATCGCATCGCATGCGCTTTTGAGGCACTTCGCGTCACAAGCGCATGGCATCGCTTGATATCGCCTCTTATGTGCATCTCATCGCATGCGCATTGAGTCACGTCGCGTCATATGCGCATGGCATCGCTCGACATCGCATCTTATGTGCTTCGCATCGCATGCGCAATGAGTCACATCGCATCACACGCGGATGGCATCGCTCGACATGGCCTTTTATGTGCATCTCATCGCATGCGCATTGAGTCACGTCGCGTCATATGCACATGGCATCGCGTGATATCGCATCTTATGTGCATCGCATCGCTCGCGTATTTAGTCACATCGCGTCACATCGCATGGCATCGCTTTATATCGCATCTTATGTGCATCGCATCGCAGCGCATTGGGTCACATCACGAGACATGCGCATGGCATAGCTTGATATCGCGTCTTATCTGCATCGCATGGCATGCGGATTGAGTCACATCACGTCACATACGCATGGCATCGCTTGATATCGCATTTCATGTTCATCGCATCGCATGCGCATTGAGTCAAGTCGTATCACACGCGCATGGCATTGCTTGATATCGCATCTTATGTGCAACTCATCGCATGTGCATTGAGTCACGTCGCACCCCAAGCGCATGACATCGCTCGATAGCGTATCTTTTGTGCATCTCATCGCATGCGCATTGAGTCACGTCGCGTCATATGCGCATGGCATCGCTTGATATCGCATCTTTTGTGCATCGCATCAAATGCGCATTGAGCCACATCGCGTCACATGAGAATGGCATCACTGGATATTGCATCTCATGTTCATCGCATCGCATGCGCATTGAGTCACATCGTATCAATTGCGCATGGCATTGCTTTATATCGCATCTTATGTGCACCGCATCGCATGCGTATTGAGTCACATCGCGTCACATGCGCATGACATCGCTTTATATCGCATCTTATGTGCATCGCATCGCATGCGTATTGAGTCACATCGCGTCACATGCGCATGGCATCTCTTGCTATCGCATCTTATGTGCCTCGCATGGCATGCGTATTGAGTCAAAACCCGTCACATGCGCATGGCATCGCTTGATATCGCATCTTATGTGCATCGCATCGCATGCGCATTGCCACACGTCGCGTCACATGCGCATGGTATCGCTTGTTATCACATCTTAAGTGCATGGCATCGCATGCGCATTGAGTCACGTCACGTCACATGCGCATGGCATCGCTTGATATCGCCTCTCATCTTCATCGCATCGCATGCGCATTGAGCCACAGCGCGTCACATGCGAATAGCATCACTTGATATCGCATTTTACGTGCTTCGCAGCGCATGCGCACTGAGTCACCTCGCATCACATGCGCACGGCATTGCTTGATATCGCATCTTATGTTCATCGCATCGCATGTGCATTGAGTCACGTCGCACCACATGCGCATGACATCGCTCGATATCGCATCTTTTGTGCATCCCATCCCATGCGCATTAAGTCACATCGCGTCAAATACGCATGCATCGCTAGACATCGCATCTTATGTGCATCGCATGCGCATTGAGTCATTTCGCATCACACGCGCTTGGCATCGCTCGACATCGCATCTTATGTGCATCGCATCGCATGCGAATTGAGCCACATCGTGTCACATTCGCATGGCATCGCTGGATATCGCATTTCATGTTCATCGCATCGCATGCGCATTGAGTCAAATCGTATCACACGCGCATGGCATTGCTTTATATCGCATCTAATGTGCACCGCATCGCATGCGTATTGAGTCACATCGCGTCACATGCGCATGACATTGCTTGATATCGCATCTTATGTGCAATTCATCGCTCGCGCATTGAGTCACGTCGGGTCATATGCAAAAGGCATCGCTTGATATCGCATCTCATGTGCATCGTATCGCATGCGCATTGAGTCACTTCGCCTCACATAAGCATGACATCGATCGTTATCGCATCTTATGTACATCGCATCGCATGCGCATTGAATCACATCGCGTCACATGCGCATGGCATCGCTTGATATCGCATCTTATGTGCATCGCTTCGCAGCGCCTTGAGTCACATCGCGTCACATGCGCATGCATCGCTTGAAATCGCATCTTGAGTGCATCGCATGCGCATTGAGTCATATCGTATCACACGCGGATGGCATCGCTCGTCATCGTATTTTTGTGCATCGCATCGCATGCGCATTGAGTCACGTCGCGTCATATGCGCATGGCATCGGTCAACATCGCATCTTATGTGCGTCGCATCGCATGCGCATTGAGTCACATCGCACCACATGCGCATGACATCGGTCAACATCGCATCTTCTGTGCATCGCATCGCATGCGCATTGAGCTACATCGCGTCACATGCGCATGGCATCGCTTGATATTGCATCTTATCTGCAACGCATCGCATGCGCATTGAGTCACGTCGCACCACATGCGCATGACATCGGGCAACATCGCATCCTATGTGCATCGCATCGCAGCGCATTATGTCACATCACGTCACATGCACATGCATCGCTTGATATCGCATCTTATGTGCATCGCATGCGCATTGAGTCACATCGTTTCACACGCGCATGGCATCGCTCGACATCGCATTTTTTGTGCATCGCATCGCATGCGCATTGAGTCACATCGCGTCACATGCGCATGGCATCGCTTGATAGCACATCTTAGGTTCTTCGCATCGCATGCGCATTGAGTCACATCGCATCACACGCGGATGGCATCGCTCGACATGGCCTTTTATGTGCATCTCATCGCATGCGCATTGAGTCACGTCGCGTCATATGCGCATGACATCGCTCGACATCGTACCTTATGTGCATCGCATCGCATGCGCATTGAGTCACATCGAGTCACATGCGCATGGCATCGCGTGATATCGCATCTTATGTGCATCGCATCGCTCGCGTATTTAGTCACATCGCGTCACATGCGCATGGCATCGCTTTATATCGCATCTTATGTGCATCGCATCGCAGCGCATTGGGTCACATCACGCCACATGCGCATGGCATAGCTTGATATCGCGTCTTATCTGCATCGCATGGCATGCGGATTGAGTCACGTCGCGACCCATGCGCATGACATCGCTCGATAGCGCATCTTTTGTGCATCTCATCGCATGCGCATTGAGTTAAATCGTATCACACGCGCATGGCATTGCTTTATATCGCATCTAATGTGCACCGCATCGCATGCGTATTGAGTCACATCGCGTCACATGCGCATGACATTGCTTGATATCGCATCTTATGTGCAATTCATCGCTCGCACATTGAGTCACGTCGGGTCATATGCAAAAGGCATCGCTTGATATCGCATCTCATGTGCATCGTATCGCATGCGCATTGAGTCACTTCGCCTCACATAAGCATGACATCGATCGATATCGCATCTTATGTACATCGCATCGCATGCGCATTGAAACACATCGCGTCACATGCGCATGCATCGCTTGAAATCGCATCTTGAGTGCATCGCATGCGCATTGAGTCATATCGTATCACACGCGGATGGCATCGCACGTCATCGAATCTTTTGTGCATCGCATCGCATGCGCATTGAGTCACGTCGCGTCATATGCGCATGGCATCGCTTGATATCGCATCTTATGTGCATCGCATCGCATGCGCATGGAGTCACTTCGCACCACATGCGCATGACATCGATCGACATCGCATCCTATGTGCATCGCATCGCTGGCCCATTGAGTCTCATCGCGTCACATTCGCATGGCATCGCTCGACATCGCATCTTATGTGCATCTCATCGCATGCGCATTGAGCCACGTCGCGTCATAGGCGCGTGGCATCGCTTGATATCACATCTTAAGTGCATCGCATCGCATGCGCATTGAGTCACGTCGCGTCACATGCGCATGGCATCGGTCAACATCGCATCTTATGTGCGTCGCATCGCATGCGCATTGAGTCACATCGCACCATATGCGCATGACATCGGTCAACATCGCATCTTATGTGCATCGCATCGCATACGCATTGAGCCACATCGCGTCACATGCGCATGGCATCGGTCAACATCGCATCTTATGTGCGTCGCATCGCATGCGCATTGAGTCACATCGCACCACATGCGCATGACATCGGTCAACATCGCATCTTATCTGCAACGCATCGCATGCGCATTGAGTCACGTCGCAACACATGCGCATGACATCGGGCAACATCGCATCCTATGTGCAACGCATCGCATGCGCATTGAGTCACATCGCGTGACATGTGCATTGCATCGCTTTATATCGCATCTTATGTGCATCGCATCGCAGCGCATTATGTCACATCACGTCACATGCACATGCATCGCTTGATATCGCATCTTATGTGCATCGCATGCGCATTGAGTCACATCGTTTCACACGCGCATGGCATCGCTCGACATCGCATTTTTTGTGCATCGCATCGCATGCGCATTGAGTCACATCGCGTCACATGCGCATGGCATCGCTTGATAGCACATCTTAGGTGCATCGCATCGCATCTGTATTGAGTCACATCGCGTCACATGCGCATGGCATCGCTTGATATCGCATCTTATGTGCATCGCATCGCATGCACATTGAGTCTCGTCGTGTCACATGCGCATGGCATTGCTTGATATCGCATCTTATGTTCATCGCATCACATGTGCATTGAGTCACGTCGCACCACATGCGCATGACATCGCTTGAAATCGCATCTTTTCTGTATCGCATACCAAACGCATTAAGTCACATCACGTCACATACGCATGCATCGCTAGACATCGCCCTTTATGTGCATCGCATGCACATTGAGTCACATCGCATCACACGCGGATGACATCGCTCGAGATCGCCTTTTATGTGCATCTCATCGCATGCGCATTGAGTCACGTCGCGTCATATGCACATGGTATCGCTTGATATCGCATCTTTTGTGCATCGCATCCCATGCGCATTGAGTCACATCGCGTCACACGCGCATGGCATTGCTTGATATCGCATCTTATGTGCCTCGCATGGCATGCGTATTGAGTCACGTCACGCAACATGCGCATGGCATCGCTTGATATCGCATTTTATATGCATCGCATCGCATGCGTATTGAGTCACATCGCGTCACATGCGCATGGCATCTCTTGCTATAGCATCTTATGTGCCTCGCATGGCATGCGTATTGAGTCACAACGTGTCACATGCGCATGGTATCGCTTGATATCACATCTTATGTGCATCGCATCGCATGCGCATTGAGTCACGCCGCGTCACATGCGCATGGCATCGCTTGATATCGCCTCTCAACTTCATCGCATCGCATGCGCATTAAGCCACAGCGCGTCACATGCGCATAGCATCACTTGACATCGCATCTTACGTGCATCGCATCGCATGCGCACTGAGTCAACTCGCATCACATGTGCACTGCATTGCTTGATATCGCATCTTATGTGCATCGCAGCGCATGCGCATTGAGCCACATCGCGTCACATTCGCATGGCATCGCTCGACATCGCATCTTATGTGCAATTCATGGCACGCGCATTGAGTCACGTCGCGTCATATGCAAATGGCATCGCTTGATGTCGCATCTTATGTGCATCAAATCGCATGCGCATTGAGTCACTTCGCACCACATAAGCATGACACGATCGACATCGCATCTTATGTGCATCGCATCGCAGCGCATTGAGTGACATCACGCCACATGCGCATGGCATCCCTTTATATCGCATCTTATGTGCATCGCATCGCATGCGCATTGAGTCACGTCGCGTCACATGCGCATGGCATCGCTTGAAATCGCATCTTATGTGCATCGCATTGCATGCGCATTGAGTCACGTCGCACCACATGCGCATGACATCGCTCGACATCACATCGTATGTGCATCGCATCGCATGCGCATTGAGTCACATCGCGCCACCTGCGTATGTCACCGCTTGATACCTTCATCTTATGTGCATCGCTTCAGGGCGCATTGAGTCACATCACGCCACATGCGCATGGCATCGCTTGATATCGCATCTTATGTGCATCGCATCGCATGCGGATTGAGTCACATCACGTCACATACGCATGGCTTTGCTTGATATCGGATCTTATATGCATCGCATTGCATGCGCATTGAGTCACGTCGCGTCGCATGCGCATGGCATTGCCTGATATCGCATCTTATGGTCATCGCATCGCATGCGGATTTAGTAACATCGCGTCACATGCACATGGCATCGCTTGATATCGCATCTTATGTGCATCGCATCGCATGCGCATTGAGTGGCTACGCATCACATGCACATGGCAGCGCTTGATATCGCATCTTATGTGCATCGCATCGCATGCGCATGAGTCACATCGCGTCACATGCGCATGCATCGCTCGACATCGCGTCTAATGCGCATCGCATGCGCATTGAGTCACGTCGCGTCACATGCGCATGGCATCACTTGATATCGCATCTTATGTGCGTCGCATCGCATGCGCATTGAGTCGCTTCGCATCACATGCACATGGCATCACTCGACTACGAATCTTATGTGCATCGCTTCCCAGCGCATTGAGTCAAATCACGTCACATACGGATGCATCGCTCGACATCGCATCTTATGTGCATCGCATGCGCATGAGCCACTTCGCGTCACATACGCATGGCATCGCGTGATATCGCACGTTATGTTCATCGCATCGCGTCCGCATTGAGTCACGTCGCGTCACATGCGCATGGCATGGCTTGATATCGCATCTTATGTGCATCATATCGCATGCGGTTTGAGTCACGTCGCATCACATATGCATGGCATCGCTTGATATCGCATCTTATGTGCATCGCTTCGCATGCGCATTGGGTCACGTCGCATCGGATGCGCATGGCATTGCTTGAGATCGCATCTTATGTTCATCTAACCGTATGTGCATTGAGTCACGTCGCACCACATGCGGATGACATCACTCGACATTGCATCTTTTGTGCATCGCATCGCTTGCGCATTGAGTCACTTCGCGTCACATGCGCATGGCATCGCTCGATATCGCATCTTATGTGCATCATATCGCATGCGCATTGAGTCACGTCGCATCACATGTGCATGGCATCGCTTGATATCGCATCTTATGTGCATCGAATCGCATGCGCATTGATTCACGTCGCATCGCATGCACACGGCATTGCTTGATATCGCATCCTATGTTAATCTCATCGCATCTGCATTGAGTCACGTCGCACGACATGCGCATGACATTGCTCGACATCGCATCTTTATCGCATCTCATTGCATGCGCATTGGGTGGCATCGCGTCATATGCGCATGGCATCTTTTGATATCGCATCCTATGTGCATCGCATCGCAGCGCGTTGAGTTACATCGCGTCACATAAGCATGCATTGCACGACATCGCATCTTATGTGCATCGCATGCACATTGAGCCACATCGCATCACACGCGCATGGCATCGCTCGACATCGCATCTTATGTGCATCGCATCGCCTGCGCATTGAGCCGCATCGCGTCACATGCACATGGCATCGAAGATATCGCATTTTATGTGCATCGCATCACATGCGCTTTTGTGTCACATCATGTCACATGCGCATTACATCGCTTGATATCGCATCTTATGTGCATCATATCGCATGCGCATTGAGTCACGTTGCGTTACATGCGCATGTCTTCGCTTGATATCGCATCTTATGTGCAAGGCATCGCATGCGCAGTGAGTCACGTCGCGTCTAAAGCGCATGGCATCGCTTGATATGGCATCTTATGAGCATCGCGTCGCAGCGCATTCAGTTACATCGCGTCACTTTACGCATGACTCGCTCGACATCAGATCTTATGTGCATCGCATGCGCATTGAGTCACATCGCATCACAGGCGCATGGTATCGCTCGACATCGCATCTTAGGTGCATCGCATCGCATGCGCATTGAGTCATGTCGCGCCACATGCGCATGGCATTGCCTGATATCGCATCTTATGGTCATTGGATCGCATGTGCATTGAGTTACGTCGCACCACTTGCGCATGACATTGCTCGATATCGCACCTTTGTGCATCGCATCGCATACGCATTGAGTTACATCGCGTCATATGCGCATGGCATCGCTTGATATCGCATCTTATGTGCATCGCATCGCATGTGCATTGAGTCACGTCACGTTACATGCGCATGGCATCGCTTGATATCGCATCCTATGTGCACCGCATCTCATGCGCAGTGAGTCACGTCTCGTCACATGCGCATGGCATCGCTTGATATCGCATCTTATGTGCATCGCATCGCATGCGCATTGAGTGTTTACGCATCACATGCACATGGCAGCGCTTGATATCGCATATTATGTGCATCGCATCTAATGCGCATTGAGTCACATCGCGTCATATGCGCATGGCATCGTTTGATATCGCATCTTATGTGCATCGCTTCGCAGCGCACTGAGTCACATCGTGTCACATGCGCATGCATCGCTTGATATTGCATGTAATGTGCATCGCATCGCATGTGAATTGAGACACGTCGCACCACATGCGCATGACATCGCTCGACATCGCATCTTTTGTCCATCGCATCGCATGCGCATTGAGTGACATCGCGTCATATGCGCATGGCTTCGCTTGATATTGCGTGTTATGTGCATCGCATCGCAGCGCATTGAGTCACATCGTGTCACATGCGCATGCATCGCTCGACATCGTGTCTAATGTGCATCGCATGCGCATTGAGTCACGTCGCGCCACATGCGCATGGCATCGCTTGATATCGCATCTTATGTGCATCGCATCACATGCGCAGTGAGTCACGTCGCGTCACATACGCATGCATCGCACGACGTCGCATCTTATGTGCATCGCATGCGCATTGAGCCACATCGCATCACACGCGCATGGCATCGCTCGACATCGCATCTTATGTGTTTCGCATCGCATGCGCATTGAGTCAAGTCGCGTCACATGCTCATGACATCGCTTGATATCGCATCTTATGTGCATCGCATCGCATGCGCATTGAGTCACGTTGCGTCACATGCGCATGGCATCGCTTGATATCGCATCTTATGTGCAACGCATCGCATGCGCAGTGAGCCACGTCGCGACTAATGCGCATGGAATCGCTTGATATGGCATCTTATGAGCATCGCGTCGCATGCTTATTGAGTCACGTCGCGTCACATGCGCATGGCATCGCTTGATATCGCATCTTACGTGCATCGCATCGCATGCGCACTGAGTCACAACGCGTCACATGCGCATGGCATCACTTGATATCGCATCTTTTGTGCATCGCATCGCAGGCGCGTTGAGTCACATTGCTTCACATGTGCATGGCATCGCTTGATATCGCATCTTATGTGCATCACACCGCATGCGCTTTTGAGTCACATCACGTAACATGCGCATGGCATCGCTTGATATCGCATTTATGTGCATCGCATCGCATGCGCATAGAGTCACGTCGCACCACATGCGCATGACATCGCTTGACATTGCATCTTTTGTGCATCAAATCGCATGCGCATTAAGTGACATCGCGTCATATACGCATGGCATCGCTTGATATCGCATCTTATGTGCATCGCATCGCAGCGCATTGAGTTACATCGCGTCACTTACGCATGAATCGCTCGATATCAGATCTTATGTGCATCGCATGCGCATTGAGCCACATGGCATCACGCGCGCATGGTATCGCTCGACATCGCATCTTATGTGCATCGCATCGCATGCGCATTGAGTTACATCGCGTCATATGCGCATGACATCGCTTGATATCGCATCTTATGTGCATCGCATCGCAGCGCATTGAGTCACATCACGTCACATACGGATGCATCGCTCGACATGGCATCTTATGTGCATCGCAGGCGCGTTGAGTCACATTGCTTCACATGCGCATGGCATCGCTTGATATCGCATCTTATGTGCATCACACCGCATGCGCTTTTGAGTCACATCACGTCCCATGCGCATGGCATCGCTTGATATCGCATTTATGTGCATCGCATCGCATGCGCATTGAGTCACGTCGCACCACATGCTCATGACATCGCTTGACATTGCATCTTTTGTGCATCAAATCGCATGCGCATTTAGTGACATCGCGTCATATACGCATGGCATCGCTTGATATCGCATCTTATGTGCATCGCATCGCAGCGCATTGAGTTACATCGCGTCACATACGCATGAATCGCTCGACATCAGATCTTATGTGCATCGCATGCGCATTGAGTCACATCGCATCACACGCGCATGGTATCGCTCGACATCGCATCTTATGTGCATCGCATCGCATGCGCATTGAGTCACGTCGCGCCGCATGCGCATGGCATTGCCTGATATCGCATCTTATGGTCATTGGATCGCATGTGCATTGAGTTACGTCGCACCACATGCGCATGACATCGCTCGATATCGCACCTTTGTGCATCGCGGCGCATGCGCATTGATTTACATCGCGTCATATGCGCATGACATCGCTTGATATCGCCTCTTATGTGCATCGCATCGCATGTGCATTGAATCACGTCGCGTTACATGCGCATGGCATCGCTTGATATCGCATCCTATATGCACCGCATCTCATGCGCAGTAAGTCACGTCTCGTCACATGCGCATGGCATCGCTTGATATCGCATCTTATGTGCATCGCATCGCATGCGCATTGAGTCACATCGCGTCATATGCGCATGGCATCGTTTGATATCGCATCTTATGTGCGTCGCTTCGCAGCGCATTGAGTCACATCGTGTCACATGCGCATGCATCGCTTGATATTGCATGTTATGTGCATCACATCGCATGTGCATTGAGATACGTCGCACCACATGCGCATGACATCGAACGACATCGCATCTTTTGTGCATCGCATCGCATGCGCATTGAGTGACATCGCGTCATATGCGCATGGCATCGCTTGATATTGCATGTTATGTGAATCGCATCGCAGCGCATTGAGTCACATCATGTCACATGCGCATGCATCGCTGGATATCGCGTCTAATGTGCATCGCATGCGCACTGAGTCACGTCGCGTCACATGCGCATGGCATCGCTTCATATCGCATCTTATGTGCATTGCATCGCATGTGCATTGAGTCACGTCGCGTTACATGTGCATGGCATCGCTTGATATCGCATCTTATGTGCATCGTACCGCATGCGCATTGAGTCACTTCGCATCACATGCACATGGCATCACTCGACAAAGCATCTTATGTGCATCGCTTCGCAGCGCATTGAGTCACATCACGTCACATACGGATGCATCGCTCGACATGGTATCTTATGTGCATCGCAAGCGCATGAGTCTCGTCGCGTCACATGCGCATGGCATCGCTTGATATCGCAAGTTATGTGCATCGCATGGCGTGCGCATTAAGTCACGTCACGCCACATGCGCATAGCATAGCTTGATATCGCAACTTATGTGCATCATATCGCATGCGCTTTGAGTCACGTCGCACCACATGCGGATGACTTCGCTCGACATCGCATCTTTTGTGCATCGCATCGCATGCGCATTGAGTCACATCGCGTCACATGCACATGGCATCGCTTGATATCGCATCATATGTGCATCGCATCGCATGCGTATTGAGTCACGTTGCGTTACATGCGCATGGCATCGCTTGATATCGCATCTTATGTGCATCCCTTAGCAGCGCATTGAGTCACATCGCGTCACATACGCATGCATCGCTCGACATCGCATCTTATGTGCATCGCATGCGCTATGAGTCACGTCGCGTCACATGCGCATGGCATCGCTTGATATCGCATCTTATGTGCATCGCATAGCATGCGCATTGAGTCACGTTGCGTCACATGCGCATGGCATCGCTTGATATCGCATATTATGTGCATCGCATCGCATGCGCATTTGTCACGTTGCGTCACATGCACATGGCATCGCTTGATATGGCATCTTATGAGCATCGCATCGCATGCGCATTGAGTCACAATGCGTCACATGCGCATGGCATCACTTGATATCGCATCTTATGTGCATAGCATCGCATGCGCATTGACTCACTTCGCATCACATGCACATGGCATCGCTTGATATCGCATCTTATGTGCATCGCATCGCATGCGCATTGAGTCACATCGCGTCATATGCGCATTGCATCGCCTGATATCGCATCTTATGTGGATCCCTTAGCAGCGCATTGAGTCACATCGCGTCACATACGCATGCATCGCTCGACATGGCATCTTATGTGCATCGCATGCGCATTGAGTCACGTCGCGTCACATGCGCATGGCATCGCTTGATATCGCATATTATGTGCGTCATATCGCATGCGCAATGAGTCACGTCGCATCACTTTCTCATGGCATCGCTTGATATCGCATCTTATGTGCATCGCATCGCATGCGCATTTGTCAGGTCGCGTCACATGCGCATGGCATCGCTTGATACCGCATCCTATGTGCATCGCATCGCATGCGCATTGAGTCACGTTGCGTCAAATGCGCATGGCATCGCTTGATATCGCATCTTATGTGCATCGCATCGCATGCTTATAGATTCACGTCGCGTCACATGCGCATGGCATCGCGTGATATCGCATCCTATGTGCATCGCATCGCATGCGCATTGAGTCACAGCGCGTCACATGCGCATGTAATCACTTGATTACGCATTTATGTGCATCGCATCGCATGCGCATTGAGTCACTTCGCATCACATGCGCATGGCATCGCTTGATATCGCAACTTATGTGTTACGCATCGCATGCGCATTGAGTCACGTCGCGACACATGCACATGGCATCGCTTTATATCGCATCTCATGTGCATCGCATCGCATGTGCATTGAGTCGCATCAGATTCGCATGGCATCGCTTGATATCGCACCTTATGTGCATCGCATCGCATGCGCATTAGTCACGTCGAGTCACATGCGCATGGCATCGCTTAATATCGCATCTTATGTGCTTCCCATCGCATGCGCATTAAGTCACGGCGGGACATATACACATGGCATCGCTTGATATCGCATCTTATGTGCATCGCATCGCATGCGCATTGAGTCGCATCACATTCGCTTTGCATCGCTTGATATCGCATCTTATGTGCATCGCATTGCATGCGCAGTGAGTCACGTCGCGTCACATGCGCATGGCATCGCTTGATGACATCTTATGTGCGTCGCATCTCGTGCTTATTGATTCACGTCGCGTCACATGCGCATGGCATCGCTTGACATCGCATATTATGTGCATCGCATCGCATGCGCATTGAGTCACAGCGCGTCACATGCGCATGGCATCGCTTGATATCGCATTCTATGTGCATCACATCGTATGCGGTTTGAGTCACATCGCATCACATGCGCAGGGCATCGCTCGACAACGCATCTTGTGTGCATCGCATCACATGCGCATTGAGTCACGTCACGTCACATGCGCATGGCATCGCTTGATATCGCTTCTTATGTGCATCGCACTGCATCCGCATTCAGTTACGTCGCGTCACATGCGCATGGCATCGCTTGATATCGCATGTCATGTGGATCGCATCGCATGCGCATTGAGTTACGTCGCATCACATGCGCATGGCATCGCTTGATATCGCATCTTATATGGATCGCTTCGCATGCGCAGTGAGTCACGTTGCGCACATCGCTTGATATGGCATCTTATGAGCATCGCATCGCATGCGCATTGACTCACTTCGCATCACATGCACATGGCATCGCTTGATATCGCATCTTATGTGCATCGCTTCGCATGCGCATTGAGTCACATCGCGTCATATGCGCATTGCATCGCTTGATATCGCATCTTATGTGCATCCCTTAGCAGCGCATTGAGTCACATCGCGTCACATACGCATGCATCGCTCGACATCGCATCTTATGTGCATCGCATGCGCATTGAGTCACGTCGCGTCACATGCGCATGGCATCGCTTGATATCGCATCTTATGTGCATCACATAGCATGCGCATTGAGTCACGTTGCGTCACATGCGCATGGCATCGCTTGATATCGCATATTATGTGCATCGCATCGCATGCGCATTTGTCACGTTGCGTCACATGCACATGGCATCGCTTGATATGGCATCTTATGAGCATCGCATCGCATGCGCATTGAGTCACAATGCGTCACATGCGCATGGCATCACTTGATATCGCATCTTATGTGCATAGCATCGCATGCGCATTGACTCACTTCGCATCACATGCACATGGCATCGCTTGATATCGCATCTTATGTGCATCGCATCGCATGCGCATTGAGTCACATCGCGTCATATGCGCATTGCATCGCCTGATATCGCATCTTATGTGCATCCCTTAGCAGCGCATTGAGTCACATCGCGTCACATACGCATGCATCGCTCGACATGGCATCTTATGTGCATCGCATGCGCAATGAGTCACGTCGCGTCACATGCGCATGGCATCGCTTGATATCGCATATTATGTGCATCATATCGCATGCGCAATGAGTCACGTCGCGTCACATGCGCAATGGCATCGCTTGATATGGCATCTTATGTGCGTCGCATCTCATGCTTATAGATCCAGGTCGCGTCACATGCGCATGGCATCGCTTGATACCGCATCCTATGTGCATCGCATCGCATGCGCATTGAGTCACGTTGCGTCACATGCGCATGGCATCGCTTGATATCGCATATTATGTGCATCATATGGCATGCGCAAAGAGTCACGTCGCATCACTTTCGCATGACATCGCTTGATATCGTATCTTATGTGCATCGCATCGCATGCGCATTTGTCACGTCGCGTCACATGCGCATGGCATCGCTTGATATCGCATCTTATGTGCATCGCATCGCATGCTTATAGATTCACGTCGCGTCACATGCGCATGGCATCGCGTGATATCGCATCCTATGTGCATCGCATCGCATGCGCATTGAGTCACAGCGCGTCACATGCACATGGCATCGCTTGATATCGCAACTTATGTGTTACGCATCGCATGCGCATTGAGCCACGTCGCGACACATGCACATGGCATCGCTTGATATCGCAACTTATGTGTTACGCATCGCATGCGCATTGAGTCACGTCGCGACACATGCACATGGCATCGCTTGATATCGCATCTTATGTGCATCGCATTGCATGCGCAGTGAGTCACGTCGCGTCACATGCGCATGGCATCGCTTGATATGACATCTTATGTGCGTCGCATCTCGTGCTTATTGATTCACGTCGCATCACATGCGCATGGCATCGCTTGACATCGCATATTATGTGCATCGCATCGCATGCGCATTGAGTCACAGCGCGTCACATGCGCATGGCATCGCTTGATATCGCATCTTATGTGCATCGCATCGCATGCGGTTTGAGTCACATCGCATCACATGCGCAGGGCATCGCTCGACAACGCATCTTGTGTGCATCGCATCACATGCGCATTGAGTCACGTCGCATCACATGCGCATGGCATCGCTTGATATTGTATCTTATGTGCATCGCATGGCATGCGCATTGAGCCACATCGCGTCACATGCGCATGGCATCACTCGACATCGTATCTTATGTGCATCGCATCGCATGCGCATTGAGTCATGTCTCGTCACATTTCCATGGCATCGCTTTATATCGCATCTTATGTGCATCGCATCGCATGCGCATTGAGTCACGTCGCGTCGCATTCGCATGGCATTGCCTGATATCGCATCTTATGTTCATCGCATCGCGGGTGCATTAATCACGTCGCACCACATGCGCATGACATCGCTTGATATCGCATCATATGTGCATCGCATCGCAGCGCATTGAGTCACATCGCGTCACATACGCATTCATCGCTCGACATCGCGTCTTATGTGCATCGCACGCACATTGAGCCACGTCGCCTCATATGCGCATGGCATCGCTTGATATCGTATTCTATCTGCATCGCATCGCATGTGCATTGAGTCACGTCGCGTAAGATGCGCATGGCATCGCTTGATATCGTATCTTATGTGCACCGCATCGCATGCGCATCGAGTCACGTCACATCGCATGCGCATGGCATTGCTTGATATCGCATATTATGTTGATCTCATCGCATGTGCATTGAGTCACGTCGCATCACACGCGCATGGCATCGCTTGACATCGCATCTTATGAGCATCGCATCGCATGCACATTGAGTCACATCGCGTCACATGCACATGGCATCGCTTGATATCGCATCTTATGTGCATCGCATCGTATGCGGTTTGAGTCACATCGCATCACATGCGCATGGCATCGCTCGACAACGCATCTTGTGTGCATCGCATCACATGCGCATTGAGTCAAGTCGCATCACATGCGCATGGCATCGCTTGATATTGTATCTTATGTGCATCGCATCGCATGCGCATTGAGCCACATCGCGTCACATGCGCATGGCATCACTCGACATCGTATCTTATGTGCATCGCATCGCATGCGCATTGAAACATGTCTCGTCACATTTCCATGGCATCGCTTGATATCACATCTTATGTGCATCGCATCGCATGCGCATTGAGTCACGTCGCGTCGCATTCGCATGGCATTGCCTGATATCGCATTTTATGTTCATCGCATCGCATGTGCATTAATCACGTCGCACCACATGCGCATGACATCGCTCGATATCGCATCTTTTGTGCATCGCATTTCATGCGCATTGAGTGACATCGCGTCATATGCACATGGCATCGCTTGATATCGCATCATATGTGCATCGCATCGCAGCGCATTGAGTCACATCGCGTCACATACGCATGCATCGCTCGACATCGCGTCTTATGTGCATCGCACGCACATTGAGCCACGTCGCCTCATATGCGCATGGCATCGCTTGATATCGTATTCTATCTGCATCGCATCGCATGTGCATTGAGTCACGTCGCGTAAGATGCGCATGGCATCGCTTGATATCGTATCTTATGTGCACCGCATCGCATGCGCATCGAGTCACATCACGTCACATGCACATGGCATCGCTTGATATCGCATCTTATGTGCATCGCATCGCATGCTCATTGAGTCACGTCGCGTCACATGCGCATAGCATCTCTTGATATCGCATCTCATGTGCATCGCATCGCATTTGCATTGAGTCACGTGGCATCACATGCGCTTGGCATCGCTTGATTCGCATCTTATATGCATCGCATCGCATGCGCATTGAGTCACGTCGCGTCGCATTCGCATGACATTGCCTGATATCGCATCTTATGTTGATCGCTTCGCATGTGCATTGAGTCACGTCGCACCACATGCGCATGACATCGCTCGATATCGCATCTTTTGTGCATCGCATTGCATGCGCGTTGAGTGACATCGCGTCATATGCGCATGGCATCGCTTGATATCGCCTCATATGTGCATCGCATCGCAGCGCATTGAGTCACATCGCGTCACATACGCATGCATCGCTCGACATCGCGTCTTATGTGCATCGCACGCACATTGAGCCACGTCGCCTCATATGCGCATGGCATTGCTTGATATCGCATATTATGTTCATCTCATCGCATGTGCATTGAGTCACGTCGCATCACACGCGCATGGCATCGCTTGACATCGCATCTTGTGAGCATCGCATCGCATGCACATTGAGTCACATCGCGTCACATGCACATGGCATCGCTTGATATCGCATCTTATGTGCATCGCATCGCATGCTCATTGAGTCACGTCGCGTCACATGCGCATAGCATCTCTTGATATCGCATCTCATGTGCATCGCATCGCATTTGCATTGAGTCACGTGGCATCACATGCGCTTGGCATCGCTTGATTCGCATCTTATATGCATCGCATCGCATGCGCATTGAGTCACGTCGCGTCGCATTCGCATGACATTGCCTGATATCGCATCTTATGTTGATCGCTTCGCATGTGCATTGAGTCACGTCGCACCACATGCGCATGACATCGCTCGATATCGCATCTTTTGTGCATCGCATTGCATGCGCGTTGAGTGACATCGCGTCATATGCGCATGGCATCGCTTGATATCGCCTCATATGTGCATCGCATCGCAGCGCATTGAGTCACATCGCGTCACATACGCATGCATCGCTCGACATATTGTATTATGTGCATCGCATGCGCATTGAGTCACGTCGCGTCACATGCGCATGGCATCGCTTGATATCGCAGCTTACGTGCATCGCATCGCATGTGCTTTGAGTCACGTAGCGTTACATGCGCATGGCATCGCTTGATATCGTATCTTATGTGCACCGCATCGTATGCGCAAGAGTCACGTCGCATCGCATTTGCACGGCATTGCTTGATATCGCATCTTATGAGCATCGCATCGCATGCACATTGAGTCACATCGCGTCACATGCACATGGCATCGCTTGATATCGCATCTTAATTGCATCGCATCGCATGCGCATTGAGTCACATCGCGTCACATGTGCATGGCATCACTCGACAACGCATCTTATGTGCTTCGCATCGCATGCGCATTGAGTCATGTCTCGTCACATTTCCATGGCATCGCTTGATATCGCATCTTATGTGCATCGCACCGCATGCGCATTCAGTTACGTCGCGCCACATGCGCATGGCATCGCTTGATATCGCATCTCATGTGCATCGCCTCGCATGCGCATTGAGTCACGTCGCATCATATGCGCATGGCATCGCTTGATATCGCATCTTATATGCATCGCATCGCATGCGCATTGAGTCACGTCGCGTCGCTTTCGCATGGCATTGCCTGATATCGCATCTTATGTTCATCGCGTCGCATGGGCATTGAGTCACGTCGCACCACATGCGCATGACATCGCTCGATATCGCATCTTTTGTGCATCGCATCGCATGCGCATTGAGTCACAACGCGTCACATGCGCATGGCATCACTTGATATCGCATCTTAGGTGCATCGCATCGCATGCGCATTTAGTCATGTCACGTCACATGCGCATGGCATCGCTTGATATCGCTTCTTATGTGCATCGCACCGCATGCGCATTCAGCTACGTCGCGTCACATGCGCATGGCATCGCTTGATATCGCATGTCATGTGGATCGCAACGCATGCGCATTGAGTCACGTCGCATCACATGCGCATGGCATCGCTTGATATCGCATCTTATGTGCATCGCATCGCATGCGCGTTGACTCACTTCGCATCACATGCACATGGCATCGCTTGATATCGCATCTTATGTGCATCGCATCGCATGCGCATTGAGTCACATCGCGTCATATGCGCATTGCATCGCTTGATATCGCATCTTATGTGCATCCCTTAGCAGCGCATTGAGTCACATCGCGTGACATACGCATGCATCGCTCGACATGGCATCTTATGTGCATCGCATGCGCATTGAGTCACGTCGCGTCACATGCGCATGGCATCGCTTGATATCGCATATTATGTGCATCATATTGCATGCGCAATGAGTCACGTCGCATCACTTTCTCATGGCATCGCTTGATATCGCATCTTATATGCATCGCATCGCATGCGCATTTGTCACGTCGCGTCACATGCGCATGGCATCGCTTGATATCGCATCTTATGTGCATCGCATCGCATGCGCAGTGAGTCACTTCGCATCACATGCGCATGGCATCGCATGATATTGCATCTTATGTGCACCGCATCGCATGCGCATTGAGTCACATCGAATCACATGCGCATGGCATCACTCGACAATGAATCTTATGTGCATCGCATCGCATGCGCATTGAGTCATGTCTCGTCACATTTCCATGGCATCGCTTGATATCGCATCTTATGTGCATCGCATCGCAAGCGCATTGAGTCACGTGACGTCAGATACGCATGGCATCGCTTGATATCGCATCTTATGTGCATCGCACCGCATGTGCATTCAGTTACGTCGCGTCACATGCGCATGGCATCGCTTGATATCGCATCTCATGTGCATCGCATCGCATGCGCATTGAGTCACGTCGCATCCTATGCGCATGTCATCGCTTGATATCGCATCTTATATGCATCGCATCGCATGCGCATTGAGTCACGTCGCGTCGCATTCGCATGGCATTGCCTGATATCGCATCTTATGTTCATCGCGTCGCATGTGCATTGAGTCACGTCGCACCACATGCGCATGACATCGCTCGATATCCCATCTTTTGTGCATCGCATCGCATGCGCATTGAGTGACATCGCGTCATATGCGCATGGCATCGCTTGATAAGACATCTTATGAGCATCGCATCGCATGCGCATTGAGTCACAACGCGTCACATGCGCATGGCATCACTTGATATCGCATCTTATGTGCATCGCATCGCATGCGCATTGAATCATGTCTCGTCACATTTCCATGGCATCGCTTGATATCGCATCTTATGTGCATCGCATCGCATGCGCATTGAGTCACGTCGCGTCGCATTCTAATGGCATTGCCTGATATCGCATTTTATGTTCATCGCATCGCATGTGCATTAATCACGTCGCACCACATGCGCATGACATCGCTCGATATCGCATCTTTTGTGCATCGCATTTCATGCGCATTGAGTGACATCGCGTCATATGCACATGGCATCGCTTGATATCGCATCATATGTGCATCGCATCGCAGCGCATTGAGTCACATCGCGTCACATACGCATGCATCGCTCGACATCGCGTCTTATGTGCATCGCACGCACATTGAGTCACGTCGCGTCACATGCGCATGGCATCGCTTGATATCGTATTTTGTGTGCATCGCATCGCATGTGCATTGAGTCACGTCGCGTTACATGCGCATGGCATCGCTTGATATCGTATCTTATGTGCACCGCATCGCATGCGCGTTGAGTCACGTCACATCGCATGCGCATGGCATTGCTTGATATCGCATATTATGTTCATCTCATCGCATGTGCATTGAGTCACGTCGCATCACACGCGCATGGCATCGCTCGACATCGCATCTTATGAGCATCGCATCGCATGCACATTGAGTCACATCGCGTCACATGCACATGGCATCGCTTGATATCGCCTCTTATGTGCATCGCATCGCATGCTCATTGAGTCACGTCGCGTCACATGCCCATAGCATCGCTTGATATCGCATCTCATGTGCATCGCATCGCATGCGCATTAAGTCACGTGGCATCACATGCGCTTGGCATCGCTTGAGTCGCATCTTATGTGCATCGCATCGCATGCGCATTGAGTCACGTCGCGTCGCATGGCATTGCCTGATATCGCATCTTATGTTGATCGCTTCGCATGTGCATTGAGTCACGTCGCGTCACATACGCATGCATCGCTCGACATATCGTATTATGTGCATCGCATGCGCATTGAGTCACGTCGCGTCACATGCGCATGACATCGCTCGATATCGCATCTTTTGTGCATCGCATTGCATGCGCACTGAGTGACATCGCGTCATATGCGCATGGCATCGCTTGATATCGCCTCATATGTGCATCGCATCGCAGCGCATTGAGTCACATCGCGTCACATACGCATGCATCGCTCGACATATCGTATTATGTGCATCGCATGCGCATTGAGTCACGTCGCGTCACATGCGCATGGCATCGCTTGATATCGCATCTTACGTGCATCGCATCGCATGTGCTTTGAGTCACGTCGCGTTACATGCGCATGGCATCGCTTGATATCGTATCTTATGTGCACCGCATCGTATGCGCATTGAGTCACGTCGCATCGCATTTGCACGGCATTGCTTGATATCGCATATTATGTTCATCACGTCGCATGTGCATTGAGTCATGTCGCATCACACGCGCATGGCATCGCTCGACATCGCATCTTATGAGCATCGCATCGCATGCGCATTGAGTCACATCGCGTCACATGCACATGGCATCGCTTGATATCGCATCTTATGTGCATCGCATCGCATGCGCTTTTGAGTCACATCACGTCACATGCGCATGGCATCGCTTGATATCGCATCTAATGTGCATCGCATCGCATTGAGTCACATCGCATCACATACGCATGCATCGCTCGAAATCTAATCTTATGTGCATCGCATGCGGATTGAGCCAAGTCGCGTCACGTGCGCATGGCATCCCTAGATATCGCATGTTATGTGCATCGCATCGCATGTGCATTGAGTCACGTCGCATCACACGCGCATGGCATCGCTCGACATCGCATCTTATGTGCATCGCATCGCATGCGCTTTTGAGCCATATCACGTCACATGCGCATGGCAACGCTTGATATCGCATCTTATGTGCATCGCATCGCATGCGCTTTTCAGTCACATCACGTCACATACACATGGCATCGCTTGATATCGCATCTTATGTGCTTCGCATCGCATGCGCATTGAGTCACGTCGCCACACATGCACATAGCATCGCTTGATATTGCATCTCATGTGCATTGCATCGCATGCGCATTGAGTCACGTCGCGTCACATTCGCATGGCATCGCTTGATATCGCATCTTATGTGCATCGCATCGCATGTGCATTGAGTCACGTCGCGTTACATGGGCATGGCATCACTTGTTATCGCATTTTATGTGCATCGCATCGCATGCTCATTGAGCCATCTCGCGTCACATGCGCATGGCATCCCTTGATATGGCATCTTGTGTGCATCGCATCGCATGCTTATTGATTCACGTCGCGTCACATGCGCATGGCATTGCTTGATATCGCATCTTATGTGCATCGCATCCCATGCGAATTGAGTCACAGCGCGTCACATGCGCATGGCATCACTTGATATCGCACCTTATGTGCATCCCATCGCATGCGCATTGAGTCACATCGCATCACATGCGCATGGCATCGCTATATGTCGCATCCTATGTGCATCGCGTCGTATGCGCATTGAGTCACATCGCATCACATGCGCATGGCATCGCTCGACAACGCATATTATGTGCATCGCATCGCATGCGCATTCAGCCATGTCAGGTCACATTTGCATGGCATCGCTTGATATCGCATCTTATGTGCATTGCATCGCATGCGCATTGAGTCACGTCGCGTCACATGCGCATGGCATCGCTTGATATCGCATCATATATACATCGCACCGCATGCGCATTCAGACACGTCGCGTCATATGCGCATGGCATCGCTTGATATTGCATCTCGTGTCCAACGCATCGCATACGCATTGAGTCACGTCGCATCAGATGCGCATGGCATCGCTTGATATCGCATCTTATATGCATCGCATCGCATGCGCATTGGGTCACGTAGCGTCGCATTCGCATGGCATTGCTTGATATCGCAACTTATGTTCATCGCATCGTATGTGCATTGAGCCACGTCGCACCACATGCGCATGCCATCACTCGATATCGCAATTTTTGTGCATCACATCGCATGCGCTTTGAGCGACATCGCGTCATATGCGCATGGCATCGCTTGATATCGCATGTTATGTGCATCGCGTCGCAGCGCATTGAGTCACATACACATGCATCGCTCGACATCGCATCTTATGTGCATCGCATGCGCATTGAGTCACTTCGCATTACACGCGCATGGCGCCGCTGGACATCGCATCTTATGTGCATCGCATCGCATGCGCATTGAGTCACATCGGTTCACTTGCGCATGGCATCGCTTGATATCGCATCTTAAGTTCATCGCATCGCATGCGCTTTTGAGTCACATCACGTCACATGCGCATGGCATCGCTTGATATCGCATTTTATAGACATCGCGTCGCATGCGCATTGAGTCACATCGCGTAACATGCACATGGCATCGCTTGATATCGCATCTCATGTGCATCGCATCGCATGCGCATTGAGTGACGTAGCGTCACATTCGCATGGCATCGCGTGATATCGCATCCTATGTGCATCGCATCGCATGCGCTTTTGAGTCACATCACGTCACATGCGCATGGCATCACTTGAAATCGCATCTTATGTGAATCGCATCGCATGCGCATTGGGTCACAAGGCGTAAAATGCGCATGGCATTTTTTTTTTTTTTTTTATTTTTTTTATTTTTTTTTTATTTTTGGTATGGCCCCTCCTCCGCCAGCCCAGGTGACGATCATCCGAAAGGGATCTACATCGTCTCCCCTACCATGCACTATCTACGCTACAGTGAAGGGTAGGAAAAGTGGTAAGTTTTGTGCGGTACCGCCGAAGCAAACCGAATGTTAGCGGGTGATTTCTAGATAGGCACCTGCATCCAAGAGAGTATGCAGGCAGAGTGGGGATTAGGTACTGATCTTGACCGGAGCCCAGATCAGGGACCTATCGTTAGTAGTGGTACTTCATGCTCATGCAGAAGGAGCGGTTTTGAGGTGTCATGCTTATATGTTATTGTGGGTACTTATCTGAGTCTTGTGGCTTCAACTGGAGTGGGAGTTGACTTCGTGATTCCTCAGCTGGTCGCTGTTGGTCCTGAAACACACAGTGTCTGGGGGGGGAGCATGCACAGAGGGAGATTGGTTGGGACACAATGTATATTTACTCATATTTACACTTCTGGCAATCCTACAGCTGGTCGCTGCTGGTCCTGTAACAAACAAGTGGGGACAACATATACATAGGGAGGGGGTTGTCTACGTGCTACAGAATATATCTGTTTATATGTATTTTAAATGTTTAACATGTATATATTATTTTTTTTTATTATAATTATTTTTTTTATTATTATTATTTTTTTCATTTTCTTTTTATTACTTTTTTTTCTTCTTCCTAAGCTAATTATTCCGTTCAAGTCCTTCTATTTTGCCAGGTCATCATTGTGTTGGGGGGCGCCCGAGGCCCCCCGGTCCGCCCAGGGAGGGGATGTCATCCTTCCCGGGACTTGCGGGCAACTATGGTGGGACTAAGTTATTAAGGTACTGTCTGATGGCTTCGTCGTCGTCTTTACTGTGCCTGTTCAGGGGAATGGTCCTGTCAAACAGCGATAGTGGTCTTTTATTATTATCTGCGGAGTGACCGTAATTGCCTAGTGTGCTTATGGCCGCGTTGTGACTTGTTTTTGCTTGCTTGTACATGTTTGCTGCGAGCTTTTTAATAAACTGCTCTAATGTGTGCATTTTCGTGTCCTTATGGAGTATGTCCAATGGGGCCGACTTGGGCACTTTTGTAATTATTCTTAGAGCTCTGTTTTGCATTAGTTGCAATTTCTTGATATGAGTCTTAGCGCAGTGGCCCCATGCGGGTGCTGCGTAAGTCATGACTGGCCTAATTAGGCTCTTGTATAGAGTCAGCCCCATTTGCTTGCTTAGTGCACTTTTTCGATTTAGAATGGGATATATTGCGCCAAGTTGCTGGTTTGCTTTTCGCCTCACGTTGGTAGTATGTTCGTTGAATGTGAGCTTGGAGTCCAGCGTAACTCCGAGGTACTTTGCTGTATTTTTCCAGATTATTCTTTCTCCGAATAGCATGATATTTGGCGCTTTGTTTGAGTGGGAGTGTTTTTTGGTGAAGAATACGGCTTGTGATTTGGCTGTGTTTACTTTTATTCTCCATTTTTTCAGCAATGGTTCTAGGACTGTTAGCGCGTTCTGCAGTCTGCGGCCTATCGTGGCGGGCCGCCATGACTGGGCTGCAATTGCAGTGTCGTCCGCGTAGATGAAGAGTTTTGTATCGGGGGTTTTGGGTATGTCGTTTATATATATATTGAACAGCGTGGGCCCCAGTAAACTACCTTGTGGGACCCCGGCCATAATTTCTCGCGCCTGGGTGCTTTTGCCTTGGAGAGTTACCGTAAAAGTTCTACCGGTAAGGTGGTTCGCGATCAGTTTGACCATGACGTCTGGGAAATTCAGATCTTTCAGCTTGCGTATTAGGCCTGCATGGTACACAGTATCGAAGGCACGTTCCACATCTAGGAATATTACCCCTGTGGATTTGTTTTCGTTGAAACCCCTTGTTATATACTCTATTTTTCGGGTTAATTGCAGCGTTGTGGAATGATTTGCACGAAACCCGAATTGTTCCTCTATTATAATGTTATTCTTTTTAATATGTGAGCTCATGCGTTTCTGTAGCACTTTTTCCGCTACCTTGCTTACCGTTTTTAGCAGGCTAATTGGCCTATAGTTGTTTGGTTCAGCTCTGTCTTTGCCTGGTTTTGGGAACATAAGCACATTTGCTTGTTTCCAGCATGTAGGATAGTAACCTTGTTGCAGGCAGTAATTGCATATGTCGCTTAGGAGCTGTAGCGCTTTGGTCGTGAGGTGTTTTAGTACCAAATTTGGTATTTGGTCTGGCCCTGGAGCTTTGTGGTCTTGAAGGTGTTTGATTATCCACCTCAGCTCTCCTGGGTTGGTTTTCCTGCACCTGTTATGTGCTGGGTTGGCAAGCGTGTCTTTCATTTCGCTCTCCAGAAGGGAGTAAAGTTGTATGCCTTGCTGACCGTCATTGGGTGTGCAAGTTCTTTTAAGGGTGTCGGCCAGCACGTTGGCCTTTTCCTCGTCGCTTTCAGCGTAGTTATTTGTGCCCGATTGCTTGAGTGGTGGGATGTTTATTGGTTCTCTTTTTAAAGCCCTTACTAGCTGTCATACCTTATGATTGCCGGGCTGTAGCCGGGCTAGTGTTTGGTCCCATTGATCTTGGGCCTGGGCATTTATACGCATTTTTATTGCACTGTTTAGTGTTGCCATGTTTACTTTGGGGACTAGGTTTCTGGTTCGCTGCCATCTTCGCCTCTCATGGTCTCTTTCGTGAATGAGAACCATGAGATCCGGCGGGTACGTAATTACGTGTTTCGCCGGGGGTTTTGGTGGCACTGTAATATGAATTGCAGCTTGGATGGCCTCCTCAAGCAGTTCAGCGGCGCGGTCCACTGCTTGATGGTTCGTCAGGGCTACAGGGAGCTCTAGAACTCTGTCTAGGTGTATGGCAAACTTTTCCCAGTTGCCCCTGTTGTAGTTTAATCGTATTGGAGGAGGTTGAAAGATTGGTGGCGCTTCGATGTCTATTTGGACCGCAAAGTGGTCTGAGGCAAGTGCTTCTACCGTTTTCATGGTGTAGCAAAAATCTGTATTTTTAAAGAGGGCGATGTCCAGGGTGCAAGTTGCGTGATTTGGTTGTTGCGGTATGTACGTCGGTGTCCCTGGATGATCTATGATGTAGTCATTGTTCAACATATGGTTGAACAATGCTCTCCCTGCAGTATTTGCAGCTTCACAACCCCAAGCTTGGTGCTTAGCATTGAGGTCGCCTGCAGCCACGACTATATTGTCTATTTGTAGTATGATGTCTAAGTCTCTGAGGTTTAGGTTCGTTGGCGAGAAGTATATACTTGCCAGTGTGACTGTTCGGTTTTGTATGGTAAGGGAGATAGCCGTGGCTTCCGCTTCTCTTAGTGGTGGAACGTGTTTGTGTTTATGTGTTAGGTTTTCATGGACCACTATCGCTGTGCCTCCATGAGGTCTTCCGTCTTGTCTGTCATTTCGGTATATTTTGTAGCCTGGGATGCGGAATCTTGCTTTTGGTGTTAATAGTGTCTCGTTTAGTAATGCTATTGTTATGTTGTGTTGATATAAGTATTGTTTGAGCTCGTTAAGGTGTCGCCGCGCCCCCCTGATGTTCCAGTATGTTATTTTATGTGTAGTTGTTTGTTCACTATCTGTTGCGTGTGCCATGATTCTGATTAGTGTGTAGGGTGTCTCTCTCTCTCTCTCTCTCTCTCTCTCTCTCTCTCTCTTTTTTTCTCATTTCTCTGGTTTTGTGTTTCTCCTTTGGCCCTTTACTTATTGCTTGTGGTTGGCTTTAGTGGATACATAATGCATTAGTTTTTTCAACTAGTTCATTGAAGCCTTCTATAAAACAAAGCATGCGCATTTGTCTGTCTTCCTCACTCTTCCAGGCGTTGTCTCTGAAAAAGGCCGTGTATGCTTCCATTAGTGTTTCGTACCCTCTCATGTATACTCCGTTACCTAGGAGTAGTAGTGTCATTTTGGCGTTTGGCTGGAGGTTCAGCGCAGGTTGCCCGTCTTTATTTATTTTGAAGTGTAGTGGTCTGTTTGGATAATGCTTTCTTGTCAATCTCTCGTTTTGTGCTTTGATGTCTTCTGGGCGCTTGGAGTTTTGTGGGTTTTCCGCCGTTTGCGCTACTATGCCGGTCTCTGTTTGAGTGCTCGCAGACCGCTTGTTAGTTTGTGCGTTTCTTTCAATGGGTGCGCGGGTTTTTCTCCTATCTTGCCTATAAACTGGGGGGAAAGTTTGATAGTAACCGCTTCTTTGTTGAAAAATTGCTTGCGCGTTTGGTGGAGGTGCATGGGCCTCTGGTCCATCATACCTGCGTTCTGTAGCAGTTGGATGGTTACCTCTTGTGATATGCGCGAAGGAGCCCCTGTCTTGGGAGTAAATGCCACGGAGATGCGGTGGGATGACACGCCCTGTTGCTTGGGGGTGGGGTATGCCAGGCTTAGGAAAACTGGGCATCCCCTCCATCTTGCCCCGTGCTCCGAAGAGTTGCAGAGCGCGCATCTCCTATGTTCACTGCGGCACTGGCTCACATGGTGGCCGCCTGCACAGCGAGAGCATATTTGTGGTGCTTCACAGTTTTTTGTAAGATGGCGAAATCGTAGATATCTTCCGCATTGCGGGAAACCACTGGGGTTGCGATAGTCCTCTACTTTTATCTTGCAGTGGAACAGTTCGGGTATTCTTTTGATGGCATCAGAGCATTCTTTGTTTGGCTGTTCCACTAGAAAGATCGGTATGTAAGTTCTAGTTCTTTTTGAGAACAGCCTGGATACTTTAATTGGCTCCAGCCCCAGCGCCTCAAGTTCTCGCTTGAGTTCTCCTGGGTCTTCACTAGGGTGTAAGCCTTTAATGACCACCTTGTAAGTTCTCTGGGCAGTTGGTGTTGTGATGTGGAATGGCACTTTATTATTTTTGCAATAGCGTACAAAGTTGTTGTAATCCTGCAATGTTTGAAATTGGAAATTATGGTACCCATCTCTATACGCTCCTTGGTACGTGTTTGGCCTGTATATTTTGTCAAATTCTCCCGTGAGCGAGGCTAAGCTTCTAGGGCAGTATTCTGCTACAAACACTCTCGGGATATTGTGCCTTTCGTTTGCAAGGTATCCACTTGTGGTGTTATTATAGTTAGTGTGCTCTGCTTCAGTTGCTTGTGTGGCCGTTATCCCTCTAGATGTGCTCGCTATAGGTTCAGGGGGTACTGCAGTTTCTGTTGCATTTGTGCACGCTGCCGTTTCTGTGGGCGCGGCCGTGTCTGTGGTTGTTATGGTTGGGGTCATGCTCGCTACCGTTTCTGAAGGTGCGGCTGTGTCTGGTTCTGCGGTGGTTAGGCTAGTGAACATGGCATCACTTGATATCGCATCTTATGTACATCGCATCGCATGCGCATTGAGTCACTTCGAATAAAAAGCTGCAATAATAATTATTATTGCAGGTTTTTATTTATTTATTTATGTATTTATTTATTTATTTATTTATTTAGTCACTTCGAATCTCATGCACATGGCATTGCTTGATGTCGCATCTTATGTGCTTCGCATCGCATGCGCAATTAGTCACATCGCCACACATGCACATGGCATCGCTTGATATTGCATCTCATGTGCATTGCATCGCATGCGAATTGAGTCACGTCGCGTCATATTCGCATGGCATCGCTTGATATCGCATCTTATGTGCATCGCATCGCATGCGCATTGAGTCACATCGCGTCACATGCGCATGGCATCGCTTGTTATCGCATCTTATGTGCATCGCATCGCATGCTCGTTGAGTCATCTCGCGTTACATGCGCATGGCATCGCTTGATATCGCATCTTATGTGCATCGCATCGCATGCGCATTGAGTCACATCGCGTCACATGCGCATGGCATCGCTTGAAATCGTATCTTATGTGCATCGCATCGCATGCGCAGTGAGTCACGTCGCGTCACATGCGCATGGCATCGCTTGATATGGCATCTAATGAGAATCCCATCGCATGCTTATTGAGTCACTACGCGTCACATGCGCACGATATCACTTGATATCGCATCTTATGTGCATTAAATCGCATTCGCATTGAGTCACAAGGCGTCACATGCGAATGGCATCACTTGATATCGCATCTTATGTAAATCGCATCGCATGCGCATTGAGTCTCGTCGCATCACATGCGCATGGCATCGCGTGATATCGCATCCTTTGTGCATCGCATCGCATGTGCATTGAGTCACGTTGCGTCACATGCGCATGGCATCGCTTGATATCGCATCTTATGTGCATCGCATCGCATGCGCAGTGAGTCACGTCGCGTCACATGCGTATGGCATCGCTTGATATGGCATTTTATTAGCATTGCATCGCATGCTTATTGAGTCACGTCGCATAACATGCGCATGGCATCACTTGATATCGCATTTTATGTTCATCGCATCGCATGCGCATTGAGTCACAAGGCATCACATGCGCATGGCATCACTTGATATCGCATATTATGTGCATTGCATCGCATGCGCATTGAGTCAGTTCGCAACTCATGCACATGGCATTGCTTGATATCGCATCTTATGTGCATCGCATCGCATGCGCATTGAGCCATTTCAGGTCACATTTGCATGGCGTCGCTTGATATCGCATCTTATGTGCGTAGCATCGCATGCGCATTGAGCCACGTCGCGTCGCATTCGCATGGCATTCTATGATATCGCATCATATGATCATCGCATCGCATGTGCATTGAGTCACGTCGCACCACATGCGCAAGACATCGCTCGGTATCGCATCTTATGTGCATCGCATCGCAGCGCATTGAGTCACATCGCGTCACACACGCATGCATCGGTCGACATCGCATCTTATGTCCATCGCATGCGGATTGAGTCACGCTGCGTCACGTGCGCATGGCATCGCTTGATATCGCATCTTATGTGCATCATTTCGCATGCGCATTGAGTCATTTCTCGTCACATTTGCATGTCATCGCTTGTTATCGCATCTTATGTGCATCGCATCGCATGCTCATTGAGTCACGTCGCGTCACATGCGCATGGCATCGCTTGATATCGCATCTTGTGTGCATCGCATCGCATGCTCATTGAGTTATCTCGCGTCACATGCGCATGGCATCGCTTGACATGCCATCTTATGTGCACCGCAACGAATGCTTACTGATTCACATCGCGTCACATGCGCATGGCATCCCTTGATATCGCACCTTATGTGCATCGCATCGCATGCGCATTGAGTCACTTCGCATCACATGCGCATGACATCGCTCGACAGCGCATCTTATGTGCATCGCATCCCATGCGCATTGAGCCATTTCAGGTCACATTTGCATGGCATCGCTTGATATCGCATCTTACGTGCATCGCATCGCATGTGCTTTGAGTCACGTCGCGTTACATGCGCATGGCATCGCTTGATATCATATCTTATGTCCATCGCATCGCATGCGCATTGAGCCACATCGCGTCACATGCGCATGGCATCGCTTGATACCGCATCTTCTGTGCATACATGCGCATTCAGTCACATGGCATCACATGCGCATGGCATCGCTCGACATCGCATCTTATGGGCATCGCATCGCACGCGCATTGACTCACAACGCGGCACATGCGCATGGCATCGCTTGATATCGCATCTTATGTGCCTCGCATCGGAGCGCATTGTGTCACATCACGCCACATGCGCATGGTATCGCTTGATATCGCGTATTATGTGCATCGCATCACATGCACATTGAGTCACTTCGCGTCACATGCGCATGGCATTGCTTGATATCGCATCTTATATACATCTTATGCGCATTGAGTCACGTCACGTTACATGCGCAAGCCATCGCTTGATATCGCATCTCATGTGCATCGCATCGCATGCGCATTGAGTTACGTCGCATCACATGCGCATGGCATCGCTTGATACCGCATCTTATGTGCATCGCATGCGCATTCTGTCACATGGCATCACATGCGCATGGCATCGCTCGACATCGCATTTTATGTGCCTCGCATCGGAGCGCATTGAGACACATCACGCCACATGCACATGGCACCGCTTGATATCGCATCTTATGTGCATCGCATCGCATGCGCATTGAGTCAAGACTCGTCACATGCGCATGGCATCGCTTGTAATCGCATCTTATGTGCATCGCATCGCATACGCATTGAGTCACGTCGCGTCACATGCGCATTGCATCCCTTGATATAGCATCTTATGTGCATCGCATCGCATGCGCATTGAGTCACGTCGCGTCACATGCGCTTGCCATCGCTTGTTATCGCATCTTATGTGCATCGCATCGCAATTCATTGAGCCACGTCGTGTCACATGCGTACGGCATCGCTTCATATCGCATCTTATGCGCGTCGCGTCGCATGCGCATTGAGTCACGTCGCGTCACATGCGCTTGGCATCGATTGATATCGCATCTTATGTGCATCGCATCGCATTCCATTGAGTCACGTCGTGTCACATGCGCATGGCATCACTTAATATCGCATCTTATGTGCATCGCATCGCATGCGCATTGAGCCACGTCACGTCACATGCCCATGGCATCGCTTAATATCGCATCTTATGTGCATCGCATGCGCATTCAGTCACATCACGTCAACATTCGGATGGCAGCGCTTGATATCGCATCTAATGTGCATCGCATCCCATGCGCATTGAGTCACGTCGCGTCACATGCGCATGGCATCTCTTGATATTGCACCTTATGCGCGTCGCATCGCCTGTTCATTGAGTCATGTCGCGTCACATGCGCTTGGCATCGTTCGTTATCACATCTTATGTGCATCGCATCGCATTCCATTGACTCACGTCGCGTCACATGCGCATGGCATCGCTTGATATCGCATCTTATGTGCATCTCATCACATGCGCATTGAGTCTCGTCGCACCACTTGCGCATGACACCGCTCGATATCGTATATTATGTGCATCGCAGCGCATTCAGTCACATCGCGTCACATGCGCATGCATCGCTCGACATCGCATTTTATGTGCATCGCATCGCAGGCACATTGAGTCACATCGCGTCACATGCGCTTGGCATCGCTTGTAATCGCATCTTATGTGCATCGCATCGCATACGCGTTGAGTCACGTCGCGTCTCATGCGCATTGCATCCCTTGATATAGCATCTTATGTGCATCGCATCGCATACGCATTGAGTCACGTCGCGTCACATGCGCATGGCATCCCTTGATATAGCATCTTATGTGCATCGCATCGCATACGCATTGAGTCACATCGCGTATCATGCGGATGGCATCGCTAGATATCGCATCTCATGTAAATCGCATGCGCGTTGAGTCATGTGGCGTCACAAGCGCATTGCATCTCTTGATATCGCAACTAATGCGCGTCGCATCACATGCGCATTTAGTCACGTGGCGTCACATGCGATTGGCATCGCTTGTTATCGCATCCTATGTGCATCGCATCGCATTCCATTGAGTCACGTCTCGCCACATGCGCTTGGCATCGCTTGATATCGCAGCTTATGTGCCTCGCATCGCAGAGCATTGTGTCACCTCACGCCACATGCCCATGGTATCGCTTGATAATGCATCTTATGTGCATCGCACGCATGCGGATTGAGTCACGTCGCTTCACATGTACATGGCATCGCTTGATAATGCATCTTATGTGCATCTCATCACATGCGCATTGAGTCACGTCGCACCAATTGCGCATGACACCGCTCGATATCGCATATTATGTGCATCGCATCGCATGCGCATTGAGTCAGTTCGCGTCACATGTGCATGGCATCGCTTGAGATCGGATCTTATGTAAATCGCATGCGCATTGAGTCATGTCGCTTCACATGCGCATGGCATCGCTTGATAACGCATCTTATGTGCATCTCATCACATGCGCATTGAGTCACGTCGCACCAATTGCGCATGACACCGCTCGTTATCGCATATTATGTGCATCGCACCGCATGCGCATTGACTCATATCGCGGCACATGCGCATGGCATCGCTTGATATCGCATCTTATGTGCCTCGCATCGCAGAGCATTGAGTCACCTCACGCCACATGCCCATGGTATCGCTTGATAATGCATCTTATGTGCATCGCACGCTTGCGGATTGAGTCACATCACGTCACATGCACATGGCATCGCTTGATATCGCATCTCATGTGCATCGCATCGCATGCGCATTGAGTTACATCGCATCACATGCGCATGGCATCGCTTGATATCGCATCTTATGTGCATCGAATCGCAGCGCATTGAGTAACATCGCGTCACATGCGCATGCATCGCTCGGCATCGCATCTTACGTGCATCTCATGCGCATTGAGTCACATCGCATCACATACGCATGGCATCGCTTGACATCGCACCTTATGTGCATCGCATCGCAAGCGCATTGGGTCACATCGCGTCACATGCGCATGGCATCGCTTGTTATCGCATCTTATGTGCATCGCATAGCAGCGCAATTGGCCACATCACTTCACATGCGCATGGCATCGCTCTATATCGCATCTTATGTGCATCGCATCGCATGCGGATTGAGTCACATAACGTCACATGCGCATGGCATCGCTTAATATCGCATATTATGTGCATCGCATCGCATGCGCATTGAGTCACTTCGCGTCACATACGCATGTCACCGCTAGATATCGAATTTTATGTGCATCGCATCGCATGCGCATTGAGTCGCGACTCGACACATGCGCATGGTATCGCTTGTAATCGCATCTTATGTAATTCTCATCGCATGCGAATTGAGTCACGTTGCGCCTAATGCGCATGGCATCGTTTGATATCGCATCTTATGTGCATCGCATCGGATGCGGATTGAGCCACATCACGTCACATGCGCATGCCATCGCTTGATATCGCATATTATGTGCATCGCATCGCATTCACATTGATTCACGTCGCGTCACATGCGCATGGCATCCCTTGATATCGCATCTTATCTGCATCGCATCGCATTCACATTGAGTCAGGTCGCGTCACATGCGCATGGCATCGCTTGATATCGCATCATATGTGCATCGCAGCGCATGCGCATTGAGTCACCTCGCGTCACATGCGCATGGCATCGCCTGTTATCGCATCTTATGTGCATCGCATCGCATGCGCATTGACTCACATCGCGTCACATGCGCATGGCATCGCTTGATATCGCATCTTATCTGCATCGCATCGCACGCGCATTGAGTCACATCGCGTCACATGCGCATGGCATCGCTTGATATCGCATCTTATGTGCATCGCATCGCAGGCGCATTGAGTCACATCGCGTCACATGCGTATGGGAGCGCTTGATATCGCATCTTATGTGCATCGCATAGCAGGGCAATTAGCCACATCACGCCACATGCGAATGGCATCGCTTTATATCGCGTCTTATGTTCATCGCATCGCATGTGGATTGAGTCACATCACGTCACATGCGCATGGCCTCGCTTCATATCGCATATTATGTGCATCGCATCGCATGCGCATTGAGTCACTTCGCGTCACATACGCATGGCACCGCTTGATATCGAATCTTATGTGCATCGCATCGCATGGGCATTGAGTCACGACTCGTCACATGCGTATAGCATCTCTTGATATCGCATTTTATGTGCATCGCATCGCATGCGCATTGAGTCACGTTGCGTACATGCGCATGGATTCGCATGTTATCGCATCTTATCTGCATCGCATCGCATTCACATTGATTTACGTCGCGTCACATGCGCAAGGCATCGCTTGATATCGCATCTTATGTGCATCGCATCGCATGCGCATTTAGTCATGTTGCGTCACATGCGCATGGCATGTCTTGATAACGTAACTTATGTGCATCTCATCGCATGCGCATTGAGTCACGTCGCGTCTAATACGCATTACATCGCTTGATATCGCATCTTATGTGCATCGCATCGCATTCACATTGATTCACGTCGCGTCACATGCGCATGGCATCGCTTGATTACGCATCTTATGTGCATCGCATCGCATGCGCATTGAGTCACGACTCGTCACATGCGCATGGCATCTCTTGATATCGCATTTTATGTGCATCGCATCGCATGCGCATTGAGTCACGTTGCGTACATGCGCATGGATTCGCATGTTATCGCATCCTATCTGCATCGCATCGCATTCACATTGATTTACGTCGTGTCACATGCGCAAGGCATCGCTTGATATCGCATCTTATGTGCATCGCATCGCATGCGCATTCAGTCACGTCGCGTCACATGCCCATGGCATGTCTTGATAACGTAACTTATGTGCATCTCATCGCATGCGCATTGAGTCACGTCGCGTCTAATACGCAAGGCATCGCTTGATATCGCATCTTATGTGCATCGCATCGCATTCACATTGATTCACGTCGCGTCACATGCGCATGGCATTTCTTGATATCGCATCTTATGTGCATCGCATCGCATGCGCATTGAGTCACGTTGCGTACATGCGCATGGATTCGCATGTTATCGCATCTAATCTGCATCGCATCGCATTCACATTGATTTACGTCGCGTCACATGCGCAAGGCATCGCTTGATATCGCATCTTATGTGCATCGCATCGCATGCGCATTGAGTCACGTCGCGTCACATGCGCATGGCATGTCTTGATAACGTAACTTAGTTGCATCTCATCGCATGCGCATTGAGTCACGTCGCGTCTAATACGCATGGCATCGCTTGATATCGCTTCTTATGTAAATCGCATGCGCATTGAGTCACGTCGGTTCACATGCGCATGGCATCGCTTGATAACGCATCTTATGTGCATCTCATCACATGCGCATTGAGTCACGTCGCACCAATTGCGCATGACACCGCTCGTTATCGCATATTATGTGCATCGCACCGCATGCGCATGACCCACATCGCGGCACATGCGCATGGCATCGCTTGATATCGCATCTTATGTGCCTCGCATCGCAGAGCATTGAGTCACCTCAGGCCACATGCCCATGGTATCGCTTGATAATGCATCTTATGTGCATCGCACGCATGCGGATTGAGTCACATCACGTCACATGCGCATGGCATCGCTTGATATCGATTATTATGTGCATCGCATCGCATTCGCATTGACTCACTTCGCGTCACATACGCATGGCATCGCTTGATATCGCATCTTATGTGCATCGCATCGCATGCGGATTGAGTCACATCACGTCACATGCGCATGGCATCGCTTGATATCGCATATTATGTGCATCGCATCGCATTCACATTGATTCACGTCGCGTCACATGCGCATGGCATCGCTTGATATCGCATCTTATCTGCATCGCATCGCATTCACATTGAGTCAGGTCGCGTCACATGCGCATGGCATCGCTTGATATCGCATCATATGTGCATCGCATCGCATGCGCATTGAGTCACCTCGCGTCACATGCGCATGGGATCGCTTGTTATCGCATCTTATGTGCATCGCATCGCATGCGCATTGACTCACATCGCGTCACATGCGCATGGCATCGCTTGATATCGCATCTTATGTGCATCGCATCGCATGCGCATGGAGTCACGTCGCGTCACATGCGCATGGCATCTCTTGATATCGCATCTTATGTGCATCGCATCGCATGCGCTTTGAGTGACGTCGCGTCACATGCGCATGGCATGGCTTGTTATCGCATCTCATCTGCATCGCATCGCAGGCGCATTGAGTCACATCGCGTCACATGCGCATGGCATCGCTTGATAACGCCTCTTTTGTGCATCTCATCGCATGCGCATTCAGTCACGTTGTGCCTAATGCGCATGTCATCGTTTGATTTCGCATCTTATGGGCATCGCATCGCAGCGTATTGACTCACAACGCGGCACATGCGCATGGCATCGCTTGATATCGCATCTTATGTGCCTCGCATCGGAGCGCATTGTGTCACATCACGCCACATGCGTATGGTATCGCTTGATATCGCGTATTATGTGCATCGCATCACATGCACATTGAGTCACTTCGCGTCACATGCGCATGGCATTGCTTGATATTGCATCTTATATTAATCTTATGCGCATTGAGTCACGTCACGTCACATTTGCATGCCATCGCTTGATATCGCATCTCAATGGCATCGCATCGCATGCGCATTGAGTTACGTCGCATCACATGCGCATGGCATCGCTTGATATCATATCTTATGTCCATCGCATCGCATGCGCATTGAGCCACATCGCGTCACATGCGCATGGCATCGCTTGATACCGCATCCTATGTGCATCGCATTCGCATTCAGTCACATGGCGTCACCTGCGCATGACATCGCTCGACATCGCTCGACATCGCATCTTATGTGCCTCGCATCGGAGCGCATTGAGTCACATCACGCCACATGCGCATAGCACCGCTTGATATCGCATTTTATGTGCATCGCATCGCACGCGCATTGAGTGAGCTCGCGTCACATGCGCTTGGCATCGCTTGATATCGCATTTTATGTAAATCCCATGCGCATTGGGTCTCGTCGCGTCACATGCGCAAGCCATCGCTTGATATCGCATCTCATGTGCATCGCATCGCATGCGCATTGAGCCACGTCGCGTCACATGCGCACGGCATCGCCTGATATCGCATCTTATGTGCATCGCAACGCATGCGCATTGAGTCACATCGCGTCACATGCGCTTGGCATCGCTTGATATCGCATCTTATGTGCAACGCAACGCATGCGCATTTACTCACATCGCGTCACATGCGCATGGCATCGCTTGATATCCCATCTTATGTGCATCGCATCGCATGCGCATTGAGTCACATCGCGTCACATGCGCTTGGCATCGCTTGATATCGCATCTTATGTAAATCCCATGCGCATTGAGCTATGTCGCGTCACATGCGCATGGAATCGCTTCATATCGCATCTTATGTGCATCGCATCGCATGCGCATTGAGTCATGTGGCGTCACATGCGCATTGCATCTCTTGATATCGCAACTTATGCGCGTCGCATCGCATGCGCATTGAGTTACGTAGCGTCACATGCGCTTGGCATCGCTTGTTATCGCATCCTATGTGCATCGCACCGCATTCCATTGAGTCACGTCGCGTCACATGCGCATGGACTCGCTTGATATTGCATCTTATGTGCATCGCATCGCATGGCATGCGCATTGAGTCACGTCGCTTCACATGTGCATGGCATCGCTTGATATCGTATCTTATGCAAATAGCATGCGCATTGAGTCACGTCGCTTCACATGCGCATGGCATCGCTTGATAACGCAACTTATGTGCATTTCATCACATGCGCATTGAGTCACGTCGCACCAATTGCGGATGACACCGCTCGTTATCGCATATTATGTGCATCGCACCGCATGCGCATGACCCACATCGCGGCACATGCGCATGGCATCGCTTGATATCGCATCATATGTAAATCGCATGCGCATTGAGTCACGTCGCTTCACATGCGCTTGGCATCGCTTGATAACGCATCTTATGTGCATCTCATCACATGCGCATTGAGTCACGTCGCACCAATTGCGCATAACACCGCTCGTTATCGCATATTATGTGCATCGCACCGCATGCGCATGACCCACATCGCGGCACATGCGCATGGCATCGCTTGATATCGCATCTCATGTGCATCGCATCGCATGCGCATTGAGTTACGTCGCATCACATGCGCATGGCATCGCTAGATATCATATCTTATGTCCATCGCATCGCATACGCATTGAGCCACATCGCGTCACATGCGCATGGCATCGCTTGATACCGCATCTTATGTGCATCGCATGCGCATTCAGGCACATGGCATCACATGCGCATGACATCGCTCGACATCGCATCTTATGTGCCTCGCATCGGAGCGCATTGAGTCACATCACGCCACATGCGCATGGCACCGCTTGATATCGCATCTTATGTGCACCGCATCGCATGCGCATTGAGTGACGACCCGTCACATGCGCATGGCATCGCTTGTAATCGCATCTTATGTGCATCGCATCGCATACGCATTGAGTCACGTCGCGTCACATGCGCATGGCATCCCTTGATATAGCATCTTATCTGCATCGCATCGCATACGCATTGAGTCACGTCGCGTCACATGCGCATGGCATCCCTTGATATAGCATCTTATGTGCATCGCATGGCATACGCATTGAGTCACATCGCGTCACATGCGGTTGGCATCGCTAGATATCGCATCTCATGTAAATCGCATGCGCATTGAGTCATGTGGCGTCACATGCTCATTGCATCTCTTGATATCGCAACTAATGCGCGTCGCGCCGCATCGCATGCGCATTGAGTCACGTCGCGTCACATGCGCTTAGCATCGCTTGTTATTGCATCTTATGTGCATCGCATCGCATTCCATTGAGTCACGTCTCGTCACATGCGCATGGCATCGCTTGATATCGCATCTTATGTGCCTCGCATCGCAGAGCATTGAATCACCTCACGCCACATGCCCATGGTATCGCTTGATAATGCATCTTATGTGCATCGCACGCATGCGGATTGAGTCACGTCGCTTCACATGCGCATGGCATCGCTTGATAACGCATCTTATGTGCATCTCATCACATGCGCATTGAGTCACGTCGCACCAATTGCGCATGACACCGCTCGATATCGCATATTATGTGCACCGCATCGCATGCGCATTGAGTCACGTCGCCTCACATGTGCATGGTATCGCTTGATATCGCATCTTATGTAAATCGCATGCGCATTGAGTCACGTCGCTTCACATGCGCATGGCATCGCTTGATAACGCATCTTATGTGCATCTCATCACATGCGCATTGAGTCACGTCGCACCAATTGCGCATGACACCGCTCGTTATCGCATATTATGTGCATCGCACCGCATGCGCATTGACTCACATTGCGGCACATGCGCATGGCATCGCTTGATATCGCATTTTATGTGCCTCGCACCGAAGAGCATTGAGTCACCTCACGCCACATGCCCATGGTATCAATTGATAATGCATCTTATGTGCATTACACGCATGCGGATTGAGTTACATCGCATCATATGCGCATGGCATCCCTTGATATAGCATCTTATGTGCATCGCATGGCATACGCATTGAGTCACATCGCGTCACATGCGGATGGCATCGCTAGATATCGCATCTCATGTAAATCGCATGCGCATTGAGTCATGTGGCGTCACATGCTCATTGCATCTCTTGATATCGCAACTAATGCGCGTCGCGCCGCATCGCATGCGCATTGAGTCACATCGCGTCACATGCGCTTAGCATCGCTTGTTATTGCATCCTATGTGCATCGCATCGCATTCCATTGAGTCACGTCTCGTCACATGCGCTTAGCATCGCTTGTTATTGCATCCTATGTGCATCGCATCGCATTCCATTGAGTCACGTCTCGTCACATGCGCATGGCATCGCTTGATATCGCATCCTATGTGCCTCGCATCGCAGAGCATTGAATCACCTCACGCCACATGCCCATGGTATCGCTTGATAATGCATCTTATGTGCATCGCACGCATGCGGATTGAGTCACGTCGCTTCACATGCGCATGGCATCGCTTGATAACGCATATTATGTGCACCGCATCGCATGCGCATTGAGTCACGTCGCCTCACATGTGCAAGGCATCGCTTGATATCGCATCTCATGTAAATCGCATGCGCATTGAGTCATGTGGCGTCACATGCTCATTGCATCTCTTGATATCGCAACTAATGCGCGTCGCGCCGCATCGCATTCGCATTGAGTCACGTCGCGTCACATGCGCTTAGCATTGCTTGTTATTGCATCCTATGTGCATCGCATCGCATTCCATTGAGTCACGTCTCGTCACATGCGCATGGCATCGCTTGATATCGCATCTTATGTGCCTCGCATCGCAGAGCATTGAATCACCTCACGCCACATGCCCATGGTATCGCTTGATAATGCATCTTATGTGCATCGCACGCATGCGGATTGAGTCACGTCGCTTCACATGCGCATGGCATCGCTTGATAACGCATATTATGTGCACCGCATCGCATGCGCATTGAGTCACGTCGCCTCACATGTGCATGGCATCGCTTGATATCGCATCTTATGTAAATCGCATGCGCATTGAGTCACGTCGCTTCACATGCGCATGGCATCGCTTGATAACGCATCTTATGTGCATCTCATCACATGCGCATTGAGTCACGTCGCACCAATTGCGCATGACACCGCTCGTTATCGCATATTATGTGCATCGCACCGCATGCGCATTGACTCACATCGCGGCACATGCGCATGGCATCGCTTGATATCGCATTTTATGTGCCTCGCACCGAAGAGCATTGAGTCACCTCACGCCACATGCCCATGGTATCAATTGATAATGCATCTTATGTGCATTACACGCATGCGGATTGAGTTACCTCGCATCATATGCGCATGGCATCGCTTGATATCGCATCTTATGTGCATCGCATCGCATGCGCATTGAGCCACATCGCGTCACATGCGCATGGCATCGCTTGTTATCGCATCTTATGTGCGTCGCATCGCAGCGCAATTAGCCACATCACGTATCATGCGCATGGCATTGCTTAATATCGCATTATATGTGCATCGCATCGCATGCGCATTGAGTCACTTCCCGTCACATACGCATGTCACCGCTAGATATCGAATTTTATGTGCATCGCATCGCATGCGCATTGAGTCACGACTCGACACATGCGCATGGTATCGCTTGTAATCGCATCTTATGTGCATTGCATCGCATGCGGATTGAGCCACATCACGTCACATGCGCATGCCATCGCTTGATATCGCATAGTATGTGCATCGCATCGCATTCACATTGATTCACATCGCGTCACATGCGCATGGCATCGCTTGATATCGCATCTTATCTGCATCGCATCGCATTCACATTGAGTCAGCTCGCGTCACATGCGCATGGCATCGCTTGATATCGCATCATATGTGCATCGCATCGCAATCGCATTGAGTCACCTCGCGTCACATGCGCATGTCATCGCTTGTTATCGGATCTTATGTGCATCGAATCGCATGCGCATTGAGTCACGTCACGTCACATGCGCATGGCATCGCTTGATATCGCATATTATGTGCATCGCATCGCAGTCACATTGATTCACGTCGCGTCACATGCGCATGGCATCGCTTGATATCGCATCTTATCTGCATCGCATTGCATGCGCTTTGAGTGACGTCGCGTCACATGCACATGGCATGGCTTGTTATCGCGTCTTATCAGCATCGCATCGCACGCGCATTGAGCCACATCGCGTCACATGCGCATGGCATCGCTTGTTACAGCATCTTATGTGCATCGCATCGCAACGCATTTAGTAACATCGCGTCACATGCGCATGCATCGCTCGGCATCACATTTTATGTGCATCGTATGCGCATTGAGTCACATCGCATCACATGCGCATGGCATAGCTTCACATCGCATCTTATGTGCATCGCATCGCAGGCGCATTGAGTCACATCGCGTCACATGCGCATGGCATCGCTTGTTATCGCATCTTATGTGCATCGCATCGCAGCGCAATTAGCCACATCACTTCACATGCGCATGGCTACGCTCTATATCGCATCTTATGTGCATCGCATCGCATGCGGATTGAGTCACATCACGTCACATGCGCATGGCATCGCTTAATATCGCATATTATGTGCATCGCATCGCATGCGCATTGAGTCACTTCGCGTCACATACGCATGTCACCGCTAGATATCGAATTTTATGTGCATCGCTTCGCATGCGCATTGAGTCGCGACTCGACACATGCGCATGGTATCGCTTGTAATCGCATCTTATGTGATTCTCATCGCATGCGCATTGAGTCACGTTGCGCCTAATGCGCATGGCATCGTTTGATATCGCATCTTATGTGCATCGCATCGCAGCGCATTGAGTCACATCACGCCACATGCCCCTGACATCGCTTGATATCGCATATTATGTGCATCCCATCGCATGCGGATTGAGTCACATCACGTCACATGCGCATGGCATCGCTTGATATCGCATATTATGTGCATCGCATCGCGGTCACATTGATTCACGTCGCGTCACATGCGCATGGCATCGCTTGATATCGCATCTTATCTGCATCGCATTGCATTCACATTGATTCTCGTCGCGTCACATGCGCATGGCATCGCTTGATATCGCATCTTATGTGCATCGCATCGCATGCGCATTGAGTGACGACTCGTCACATGCGCATGGCATCGCTTGTAATCGCAGCTTATGTGCATCGCATCGCATACGCATTGAGTCACAACGCGTCACATGCGCATGGCATCCCTTGATATAGCATCTTATGTGCATCGCATCGCATACGCATTGAGTCACGTCGCGTCACATGCGCATGGCATCCCTTGATATAGCATCTTATGTGCATCGCATCGCATACGCATTGAGTCACGTCGCGTCACATGCGGATGGCATCGCTAGATATCGCATCTCATGTAAATCGCATGCGCATTGAGTCATGTGGCGTCACATGCTCATTGCATCTCTTGATATCGCAACTAATGCGCGTCGCGTCGCATCGCATGCGCATTGAGTCACGTCGCGTCACATGCGCTTAGCATCGCTTGTTATTGCATCCTATGTGCATCGCATCGCATTCCATTGAGTCACGTCTCGTCACATGCGCATGGCATCGCTTGATATCGCATCTTATGTGCCTCGCATCGCAGAGCATTGAATCACCTCACGCCACATGCCCATGGTATCGCTTGATAATGCATCTTATGTGCATCGCACGCATGCGGATTGAGTCACGTCGCTTCACATGCGCATGGCACCGCTCGATATCGCATATTATGTGCACCGCATCGCATGCGCATTGAGTCACGTCGCCTCACATGTGCATGGCATCGCTTGATATCGCATCTTATGTAAATCGCATGCGCATTGAGTCACGTCGCTTCACATGCGCATGGCATCGCTTGATATCGCATTTTATGTGCCTCGCACCGAAGAGCATTGAGTCACCTCACGCCACATGCCCATGGTATCAATTGATAATGCATCTTATGTGCATTACACGCATGCGGATTGAGTTACATCGCATCATATGCGCATGGCATCGCTTGTTATCGCATCTTATGTGCGTCGCATCGCAGCGCAATTAGCCACATCACTTCACATGCGCATGGCATCGCTCTATATCGCATCTTATGTGCATCGCATCGCATGCGGATTGAGCCACATCACGTCACATGCGCATGGCATTGCTTAATATCGCATATTATGTGCATCGCATCGCATGCGCATTGAGTCACTTCGCGTCACATACGCATGTCACCGCTAGATATCGAATTTTATGTGCTTCGCATCGCATGCGCATTGAGTCGCGCCTCGACACATGCCCATGGTATCGCTTGTAATCGCATCTTATGTGCATTGCATCGCATGCGGATTGAGCCACATCACGTCACATGCGCATGCCATCGCTTGATATCGCATAGTATGTGCATCGCATCGCATTCACATTGATTCACATCGCGTCACATGCGCATGGCATCGCTTGATATCGCATCTTATGTGCATCGCATCGCATGCGCATTGAGTTACGTCGTGTGACATGCGCATGGCATCGCTTGATATCGCATATTATGTGCATCATATCGCATGCGCAATGAGTCACGTCGCATCACGTTCGCATGGCATCGCTTGATATCGCATCTTATGTGCATCGCATCGCATGCGCATTAGTCCCGTCGCTTCACATGAGCATGGCATCGCTTGATATCGCATCTTATGTGCATTGCATCGCATGAGCAGTGAGTCACGTCGCGTCACATGCGCATGGCATCGCTTGATATGGCATCTTATGTGCGTCGCTTCTCATGCTTATAGATTCACGTCGCGTCACATGCGCATGGCATCGCTTGATATCGCATTTTATGGGCATCACATCGCATGCGCATTGAGTTACAGCGCGTCACATGCGCATGGCATCGCTTGATATCGCATCTTATGTGCATCGCATCGCATGCGCATTAGTCCCGTCGCTTCACATGCGCATGCCATCGCTTGATATCGCATCTTATGTGCATCGCATCGCATGCGCATTGAGCCACTACGCATCACATGCGCACGGCATCGCTTGATATCGCATCTTATGTGCATCGCATCGCATGCGGATTGAGCCACATCACGTCACATGCGCATGGCATTGCTTAATATCGCATATTATGTGCATCGCATCGCATGCGCATTGAGTCACTTCGCGTCACATACGCATGTCACCGCTAGATATCGAATTTTATGTGCATCGCATCGCATGCGCAATGAGTCGCGCCTCGACACATGCGCATGGTATCGCTTGTAATCGCATCTTATGTGCATTGCATCGCATGCGGATTGAGCCACGTCACGTCACATGCGCATACCATCGCTTGATATCGCATAGTATGTGCATCGCATCGCATTCACATTGATTCACATCGCGTCACATGCGCATGGCATCGCTTGATATCGCATCTTATCTGCATCGCATCGCATTCACATTGAGTCAGCTCGCGTCACATGCGCATGGCATCGCTTGATATCGCATCATATGTGCATCGCATCGCATGTGCATTGAGTCACGTCGCGTTACATGCGCATGGCATCGCTTGATATCACATCTTATGTGCATCGCATCGCATGTTCATTGAGTCACGTCGCTTCACATGCGCATAGCATCGCTTGATATCACATTTTATGTGCCTCGCATCGCATGTGCATTGAGTCACGTCGCGTTACAAGCGCATGGCATCGCTTGATATCGCATCTTATGTGCACCGCATCGCATGCGCAGTCAGTCACGTCGCGTCACATGCGCATGGCATCGCTTGATATGGCATCTTAAGAGCATCGCATCGCATGCGCATTGAGTTACAACGCGTCACATGCGCATGGCATCACTTGATATCGCATCTTATGTGCATCGCATCGCATGCGCATTGAGTCACTTCGCATCACATCCACATGGCATCGCTTCATATCGCATCTTATGTGCATCGCAACGCATGCGCATTGGGTCACAACGCGTCATATGCGAATGGCATCGCTTGATATCGCATCTTATGTGCATCGCTTCGCAGCGCATTGAGTCACATCGCGTCACATACGCATGCATCCCTCGACATCGCATCTTATGTGCATCGCATGCGCATTGAGTCACGTCGCGTCACATGCGCATGGCTTCGCTTGATATCGCATATTATGTGCATCGCATCGCATGCGCATTGAGTTACGTCGTGTCACATGCGCATGGCATCGCTTGATATCGCATATTATGTGCATCATATCGCATGCGCAATGAGTCACGTCGCATCACGTTCGCATGGCATCGCTTGATATCGCAACTTATGTGCTTCGCATCGCATGCGCATTAGTCACGTCGCTTCACATGCGCATGGCATCGCTTGATATCGCATCTTATGTGCATCGCATCGCATGCGCAGTGAGTCACGTCGCGTCACATGCGCATGGCATCGCTTGATATCGCATCTTATGGGCATCGCATCGCATGCGCATTGAGTTACAGCGCGTCACATGCGCATGTAATCACTTGATTACGCATCTTATGTGCATCGCATCGCATGCGCATTGAGCCACTTCGCATCACATGCGCATTGCATCGCTTGATATCGCATCTTATGTGCATCGCATCGCATGCGCTTTTGAGTCAAATCACTTCACATGCGCATGACATCGCTTATTATCGCATTTTATGTGCATTGCATCGCATGCGCATTGATTTACGTCGCATGGCATGCGCATGGCATTGCTTGATATCTCATCTTATGTTCATCTCGTCGCATGTGCATTGAGTCACGTCGCACCACATGCGCATGACATCGCTCGACATCGCATCTTTTGTGCATCGCATCGCATGCGCATTAAGTGACATCGCGTTACATACGCATGCATCGCTCGACATCGCATCTTATGTGCATCGCATGCGCATTGAGGCACATCGCATCACACGCGCATGCCATGGCTCGCAATCGCATCTTACTTGCATCGCATCGCATGCGCATTGAGTCTCATCGCGTCACATGTACATGGCATCGCTTGATATCGCATCTTATGTGCATTGCATCGCATGCGCTTTTGAGTCACATCACGTCACATGCGCATGGCATCGCTTGATATCGTATCTTATGGGCATCGCATCGCATGCGCAGTGAGTCACGTCGCGTCACATGCGCAAGGCATCCCTTGATATGGCATCTTATGTGCGTCGCATCTCATGCTTATAGATTCACGTCGCGTCACATGCGCATGGCATCGCTTGATATCGCTTCTTATGTGCATCGCATCGCATGCGCCTTGAGTCACAGTGCGTCACATGCGGATGTAACCACTTGATTTTACATCTTATGTGCATCGCATCGCATGCGCAATGAGTCACTTCGCATCACATGCGCATGGCATCGCTTGATATTGCATCTTATGTGCTTCGCATCGCATGCGCATTGAGTCACGTCGCGACACATGCACATGGCATTGCTTGATATCGCATCTTATGTGCGTCGCATCTCATCCTTATAAATTCACGTCGCGTCACTTGCGCATGGCATCGCTTGATATCGCTTCTTATGTGCATCGCATCGCATGCGCATTGAGTCACAGCGCGTCACATAAGCATGTAATCTCTTGATTACGCATCTTATGTGCATCGCATCGCAAGCGCATTGAGTCACTTCACATCACATGCGCATGGCATCGCTTGATATCGCATCTTATGTGCATCGCATCGCATGCGGATTGAGCCACATCACGTCACATGCGCATGGCATTGCTTAATATCGCATATTATGTGCATCGCATCGCATGCGCATTGAGTCACTTCGCGTCACATACGCATGTCACCGCTAGATATCGAATTTTATGTGCATCGCATCGCATGCGCAATGAGTCGCGCCTCGACACATGCGCATGGTATCGCTTGTAATCGCATCTTATGTGCATTGCATCGCATGCGGATTGAGCCACGTCACGTCACATGCGCATACCATCGCTTGATATCGCATAGTATGTGCATCGCATCGCATTCACATTGATTCACATCGCGTCACATGCGCATGGCATCGCTTGATATCGCATCTTATCTGCATCGCATCGCATTCACATTGAGTCAGCTCGCGTCACATGCGCATGGCATCGCTTGATATCGCATCATATGTGCATCGCATCGCATGTGCATTGAGTCACGTCGCGTTACATGCGCATGGCATCGCTTGATATCACATCTTATGTGCATCGCATCGCATGTTCATTGAGTCACGTCGCTTCACATGCGCATAGCATCGCTTGATATCACATTTTATGTGCCTCGCATCGCATGTGCATTGAGTCACGTCGCGTTACAAGCGCATGGCATCGCTTGATATCGCATCTTATGTGCACCGCATCGCATGCGCAGTCAGTCACGTCGCGTCACATGCGCATGGCATCGCTTGATATGGCATCTTAAGAGCATCGCATCGCATGCGCATTGAGTTACAACGCGTCACATGCGCATGGCATCACTTGATATCGCATCTTATGTGCATCGCATCGCATGCGCATTGAGTCACTTCGCATCACATCCACATGGCATCGCTTCATATCGCATCTTATGTGCATCGCAACGCATGCGCATTGGGTCACAACGCGTCATATGCGAATGGCATCGCTTGATATCGCATCTTATGTGCATCGCTTCGCAGCGCATTGAGTCACATCGCGTCACATACGCATGCATCCCTCGACATCGCATCTTATGTGCATCGCATGCGCATTGAGTCACGTCGCGTCACATGCGCATGGCTTCGCTTGATATCGCATATTATGTGCATCGCATCGCATGCGCATTGAGTTACGTCGTGTCACATGCGCATGGCATCGCTTGATATCGCATATTATGTGCATCATATCGCATGCGCAATGAGTCACGTCGCATCACGTTCGCATGGCATCGCTTGATATCGCAACTTATGTGCTTCGCATCGCATGCGCATTAGTCACGTCGCTTCACATGCGCATGGCATCGCTTGATATCGCATCTTATGTGCATCGCATCGCATGCGCAGTGAGTCACGTCGCGTCACATGCGCATGGCATCGCTTGATATCGCATCTTATGGGCATCGCATCGCATGCGCATTGAGTTACAGCGCGTCACATGCGCATGTAATCACTTGATTACGCATCTTATGTGCATCGCATCGCATGCGCATTGAGCCACTTCGCATCACATGCGCATTGCATCGCTTGATATCGCATCTTATGTGCATCGCATCGCATGCGCTTTTGAGTCAAATCACTTCACATGCGCATGACATCGCTTATTATCGCATTTTATGTGCATTGCATCGCATGCGCATTGATTTACGTCGCATGGCATGCGCATGGCATTGCTTCATATCTCATCTTATGTTCATCTCGTCGCATGTGCATTGAGTCACGTCGCACCACATGCGCATGACATCGCTCGACATCGCATCTTTTGTGCATCGCATCGCATGCGCATTAAGTGACATCGCGTTACATACGCATGCATCGCTCGACATCGCATCTTATGTGCATCGCATGCGCATTGAGGCACATCGCATCACACGCGCATGCCATGGCTCGCAATCGCATCTTATTTGCATCGCATCGCATGCGCATTGAGTCTCATCGCGTCACATGTACATGGCATCGCTTGATATCGCATCTTATGTGCATTGCATCGCATGCGCTTTTGAGTCACATCACGTCACATGCGCATGGCATCGCTTGATATCGTATCTTATGGGCATCGCATCGCATGCGCAGTGAGTCACGTCGCGTCACATGCGCAAGGCATCCCTTGATATGGCATCTTATGTGCGTCGCATCTCATGCTTATAGATTCACGTCGCGTCACATGCGCATGGCATCGCTTGATATCGCTTCTTATGTGCATCGCATCGCATGCGCCTTGAGTCACAGTGCGTCACATGCGGATGTAACCACTTGATTTTACATCTTATGTGCATCGCATCGCATGCGCAATGAGTCACTTCGCATCACATGCGCATGGCATCGCTTGATATTGCATCTTATGTGCTTCGCATCGCATGCGCATTGAGTCACGTCGCGACACATGCACATGGCATTGCTTGATATCGCATCTTATGTGCGTCGCATCTCATCCTTATAAATTCACGTCGCGTCACTTGCGCATGGCATCGCTTGATATCGCTTCTTATGTGCATCGCATCGCATGCGCATTGAGTCACAGCGCGTCACATAAGCATGTAATCTCTTGATTACGCATCTTATGTGCATCGCATCGCAAGCGCATTATGTCACTTCACATCACATGCGCATGGCATCGCTTGATATCGCATCTTATGTGCTCCGCATCGCATGCGCATTGAGTCACGTCGCGACACATGCACAGGGCATCGCTTGATATCGCATCTCATGTGCATCGCATGGCATGCGCATTGAGCCACGTCGCGTCACATGCGCATGGCATCGCTTGATATCGCTTCTTATGTGCATCGCATCGCATGCGCATTGAGTCACAGCGCGTCACATAAGCATGTAATCACTTGATTACGCATCTTATGTGCATCGCATCGCAAGCGCATTGAGTCACATCACATCACATGCGCATGGCATCGCTTGATATCGCATCTTATGTGCTCCGCATCGCATGCGCATTGAGTCACGTCGCGACACATGCACAGGGCATCGCTTGATATCGCATCTCATGTGCATCGCATGGCATGCGCATTGAGCCACGTCGCGTCACATGCGCATGGCATCGCTTTATCTCGCATCTCATGTGCATCGCATCGCAAGCGCATTGAGCCACGTCGCGTCACATGCGCATGGCATTGCCTGATATCGCTTCTTATGTTCATCGCGTCGCATGTGCATTGAGTCACGTCGCACCACATGCGCATGACATCGCTCGATATCGCATCTTTTGTGCATCGCATCGCATGCGCATTGAGTAACATCGCGTCATATGCGCATGGCATTGCTTTATATCGCATCCTATGTGCATCGTATCGCATGCACATTGAGTCACATCGCGTCATATACGCATGGCATCGCTTGATATGGCATCTTATGAGCATCGCATCGCATGCGCTTTGAGTCACAACGCGTCACATGCGCATGGCATCACTTGATATCACATCTTATGTGCATCGCATCGCATGTGCATTGAGTCACGTCGCTTTACATGCGCATGGCATCGCTTCATATCACATCTTATGTGCATCGCATCGCATGTGCATTGAGTCACGTCGCGTTACAAGCGCATGGCATCGCTTGATATCGCATCTTTTGCGCACCGCATCTCATGCGCAGTGAGCCACGTCGCTTTACATGCGCATGGCATCGCTTGATATGGCATCTGAAGAGCATCGCATCGCATGCGCATTGAGTCACAACGCGTCACATGCGCATGGCACCACTTGACATCGCATCTTATGTGCATCGCATCGCTTGCGCATTGAGTCACTTTGCATCACATGCACATGGCATCGCTTGATATCGCAGCTTATGTCCATCACATCGCATGCGCGTTGAGTCACATCGCGTCATATGCGCAAGGCATCGCTTGATATCGCATCTTATGTGCATCGCTTCGCAGCGCATTGAGTCACATCGCGTCACATACGCATGCATCGCTCGACATCGCATCTTATGTGCATCGCATGCGCATTGAGACACGTCGCGTCACATGCGCATGGCATCGCTTGATATCGCATCTTATGTGCATCGCATCGCATGCGCATTGAGTTACGTCGTGTGACATGCGCATGGCATCGCTTGATATCGCATATTATGTGCATCATATCGCATGCGCAATGAGTCACGTCGCATCACGTTCGCATGGCATCGCTTGATATCGCATCTTATGTGCATCGCATCGCATGCGCATTAGTCCCGTCGCTTCACATGAGCATGGCATCGCTTGATATCGCATCTTATGTGCATTGCATCGCATGCGCAGTGAGTCACGTCGCGTCACATGCGCATGGCATCGCTTGATATGGCATCTTATGTGCGTCGCTTCTCATGCTTATAGATTCACGTCGCGTCACATGCGCATGGCATCGCTTGATATCGCATTTTATGGGCATCACATCGCATGCGCATTGAGTTACAGCGCGTCACATGCGCATGGCATCGCTTGATATCGCATCTTATGTGCATCGCATCGCATGCGCATTGAGCCACTTCACATCACATGCGCACGGCATCGCTTGATATCGCATCTTATGTGCATCGCATCGCATGCGGATTGAGCCACATCACGTCACAAGCGCATGGCATTGCTTAATATCGCATATTATGTGCATCGCATCGCATGCGCATTGAGTCACTTCGCGTCACATACGCATGTCACCGCTAGATATCGAATTTTATGTGCATCGCATCGCATGCCCATTGAGTCGCGCCTCGACACATGCGCATGGTATCGCTTGTAATCGCATCTTATGTGCATTGCATCGCATGCGGATTGAGCCACATCACGTCACATGCGCATGCCATCGCTTGATATCGCATAGTATGTGCATCGCATCGAATTCACATTGATTCACATCGCGTCACATGCGCATGGCATCGCTTGATATCGCATCTTATCTGCATCGCATCGCATTCACATTGAGTCAGCTCGCGTCACATGCGCATGGCATCGCTTGATATCGCATCATATGTGCATCGCATCGCAATCGCATTGAGTCACCTCGCGTCACATGCACATGGCATGGCTTGTTATCGCATCTTATCTGCATCGCATCGCACGCGCATTGAGCCACATCGCGTCACATGCGCATGGCATCGCTTGTTACAGCATCTTATGTGCATCGCATCGCAGCGCATTGAGTAACATCGCGTCACATGCGCGGCATCGCTCGGCATCGCATTTTATGTGCATCGCATGCGCATTGAGTCACATCGCATCACATGCGCATGGCATAGCTTCACGTCGCATCTTATGTGCATCGCATCGCAGGCGCATTGAGTCACATCGCGTCACATGCGCATGGCATCGCTTGTTATCGCATCTTATGTGCATCGCATCGCAGCGCAATTAGCCACATCACTTCACATGCGCATGGCATCGCTTAATATCGCATATTATGTGCATCGCATCGCATGCGCATTGAGTCACTTCGCGTCACATACGCATGTCACCGCTAGATATCGAATTTTATGTGCATCGCTACGCATGCGCATTGAGTCGCGAATCGACACATGCGCATGGTATCGCTTGTAATCGCATCTTATGTGATTCTCATCGCATGCGCATTGAGTCACGTTGCGCCTAATGCGTATGGCATCGTTTGATATCGCATCTTATGTGCATCACATCCCAGCGCATTGAGTCACATCACGCCACATGCCCTTGGCATCGCTTGATATCGTATCTTATGTGCATCGCATCGCATTCACATTGATTCACATCGCGTCACATGCGCATGGCATTGCTTGATATCGCATCTTATCTGCATCGCATCGCATTCACATTGAGTCAGGTCGCGTCACATGCGCATGGCATCGCTTGATATCGCATCATATGTGCATCGCATCGCAATCGCATTGAGTCACCTCGCGTCACATGCGCATGGCATCGCTTGTAATCGCATCTTATGTGCATCGCATCGCATGCGCATTGAGTCACATCACGTCACATGCGCATGGCATCGCTTGATATCGCATATTATGTGCATCGCATCGCAGTCACATTGATTCACGTCGAGTCACATGCGCATGGCATCGCTTGATATCGCATCTTATCTGCATCGCATTGCATGCGCTTTGAGTGACGTCGCGTCACATGCACATGGCATGGCTTGTTATCGCATCTTATCTGCAGCGCATCGCACGCGCATTGAGTCACATCGCGTCACATGCGCATGGCATCGCTTGATATCGCATCTTATGTGCATCTCATCGCATGCGCATTCAGTCACGTTGCGCCTAATGCGCATGTCATCGTTTGATATCGCATCTTATGTGCATCACATCGCAGCGCATTGAGTCACATCACGCCACATGCGCATGGCATCGCTTGATATCGCATCTTATGTGCATCGCATCGCATGCGGATTGAGTCACATCACGTCACATGCGCATGGCATCGCTTGATATCGCATATTATGTGCATCGCATCGCAGTCACATTGATTCACGTCGCGTCACATGCGCATGGCATCGCTTGATATCGCATCTTATGTGCATCTCATCGCATGCGCATTGAGTCACGTTGCGCCTAATGCGCATGTCATCGTTTGATATCGCATCTTATGTGCATCACATCGCAGCGCATTGAGTCACATCACGCCACATGCGCATGGCATCGCTTGATATTGCATCTTATGTGCATCGCATCGCATGCGGATTGAGTCACATCACGTCACATGCGCATGGCATCGCTTGATATCGCATATTATGTGCATCGCATCGCAGTCACATTGATTCACGTCGCGTCACATGCTTATGGCATCGCTTGATATCGCATCTTATCTGCATCGCATTGCATTCACATTGATTCACGTCGCGTCACATGCGCATGGCATCGCTTGATATCGCATCTTATGTGCATCGCATCGCATGCGCATTGAGTGACGACTCGTCACATGCGCATGGCAATGCTTGTAATCGCATCTTATGTGCATCGCATCGCATACGCATTGAGTCACGTCGCGTCACATGCGCATGGCATCCCTTGATATAGCATCTTATGTGCATCGCATCGCATACGCATTGAGTCACATCGCGTCACATGCGGATGGCATCGCTAGATATCGCATCTCATGTAAATCGCATGCGCATTGAGTCATGTGGCGTCACATGCTCATTGCATCTCTTGATATCGCAACTAATGCGCGTCGCGTCGCATCGCATGCGCATTGAGTCACGTCGCGTCACATGCGCTTAGCATCGCTTGTTATTGCATCCTATGTGCATCGCATCGCATTCCATTGAGTCACGTCTCGTCACATGCGCATGGCTTCGCTTGATATCGCATCTTATGTGCCTCGCATCGCAGAGCATTGAATCACCTCACGCCACATGCCCATGGTATCGCTTGATAATGCATCTTATGTGCATCGCACGCATGCGGATTGAGTCACATCGCTTCACATGCGCATGGCATCGCTTGATAACGCATATTATGTGCACCGCATCGCATGCGCATTGAGTCACGTCGCCTCACATGTGCATGGCATCGCTTGATATCGCATCTTATGTAAATCGCATGCGCATTGAGTCACGTCGCTTCACATGCGCATGGCATCGCTTGATAACGCATCTTATGTGCATCTCATCACATGCGCATTGAGTCACGTCGTACCAATTGCGCATGACACCGCTCGTTATCGCATATTATGTGCATCGCACCGCATGCGCATTGACTCACATCGCGGCACATGCGCATGGCATCGCTTGATATCGCATTTTATGTGCCTCGCACCGAAGAGCATTGACTCACCTCACGCCACATGCCCATGGTATCAATTGATAATGCATCTTATGTGCATTACACGCATGCGGATTGAGTTACATCGCATCATATGCGCATGGCATCGCTTGATATCGCATCTTATGTGCATCGCATCGCATGCGCATTGAGCCACATCGCGTCACATGCGCATGGCATCGCTTGTTATCGCATCTTATGTGCGTCGCATCGCAGCGCAATTAGCCACATCACTTCACATGCGCATGGCATCGCTCTATATCGCATCTTATGTGCATCGCATCGCATGCGGATTGAGCCACATCACGTCACATGCGCATGGCATTGCTTAATATCGCATATTATTTGCATCGCATCGCATGCGCATTGAGTCACTTCGCGTCACATACGCATGTCACCGCTAGATATCGAATTTTATGTGCATCGCATCGCATGCGCATTGAGTCGCGACTCGACACATGCGCATGGTATCGCTTGTAATCGCATCTTATGTGCATTGCATCGCATGCGGATTGAGCCACATCACGTCACATGCGCATGCCATCGCTTGATATCGCATAGTATGTGCATCGCATCGCATTCACATTGATTCACATCGCGTCACATGCGCATGGCATCGCTTGATATCGCATCTTATCTGCATCGCATCGCATTCACATTGAGTCAGCTCGCGTCACATGCGCATGGCATCGCTTGATATCGCATCATATGTGCATCGCATTGCATGCGCTTTGAGTGACGTCGCGTCACATGCACATGGCATGGCTTGTTATCGCATCTTATCTGCATCGCATCGCACGCGCATTGAGCCACATCGCGTCACATGCGCATGGCATCGCTTGTTACAGCATCTTATGTGCATCGCATCGCAGCGCATTGAGTAACATCGCGTCACATGCGCATGCATCGCTCGGCATCGCATTTTATGTGCATCGCATGCGCATTGAGTCACATCGCATCACATGCGCATGGCATAGCTTCACATCGCATCTTATGTGCATCGCATCGCAGGCGCATTGAGTCACATCGCGTCACATGCGCATGGCATCGCTTGTTATCGCATCTTATGTGCATCGCATCGCAGCGCAATTAGCCACATCACTTCACATGCGCATGGCTACGCTCTATATCGCATCTTATGTGCATCGCATCGCATGCGCATTGAGTCACATCACGTCACATGCGCATGGCATCGCTCGACATCGCATCTTATGTGCATCGCATCGCATGCGCATTGAGGCACGTCGCGTCAAATGCGCATGGCATCGCTTGATATCGCATCTTATTTGCATCGCATCGCAGGCGCATTGAGTGTCATCACGAAACATGCACATGGCATCGCTTGATATCGCATCTTGTGTGCACCGCATCGCATGCGCATTGAGTCACGTCGCGTCTTGTGCGCATTGCATCGCTTGATTCCGCATCTTATGTGTATCGCATAGCATGCGCATTGAGTCACATCGCACCACATGCGCATGACATCGCTTGACAGCTCATTTTATGTGCATCGCATCGCATGCGGATTGAGTCACCTTGCGTACATGCGCATGGCATCGCTTGATATCGCATCTTATGTGCATCGCATCGCATGCGCATTGAGTCACATCGCGTCACATGCGCTTGGCATCTCTTGATATCGCATCTTATGTAAATCGCATGCGCATTGAACCACGTCGCGTCACATGCGCATGCCATCGCTTGATATCGCATCTCATGTGCCTCGCATCGCTTGCGTATTGAGGCACATCGCGTTACATGCGCATGGCATCGCTTGATATCGCATCTTATTTGCATCGCATCGCATGCGCATTGAGTCACGTCGGGCCACATGCGCATGACATCGCTTGATATCGCATCTTATGTGCATCGCATCGCATGCACATTGTGTCACGTCGCGTCACATGCGCATGGGATCGCTTCCTAGCGCATCTTATGTGCATCGCATGGCATGCGCACTGAGTCACATCGCGTCACATGCGCATGGCATATCTTGATATCGCATCTTATGTGCATCGCATCGCATGCGCATTGAGTCACGTCGCGTCACTTGCGCATGGGATCGCTTGTTATCGCATCTTATGTGCATCGCATCGTATACCCATTAACTCACGTCGCGTCACATGCTCATGGCATCGCTCGACATCGCATCTTGTGTGCATCGCATCGCATGCGCATTGAGTCACATCGCGTCACATGCGCATTGAGTCACATCGTGTCACATGCGCATGGCATATCTTGATATCGCACTTTATGTGCATCGCATCGCATGCGTACTGAGTCACATCGCGTCACATGCGCATGGCATCGCTTGATATCGCATGTTATGTGCATCGCTTCGCATGCGCACTGAGTACCGTCGCACTACATGCGCATGACATCGCTCGACATCGCATTTTATGTGCATCGCATCGCATGCGCATTGAGTCACGTCACATGAGAATAGCATCGCTTGATATCGCATCTTATGTGCATCGCATCGCATGCGCATTGAGTCACATCGCGTCACATGCGCATGGCATCTCTTGATATCGTATCTTATGTGCATCGCATCGCATGCGCATTGAGTCACGTCGCGCCACTTGCGCATGGCATCGCTTGTTATCGCATCTTATCTGCATCGCATCGAACACTCATTAACTCACGTCGCGTCACATGCTCATGGCATCGCTCGACATCGCATCTTGTGTGCATCGCATGGCATGCGCATTGAGTGACATCGCGTCACATGCGCATTGAGTCACATCGTGTCACATGCGCATGGCATCGCTTGATATCGCACTTTATGTGCATCGCATCGCATGCGTACTGAGTCACATCGCGTCACATGCGCATGGCATCGCTTGATATCGCATGTTATTTGCATCGCATCGCATGCGCGCTGAGTACCGTCGCACCACATGCCCATGACATCGCTCGACATCGCATTTTATGTGCATCGCATCGCATGCGCATTGAGTCACGTCACATGGGAATGGCATCGCTTGATATCGCATCTTATGTGCCTCGCATCGCTTGCGTATTGAGGCACATCGCGTCACATGCGCATGGCATCGCTTGATATCGCATCTTATGTGCATCTAATCGCAGCGAATTGAGTGACGTCACGCCACGTGCGCATGGGATCGCTTGATATCGCAACTTATGTGCACCGCATCGCATGCGCATTGAGTCAAGTCGCGTCACATTTGCATGGCATCGCTTGATATCGCATCTTATGTGCATCGCATGCGCATTGAGTCACGTCGATTCACATGTGCACTGCATCGCTTGATATCGCATCTTATGTGCATCGCATCGATTGCGCATTGAGCCACATCGCGTCAGATGCGCTTGGCATCGCTTGATATCGCATCTTATGTGAATCGCATCGCATGCGCATTGAGTCAGGTCGCGTCACATGCGCATGCCATCGCTTTATACCACACCTTATGTGCATCGCATCGCATGCGCATTGAGTCACGTCGCGTCGCATGTCCATTCATCGCTCCACAACGCAACTTATGTGCATAGCATGCGCATCGAGTCACATCGCATCACATTCGCATGGCATCGCTCGACATCGCAACTTATGTGCATTGCATCGCATGCGCGTTGAGTCACATAGCGTCACATGAGCATGACATCGCTTGCTATCCCATCTTATGTCCATCGCATCGCAGCATATTGAGTCACATCACGCCACATGCGCATGGCATCGTTTGATATCGCATCATATGTGCATCGCATTGCATGCGCATTGAGGCACTTCGCGTCACATGCGCGAGGCATCCCTTGTTATCGCATCTTGTGTGAATCTCATCGCATGCACATTGTGTCACGTCGCGTCACATGCGCATGGGATCGCTTGCTAGCGCATCTTATGTGCATCGCATCGCATGCGCATTGAGTCACATCGCGTCACATGCGCATGGCATCTCTTGATATCGTATCTTAATTGCATCGCATCGCATGCGCATTGAGTCACGTCGCGTCACTTTCGAATGGCATCGCTTGTTATCGCATCTTATGTGCATCGCATCGTATACACATTAACTCACGTCGCGTCACATGCTCATGGCATCGCTCGAAATCGCATCTTGTGTGCATCTCATGCGCAGTGAGTCACATTGCATCACACGCGCATGGCATCGCTCGACATCGCATATTATGTGCATCGCATTGCATTCGCATTTTGCCACGTCGCGTCACATTTGCATGGGATCGCTTGATATCGCATCTTCTGTGCATCGCATCGCATGCGCGTTGAGTCACGTCGCGTCACATTTGCATGGCATCACTTGATATCGCATCTTATGTGCATCGCATCGCATGCGCATTGAGTCACCTCACGTCACATTTGCATGGCAGCGCTTGATATCGCATCTTATGTACATCGCCTCGCATGCGCATTGAGTCACGTCGCATTACATGCGCATGGCATCGCTTGATATCGCATCTTATGTGCATCGCATCGATTGCGCATTGAGCCACATCGCGGCAGATGCGCATGGCATGGCTTGATATCGCATTTTATGTGCATCGCGTCGCATGCGCATTGGGTCACGTCGCGTCACAGACAAATGGCATCGCTTTATATCGCACCTTATGTGCATCGCATCGCATGCGTATTGAGTCACGTCGCGTCGCATGCCCATGCATGGCTCGACATCGCTACTTATGTGCATCGCATGCGCATCGAGTTTCATCGCATCACATGCAAATGGCATCGCTTGATATCGCATCTTATGTGCATCGCTTCGCAGCGCATTGGGTCACATCGCGTCACATGCGAATGCATCGCTCGAAATCGCACCTTATGTGGATCGCATCTCATGCGGATTGAGTCACGTTACGTCACATACGCATGGCATCGCTATATATCGCATCTTATGTGCATCGCATCGAATACACATTGTGTCACGTCGCGTCACATGCGCATGGCATCGCTTGTTATTTCATCTTATGTGCATCGCATCGCATGCGCATTCAGCCACATCGCGTCATATGCGAATGGCATCGCTTGATATCGCATTTTATGTGCACCGCATCGCATGCCCATTGAGTCACGTCGCGTCACATGCGCATGGTATCTCTTGATATCGTATCTTATGTGAATCGCATCGCATGCGTTGAGTCACGTCTAGTCACATGCGCATGGCATCGCTTGTTATCGCATCTTATGTGTATTGCATCGCATGCGCATCGAGTCCCGTCGCGTCACATGCGCATGGCATCGCTTGATATCGTATCTTATGTGCACCTCATCGCATGCGCATTGAGTCACGTCGCGTCACATGCGCATGGCATCGCTTGATATCGCATGTTATGTGCATCGCATCGCATGCGCGCTGAGTACCGTCGCACCACATGCGCATGAGATCGCTCGACATTGCATTTTATGTGCATCGCATCGCATGCGCATTGAGTCACGTCACATGCGAATGGCATCGCTTGATATCGCATCTTATTTGCATCGCATCGCTTGCGTATTGAGGCACATCGAGTCTCATGCGCATGGCATCGCTTGATATCGCATCTTTTGTGCATCGCATCGCATGCGCATTGAGTCACGTCGCGTCACCTGCGCATGGCATCGTTTGATATCGCATCTTATGTGCATCTAATCGCAGCGCATTGAGTGACATCACGCCACATGCGCATGGCATCGCTTGATATCGCATCTTATGTGCACCGCATCGCATGCGCATTGAGTCACGTCGCGTCACATGCGCATGGCATCGCTTGATATCGCATTTTATGTGCATTGCAGCGCATGCGCATCGAGTCACGTTTCGTCACATGCGCATGGCATCGTTTGATATGGTATCTTATGTGCATCTTATCGCATGCGCATTGAGCCACGTCGCGTCACATGCGCATGGCATCGCTTGATATCGCATGTTATGTGCATCGCATCGCATGCGTGCTGAGTACCGTCGCACCACATGCGCATGACATCGCTCGACATCGCATTTTATGTGCATCGCATCGCATGCGCATTGAATCACGTCACATGCGAATGGCATCGCTTGATATCGCATTTTATGTGCCTCTCATCCCTTGCGTATTGAGGCACATCGCGTCACATACGCATGGCATCGCTTGATATCGCATCTTATGTGCATCTCATCGCATGCGCATTGAGTCACGTCGCGTCACATGCGCATGGCATCGCTTGATATCGCATCTTATGTGCATCAAATCGCAGCGCATTGTCACATCGCGCCACATGCGCATGGCATCGCTTGATATCGCATCATAGGTGCATCGTATCGCATGCGCATTGAGTCACGTCGCGTCACATTTGCATGGCATCGCTTGATATCGCATCTTATGTGCATCGCATGCGCATTGAGTCACGTCGAATCACATGCGCATGGCATCGCTTGATATCGCATCTTATGTGCATCGCATCGATTGCGCATTGAGCCACATCGCGTCAGATGCGCATGGCATCGCTTGATATCGCATCTTAGGTGCATCGCATCGCATGCGCATTGAGTCAGGTCGCGTAACATGCGCATGGCATCGCTTTATATCGCACCTTATGTGCATCGCATCGCATGCGCATTGAGTCACGTCGCGTCGCATGCCCATTCATCGCTCCACAACGCAACTTATGTGCATAGCATGCGCATCGAGTCACATCGCATCACATTGGCATGGCATCGCTCGACATCGCAACTTGTGTGCATTGCATCGCATGCGCGTTGAGTCACATAGCGTCACATGAGTATGGCATCGCTTGATATCGCATCTTATGTGCATCTCTTCGCAGCGCCTTGAGTCACATCGGGCCACATGCGCTTGCATCGCTCGAGATCGCACCATATGTGCATCGCATCGCATGCGGATTGAGTCAGATCACGTCATATACGCATGGCTTCGCTTGCTATCGCATCTTATGTGCATCGCATCGCAGCATATTGAGTCACATCACGCCACATGCGCATGACATCGTGTGATATCGCATCTTATGTTCATCGCATCGCATGCGCATTGAGTCACATCGCGTCACATGCGCATGGCATCTCTTGATATCGTATCTTATGTGCATCGCATCGCATGCGCATTGAGTCACGTCGCGTCACTTTCGCATGGCATCGCTTGTTATCGCATCTTATGTGCATTGCATCGTATACACATTAACTCACGTCGCGTCACATGCTCATGGTATCGCTCGACATCGCATCTTGTGTGCATCGCATCGCATGCGCATTGAGTCACATCGCGTCACATGCGCATTGAGTCACATCGTGTCACATGCGCATGGCATCGGTTGATATCGCACCTTATGTGCATCGCATCGCATGCGTACTGAGTCACATCGCGTCACGTGCGCATGCATCGCTCGACATCGCGTCTTATGTGCATCTAATGCGCAGTGGGTCCATTGCATCACACGCGCATAGCATCGCTCGACAACACATATTATGTGCATCGCATTGCAAGCGCATTGAGCCACGTCGCGTCACATTTGCATGGGATCGCTTGATATCGCATCTTATGTGCATCGCATCGCATGCGCATTGAGTCACGTCGCGTCACATTTGCATGGCATCGCCTGATATCGCATCTTATGTGCATCGCATCGATTGCGCATTGAGCCACATCGCGTCAGATGCGCATGGCATCGCTTGATATCGCATCTTATGTGCATCGCATCGCATGCGCATTGAGTCAGATCGCGTCACATGTGCATGGCATCGCTTTATACCGCACCTTATGTGCATCGCATCGCATGCGCATTGAGTCACGTCGCGTCGCATGCCCATTCATCGCTCCACAACGCAACTTATGTGCATAGCATGCGCATCGAGTCACATCGCATCACATTCGCATGGCATAGCTCGACATCTCAACTTATGTGCATTGCATCGCATGCGCGTTGAGTCACATAGCGTCACATGAGCATGGCATCGCTTGATATCGCATCTTACGTGCATCGCTCGCAGAGCCTTGAGTCACATCGCGACACATGCGCATGCATCGCTCGAGATCGCACCATATGTGCATCGCATCGCATGCGGATTGAGTCAGATAACGTCACATACGCATGGCTTCGCTTGCTATCGCATCTTATGTGCATCGCATCGCAGCATATTGAGTCACATCACGCCACATGCGCATGGCATCGTTTGATATCGCATCTTATGTGCATCGGATCGCATGCGCATTGAGTCACTTTGCGTCACATGCGCGTGGCATCCCTTGTTATCGCATCTTGTGTGAATCTCATGGCATGCACATTGTGTCACGTCGCGTCACATGCGCATGGGATTGCTTGCTAGCGCATCTTATGTGCATCGCATCGCATGCGCATTGAGTCACATCGCGTCACATGCGCATGGCATCTCTTGATATCGTATCTTATGTGCATCGCATCGCATGCGCATTGAGTCACGTCGCGTCACTTTCGCATGGCATCGCTTGTTATCGCATCTAATGTGCATCGCATCGTATACACATTAACTCACGTCGCGTCACATGCTCATGGCATCGCTCGACATCGCATTTTGTGTGCATCGCATCGCATGCGCATTGAGTCACATCGCGTCACATGCGCATTGAGTCACATCGTGTCACATGCGCATTGCATCGCTAGATATCGCACCTTATGTGCATCGCATCGCATGCGTACTGAGTCACATCGCGTCACATGCGCATGCATCGCTCGACATCGAATCTTATGTGCATCTCATGCGCATTGAGTCAAATTGCATCACACGCGCATGGCATCGCTCGACATCGGATATTATGTGCATCGCATTGCAAGCGCATTGAGCCACGTCGCGTCACATTTGCATGGGATCGCTTGATTTCGCATCTTATGTGCATCGCATCGCATGCGCATTGAGTCAGATCGCGTCACATTTGCATGGCATCGCTTGATATCGCATCTTATGTGCATCGCATCGCATGCGCATTGAGTCACCTCGCGTCACATTTGCATGGCAGCGCTTGATATCGATTCTTATGTGCATCGCATTGCATGCGCATTGTGTCACGTCGCGTCTCATGCACATGGCATTGCTTGATATCGCATCTTATGTACATCGCATCGCATGCGCATTGAGTCACGTCGCATTACATGCGCATGGCATCGCTTGATATCGCATCTTATGTGCACCGCATCGATTGCGCATTGAGCCACATCGCGTCAGATGCGCATGGCATCGCTGGATATCGATTCTTATGTGCATCGCATCGCATGCGCATTGAGTCAGGTCGCGTCACATGCGCATGGCATCGCTTTATATCGCACCTTATGTGCATCGCATCGCATGAGCATTGAGCCACGTCGCGTCGCATGCCCATTCCTCGCTCCACAACGCAACTTATGTGCATAGCATGCGGATCGAGTCACATCGCATCACATTCGCATGGCATCGCTCGACATCGCAACTTATGTGCATTGCATCGCATGCGCGTTGAGTCACATAGCGTCACATGAGCATGGCATCCCTTGATATCGCATCTTACGTGCATCGCTTAGCAGCGCCTTAGGTCACATCGCGCCACATGCGCATGCACCGCTCGAGATCGCACCATATGTGCATCGCATCGCAAGCGGATTGAGTCAGATCACGTCACATTCGCATGGCTTCGCTTGCTATCGCATCTTATGTGCATCGCATCGCAGCATATTGAGTCACATCACGCCACATGCGCATGGCATCGTTTGATATCGCATCTTATGTGCATCGCATCGCATGCGCATTGAGTCACTTTGCGTCACATGCGCGTGGCAGCCCTTGTTATCGCATCTTGTGTGAATCTTATGGCATGCACATTCTGTCACGTCGCGTCACATGCGCATGGGATCGCTTGCTAGCGCATCTTATGTGCATCGCATCGCATGCGCATTGAGTCACATCGCGTCACATGCGCATGGCATCTCTTGATATCGTATCTTATGTGCATCGCATCGCATGCGCATTGAGTCACGTCGCGTCACTTTCGCATGGCATCGCTTGTTATCGCATCTTATGTGCATCGCATCGTATACACACTAACTCACGTCGCATCACATGCTCATGGCATCGCTCGACATCGCATCTTGTGTGCATCGCATCGCATGCGCATTGAGTCACATCGCGTCACATGCGCATTGAGTCACATCGTGTCACATGCGCATTGCATCGCTAGATATCGCACCTTATGTGCATCGCATCGCATGCGTACTGAGTCACATCGCGTCACATGCGCATGCATCGCTCGACATCGAATCTTATGTGCATCTCATGCGCATTGAGTCAAATTGCATCACACGCGCATGGCATCGCTCGACATCGGATATTATGTGCATCGCATTGCAAGCGCATTGAGTCACATCGTGTCACATGCGCATTGCATCGCTAGATATCGCACCTTATGTGCATCGCATCGCATGCGTACTGAGTCACATCGCGTCACATGCGCATGCATCGCTCGACATCGAATCTTATGTGCATCTCATGCGCATTGAGTCAAATTGCATCACACGCGCATGGCATCGCTCGACATCGGATATTATGTGCATCGCATTGCAAGCGCATTGAGCCACGTCGCGTCACATTTGCATGGGATCGCTTGATATCGCATCTTATGTGCATCGCATCGCATGCGCATTGAGTCAGATCGCCTCACATTTGCATGGCATCGCTTGATATCGCATCTTATGTGCATCGCATCGCATGCGCATTGAGTCACCTCGCGTCACATTTGCATGGCAGCGCTTCATATCGATTCTTATGTGCATCGCATTGCATGCGCATTGTGTCACGTCGCGTCTCATGCACATGGCATTGCTTGATATCGCATCTTATGTACATCGCATCGCATGCGCATTGAGTCACGTCGCATTACATGCGCATGGCATCGCTTGATATCGCATCTTATGTGGACCGCATCGATTGCGCATTGAGCCACATCGCGTCAGATGCGCATGGCATCGCTGGATATCGATTCTTGTGTGCATCGCATCGCATGCGCATTGAGTCAGGTCGCGTCATATGCGCATGGCATCGCTTTATATCGCACCTTATGTGCATCGCATCGCATGAGCATTGAGTCACGTCGCGTCGCATGCCCATTCATCGCTCCACAACGCAACTTATGTGCATAGCATGCGCATCGAGTCACATCGCATCACATTCGCATGGCATCGCTCGACATCGCAACTTATGTGCATTGCATCGCATGCGCGTTGAGTCACATAGCGTCACATGAGCATGGCATCGCTTGATATCGCATCTTACGTGCATCGCTTAGCAGCGCCTTGAGTCACATCGCGCCACATGCGCATGCACCGCTCGAGATCGCACCATATGTGCATCGCATCGCATGCGGATTGAGTCAGATCACGTCACATTCGCATGGCTTCGCTTGCTATCGCATCTTATGTGCATCGCATCGCAGCATATTGAGTCACATCACGCCACATGCGCATGGCATCGTTTGATATCGCATCTTATGTGCATCGCATCGCATGCGCATTGAGTCACATCGCGTCACATGCGCATGGCGTCTCTTGATATCGTATCTTATGTGCATCGCATTGCAAGCGCATTGAGTCACGTCGCGTCACATTTGCATGGGATCGCTTGATATCGCATCTTATGTGCATCGCATTGCATGCGCATTGAGTCACGTCGCGTCACATTTGCATGGCATCGCTTGATATCGCATGTTATGTGCATCGCATCGCATTCGCATTGAGTCACCTCGCGTCACATTTGCATGGCAGCGCATGAAATCGCATCTTATGTGCATCGCATTGCATGCGCATTGTGTCACGTCGCGTCTCATGCACATGGCATCGCTGGATATCGCATCTTATGTACATCGCATCGCATGCGCATTGAGTCACGTCGCATTACATGCGCATGGCATCGCTTGATATCGCATCTTATGTGCATCGCATCGATTGCGCATTGAGCCACATCGCGTCAGATGCGCATGGCATCGCTTGATATCGCATCTTATGTGCATCGCGTTGCATGCGCATTGAGTCACGTCGCGTCACAGACAAATGGCATCGCTTTATATCGGACCTTATATGCATCGCATCGCATGTGTATTGAGTCATGTCGCGTCGCATGCCCATGCATGGCTCGACATCGCATCTTATGTGCATCGCATGCGCATCGAGTCTCAACGCATCACATGCAAATGGCATCGCTTGATATCGCATCTTATGTGCATCGCTTCCCCGCGCATTGGGTCACATCGCGTCACATGCGAATGCATCATTCGAAATCGCACCTTATGTGGATCGCATCTCATGCGGATTGAGTCACGTCACGTCACATACGCATGGCATCGCTTGATAAGGCATCTTATGTGCATCGCATCGAATACCCATTGTGTCACGTCGCGTCACATGCGCATGACATCGCTTGTTATCGCATCTTATGTGCATCGCATCGCATGCGCATTGAGCCACATCGCGTCACATGCGCATGGCATCGCTTGATATCGCATTTTATGTGCATCGCAGCGCATGCGCATTGTGTCACGTCGCGTCACATGCGCATGGTATCTCTTGATATCGTATCTTATGTGCATCGCATCGCATGCGTTGAGTCACGTCTAGTCACATGCGCATGGCATCGCTTGATATCGCATCTTATTTGCATCGCATCGCTTGCGTATTCAGGCACATCGCGTCACATGCGCATGGCATCGCTTGATATCGCATCATATGTGCATTGCATCGCATGCGCATTGAGTCACGTCGCGTCACATGCGCATGGCATTGCTAGATATCGCATCTTATGTACATCGCATCGCATGCGCATTGAGTCACGTCGCATTACATGCGCATGGCATCGCTTGATATCGCATCTTATGTGCACCGCATCGATTGCGCATTGAGCCACATCGCGTCAGATGCGCATGGCATCGCTTGATATCGCATCTTATAAGCATCGTATCGCATGCGCATTGAGTCACGTCACATGCGAATTTCATCGCTTGATATCGCATCTTATTTGCATCGCATCGCTTGCGTATTCAGGCACATCGCGTCACATGCGCATGGCATCGCTTGATATCGCATCATATGTGCATTGCATCGCATGCGCATTGAGTCACGTCGCGTCACATGCGCATGGCATCGCTTGATATCGCATCTTATGTGCACCGCATCGATTGCGCATTGAGCCACATCGCGTCAGATGCGCATGGCATCGCTTGATATCGCATCTTATAAGCATCGCATCGCATGCGCATTGAGTCAGGTCGCGTCACATGCGCATGGCATCGCTTTATATCGCACCTTATGTGCATCGCATCGCACGCGCATTGAGTCACGTCGCGTCACATATCCATTCATCGCTCCACAACGCAGCTTATGTGCATAGCATGCGCATCGAGTCACATCGCATCACATTCGCATGGCATCGCTCGACATCCCAACTTATGTGCATTGCATCGCATGCGCGTTGAGTCACAGCGTCACATGAGCATAGCATCGCTTGATATCGCATCTTACGTCCATCGCTTCGCAGCGCCTTGAGTCACATCGCGCCACATGCGCATGCACCGCTCGAGATCGCACCATATGTGCATCGCATCGCATGCGGATTGAGTCAGATCACGTCACATACGCATGGCTTCGCTTGCTATCGCATCTTATGTGCATCGCATCGCAGCATATTGAGTCACATCACGCCACATGCGCATGGCATCGTTTGATATCGCATCTTATGTGCATCGCATCGCATGCGCATTGAGTCACATCGCCTCACATGCGCATGGCGTCTCTTGATATCGTATCTTATGTGCATCGCATCGCATGCGCATTGAGTCACGTCGCGTCACTTTCGCATGGCATCGCTTGTTATCGCAACTTATGTGCATCGCATCGTATACACATTAACTCACGTCGCGTCACATGCTCACGGCATCGCTCGATATTGCATCTTGTGTGCATCGCATCGCATGCGCATTGAGTCACATCGCGTCACATGCGTATTGAGTCACATCGTGTCACATGCGCATGGCATCGCTTGATATCGCACCTTATGTGCATCGCATCGCATGCGTACTCAGTCACATCGCGTCACATGCGCATGCATCGCTCGACATCGCATCTTATGTGCACCTCATGCGCAGTGAGTCACATTGGATCACACGCGCATGGCATCGCTCGACATCGCATATTATGTGCATCGCATTGCAAGCGCATTGAGCCACGTCGCGTCACATTTGCATGGGATCGCTTGATATCGCATCTTATGTGCATCGCATCGATTGCGCATTGAGCCACATCGCGTCAGATGCGCATGGCATCGCTTGATATCGCATCTTATGTGCATCGCGTCGCATGCGCATTGAGTCACGTCGCGTCACAGACAAATGGCATCGCTTTATATCGGAACTTATATGCATCGCATCGCATGCGTATTGAGGCACGTCGCGTCGCATGCCCATGCATGGCTCGACATCGCATCTTATGTGCATCGCATGCGTATCGAGTCTCATCGCATCACATGCAAATGGCATCGCTTGATATCGCATCTTATGAGCATCGCTTCGCAGCGCATTGGGTCACATCGCGTCACATGCGAATGCATCGCTCGAAATCGCACCTTATGTGGATCGCATCTCATGCGGATTGAGTCACGTCACGTCACATACGCATGGCATCGCTTGATATCGCATCTTATGTGCATCGCATCGAATACACATTGTGTCACGTCGCGTCACATGCGCATGGCATCGCTTGTTATCGCATCTTATGTGCATCGCATCGCATGCGCATTGAGCCACATCGCGTCACATGCGCATGGCATCGCTTGATATCGCATTTTATGTGCATCGCATCGCATGCGCATTGAGTCACGTGGCGTCACATGCGCATGGTATCTCTTGATATCGTATCTTATGTGCATCGCATCGCATGCGTTGAGTCACGTCTAGTCACATGCGCATGGCATCGCTTGTTATCGCATCTTATGTGCATTGCATCGCATGCGCAGCGAGTCACGTCGCGTCACATGCGCATGGCATCGCTTGATATCGTGTCTTATGTGCATCTCATCGCATGCGCATTGAGTCACGTCGCGGCACATGCGCATGGCATCGCTTGATATCACATCATATGTGCATCGCATCGCATCGCATGCGCATTGAGTCACGTCGCGTCACATGCGTATGGCATCGCTTGATATCGGATCTTATGTGCATCTAATGGCAGCGCATTGAGTGACATCACGCCACATGCGCATGGCATCGCTTGATATCGCATCTTATGTGCACCGCATCGCATGCGCATTGAGTCACGTCGCGTCACATGCGTATGGCATCGCTTGATATCGGATCTTATGTGCATCTAATGGCAGCGCATTGAGTGACATCACGCCACATGCGCATGGCATCGCTTGATATCGCATCTTATGTGCACCGCATCGCATGCGCATTGAGTCACGTCGCGTCACATGCGTATGGCATCGCTTGATATCGGATCTTATGTGCATTGCATCGCATGCGCATCGAGTCACGTCGCGTCACATGCGCATGGCATCGCTTGATATCGTATCTTATGTGCATCTCATCGCATGCGCACTGAGCCACGTCGCGTCACATGCGCATGGCATCGCTTGATATCGCATGTTATGTGCATCGCTTCGCATGCGCGCTGAGTACCCTAGCACCACATGCGCATTACATCGCTCGACATCGCATTTTATGTGCATCGCATCGCATGCGCATTGAGTCACGTCACATGCGAATGGCATCGCTTGACATCGCATCTTATGTGCATTGCATCGCATGCGCATCGAGTCAAGTCGCGGCACATGCGCATGGTATCTCTTGATATCGTATCTTATGTGCATCGCATCGCATGCGTTGAGTCACGTCTAGTCACATGCGCATGGCATCGCTTATTATCGCATCCTATGTGCATTGCATCGCATGCGCATCGAGTCACGTCGCGTCACATGCGCATGGCATCGCTTGATATCGTATCTTATGTGCATCTCATCGCATGCGCATTGAGTCACGTCGCGGCACATGCGCATGGCATCGCTTGATATCGCATGTTATGTGCATCGCATCGCATGCGCGCTGAGTACCGTCGCACCACATGCGCATGACATCGCTCGACATCGCATTTTATGTGCATCGCATCGCATGCGCATTGAGTCACGTCACATGCGAATTTCATCGCTTGATATCGCATCTTATTTGCATCGCATCGCTTGCGTATTGAGGCACATCGCGTCACATGCGCATGGCATCGCTTGATATCGCATCTTACGTGCACCTAATCGCAGCGCATTCAGTGACATCACGCCACATGCGCATGGTATCGCTTGATATCGCATCTTATGTGCACCGCATCGCATGCGCATTGAGTCACGTCACATGCGAATGGCGTCGCTTGATATCGCATCTTATGTGCCCCGCATCGCTTGCGTATTGAGCCACATCGCGTCACATGCGCATGGCATCGCTTGATATCGCATCTTATGTGCATCGCATCGCATGCGCATTGAGTCACGTCGCGTCACATGCGCATGGCATCGCTTGATATCGCATCTTATGTGCCTCGCACCGCTTGCGTATTGAGGCACATCTCGTCACATGTGCATGGCATCGCTTGATATCGCATCTTATGTGCCACGCATCGCATGCGCATTGGGTCACGTCGCGTCACATTCGCATGGCATCGCTTGATATCGCATCTTATGTGCATCTAATCGCAGCGCATTGAGTGACATCACGCCACATGCGCATGGCATCGCTTGATATCGCATCTTATGTGCACCGCATCGCATGCGCATTGAGTCACGTCGCGTCACATGCGCACGGCATCGCTTGATATCGCATTTTATGTGCATCGCATAGATTGCGCATTGAGCCACATCGCGTCAGGTGCGCATGGCATCGCTTGATATCGCATCTTATGTGCATCGCTTCGCATGCGCATCGAGTCAGGTCGCGTCACATGTGAATGGCATCGCTTTATATAGCACCTTATGTGCATCGCATCGCATGCGCATTGAGTCACGTCGCGTCGCATGCCCATTCATCACTCCACAACGCAACTTATGTGCATAGCATGCGCATCGAGTCACATCGCATCACATTCGCATGGCATCGCTCGACATCGCAACTTATGTGCATTACATCGCATGCGCGTTGAGACACATAGCGGCAATTGAGCATGGCATCGCTTGATATCCCATCTTACGTGCATCGCTTCGCAGCGCCTTGAGTCACATCGCGCCACATGCGCATGTATCGCTCGAGATCGCACCATATGTGCATCGCATCGCATGCGGATTGAGTCAGATCACGTCACATACGCATGGCTTCGCTTGCTATCGCATCTTATGTGCATCGCATCGCAGCATATTGAGTCACATCACGCCACATGCGCATGGCATCGTTTGATATCGCATCTTATGTGCATCGCATCGCATGCGCATTGAGTCACTTCGCGTCACATGCGCGTGGCATCCCTTGTTTTCGCATCTTTATGAATCTCATCGCATGCACATTGTGTCACGTCGAGTCACATGCGCATTGAGTCACATCGTGTCACATGCGCATGGCATCGCTTGATATCGCACCTTATGTGCATCGCATCGCATGCGTACTGAGTCACATTGCGTCACATGCGCATGCATCGCTCGACATCGCATCTTATGTGCATCTCATGCGCAGTGAGTCACATTGCATCACACGCGCATGGCATCGCTCGACATCGCATATTATGTGCATCGCATTGCAAGCGCATTGAGCCACGTCGCGTCACATTTGCATGGGAATTCTTGATATCGCATCTTATGTGCATCGCATCGCATGCGCATTGAGTCACGTCACGTCACATTTGCATGGCATCGCTTGATATCGCATCTTATGTGCATCGCATCGCATGCGCATTGAGTTACCTCGCGTCACATTTGCATGGCAGAGCTTGATATCGCATCTTATGTGCATCGCATCGATTGCGCATTGAGCCACATCGCGTCAGATGCGCATGGCATCGCTTCATATCGCATCTTATGTGCATCGCGTCGCATGCGCATTCAGTCACGTCGCGTCACAGACAAATGGCATCGCTTTATATCGCACCTTATATGCATCGCATCGCATGCGTATTGAGTCACGTCGCGTCGCATGCCCATGCATGGCTCGACATCGCATCTTATGTGCATCGCATGCGCATCGAGTCTCATCGCATCACATGCAAATGGCATCGCTTGATATTGCATCTTATGTGCATCGCTTCGCAGCGCATTGGGTCACATCGCGTCACATGCGAATGCATCGCTCGAAATCGCACCTTATGTGGATCGCATCTTATGCGTTGAGTCACGTCTAGTCACATGCGCCTGGCATCGCTTTATATCGCACCTTATGTGCATCGCATCGCATGCGTATTGAGTCCCGTCGCGTCGCATGCCCATGCATGGCTCGACATAGCATCTTATGTGCATCGCATGCGCATCGAGTCTCATCGCATCACATGCAAATAGCATCGCTTGATATCGCATGTTATGTGCATCGCATCGCATGCGCACTGAGTACCGTCGCACCACATGCGCATGACATAGCTCGACATCGCATCTTATGTGCATCGCATCGCATGCGCATTGAGTCACGTCACATGCGAATGGCATCGCTTGATATCGCATCTTGTGTGCATTGCATCGCATGCGCATCGAGTCACGTCGCGTCACATGCGCATGGCATCGCTTGATATCGTATCTTATGTGCATCTCATCGCATGCGCATTGAGTCACGTCGCGTCACATGCGCATGGCATCGCTTGATATCGCATGTTATGTGCATCGCATCGCATGCGCACTGAGTACCGTCGCACCACATGCGCATGACATCGCTCGACATCGCATCTTATGTGCATCGCATCGCATGCGCATTGAGTCACGTCACATGCGAATGGCATCGCTTGATATCGCATCTTATCTGCATCGCATCGCTTGCGTATTGAGGCACCACGCGTCACATGCGCATGGCATCGCTTGATATCGCATCTTATGTGCATCGCATCGCATGCGCATTGAGTCACGTCGCGTCAAATGCGCATGGCATCGCTTGATATCGCACCTTATGTGCACCGCATCGCATGCGCATTGAGTCACGTCGCGTCACATGCGCATGGCATCGCTTGATATCGCATGTTATGTGCATTGCATCGCATGCGCATCGAGTCACGTCGCGTCACAAGCGCATGGCATCGCTTGTTATCGTATCTTATGTGCATCTTATCGCATGCACATTGAGCCACGTCGCGTCACATGCGCATGGCATCGCTTGATATCGCATGTTATGTGCATCGCATCGCATGCGCACTGAGTACCGTCGCACCACATGCGCATGACATAGCTCGACATCGCATCTTATGTGCATCGCATCGCATGCGCATTGAGTCACGTCACATGCGAATGGCATCGCTTGATATCGCATCTTGTGTGCATTGCATCGCATGCGCATCGAGTCACGTCGCGTCACATGCGCATGGCATCGCTTGATATCGCATCTTATGTGCATCGCATAGATTGCGCATTGAGCCACATCGCGTCAGGTGCGCATGGCATCGCTTGATATCGCATCTTATGTGCATCGCATCGCATGCTTATTGAGTCAGGTCGCGTCACATGCGGATGGCATCGCTTTCTTTCGCATCCTACGAGCATCGCTTCGCAGCGCATTTAGTAACATCGCGTCGCATGCTCGTGCATCGCTCGACATCGCATCTTTTGTACATCGCATCGAATGTGCATTGAGTCACATCGCGTCACATGCGAATGGCATCGCTTGATATCGCATCTTATGTGCGTCGCATCGCTTGCGTATTGAGCCACATCGCGTCACATGCGCATGGCATCGCTTGATATCGCATCTTATGTGCACCGCATCGCATGCGCATTGAGTCACGTCGCGTCACATGCGCATGGCATCGCTTGATATCGCATCATATGTGCATCACATCGCAGCGCATTGTCACGTCGCGCCACATGCGCATGGCATCGCTTGATATCGCATCATATGTGCATCGTATCGCATGCGCATTGGGTCACGTCGCGTCACGTTTGCAAGGCATCGCTTGATATCGCATCTTATGTGCATCGCATGCGCATTGAGTCACGTCGAATCACATGCGCATGGCATCGCTTGATATCGCATCTTATGTGCATCGCATCGATTGCGCATTGAGCCACATCGCGTCAGATGCGCATGGCATCCCTTGATATCGCATCTTATGTGCATCACATCGCATGCGCATTGAGTCAGGTCGCGTCACATGCGCATGGCATCGCTTTATATCGCACCTTATGTGCATCGCTTCGCAGCGCCTTGAGTCACATCGTGCCACATGCGCATACATCGCTCGAGATCGCTCCAATTGTGCATCGCATCGCATGCGCATTGAGTCATTTCGCGTCACATGCGCGTGGCATCCCTTGTTATCGCATCTTGTGTGAATCTCATTGCATGCACATTGTGTCACGTCGCGTCACATGCGCATGGGATCGCTTGCTAGCACATCTTATGTGCATCGCATCGCATGCGCATTGAGTCACATCGCGTCACATGCGCATGGCATCTCTTGATATCGTATCTTATGTGCATCACATCTCATGCGCATTGAGTCACGTCGCGTCACTTTCGCATGTCATCGCTTGTTATCGCATTTTATGTGCATCGCATCGTATACACATTAACTCACGTTGCGTCACATGCTCATGGCACCGCTCGACATCGCATCTTGTGTGCATCGCATCGCATGCGCATTGAGTCACATCGCGTCACATGCGCATTGAGCCACGTCGCGTCACATGCGCATGGCATCGCTTGATATCGCATTTTATGTGCATCGCATCGCATGCGCATTGAGTCACGTCGCGTCACATGCGCATGGTATCTCTTGATATCGTATCTTATGTGCATCGCATCGCATGCGTTGAGTCTCGTCTAGTCACATGCGCATGGCATCGCTTGTTATCGCATCTTATGTGCATTGCATCGCATGCGCATCGAGTCACGTCGCGTCACATGCGCATGGCATCGCTTGATATCGCATGTTATGTGCATCGCATCGCATGCGCGCTGAGTACCGTCGCAGCACATGCGCATGACATCCCTCGACATCGCATTTTATGTGCATCGATTGGCATGCGCATTGAGTCACGTCACATGCGAATGGCATCACTTGATATCGCATCTTATTTGCATCGCATCGCTTGCGTATTGAGGCACATCGCGTCACATGCGCATGGCATCGCTTGCTATCACATCTTACGTGCATCTAATCGCAGCGCATTGAGTGACATCACGCCACATGCGCATGGCATCGCTTGATATCGCATCTTATGTGCACCGCATCGCATGCGCATTGAGTCACGTCGCGTCACATGCGCATGGCATCGCTTGATATCGCATCTTATGTGCATTGCATCGCATGCGAATCGAGTCACGTCGCGTCACATGCGCATAGCATCGCTTTATATCGTATCTTATGTGCATCTCAACGCATGCGCATTGAGCCACGTCGCGTCACATGCGCATGGCATCGCTTGATATCGCATGTTATGTGCATCTTATCGCATGCGCGATGAGTACCGTCGGAATACATGCGCATGACATCGCTCGACATCGCATTTTATGTGCATCGCATCGCATGCGCCTTGAGTCACGTCACATGCGAATGGCATCGCTTGTTATCGCATCTTATGTGCCTCGCATCGCTTGCGTATTGAGGCACATCGCGTCACATGCGCATGGCATCGCTTGATATCGCATCTTATGTGCATCGCATCGCATGCGCATTGAGTCACGTCGCGCCACATGCGCATGGCATCGCTTGATATCGCATCTTATGTGCATCTAATCGCAGCGCATTGAGTGACATCACGCCACATGCGCATGGCATCGCTTGATATCGCATCTTATGTGCACCGCATCGCATGCGCATTGAGTCACGTGGCGTCACATGCGCATGGCATCGCGTGATATCGGATCTTATGTGCATCGCATCGCAGCGCATTGTCACATCGCGTCACATGCGCATGGCATCGCTTGATATCGCATCATATGTGCATCGCATCGCATGCGCATTGCGTCACGTCGCGTCACATTTGCATGCCATCGCTTGATATCGCATCTTATCTGCATCGCGTGCGCATTGAGTCACGTCGAATCACATGCCCAGGGCATCGCTTGATATCGCATCTTATGTGCGTCGCATTGATTGCGCATTGAGCCACATCGCGTCAGATGCGCATGGCATCGCTTGATATCGCATCTTATGTGCATCGCATCGCATGCTTATTGAGTCAGGTCGCGTCACGTGCGGATGGCATCGCTTGCTTTCGCATCCTATGAGCATCGCTTCGCAGCGCATTTAGTAACATCGCGTCGCATGCTCGTGCATCGCTCGACATCGCATCTTTTGTACATCGCATCGAATGTGCATTGAGTCACATCGCGTCACATGCGAATGGCATCGCTTGATATCGCATCTTATGTGCGTCGCATCGCTTGCGTATTGAGCCACATCGCGTCACATGCGCATGGCATCGCTTGATATCGCATCTTATGTGCATCGCATCGCATGCGCATTGAGTCACGTCGCGTCACATGCGCATGGCATCGCTTGATATGGCATCTTATGTGCATCTCATCGCAGCGCAATGAGTGATTTCACGCCACATGCAAATGGCATCGCTTGATATCGCATCTTATTTGCATCGCTTCGCAGCGCATTGGGTCACATCGCGTCACATGCGAATGCATCGCTCGAAATCGCACCTTATGTGGATCGCATCTCATGCGGATTGGGTCACGTCACGTCACATACGCATGGCATCGCTTGATATCGCATCTTATGTGCATCGCATCGAATACACATTGTGTCACGTCGCGTCACATGCGCATGGCATCGCTTGTTATCGCATCTTATGTGCATCGCGTCGCATGCGCATTGAGCCACATCGCGTCACATGCGCATGGCATCGCTTGATATCGCATTTTATGTGCATCGCATCGCATGCGCATTGAGTCACGTCGCGTCACATGTGCATGGTATCTCTTGTTATCGTATCTTATGTGCATCGCATCGCATGCGTTGAGTCACGTCTAGTCACATGCGCATGGCATCGCTTGTTATCGCATCTTATGTGCATTGCATCGCATGCGCATCGAGTCACGTCGCGTCATATGCGCATGGCATCGCTTGATATCGTATCTTATGTGCATCTGATCGCATGCGCATTGAGTCACGTCGCGTCACATGCGCATGGCATCGCTTGATATCGCATGTTATGTGCATCGCATCCCATGCGCGCTGAGTACCGTCGCACCACATGCGCATGACATCGCTCGACATCGCATTTTATGTGCATCGCATCGCATGCGCATTGAGTCACGTCACATGCGAATGGCATCGCTTGATATCGCATCTTATTTGCATCGCATCGCTTGCGTATTGAGGCACATTGCGTCACATGCGCATGGCATCGCTTGATATCGCATCTTATGTGCATCGCATCGCATGCGCAATGAGTCATGTCGCGTCACATGCGCATGGCATCGATTGATATCGCATCTTATGTGCATCTAGTCGCAGCGCATTGAGTCACGTCGCGTCACATGCGCATGGTATCTCTTGAGATCGAATCTTATGTGCATCGCACCGCATGCGTTGAGTCACGTCTAGTCACATGCGCATGGCATCGCTTGTGATCGCATCTTATGTGCATTGCATCGCATGCGCATCGGGTCACGTCGCGTCACATGCGCATGGCATCGCTTGATATCGTATCTTATGTGCATCTCATCGCATGCGCATTGAGTCACGTCGCGTCACATGCGCATGGCATCGCTTGATATCGCATGTTATGTGCATCGCATCGCATGTGCGCTGAGTACCGTCGCACCACATGCGCATGACATCGCTCGACATCGCATCTTATGTGCACCGCATCGCATGCGCATTGAGTCACTTCACATGCGAATGGCATCGCTTGATATCGCATCTTATCTGCATCGCATCGCTTGCGTATTGAGGCACCACGCGTCACATGCGCATGGCATCGCTTGATATCGCATCTTATGTGCATCGCATCGCATGCGCATTGAGTCACGTCGCGTCAAATGCGCATGGCATCGCTTGATATCGCATCTTATGTGCATCTAATCGCAGCGCATTGAGTGACATCAAGCCACATGCGCATGGTATCGCTTGATATCGCATCTTATGTGCACCGCATCGCATGCGCATTGAGTCACGTCGCGTCACATGCGCATGGCATCGCTTGATATCGCATCATATGTGCATCACATCGCAGCGCATTGTCACGTCGCGCCACATGCGCATGGCATCGCTTGATATCGCATCATATGTGCATCGTATCGCATGCGCATTGAGTCACGTCGCGTCACGTTTGCATGGCATCGCTTGATATCGCATCTTATGTGCATCGCATGCGCATTGAGTCACGTCGAATCACATGCGCATGGCATCGCTTGATATCGCATCTTATGTGCATCGCATCGATTGCGCATTGAGCCACATCGCCTCAGATGCGCATGGCATCGCTTGATATCGCATCTTATGTGCATCATATCGAATGCGCATTGAGTCAGGTCGCGTCACATGCGCATGGCATCGCTTTATATCGCACCTTATGATCATCGCATCGCATGCGCATTGAGTCACGTCGCGTCGCATGCCCATTCATCGCTCCACAACGCAACTTATGTGCATAGCATGCTTATCGAGTCACATCGCATCACATTCGCATGGCATCGCTCGACATCGCAACTTATGTGCATTGCATCGCATGCGCGTTGAGTCACATAGCGTCACATGAGCATGGCATCGCTTGATATCGCATCTTACGTGCATCGCTTCGCAGCGCCTTGAGTCACAATGCGCCACATGCGCATGCATCGCTCGAGATCGCTCCATTTGTGCATCGCATCGCATGCGGATTGTGTCAGATCACGTCACATACGCATGGCTTCGCTTGCTATCGCATCCTATGTGCATCGCATCGCAGCATATTGAGTCACATCACACCACATGCGCATGGCATCGTTTGATATCGCATCTTATGTGCATCGCATCGCATGCGCATTGAGTCACATCGCGTCACATGCGCGTGGCATCCCTTGTTATCTTATCTTGTGTGAATCTCATCGCATGCACGTTGTGTCACGTCGCGTCACATGCGCATGGGATCGCTTGCTAGCACATCTTATGTGCATCGCATCGCATGCGCATTGAGTCACATCGCGTCACATGCGCATGGCATCTCTTGATATCGTATCTTATCTGCATCACATCTCATGCGCATTGAGTCACGTCGCGTCACTTTCGCATGTCATCGCTTGTTATCGCATCTTATGTGCATCGCATCTTATACACATTAACTCACGTTGCGTCACATGCTCATGGCACCGCTCGACATCGCATCTTGTGTGCATCGCATCGCATGCGCATTGAGTCACATCGCGTCACATGCGCATTGAGCCACATCGCGTCACATGCGCATGGCATCGCTTGATATCGCATTTTATGTGCATCGCATCGCATGCGCATTGAGTCACGTCGCGTCACATGCGCATGGTATCTCTTGATATCGTATCTTATGTGCATCGCATCGCATGCGTTGAGTCACGTCTAGTCACATGCGCATGGCATCGCTTGTTATCGCATCTTATGTGCATTGCATCGCATGCGCATCGAGTCACGTCGCGTCATATGCGCATGGCATCGCTTGATATCGTATCTTATGTGCATCTCATCGCATGCGCATTGAGTCACGTCGCGTCACATGCGCATGGCATCGCTTGATATCGCATGTTGTGTAAATCGCATCGCATGCGCGCTGAGTACCGTCGCACCACATGCGCATGACATCGCTCGACATCGCATTTTATGTGCATCGCATCGCATGCGCATTGAGTCACGTCACATGCGAATGGCATCGCTTGATATCGCATCTTATTTGCATCGCATCGCTTGCGTATTGAGGCACATTGCGTCACATGCGCATGGCATCGCTTGATATCGCATCTTATGTGCATCGCATTGCATGCGCATTGAGTCACGTCGCGTCACATGCGCATGGCATCGCTTGATATCGCATCTTATGTGCATCTAATCGCAGCGCATTGAGTGACATCACGCCACATGCGCATGGCATCGCTTGATATCGCATCTTATGTGCACCGCATCGCATGCGCATTGAGTCACGTCGCGTCACATGCGCATGCAATCGCTTGATATCGCATCTTATGTGCATTGCATCGCATGCGCATCGAGTCACGTCGCGTCACATGCTCATGGCAGCGCTTGATATCGCATCTTATGTGCATCGCATTGCATGCGCATTGAGTCACGTCGCGTCTCATGCACATGTCATCGCTTGATATCGCATCTTATGTACATCGCATCGCATGCGCGTTGAGTCACGTCGCATCACATGCGCATGGCATCGCTTGATATCGCATCTTATGTGCATCGCATCGATTGCGCATTGAGCCACATCGCGTCAGATGCGCATGGCATCGCTTGATATCGCATCTTATGTGCATCGCGTCGCATGCGCATTGAGTCACGTCGCGTCACAGACAAATGGCATCGCTTTATATCGCACCTTATATGCATCGCATTGCATGCGTATTGAGTCACGTCGCGTCGCATGCCCATGCATCGCTCGACATCGCATCTTATGTGCATCGCATGCGCATCGAGTCTCATCGCATCACATGCGCATGGCATCGCTTGATATCGCATCTTATGTGCATCGCTTCGCAGCGCAATGGGTCACATCGCGTCACATGCGAATGCATCGCTCGAAATCGCACCTTATGTGCATCGCATCTCATGCGGATTGAGTCACGTCACGTCATATACGCATGGCATCGCTTGATATCGCATCTTATGTGCATCGCATCGAATACACATTGTGTCACGTCGCGTCACATGCGCATGGCATCGCTTGTTATCGCATCTTATGTGCATCGCATGGCATGTGCATTGAGCCTCATCGCGTCACATGTGAATGGCATCGCTTGATATCGCATTTTATGTGCATCGCATCGCATGCGCATTGAGTCACGTCGCGTCACATGCGCATGGCATCCCTTGATATAGTATCTTATGTGAATCGCATCGCATGCGTTGAGTCACGTCTAGTCACATGCGCATGGCGTCGCTTGTTATCGCATCTTATGTGCATTGCATCGCATGCGCATCGAGTCACGTCGCGTCACATGCGCATGGCATCGCTTGATATTTTTTTTCTTTTTTTTTTCGAAGAGTAGTTTTAATGAGCGTTGAGGGGTTTATCATCAGAGTTATTGTCTGAGAGACAGAGAAAGTGAAGAAAGACAGTGAAAGGGCTGAGTCAAGGTTACTAGAAGAAAACAGTTGTGAGTTGTAATATCACGAAAGACTAACACGGTGCTAACGTCAGCAAAGAAAACTGTGTAGTCGTGCAAAGTTTAAAAGAAAAATAAATATATAGAAAAGTAACTGGACTGGATTTTGTCAAATTGTTACAGTATGATAGTCTCTGGTTCTCAAGATAGTGTGTTTTTTTTTTTGTTTTTTTTTTTTTTTTTTTAAATAACGTCTAAGTGCTCATTTAATAGCTTCCATATGTGAGGATATTTTCTCATCCGGTATCTTTCTGCCTTTAGCCAGGATTTAAAGTCTGTTAACGCCGGTTGTTCAAAACTGAGACAGTAATGGTATAATCCAAAGGTCAACCATATCTGGGTGTGCTCAGTTATTCCTTTCTGGAATTTCCAAGATAACAAAACCGACGTTACAGCGTTTTCTGAAGTGTTCCTAATCAAGTGCCCCGTCTGTTTCTTGGTCCATGTCCAGATGTCACGTACCATCACACAGGAAGTAATTCTATGGCGTTGCGTATCGACCTGTCTACAATGTTTACACCATGGTGCAGAAACTATGTTATGTTTATGTTTTTTTGATTCCGTGGGGATAATTTCATTAACATACTGATATAGGGAGACCTTCCAGTCCAACGGTATAAAATTATAACTGAAGAGCTTCCAGATATTCTTCCATGGAGCATTTGGGTATTTGAGTACAATCGCCGGTACTGTCAAAAATTCTTGCAGTAATTCTTTGTATATTTCTTTGGAGGTCAACGTCGTTGTTGTTCTTTCAATCAAAGGTATAATACTCTCATAATCTTTTCGCATTATCCGAAAAGCAGCAGGCGCTACAATATCCGCGCCAATCAATTTTTTACTAAAATTTACATCTTGCTGTCTACTTTGGCCATTGATTGCTACCAAAACAGCACGCAATAACAGCGCACGACACTTCACGTTCACATCCACCAAATTCCATCCCCCACTATGTATGTCTCTGCGCAACTGAGGTCGGGCCACCTTGTAATACTGGTTTTTCCAAATGTAGTATCCTATCGCCCTTTCTAATCGCTGTGAGAACTGATGAGGCATCGGGAGTACCTGAGCTACGTACCACAGCTTTGCCAGCACAAAGGTATTCACATACCAGATTTTCTGAACAAAGTTCAAATTCCTTGTTAACTGCGAGTTCAAAATATTTAAACAGTGGTTAACAATTCTTTGCCAATTTAATATGGTAAGTTCCTCCAGCCTAGATGTAAGAAACAGACCTAGGACTTTAATGACTGACTTATGTGTAAACCGAGCTTCCTTCATCATCCAGTTATTCAGGGCTAGGAGATGAGATTTACTGTAATTGATTAAAGCCCCTGATACACTCTGGTATTGCAATAATATTGGCTCAATTGCTGTGAAGTCCCCAGCATCCGTGAGCACTAAGGTAATATCATCCGCATATGCAAAAAGTCTCTCAAAGTGCATTGGGTTTCTTCTCCTGGAGAGCACTGAAACCAATCCTCGTATCAAGGGTTCTACACACAAAGTATACAGGATCATCGACAGTGGGCATCCCTGGCGAATTGATTGTTCTATAAGTACTGGCTGCGTGAAGAATCCGTTTACTTGGATTCTGGAGTGTGCATTTGTATATAATCGTTGTAGTAGATTCAAAAATGAGAATGAGAACCCAAAGCGTTGTAGTACATCCCATAGATATCCATGATTTATTCTGTCAAAGGCTGTGGCAAAATCCAACGCCAAGATTGCTGCTGGTTCATCAGGATTGCTCTCACATTCAATAATGGTGTCTCTTAACGTCATTAGTATATGTGTAATCTTCCTCTCTGGGATACCACAAGTTTGTCCTGTTCCGATGATGTCAGGCATGTATCTCTTCATCCTGTTTGCTATTATCTTTGTATATAATTTGTAGTCGGCATTTAAAAGCGTGATTGGGCGATAGTCGTTTACCTCCAAGGCTGTTGGATGCTTGGCAATGAGCACAATGATGCCCTCATTAAACCCGGACAAGACTCCCGAACCTCGTTGTAATTCTATCATGACCCCAAGCAAGGTATCCTTCACTATACTCCAATTCTCGCGGTAGAACTGATATCCAATCCCATCGGGTCCAGGTGCAGAGCCCATACTAGCCGACATTAGTGCTGTACGCAATTCTTCTTCCGTTATGTCTTCATTCAAAGCATCATTCATCTCCGAGGTCACTAGTGGTTCAATTAGCTTATAGACATATTGCTGCCCTACTATATTAACCTCTTTTGCTGCAAACCTTTGTGTAAAAGCCTCCTGAACCTCCATTAATATATCCCGTGAGGTCAGCAGTAAATTCCCTTCCGATGAACGTAACTTGGAAAGATATTTCCTTGTTCCTGAGTGTTTTTCGGACGCTAAGTGATACAGTGAAATTCTCTCTTCATCCTGCACTGAGCGGTCTCCCGCCCGTATTTGTGCTCCACGACAGAGTTCCTCATGCAAGCAACACAATCTTTTCCTGGCTGCTGCAATATGGTTCGTCACATTTCGGCCATCACACTGTTGCTGATATAATTCATTGAGTAATTCATAGTAATAATTCAACCGTTGACATCGCAGTTTCGCCCGCTTAATACCTTCTCCTTTATAAAAGTTACGAATTGCAGGTTTGTACGTATATAACCATTGTTGCAGCATACTGGGAGATCTACTTTGCGCCGTACGCCTCCATCTAGTCCACAATCGCTGAAACTGTTCTCGGATCTCCTTATCCTGAAGGAGCGCGCTGTTGAGTTTCCAATAACTTCTGCCCATTATCGGTGTCCGGGTAGTGCATACCAGCGACATTATTAGAGCATGGTGATCACTAAAGGGTACTGGTCGCACCTTCACACTTCTGATCTGCTGCTTCATGGTTGTACTAACATACATTCTGTCTATTCTGGAGGCTGTAGTATTTCGGTGAAAGGTATATTCGACATAGGTATCATATAGAAGTTCCCAGGCATCCTGCAGCTCCAAAGACTTGCAAATCCGGTCTAACATTGGGGACGGTAGATATTGCCCAGTTTGGTCTTTAGCATTAAGGACACAATTAAAATCTCCTCCGAAAACCAATTTGTCATATCGGTGTCGCAAAAAGAACGGTAACTCTGTAGCAAGAAAGTCTTCCCGTTTCTTTCGTCGATTTGAACCTGATGGTAAATATACGTTGACTAGTAGAATATTATCCTCCGTCAATAAGGAAGTAATTCGGCCACTGGCATGCTTTTCCGTCAGTTGTACCCCTAGAGATGAGCGATAAACTATGGCTGTACCTCGTTGTTCTTCACCAATATTGGAAACAAAATTATACCTTGGGCCAAAAAAGTTTAAATGTGGTTCATTGTTCTCCTGCAAAAACAAAAAATCAAGGTCGTGTTCAAAAGTAAAATCCCGTACCAAGGCTTGTTTAGTCTTACTGCGTAAACAATTTACATTCATAGTCGCAAATTTCTGAAGAATTAACACCATAAGGAGAAACGCCGAATGTAGTGTTTATTCATGAAGTATTAAATCCTCCAATCACTGTTGCATAGGTTTATGCGTCTTCATGGCCTTTCGTGTAGGTGACCCTTCTTTATGCATCTTGGCAGTCTTTTTTCGTTTTTCCAAACGCGGATCACGCTGACTCACCCTTTCATCATTCTCCATACGCCTGGACTCCAATCCACGCACATTCACCAAATCCTCATATTCCACTTCCTCATCCGAAACCGTCAGAGACTGTGACATTATCGTTCCCGGTGTGACTGTTTCCATTGCTTCCACTTGAACGTTTAAGGTTCTTTCTTTCTCCGCTTCCTCCACCACACATTCCTCTACTATCTCCATAGTATTCAGAGGTGACTTCACACTAGTTGGATGGATTACCGCAGACATTGGTACAGAGTGTTCCAAAGTTGCATCAGACACTTCCGGACTACACTTGTCTTCTTCGGTTGGAGAGACTCTAGCACACATTTGCGTAGAGTGTTCCCGGGTTACCTCAGGCATTTCCGGACTACTCTTGTCTTCTTCCTGCTGTGGCATGGGTGGAGGAACTGTAGCTACACTTTTCTGTTCACTTCCCTCTTTTACTATGGTAGGAGTTAGTAATTGTAGTTCATTTGCCACTAGCGGTTCTGCTGCACTCAATGATGTTCGTGGTTTTGTCAAATTTCCCGTGACCAGCTTGGCCCATGTAGCAGGCTCCGACGTAGTAGGCGGTATTTTTGGAACGGATCTGCGAGGGCACTGATTGCGTAAATGACCAGCTTCATGACAAATTGCACAGGTGATGGGTTGGTCAGGGTAACTTATTAATGCTGAATAACCATCAATGTTCAAAAAAGAAGGAATATACTTTTTTAGTAGTATATTAACAGTACGGACCCCATTTGTAACCTTATAACGAAAAGTTTCATTCCAAACATCTTCTTTCACCTGTAACACCGCTCCGTAAGGCTCCAAGGCTACCATCAACTTCCTACTGACAAAATTTAAAGGTAGATTGTATACTTTCACCACACGTCTTCCAAAACCAGCCACATCAATAATCACTTTAGTGCGTTGCCCATTTGACAGCACAAAATTAGCTTCCCCATTTGTCTGAGTCAACACTCTTGTAACGAGCTCTGGTGTGGTGCATTGGATAAAAATTTGTCTAGAAATTCCATTTACCTGCAATCCTGTGACGTCACTTTCATCCAATTTCAGCGTGTTCAAAATCCACTCATGAATTTCATATGCAGTCGGTCGAATAATATCACGTTCAACAAAACTAACAACTAAAGTCGTTGGTCGATTTTCCATTATTTATTTTTGTCGTATATAGTGTGAGATGTTAATTTATAACGTCACTACTATTACTCCCGCGCTAGAAAAACAAAGAAAACAATGAAATAGGTGTCACGCAGCAATACTTATACTGCTGTATAAATGCTTCACTGCAGACGTGAACGACCTTCTCTCTCGCCAGGTAGCGAGCGACTGAATATCGTATCTTATGTGCATCTCATCGCATGCGCATTGAGACACGTCGCGTCACATGCGCATGGCATCGCTTGATATCGCATGTTATGTGCATCGCATCGCATGCGCGCTGAGTACCGTCGCACCACATGCGCATGAAATCGCTCGACATCGCATTTTATGTGCATCGCATCGCATGCGCATTGAGTCACGTCACATGCGAATGGCATCGCTTGATATCGCATCTTATGTGCATCGCATCGCTTGCGTATTGAGGCACATCGCGTCACATGCGCATGGCATCGCTTGATATCGCATCTTATGTGCACCGCATCGCATGCGCATTGAGTCACGTCGCGTGACATGCGCATGGCATCGCTTGATATCGCATCTTATGTGTATCGCATGCGCATTGAGTCACGTCGAATCACATGCGCATGGCATCGCTTGATATCGCATCTTATGTGCATCGCATCGATTGCGCATTGAGCCACATCGCGTCAGATGCGCATGGCATCGCTTGATATCGCATCTTATGTGCATCGCATCGCATGCGCATTGAGTCAGGTCGCGTCACATGCGCATGGCATCGCTTTATATCGTACCTTATGTGCATCGCATCGCATGCACATTGAGTCACGTCGCGTCGCATGCCCATTCATCGCTCGACAACGCAACTTATGTGCATCACATGCGCATCGAGTCACATCGCATCACATTTGCATGGCATCGCTCGACATCGCAACTTATGTACATTGCATCGCATGCGCGTTGAGTCACATAGCGTCACATGAGCATGGCTTCGCTTGATATCGCATCTTACGTGCATCGCTTCGCAGCGCATTGAGTCACGTCGCGTCACATGCTCATGGCATCGCTTGATATCGCAGCTTCTGTGCGTCACTTCGCATGCGCATTGAGTCTCGTCGCGTCACATGCGCATGGCATCGCTTGTTATCGCAACTTATGTGCATTGCTCCGCAGCGCATTGAGTCACATCACGTCACATACGCATGGCATCGCTTGCTTTCACATCTTGTGTGCAACGCACCGCATTCGCACTGAGCCGCATCGCGTCACATGCGCATGGATTCGCTTGATATCGCATCTTATGTGCATCGCATCGCATGCGCATTGAGTCACGTCGCGTCACATACGCATGGCATTGCTTGTTATCGCATCTTATGTGAATCTGATCGCATGCGCATTGAGTCACGTCGCGTCACACGCGCATGGCATCGCGCGACATCGCATCTTATGTGCATCGCATCGCATGAGCATTGAGTCATATCCTGTCACATGCGCATGGCATCGCTTGATATCGCATCTTAAGTGCATCGCATCGCATGCGTATTGAGTCACGTCGCGTCACATGCGCATGGCATCGCTTGATATCGCATCTTATGTGCATCGCATCGCATGCGTATTGAACCACGTCGCGTCACATGCGCATGGCATCGCTTGATATCGCATCTTATGTGCATCGCATCGCATGCGCATTAAGCCACGTCGCGTCCCATGCGCATGGCATCGCTTGATATCGCATCTTAGGTGCATCGCATCGTATTCGTATTGAGTCACGTCGCGTCACATGCGCATGGCATCGCTTGATATCGCATCTTATGTGCATCGTATCGCATGCGCATTGAGCCACGTCGCGTCACATGCGCATGGCATCGCTTGATATCGCATCTTATGTGCATTGCATCGCATGCGCATTGAGTCACGTCGCGTCACATGCGCATGGCATCGCTTGATATCGCATCTTACGTGAATCGCTACGAAGTGCATTGAGTCACATCGCGCCACATGCGCATGCATCGCTCGAAATCGCACCTTATGTACATCGCATCGCATGCGGATTGAGTCAGATCACGTCACATACGCATGGCATCGCTTGCTATCGCATCTTATGTGCATCGCATCGCATGCGCATTGAGTCACATCGCGTCACATGCGCATGACATCGCTTGATATTGCATCTTATGTGCATCGCATCGCATGCGCATTGAGTCACGTCACGTCACATGCTAATGGCATCGCTTGTTATCGAATTTTATGGGCATCGCATCGTATCCACATTAAGTCACGAAGCGTCACATGCTCATGGCATCGCTTGATATCGCATCTTATGTACATAGCATCGCATGCGCATTGAGTCACGTCGCGTCACATTTGCATGGCAACGCTTGATATCGCGTCTTATGTGCATCGTATCACATGCGCATTGAGTCACGTCGCGTCACATTTGCATGGCATCGCTTGATATCGCGACTTATGTGCATCGCATCGCATGCGCATCTAGTCACGTCCCACCACATGCGCATGACATCGCTCGACATCGCATCTTATGTGCATCGCATAAGCACCGAGTCACATCGCATCACATTCGCATGGCATGGCTCGCCATCGCAACTTATGTGCACCGCACCGCACTCGCATTGAGTCACATCGCGTCACATGCGCATGGATTCGCTTGATATCGCATCTTATGTGCATCGCATCGCATGCGCATCTAGTCACGTTCCACCACATGCGCATGACATCGCTCGATATCGCACCTTATGTGCATCGCATCGCATGCGCTTTGAGTCACATCGCGTCACATGTGCATGGCATCGCTTGTTATCGCATCTTATGTGCATTGCTCCGCAGCGCATTGAGTCACATCACGTCACATACGCATGGCATCGCTTGCTTTCACATCTTATGTGCATCGCATCGCATGCGCATTGAGTCACGTCGCGTCACATACGCATGGCATTGCTTGTTATCGCATCTTATGTGAATCTGATCGCATGCGCATTGAGTCACGTCGCGTCACATGCGCATGGCATCGCTTGATATCGCATCTTATGTGCATCGCATCGCATGCGTATTGAGCCACGTCGCGTCACATGCGCATGGCATCGCTTGATACCGCATCTTATGTGCATCGCATCGCATGCGCATTGAGCCACGTCGCGTCACATGCGCATGGCATCGCTTGATATCGCATCTTAGGTGCATCGCATCGTATTCGTATTGAGTCACATCACGTCACATAAGCATGGCATTGCTTGCTATCACATCTTGTGTGCATAGCACCGCATTCGCATTGAGTCACATCGCGTCACATGCGCATGGATTCGCTTGATATCGCATCTTATGTACATAGCATCGCATGCGCATTGAGTTACGTAGCGTCACATTTGCATGGCATCTCTTGATATCGCGTATTATGTGCATCTCATCGCATGCGCATTGAGTCACGTCGCGTCACATGCGCATGGCATCGCTTAATATCGCATCTTGTGTGCATCGCATCGCATGCGCATTGAGTCACGTCGCACCACATGCGCATGACATCGCTCCACACCGCATCTTTTGTGCATCGCATCGCATGCGGATTCAGTCACATCGCGTCGCATGCGCTTGGCATCGCTTGATATCGCAACTTATGTGCACCGCATCGCACTCGCATTGAGTCAGGTCGCGTCACATGCGCATGGCTTCGCTTGATATCGCTTCTTATGTGTATCGCAACGCATGCGCATTGAGCCACGTCGTGTCACATGCGCATGGCATCGCTTGTTATCGCATCTTATGTGAATCTGATCGCATGCGCATTAAGTCACGTCGCGTCATATGCGCATGGCATCGCTTGATATCGTATCTTATGTGCCTCGCATGCGCACTGAGTCACATCGCCTCACACGCGAATGGCACCGCGCGACATCGCATCTTATGTGCGTCGCATCGCATGCGCATTGAGTCATATCGTGTCTCATGCGCATGGCATCGCTTGATATCGCATCTTAGGTGCATCGCATCATATTCGTGTTGAGTCACATCGCGTCACATGCGCATGGAATCGCTTGTTATCGCATCTTATGTGAATCTCATCGCATGCGCATTGAGTCACGTCCCACCACATGCGCATGACATCGCTCGACATCGCATCTTATGTGCAACGCATCGCATGCGCTTTGAGTCACATCGCGTCACATGCGCATGGCATCGCTTGTTATCTCATCTTATGTGCATCGCTCCGAAGCGCATTGAGTCACATCGCGTCGCATGCGCATGCATCGCTCAAAATCGCAGCTTATGTGCATCGCATGCGCATTGAGCCACATCGTATCACAGGCGCATGGGATCGCTCGACATCGCATCTTTTGAACATCGCATCGCATGCGCATTGAGTCACATCGCGTCACATGCGAATGGCATCGCTTGATATCGCGTCTTATGTGCATCGCATCGCTTGCGTATTGAGCCACATCGCGTCACATGCGCATGGCATCGCTTGATATCGCATCTTATGTGAACCGCATCGCATGCGCATTGAGTCCTGACGCGTCACATGCGCATGGCATCGCTTGTTATCGCATCTTATGTGCATCCCATCCTACTTACATTAAGTCACTTCGCGTCACATGCCCATGGCATCGCTTGATATCGCGTCTTATGTGCATTGCAGCGCATGCGCATTGAGTCACGCCGCGTCACATGCGCATGGCATCGCTTGATATCGCATCCTATTTGCATCGCATCGCAGCGCATTGTGTAACAATGCGTCTCATGCGCATGCATCGCTCGACATCGCATTTTAAGTGCATCGCATGCGCAGTGAGTGACATCCAACCACACGCGCATGACATTACTCGACATCGCATCTTATGTGCATCGCATCGCAGTGCACTGTGTCACAATGCGTAACATGCGCATGCATCGCTCGACATCGCACCTTAAGTGCATCGCATGCGCATTGAGTCACGTCGCGTCACATGCGCATGGCTTCGCTTGATATCGCATTTTATGTGCATCGCATCGCATGCGCATTGAGTCACATCGAGTCACATGCGCATGGCATCGCTTGATATCGCATCTTATGTGCATCGCTTCGCAGCGCATTGCGTCACATCGCGCCACATGGGCACGCATCGCTCCAAATCGCACCTTATGTGCATCGCACCGCATGCGGAATGAGTCACATTACGTCACATACGCATGGCATCGCTTGATGTCACATCATATGTGCATCGCATCGCATGTAAATCTAGTCACGTCCCACCACATGCGCATGACATAGCTCTATATCGCATCTTATGTGCATCGCATCGCATGCGCGATGAGTCACATCGCGTCACACGCGCATCGCATCGCTCGACATCGCATCTTTTGTACATCGCATCGCATGCGCATTGAGTCACATCGTGTCACTTGCGAATGGCATCGCTTGATATCGCAACTTTTGTGCATCGCATGCGCGATGAGTCACATCGCATCACACGCGCATGGCATCGCTCGACATCGCATCTTATGTGCATCGCATCGCATGCGCATTGAGTCATCTCTCGTCACATTTGCATGGCATCGCTTGATATCGCATCTTATGTGCATCGCATCGCATTTGCATCGAGCCACGTCTCGTCACATGCGCATGGGATCGCTTGATATCGCAGCTTCTGTGCGTCGCTTCGCATGCGCATTGAGTCTCGTCGCGTCACATGCGCATGGCATCGCTTGATATCGCATCTTATGTGCATCTCATCGAATGCGCATTGAGTCACGTCGCGTCACATGCGCATGGCATCGCTTAATATCGCATCTTGTGTGCATCGCATCGCATGGGCATTGTGTCACGTCGCACCACATGCGCATGGCATCGCTCGGCATCGCTCGGCATCGCGTCTTATGTGCATCGCATCGCATGCGCATTGAGTCATATCGCGTCACATTCGCATGACATCGCTTTATATCGCATGTTAGGTGCATCCCATCGCAGGCGTATTGAGTCACGTCGCGTCACATGCGCATGGCCTCGCTTAATATCGCATCTTATGTGCATCGCATCGCATGTGCATTGGGTCACGTCGCGTCACATGCGCATGGCATCGCTTGACATCGCATCTTATGCGCATCTCATCGCCTTTGCACTGAGTCACTTCGCATCATATGCGCATGGCATCGCTTGATATCGCATCCTATGTGCATCGCATGCGCATCTAGTCACGTCCCACTACATGCGCATGACATCGCTCTATATTGCATCTTATGTGCATCGCATGCGCGTTGAGTCACATCGCGTCACATGCGAATGGCATCGCTTAGTATCGCATCTTATGTGCAGCGCTTCCCAGCGCATTGAGTCACATCGCGTCACATGCGCATGCATCGCTCGAAATCGCGTCTTATGTGCATCGCATCCGAATTGAGTCACATCGTATCACACGCGCATGGCATCGCTCGACATCGCATCTTTTGTAGATCGCATCGCATGCCCATTTGATCACACCGCATCACTTGCGAATGGCATCGCTTGATATCGCATCTTATTTGCACCGCATCGCATTCGTTTTGAGCCACATCGCGTCACATGCGCATTGCATCGCTTGATGTCGCATGTTATGTGCATCCCATCGCATGCGCATTGAGTCACCTCGCGTCACATGCGTATGGCTCCTCTTGATATCGCATCTTATGTGCATCGCATCGCAGCGCATTGAGTGACATCACGCCATATGCGCATGTCATCGCTTGACATCGCAGCTTATCTGCATCGTATCGCATGCGCATTGAGTCACGTCGCACCACATGCGCATGACATCGGTCGACATCGCATCTAATGTGCATCGCATCGCACCGCATTGTGTCACTTCGCGTCACAAGCGCATGGCATCGCTCGACATCGCATCTTATGTGCATCTCATCGCATGGGCATTGAGTCATAACGCGTCATATGCGCAAGGTATCGCTTGATATCGCATCTTATGTGCATCGCATCGCATGCGCATTGAGGCACGTCGCACCACTTGCGCATGACATCGCTCGACATCGCATCTGATGTGCATTGCATCGCATGCGCTTTGAGTCACATCGCGCCACTTGCGAATGGCATCGCTTGATGTCGCATCTTATGTGCATCGCCTCGCAGCGCAGTGAGTCACGTCGCGTCACTTGCGCATGGCATCGCTTGATATCGCGTCTCATTTGCATCGCATCGCTTGCGCATTGAGTCTGTCGCGTCGCATGCGCATGGCATTGCTTGATATCGCATCTTATGTTCATCGCATCGCTAGTGCATTGAGTCACATCGCGCCACTTGTGAATGGCATCGCTTGATGTCGCATCTTATGTGCATCACCTCGCAGCGCAGTGAGTCACGTAGCGTCACATGCAAATGGCATCGCTTGATATCCCATCTTATGTGCATCCCATCGCATGCGCATTGAGTCACGTCGCGTCACATGCGCATGGCATCGCTTGTTATCGCATTTTATAGGCATCGCATCGTATTCACATTAAGTCACGTCGCGTCACATGCTCATGGCATCGCTTGATATCGCATCTTATGTACATAGCATCGCATGCGCATTGAGTCACGTCGCGTCACATTTGCATGGCAACGCTTGATATCGCGTCTTATGTGCATCGCATCGCATGCGCATTGAGTCACGTCGCGTCACATTTGCATGGCATCGCTTGATTTCGCGTCTTATGTGCATCGCATCGCATGCGCATCTAGTCACGTCCCACCACATGCGCATGACATCGCTCGACGTCGCATCTTATGTGCATCGCATGCGCATCGAGTCACATCGCATCACATTCGCATGGCATGGCTCGACATCGCAACTTATCTGCAACGCATCGCATGCGGATTGAGTCACATCACGTCACATACGCATGGCTTCGCTTGCTATCACATCTTGTGTGCAATGCACCGCAGCGCAGTGAGTCACGCCGCGTCACATGCGAATGGCATCGCTTGATATCGCGTCTCATTTGCATCGCATCGCTTGCGCATTGAGCCACGTCGTGTCGCATGCGCATGGCATTGCTTGATATCGCATCTTATGTTCATCGCATCGCTAGTGCATTGAGTCACGTCGCACCACAAGCGCCTGGCATCGCTTGATATCGCATCTTATGCGCATCGCATGCGCAGTGAGTCACGTGGCGTCACAAGCGCATGGCATCGCTTGATATGGCATCTTATGTGCATCGCATCGCATGTGCTTATTGAGTCACGTCGCGTCACATGCGCATGGCATCGCTTGATATCGCATGTTATGTGCATCGCATCGCATGTGCATTGAGTCACATCGCATCATATGCGCATGGCAATGCTCGACAACGCATTTTATGTGCATCGCATCGCATGCGCCTTGAGTCAAATCGCGTCAATTGCGCATGGCATCGCTTGATATCGCATCTTATGTACATCGCATCGCATGCGCATTGAGTCGCGTCGCATCACATGCGCATGGCATCGCTTGATATCGCATATTATGTGCATCGCATCGCATGCGCAGTGAGTCACTTCGCGTCACATGCGCATGGCATCGCTTGTTATCGCGTCTCATTTGCATCGCATCGCATGCGCATTGAGTCACGTCGCGTCGCATGCGCATGGCATTGCTTGATATCGCATCTTATGTTCATCGCATCGCTAGTGCATTGAGTCACGTCGTACCACATGCGCATGACATCGCTCGATATCGTATCTTTTGTGCATCGCATCGCATGCGCATTAAGTCACATCGCGTCACATACGCATGCATCGCTCGACATCGCATCTTATGTGCATCGCATGCGCATTGTGTCACATCGCATCACACGCGCATGGCATCGCTCGACATCGCATATTATGTGGATTGCATCGAATGCGCATTGAGCCAAATGGTGTCACATGCGCATGGCATCGCTCGACATCGCATCTTGTCTGCATCTCATCGCATGGGCATTGAGTCAAATCGCGTCATATGCGCATGGTATCGCTTGATATCGCATCTTATGTGCATCGCATCGCATGGTTATTGAGTCACGTCGCGTCACATGCGAATGGCATCGCTTGATATCGTATCTTATGCGCATCGCATCGCTTGCGCATTGATTCACGTCGCGTCACATGCGCACGGTATCGCTTGATATCGCATCTTATGTGGATCGCATCGGATGCGCATTGAATCACGCCGCGTCACATGCGCATGGCATCGCTTGTTATCGCATCTTATGTGCATCGCATCGCATGGTTGTTGAGTCACGTCGCGTCACATGCGAATGGCATCGCTTGATAACGCATCTTATCTGCATCTCATCGCATGGGCATTGAGTCATATCGCCTCATATGCGCATGGCATCGCTTGATATCGCGTCTCATTTGCATCGCATCGCTTGCGCATTGAGTCACGTCGCGTCGAATGCGCTTGGCATTGCTTGATATCGCATCTTATGTTCATCGCATCGCTAGTGCATTGAGTCACGTCGCACCACAAGCGCCTGGCATCGCTTGATATCGCATCTTATGCGCATCGCATCGCATGCGCATTGATTCACGTCGCGTCACATGCGCACGGTATCGCTTGATATCGCATCTTATGTGGATCGAATCGGATGCGCATTTAATCACCCCGCGTCACATGCGCATGGCATCGCTTGATATCGCATCTTATGTGCATCGCATCGCATGGTTTTTGAGTCACGTCACGTCACATGCGAATGGCATCGCTTGATAACGCATCTTATGTGCATCGCATCGCATGCGCATTGAGCCAAATGGCGTCACATGCGCATGGCATCGCTCGACATCGCATCTTATGTGCATCTCATCGTATGGGCATTGAGTCATGTCGCGTCATATGCGCTAGGCATTGCTTGATATCGCATCTTATATTCATCGCATGGCTAGTGCATTGAGACACGTCGCACCACATGCGCATGGTATCGCTTGATATCACATCTTAGGTGCATCGCATGCATATTGAGTCACATCACGTCACTTGCGAATGGCATCGCTCGACATCGCATCTTATGTGCATCGCCTCGCAGCGCAGTGAGTCACGTCGTGTCGCATGCGCATGGCATTGCTTGATATCGCATCTTATGTTCATCGCATAGCTAGTGCATTGAGTCACGTCGCATCACAAGCGCATGGCATCGCTTGATATCGCATCTTATTCGCATCATTTGCGCATTGATTCACGTCGCGTCACATGCGCGTGGTATCGCTTGATATCGCATCTTATGTGTATCGCATCGGATGCGCATTGAATCACGCCGCGTCACATGCGCATGACATCGCTTGATATCGCATCTTATGTGCATCGCATCGCATGGTTATTGAGTCACGTCGCGTCACATGCGAATGGCATCGCTTTATAACGCATCTTATGTGCATCGTATGCGCATTGAGCCAAATCACATCACATGCGCATGGCATCGCTTGATATCGCATCCTATGTGCATCGCATCGCATGCGGATTCAGTCAGTTCGCGATCACATACGCATGGCATCGCTTGATATGGCATCTTATGTAAATCGCGTCGCAAGCACATTGAGTCACATCGCGTCACATGTGCATGGCATCACTTGATATCGCATCTTATGTTCATCGCATCGCATGCACATTGAGTCACTTCGCGTCACATGCGCGTGGCATCCCATGTTATCCCATCTTATGTGCATCGAATCGCATTCGCATTCGCATTGAGTCACGTCGCGTCACATGCGCATGGCCTCGCTTAATATCGCATCTTATGTGCATCGCATCGCATGCGCATTGGGTCACGTCGCGTCACATGCGCATGGCATCGCTTGACATCGCATCTTATGTGCATCTCATCGCATTTGTATTGAGTCACTTCGCATCATATGCGCATGGCATCGCTTGATATCGCATCTTATGTGCATCGCATGCGCATCTAGTCACGTCCCACCACATGCGCATGACATCGCTCTATATGGTATCTTATGTGCATCGCGTGCGCGTTGAGTCACATCGCGTCACATGCGCATGGCATCGCTTAATATCGCATCTTATGTGCAGCGCTTCCCAGCGCATTGAATCACATCGGGTCACATGCGCATGCATCGCTCGAAATCGCGTCTTATGTGCATCGCATCCGAATTGAGTCACATCGTATCACACGCGCATGGCATCGCTCGACATCGCATCTTTTGTAGATCGCATCGCATGCCCATTGAGTTACATCGCGTCACTTGCGAATGGCATCGCTTGATATCGCATCTTATTTGCACCGCATCGCATTCGTTTTGAGCCACATCGCGTCACATGCGCATTGCATCGCTTGATGTCGCATCTTATGTGCATCCCATCGCATGCGCATTGAGCCACATCGCGTCACATGCGCATGGCATCGCTTGATATCGCATCTTATGTGCATCGCATCGCATGGTTATTGAGTCACGTCGCGTCACATGCGAATGGCATCGCTTGATAACGCATCTTATGTGCATCGCATGCGCATTGAGCCAAATCACATCACATGCGCATGGCATCGCTTGATATCGCATCCTATGTGCATTGAATCGCATTCGCATTGAGCCACATCGCGTCACATGCGCATGGCATCGCTTGATATCGCATCTTATGTGCATCGCATCGAATGCACATTCAGTCACGTGGCGTCACATGCGCATGGCATCGCTTGATATCGCATCTTACGTGCATTGAATCGCATGCGCATTGAGCCACATCGCGTCACATGCGCATGGCATCGCTCGATATCGCATCTTTTGTGCATCGCATCGCATGCGCATTAAGTCACATTGCGTCACATACGCATGCATCGCTCGACATCGCATCTTATGTGCATTGCATGCGCATTGTGTCACATCGCATCACACGCGCATGGCATCGCTCGACATCGCATATTATGTGCATTGCATCGCATGCGTATTGGGTCACATCGCGTCTTATGCGCATGGCATCGCTTGCAATCGCAATTATGTGGCTCGAATCGCAGCGAATTGGGTCACATCACGGAACATGCGCATGGCATCGCATGATATCGCATCTTATGTGCATCGCATCGCTTGCACATTGATTCACGTCGCGTCACATGCGCATAGCATCGCTCTATACCGCATCTTATGTGCATCGCATCGCATGCGCAGTGACTCACGTCGCGTCACAAGCGCATGGCATCGCTTGATATGGCATCTTATATGCATCGCATCGCATGCTTATTGAGTCACGTCGCGTCACATGCGCATGGCAATGCTGAACAACGCATCTTATGTGCATCGCATCGCATGCGCCTTGAGTCACATCGCGTCAGATGCGCATGGCATCGCTTGATATCGCATCTTATGTACATCGCGTCGCATGCGCATTGAGTCATGTCGCGTCACATGCTCTTGGCATCGGTTGATATCACATCGCATCGCATGCGCATTGAGTCACATCGCATCACATGCACATGGCAATGCTGGACAACGCATCTTATGTTCATCGCATTGCATGCGCCTTGAGTCACATAGCGTCAGATGCGCATGGCATCGCTTGACATCGCATCTTATGCACATCGCTACGCAGCGCATTGAGTCACATCGTCTCACATACGCATGCATCGCTCGACATCGCATCTTATGTGAATCGCATGCGCATTGAGTCACGTCACACCACATGCGCATGACCACGCTCGACATCGCATCTTATGTGCATCGCATCGCATGCGCAGTGAGTCACGTCGCGTCGCATGCGCATGGCATTGCTTGATATGGCATCTTGTGTTCATCGCATCGCTAGTGCATTGGGTCACGTCGCACCACATGCGCGTGACATCGCTCGATATCGCATCTCTTGTGCATCGCATTGCATGCGCATTAAGTCACATCGCGTCACATACGCATGCATCGCTCGACATCGCATCTTATGTGCATAGCATGCGCATTGTGTCACATCGAATCACACGCGCATGGCATCGCTCGACAAGGCATCTTATGTGCATCTCATCGCATGGGCATTGAGTCATGTCGCGTCATATGCGCATGGTGTCGCTTGATATCGCATCTTATGTGGATCGCATCGCATGCGCATTGTGTCACGTCGCACCACATGCGCATGACATCGCTCGACATCGCATCTTATGTGCATTGCATCACATGCGCTTTGAGTCACATCGCGTCACATGCGCATTGCATCGCTTGATATCGCGTCTTATGTGCATCGCTTCGCAGCGCATTTAGTCACATCGCCTCAAATACGCATGCATCGCTCGACATCGCATCTTATGTGCATCGCATGCGCATTGAGTCACATCGCATTAGACGCGCATGGCATCGCTCGTCATCGCATATTATGTCGCTCGCATCGAAGCGCATTGAGTCACATCACGCAACATGCGCATGGCATCGCTTGATATCGCATCTTATGTGCATCGCATCGCATGCACATTGAGTGACATCGCGTCACATGGGCATGGCATCGCTTGATATCGCGTCTCATGTGCATCGCATCGCATGCGCATTGAGTCACCTCGCATCACATGCGCATGGCATCGCTTGATATCGCATCTTACGTGCATTGCATCGCATGCGCATTGAGCCACATCGCGTCACATGCGCATGGCATCGCTCGACAAGTCATCTTATGTGCATCTCATCGCATGGGCATTGAGTCATGTCGCGTCATATGCGCATGGTATCGCTTGATAACGCATCTTATGTGCATCGCATCGCATGCGCATTGAGTCATGTCGCGTCATATGCGCATGGTATCGTTTGATATCGCAACTTATGTGCATCGCATCGCATGCGCAGTGAGACACGTCGCGTCACATGCGCATGGCATTGCTTGATATCGCGTCTCATTTGCATCGCATCGCATGCTCATTGAGTCACGTCGCGTCGCATGCGCATGACATTGCTTGATATCGCATCTTATGTTCATCGCATCGCTAGTGCATTGAGTCACGTCGCACCACATGCGCATGACATCGCTCGATATCGCATCTCTTGTGCATCGCATCGCATGCGCATTAAGTCACATCGCGTCACATACGCATGCATCGCTCGACATCGCATCTTATGTGCATCGAATGCGCATTGTGTCACATCGCATCACACGCGCATGGCATCGCTCGACATCGCATACTATGTGCATTGCATCGCATGCGCATTGAGCCACATCGCGTCACATGCACATGGCATCGCTCGACATCGCATCTTATGTGCATCTTATCGCATGGGCATTGAGTCATGTCGCGTCATATGCGCATGGTATCGCTTGATATCGCATCTTATGTGCATCGCATCGCATACGCATTGAGTCACGTCGCACCACATTTGCATGACATCGCTCGACATCGCATCTTTTGTGCATCGCATCGCATGCGCATTAAGTCACATCGCGTCACATACGCATGCATCGCTCGACATCGCATCTTATGTGCATCGAATGCGCATTGTGTCACATCGCATCACACGCGCATGGCATCGCTCGACATCGCATATTATGTGCATTGCATCGCATGCGCTTTGGGTCACATCGCGTCGCATGCGCATGGCATTGCTTGATATCGCATCTTACGTGCATCGCATCGCATGCGCATTGAGTCACGTCGGGTCGAATGCGCATGGCATTGCTTGATATCGCATCTTATGTTCATCGCATCGCATGGGCATTGAGTCATGTCGCGTCATATGCGCATGGTATCGCTTGATATCGCATCTTATGTGCATCGCATCGCATACGCATTGAGTCACGTCGCACCACATTCGCATGACATCGCTCGACATCGCATCTTATGTGCATTGCATCGCATGCGCTTTGAGTGACATCGCGTTATATGCGCATTGCATCGCTTGATATCGCATCTTATGTGCATCGCTTCGCAGCGCATTGAGTCACATCGCCTCACATGCGCACGCATCGCTCGAAATCGCATCTTATGTGCATCGCATGCGCATTGAGTCACATCGCGTCACATGCACATGTCATCGATCGACATTGCATCTTATGTGCATCTCATCGCGTGGGCATTGAGTCATGTCGGGTCATATGCGCATGGTATCGCTTGATATCGCATCTTATACGCATCGCATCGCATACGCATTGAGTCACGTCGCACCACATTCGCATGACATCGCTCGACATCGCATCTTATGTGCATCGCATCGCAGCGCATTAAGTAACATCACGCCAAAATCGCATAGCATCGTTTGATATCGCATCTGACGTGCATCGCATCGCATGCGCATTGAGTCACGTCGCGTCGCATGCGCATGGCATTGCTTGATATCGCATCTTATGTGCATCGCAACGCAGCGCATTGAGTGACATCACGCCAAAATCGCATGGCATCGCTTGATATCGCATCTTACGTGCATCGCATCGCATGCGCATTGAGTCACGTCGCGTCGAATGCGCATGGCATTGCTTGATGTCGCATCTTATGTTCATCGCATCGTTAGTGCAGTGAGTCACGTCGCACCACATGCGCATGGTATCGCTTGATATCACATCTTAGGTGCATCGCATCGCATGCGGATTGAGTCACATCGCGTCACATGCGCATGGCATCGCTTGATGTCGAATCTTATGTGCATGGCATCGCAGCGCATTGAGTCACATCACGCCACATGCGCATGGCATCCCTTGATATCGCATCTTATGTACATCGCATCGCATGCGCATGGAGATACATCACGCTACATGCGCATGGCATCTTTTGATATCGCATCTTATGTACATCGCATCGCAGCGCATTGAGTCACATCACGCCACATGCGCATGGCATCGCTTGATATCGAATCTTATGTGCATCGCATCGCATGCAAATTGAGTCACGTCGCGTCACATTCGCATGGCATCCCTTGATATCGCGTCTCATGTGCATCGCATCGCATGCGCAGTGAGTCACCTCGCATCACATGCGCATGGCATCGCTTGATATCGGATCTTACGTGCATTACGTCGCATGCGCATTGAGCCACATCACGTCATATGCGCATGGCAGCGCTCGACATCGCATCTTATGTGCATCTCATCGCATGGGCATTGAGTCATGTCGCGTCATATGCGCATGGTATCGCTTGATATCGCATCTTATGTGCATTGCATCGCATGCGCATTGAGTCACGTCGCACCACATGCGCATGACATCGCTCGACATCGCATGTTATGTGCATTGCTTAGCATGCGCTTTGAGCCACATCGCGTCACATGCGCATTGCATCGCTTGATATCGCATCTTATGTGCGTCGCTTCGCAGCACATTGGGTCACATCGCCTCACATAGGCATGCATCGCTGGACATCGCATCTTAGGTGCATCGCATGCGCATTGAGTCACATCGCATCACACGCGGATGGCATAGCTCGTCATCGCATATTATGTGGCTCGCATCGCAGCGCATTGAGCCACATCACGCAACATGCGCATGCATCGCTTGATATCGCATCTTATGTGCATCGCATCGCATGCACATTGAGTCACGTCGCGTCACATGTGCATGGCATCGCTTGATATCCCGTCTCATGTGCATCGCATCGCATGTGCATTGAGTCACCTCGCGTCACATGCGCATGGCATCGCTCGACATCGCATCTTATGTACATCGCATCGCAGCGCATTGAGTCACATCACGCCACATGCGCATGGCATCGCTTGATATCGAATCTTATGTGCATCGCATCGCATGCAAATTGAGTCACGTCGCGTCACATTCGCATGGCATCCCTTGATATCGCGTCTCATGTGCATCGCATCGCATGCGCAGTGAGTCACCTCGCATCACATGCGCATGGCGTCGCTTGATATCGGATCTTACGTGCATTACATCGCATGCGCATTGAGCCACATCACGTCATATGCGCATGGCAGCGCTCGACATCGCATCTTATGTGCATCTCATCACATGGGCATTGAGTCATGTCGCGTCATATGCGCATGGTATCGCTTGATATCGCATCCTTTGCGCAATGCATCGCATGCGCATTGAGTCACATCGCCACACATGCGCATGGCACCGCTTGATATCGCATCTTATGTGCCTCGCATCGCATGCGTATTGGGTCACATCGCGTCTTATGCGCATGGCATCGCTTGCAATCGCAATTATGTGGCTCGCATCGCAGCGCATTGAGTGACATCACGCCAAAATCGCATGGTATCGCTTGATATCGCATCTTACGTGCATCGCATCGCATGCGCATTGAGTCACATCACGGCACATGCGAATGGCATCGCTTGATATCGCATCTTATGTGCATCTAATCGCAGCGCATTGAGTGACATCACGCCAAAATCGCATGGCATCGCTTGATATCGCATCTTACGTGCATCGCATCGCATGCGCATTGAGTGACGTCGCGTCGCATGCGCATGGCATTGCTTGATATCGCATCTTATGTTCATCGCATCGCTATTGCATTGAGTCACGTCGCACCACATGCGCATGTTAACGCTTGATATCACATCTTAGGTGCATCGCATCGCATGCGTATTGAGTCACATCGCGTCACATGCGCATGGCATCGCTTGATGTTGAATCTTATGTGCATGGCATCGCAGCGCATTGAGTCACATCACGCCACATGCGCATGGCATCCCTTGATATCGCATCTTATGTACATCGCACCGCATGCGCATTGAGATACATCACGCCACATGCGCATGGCATCGCTTGATATCGAAACTTATGTGCATCGCATCGCATGCAAATTGAGTCACGTCGCGTCAGATTCGCATGGCATCCCTTGATATCGCGTCTGATGTGCATCGCATCGCATGCGCATTGAGTCATGTCGCATCACATGCGCATGGCATCGCTTGATATCACATCTTACGTGCATTGCATCGCATGCGCATTGAGCCACTTCACGTCATATGCGCATGGCAGCGCTCGACATCGCATCTTATGTGCATCTCATCGCATGGGCATTGAGTCATGTCGCGTAATATGCGCATGGTATCGCTTGATATCGCATCTTATGTGCATCGCATCGCATGCATATTGAGTCACGTCGCGTCACATGCGCATGGCATCGCTTGATATCCCGTCTCATGTGCATCGCATCGCATGTGCATTGAGTCACCTCGCGTCACATGCGCATGGCATCGCTCGACATCGCATCTTATGTGCTTCGCATCGCATGGGCATTGAGTCATGTCGCGTCATATGCGCATGGTATCGCTTGATATCGCATCTTTTGTGCATCGCATCGCATGCGCATTGTGTCATGTCGCGTCATATGCGCATGGTATCGTTTGATATCCTATCTTATGTGCATCGCATCGCATGCGCATTGAGTCACGTCGCGTCCCATGCGCATGACATCACTTGATATCGCATCTTTTGTGCAATGCATCGCATGCGCATTGAGTCACATCGCCACACATGCGCATGGCACCGCTTGATATCGCATCTTATGTGCCTCGCATCGCATGCGTATTGGGTCACATCGCGTCTTATGCGCATGGCGATGAAATGAAATGAAAAACGTTATTTGGGCATGTTGTAAAAACATGCCCTGGCTGTTTTAGGGATAGTCCCTCTTCAGGCGCGTATTTAAATTTTTTAAACTGGGTACGGGGCGGAGAGATCGATCTGGGGTGCGTAAAAATTTTTGATTTTGCGTGATTGTAGGTGTGGTTATGTGGGTTGGTGTGTTCGTGTGTTCGTCCCTGTATGTGAGGTCATGGCTTCTGCCCTCTGAGAAAAAAAGAAAAAAAAAATGTGTTTTTGTTGTATTGTGTTTTTGTGTTTGTGTGTTGCTGCAACGGCTCTCGGTTAGTTTTTGTCTGTGTGGTGTGTTGTGTGTTTTGTTATGTATATGTCAGTGTGTTTGTATTTACTGTGTGCTTATGTGGTAATTGGTGTTGTCATTCGTATGTCATTGTTAGGTGTTTTCGTTTATGAAGATAGCCAGCTGGTTGCCAACTCTCGTCGTGTTTATTGCTTTTTTAAGTGTCTTTTGTGCAGTCTGAGTCAGGTTTTGTAGGAATCGTGCTCTGTGTGCGGGTGGAGTGATGTCATATATTGGTGGTATCAACGTGCTGAGTATTTGTGTGATTGTCGTGTTTGTAATTTCGCGTATGTACTTTGTGATGTTTTTCTGTATGATTGTGAGTTGGTCTTGTAGGGACTTTATCTGTTGTTCGGATTGTGATATTACGTCTTGGAACGTGTTTACTGTCTCGTGCTTCGACATGTGACTTTTAGTTTCGAGGATCTTTGGGAAATTTGTCTCGGGCCAGTCAGTCACGTGTGTTGGTTTGGGTGGTGTGGGGATGTTGTGAGGGAAAATGTGGGTCTTAGCAGTGTGTTCGGATTGTGTCGGGGGTTGTCTGGGATACATCGGGCATTTTACTTGCCCGGTGTAGTGCCCGTTCTGTCTGCAGGTGGAGCAGTAAGGGGTGTTATGTCTGATAGGATGTGTGCATCGTCGCGTGTCAGAGTTGTGCCCACAGTGGAAGCATATGGGTTTTTGTGTGCAATTTTCCTCGTGATGTCCGTATGTCTGGCATTGTCTGCAAGGTACGTGTCGGTCTGTGTGCTTAGAAGGCTCCGCCCTGAAAATTTGTTTTTCAATGACGGCGCCTTCTTTCAGTATTGTGTTGATGGTTGTGATGCATGTGCTGAATATTCGTACGAGTTGCGTCTGTCTGTTTTGGCTGATGATCCTGGATACGCGTGTTATTTCTGGGTACGTCTCTTGTATGCTTTGCAGTATTTCGTCATCAGTTATGTCGTACGGTATTCCTTTAACTACGGCGGTCAGGGTTTTTCGTGGTCTGTTTGGTTCTGTGTCAGGGTTGGGTGTAGGTCGGTTTTGTGGTGGGGAGTTTGCGTAGTACGCAAACTTCCCGAAGTTGAGAACGGGGATGGCCTGGGTGAAAGTCACTGCTTGTTGTTGGTTGCGGAAGGTCAGAGCGTAATTGTTTTGTTGCAGTCTTTGAGCACGGTAGAGTGAGTCTGTGTTCTGTTGTGTCTTTGTCATCAAGCTCCTAACGAGCCATGTATTTTGTTTGTCTGGGTTGCTGTTGATGACGTATATCGTGAAGTAGCCGTGAGCTGTGGGTGGTATGTAAGTCGTGCGTGGTGTCAGTAATGTGTTAAGTCGGTTGCCTAGTTGTGTTGTGGATTCAATGCTGGTGTCTGAGTCATGGTCAATGTTGTCGGGAGCTTGAGGGGCTGAGCTACTATTGGAGCTCATAGAGTGCGTGCGGTGATGTGTGTTTGTTGGTGTTGGTGTACGTGGGAATGTTTGTGTTGGTGTTTGTAGAGTGTGTGTGTCATGTGTTTCTTCGTGATTTAGTTCTGCTTCGCTTGCTGATGAAGATGGTGCATGTTGTATGAGCGGCAGTGTATTTTTTTCTTAGTCAGGACGCGTCGGCGGGAAGATTGGGGATCAGGGGGTTTTGGAGGTTTGGCCGTAGAATGACGCTTGGGCATCTTCTAGGGCCGGGAAAGACTTAGGTGTGAGAGGAGGTGGCTGCTAAGAAGTGCGGTTTGAGTCTACCTACGCCTATGTGTAGTCCCAGCGGACTACCAGACTTGCGTCTGTTGGCTTACTGAGACTGGCCCAGCAGGTACACAAACCTCACCACGAGGAGGGGTAAGGTAGGGGTTACGTGGAAGGGGCGCGGACTGACGTGTTGTTGCACTCTCCACTTGCTTGCCAAGTGCCTTCTCGCTGCGCCGTAATTATGGAGCGTAGCTTGCCGGTGTTGGTCCGTACATCCCCCGTCTTGACATCCAAGCGTGGAACGCTGAGAAGCTGGAGAAGAAGCTGACTGGCTGGCTGCAACTCCCTGACTCCGCTCGCTGGCCGCTTGCGCATGGCATCGCTTGCAATCGCAATTATGTGGCTCGCATCGCAGCGCATTGAGTCACATCACGCAACATGCGCATTGCATCGCTTGATATCGCATCTTATGTGCATCGCATCGCATGCGCATTGAATCACGCCGCGTCACATGCGCATGGCATCGCTTGATATCGCATCTTATGTGCATCGCATCGCATGTGCATTGAATCACGCCGCGTCACATGCGCATGGCATCGCTTGATATCGCATCTTATGTGCATCGCATCGCATGCACATTGAGTCACGTCGGGTCACATGCGCATTGCATCGCTTGATATCGCGTCTCATGTGCATCGCATCGCATGCGCATTGAGTCACCTCGCATCACATGCGCATGGCATCGCTTGATATCGCACCTTACGTGCATTGCATCGCATGCGCATTGAGCCACATCGCCTCACATAAGCATAGCATCGCTCGACATCGCATCTTATGTGCATCGCATCGCATGCGCATTGAGTCATGTCGCGTCATATGCGCATGGTATCGCTTGATATCGCATCTTATGTGCATCGCATCGCATACGCATTGAGTCACGTCGCACCACATTCGCATGACATCGCTCGACATCGCATCTTATGTGCATTGCATCGCATGAGCTTTGAGTCACATCCCGTCACATGCACATGTCATCGATCGACATCGCATCTCATGTGCATCTCATCGCGTGGGCATTGAGTCATGTCGGGTCATATGCGCATGGTATCGCTTGATATCGCATCTTATACGCATCGCATCGCATACGCATTGAGTCACGTCGCACCACATTCGCATGACATCGCTCGACATCGCATCTTATGTGCATCGCATCGCAGCGCATTAAGTAACATCACGCCAAAATCGCATGGCATCGTTTGATATCGCATCTGACGTGCATCGCATCGCATGCGCATTGAGTCACGTCGCGTCGCATGCGCATGGCATTGCTTGATATCGCATCTTATGTGCATCGCAACGCAGCGCATTGAGTGACATCACGCCAAAATCGCATGGCATCGCTTGATATCGCATCTTACGTGCATCGCATCGCATGCGCATTGAGTCACGTCGCGTCGAATGCGCATGGCATTGCTTGATATCGCATCTTATGTGCATCGCAACGCAGCGCATTGAGTGACATCACGCCAAAATCGCATGGCATCGCTTGATATCGCACCTTACGTGCATTGCATCGCATGCGCATTGAGCCACATCGCCTCACATAAGCATAGCATCGCTCGACATCGCATCTTATGTGCATCGCATCGCATGCGCATTGAGTCATGTCGCGTCACATGCGCATGGCATCGCTTGATGTCGAATCTTATGTGCATGGCATCGCAGCGCATTGAGTCACATCACGCCACATGCGCATGGCATCCCTTGATATCGCATCTTATGTACATCGCATCGCATGCGCATGGAGATACATCACGCTACATGCGCATGGCATCCCTTGATATCGCATCTTATGTACATCGCATCGCAGCGCATTGAGTCACATCACGCCACATGCGCATGGCATCGCTTGATATCGAATCTTATGTGCATCGCATCGCATGCAAATTGAGTCACGTCGCGTCACATTCGCATGGCATCGCTCGACATCGCATGTTATGTGCATTGCTTAGCATGCGCTTTGAGTGACATCGCGTCACATGCGCATTGCATCGCTTGATATCGCATCTTATGTGCGTCGCTTCGCAGCTCATTGGGTCACATCGCCTCACATAGGCATGCATCGCTGGACATCGCATCTTAGGTGCATCGCATGCGCATTGAGTCACATCGCATCACACGCGCATGGCATCGCTCGTCATCGCATATTATGTGGCTCGCATCGCAGCGCATTGAGCCACATCACGCAACATGCGCATGCATCGCTTGATATCGCATCTTATGTGCATCGCATCGCATGCACATTGAGTCACGTCGCGTCACATGTGCATGGCATCGCTTGATATCGCACCTTATGTGCACCGCATCGCTTGCGCATTGAATCGCATCGCATTACATGCGCATGGCGTCGCTTGATATCGCATCTTATGCGCATCGCATCGCTTGCGCATTGAGTAACAGCGCGTCACATGCGCATGGCATCGCTTGATATCGCATCTTATGTGCATCGCATCGCATGCGCATTGAGTCACGTCGCATCACATGCGCATGGCATCGCTCGCAATCGAATCTTATGTGCATCGCATCGCATGCGCATTGAGTCACGTCGCATCACATGCGCATGTCATCGCTTGAAGTCGCCTCTTATGTGCATCGCATCGCATGCACATTGAGTCACATCGCATCACATGCGCATGGCATGGCTGGCAATCGAATCTTATGTGCATCGCATCGCATGCGCATTGTGTCACGTCGCATCACATGCGCATGGCATCGCTCGCAATCGAGTCTTATGTGCATCGCATCGCATGCGCATTGAGTCACGTCGCATCACATGCGCATGTCATAGCCTGAAATCGCCTCATATGTGCATCGCATCGCATGCACATTGCATCACGTCGCATCACATGCACATGGCATTGCTTGATATCGCATTTTATGTGCATCGCATCGCATGCGCTTTGAGTCAGATGGTGTCACATGCGCATGGCGTAGCTTGATATCGCATCTTTTTGCATCGCATCGCATGCGCATTGAATCGCATTGCATTACATGCGCATGGCATCGCTTGATATCTCATCTTATGTGCATCGCATCTCATGCGCATTGAGTCACATTGCGTCAAATGCTCATGGCATCGCTTGATATCGCATCTTTTGTGCATCGCACCGCATGCGTATTAAGTCACATCGTGTCACATGCGCATGGCATCGCTTGATATCGCATCTTTTGTGCATCGCATCGCATGCGCATTAAGTCACATCGCGTCACATGCGCGTGACATCGCTTGATATCGCATCTTATGCGCATCGCATCGCATGCGCATTGAATCGCATCGCATTACATGCGCATGGCATCGCTTGATATCGCATCTTATGCGCATCGCATCGCATGCGCATTGAGTAACAGCGCGTCACATGCGCATGGCATCGCTTGATATCGCATCTTTTGAGCATCGTATCGTATGCGCATTGAGTCACATCGCATTAGATGCGCATGGCATCGCTCGACATCGAATTTTATGTGCATCGCATCGCATGCGCATTTAGTCAAATCGCTTCACATGCGCATGGCATCGCTCGACTTCGCATTTTATGTGCATGGCATCGCATGCGCATATAATCGCATTGCATTACATGCGCATGGCATGGCTTTATATCGCATCTTATGTGCATCGCATCGCATGCGCACTGACCCACATCGCATCACATCCGCATGGCATTGCTTGATATCGCATCTTAAGTGCAACGCATCGCATGCGCATTGAGTGACATCGGGTCACATGCGCATGGCATCGCTTGATATCGCATCCTATGTGCATCGCATCGCATTTGCATTGAACCGCATCGCATTACAGGTACATGGCATCGCTAGATATCGCATCGTATGTGCAACGCGTCGTGCGCAATGAGTCACGTCGCGTCACATCCGTAAGGCATCACTTGAGATCGCATCTTATGTGCATCGCATCGCACGCGTATTGAGTCACGCCGCATCACATGCGCTTGAAATCGCTTATAATCTAATTTTATGTGCAGCGCAACGAATGCGCATTGGGTCTCATCGTGTCACATGCGCATGTAATCGCTCGAAATCGCATCTTATGTGCATCGCATAGCGTGCGCATTGAATCACATCGCATCACATGCACATGGCATCGCTTGATGTCGCTACTTATGTGCATCGCATCGTAGGCGCATTGAGTCAAATCGCGTCAAATGCGCACGGCATGGCTAGATATCGCATCTTATGTGCATCGCATGCGCATTGAGTAGCATCGCGTCACATGCGCACGGCATCATTTGATATCGTATCTTATGTGCATCGCATCGCATGCGCATTGAGTCACATCGCGTCACATGGGTATGGCATAGCTTGATATCGCATCTTATGTGCATCGCGTCGCATGCGCATTGAGTCACGTCGCGTGACATGCGCATGGCATCGCTCGACATCGCATCTTATGTGCATCGCATCGCATGCGGATTGAATCGCACCGCACTACATGCGTATGGCATCGCTTGATATCACATCTTATGTGTATCGCATCGCATGCGCATTGAGTCACATCGCATCACATGCGCATGGCTTCGCTCGACATCGCATCTTTTGAGCATCGCATCGGATGCGCATTGAGTCACATCGCGTCACATGGGTATGTCATCGTTTGATATCGCATGTTTTTGTGCATCACATCGCATGTGCATTGAGACACGTCGCATCACATGCTTATGGCATCACTTGATATCGCATCTTACGTGCAGCGCGTCGCATGCGAATTGAATCGCATCGCATTACATGCGCATGGCAACGCTTGATATCGCATCTTATGTGCAAGGCATTGCATGCGCATTGAGTCACATTGCATCACATGCGCATGGCATCGCTTGATATGGCATCGTATGTGCATCGCTTCGCAGGCGCATTGAGTGACGTCGCGTCACATCCGCATGGCACCAATCGAAACCGCATCTTGTGTTAATTGCATCGCATGCGCATTGAGTCACGTCGCAACACATGCGCACTGCATCGCTTATAATCTAATTTTATGTGCATCGTAGCGTATGTGCATTGGGTCTCCTCATGTCACATGCGCATGGCATCACTCGAAATCGCATCTTATGTGCATCGCTAAGCATCCGCATTGAATCACGTCGCATCACATGCGCGTGGCATCGCTTGATATCGCATCTTATGTGCATCGCATCCCATGCGCATTGAGCAACATCGCGTTACATGCCCACGGCATCACTTGATATCGCATCTTCTGTGCATCGCATCGCATGTGCATTGGGCCACATCGCATTACATGCGCATGGCATCGCTTGATATCGCACCTTATGTGCACCGCATCGCATGCGCATTGAATCGCATCGCATTACATGCTCATGGCATCGCTTGATATCGCATCTTATGCGCATCGCATCGCACGCGCATTGAGTAACAGCGCGTCACATGCGCATGGCATCGCTTGATATCGCATCTTATGTGCATCGCATCGTATGCGCATTGAGTCACATCGCGTCACATGCGCATGGCATCGCTTGATATCGCATCTTATGTGCATCGCATCGCATGCGATTTGAGTTAAATCGCGTCATATGCAAATGACAACGCTCGATATCACATCTTTTGAGCATCGCATCGCATGCGCATTGAGTCACATCGCCTCTCATGGGTATGTCATCGCTTGATATCGCATTTTTTTGTGCAACGCAGCGCATGCGCATTGAGTCACGTCGCATCACATGAGCATGGCATCGCTTGATATCGCATCTTATGTGTATCGCATCGCATGTGCATTGAATCGCATCGCATTACAGGTGCATGGCATCCCTAGATATCGCATCGTATGTGCATCGCGTCGCATGCGCAATGAGTCACGTCGAGTCACATCCGTAAGACATCACTTGAGATCGCATCTTAACTGCATCGCATCGCACGCGCATTGAGTCACGCCGCATCACATGCGCTTGGCATCGCTTATAATCTAATTTTATGTGCATCACAACGCATGCGCATTGGGTCTCATCGTGTCACATGCGCATGTAATCGCTCGAAATCGCATCTTATGTGCATCGCATCGCGTGCGCATTGAATCACATCGCATCACATGCGCACGGCATCGCTTGATATCGCACCTTATGTGCATCGCATGCGCATTGAGTAACATCGCGTCACATGCGCATGGCATCATTTGATATCGTATCTTATGTGCATCGCATCGCATTCGCATTGAGCCACATGGCCTCACATGGGTATGGCATCGCTTGATATCGCATCTTATGTGCATCGCATCGCATGCGCATTGAATCGCACCGCACTACATGCGTATGGCATCGCTTGATATCGCATCTTATGTGTATCGCATCGCATGCGCATTGAGTCACATCGCGTCACATGGGCATGGCTTCGCTTGATATCGCATCTTATGTGCATCGCGTCGCATGCGCATTGAGTCACGTCTCATGACATGCGCATGGCATCGCTCGACATCGCATCTTATGTGCACGGCATCGCATGCGCATTGAATCGCACCGCACTACATGCGCATGGCTTCGCTCGACATCGGATCTTTTGAGCATCGAATCGCATGCGCATTGAGTCACATCGCGTAACATGGGTATGTCATCGTTTGATATCGCATCTTTTGTGCATCGCACCGCATGCGTATTAAGTCACATCGCGTCACATGGGCATGGCATCACTTGATATCGCATCTTTTGTGCATCGCATGCGTATTAAGTCACATCGCGTCACATGCGCGTGACATCGCTTGATATCGCAACTTATATGCATGGCATCGCATGCGCATTAAGTCACATAGCGTAACATGGGCATGGCATCGCTTGATATCGCATCGTATGTGCATCGCTTCGCAGGCGCATTGAGTGACGTCGCGTCACATCCGCATGGCACCAATCGAAACCGCATCTTATGTTAATCGCATCGCATGCACATTGAGTCACGTCGCAATCCATGCGCATTGCATCGCTTATAATTTAATTTTATGTGCATCGTAGCGCATGTGCATTGAGTCTCATCTTGTCACATGCGCATGCCACCGCTCGAAATCGCATCTTATGTGCATCGCTAAGCATGCGCATTGAATCACATCGCATCACATGCGCGTGGCATCGCTTGAAGTCGCATCTTATGTGCATCGCATCGTAGGCGCATTAAGTCAAATCGCGCCAAATGTGCACGGCATCGCTTGATATCGCATCTTATGTGCATCGCATCCCATGCGCATTGAGCAACATCGCGTCACATGCAAATGGCATCACTTGATATCGCACTTTATGTGCATCGCATCGCATGCGCATTGAGTCACATCGCATCAGACGCGCATGGCATCGGTCGACATTGAATTTTATGTGCACCGCATCGCATGCGCTATTAGTCAAATTGCTTCACATGCGCATGGCATCGCTCAACATCGCATTTTATGTGCATGGCATCGCATGCGCATTGAATCGCAATGCATTACATGCGCATGGCATCGCTTGATATCCCATCTTAAGTGCATCGCATCGCATGCCCATTGAGTGACATCGGGTCACATGCGCATGGCATCATTTGATATCGTATCTTATGTGCATCGCATCGCATGCGCATTGAGCCACATGGCCTCATATGGGTATGTCCTCGCTTGATATCGCACCTTTTGTGCATCGCATCGCATGCGCATTGAGCCACATACCTTCACATGGGCACGGCATCGCTTGATATCGCATCTTATGTGCATTGCGTCGCATGCGCATTGAGTCACGTCACGTGACATGCGCATGGCATCGCTCGACATCGCATCTTATGTGCATCGCATCGCATGCGCATTGAGCCACATCGCATCACATGCGCATGGCTTCGCTAGACATCGCATCCTCTGAGCATCGCATCGCATGCGCTTTGTGTCACTTCGCGTCACATGGGTATGTCGTCGTTTGATATCGCATTCTTTTCTGCATCACATCGCATGCGCATTGAGACACGTCGCATCACATGCTTATGGCATCACTTGATATTACATTTTACGTGCAGCGCATCGCATGCGAACTAAATCGCATCGCATTCCATGCGCATGGCAACGCTTGATTTCGCGTCTTATGTGCATCGCATCGCATGCGCGTTGAGCCACATCGCGTCACATGCGCATGGCATCGCTTGATATACCATCTTTTGTGCATCGCATCTCATGAGCATTGAGTCACATCGCGTCACATGCTCATGGCATCGCTTGATGTCGCATCCCAAGTGCATCGCATGCGCATTAAGTCACATAGCGTCACATCCGCATGGCATCACTTGATATAGCATCTTATGTGCATCGCATGGCATGCGCATTGAATCACATCGCATGACATGCGCATGGCATCGCTCAATATCGCATCTTATGTGCATCGCATCGTATGCGCATTTAATCACATCGCGTCACATGGGCATGGCATCGCTTGATATCGCATTTTATGATTATCGCGTCGCATGTGCACTGAGTCACCTCACGTTGTTTTGTTGTTTGTTGTGTTTAACGCCCGCTTTTACTACTACGGCACCGCAGGCGGTGACACTGATGATACATGGAATGAAGATGGAGCACCGGTGGAATGAGATGGCGGGGGAAACCGGAGTACCCGGAGAAAACCCGCCCTGACGCCGCTTCGTCCACCACGAATACCACATGCGGGTCCCTGGGATCAAACCCGGGCCGCCTAGGTGGTAGGCGAGCGCGCTAACCGCTCGGCCACGGAGCCGCCATCACCTCACGTCACATCCGCATGGCATCACTTGATATCGCATCTTATGTGCATCGCAACGCATGCGCATTGAGTCATATCGCGTCAGAGGCTCATGACATCGGCCTATAGCGCACCTTTAGAACATCGCATCGCATGCGTATTGAGTCACATTGCATCACATGCGCATAGCATCGCTTGATATAGCATCTTTTGTGCATCGCATCGCATGCGCATTGAATCACATCGCGTCACATGCGCATGGCATCGCTTGATATCGCGCCTTTTGTGCATCGCATATAATGCGCATTGAATCGCATCGCATTACATGTGCATGGCATCGCTTGATATCGCATCTTATGTGCAAGGCATCGCATGCGCATTGAGTCACATCGCATCAGACGCGCATGGCATCGCTCGACATCGAATTTTATGTGCATGGCATCGCATGCGCATTGAATCGCATTGCATTACATGCGCATGGCATCCATTGATATCGCATCTTAAGTGCATCGCATGGCATGCGCATTGAGTGACATCGGGTCACATGCTCATGGCATCGCCTGATATCCCATCTTTTGTGCATCACACCGCATGCGTATTAAGTCACATCGCGTCACATGCGCATGGCATCGCTAGATATCGCATCTTTTGTGCATCGCATCGCATGCGTACTAAGTCACATCGCGTCACATGCGCATGACATCGCTTGAAATGGCATCTTTTGTGCATCGCATCGCATGCTCATTGAGTCACATAGCGTCACATGGGCATGGCATCGCTTGATATCGCATCGCATGCGCATTGAGTCACATCGAGTCATATGCTAATGACATCGCTTGATATCGCATCTTTTGAGCATCGCATCGCATGCGCATTGAGTCACGTCGCAGTCACATGGGTATGTCATCGTTTGATACGGCATTTTTTTGTCCATCACATCGCATGCGCATTGAGTCACGTCGAATCACATGCGCATGGCATCGCTTGATATCGCATCTTACGTGCAGCGCATCGCATGCGCATTAAATCGCATCGCATTACATGCGCATGGCATCGGTTGATATCGCATCTTATGTGCATCGCATCGCATGCGCATTGAGTCACATCGCGTCACATGCGCATTGCATCGCTTGATATAGCATCTTTTGTGTATCGCATCTCATGAGCATTGAGTCACATCGCGTCACATGGGTATGTCATCGTTTGATATAGCATCTTTTGTGTATCGCATCATATGTGCATCGCATCGCATGCGCATTGAGTCACATCGCGTCACATGCTCATGGCATCGCATGATATCGCAACTTTTGTGCATCGCATGCGCATTAAGTCACAGCGCGTCACATCATAATAAATAAATGAATAAAAATTGGAATTCGGGTCATGGTAAATTTCCATTGCCGGGGTTCTTGGGGTTTACCCCTCTTAAGCCTAGTGAGAAGAATTTTTATCTTGTTGTGTGCGCAGAGATATTTCCGTCGTGTGCGTACTCTTAGGGCAGATTGTCGTGTTTTGTTATACAATGATGGGTTAATTATATAAAATATAAAATATGTGCAAATATGTGTGTGTTTGTTATTGTGTATGTGTATATATGCACATTTTGCATATATGCATATTTTGTTTTTGTTGCCTTTTGTGCTTTGTGTTTTTTTTTTTTAAATTTTTTTTTTAATAAAATGACATATTTGCACATTTACAATTTTGAATTTATGTCGGAAAAGGTCCGTGTCCCACAATCTGCCGCCGTCTCTTCTTCTGCCTGAAGACTGTTTCTCCGGTGCGATGTGCTTTATTTGTTCGCCGCTGCAACTCAGCTCTGTTGTGTTTGTTTCGTGTGTTTTTTGTTTGCTTGTAGTGGGAGGGTGATTAGATGTTCAATAGTGCCTGTGGATATTGTTCGACTTGTTCTGTTTGTTGCTCCTGGTGTTGGTCATAAATGTATATTAGCGTTAGTAGAGGTGGATTTTCGTGCTGTTTTTCTGGTGGGAGTGTTCGCATAGTTTGAACTGTTCGTATAAGTGTTCTCCTGTGGGGTCTTGTATGTGCGTTGTGGATGTAGGTGAGCATTAGGTTGGCAATGTGCTTATCGATGGGGATTATTCTGGCATATTCATGGATCATCGTGTTTTTAAAGTTGGGGAAAAGTTTATTTGCGGTGCGTAGGCATTTGCGCTCGAATGCTTGGATGCTTGTCATTGTTGTTTTTGTTATGAGGGGCATTAGGGCGACTGCATCATACGTCAGGCATGGGCGAATGAGGCATTATATAGTTTGGTTAGTATTTGCGTGGTCAGTCCCGTCTTGTTTAATTTGGCGAGGAAAGTGAGGGTGGAGTATATGGCTCTGGTATTGTTCAGTAGGGCCTTGTAGTGGGGTTTTACTGTCAGTTGGGTATTGATTTGTATCCCGAGGTATTTCACTGATTTGGCACATTTTATGGTTGTTTTGTTTAGTTTGAGTGTCAGGTTGTTGTGGCGGTATTTCCTCTTCTTTCGGATGACGATGGCTTGGGTTTTTTCTGCGTTGATTGCCATTTTTTTGGTCCAGTCTATATATGCCTTGAGTTGAAGTTCCAATTGATGTTTTGCCTGGTCCGTCCGGGGGCTTGTGCACCAGTACGCCGTATCGTCGGCGTACTGGGCGAGCTGGATGCTGGGGTGTGTCTGCCGTGTATATAATGCAGAGGAGGCCTGATATTGCGCTCCCCTGGGGTGTGCCTGCATGTGGTGTGATGGGTTCGGATAATGTTTTGTCTAGTTTTATGTTGGCTGTTGTGCCGGTTAGAAAACTGGCGATCCATCTGACTATTCGGGGGTGTATTTTGAAATCGGTGAGCTTATACAGCAGACCATTAATCCAGCATTTATCGAAGGCCGCTTTTACGTCGAGAAATGCTGCGACCGTTGTATAGCCTAAATTGTGACCATTCTTGAATTGCGACATCACCCGAACCAGCTGGTCCTGGATGGTGATGTCGCTGCGGTAACCTGGTTGTGTCGTTGGGAGGAGGTGTTTTTGGTTGCATATTTTGTTTAGTCTCTTCACCATCACCCTCTCAAATATTTTAGAGAGGGTTGATGTGAGTGATATTGGCCTGTAGTTTCTATGGTCTGTAATGGTCTTTACCGGGTTTCTGGAACAGTAGTATGTGGGCAGTTTTCCATTTGGTGGGGTGATATCCGTACCGTAGCATGGTGTTGTATATGTCTCTGAGTAGTTTTATTGTATCTATCGGTAGGTTCCTTAACATCTGGTAGGTTATGCTGTCTGGGCCGGGAGCTGTGTTTCTGGTGTTTTTGAATGTTGCTATTATGTCGTCTGTGGTTAGGGGTGCTTCGGCTTCTTCGTCGGAGTTTAAGTTTTCGATGGCTAGTTGGGGGGTGTATAACTGGTGTTGCAGTTTGATGTGATAGTTGATTCTTTTGTAGTATTGTTTGTTAAAGTTTGGGCTTTGCGGTGTTTGGAAAACTTCTTCGTAGTGGGCTCGGAAGATTTCGAGTTTCTCACGTGTGTCGGTTACGGTGTTTACATCTTTTTTGATAGGGTAGTTGGGTGCAGTCTTTCTTTTGGTGCTTTTTATCAATTTCCAGAATTTTGCTGGATCCCGTTTGTGTGATTGCGTAAGGTCGTGTCATTTCCTGTCCCAGTGTTGTGTGTTGTGTTTTTGTATGGCCTTCTTTACTTCCTCTTGTGCTTTGTTTAATAGTCTTGTCAGCTGCGTTGTGCGTCTTTAGGAAGTTTCTATGTGCTTTCCTCTTCTTTTTAATAAGACATATTATTTCTTTGGGGAGTGGTCTGCTATACGGGTTTATGTGGACTGTCTTGGTGGGTATTGCTGTGATGTGTGCTTGCATAATTATATCTGTCAGTGTTTGCGCTTGCTGGTCAATGTCATGTGTCGTCGTTGGTGTGGTGAGTACAGTATTTCTTGTCAGTCGGGATGCTGTCTCCTTGAACAGTTCCCAGTCTGCGTTTTCGTAGTCCTTGACGGTTATGCTTCTGAATGCTTGTGTGTTCCATGGACCGGTTTTCAAGGAGACAATGACTGGCATATGGTCCGTGTCGGGGGGTGCGTCTGTGGTGATGTCTTGTACGAGCGAATAGGTTTGTTTGGAGGTGAGTATTTTGTCTGGTGAGCTATTGTTCTGGGTGCCTTGACCTATCCGTGTAGGGCCTGGTGTGAGGATGAGTTTGAGTTCGGTGTTTTTGAGTACCTTCATTAGGTCTCTGCCATGAGCCAGGGAATACCAGTCCCCCATCTACGTGTTCAAGGACGAGCCCCCCCCCCCCCCCCGAATACCTGCAGTGCTCGCGGAGTTTGATAGAACCTACAACCCGGGGCACTATTCGTGTAACCGAGCACCAGTCTCCCATGACACGATGGTGCGATTTACCCGGGAGGAGGACTATAGAAACTTCTGCGAGTTCCTGAGGGGAAAGGGGGTCCTATTCAATGTTACCAACGTTCACAGGGAAGACCGGTCCCACAGAGCAGTGGTAAAGCCACTGTTCCTGGACGGGGCGGCTTCAGAAATCAAAGAAGAGTTACAGATTAAAGGGATACGCACAATACGGGTGCAACAACTAAGACGCCTTGCCAGAGACAGGACACTCCTCCCTATCTATGTGATCGAGATCCCCTCGACTGAAGACCTGCAGAAACTCAGACAAATCACCACCCTACTGCATTTCAAAATCACAATTGAGGATTTCCGCCCCCCAGCCACAATCATCCAATGTCTCAAATGCCAGAGGTTAGGGCACTCGTTCCAGCGATGCCCCGCCCCCGAACCCCTGTGCTCCAAGTGTGCACGGGGGCACGAATCTCGCTCGTGCACCGTCCCCCTTGAGAGGCGAACCTGCGCCCTGTGCAGATTACCAGGGCATGGGACCCGATTCCGGGGTTGCCGCGAATACCAGCGCCAACTGGCGAGACTGAGGGGACAAGTGCCCCCACGCCCTACTGCCCCCAGGGACCACACACAAGCCCTCACACAGGACAACATCGCCCCCCCAGTAACGCCTCATATGGCCCAGAGCCGCGAAAGCTTTAATCTGAGACCAGCGGCCAGCACTTCGAGACCCCCCACCCCCACCCATGACCGCCAGCAAGGCACACACGCCCACTTTCAACCTCCAAAACCAGCGATCCCACCTTCCCTAACTCCTGCCACACTGCAAAGAAACCTAACATTCCCACGAATGACCTGGGTCCAAGCGCGGCACGAGTGCATACACATACTCACGCTTCTGCTAACCCAGCCACACCTCACTCACGAGGTGCTCGCCACATACTCGGGCTTCTTTGCACTCTTCTCTCACCTTGATGCCTTCGCAATTGACTAAACTCCCCCTCCCCTAAACAGCTATTGCTTAATATCGATGACGACCACTGCAATGACACGGATAATGAATTGGAATGCACGTGGCATTTACCACCGTAAAGGAGAACTCACGGACTTCCTACACACCCACAACATAGACATTGCACTAATCACAGAGACCCATCTAAACCACAAATCCAGACTAAACATTGCTGGATACCAAACCTATAGAACTGACCGGGACAGACGTGGCGGAGGCACAGCCGTAATTATCAAACGTACCATAGAACACGAACAAGCATTGCTACCCCCCCTAAGACGTATGGAGGCGACGGGCACGTATGTCAAAATTAATAATACTCGCGCACTCATTGTTGCTGCGTATAATCCCCCGGGCGAACTAAACACACATGACCTGGACGACCTGTTCCAACTAAGCAACCCCTTCCTAATCGCCGGAGACCTGAACGCCAAGCACCCGCTCTGGAATTGCCGCACAGGTAACCCAGCTGGCTCACAACTCCTTAGACATGAGAACAACTCCAATTATGCCATATACGCACCAAGCGAGCACACATACATACCCACACAGCGCAACCACCAGCCTGATATCCTCGATATCTCCTTAGCACGACAACTACACCTCCGGGTCACGCTTAAAGTAATCAACGCCCTGTCCTCAGACCACCTACCTGTTCTAATCAACCTAGAAGGCTCTCCGGCACCTTCCTTGCAACCCCTCAGACGCAACTACAACAAAGTAAACTGGGCAACCTTTAACCAGATTGTATCGGCTGAAATCCACAACACGCCAATCACGTCATGCAACGAGCTAGAAGAAGCAGTAGCAAACCTTGAAAAGACAATACAATATGCCATTTCTACCTCGGTCCCCATTCATGCACGTAACCGCGGCCCTCAAACCATGCCTACCGACCTCAAAGACCTAGCAAGAATCCGCAATAAAGCGCGCCGCAAATGGCAACATACGAGACGCCCTCAAGCCCTACAACACCTGCGTGAACTTAACTTACACATCCGAAAACGCACTGCCGACTTCCTTACCTCCCAATGGGAAAAACAGTCGCTGATCTAGACACGGACCGCACATCACTCTGGCGCATTGCGAAATGCCTAACACGCGAACCCACCTCCATTCCGCCCCTACACATCAACCAACGTATAGCCACATCCGACACCGAAAAAGCTGAAGCACTCGCAGATGAGCTGGAACGCACACTAACACCGAACCTTACACCAAGTTTACCACAATTTACTGCTGAGACCGAAACTCTAACTAATAACATATACTCATCCACAACTCACAATCAAGTCAGAAAAACCTCACCATCTGAGGTTACGTGGATCATTAAGCATCTCCCAAAAAAGAAATCGCCCGGACCTGACACCATACCCAACATAGCACTTAAAAACTTACCTCCCGACGCCATTAACCGACTGACAGAAATATTCAACTATACCCTTCGAAGCGGCACCTTTCCACAGCGCTGGAAGAAGGCCAAAGTCCTCCACTTCCCCAAACAAGGCAAAGACCACGCCAACCCAGCCAACTACAGACCCATCAGCCTACTGAACTCACTCAGTAAGGTGCTAGAGAAAATAATACTTAAAAGACTAAACGCACATCTAATCAAACACGGCATCATCATTCAAGAACAGTTCGGTTTTCGAGCCAAGCACTCGACCACACTCCAACTACTCCGTATCACCGAGCACATAACCCGCGGATTTAACATAAATAAAACCACGGGGGTCCTGTTCCTGGACATTGAACGTGCCTTCGACCGGGTATGGCACCCAGGACTCCTACGCAAACTACTGTCTCTAAATGTGCAAGACACCATGGTAAAGCTCATCGCAAACTACTTACGTGACCGCCAGTTCAGCTCCGCAGTAAACAATGCACTCTCCTCCCCACGTATTATGCAAGCAGGGGTCCCCCAAGACAGTTTATTGGGGCCCACACTCTTCAACATTTATATCAACGACATACCAAAAACCACAAACACATCACTTTACTTGTATGCAGACGACACGGCTATCGCAGCTCAGTCAGGCAACCCTAGATTTGTACGCGACAGGCTACAAACGTCACTCACCAACTTGGAAGACTGGCTCGCCAAATGGCGAATCAGAGTCAACCAAGCCAAATGCCATGCAGTAATATTCACTAAGCGCCAAACACATAGAAGCACTGCACGTAGACTCCCTCCTTTAACTCTGTTTGGCGAAAACATTAACTGGACTAACCAGACCACCTATCTCGGGCTCACGATGGACCAAGGCCTCACTTGGCACACACACATCCAAAATTGCCGGCGCAAGGCGCAAGTACAAGTAAGGAGACTCTACCCCCTCCTTCGCACAGGATCACATATCTCCCCGAAACTAGGACTTACCCTATATAAAACACTAATCCGACTGATACTGACATACGCAGCCCCGGTGTGGGGATACGCCGCCTCCACCCACATTAAGCGCCTAAACTCCTTTCAGAACCGGATCCTAAGGATAATCACTGGCGTACCCAGACGGGCGCCGGCCTACAAACTGCACGAAGAACTGCATATGCACACAATTGAAGAATTCATTAAAAAGCTTGCCTCCGACCTCTATGCCAAAAATTCCCGCCACCATAACCCACTCATTGCCAACCTCGGCACATATCATCTTGAACTAACCAAACACAAAACGCCACTCCATCTTTTTGAACGTTCTCTAAACAACACAGATACCATAGATGCCAGAGCCCACCTATTCAATATTCTGAATCACAACTAACTACTTAAAACCTTCTGCCAACAGAGGAGGACAGTAAACGCCCGGACCACATCCACTTTCTCTCAAGATCAGGTATACAGGATACTCCCAAGCCCACAACAGGTACGTAACACTCCCTAAACCTGCCCCCACCACTGCATTCCTTTATATGTAGATAACCACTTCATAGCTTGTAAGCACGTACATTACCAACCCCCTTAAATTAGCACAACTGTAACACCCTATAGCACATAACACCAGCTACTCCTTACTAACAAGCTTTCCCCCCTGGGTGCTGCACAGACCTCGGTATGTGTTGACTCCCAGGATACAATATCACGCGCTCGCATGCAGCGAATGCCAGCTAGGTACTAACCATTACTAACCGGGGTGCTATCGCGGAACCCGACCTAACTGCATGTATCGCTACATTAACAAGCACCCTGTCTTTCTCTGCCTTGCATGTTTAGTTTACTAACCGCATGTGGATGGGGAGACGATGTAGCCTCTGAGGATGATCGTCACCAGGGCTGGCGGGTGTGGGGCCAGCCTTCCAAAAAAAATAAATAAAAAAAATGTTGGTGCGTTCGTCCAGAAGTTCCTTGTGGTTTGCGTTTAGGTCAGCTGCTATTATTAGATGTGTGTAGTTGTCGTGTAGGTAGGTGATTAATGTGGTAGGGAAATCTTTGTTAGGGGGAGCATAAATCGTGGCGATGTGTAGTTTGCTTCTATTAACCGTGATTTGTATATTAATAGGAATTCCAGTTCATTAAAGGCTTGGGGGGTGGTTACTTGTGTCGGGCTTAATTCGCTCTTAACAAGCACCATTACCCCGCCTCCAGTCCCGTGTGGCCTATCCTTTCTAAACACTGTGAGCGGTTGGAACGTGAAGTTTCTTCTCTTGTTTAGTTTTGTCTCGTTAATAGTTATTATATCCGCGCTGTGGTGTGTTAAGAGGTCTTGTAGTTGCTGTCTCTTGCCGGTAATTCCATTAATGTTTATATGTAGTAGTTTAATATTGTGTCTTACTTGGGTGTGTGCTCTGTTTCCCGCCATTTCTGGTTGTGCTTATCTTCCTTGCGCGGTGTTTGTTTAACCTATTTTTTATGTCTTGGATGAAGATGGCGAGCTGGTTCCCTAATTTTGCGGTGTCTATTGATTTTTTGAGTGTTTTTGGGCCGTTGTCTTTATATTGTGGTATAATCGTTGACATTATTTGTGCGATGATAGTTTGGGTGACGTCGTTAATATATGCTGTTATGTTCTTCTGTATGTTGGTTATTTGGTTCTGCAAGTCCTGTATCTGTTCGCTCGAGTGTTCTATAACTTGCTTTAATGTGCCGGTTGTTTCTTTTGCGGTCATTTCTTTCTTGTCTGCGGGTATACTGGGGAATTTTATGGTTGTCCAGTTGGTGTCTTGTTTGGCTGAGGGGGGGTTGGCAGGTTATGGGGCAAAATGTGTGTCTCTGCTATCTGTGTTGTTTTTGTTGGGGGTGTCCTTGGGTATTTGGGGCATTTAACTTGCCCTGTGAAATGTCCGAGCCGTTCACAGGTAGCACAGTATGGCGCTGCGTGCTTGATATGCTTGCATTTCTGTGTTTGGGACTTCTGGCCGCAGTGAAAACAGGTTGGGTTCTGTTCGGGACAGTTTTCCTTCTGGTGCCCGTATTGCTGGCACTGGCGACACGGGATGTGGCGCTCAGTGTGGGGGAGGGCTCGGCTCGAAAAACCTGTTTTGTGATGATCGCCCCTTGGTGTAGGATGGTGGTGATCGTGGCGACGTCGGTGCTGAACACGCGTACTAGGGGTGTAGGTTTGTCGTGACTTATTATCCGTGATACCCTGTTGATACTTGGATAATCTTCCTGGATGCCGGCGAGAATGACCTCATCGAGGATGTCTCGTGGAATACCCTATAGCACTGCCGTTAAGGTCTTCCTGGGTTTTTCTTGTGGCTTTTCGGTGTCTTGGGGGGTTTCCAGGTTTGTTGCGTATTTTGCCTGTTTGCCAAATTGATGTGGAGGGATTTCCTGTTTGAACGTAGTGGCTGCTTGTTGATATTTGAAGATCAGGGCAAGTGTATTCCGGGGTCGGTATATGCGTTGCACGCGGAAAAGGGATTCTGCCGGTCGTTGGTGTTTCTCTAGAAGTGATTTTATGAGCCAGGCATTCTGCTTCTCGGGATCGCAATTCAGAATCTATATGGGGAAATGGCCGTGTGGTACTGCTGGTGTGTTTGGGCGGGGAGGTTGCTGAGTGCGTGAGGCGCTGGGGATTGATTCGGTGCTGGTGTTGAGTGTGGAAGAGTCGCTAGAGCTGCTGCTGATCTCGTGGTTGTGCGAACGGGTGGTGCGTGTCGTTTGTCTCGTATGTCCGGACGTGGTGGCGGTTTCGGTGTCAGGGTCGGGAGGGGGTTTTGAGGGAAGTGTCGCCGGCCCCTCACGTCACATGCGCATGGCATCGCTTGATATCGCATCTTACGTGCATTGCCTCGCATGCGCATTGAGTCACGTCGCCCCACATGCGAAAGGCATCGCTTGATATCGCATCTTATGTGCATCGCATCGCATGGGCATTGAGTCACGTCGCGTCACATGCGCATGGCATCGCTTGATAACGCAACTTAAGTGCATCGCATCGCATGCGCATTAAGTCACATCGCATCACATGCGCATGGCATCGCTCGACATCGCATCTTATGTGCATCGCATCGCATACGGATTGAGTCACCACGCCTCACATGCGCATTGCATCTCTCGACATCGCATCTTATGTTCATTGAGTCAAATCGCGGCACATGCGCATTGCATCTCTCGACATCGCATCTTATGTGCATCGCATCGCATGCGCACTGAGTCACATCGCATTACATGCGCATGGCATCGCTCGACATCGCATCTTATGTGCATCGCATCGCATGGCATCGATCGACATCGCGCCTTATGTGCATCAGATGGCATGCGCATTGAATCGCATCTTATGTTCATTGAGTCACATCGCGTCACCTGCGCATGGCATCGCTCGACATTGCATCTTATGTGCATCGCATCGCATGCACATTGAGTCACGTCGCGTCACATGCGCATGGCATAGTTGATATCGCGTCTTATGTGCATCGCATCGCATGCGCATTGAGCCACATCGCATCACATGCGTATGGCATCGCTCTACATCGCATCTTACGTTCATCGCATCGCATGCGCATTGAGTCACGTCGCGTCATTTGGGCATGGCATCGCTTGATATCGCATCTTATGTTCATCGCATCGCATGCGCATTGAGTCACATCGCATCACATGCGCATGGCATCGCTCGACATCGCATCTTATGTGCATCGCATCGCATGCGCATTGCGTCACATCGCATCACAAGCGCATGGCATCGCTCAACGTCGCATCTTATGTGCATCGCATGGCATGCGTATTGAATCGCATCGCATCACATGCGCATATTATCGCTCGACATCGCATCTTATGTGCATTGCATCACATGCGCATTGAGTCACATCGCATCACATGCGCATGGCATCCCCCGACATCGCATCTTATGTGCATCGCATCGCATGCGCATTGAATCGCATCGCATCACTTGCGCAAGGCATCGCTTGATATCGCATCTTATGTGCATTGAGTCACATAGCGTCACGTGCGCATTGCATCGCTCGACGTCGCATCTGATGCGCATTGAATCGCATCGCAATACATGCGCATGGCATCGCTTGATATCACATCTTACGTGCATCGCATCGCATGCACATTCAATCGCAAGGCATCGCATGCGCATGGCATCGCTCGACCTCGCATCTTAAGTGCATCGCATCGCATGCACATTGGGACACACCAAGTCACATGCGCATGGCATCGCTCGACATCGCATCTTATGTGCATCGCATCGCATGCGCATTGAGTCACATCGTGTACATGGGCATGGCATTGCTCGATATCGCATCTTATGTGCATCGCATTGCATGCGCATTGAAACGCATCGCATTACGTGCGCATGGCATCGCTCGACAACGCATCTTATGTGCATCCCATCGTATGCGCATTGAGTCACATCGCGTCACATGCGCCTGGCATCCCTTGATATCGTATTTTAGGTTCATCGCATCACACACGCATTGAGTCACGTCGCGCAACATGCGCATGGCATCGCTTAATATCGCATCCTACGTCCATCGCATCGCATGCGCATTGAGTCACGTCGCGTCACATGTGCATGGCATCGCTTGATATAGCATCTTATGTGCATCGCATCGCATGCGCATTGAGTCACATCGCATCACACACTCATGGCATCCCTTAATATCACATTTTATGTGCATCGCATTGCATGCGCATTGAGTCACATAGCATCACAGGCGCATGGCGTCGCTCGACATCGCATTTTATGTGCATCGCATCGCATCACATGCGCATGGCATTGCTCGACATCCCATCTTATGTGGATCGCATCGCATGCGCATTGAATCGCATCGCATTTCATGCGCATGACATCGCTCGTCATCGCATCTTATCTGCTTCGCATCGCATGCGCTCTGAGTCACATCGCATTACTTGCGCATGGCATCGCTCGACATCGCATCTTATATGCATCGCATAGCATGCGCATTGAATCGCATCGCATGGTATCGGTCGACATCCCACCTTGTGTGCATCCCATCGCATTCGCATTGAGTCACATAGCATCACGCACGCATGGCGCCGCTCGACATCGCATCTTATGTGCATCGCATCGCATCGCATTTCATGCGCATGGCATCGCTCGACATCGCATCTTGTGTGCATCCCATCGCATGCGCATTGAGTCACGTCGCGTCACCTGCGCATGGCATCGCTTGATATCGGATCTTATGTGGCTCGCATCGCATGCGCATTGCGCCACGTCGCGTCAGATGCGCATGGCATCGCTTACAATCGCATCTTATGTGTATCGCATCGCATGCGCATTGAGTCACATCGCATCACATGCGCATGGGATCGCTTGATATCGCATCTTATGTGCATCGCATCCCATGCGCATTGAGTCATGTCGCGTCACATACAAATGGCATCGCTCGACATCGCATCTTTTGTGCTTGGCATCGCATGCGTATTGAGTCACACGCGCCACATGCGCATGTCATCGCTTGATATCGCATCTTATGTGCATCGCATCGCATGCGCATTGAGTCACTTCGCGTCACATGGGCATGGCATCGCTTGATATCGCAGTTTATGTACATCGCATCGCATGCGCATTGAGCCACGTCGCATCATATGCGCATGGCAACACTTGATAATGTATCTTATGTGCATCGAATCGCATGCGCATGGAGTCATATCGCGTCACATGCGCTCGGCATCGTTTGATATCGCATGTTATGTGCATCGCATCGTATGCACATTGAGTCACGTCGCATCACATGCGCATGGCATCGCTTGATATCGCATGTTATGTGCATCGCATATCATGCGCATTGACTCACATCGCATCACATGCGCATGGCATCGCTCGACATCGCATCTTATGTGCATCGCATTACATGCGCATTGAAACGCATCGCATTACGTGCGCATGGCATCGCTCGACAACGCATCTTATGTGCATCCCATCGTATGCGCATTGAGTCACATCGTGTCACATGCGCCTGGCATCCCTTGATATCGTATTTTAGGTTCATCGCATCACACACGCATTGAGTCACGTCGCGCAACATGCGCATGGCATCGCTTAATATCGCATCCTACGTCCATCGCATCGCATGCGCATTGAGTCACGTCGCATCACATGCGCATGGCATCGCTTGAAATCGCATCTTATGTGCTTCGTGTCATATGCGTATTGAGTCACACGTGTCACATGCGCATAGTATCGCTGGTATCGCATCTTATGTGCATCGCATCGCATGCGCATTGAGTCACTTCGCGTCACGAGGGCATGGCAACGCTTGATATCGAATCTTATGTGCATCGCATTGCATGCGCATTGAGTCACGTCGCTTCACATGCGTATGGCATCGCCTGACATCGCATCTTATGTTCACCGCATCGCATGCGCATTGAGTCACAATGCGTCACATGCGCATGGCATCGCCTTATATCGCATGTTATGTGCATCGCATCGCATGCCCATTGGGTCACATAGCAGCACATGCGCATGGCATCGCTGGACATCGCATCTTATGTGCATCGCGTCGCATGCGCATTGAGTCACATTCCATTAGATGTGCATGGCATCGCCCGAAATTGTATCTTATGTGTACCGAATCGCATCGCATTACATGCGTATGGCATCGCTTGATATCGCATCTTATGTGCATCAATTGGCATGCGCATTGAGTCACTTCGCGTCACATGCGCATGGCATCGCTTGATATCGCATCTTATGTGCATCGCACCGCATGCGCATTGAGTCACATCGGACCACATGGGCATGGCATAAATAAATAAATAAGAATAGGTATTCGGGTTATGGTAAATTTGTGGTAAATTTCCATTCCCGGGCTTCTTAGGGTTTATCGCATGCGCATTGAATCAGATCGCGTCACATGTCCATGGCATCGCTTGACATCGCATTTTATTTGCATCGCATTGCATGCGCATTGAACCGCGTCTCATTACAGGCGCATGGCATCTATTGATATCGCATCTTACGTGCATCGCATCGCATGCGCATTGAGTCATGTCGCGTCACATGCAAATGGCATCGCTCGACATCGCATCTTTTGTGCTTGGCATCGCATGCGTATTGAGTCACATCGCATCACATGTCCATGGCACGGCTTGACATCACATCTTATTTGCATCGCATTGCATGCGGATTGAACCGCATCTCATTACAGGCGCATGGCATCTATTGATATCGCATCTTACGTTCATCGCATCGCATGCGCATTTACGCATGTCGCGTCACATGCAAATGGCATCGCTCGGCATCGCATCTTTTGTGCTTGGCATCGCATGCGTATTGAGTCACACGCGTCACATGCGCATGGCATCGCTTAATATCGCATCGCATGCGTATTGAGTCACATTGGATCACATGCGCATGGCATCGCTTGATATTCCATCTTATCTGCATCGCATTCGCATTGAGTCACTTCGCGTCACATGCGCATGGCATCGCTTGATATTGCATCTTATGTCCATCCCATCGAATGCGCATTGAGTCACATCGCATCACATGCGCTCAGCATCGCTTAATATCGCATGTTATGTGCATCGCATCGCATGTGCATTGAGTGACATCGCATCACATGCGCATGGCATCGCTTAATATCGCATCTCATGTGCATCGCATCGTATGCACATTGAGTCACATCGTATGAGATGCGCATGGCATCGCTTGATATCGCATCTTATGTGCATCGCATCGCATGCGTATTGAGTCACATTGCATTAGATGCGCATGGCATCGCTTGATATCGCATCTTATGTGCATCACATCGCAAGCGCATTGAGTCACTTCGTGTCACATGCGCATGGCATCGCTGGATATCGCATCTTATGTGCATCGCATCGCATGCGCATTGAATCGCATCGCATTACAGGTGCATGGCATCGCTTGATATCGCATGTTATGTTCATCGCATCGGATGCGCATTGAGTCACATCGCATCACACGCGCATGGCATCGCTTGATATCGCATCTTATGTGCATCGCATCGCATGCGGATTGAGTCACATCGCATAACACGCTAATGGCATCGCGCGAGATCGTATCCTATGTGCATCGCATCGCATTGAATCGCATCGCATCACACGCGTATGGCATCGCTCGACATCGCATTTTATGTGAATCGCATCGCATGCGCATTGAATCGAATCGCATGCGCATTCAGTCGCATCGCATTACATGCGCATGGCATTGCTCGACATCGCATCTTATGTACACCGCATCGCATGCGCATTGAGCCACATCGCATTACATGCGCAAGGCAGCGCTCGACAGCACAACTTATGTGCATCGCATCGCATGCGCATTGAGTTACGTCGCGTCACATGCGCATGGCATCGTTTAATATCGCATCATATGTGCATTGCATCGTATGCACATTGAGTCACATCGCTTGATATCGCATCTTATGTGCATCGCACCGCATGCGCATTGAGTCACATCGCATCACATGTGCATGGCATCGCTTGACATCGCATCTTATTTGCATCGCATCGCATGCGCATTGAGTCACGTCGCGTCACATGCGCATGGCATCGCTTGATATCGCATCTTATGCGCATCGCAGCGCAATGGCATTGAGTCACATGCGTCACATGCGCATGTCATCGCTTGATATCGCATCTTATGTGCATCGCATCGCATGCGCATTGAGTCACATCGCATCACACGCGCATGGCATCGCTCGACATCTCATCTTATATGCATCGCATCGCATTTAATCGCATCGCATAACACGCGCATGGCATCGCTCGACATCGCATCTTATGTGCATTGCATCGCATGCGCATTGAATCGAATCGCATGCGCATTGAATCCCATCGCATTACATGCGCATGGCATCGTTCGACATCGCATCTTATGTGCATCGCATCGCATGCGCATTGAATCGCATCGCATTACATGCGCATGGCATCGCTTGATATCGCATCTTATGTGCATCGCGTCGCATGCGCATTGAGTCACGTCGTCTAACTTGCGCATGGCATCGCTTGATATCGCATCTTATGTTCATCGCATCCCATCGCATGCGCATTGAGTCACGTCGCATCAAACGCGCATGGCATAGCCTGATATCGCATCTTAGGTGCATCGCCTCTCATGCGCATCGAGTCACGTCGCGCCACATGCGCATGGCATCGCTTGATATCGCATCTTATGTTCAACGCATCGCAAGCGCATTGAGTCACGTCGCATCACACCCGCATGGCATCGCTTGATATCGCATCTTCTGCGCATCGCATCGCATGTGGATTGACCCACTTGCGTCAAGTGCGCATGGCATCGCTTGATGTTGCATCTTATGTGCATCGCATGCGCATTGAGCCAGTTCGCGTCACATGCGCATGGTATCTCTTGATATCGCATCTTATGTGGATAGCATCGAATGCGCATTGAGTAACATCGCGTCACATGCGGTCGGCATCGCTTGATATCGCATCTTATGTGCATCGCATCGCATGCGCATTGAGTCACATCGCATCACACGCGCATGGCATCGCTCGACATCTCATATTATATGCATCGCATCGCATTGAATCGCATCGCATAACACGCGCATGGCATCGCTCGACATCGCATCTTATGTGCATTCCATCGCATGCGCATTGAATCGAATCGCATGCGCATTGAATCGCATCGCATTACATGCGCATGGCATCGCTCGACATCGCATCTTATGTGCATCGCATCGCATGCGCATTGAATCGCATCGCATTACATGCGCATGGCATCGCTTGATATCGCATCTTATGTGCATCGCGTCGCATGCGCATTGAGTCACGTCGTCTAACTTGCGCATGGCATCGCTTGATATCGCAACTTATGTTCATCGCATCCCATCGCATGCGCATTGAGTCACGTCGCATCAAACGCGCATGGCATCGCTTGATATCGCATCTTATGTTCAACGCATCGCAAGCGCATTGAGTCACGTCGCATCACACCCGCATGGCATCGCTTGATATCGCATCTTCTGATCATCGCATCGCATGTGGATTGAGCCACTTGCGTCAAGTGCGCATGGCATCGCTTGATATCGCATCTTATGTGCATCGCATGCGCATTGAGTCAGTTCGCGTCAGATGCGCATGGCATCTCTTGATATCGCATCTTATGTGGATAGCATCGAATGCGCATTGAGTAACATCGCGTCACATGCGGTCGGCATTGCTTTATATCGCATGTTATGTGCAGCGCATCGCATGCGTATTGAGTCACATCGCATCACATGCGCATGGCATCGCTCGACATCGCATCTTATGTGCATCGCATTGCATGCTCATTGAAACGCATCCCATTACGTGCGCATGGCATCGCTTGATATCGCATCTTATGTGCATCGCATCGTATGCGCATTGAGTCACATCGCGTGACATGCGCATGGCATCGCTTGATATCGCATTTTATGTTCATCGCATCGCATGCGCATTGAGTCACGTCGCGCAACATGCGCATGGCATCGCTTAATATCGCATCTTATGTGCATCGCATCGCATGCGCATTGAGTCACCTCGCGTCACATGCGAACGGCATCGCTTTAAATCGCATTTTATGTTCATTGCATCACATGCGCATTGAGTCACGTCGCGCAACTAGCGCATGGCATCGCTTAATATCGCATCTTATGTGCATCTAATCGCATGCGCATTGAGTCACTTCGCGTCACATGGGGATGGCATCGCTTGATATCCCACCTTATGCTCATCGCATTGCATGCGCATTGAGTCACATTGCGTCACATGCGCATGGCATCGCTTGATAGCGCATTTCATGTGCATAGCATCGCATGCGCATTGAGTCACATCGCAACACATGCGCATGGCATCGCTCGACATCGCATCTTATGTGCATCGCATCGCATGGGTATTGAGTATTATCGCTACACATGCGCATGGGATCGCTGGACATCGCATCTTATGTGCATCGCTTCGCATGCGTGTTGAGTCACATCGCATTAGATGCGCATGGCATCGCCCGACATCGCATCTTATGTGAATCGCGTCGCATGCGCATTGAGTCACATCGCATTAGATGCGCATGCCATCGCCCGACATCGCATCTTATGTGCACCGAATCGCATGCGCATTGAATCGCATCGCATTACATGCGCATGGCATCGCTTGATATCGCATCTTATGTGCATCACATCGCATGCGCATTGAGTCATTTCGCGTCACATGCGCTCGGCATCGCTTGATATCGCATCTTACGTGCATCGCATCGCTTGCGCATTTAGTCACATCGCGTCACATGCGAATGGCATCGCTTGAAGCGGTGGAGATCGTCTGCAGCTGCTTTGAAGAGCCCTCCAAGCTTTGGTAAAGCGAGAAACAGGGATTCCGAGCGAACTTCAGAAAACGCAGTGCGCAGACCGCCACTCGCGCTCTAAGTCGCCCGGGGATCACCGCTGCAACTCCCGCTTGCCGGCAGCTTCAACGACGCTACAAGACAGGTAACTATAAACAAGCAGGATAGACGAGGGATAGCACGACCACAGCCAACAGTCTCTGACTGGTACCAAGGCGCCTTAACCGGTTCAGGTCCTCTGCTAGCCACGCTTTTTAGCACTCGCTAGCTGCCTCTTTCTCTCCTTCTATCGCTATTTTCCTCTTTTTCTATTAGTTTTTAAGCTCCCCGGTTAGGCCCCCCTCTAGACTTTTACTCTCTTCTCTCTTCCTCTTCCTAGGTAAATCTTAAGCTAACTGCCCTTAAGGCACCTCACAGAGCTAGACCAAGTTGTAACCTTCCTGCTATCTGTCTTTTTAAAGACCGAAGCAGGCCAAATAAATAAGACTGTCCCTCATTTAAACACTTAACTAAACTCTCACTTCACACTCATTCAGGGAACCCCAGGTAATCGGAGACATGGGTAAAGTAGGCAAAACTCTCACTCTCTCTCCCTCGTCTCTCTCCAAACCAAATAAGCCGATCAGAGCAACCACACTTATCACCACCAAAACAAAAACACTCAAACACACCACCCCAACAACACCAAAAAGACCACACACACGCTCACATAAAAAGACTACACCACCACCACAAACAAACACAACAACCACATCAGATACAAACATGCCAACACTAAACACAAACACTGACAACACAAGCACACCTAGCACAAGCACACAAAACACAGACACACCAAAACAAACCACAAACACAAACACACCAAGCACACCAAACACGCCCAGTACACCAAGCACACTGAACATCTCAAGCACATCAAATACACCAATCACAGACACGCCAAAAACAAACACACCTAACACTGACACAGGAGACAAGCCACAACAAACACTGGAAGCTGACACAAACACAAACAACACAAAAACACCCACACATACACCAGACTCTGAAATCGTGCTTCCTACACCACCCCCTCCAGTACAATCACCCATCCAGGACACCTACGCTGACGTCACCACAAGGCCACCCACCCCCAAAACAAACAGCTACACGGAGTATAGGGCCAATCTCGCGCCTTTGTATCTCCACAAAAGCCAGGCAAATCACATACACACAATCACCAACAAATTTGACACAAAATACAAACCTACACACAAGTACACAATACACCGCGCAAATCGCTCCGGTGACTTAGCTCTAAAAATGTTCAGCCTGAGTGACTACCATAATATGGTGGAACACCTCAGGAATGAGGGCGCACAGTGTTATCTCCTCCAACACCCAGAAGCTAGAACAGTTAGGTTTGTCATAAAAGGTCTGTGCGCCCCGTTCACCGGAGAACACATAAAATCAGTACTGGCACAACAGAATTTTGAGGCCATTAGGGCAGTGCAAATGCACTCACTAGGCAGGAATAGACACCCCCTCCCAATGTTCCTAGTGGAAATGGAGGACACCCAGGAGAATAGGAAGATACTCGGCCTCAAATACTTGGCCCACTTTAGAGTCAGAGTAGAAGAGTACCACTCTGCTCCAGAGCCCAAGCAGTGCCGACGCTGCCAGCAGCTATGGCACTACTACAGAGAATGCCAGGCCCCCACACAAGTTTGCGCCAAATGCACAGGCCCCCACCCCTCCTACACCTGCAAAGTGCCCACAGAGGAACGCCTGTGCGCCCTCTGTGGCCAGAAAGGTCATGGAGCAACTTGGCGCGGTTGCCCCAAATACCTCTCTGCACTGGAACGCGCAAGGCCCAGGGCACAGCCAGGGAACCCCAAACCCAGGAATGAACAGACAAAATTACCCCAGGCTGGCCCGTCATCAGCAGAAGGGCAATGGTTTACTCAGGACCGCAGAGGCAGAACCCGCCCAGCCCCCGCCCCTTCTGCAGCAGTGACCAAGCAGGTCGCTCCTGCTCAAGTCACGGCACCCACAAAGCGACACTCCCCAACACAACACAAACACAACACACAACAAACCACAACGACACACAAAACCGCTCCCACACAAACAACCACACACCAGGCAACACACACAAAGGGACCAAGCTTTTTGGTCCCAAAGTCGCAAACCCCTCGCGATGCATTCGAAAATGGCCTTGCACTAGCCGACTTCCTCTTAAAGTTGGGCTACCCAAAACTGGAATTAGGCTGGAACTCGTTCCTCCAGCACGCAAAGTGGCTCCTGGAGCAAATAAACACCAACAGCGACCCACTTTTCCTCTTTGACCATGTCACGCATTTCCTGGGAATTCTCGCACAGTTCACTTGTTATGAGTAACACACCCACCGTAAATATCATATACTGGAATTGCAATAACCTCAAAAGGAAGCGCAAGGAGTTTACGGAATTCCTCCAAAGGAATTCAATCCAAATAGCGCTAATTAACGAAACCCACCTGGGACCTGTAGATCGCTTCTCAGTCCCAGGATACTCAGTATACCGAACAGATAGAAATAGAAGAGGCGGAGGGACAGCCGTAGTTATTCAAAATTCAGTACAACACCACCAGGCGTTTGTCCCCCAACTAAACCGAATAGAAGCTACCGCGGTTAGTGTAAAGCTTCTTAATACCGAAGTTGCATTTATTGCGGTATATAATCCACCCTGCGATATTGACACGGACGACATCGATACACTATTGCGTATGGCCCAAAAAGTAGTAATAGCAGGGGACTTGAACGCGAAACATTTCCTCTGGAATTGCGTAGCTGCAAACAAGGCGGGCAATAAACTACTAGCATACATCAACAGACACAACATACTTCTAACAGGCCCTGAAGAGCCGACATTCATACCAAGAGTACATACACACAGACCAGATATACTAGACATTGCTCTCCTCAAGGGCATTACACACAACACAAATACACACGTAATTAACGAATTAAACTCAGATCACCTCCCAGTGTTACTAGAAATTGAAGCCCCAATCACTTTTAAATCGGAACCTCCAAGACCCAATTACAGACAAGCAGACTGGGAGTCCTTCGAAAACACACTACAAAACATTATACACGATCACACAATCGAGACACATGAAAAACAAGACGAAGCTATTGAGCATATCGTAGAATCAATTAAGCTCGCTACCGAACAACACATTCCAATCAGATATCCTATAACTTCTACACAAAGATTTCCACGCGACACTAGACAAGCCATTCAGGACAGAAATCGCGCGAGGCGTAAATGGCAAAAATCGCGTAACTTAATAGACCGTAATGCGTACACGGAACTAAGCATTCAAGCAAGCGAACGAATACGAGAATACACAACAAATCAGTGGCACGATGTGTTAAGTAACATCAACCCACAAAACAATACAATCTGGAAAATAGCCAGAAACCTAACGCGTACGTACACACATGTCCCTCCCCTCCACACGCCTAACGGAATAGCGGAAACTCCCCGAGCCAAAGCTGAAGCATTTGCAGACACCCTAGAGGCGACATTTGAACCGAATGCCTTTCCGTCAGACCAAGCATTTGTGGACGAAACGGAAGCAATGGTCGTGAATATCGGTAGAACACCAACGCATAATAAGACGCGAAAAACGAATGCGGGTGAGATCAAATGGATCATTAAACACCTGCCCTCTAGGAATATCCAGGGCCAGACCAAATTCCAAATATAGTACTAAAACATCTGCCAGCCAAAGCACTGAAGCACTGGCAGATATATTTAACTATACAATTGAAAAAGGCAGATTCCCTCCACAGTGGAAAGAGGCCAAAATTCTCATGTTCCCTAAACCGAGAAAGAGCCAATCACAGCCTGAAAATTATAGGCCAATCAGCCTCCTCAGCACTATGAGCAAGGTTTTAGAGAAAATAATACTCAAAAGACTTACGAACCACATAATAAAAAATAACTTAGTAATTAACGAACAATTCGGATTCCGGGCACAACACTCGACAACACTACAACTATTGCGAATGACGGAATCCATCACGCGAGGATTCAATGAAAACCGATCCACAGGGGCCATCTTCTTGGATATTGAACGGGCCTTCGATCGCGTGTGGCACGCTGGTCTACTCAGAAAGCTCATATCACTGGAATTCGCGGACTCTATGATAGCCATAATAAAGGACTATCTATCTCACCGAACGTTCCGCACGGCAGTCGAAACAGAGACATCAACGCGACGGCCAATCAGGGCAGGGGTCCCACAAGGAAGTTTATTGGGGCCCACCCTCTTTAATATTTACATAAATGATTTACCAGAGACGATAAGAGTAGACCGATATCTATATGCGGATGACACAGAGCTTGTCACACAATCAACCATGCCAAGGATTATACGCACCAGGCTACAAAATGCTCTAAATGATTTAGAGCCATGGCTCACGAAATGGCGCATAAAGGTAAACACCAGAAAAAGCCAGGCAATTGTATTCACCAAGCGAATTAAGCACCGTCATGGTAAACACGGCCTTCAGCCATTAACGCTTGGACAAGAGCCAATCCAATGGAACAGCAAAACCATCACCTACTTAGGTGTAACAATGGACCAGGGCCTTACGTGGAAACAGCACGTACACAGTAAGAGCCAAAGCCAATGCACAACTCAATAAGCTATACCCAATAATCAACACAAACAGTACTCTAAAGTAAGAGATGGGCACTACACTTTATAAAACACTAATAAGGCCCATCCTAACATACGCTGCACCCGTATGGGGACATGCAGCGAAAACACACATAAAGAGACTGCAAACGATGCAGAATAGAGTACTCCGAATAATCGCGAGATTACCCGAAGTAGCTCCAACGCTCCAATTACACGAGGAGCTAAAAGTACATTCCATTGAACAGTTCATAAAAAGGCTCACCTGTAACTTACTTGATAAGAAAAACAAAAACCACAACGAACTAATTCAAAACCTAGGAAATTATGATATAACGCACGACAAACATGCAAGGCCACTATCTCTATTCCAGGTAACTATTGGTCTCGGGGAGCCAGATGTTGACATGCAACAATATCTGGACAACCTAGTTAACTACCCCGATGTTATCCATATGTGAACTGTGCATCACTCTCACTCTCTCTCTCTCACACACACATTCATACCTACAGTTTCTTTTCAGATAACCCTCAAGTCCTTATTTATAAGGCGGACCCAGGGGGATGAGGGCCCCCTCGGGAGTGGCACTGGTTCGCACCTGTATTTCAGGCAGACTGCCCGCCAAGTGTGCACTCCAGACGAACAGGCGATACAACGGACATGCACTCACCCAATTGACGATGCCGGATGGTATATCAACAACCTTAATTATGAATTACAGACGAAGCCATACGGGGGAACGTAACAATTATAATTACACTAGATTGACGACGCCACAAGCGCACAAATTACCACTAACCTAAGAGACTAATTGTACGCACTTCCTTTGTTCTTAGTGTATGTACATGTATATTAAGATTGTTTCAGGGATCCAGCATGCAGGGTATCGACACGCTCCCAGACTTCTGAGGCGCACGTACAGACGCGGCGTATTCACGCCAAGATTCTAGCACCCTGATTCCTGACAGCAATCACAAATGACTCCTACCAAAGCATCCATGACTCCGCTAGGGGGCAAGCTGGGCTTCGGTCAAGCTCGTCTCCAAGCTCCTAACCTTCTCCGTCTGGTTACGCAATGCGAACCAGCTGAATCTTCACCACTGAATGCGCGGGTGCTACAGGCGGTACCGCAGCAGGCTTTCACCTTCCTAATCCGGTGGATGGGTTTTTTTAGTGGGTATGGCCATCTTCAATGGCGACTCCCACAGTACCATGGGGTCTCGTAACAAGATTTTTCCCCTCCACCTAAAAAAAAAAAAAAAAAAAAAAAAACTTGAAATCGCATCTTATGTGCATCGCATCGCATGCGCATTGAGTCACACCGCATCAAATGCGCATGACATCGCTTGATATCGCATCTTATGTGCATCGCATGCGCATTGAGTCACGTCGCATCAAACGCCCATGGCAATGCTCGATATCGCATCTTATGTGCATCGGATCGCTTGAGAATTGACTCACATCGCGTCACACGCGAATGGCATCGTTTGAGATCGCATCTTATGTGCATCGCATCGCAAGTGGATTGAGTCACTAGCGTCACATGCGCATGGCATCGGTTGATATCGCATCTTATGTGCATCGCTACACATTCGCATTGAGTCACTTCGCGTCACAAGCGCACGCCATCGCTTGATATCGCACCTTATGTGCATCGCACCGAATGCGCATTGAGTCACATCGCGTCACATGCGCTCGGCATCGCTTGATATCGCATCTTTTGTGTATCGCATCGCATGCGCATTGAGTCACATCGAATCACATGTGCATGACATCGCTTGATATCGCATCTTATGTGCATCGCATGCGCATTGAGTCACATCGCGTCACATGCGGTCGGCATCGCTCGACATCGCATCTTATATTAATCGCATCGCAGTGAATCGCATCGCATCACACGCGAATGGCATCGCTCGACATCGCATCTTATGTGCATTGCCTCGCATTCGCATTGAAGCGAACCGCATGCGCATTGAATCGCATCGCATCACATGCGCATAGCATCGCTCGACAACGGATCTTATGTGCATCGCATCGCATGCGCATTGAGTCACGTCGCGTCACATGCGCATGCCATCGCTTGATATCGCATCTTATGTGCATCGCATCGCATGCGCATTGAGCCACGTCGCGTCACATGCGCATGGCATCGTTCGAAATCGCATCTTATGTGCATCGCATCGCATGCGCATTGAGTCTCGTCGCCTCACATGCGCATGTCATCGCTTGATATCGCATCTTATGTTCATCGCATCCCATCGCATGCGCATTGAGTCACGTCGCGTCACATGCGCATGGCATCGCTTGATATCGCATCTTATGTTCATCGCATCGCAAGCGCATTGAGTCACGTCGCATCACACGCGCATGGCATCGCTTGATATCGCATGTTCTGTGCATCGGATCGCTTGAGAATTGAGTCACATCGCGTCACACGCGAATGGCATCGTTTGAGATCGCATCTTATGTGCATCGCATCGCAAGTGGATTGAGTCACTTGCGTCACATGCGCATGGCATCGGTTGATGTCCCATCTTATGTGCATCGCATCGATGCGCATTGAGACAGATCGCGTCACATGTGCTCGGCATCGCTTGATATCGCATCTTATGCGCATCGCATCGCGTGGGTATTGAGTCACATCGCAACAAATGCGCATGGAATTGCTGGACATCGCATCTTATGTGCATTGAATCGGATCGCAATACATGCGCATGGCAACGCTCGACTTTGCATCTTAAGTGCATCGCATCGCATGCACATTGAGTCACATCAAGTCACATGTGCATGGCATCGCTAGACATCGCATCTTATGTGCATCGCATCGTATGCGCATTGAGTGTAAAACATGGAGGGCATCCTGGATACGTTGTACAATAGGGTGGGGATTGTACAACTGACAAAGGCTCTGCAGTATACTAAGGGAATCGCTCGAAATCAGGCAGTCACCTAATTTACGACGGCGAACATACAAAACGGCTCGATAAATTGCATAAAGCTCTGCAGTAAAAATGGAAGTGCTATTTGGAAAACCGAATGTAGATGGTTCGGTTCCACAAACATAAGCACATTCAACACCGTTGGTGTTCTTTGATCCATCGGTGTAAATATATCGACGGTCAGAGTAGCCTGACAAAAATTCTAAGAAACACGTGCGGATACTTGAAATCGGCATCGTGGACTTCTGGTGTACGGTCATCCCAAGATCTACATGGGGCGTACCAGATAGCCAAGGGGGGTAAAGTCTCTCGCCCTTGGCGAACATCACAGGCAGTTCCACTCCAAGCTTCACTAGGAGCTCTTGGAAACGGAACCCCGCAGGCTTTAGACTAAGGGAGCTATTTCTATACCGTTCTCTTAGCGTGGTGGTGAAAAAAGAAGCGAACGTTGGGTGCTTAGGCATACATCTAAGCGCACAGCCATAATTTGCCAAGAGAATCTCACGCCGATATTGCAGAGGAGGTTCTGCGGACTCGGCGTAAAGGCTCACCACTGGGCTTGTTGGAAAAGCTCCTGTTGCAATGCGGATGCCCCTATTATGGACCACGTCTAATCTTCTCAGCACAGATGGTCGTGCTGACGAATAAACAATACACCCATAGTCTAGCTTGGATCGGACCAATGCTCGATATATTCGCAACAAAATTGTTCGATCCGCTCCCCACGATTTTCCATTCAGTACTCGCATAATATTTAGGGAACGGTCACATCTCGCTCTTAGCTGTGCAATATGCGACGACCAACTAAGCTTCCTGTCCAAGATCAAACCCAGGAAGCGCGTCTCTTCTGCGAAGGGAAGTTCATCTGGACCAAATCGGAGCGAAGGTGGTAATCGTCTCCTCCGGCGCCAGAAATTAACGCAGATTGTCTTCTCAGTTGAGAAACGGAAGCCGTTTTTCACGCTCCATTCTCTAAGGTTGTCCAAACATTGCTGCAGGCGCCGTTGTAAGAACGCCGTGCGCTGATAAGTGCAATAGACAGCGAAGTCGTCTACGAATAGGCATGACGAAACTCCAGGTGGAACACATTTCCAGATGGAGTTAATTGCTATAGCAAAGAGCGTGACACTTAGCACCGAACCCTGAGGTACTCCCTCCTCCTGAACAAAAGAATTAGAAAAACCGAGCCGACCCTTACTCGGAAAACGCGGTCCTTCATAAACTCCTGAATGAAAAGTGGTAGGCGTCCACGTATGTTCCAGGCATACAGCGAACGTAGAATCCCTGCTCGCCAGCACGTATCATAAGCCTTCTCAAGATCGAAAAATATGCCAACGGTTTGACAGTTCTTTATAAAGCCGTCCATTATCTGTGTCGATATTGACACAAGATGGTCAACAGTTGAACGGCGTCGTCGAAAACCACACTGGATATTAGTCAGTAGGTTACGACTTTCTAACCACCATACCAATCTTCCATTGATCATGCGTTCCATCACCTTGCAAACGCAACTGGTGAGGGAAATAGGACGATAGCTGGAGGGAAGATGACGGTCCTTTCCAGCCTTCAAGATGGGAATAACGGTGGCCTCCCGCCAATTTTCTGGGAGTATACTGTCAACCCAAACACGATTATAGACCTCGAGCAGGAATGCCTTACCTTCAAGAGAGAGCCGTTGTAACATTTGTACATGAATACCGTCCGGTCCTGGTGCTGAACATCGCGAAGATTTCAGGGAATGCTCCAGCTCTGCCATGGTGAAAAGGCGATTGTAATCTTCTACGTTTCTAGAACGAAACGAGAAGCCTTGAGATTCCACCTGAGTTTTAATTGGAAGGAACTCAGGGGAGTAGTTTTCCGAGCTAGACACTTGTGCGAAAGCACTGCCAAAGGTATTGGCCACTTCAAATGAATCAACAACAGCTCCTGTGGCTGTTTTTAGTCCCGCTATTGGTATTTGGGTGGTTTTAGCTGCAACACGCCTTAATCTATCCCACACAACCGAGGAAGGTGTGAGTCGGTTAAATGAAGCTACAAATTTGCTCCATGATGACTTTTTGCTATCCTTAATGACTTGTCTGGACCTGGCGGGCATTTTCTTGTATTCGATCAGGTTTTCCAAAGTAGGGTGACGTTGGAAAACCCTAAGTGCACGCCTTCGAGCACGAATGGCATTCCGACATTCTTCCGTCCACCAGGGGACGGGAAATCGACGGGGGTGTGTAGTCGACCGCGGAATCGATTGTTCAGCAGCAGAGAGAATCGTCTCCGTGAGATGCTGCGCCAAATTATTCACTGAGTCATACTCGTTGTAGGTAAAGACAGCCAGCTGGGTGTAAAGGTTCCAGTTGGCATGGTCCAAACGCCATCTGGGCATACGAGTGGAAAGTGTATGTTGCGTCAAGAGACTAATAAGACATGGGAAGTGGTCACTAGAGTGTAAATCAGAGATGACATTCCATTGTAAGGAGACTGCCAACTGAGGTGAACAAACTGCAAGGTCAAGATGCGAGAAACTATTGTGAGAGTCCGAAATGAATGTAGGCTCTCCAGTGTTGAGGAGAGCTAGGTTGTGACTGTCCAAAAAATCGGAAATGAGTGTACCTCTCGCACAAGCGCGACTTGAACCCCAAAGTGGGTGGTGCGCATTGAAGTCTCCCACCAACAGAAACGGTGTTGGCAACTGGGAAACTAGATCTTCTAAATCAATGTGCGAGAAGTCATGGGACGGAGGCAAATATATATTACAGATGGTGAAATGGATGTCTGGCAGTATAATCCTTATTGCAACTGATTGGATATCAGACTGTATTGGTACAGATTGCATATATATGTCATCTCTCACAAGTATCATAGCGCCGCCATGTGCCGGTACACCCTCATCTGGTATAACATCACACCGTACTGGGGTGTATCGCCTTAGATGGAAAGCGTCTCGAGGACGCAGCTTAGTCTCTTGCAAACATGCGACCAGAGGTTCGTTTTCTTTGAGCAACAGCTCAAGTTCTGGCCTTTGATATCGCATCTTATGTTCATCATATCGCAAGCGCATTGAGTCACGTCGCATCACACGCGCATGGCATCTCTTAATATCGCATGTTGTGTGCATCGCATCGCTTGAGAATTGAGTCACATCGCGTCACACGCGAATGGCATCGCTTGAAATCGCATCTTATGTGCATCGCATCGCAAGTGGGTTGAGTCACATCGCGTCACACGCGAATGGCATCGCTTGATATCGCATCTTATGTGCAACGCATCGCATTCGCATTGAGTCACTTCGCGTCACATGCGCATGGCATCGCTTGATATCGCAACTTATGTGCATCGCATCGATGCGCATTGAGTCAGATCGCGTCATATGCCCTCGGCATCGCTTGATATCGCATCTTATGTGTATCGCATCGCATGCGCATTAAGTCACATCGTATCACATCCGCATGACATCGCTTGATATCGCATCTTATGTGCATCGCATGCACATTGAGTCACTTCGCGTCACATGCGCATGGCATCTGCTGATATCGCATCTTATGTGTATCGCATCGCATGCGCATTAAGTCACATCGTATCACATGCGCATGACATCGCTTAATATCGCATCTTATGTGCATCGCATGCGCATTGAGTCACTTCGCGTCACATGCGCATGGCATCTGTTGATATCGCATCTTATGTGCATCGCATCGAATGCGCATTGAGTCACATCGCGTCACATGCGGTCGGCATCGCTTGATATCGCATGTTATGTGCATCGCATCACATGCGTATTGAGTGACATCGCCTCACATGCGCATGGCATCGCTCGACATCGCATCTTATGTGCATCGCATTGCATGCGCATTGAGAAACATCGCTTCACATGCGCATGGCATCGCTTGATAATGCATTTTATGTTCATCGCATCGAATGCGCATTGAGTCACGTCGCATCACACGCGCATGGCACCTCTTGATATCGTATCTTATGTGCATCGCATCGAATGCGCATTGAGTCACATCGCGTCACATGCGGTCTGCATCGCTTGATATCGCATGTTATGTAGATCGCATCGCATGCGTATTGAGTCACATCGCATGGCATCGCTCGACATCGCATTGCATGCGCATTGAGACACATCGCTTCACATGCGCATGGCATCTCTTGATATCGCATCTTATGTGCATCGCATCGAATGCGCATTGAGTCACATCGCGTCACATGCGGTCGGCATCGCTTGATATCGCATGTTATGTGCATCGCATCACATGCGTATTGAGTGACATCGCATCACATGCGCATGGCTTCGCTTGATAACGCATCTTATGTTAATCGCATCGAATGTGCATTGAGTCACGTCGCATCACACGCGCATGGCATCTCTTGATATCGCATCTTATGTGCATCGCATCGAATGCGCATTGAGTCACATCGCGTCACATGCGGTCAGCATCGCTTGATATCGCATGTTATGTGGATCGCATCGCATGCGTATTGAGTCACATCCCATCACATGCGCATGGCATCGCTCGACATCGCATTGAATGCGCATTGAGTCACATCGCTTCACATGCGCATGGCATCGCTTGATATCGCATCTTATGTTCATCGCATCCCATCGCATGCGCATTGAGTCACGTCGCACCAAACGCCCATGTAATAACTTGATATCGCATCTTACGTGCTTCGCCTCGCATGCGCATTGAGTCACGTCGCGTCACATGCGCATGGCATCGCTTGATATCGCTTCTTATGTTCATCGCATCGCAAGCGCATTGAGTCACGTCGCATCACACGCGCATGGCATCGCTTGATATCGCATGTTCTGTGCATCGGATCGCTTGAGAATTGAGTCACATCGCGTCACACGCGAATGGCATCGTTTGAGATCGCATCTTATGTGCATCGCATCGCAAGTGGATTGAGTCACTTGCGTCACATGCGCATGGCATCGGTTGATGTCCCATCTTATATGCATCGCATCGATGCGCATTGAGACAGATCGCGTCACATGTGCTCGGCATCGCTTGATATCGCATCTTATGCGCATCGCATCGCGTGGGTATTGAGTCACATCGCAACAAATGCGCATGGAATTGCTGGACATCGCATCTTATGTGCATTGAATCGGATCGCAATACATGCGCATGGCATCGCTCGACTTTGCATCTTAAGTGCATCGCATCGCATGCACATTGAGTCACATCGTCACATGTGCATGGCATCGCTAGACATCGCATCTTATGTGCATCGCATCGTATGCGCATTGAGTGTAAAACATGGAGGGCATCCTGGATACGTTGTACAATAGGGTGGGGATTGTACAACTGACAAAGGCTCTGCAGTATACTAAGGGAATCGCTCAAAATCAGGCAGTCACCTAATTTACGACGGCGAACATACAAAATGGCTCGATAAATTGCATAAAGCTCTGCAGTAAAAATGGAAGTGCTATTTGGAAAACCGAATGTATATGGTTCTGTTCCATAAACATAAGCACATTCAACACCGTTGGTGTTCTTTGATCCATCGGTGTAAATATATCGACGGTCAGAGTAGCCTGACAAAAATTCTAAGAAACACGTGCGGATACTTGAAATAGGCATCGTGGACTTCTGGTGTACGGTCATCCCAAGATCTACATGGGGCGTACCAGATAGCCAAGGGGGGTAAAGTCTCTCGCCCTTGGCGAACATCACAGGCAGTTCCACTCCAAGCTTCACTAGGAGCTCTTGGAAACGGAACCCCGCAGGCTGTAGACTAAGGGAGCTATTTCTATATCGTTCTCTTAGCGTGGTGGTGAAAAAAGAAGCGAACGTTGGGTGCTTAGGCATACATCTAAGCGCACAGCCATAATTTGCCAAGAGAATCTCACGCCGATATTGCAGAGGAGGTTCTGCGGACTCGGCGTAAAGGCTCACCACTGGGCTTGTTGGAAAAGCTCCTGTTGCAATGCGGATGCCCCTATTATGGACCACGTCTAATCTTCTCAGCACAGATGGTCGTGCTGAGGAATAAACAATACACCCATAGTCTAGCTTGGATCGGACCAATGCTCGATATATTCGCAACAAAATTGTTCGATCCGCTCCCCACGATTTTCCATTCAGTACTCGCATAATATTTAGGGAACGGTCACATCTCGCTCTTAGCTGTGCAATATGCGACGACCAACTAAGCTTCCTGTCCAAGATCAAACCCAGGAAGCGCGTCTCTTCTGCGAAGGGAGGTTCATCTGGACCAAATCGGAGCGAAGGTGGTAATCGTCTCCTACGGCGCCAGAAATTAACGCAGATTGTCTTCTCAGTTGAGAAACGGAAGCCGTTTTTCACGCTCCATTCTCTAAGGTTGTCCAAACATTGCTGCAGGCGCCGTTGTAAGAACGCCGTGCGCTGAGAAGTGCAATAGACAGCGAAGTCGTCTACGAATAGGCATGACGAAACTCCTGGTGGAACACGTTTCCAGATGGAGTTAATTGCTATAGCAAAGAGCGTGACACTTAGCACCGAACCCTGAGGTACTCCCTCCTCCTGAACAAAAGAATTAGAAAAAACCGAGCCGACCCTTACTCGGAAAACGCGGTCCTTCATAAACTCCTGAATGAAAAGTGGTAGGCGTCCACGTATGTTCCAGGCATACAGCGAACGTAGAATCCCTGCTCGCCAGCACGTATCATAAGCCTTCTCAAGATCGAAAAATATGCCAACGGTTTGACAGTTCTTTATAAAGCCGTCCATTATCTGTGTCGATATTGACACAAGATGGTCAACAGTTGAACGGCGTCGTCGAAAACCACACTGGATATTAGTCAGTAGGTTACGACTTTCTAACCACCATACCAATCGTCCATTGATCATGCGTTCCATCACCTTGCAAACGCAACTAGTGAGGGAAATAGGACGATAGCTGGAGGGAAGATGACGGTCCTTTCCAGCCTTCAAGATGGGAATAACGGTGGCCTCCCGCCAATTTTCTGGGAGTATACTGTCAACCCAAACACGATTATAGACCTCGAGCAGGAATGCCTTACCTTCAAGAGAGAGCCGTTGTAACATTTGTACATGAATACCGTCCGGTCCTGGTGCTGAACATCGCGAAGATTTCAGGGAATGCTCCAGCTCTGCCATGGTGAAAAGGCGATTGTAATCTTCTACGTTTCTAGAACGAAACGAGAAGCCTTGAGATTCCACCTGAGTTTTAATTGGAAGGAACTCAGGGGAGTAGTTTTCCGAGCTAGACACTTGTGCGAAAGCACTGCCAAAGGTATTGGCCACTTCAAATGAATCAACAACAGCTCCTGTGGCTGTTTTTAGTCCCGCTATTGGTATTTGGGTGGTTTTAGCTGCAACACGCCTTAATCTATTCCACACAACCGAGGAAGGTGTGAGTCGGTTAAATGAAGCTACAAATTTGCTCCATGATGACTTTTTGCTATCCTTAATGACTTGTCTGGACCTGGCGCGCATTTTCTTGTATTCGATCAGGTTTTCCAAAGTAGGGTGACGTTGGAAAACCCTAAGTGCACGCCTTCGAGCACGAATGGCATTCCGACATTCTTCCGTCCACCAGGGGACGGGAAATCGACGGGGGTGTGTAGTCGACCGCGGAATCGATTGTTCAGCAGCAGAGAGAATCGTCTCCGTGAGATGCTGCGCCAAATTATTCACTGAGTCATGCTCGTTGTAGGTAAAGACAGCCAGCTGGGTGTAAAGGTTCCAGTTGGCATGGTCCAAACGCCATCTGGGCATACGAGTGGAAAGTGTATGTTGCGTCAAGAGACTAATAAGACATGGGAAGTGGTCACTAGAGTGTAAATCAGAGATGACATTCCATTGTAAGGAGACTGCCAACTGAGGTGAACAAACTGCAAGGTCAAGATGCGAGAAACTATTGTGAGAGTCCGAAATGAATGTAGGCTCTCCAGTGTTGAGGAGAGCTAGGTTGTGACTGTCCAAAAAATCGGAAATGAGTGTACCTCCCGCACAAGCGCGACTTGAACCCCAAAGTGGGTGGTGCGCATTGAAGTCTCCCACCAACAGAAACGGTGTTGGCAACTGGGAAACTAGATCTTCTAAATCAATGTGCGAGAAGTCATGGGACGGAGGCAAATATATATTACAGATGGTGAAATGGATGTCTGGCAGTATAATCCTTATTGCAACTGATTGGATATCAGACTGTATTGGTACAGATTGCATATATATGTCATCTCTCACAAGTATCATAGCGCCGCCATGTGCCGGAACACCCTCTTCTGGTATAACATCACACTGTACTGGGGTGTATCGCCTTAGATGGAAAGCGTCTCGAGGACGCAGCTTAGTCTCTTGCAAACATGCGACCAGAGGTTCGTTTTCTTTGAGCAACAGCTCAAGTTCTGGCCTTTGATATCGCATCTTATGTTCATCATATCGCAAGCGCATTGAGTCACGTCGCATCACACGCGCATGGCATCTCTTAATATCGCATGTTGTGTGCATCGCATCGCTTGAGAATTGAGTCACATCGCGTCACACGCGAATGGCATCGCTTGAAATCGCATCTTATATGCATCGCATCGCAAGTGGGTTGAGTCACATCGCGTCACACGCGAATGGCACCGCTTGATATCGCATCTTATGTGCAACGCATCGCATTCGCATTGAGTCACTTCGCGTCACATGCGCATGGCATCGCTTGATATCGCAACTTATGTGCATCGCATCGATGCGCATTGAGTCAGATCGCGTCACATGCCCTCGGCATCGCTTGATATCGCATCTTATGTGTATCGCATCGCATGCGCATTAAGTCACATCGTATCACATCCGCATGACATCGCTTGATATCGCATCTTATGTGCATCGCATGCGCATTGAGTCACTTCGCGTCACATGCGCATGGCATCTGTTGATATCGCATCTTATGTGTATCGCATCGCATGTGCATTAAGTCACATCGTATCACATGCGCATGACATCGCTTGATATCGCATCTTATGTGCATCGCATGCGCATTGAGTCACTTCGCGTCACATGCGCATGGCATCTGTTGATATCGGATCTTATGTGCATCGCATCGAATGCGCATTGAGTCACATCGCGTCACATGCGGTCGGCATCGCTTTATATCGCATGTTATGTGCATCGCATCACATGCGTATTGAGTGACATCGCCTCACATGCGCATGGCATCGCTCGACATCGCATCTTATGTGCATCGCATTGCATGTGCATTGAGAAACATCGCTTCACATGCGCATGGCATCGCTTGATAATGCATTTTATGTTCATCGCATCGAATGCGCATTGAGTCACGTCGCATCACACGCGCATGGCACCTCTTGATATCGTATCTTATGTGCATCGCCTCGAATGCGCATTGAGTCACATCGCGTCACATGCGGTCTGCATCGCTTGATATCGCATGTTATGTAGATCGCATCGCATGCGTATTGAGTCACATCGCATGGCATCGCTCGACATCGCATTGCATGCGCATTGAGACACATCGCTTCACATGCGCATGGCATCTCTTGATATCGCATCTTATGTGTATCGCATCGAATGCGCATTGAGTCACATCGCGTCACATGCGGTCGGGATCGCTTGATATCGCATGTTATGTGCATCGCATCACATGCGTATTGAGTGACATCTCATCACATGCGCATGGCTTCGCTTGATAACGCATCTTATGTTAATCGCATCGAATGTGCATTGAGTCACGTCGCATCACACGCGCATGGCATCTCTTGATATCGCATCTTATGTGCATCGCATCGAATGCGCATTGAGTCACATCACGTCACATGCGGTCAGCATCGCTTGATATCGCATGTTATGTGGATCGCATCGCATGCGTATTGAGTCACATCCCATCACATGCGCATGGCATCGCTCGACATCGCATTGAATGCGCATTGAGTCACATCGCTTCACATGCGCATGGCATCGCTTGATATCGCATCTTATGTTCATCGCATCCCATCGCATGCGCATTGAGTCACGTCGCACCAAACGCCCATGGCATAGCTTGATATCGCATCTTACGTGCTTCGCCTCGCATGCGCATTGAGTCACGTCGCGTCACATGCGCATGGCATCGCTTGATATCGCATCTTATGTTCATCGCATCGCAAGCGCATTGAGTCACGTCGCATCACACGCGCATGGCATCGCTTGATATCGCATGTTCTGTGCATCGGATCGCTTCAGAATTGAGTCACATCGCGTCACACGCGAGTGGCATCGTTTGAGATCGCATCTTATGTGCATACATCGCAAGTGGATTGAGTCACTTGCGTCACATGCGCATGGCATCGGTTGATATCGCATCTTATGTGCATCGCATCGATGCGCATTGAGGCAGATCGCGTCACATTGCTCGGCATCGCTTGATATCGCATCTTATGCGCATCGCGTCGCGTGGGTATTGAGTCACATCGCAACTAATGCGCATGGAATCGCTGGACATCGCATCTTATGTGCATTGAATCGGATCGCAATACATGCGCATGGCATCGCTCGACTTTGCATCTTAAGTGCATCGCATCGCATGCACATTGAGTCACATCGTCACAAGTGCATGGCATCGCTAGACATCGCATCTTATGTGCATCGCATCGTATGCGCATTGAGTGTAAAACATGGAGGGCATCCTGGATACGTTGTACAATAGGGTGGGGATTGTACAACTGACAAAGGCTCTGCAGTATACTAAGGGAATCGCTCAAAATCAGGCAGTCACCTAATTTACGACGGCGAACATACAAAACGGCTCGATAAATTGCATAAAGCTCTGCAGTAAAAATGGAAGTGCTATTTGGAAAACCGAATGTATATGGTTCGGTTCCATAAACATAAGCACATTCAACACCGTTGGTGTTCTTTGATCCATCGGTGTAAATATATCGACGGTCAGAGTAGCCTGACAAAAATTCTAAGAAACACGTGCGGATACTTGAAATCGGCATCGTGGACTTCTGGTGTACGGTCATCCCAAGATCTACATGGGGCGTACCAGATAGCCAAGGGGGTAAAGTCTCTCGCCCTTGGCGAACATCACAGGCAGTTCCACTCCAAGCTTCACTAGGAGCTCTTGGAAACGGAACCCCGCAGGCTTTAGACTAAGGGAGCTATTTCTATATCGTTTTCTTAGCGTGGTGGTGAAAAAAGAAGCGAACGTTGGGTGCTTAGGCATACATCTAAGCGCACAGCCATAATTTGCTAAGAGAATCTCACGCCGATATTGCAGAGGAGGTTCTGCGGACTCGGCGTAAAGGCTCACCACTGGGCTTGTTGGAAAAGCTCCTGTTGCAATGCGGATGCCCCTATTATGGACCACGTCTAATCTTCTCAGCACAGATGGTCGTGCTGAGGAATAAACAATACACCCATAGTCTAGCTTGGATCGGACCAATGCTCGATATATTCGCAACAAAATTGTTCGATCCGCTCCCCACGATTTTCCATTCAGTACTCGCATAATATTTAGGGAACGGTCACATCTCGCTCTTAGCTGTGCAATATGCGACGACCAACTAAGCTTCCTGTCCAAGATCGAACCCAGGAAGCGCGTCTCTTCTGCGAAGGGAAGTTCATCTGGACCAAATCGGAGCGAAGGTGGTAATCGTCTCCTACGGCGCCAGAAATTAACGCAGATTGTCTTCTCAGTTGAGAAACGGAAGCCGTTTTTCACGCTCCATTCTCTAAGGTTGTCCAAACATTGCTGCAGGCGCCGTTGTAAGAACGCCGTGCGCTGAGAAGTGCAATAGACAGCGAAGTCGTCTACGAATAGGCATGACGAAACTCCTGGTGGAACACGTTTCCAGATGGAGTTAATTGCTATAGCAAAGAGCGTGACACTTAGCACCGAACCCTGAGGTACTCCCTCCTCCTGAACAAAAGAATTAGAAAAAACCGAGCTGACCCTTACTCGGAAAACGCGGTCCTTCATAAACTCCTGAATGAAAAGTGGTAGGCGTCCACGTATGTTCCAGGCATACAGCGAACGTAGAATCCCTGCTCGCCAGCACGTATCATAAGCCTTCTCAAGATCGAAAAATATGCCAACGGTTTGACAGTTCTTTATAAAGCCGTCCATTATCTGTGTCGATATTGACACAAGATGGTCAACAGTTGAACGGCGTCGTCGAAAACCACACTGGATATTAGTCAGTAGGTTACGACTTTCTAACCACCATACCAATCGTCCATTGATCATGCGTTCCATCACCTTGCAAACGCAACTGGTGAGGGAAATAGGACGATAGCTGGAGGGAAGATGACGGTCCTTTCCAGCCTTCAAGATGGGAATAACGGTGGCCTCCCGCCAATTTTCTGGGAGTATACTGTCAACCCAAACACGATTATAGACCTCGAGCAGGAATGCCTTACCTTCAAGAGAGAGCCGTTGTAACATTTGTACATGAATACCGTCCGGTCCTGGTGCTGAACATCGCGAAGATTTCAGGGAATGCTCCAGCTCTGCCATGGTGAAAAGGCGATTGTAATCTTCTACGTTTCTAGAACGAAACGAGAAGCCTTGAGATTCCACCTGAGTTTTAATTGGAAGGAACTCAGGGGAGTAGTTTTCCGAGCTAGACACTTGTGCGAAAGCACTGCCAAAGGTATTGGCCACTTCAAATGAATCAACAACAGCTCCTGTGGCTGTTTTTAGTCCCGCTATTGGTATTTGGGTGGTTTTAGCTGCAACACGCCTTAATCTATTCCACACAACCGAGGAAGGTGTGAGTCGGTTAAATGAAGCTACAAATTTGCTCCATGATGACTTTTTGCTATCCTTAATGACTTGTCTGGACCTGGCGCGCATTTTCTTGTATTCGATCAGGTTTTCCAAAGTAGGGTGACGTTGGAAAACCCTAAGTGCACGCCTTCGAGCACGAATGGCATTCCGACATTCTTCCGTCCACCAGGGGACGGGAAATCGACGGGGGTGTGTAGTCGACCGCGGAATCGATTGTTCAGCAGCAGAGAGAATCGTCTCCGTGAGATGCTGCGCCAAATTATTCACTGAGTCATGCTCGTTGTAGGTAAAGACAGCCAGCTGGGTGTAAAGGTTCCAGTTGGCATGGTCCAAACGCCATCTGGGCATACGAGTGGAAAGTGTATGTTGCGTCAAGAGACTAATAAGACATGGGAAGTGGTCACTAGAGTGTAAATCAGAGATGGCATTCCATTGTAAGGAGACTGCCAACTGAGGTGAACAAACTGCAAGGTCAAGATGCAAGAAACTATTGTGAGAGTCCGAAATGAATGTAGGCTCTCCAGTGTTGAGGAGAGCTAGGTTGTGACTGTCCAAAAAATCGGAAATGAGTGTACCTCTCGCACAAGCGCGACTTGAACCCCAAAGTGGGTGGTGCGCATTGAAGTCTCCCACCAACAGAAACGGTGTTGGCAACTGGGAAACTAGATCTTCTAAATCAATGTGCGAGAAGTCATGGGACGGAGGCAAATATATATTACAGATGGTGAAATGGATGTCTGGCAGTATAATCCTTATTGCAACTGATTGGATATCAGAATGTATTGGTACAGATTGCATATATATGTCATCTCTCACAAATATCATAGCGCCGCCACGTGCCGGAACACCCTCTTGTGGTATAACATCACACCGTACCGGGGTGTATCGCCTTAGATGGAAAGCGTCTCGAGGACGCAGCTTAGTCTCTAGCAAACATGCGACCAGAGGTTCGTTTTCTTTGAGCAACAGCTCAAGTTCTGGCCTTTGATATCGCATCTTATGTTCATCATATCGCAAGCGCATTGAGTCACGTCGCATCACACGCGCATGGCATCTCTTAATATCGCATGTTGTGTGCATCGCATCGCTTGAGAATTGAGTCACATCGCGTCACACGCGAATGGCATCGCTTGAAATCGCATCTTATGTGCATCGCATCGCAAGTGGGTTGAGTCACATCGCGTCACACGCGAATGGCATCGCTTGATATCGCATCTTATGTGCAACGCATCGCATTCGCATTGAGTCACTTCGCGTCACATGCGCATGGCATCGCTTGATATCGCAACTTATGTGCATCGCATCGATGCGCATTGAGCCAGATCGCGTCACATGCCCTCGGCATCGCTTGATATCGCATCTTATGTGTATCGCAGTGCATGCGCATTAAGTCACATCGTATCACATCCGCATGACATCGCTTGATATCGCATCTTATGTGCATCGCATGCGCATTGAGTCACTTCGCGTCACATGCGCATGGCATCATTTGATATCGCATCTTATGTGTATCGCATCGCATGCGCATTAAGTCACATCGTATCACATGCGCATGACATCGCTTGATATCGCATCTTATGTGCATCGCATGCGCATTGAGTCACTTCGCGTCACATGCGCATGGCATCTGTTGATATCGCATCTTATGTGCATCGCATCGAATGCGCATTGAGTCACATCGCGTCACATGCGCATGGCATCTCTTGATATCGCATCTTATGTGCATCGCATCGAATGCGCATTGAGTCACATCGCGTCACATGCGGTCGGCATCGCTTGATATCGCATGTTATGTGCATCGCATCACATGCGTATTGAGTGACATCGCATCACATGCGCATGGCTTCGCTTGATAACGCATCTTATGTTAATCGCATCGAATGTGCATTGAGTCACGTCGCATCACACGCGCATGGCATCTCTTGATATCGCATCCTATGTGCATCGCATCGATTGCGCATTGAGTCACATCGCGTCACATGTCGTCTGCATCGCTTGATATCGCATGTTATGTGGATCGCATCGCATGAGTATTGAGTCACATCCCATCACATGCGCATGGCATCGCTCGACATCGCATTGAATGCGCATTGAGTCACATCGCTTCACATGCGCATGGCATCGCTTGATAACTTATTTTATGTTCATCGCATCGCATGCGCATTGAGTCACGTCGCATCACACGCACATGGCATCGCTTGGTATCGCATCTTATGTGCGTCGCATCGCGAGCACATTGAGTCACACGCGTCACATGCGCATGGCATCGCTTGATATCGCATGTTATGTGCATCGCATCGCATGCGCATTCAGTCACAATGCGTCACATGCGCATTGCATCGCTTGATATCGCATCTTATGTTCATCGCATGGCATGCGCATTGAGTCGCATTGCGTCACATGCGCAAGGCATCTCTTGATAGCGCATTTTGTGTGCATGGCATCGCATGCGCATTGAGTCAAATCGCAACATATGCGCATGGTATCGCTCGACATCGCATCTTATGTGCATCGCATCGCGTGGGTATTGAGTCACATCGCAACACATGCGCATGGCATCGCTGGACATCGCAACTTATGTGCATCACGTCGCATGCACATTGCGTCACATCGCATTAGATGGGCATGGCATCGCCCGACATCGCATCTTATGTGCACCGAATCGCATGCGCATTGAATCGCATCGCATTACATGCGCATGGCATCGCTTGATAACGCATCTTATGTGCATTACATCGAATGCGCATTGAGTCACTAAGCGTCACATGCGCTCGGCATCGCTTGAAAAGCCATCTTACCTGCTCCGCATCGCTTGCGCCTTGAGTCACATCGCGTCGTATGCAAATGGCTTCGATCGACATCGCACTTTATGTGCATCGCCTCGCATGCGCATTGAGTCACCTCGCGTCACAGGCGCATGGCATCTGTTGATATCGCATCTTATGTGCATCGCATGCGCATTGAGTCACTTCGCGTCACATGCGCATGGCATCTGTTGATATCGCATCTTATGTGCATCGCATCGAGTGCGCATTGAGTCACATTGCGTCACATGCGGTCGGCATCGCTTGATATCGCATGTTATGTGCATCGCATCAGATGCGTATTGAGTGACATCGCCTCACATGCGCATGGCATCGCTCGACATCGCAACTTATGTGCATCGCATTGCATGCGCATTGAGAAACATCGCTTCACATGCGCATGGCATCGCTTGATAATGCATTTTATGTTCATCGCATCGAATGCGCATTGAGTCACGTCGCATCACACGCGCATGGCACCTCTTGATATCGTATCTTATGTGCATCGCATCGAATGCGCATTGAGTCACATCGAGTCACATGCGGTCTGCATCGCTTGATATCGCATGTTATGTAGATCGCATCGCATGCGTATTGAGTCACATCGCATGGCATCGCTCGACATCGCATTGCATGCGCATTGAGACACATCGCTTCACATGCGCATCCATCTCTTGATATCGCATCTTATGTGCATCGCATCGAATGCGCATTGAGTCACATCGCGTCACATGCGGTCGGCATCGCTTGATATCGCATGTTATGTGCATCGCATCACATGCGTATTGAGTGACTTCGCATCACATGCGCATGGCTTCGCTTGATAACGCATCTTATGTTAATCGCATCGAATGTGCATTGAGTCACGTCGCATCACACGCGCATGGCATCTCTTGATATCGCATCTTATGTTCATCGCATCGAATGCGCATTGAGTCACATCGCGTCACATCCCGTCACATGTGGTCTGCATCGCTTGATATCGCATGTTATGTGGATCGCATCGCATGCGTATTGAGTCACATCCCATCACATGCGCATGGCATCGCTCGACATCGCATTGAATGCGCATTGAGTCACATCGCTTCACATGCGCATGGCATCGCTTGATAACTTATTTTATGTTCATCGCATAGCATGCGCATTGAGTCACGTCGCATCTCACGCGCATGGCATCGCTTGGTATCGCATCATATGTGCGTCGCATCGCGAGCGCATTGAGTCACACGCGTCACATGCGCATGGCATCGCTTGATATCGCATGTTATGTGAATCACATCGCATGCGCATTCAGTCACATCGCGTCACATGCGCATTGCATCGCTTGATATCGCATCTTATGTTCATCGAATGGCATGCGCATTGAGTCGCATTGCGTCACATGCGCAAGGCATCTCTTGATAGCGAATTTTGTGTGCATGGCATCGCATGCGCATTGAGTCAAATCGCAACACATGCGCATGTAATCGCTCGACATCGCATCTTATGTGCATCGCATCGCGTGGGTATTGAGTCACATCGCAACACATGCGCATGGCATCGCTGGACATCGCAACTTATGTGCATCACGTCGCATGGACATTGCGTCACATCGCATTAGATGGGCATGGAATCGCCCGACATCGCATCTTATGTGCACCGAATCGCATGCGCATTGAATCGCATCGCATTACATGCGCATGGCATCGCTTGATAACGCATTTTATGTGCATTACATCGAATGCGCATTGAGTCACTAAGCGTCACATGCGCTCGGCATCGCTTGATAAGGCATCTTACCTGGATCGCATCGCTTGCGCCTTGAGTCACATCGCGTCGTATGCAAATGGCTTCGCTCGACATCGCACTTTATGTGCATCGCCTCGCATGCGCATTGAGTCACATCGCGTCACATGCGCGTGGCATCGCTCGACATCGCATCTTATATGCATCGCATCGCATCGAAATGCATCGCATCACACGCGCATGGCATCGCTCGAAATCGCATCTTATGTGAATTGCATCGCATGCGTATTGAGTCACATCGCATCACATGCACATGGCATCGCTTGATATCGCATCTTATGTGCATCGCATGCGCATTGGGTCACTTCGCGTCACATGCGCATGGCATCGCTTGATGTCGCATCTTATGTGCATCGCATCGAATGCGCATTGACGCACATCGCGTCACATGCGCTCGGCATCGCTTGATATCGCATGATATGTGCATCGCATCGCATGTGCATTGAGTCACATTGAATCACATGCGCATGGCATCGCTTAGTATCTTATCTTATGTGCATCGCATCGTATGCACATTGAGTCACATCGCAACACATGCGCATGGCATCGCTTGATATCGCATCTTATGTGCATCGCATCGCATGCGTATTAATTCACATCGCAATAGATGCGCATGGCATCGCCCGATATCGCATCCTATGTGCACCGAATCGCAGGCGCATTGAATCGCATCGCATTACATTCGCATGGCATCGCTTGATATCGCATCTTATGTGCATCGCATGCGCATTGGGTCACTTCGCGTCACATCCGCATGGCATCGCTTGATATCGCATCTTATGTGCATCACATCGAATGCGCATTGACGCACATCGCGTCACATGCGCATGGGATCGCTTGATATCGCATCTTATGTGCATCGCACCGCATGCGCATTGAGCCACATCGTATCACATGTGCATGGCATCGCTTGACATCGCATTTTATTTGCATCGGATCGTATGCGCATTGAATCGGATCACATTACAGGTGCATGGCATCGCTTGATATAGCATCACATGTGCATCGCATCGCGTGCGCATTGAGTCATGACGCGTCACATTCGAATGGCATCGCTTGATATCGCATCTTATCTGCATCGCATCGCAAGCGCATTGAGTCACGTTGCGTCACATTCAAATGGCATCCCTTGATATCTCATCTTATGTTCATCGCATCGCATGCGCATTGGGTTACGTCGCGCCACATGCGCATGGCGTCGCTTGATATCGCATCATATGTTCATCGCATCCTATGCGCATTGAGCCACGGTTCGTCACATGCGCATGGCGTCGCTGGACATCGCATCTTATGTGCATCACGTCGCATGCACATTGCGTCACATCGCATTAGATGGGCATGGCATCGCCCGACATCGCATCTTATGTGCACCGAATCGCATGCGCATTGAATCGCATCGCATTACATGCGCATGGCATCGCTTGATAACGCATCTTATGTGCATTACATCGAATGCGCATTGACTCACTATGCGTCACATGCGCTCGGCATCGCTTGATAAGGCATCTTACCTGCATCGCATCGCTTGCGCCTTGAGTCACATCGCGTCACATGCGAATGGCTTCGCTCGACATCGCACTTTATGTGCATCGCCTCGCATGGGCATTTAGTCACATCGCGTCACATGCGCATGGCATCGCTTGATATCGCATCTTATGTGCATCGCATCGCATGCGTATTAGGTCACATTGCAATAGATGCGCATGGCATCGCCCGATATCGCATCCTATGTGCACCGAATCGCATGCGCATTGAATCGCATCGCATTACATTCGCATGGCATTGCTTGATATCGCATCTTATGTGCATTGCATGCGCATTGGGTCACTTCGCGTCACATCCGCAAGGCATTGCTTGCTATCGCATCTTATGTGCATCTCATCGAATGCGCATTGACGCACATCGCGTCACATGCGCTCGGCATCGCTTGATATCGCATGATATGTGCATCACATCGCATGCGCATTGAGTCACTTCGCGTCACATGCGCATGGCATCGCTTGATATCGCATCTTATGTGCATCGCACCGCATGCGCATTGAGCCACATCGCATCACATGTGCATGGCATCGTTTGACATCGCATCTTATTTGCATCGGATCGTATGCGCATTGAATCGGATCGCATTACAGGTGCATGGCATCGCTTGATATAGCATCACATGTGCATCGCATCGCGTGCGCATTGAGTCACGTCGCGTCACATTCGAATGGCATCGCTTGATATCGCATCTTATGTGCATCGCATCGCATGCGCATTGAGTCACATTGCATCACAGGCGCATGGCATCGCTCGACATCGCATCTTTTATGCATCGCATCACACGCGCATGGCACCCCTCGAGATCGCATCTTATGTGCATTGCAACGGATGCGCATTGAATCGCATCGCCCTACATGCGCATGGCATCGGTCGACATCGCATCTTATGTGGATCGCATCGCATGCGCATTGAGTTACGTCGCGTCACATGCGCATGGCATTGCTTGATATCGCTTCTTATGTGCATCGCGTCGAATGCGCATTGAGTCACGTCGCCTCACAAGCCCATGGCGTCGCCTTATATCGCATCTTATGTGCATGGTATCATATGCACATTGAGTCACATCGCGTCACATGTGCATGGCATCGCTTGATATCGCATCTTATGTCCATCGCATCGCATGCGCATTGAGTCACATCGCATTACATACGCATAGCATCGCTCGACATCGCATCTTATGTGCACCGCATCGTATGCGCATTGAGCCACATGGCATTACATGCGCATGGCAGCGCTCGACATCGCATCTTATGTGCATCGCATGCGCATTGAATTGCATCGCATAGCATCGCTCGACATCGCATCTTATGTGCATCGCATCGTATGCGCATTGAGTCACGTCGCGTCACATACGCATGGCATCGCTTGATATCGCATCTTATGTGCATCGCATCGCATGCGCATTGAGTCACGTCGCCTCACATGCGCATGGCATCGCTCGACATCGCATCTTATGTGCATCGCATCGCATGCGCATTGAGTCACATCGCATCACATGCGCATGGCATCGTTCGACATCGCATGTTATGTGTATCGCATCGCATGCGCACTGAATCGCATCGCATCACATGCGCATGGTGCTGCTCGACATCGCATCTTATGTGCATCGCATCGTATGCACATTGAGTCACGTCGCGTCACATGCGCATGGAATTGCTTGATATCGCTTCTTATGTGCATCGCGTCGAATGCGCATTGAGTCACGTCGCCTCACAAGCCCATGGCGTCGCTTTATATCGCATCTTATGTGCATGGTATCGTATGCACATTGACTCACATCGCGTCACATGTGCATGGCATCGCTTGATATCGCATCTTATGTCCATCGCATCGCATGCGCATTGAGTCACATCGCATTACATACGCATAGCATCGCTCGAAATCGCATCTTATGTGCACCGCATCGCATGCGCATTGAGCCACATGGCATTACATGCGCATGGCAGCGCTCGACATCGCATCTCATGTGCATAGCATCGCATGCGCTTTGAGTCACGTCGCGGCACATGCGCATGGCATCACTTGATATCGCATCTTATGTGCATCACATCGCATGCACATTGAGTCACATCGCATTACATGCGCATGTCATCGCTCGACATCGCGTCTTATGTGCATCGCATTGCATGCGCATTGAATCGCATCGCATTACGTGCGCATGGCATCGGTTGATATGGATATCTTATGTGCATCGCATCGCATGCGCATTCAGTCACGTGGCATCACATGCGCATGGCATCGCTTGATATCGGATCTTATGTGCATCGCATCGGATATGCATTGAGTCACATCGCGTCACATGCGCATTGCATCGCTTTATATCGCACCTTATGTGCATAGCATCGCATGTGCATTGAGTCACATCACGTCACATGCGCATGGCATCGCTTGATATCGCATTTTATATGCATCGCATCGCATGCGCGTTGAGTCACATCGCGACACATGCGCATGGCATCGCTCGACATCGCATGTTATGTGCGTCGCGTCGCATGCGCATTGAGTCACATCGCAACACATGCGCACGGCATCACTCGACATCGGATTTTATGTTCATCGCATCGCATGCGCATTGAGTCACGTCGCATCACACGCGCATGGCATCGCTTGATATCACATCTTATGTGCGTCGCATCGCATGCGCATTGAGTCACATTGCATCACACGCGCATGGCATCGCTCGACATCGCATCTTATATGCATCGCATGTGCATTGCATCGCATCGCAATACACGCGCATGGCAACGCTCGACATCGCATCTTATGTGCATTGCAACGGATACGCATTGAATCGCATCGCATTACATGCGCATGGCATCGGTCGACATCGCATCTTATGTGCATCGCATCGAATGCGCATTGAGTCACGTCGCGTCACATGCGCATGGCATTGCTTGATAGCGCATCATATGTGCATCGCGTCGAATGCGCATTGAGTCACGTCGCCTCACAAGCGCATGGCGTCGCTTGATATCACATCTTATGTGCATTGAATCGTATGCAGATTGAGTCACATCGCGTCACATGTGCATGGCATCGCTTTATATCGCATCTTATGTGCATCGCATCGCATGCGCATTGAGTCACGTCGCCTCACATGCGCATGGCATGGCTCGACATCGCATCTTATGTGCATCGCATCGCATGCGCATTGAGTCACATCGCATCACATGCGCATGGCATCGTTCGATATCGCATCTTATGTGCATCGCATCACATGCGCATGGCATTTTTTTTATTGAGATTTATTTGGACTAGCCCCTCCTCCGCCAGCCCAGGTGACGATCATCGGAAAGGGATCTACATCGCCTCCCCTACCATGCACTATCTACGCTACAGCGAAGGGTAGGAGAAGTGGTAAGTGGTGTCCGGTACCGCCGAAGCAAACCGAATGTTAGTGGGTGATTTCTAGATAGGCACCTGCGTCCAAGAGAGTATGCAGGCAGAGTGGGGATTAGGTACTGATCTTGACCGGAGCCCAGATCAGGGACCTATTGTTAGTAGTGGTACTTCATGCTCATGCAGAAGGAGCGGTTTTGAGGTGTCATGCTTATATGTTATTGTGGGTACTTATCTGAGTCTTGTGGCTTCAACTGGAGTGGGAGTTGACTTCGTGATTCCTCAGCTGGTCGCTGTTGGTCCTGAAACACACAGTGTCTGGGGGGGAGCATGTACAGAGGGAGATTCGTTGGGACACAATCTATATTTATTCATATTAACACTTTGTACAAATCATATGTTAATGCTTATTTCTAAGTTCTGGCAATGCTACAGCTGGTCGCTGCTGGTCCTGTAACAAACAAGTGGGGACAACATATACATAGGGAGGGGGTTGTCTACGTGCTACAGAATATATCTGTTTATATGTATTTTAAATGTTTAACATGTATATATTATTTTTTTTATTATAATTATTTTTTTTATTCTTTTTTTATTTTTTCGTTTTCTTTTTATTACTTTTTTTTTGTTTTCTTTTTCCTAAGGTAATTATTCCGTTCAAGTCCTTCTATTTTGCCAGGTCATCATTGTGTTGGGGGTCACCCGAGACCCCCCGGTCCGCCCAGGGAGGGGATGTCATTCTTCCCGGGACTTGCGGGCAACTATGGTGGGACTAAGTTATTAAGGTACTGTCTGATGGCTTCGTCGTCGTCTGTACTGTGCCTGTTCAGGGGGATGGTCCTGTCAAACAGCGATAGTGGTCTTTTATGTTTATCTGCGGAGTGATCGTAATTGCCTAGTGTGCTTATGGCCGCGTTGTGACTTGTTGTTGCTTGCTTGTACATGTTTGCTGCGAGCTTTTTAATAAACTGCTCTAATGTGTGCATTTTCGTGTCCTCGTGGAGTATGTCCAATGGGGCCGACCTGGGCACTTTTGTAATTATTCTTAGAGCTCTGTTTTGCATTAGTTGCAATTTCTTGATATGAGTCTTAGCGCAGTGGCCCCATGCGGGTGCTGCGTAAGTCATGACTGGCCTAATTAGGCTCTTGTATAGGGTCAGCCCCATTTGCTTGCTTAGTGCACTTTTTCGATTTAGAATGGGATATATTGCGCCAAGTTGCTGGTTTGCTTTTCTCCTCACGTTGGTGGTGTGTTCGTTGAATGTGAGCTTGGAGTCCAGCGTAACTCCGAGGTACTTTGCTGTATTTTTCCAGATTATTCTTTCTCCGAATAGCATGATATTTGGCGCTTTGTTTGCGTGGGAGTGTTTTTTGGTGAAGAATACGGCTTGTGATTTGGCTGTGTTTACTTTTATTCTCCATTTTTTCAGCCATGGTTCTAGGACTGTTAGCGCGTTCTGCAGTCTGCGGCCTATCGCGGCGGGCCGCCATGACTGGTCTGCAATTGCAGTGTCGTCCGCGTAGATGGAGAGTTTTTTATCCGGGGTTTTGGGTATGTCGTTTATATATATATATTGAACAGCGTGGGCCCCAGTAAACTACCTTGTGGGACCCCGGCCATAATTTCTCGCGCCTGGGTGCTTTTGCCTTGGAGAGTTACCGTAAAAGTTCTACCGGTAAGGTAGTGCGCGATCAGTTTGACCATGAGGTCTGGGAAATTCAGATCTTTCAGCTTGCGTATTAGGCCTGCATGGTACACAGTATCGAAGGCACGTTCCACATCTAGGAATATTACCGCTGTTGATTTGTTTTGGTTGAAACCCCTTGTTATATACTCTATTTTTCGGGTTAATTGCAGCGTTGTGGAATGATTTGCACGAAACCCAAATTGTTCCTCTATTATAATGTTATTCTTTTTAATATGTGAGCTCATGCGTTTCTGTAGCATTTTTTCCGCTACCTTGCTCACCGTTTTTAGCAGGCTAATTGGCCTATAGTTGGTTGGTTCAGCTCTGTCTTTGTCTGGTTTCGGGAACATAAGCACATTTGCTTGTTTCCAGCATGTAGGGTAGTATCCCTGTTGCAGGCAGTAATTGCATATGTCGCTTAGGAGCTGTAGCGCTTTGGTCGTGAGGTGTTTTAGTACCAAATTTGGTATTTGGTCTGGCCCTGGAGCTTTGTGGTCTTGAAGGTGTTTTATTATCCACCTCAGCTCTCCTGGGTTGGTTTTCCTGCACCTGTTATGTGCTAGGTTGGCAAGCGTGTCTTTCATTTCGCTCTCCAGAAGGGAGTAAAGTTGTATGCCTTGCTGACCGTCATTGGGTGTGCAAGTTCTTTCAAGGGTGTCGGCCAGCACGTTGGCCTTTCCCTCGTCGCTTTCAGCGTAGTTATTTGTGCCCGATTGCTTGAGTGGTGGGATGTTTATTGGTTCTCTTTTTAAAGCCCTTACTAGCTGCCATACCTTATGATTGCCGGGCTGTAGCCGGGCTAGTGTTTGGTCCCATTGATCTTGGGCCTGGGCATTTATACGCGTTTTTATTGCACTGTTTAGTGTTGCCATGTTTACTTTGTGGACTAGGTTTCTGGTTCGCTGCCATCTTCGCCTCTCATGGTCTCTTTCGTGGATGAGAACCATCAGATCCGGCGGGTACGTAATTACGTGTTTCGCCGGGGGTTTTGGTGGCACTGCAATATGAATTGCAGCTTGGATGGCCTCCTCAAGCAGTTCAGCGGCGCGGTCCACCGCTTGATGGCTCGTCAGGGCTACAGGGAGCTCTAGAACTCTGTCTAGGTGTATGGCAAACTTTTCCCAGTTGGCCCTGTTGTAGTTTAATCGTATTGGAGGAGGTTGAAAGATTGGTGGCGCTTCGATGTCTATTTGGACCGCAAAGTGGTCTGAGGCAAGTGCTTCTACCGTTTTCATGGTGTAGCAAAAATCTGTATTTTTAAAGAGGGCGATGTCCAGGGTGCAAGTTGCGTGATTTGGTTGTTGCGGTATGTACGTCGGTGTCCCTGGATGATCTATGATGTAGTCATTGTTCAACATATGGTTGAACAATGCTCTTCCTGCAGTATTTGCCGCTTCACAACCCCAAGCTTGGTGCTTAGCATTGAGGTCGCCTGCAGCCACGACTATATTGTCTATTTGTAGGATGATGTCTAAGTCTCTGAGGTTTAGGTTCGTTGGCGAGAAGTATATACTTGCCAGTGTGACTGTTCGGTTTTGTATGGTAAGGGAGATAGCCGTGGCTTCCGCTTCTCTTAGTGGTGGAACGTGTTTGTGTTTATGTGTTAGGTTTTCATGGACCACTATCGCTGTGCCTCCATGAGGTCTTCCGTCTTGTCTGTCATTTCGGTATATTTTGTAGCCTGGGATGCGGAATCTTGCTTTTGGTGTTAATAGTGTCTCGTTTAGTAATGCTACTGTTATGTTGTGTTGATATAAGTATTGTTTGAGCTCGTTAAGGTGTCGCCGCGCCCCCTGATGTTCCAGTATGTTATTTTATGTGTAGTTGTTTGTTCATTGTCTGTTGCGTGTGCTATGATTCTGATTAGTATGTAGGGTGTCTTTCTCTCTTTTTTTTTTCTTTTTCTCTCTGGTTTTGTGTTTCTCCTTTGGCCCTTTACTTATTGCTTGTGGTTGGCTTTAGTGGATACATAATGCATTAGTTTTTTCAACTAGTTCATTGAAGCCCTCTATAAAACAAAGCATGTGCATTTGTCTGTCTTCCTCAGTCTTCCAGGCGTTGTCTCTGGAAAAGGCCGCGTATGCTTCCATTAGTGTTTCGTACCCTCTCATGTATACTCCGTTACCTAGGAGTAGTAGTGTCATTTTGGCGTTTGGCTGGAGGTTCAGCGCAGGTTGCCCGCCTTTATTTATTTTGAAGTGTAGTGGTCTGTTTGGATAATGCTTTCTTGTCAATCTCGCGTTTTGTGCTTTGATGTCTTCTGGGCGCTTGGAGTTTTGTGGGTTTTCCGCCGCTTGCGCTACTGTGCCGGTCTCTGTATGAGTGCTCGCAGACCGCTTGTTAGTTTGTGCGTTTCTTTCAATGGGTGCGCGGGTTTTTCTCCTATCTTGCCTGTCCACTGGGGGGACATTTTGATAGTAACCGCTTCTTTGTTGAAAAATTGCTTGCGCGTTTGGTGGAGGTGCATGGGCCTCTGGTCCATCATACCTGCGTTCTGTAGCAGTTGGATGGTTACCTCTTGTGATATGCGCGAAGGAGCCCCTGTCTTGGGAGTAAATGCCACGGAGATGCGGTGGGATGACACGCCCTGTTGCTTGGGGGGGGGGGTATGCCAGGTTTAGGAAAATTGGGCATCCCCTCCATCTTGCCCCGTGCTCCGAAGAGTTGCAGAGCGCGCATCTCCTATGTTCACTGCGGCACTGGCTCACATGGTGGCCGCCTGCACAGCGAGAGCATATTTGTGGTGCTTCACAGTTTTTGGTAAGATGGTGGAATCGTAGACATCTTCCGCATTGCGGGAAACCACTGGGGTTGCGATAGTCCTACACTTTTATCTTGCAGTGGAACAGTTCGGGTATTCTTTTGATGGCTTCAGATCATTCTTTGTTTGGCTGTTCCACTAGAAAGATCGGTATGTAAGTTCTAGTTCTTTTTGAGAACAGCCTAGATACTTTAATTGGCTCCAGCCCCAGCGCCTCAAGTTCTCGTTTGAGTTCTGCTGGGTCTTCACTAGGGTGTAAGCCTTTAATGACCACCTTGTAAGTTCTCTGGGCAATTGGTGTTGTGATGTGGAATGGCACTTTATTATTTTTGCAATAGCGTACAAAGTTGTTGTAATCCTGCAATGTTTGAATTTGGAAATTATGGTACCCATCTCTATACGCTCCTTGGTACGTGTTTGGCCTGTATATTTTGTCAAATTCTCCCGTGAGCGAGGCTAAGCTTCTAGGGCATTAGTCTGCTACAAACACTCTCGGGATATTGTGCCTTTCGTTTGCAAGGTATCCATTTGTGGTGTTATTATTGTTAGTGTGCTCTGCTTCAGTTGCTTGTGTGGCCGTTATCCCTCTAGATGTGCTCGCTATAGGTTCAGGGGGTACTGCAGTTTCTGTTGCATTTGTGCACGCTGCCGTTTCTGTGGGCGCGGCCGTGTCTGTGGTTGTTATGGTTGGGGTCATGCTCGCTACCGTTTCTGAAGGTGCGGCTGTGTCTGGTTCTGTGGTGGTTAGGCTAGTGCTCGCTACCGTTTCTTGAGGTGCGGCGTCGTTTTCTTCCGTCCCTGGTGTCTGCTCAGGCGGTGGTGTCTTCTCTTTTTCGTTTTTTGTCTTTGTACGAGAGGGTGAGCGGTACGTGCCGCCTCGAGTCTGTCCAACCATTTTTTTTTGTTTTCCTTGTTCTTTAGCTGGTTTTTTTTTTTTTTTTTTTTTTTTTTTTTTTTTTTTTTTTTTTTTTTTTTTTTTTATAAAGGGTTTGTGAGATTTTACTGTGTTTGTATGTGGTGATGTGAAGTTAGAATGTGCGTCTGAGTGTGTTTATATAAGGGGGAGTGTTATTATTATAGAAGGCCTAACAGGGGGACCTAGCCGGGGGTTTAGAACTAGCTACAACAGAGGAAAGATAGTGATAGTCGTAGAAGAAAAGAGGCAGATAGCGAGCGCTCAGAGGCGCAGCTGGCAGTGGGCCGAACCCGTTAAGGCGCCTTGAAAACCAGTCTATAAGACTGTTGGCTTTGACCGTGCCAGCCTACTCGTCTAAGCTGCAGTTATGCTTACCGTGATGCTACAGTGCATCATGTTGCTGCAGTCTCAGCAAAATTATGGAAACAAATTGTGGAAATGGAAAGAGTATACATTGGTTTTCAAGCAGTTAGTGTAAAGAACTATGTTTCTGTACCACAGTGCTTGAATTGTTATAATTATGGACATGTGGCAAAATCATGCAGAGAGGAAAGGAAAACATGTGGAAATTGTGGAGAATATGATCACCAGAGGAAGGATTGTCAAAAGTCAGCGCAAAATATTTGTGTTCCCTGCACAAGAAGAAAGGAGACCTGTGGAGGAAAAGGAAATTGTTCAACATACAATATGATGTTGGAAAGAACAATTTCTAGAATCGATTATGGATAATAAAGCTTCAAAGTATCCCTTAGCAGTAAAAAAGAACAGAAATACTCCATGTAGGATAAGGAGAAATATTAAAAGAGTAATAGAATATAAAAAAAGAAAAGATAATTTAAGTGATAAAAATTGTAAAGTAGAACAAGAGATAGAAATAGAAAAAAGTGTATTAAATAAGAATGTTAGGGAGAATTATAAAGAGGAAGAATTGAGAAATATAATATGTGTCGAGGCTATAGTACATAATGAACCAAAACAAAGTAGGTTAAATAATATAGATAATAAAGAAAAGATAAATCAAAGGATTCCGAAATTTATAAATTGTGAGAAAAAAGAAGTTCTAATACATCAAGATGTAATAGAATATGATAATATATGTATAGAGCATGAGGAAAAAGAGAATGTAAATTTAGTAGTTGAACAAGGAAGTGAGAAAAGTAAGGAAAAGAAAAGTAAAAATGAAAATGTTAAGGAAATTTATCAAAATTTTGAGCTAATGTTAAAATTAAGTAGACTTGAAGAACCTAAAACATTGATGGCAGCCTTAAGACTTGTTGTGCGAAAATTATATGAAAATGGAGATAAAATTACTTTTACGATCCCAAATGCTATAGATAAAATGGAATTAAGAACAAAAAAATTACCAACCAATGCAGAGGATCTAAAAGATTTATTAGAGAAAGCTTTTGAAAGAAGAGGAGAAATTTTGAACCTGGAAGAACTGTATAATGATTTCGTATTATGCTATGGAAGGGTGGTATTTGATTCGTCAGCAAATTGGCCTTATTGCTACGTGCAGACCAGACATCCGGGGACAATTAGAAAAATGAAACAAGTAAAAGAAAAGCCAAAGGAAATTATAATTATTAATAAACAGACTGATACAGTATTTAAACCAAAACCAATATCTTGTAAAATAAATACTAAAAAAATTCCGAGAAGAATTAACAAATCAGATAATGTGATAGGATCTTGTATATCGGCCATTAACACAAGTAATAAGATAAATTTAAATCAGAAGAATAAAGTAACCCAAGTGAGGAAACCCATAACAAAACGAAATTTTTTAAACCATAATATGGCAAAGGAAGTGGATGAAAATAGACAAAATTTTGCTAAATTAAGAACAAATGTTTTTAGCGGATTAAGTTTTAAAAATTTATCATGGAAATAAATTTGAGAATAGCTCAGATAAATGGGCAAAGAAGCAAATTAGTTATGGGGGAAATTAGAACATTAATAGAAGAATTAAAATTGGATATAATCTGCATTCAGGAACCGTATGTTGTAAATTCTTATATTCCTTTTATGCCCTTGAGAATTTGGAAGGAAGCCAAAGTTGTGATCTTAAGTAAAGGAGCAGATAAAGACAGAACACAACCAAAATCTTTTAGACCAGTATGCTTGTTAAACTCTTTAGGCAAAATATTTGAACAATTAGTTTATAAAAGGATGATGGAATTTAGAATAATGATAGGGATGAATATGAAACAATTTGGATTCAGGAAAGGATATTCAACTGAGGATGCTATTTTAAAAGTACAAGATATTGTGTTAAAAAGCTCAAAAAATTATGTAATTGGAATATCTGTGGATATATCTGGTGCTTTTGATAATTTATGGTGGCCGTATTTTTTTGGCATCTTAAGAGAGAAGGAATATCCAGGTACCATATATAATTTATTAAAAGATTATTGTCTAAATAGAGAAGCATACATTGGAGGCTCAAATTACGACACTAGGAAGCAAATTACTAAAGGCTGTCCTCAGGGTTCTATTTTGGGGCCCCTTTTTTGGGATATTTTGTCAGAAAGTCTCTTGGAACAATTGGAAAATGATGGAAATGTTTTAGATATAATTGCGTATGCTGATGATATTGTGATAATGGTGGATGGGCAAAGCAGAAGGGAATTGGAAATTAAAGCGAAGGAAGTTACTGCAAAATTATCAAATTGGTGTGAAATAACCAAATTAAAAATTGCACCAAATAAATCAAATTATTTGCTCTTAAAAGGAAACTTAAAAAGGGATCCAACAATAAAAATTAATAATCAAAATATTCGAAGAGTAAAAGAAGTTAGATATTTGGGGATAATGTTGGATGAAAAATTTAATTTCAGAAAACATACAGATTATATTAGGCAGAAATCTGAGAAAATAATGTTAAAATTGGCAAGAATTACAAAATTAAATTTTGTACTTCCCTTACAGACCATACAAATTTATCACAATACAATCTTTGCCTCAATTATTACTTATGCTGCAGCAGTTTGGGCGGAAAAAATGGATAATGTGCAAATTAAAAGGCTGCTAAGAAGAACCCAAAGAAAGATCTTATTAAGGCTAACAGGAGCAGTAAATACAACACCCACAATGGCACTGTTAGTCTCTACAGCAATATGGCCCATTGATCTATTGGTAAAATTAAAGGGAGCAAAATTCCGGCTAAAGAAAGGAAATTTAGAAAAGGTTTATAAAATTAGTGGTGTAAGAACAGATAAAATTTGGGAAGTAAAAAATGCTTTGAAAAATAAATGGCAAAATGAATGGTCGGAATGTGCTGTAGGTAGAAGAGTTTATGGATTTTTCCAGAATATTAGAGAAAGATTAAAATTAAATTTCATTCAACCAACAAAAGGATTCATTCATTATATAACTGGACATGGACCATATAAAACATATTGGAAAAAAATTAAAAAACGAATTCTGATATATGTAATATCTGTCAAGTACAAGATAACCCGGAGCATGCGATGTTTGAATGTGAAAGGTATGAAACTATGAATGTAGAAGAATGGCATCAATTAGGAGGATATTATATAAATGATATAATTAGAAATCCAAATTTAATTGAAAAACTACAGTTTTTAACCAATTATGTTAGTAAAAAAGCTTGGGAAACTGAAAACATCGAGGTAGAATGGATTGAAAATGAACAAATTGAAATAGATGAGATAAGAAGATCTTCTAGATTACGAGACAGGCAGAGAAGAGGAAATGTAGCAATAGAAGGCATCGAAGAAGAAGGAGGAGTAGGCCAACAAGAGAACAGATAGAAATTGAACAATAAATAGAGAGAAATGATTTAAATCAAGTAAATAGAAGAAGATATTTTGTGGTCTTAATGGGTAGGCAAGAATGGGCAGAAAGAAGAAGGATAAGATCAAGAAGAAGAAAGGGAGAAGCATATGCCGACTATCGTAGGAGACTGCAAGAGGAATGAGGCGGAAGTAATGTGTGAGAGAAGTTTGCTGTTGCAGGAGAAGGAGGAGTCCAGCCAGGGGAAGATGGAGGCCGTTGCTAGGCAACTGAGCAGCGGGCGGGTTGCAGAGAATAAAAAGTAAATTTGTATTGTGTATAGTGTAATAAAATTTCATAAAAGTTAACTATTTGGATATGTATTCATAAGAAATGTATGTTTTTAGAAAGAGGTGAAAATCTAGATTATTAAAAAGATTAATTATCTAAATCTATCTTTAGGTGACATTTTATTTTTCTTTAAAGTTAGTATAATTATATTCCGAAAGTAGATAAATATGTTTATATAAATTTTTAGTTCATATTTAAATAAACTTATTTATACAAATATAAATATAATTTTAATATATAGTGCTGGTTACCAGTATGGTATTTTGTATAGAAGATAGCTGGAAGTTTTTTTAACCAGTTGTCCAGTCGCTGGAAACCAGTGGCATAGATTTAGGTTTATTTAAATTAATGTTTTCTTTTTTAGAATAGTGTAGATGTCTTAGTTATTTTCTTCTTAGTAGAATTAGATTTGCTGGAAACCAGTAACTTTAGGTAGTTTTTATGTTTTTGTTGTAGTTTTCCTTTGTTTTGTAGTTAGAAATTCTGAAACATAAATTATATAATGATGATTGTATATAAATATTTTGGTTAAATAAATAGAAAATTTGAATAAATGCCCCGGTATAGTTGTCAAGGTGCCGGGGTATAATATTCAGATTTTATTTTATTTTATTTTATTTTATTTTATTTTATTTTATTTTATTTTATTTTATTTTATTTTATTTTATTTTATTTTATTTTATTTTATTTTATTTTATTTTATTTTATTTTATTTTATTTTATTTTATTTTATTTTATTTTATTTTATTTTATTTTATTTTATTTTATTTTATTTTATTTTATTTTATTTTATTTTATTTTATTTTATTTTATTTTATTTTATTTTATTTTATTTTATTTTATTTTATTTTATTTTATTTTATTTTATTTTATTTTATTTTATTTTATTTTATTTTATTTTATTTTATTTTATTTTATTTTATTTTATTTTATTTTATTTTATTTTATTTTATTTTATTTTATTTTATTTTATTTTATTTTATTTTATTTTATTTTATTTTATTTTATTTTATTTTATTTTATTTTATTTTATTTTATTTTATTTTATTTTATTTTATTTTATTTTATTTTATTTTATTTTATTTTATTTTATTTTATTTTATTTTATTTTATTTTATTTTATTTTATTTTATTTTATTTTATTTTATTTTATTTTATTTTATTTTATTTTATTTTTATTTTTATGCCCTTGAGATCAAGAGAAATATTATCTTCGAAAAATGCAATGGCAGCAATAGTAATTATTGATGAAAGTTTGGAAATAGTAAATATAGCACAGTTTTTGGATACGCATGTAAATTGTATTGAAATTATAAGCAGGCAAGGTAGTTTTATATTAGCAAACTATTATTTTCAATATAGTTGGGACATTGAACCTTTTTTAAATAAATTGCAAAATATTCAAAATAAATTTAGAGACAAAGAAATTATACATGTTTGCGATTGCAATGCAAAGTCTACATGGTGGTATAGTAAAAATCCCGACGAAAGAGGAGAGAAATTGGAAGAAATTATTTCGGAATTGAATTTATATGTAATGAATAAATCTGGAAATCCTCCAACATTTCAAAATAGAGCAGGGGCGGAGGAAAATATAGATATTACTTTAGCTTCTAGCAATGCGGAGAAAAAAATCATTAATTGGAGGGTCACACAAGGTCAAACAACAAGTGATCATAATTTGATTTATTTTGACTTTCTGCTGGAGAAGAAGATATTTCAAGAAGATGTAGAAATAAGATATAATTTTAAAAGGGCAAATTGGGAACAAATGAGGCAAGAGTTTAAAGAATTAGAATTACAATATACGGGATTATCAGTTGATTTTGATGCAAGAAACCTAACAGAAGCTATTAATCTAGCGGTATCAAGATCTGTTCCGAAATTAAAGATTTTTAATACTAAAGAGAAAATCTGGACAAATAAGTTACAGAAGCAAAGGTCAATAACCAGGAAATTGAGAAGAATTTATCAAAAATCGAACATATATATGGAAAGAGAAGAAAATTTGAGGAAATATAGGGAAGCCAAAAATAAATATAAATTATTATTAGAAGATACAAGAAAACAATACTGGGAGAAATTTGTTGAGCAAAATTTAAAAACGGATATCTGGGGACAACCATATAAAATCATCATGGACAAAATCAACAAACCGGAAATATTAACAACTTTAGATAAAGGAAATGGACAAATGACAGAAAGTGGGGAAGAATCGGTAAAATTACTGTTACATACGTTACTGCCAGATGATAATCAGGAAGAGGATAATGATATTCATGTGGCAAGAAGAAATCAGATGAATTTGCGGTATAAAGGAAGTGTTGTTTATCCATTTGATTTGATGGAAATAAAATTAATTCTTGAAAAATTGAAAAAGAAAAAGGCACCTGGTCCAGATGGTATTGTAAATGAAGTCTTATATAATCTACGGGAAGAAATTATTTTATTTTTGTATTTTTTATTTAATGACTGTTTAGTAAGAGGAAGATTTCCAAATATTTGGAAGGAAGCCAAAGTTGTGATCTTGAGTAAAGGAGCAGATAAAGACAGAACACAACCAAAATCTTTTAGACCAGTATGCTTGTTAAACTCTTTAGGCAAAATATTTGAACAATTAGTTTATAAAAGGATGATGGAATTTAGAATAATGATAGGGATGAATATGAAACAATTTGGATTCAGGAAAGGATATTCAACTGAGGATGCTATTTTAAAAGTACAAGATATTGTGTTAAAAAGCTCAAAAAATTATGTAATTGGAATATCTGTGGATATATCTGGTGCTTTTGATAATTTATGGTGGCCGTATTTTTTTGGCATCTTAAGAGAGAAGGAATATCCAGGTACCATATATAATTTATTAAAAGATTATTGTCTAAATAGAGAAGCATACATTGGAGGCTCAAATTACGACACTAGGAAGCAAATTACTAAAGGCTGTCCTCAGGGTTCTATTTTGGGGCCCCTTTTTTGGGATATTTTGTCAGAAAGTCTCTTGGAACAATTGGAAAATGATGGAAATGTTTTAGATATAATTGCGTATGCTGATGATATTGTGATAATGGTGGATGGGCAAAGCAGAAGGGAATTGGAAATTAAAGCGAAGGAAGTTACTGCAAAATTATCAAATTGGTGTGAAATAACCAAATTAAAAATTGCACCAAATAAATCAAATTATTTGCTCTTAAAAGGAAACTTAAAAAGGGATCCAACAATAAAAATTAATAATCAAGATATTCGAAGAGTAAAAGAAGTTAGATATTTGGGGATAATGTTGGATGAAAAATTTAATTTCAGAAAACATACAGATTATATTAGGCAGAAATCTGAGAAAATAATGTTAAAATTGGCAAGAATTACTAAACTAAATTTTGTACTTCCCTTACAGACCATACAAATTTATCACAATACAATCTTTGCCTCAATTATTACTTATGCTGCAGCAGTTTGGGCGGAAAGAATGGATAATGTGCAAATTAAAAGGCTGCTAAGAAGAACCCAAAGAAAGATCTTATTAAGGCTAACAGGAGCAGTAAATACTACACCGACAATGGCACTGTTAGTCTCTTCAGCAATATGGCCCATTGATCTATTGGTAAAATTAAAGGGAGCAAAATTCTGGCTAAAGAAAGGAAATTTAGAAAAGGTTTATAAAATTAGTGGTGTAAGAACAGATAAAATTTGGGAAGTAAAAAATGCTTTGAAAAATAAATGGCAAAATGAATGGTCGGAATGTGCTGCAGGTAGAAGAGTTTATGGATTTTTCCAGAATATTAGAGAAACATTAAAATTAAATTTCATTCAACCAACAAAAGGATTCATTCATTATATAACTGGACATGGACCATATAAAACATATTGGAAAAAAATTAAAAAAACGAATTCTGATATATGTAATATCTGTCAAGTACAAGATAACCCGGAGCATGCGATCTTTGAATGTGAAAGGTATGAAACTATGAATGTAGAAGAAAGGCATCAATTAGGAGGATATTATATAAATGATATAATTAGAAATCCAAATATAATTGAAAAACTACAGTTTTTAACCAATTATGTTAGTAAAAAAGTGAGTGAGTGAGTGAGTGTATTGGGTTTAAGGGCCCGTCGACAACTTGGTCATTAGGGCCCCGTTAGTAAAAAAGCTTCGGAAACTGAAAACGTCGAGGTAGAATGGATTGAAAATGAACAAATTGAAATAGATGAGATAAGAAGATCTTCTAGATTACGAGACAGGCAGAGAAGAGGAAATGTAGCAATAGAAGGCATCGAAGAAGAAGGAGGAGTAGGCCAACAAAGAGAACAGATAGAAATTGAACACTAAATAGAGAGAAATGATTTAAATCAAGTAAATAGAAGAATATATTTTGTAGTCTTAACGGGTAGGCAAGAATGGGCAGAAAGAAGAAGGATAAGATCAAGAAGAAGAGAGGGAGAAGCATATGCCGACTATCGTAGGAGACTGCAAGAGGAATGAGGCGGAAGTAATGTGTGAGGGAAGTCTGCTGTTGCAGGAGAAGGAGGAGTCCAGCCAGGGGAAGATGGAGGCCGTTGCTAGGCAACTGAGCAGCGGGCGGGTTGCAGAGAATAAAAAGTAAATTTGTATTGTGTATAGTGTAATACAGTTTCATAAAAGTTAACTATTTGGATATGTATTCATAAGAAATGTATGTTTTAGAAAGAGGTGAAAATCTAGATTATTGAAAAGGTTAATTATCTAAATCTATCTTTAGGTGACATTTTATTTTCTTTAAAGTTAGTATAATTATATTCCGAAAGTAGATAAATATTTTTAAACAAATTTTAGTTCATATTTAAATGAACTTATTTATACAAATATAAATATAATTTTAATATATAGTGCTGTTACCAGTATGGTATTTTACATAGAAGATAGCTGGAAGTTTTTTTTTTTTTTTTAACCAGTTGTCCAGTCGCTGGAAACCAGTGGCATAGATTTAGGTTTATTTAAATTAATGTTTTCTTTCTTAGAATAGTGTAGATGTCTTAGTTATTTTCTTGTTAGTAGAATTAGATTTGCTGGAAACCAGTAACTTTAGGTAGTTTTTATGTTTTTGTTGTAGTTTTTTTTTGTTTTGTAGTTAGAAATTCTGAAACATAAATTACATAATGATGATTGTATATAAATATTTTGGTTAAATAAATAGAAAATTTGAATAAATGCCCCGGTATAGTTGTCAACGTGCCGGGGTATAATATTCAGATTTTATTTTATTTTATTTTATTTTTTATTTTATTGCATCGCAGCGCATTCAGTCAGATCACGCAACATGCGCATGGCATCCCTTGATATCGCAGCTTATATGCATCGCATAGCAGCGCATTGAGCGAAATCGCGCCACATGCGCATGGCATTGCTTGATATCGCATCCTATGTGCGTCGCATCGCATGCGCATTGAGTCACATAGCATCACATGCGCCTGGCATCGCTCGACAACGCATCTTCTGCGCATCGTATGCGCATTGAGTGACGTCGCGTCACATGCACATGGCATCGCCTGATTTCGCATCTCATTAGCATCGCATGCGCATTTAGTCACGTTGCAACACATGCGAATGGCATCGCTTGATATCGCATTTTATGTGCATCGCATCTCATGCGCATTGAGTCCCATGGCATCACATGCGCATGGCATCTCTCGACAACACATCTCATGTGCATCGTATGCGCATTGAGTGACGTCGCTTCACATGTACATGGCATCGCTTGATTTCGCATCTCATTTGCATCGCATGCGCATTGAGTCACGTTGCATCACATGCGCATGTCATCGCTTGATATCGCATCTTATGTGCATCGCATCGCATGCATATTGAGTGACATCACGCCACATGCGCATGGCATCGCTTGATATCGCATCTTATGTGCATCGCATCGCATGCGCATTGAGTCACATCGCATCACATGCGCATGGCATCGCTTCATATCGCCTCTCATGTTCATCGCATCGCATGCGTATTGAGTCACGTCGCATCACATGCGCATGGCATTGCTTGATATCGCATCTTTTGTGCATCGCATCGCATGCGCATTGAGTGACTTCGCGTTATATGCGCATGGCATCGCTTGATATCGCATCTCATGTGCATCGCGTCGCATGCGCATTGAATCACATCTCGTCATTTGCGCATGGCATCGCTTGATTTCGTATCTCATGTGCATCGAATTGCATGCGCATTGAGTCACGTCGCCTTGCATGCGCATGGCATTGCTTGATATCGCATCTTTTGTGCATCGCATTGCATGCGCATTGAGTGACATCGCGTCATATGCGCATGGCATTGCTTGATATCGCTATCTCATGTGCATCGCGTCGCATGCGCATTGAGTCACGTCTAGTCACATGCGCATGGCAACTCTTCATATCGCATCTTATCTGCATCGCATCGCACGCTTATTGAGTCACGTAGCGTCAAATGCGCATGGCATCGCTTCATATCGCACTGCATGCGTATTGAGCCACATTGCATCACACGGGCATGGCATCACTTGATATCGCATCTTATGTGCATTGCATCGCATGCGCATTGAGTCACGCCAGGTCATATGCTCATGGCATCGCTTGATATCGCAATTTATGTGCATCGCATCGCATGCGCAGTGAGTCATGTTGCGTCACATGCGCATGGCATCGCTTGATATCGCATCTTATGCGCATCGTATCGCATGCGCATTAAGTCACAGCGCGTCACATGCGCATGGCATCACTTGATATCGCATCTTATGTGGATCTCATGCGCATTGACTCACTTCGCATCACATGCGCATGGCATCGCTTGATATCGCATCTTACGTGCATCGCATCGCATGCGCTTTGAGTCACGTCGCGTCGAATGCGCATGGCAATGCTTGAAAACGCATCTTATGTTCATCGCATCGCATGTGCAGCAGTCACGTCGCACCACATGCGCATGACATCGCTCGATATCGCATCTTTTGTGCATCGCATCGCATGCGCATTGAGTGACATCGCGTGATATGCGCATGGTATCGCTTGATATCGCATCTTATAAGCACCGCATGCGCATTTAGCCACATCGCGTCCAATACGCATGGCATCGCCTGATATTGCAACTTATGCGCATCGCATCTTATGTGCATCGCATGCGCATTGAGTCACATCGCATCACACGCGCATGGCATCGCTCGACATGGCATCTTATGTGCATCGCATCGCATGCGCGTCGAGTCATGTCTCGTCACATTTTCATGGCATCACTTGATATCGCATCTGATGTGCTTCGCATCACATGCGCATTGAGCCACGTAGCGTCACGTGCGCATGGCATCGCTCGATATAGCATCTTATGTGCATCGAATCGCAGCGCATTGAGTGACATCACGCCACATGCACATGGCAGCGCTCGATATCGCATCTTATGTCACATCGCAACACATGCGCATGAAATCGCTTGATATCGCCTCTCATGTTCATCGCATCGCATGCGCATTGAGTCACATCGCATCAGACATGCATGGCATCGCTCGACATCGCATCTTATGTGTATCGCATTGCATGCGCGTTGAGCCATGTCTCGTCACATTTGCATGGCATCGCTTGATATCGCATCTGATGTACTTCGCATCGCATGCGCATTGAGTCACCTCGCGTCATATGCGCATGGCATCGCTTGATATCGCATCTTATGTGCATTGCATCGCATGCGCATTGAGTCACGTTGCGTCACGTGCGCATGGGATCGCTTGATATCGCATCTTATGTGCATACCATCGCTTGCGCATTGAGTCACGTCGCGTCACATGCGCATGGCATCGCTTGATATCGCATATTATGTGCATCTCTTTGCATGCGCATTGAGTCACTTCGCGTCACATGCGCATGGCATCGCTTGATATCGCATCCTATGTGCATCGCATCCCATGTGCATTGAGTCACGTCATGTCACATACGCATGGCATACCTTGATATCGCAGCTTATGTGCGTCGCATCGCATGCGCATTAAGGCACGTCGCGTCACATGCGCATGGCATCGCTTGATGTCGCATCTTATGTGCATCGCATCGCATAAGCATTGAGTCACGTCGCGTCACATGCACATGGCATCGCTTGATATCTCATCTCATGTGTATCTCATCGCATGCGGATTGAATCACAACACGTCACATACGCATGGCATCGCTTGATATAGCATCTTATGTGCATCGCATCGCATGCGCATTGAGTCACGTTGCATCACATGCGCATGGCATCGCTTGATATCGCATCTTATGCGCATCGCATGCGCATTGAGTCACGTCGCGTTACATGCGCATGGCATCGCTTGATATCGCATCTTATGTGCATTGCATCGCATGTGCAGTGAGTCACGTCGCGTCACATGTGCATGCCATCGCTTGATATGGCATTTTATGTGCATCGTATCGCATGCGCATTGAGTCACGTCGCGTTACATGCGAGTGGCATTGCTTGATATCGCAACTTATGTGCATCGCATCGCGTGCGCATTGAGTCACATCGCGTCACATGCGCATGGCATCGCTCAACAACGTCAAGCCAGTGCGCTGGGACAGAGCGGACGTACCAGGAGAACCGGTTGTTTTGTCTACTGCGTGTGTGGCCTGATAGTGAGTGAGCGCAAGAAAGACATATACCACACTGTGAGTGATATTATCGATCACCAAGTGTAGGAATTTAAAGTGACTATTTCAGCTAAATTTAACAGTGAAAAGAAATGGAAATGTACGCGAGGAAAAATACCCTCAGGATCAAGTTTGCTTTAAGTGCAACGCGACCGTCGGCATATGAAGTGCATGATTTCATAGCAGATACATTACGGTTAAATGCGGAACAAGTGGATACAATACAGTTAATTGCAAGTGAACGGGCAATTTATGTTAAATTAATATGAGCACTCTTGCTGGAGAAAACCCTCAATAACTTCTCGGCGGAAACACCTTTCACATATATGAATGGTGAGATGACTAAAGTGCTTATCGAACACGTGACCGGTAATGCGGTCAATGTCCGAGTGTTTGATGTACCCCCAGAGCTCCCGGCAGAGGTCTTAAAAGCAGCGTTGCAGCGTTACGGAACGGTATATGACGTCCGGAAGGAACAATGGAGCCGACAATATCGCGTCCCGGTGTTTAATGGGGTACGAGCGGTAAAGATGCAACTGAAGACGAACATCCCTAGTTTTATCATCATTGGCAGCTACAGATTATCGGTGTCCTACGCCGGCCAACCCAGATCCTGCTACGTCTGCAGTAGCACGGCACATCTAAAGGAATTTTGCCCCCACCGTCCGACCGCAACACGCCCAGTGGCGACTGGACGGAGAAACGAAACAGAACCGACGAAGGTGGTAGTGGACACGCAGAGTGAGGGAGCGCATCCTACGGATGAAAACAGGCAAACGTCTCTGGTGAATGACAGTCAACAGGAAGCAGCAAGGTCTGCACCGCAAAGGGAGTATGCCTCCATAGTTCGAGATACCACAGGGAAACGAGTACATCTGGCCAATCCGGAGGAGATAATACCACCCGAGGTGGGTCCACTTGTAACGGAGACAGCTGCAGCAGAAGAGAAACGCCCGACCGAGAAGAAACGGGCCAAGCGGGCGAAGACAAGCAAAGCCCAGAAGGAAGAACCATCCTGGAATAACCAAATGGAGCTGGAGGAAGTTGTGGAAGAAGCCCATGAGGAGGCACGTCTATTGCAAGTCCCGTCCACAGACACAGCAGATACGGCTGGAGTACTGACGCAAGAGCCTGCCTCAGCATTGATTGGCAGCAGTATCCTGGAGGAGGGAGGTGACAGGAACACCTGTGAGGTTCAACCTGCAAGGAGGGACGCGGGAAACAACCCCCAGAGTGATTACGAAGCAGCACAGTTACAACAAAGTGTGAGGTGCCCAGCGGTGGAGATAGGAGCAGACTCCCATTACCGGGAGGACACCCCCGGCACCACCGTAGCGGCACGACCATCTGCGAGTGATTCTCGACCGCAAGTACTCGAACGGCCACACAGATCCCAAGAGGACCAACCACGGTCAGCTGAAGCAGTCGCAATTTATCGGCGTGCAGAGATGGCTGGTGGATCTCATCCCTCTCAACCTGATGCGAGGGTCACAGAAGCGGAGTCGCCGATCCTACTTCAGGTGACACGGAAGCCCCAGGTGTCCTTATGTGACCCAAGGCTTAAGGGAAACCCTCCGGCACAGATAACCCCAGCTAGACATCCAGAGACCGAACAGTAGCACACTAGCAGCAATGCACGAGGCCAAGGACGTAGACGCCCGAGTTACACTATCTTTGCGACAGTCGCTTTCATAATGATCTATCTACGAACGGTGGCAACAGTGAATGTGAATGGGTGCAGAAATCTAGTAACCCAAAAACTGCTCAATAGTTTCCTCCAGGTGAACAACATTGACATATGCTTTCTCCAAGAAGTAAATACTTACAACTTGGATGCTCTTTACAATTACGACTATAAAGTTAACCTAGGTTTGAACGGCAGAGGAACGGCAATAGTGTACAGGAAGGGACTTCCCCTGCAGAATTTTCAGATGGATCCCGACGGACGGGTCCTCTCCGCTACTTTGGAAGAGACCGTCCTGGTTAACATATATGCTCCAGCTGGGTCACAGAATAGACAAGCGAGAGAGCGTTTCTTCCAAACCGATGTAACCCCGCATTTGCGACAAGGCAAGGAACTTCTGCTAGCAGGCGACTTCAATTGCACGTTGCAGGCGAAGGACCAAAAAGGTGCTACGAATTTTAGCATCATGCTACAACACCTAGTGTCACAGCTGCAACTGCTTGACGCATGGGAGATCAAGCATGGGAACGAAGTGGAATTCACTTTCATCCGCAACACTTCTGCCTCACGCATCGACCGACAGTATCTATCTCCCGGAATGGCTCCAAATGTCCACCGAATTTGGGTCATTCCGGTGGTTTTTAGTGACCATCATGCAGTGCTATGTCAATTGCAAATAAATGAAATAAGGCTTGAGACGGCCGGCCGTGGCTACTGGAAACTCAATAATTCTATGCTGGAGGACACAGACATTAGGGAACAATTTCAAATCAAATGGCTTCAGTTACAGTCGGCCTTTAGAAGTTCAACTCGGAAGAGTTTTTGGTGGGTGAACACGGCAAAACCAGCGATTCGCTCCCTATTTAAATCCATGGGTATTGTGAGGGCACAGGCCAAGAAGCAGCTACTACATTTTTACAATGAGGCGCTGTGGGGGCTGCATCTGAAGCAAAGGGAGGGCTATGAGGTGCAGACGGAGATAAAAAAAGTAAAAGAAATCATCAAATTAAAACACTTACACCAGTTGGAAGGACACAAAGTTCGAGCCAAAGTGAAATCCATGCATGAAGCGGAACAGAACTCATTTTATTATTTCGCAAAGGAGCGGCAGAAGGGACATGGAAGATATCCTCAAACAATACGGGACGCGCACACTGGAACCGCCCATGTTGGAACGCGCGCCCAGCTCCAGCTTATAGCGGATCACTTTCAGGCTTTATTTCAAGAAGCGCCAGAAGCAGACACCCCTTATAGGCGTATGGAACATGAACTGTTTGACACCGGCATCACCCAGGAATCCGCAAAAATACTTACCAGCCCTATCACGGAGCGGGAGGTGTTGGTCGCCATTGAACAAGCCAGTCGACACACATCACCAGGTCCTGATGGGTTCACCTATGAATTCTATAGAAAGTTCTGGCCAATAATCAAGAACGAAGTGATGGAAGTATATGCGGAACTGTGGGAGACAGCAGTGTTTCCCTCAACCTTCGCGGATGGTGTTATCACCCTGGTGCCGAAGAAACAGAAAACCGCCACCATGAAGGACTATCGTCCAATAACGCTGCTAAACGCCGATTATAAGTTATTTGCGAAAGTTCTGGCTAACCGATTAAAAGGAGCATATGCAGAAATCATGCATTGTAACCAAGCGGCAATATCGAAAAAGAACATTATTGACACATTGGCGGAACTGCGTGACACGCTGATCCATCTACGCAGAGAAAATAAAGCGGTGGCTTTGATCAATCTCGACTTTCAACAGGCTTTTGATAGAGTGCGCCATTCGTATCTGTGGAACTGCTTAACGGCTGCGAAATTTCCAGTGCCGGTAATCAACCTTATTCAGGGACTCTACGGCACGGCACAGTCTCGAGTCTTATGGAACGGATGGTTTTCCAGGCCGGTACGAATACAACGATCAGTACGTCAAGGCTGCCCGCTATCAATGGGATTGTTTTCATTGGCATTGAATCCTTTACTCCAGAGGTTGCAACAAACCATGCGAGGAGTCAGTGTATACAATGAACGGTTCACACTTACAGCCTATGCTGATGATGTGACTGTGGTGGCTGCAGATAATGAAGACATGACGACCATGCAACAGGGATTGGAGCAGTACACAACGATGTCCGGTGCAGTGTTAAATGCTGAGAAATCGGAGATCCTAATATTAGGAAATTGGCCGGAACCGCCACAGACCTTGGGGATGCAATGTGTGACTACTACAAGGATACTTGGAATATGCTTTATGGCAAATATAGAAGATACGATTGCAGTTAACTGGAGGGAAAAAATTAATAGTTTACGCCATTCCTTATCCATGGAGAGGATCCGGAACCTGAATTTGCTACAACGCATCTGGTACCTGCATACTTATGGTCTAAGCAAAATTTGGTATGTAGCACAGATTCTGCCGATTGCAAAACGTGACGCACAGAAATTGGAACAACTCCTTGGTTACTTTTTGTGGACTGGAAAAGCATATAAGGTGAGCCGGCCTCAACTACGTTTGCCTCCGTCCAAAGGTGGTTGCGGCTTAGTGGACATTGCCAAGAAATGCATGGCCTTATTGGGGAAAACCGCCACACAATCATTGCGCGGATCTGGCTCATCCATTGACCAAAATTTCTGGAAGGAACAGCTGCATAACCCTCAGGTGGCACTCAACGGATTTAAACCCACTGTCCTTCACCTAAAACGAATTCTGGACAACAACGATGACATTACGGCCTTCGAATGCACCCGGAACCACTACCGTATGCTCACGACAGTTCATCTGGTGCCCAGAGTGGCAGAGAAATATACCAGGGAGTGGAAAGTGATCTGGCAGAATTTATTTTGTAAACATGTGCCCAGTGATTGGCAGGAAACCACCTATGAAGAATTAAATGAGACTATACCGACAGCGGATAAACTCTGGCGACATGGAAGGGCACAGTCAAACCAATGTCCATCTTGTGCCGCCGTCGACACACTGGACCACCGGATTGCTTCCTGTAAGCAGGTTGAAGTCATCTGGGTAGAGCTCAGGACCTACGTCGCCAAATGGTGCCCACCGCAAGCTCCACCATGCCTTGAGAAGCTCCAGCGTTTGGAATTTCATTTTCAGAATACTGCACTCCAACGCTGTGTAGTTTGGCTGGTAATGGGAACAATGTACTGGATCCTTAAACAGAATAATGGCCCAGTGGCGCAGAGGAAGGATTGGGTCAGTTTTCTGAGACAGGCACGCTGGCAACTGATAACTTCTGGTCTTAGCAAATCAATGCAGCCGTACATAACACGCCTTGCACTTTAAATACGACAATGCAACTATAATCAAAATAATATATACATAAAAAAAATAAAAAAATAAAAAAAAAATAAAATAAAAAATAAAAAAAAGCTAACTTTGAGTATCTGTTATGAAAATAAATGACCATGTGTCACCTAAAAAAAAATAACAGGTTAAACTTAAAGTTAAGGTTTTCATAAAAAAAGCAAAAAAAAAAAAAAACAAAAAAAAACAAAAAAAATAAAAAAAGCAAAAAAAAAACAGAAAAAAAAAGTTGGTATTAAGGTAAAAAAAAAAATAAAAAAAAATAAAAAGTAAAAAAAAAAAGACCTATAAATGTTCTTTATATTTCTGTACATGCCTAAAGGAGCCTTCAGGCCTGTACATGTTACTGTCAGTCAGTTGCACACAGAAACATACATGAACAGACTGTAGGCTTTCATTATTACTTATCGTCAAAATAATAGATTTTTATTCAGGCATTTTAAGACAAGTTTTGAGGGATATACCATTGTTAGAATCAGACTTTAAGACTTATAAATAATGAAAAATAGATTACCATCTTTAGAGAATTTGGTTTAGAGAAGAATCTACTTTTTTACACAGCCGAAGTTATTCAGATTTAATGCCCACAAGATTTGGAAGAGATTTTATTTCTAAAAATAAAACACATATTTAAAAAAAAAAAAAGATAAAAAAAAAATGCTGTCCCCAATTAAAAAAAAAAAAACAACGGAAATTATGTGCATCGCATCGCATGCGCATTGAGTCACGTCATGTCACATGCGCATGGCATCGCTTGATATCGCATGTATGTTCATCGCATCGCATGCGCATTGAGTCACGTCGCGTTACATTTCTTTTTTTTTTTTAATTAATTTTTTGGACTGGCCCCGCCTCCGCCAGCCCAAGTGACGATCATCCGAAAGGGATATACATCCCTTACATGCGCATGGCATCGCTTGATATTGCATCTTATGTGCATTGCATCGCATGCATAGTGACTCACGTCGCGTCACATGCGCATGGCATCGCTTGATATGGTATTTCATGTGCATCGCATCGCATGCTTATTGAGTCACGTCGCGTCTCATGCGCATGGCATCGCTTGATATCGCATCTTATGTGCATCGCATCGCATGCGCATTGAGTCACATCGCATCACATGCGCATGGCATCGCTCGACAACGCATCTTCTGCGCATCGTATGCGCATTGAGTGACGTCGCGTCACATGCACATGGCATCGCCTGATTTCGCATCTCATTACCATCGCATGCGCATTTAGTCACGTTGCATCACATGCGAATGGCATCGCTTGATATCGCATTTTATGTGCATCGCATCGCATGCGTATTGAGTCACATCGCTCACATGCGCATGGCATCGCTTGATATCGCATCTTATATGCATCGAATCGCAGCGCATTGAGTGACATCACGCCACATGCACATGGCAGCGCTCGATATCGCATCTTATGTCACATCGCATCACATGCGCATGGAATCGCTTGATATCGCCTCTGATGTTCATCGCATCGCATGCGCATTGAGTCACATCGCATCAGACATGCATGGCATCGCTCGACATCGCATCTTATGTGTATCGCATCGCATGCGCGTTGAGCCATGTCTCGTCACATTTGCATGGCATCGCTTGATATCGCATCTGATGTGCTTCGCATCGCATGCGCATTGAGTCACCACGCGTCATATGCGCATGGCATCGCTTGATATCGCATCTTATGTGCATCGCATCGCATGCGCATTGAGTCACGTTGCGTCACATGCGCATGGCATCGCTTGATATCGCATCTTATGTGCATCTCTTTGCATGCGCATTGAGTCACTTCGCGTCACATGCGCATGGCATCGCTTGATATCGCATCTTATGTGAATCGCATCCCATGTGCATTGAGTCACGTCATGTCACATGCGCATGGCATCGCTTGATATCGCATCTTATGTGCCTCGCATCGCATGCGCATTGAGCCAGGTCGCGTCACATGCGCATGGCATCGCTTGATATTATATTTTATGTGCATCGCATCGCATGCTTATTGAGTCACGTCGCGTCACATGCGCATGGCATCGCTTGATATCGCATCTTATGTGCATCGCATCTCATGCGCATTGAGTCCCATCGCATCACATGGGCATGGCATCTCTCGACAACGCATCTCATGTGCATCGTATGCGCATTGAGTGACGTCGCTTCACATGTACATGGCATCGCTTGATTTCGCATCTCATTCGCATCGCATGCGCATTGAGTCACGTTGCATCACATGCGCATGGCATCGCTTGATATCGCATCTTATGTGCATCGCATGCATATTGAGTGACATCACGCCACATGCGCATGGCATCGCTTCATATCGCCTCTCATGTTCATCGCATCGCATGCGTATTGAGTCACGTCGCATCACATGCGCATTTCATTGCTTGATATCGCATCTTATGTGCATAGCATCGCATGCGCATTGAGTCACGCCAGGTCACATGCGCATGGCGTCGCTTGATATCGCATCTTATGTGCATCGTATCGCATGCGCATTAAGTCACAGCGCGTCACATGCGCATGGCATCACTTGATATCGCATCTTATGTGGATCTCATGCGCATTGAGTCACTTCGCATCACATGCGCATGGCATCGCTTGATATCGCATCTTACGTGCATCGCATCGCATGCGCTTTGATTCACGTCGCGTCGAATGCGCATGGCAATTCTTAAAAACGCATCTTATGTTCATCGCATCGCATGTGCATTACTCACGTCGCACCACATGCGCATGACATCGCTCGATATCGCATCTTTTGTGCATCGCATCGCATGCGCATTGAGTGACATCGCGTGATATGCGCATGGTATCGCTTGATATCGCATCTTATAAGCACCGCATGCGCATTTAGTCACATCGCGCCACATGCGCATGGCACCGCCTGATATTGCATCTTATGCGCACCGCATCTTATGTGCATCGCATGCGCATTGAGTCACATCGCATCACAAGCGCATGGCATCGCTCGAAATGGCATCTTATGTGCATCGCATCGCATGCGCGTTGAGTCATGTCTCGTCACATTTTCATGGCATCACTTGATATCGCATCTGATGTGCTTCCCATCACATGCGCATTGAGCCACGTAGCGTCACGTGCGCATGGCATCGCTCGATATAGCATCTTATGTGCATCGAATCGCAGCGCATTGAGTGACATCACGCCACATGCACATGGCAGCGCTCGATATCGCATCTTATGTCACATCGCATCACATGCGCATGAAATCGCTTGATATCGCCTCTCATGTTCATCGCATCGCATGCGCATTGAGTCACATCGCATCAGACATGCATGGCATCACTCGACATCGCATCTTATGTGTATCGCTTCGCATGCGCGTTGAGCCATGTCTCGTCACATTTGCATGGCATCGCTTGATATCGCATCTGATGTGCTTCGCATCGCATGCGCATTGAGTCACCTCGCGTGATATGCGCATGGCATCGGTTGATATCGCATCTTATGTGCATCGCATCGCATGCGCATTGAGTCACGTTGCGAAACATGCGCATGGCATCGCTTGATATCGCATCTTATGTGCATCTCTTTGCATGCGCATTGAGTCACTTCGCGTCACATGCGCATGGCATCGCTTGATATCGCATCTTATGTGCATCGCATCCCATGTGCATTGAGTCACGTCATGTCACATACGCATGGCATACCTTGATATCGCAGCTTATGTGCGTCGCATCGCATGCGCATTGAGTCACGTCGCGTCACATGCGCATGGCATCGCTTGATGTCGCATCTTATCTGCATCGCATCGCATAAGCATTGAGTCACGTCGCGTCACATGCACATGGCATCGCTTGATATCGCATCTCATGTGCATCTCATCGCATGCGGATTGAATCACATCACGTCACATACGCATGGCATCGCTTGATATCGCATCTTATGTGCATCGCATCGCATGCGCATTGAGTCACGTCGCGTCACATGCATATGGCATCTCTTGATATCTTATCTTACGTGCATCGCATCGCATGCGCATTGAGTCACGTTGCATCACATGCGCATGGCATCGCTTGATATCGCATCTTATGTGCATCGCATCGCATGCGGATTGAGTCACATCACGTAACATGCGCATGGCATTGCTTGATATCGCATCTTATATGCATCGCATCGCAGCGCATTCAGCGAAATCACACCACATGCGCATGGCATCGCTTGATATCGCACTTTATGTGCATCGCATAGCATGCGGATTGAGTCACATCACGTCACATACTCATGGCATCGCCTGATATCGCATCTTATGTGCATCGCATGCACATTGAGTCACGTCACGTCACATGCGCATGGCATCGCTTGTTATCGCATCTTATGGTCATTGCATCGCATGCGCATCGAGTCACCTCGCGTCACATGCGCTTGACATCGCTTGATATCGCATCTTATGTGCATCGCATGCGCTTTGAGTCACATCGCATCACACGCGCATGGCATCGTTCGACATCGCATCTTATGTGCATAGCATCGCATGCGCATTGAGTCATATCGCGTCACATGCGCATGGCATCACTTGATATCGCATGTTATCTGCATTGCGTCGCATGCGCATTGAGTCACGTCGCAATACATGCGCATGACATCGCTCGACATCGCATCTTATGTGCATCGCATTGAATGCGCATTGAGTTACATCGCGTCGCATACGCATGGCATCGCTTGATACCGCATTTTATGTGCATCGCATCGTATTCGCAGTGAGCCACATGCGCATGGCATCGCTCGATATCGTATCTTATGTGCATCGCTTCGCATGCGCATTGAGTAACGACGCGTCACATGCGCATGGCATCGCTTGAAGTCGCATCTTATGTGCATCGCATGCGCATTGACTCACGTCGCGTTACATGCGCATGGCATCGCTTGATATCGCATCTTATGTGCATTGCATCGCATGTGCAGTGAATCATGTCGCGTCACATGTGCATGCCATCGCTTGATATGGCATTTTATGTCATCGTATCGCATGCGCATTGAGTCACGTCGCGTTACATGCGCATGGCATTGCTTGATATCGCATCTTATGGGCATCGCATCGCATGCGCATTGAATCACATCGCGTCACATGCGCATGGCATCGCTCAACAACAGAAATTATGTGCATCGCATCGCATGCGCATTGAGTCACGTCATGTCACATGCGCATGGCATCGCTTGATATCGCATGTATGTTCATCGCATCGCATGCGCATTGAGTCACGTCGCGTTACATTTCTTTTTTTTTTTTTTAATTAATTTTTTGGACTGGCCCCGCCTCCGCCAGCCCAGGTGACGATCATCCGAAAGGGATATACATCCCTTACATGCGCATGGCATCGCTTGATATTGCATCTTATGTGCATTGCATCGCATGCATAGTGCTTCACGTCGCGTCACATGCGCATGGCATCGCTTGATATGGTATTTCATGTGCATCGCATGCTTATTGAGCCACGTCGCGTCACATGCGCATGGCATCGCTTGATATCGCATCTTATGTGCATCGCATCGCATGCGCATTGAGTCACATCGCATCAGACATGCTTGGCATCGCTCGACATCGCATCTTATGTGTATCACATCGCATGCGCGTTGGGCCATGTCTCGTCACATTTGCATGGCATCGCTTGATATCGCATCTTATGTGCATCGCATCGCATGCGTATTGAGTGACATCACGCCACATGCGCATGGCATCGCTTGATATCGCATCTTATGTGCATCGCATCGCATGCGGATTGAGTCACATCACGTAACATGCGCATGGCATCGCTTGATATCGCATCTTATACGCATCGCATCGCAGCGCATTTAGCGAAATCACGCCACATGCGCATGGCATCGCTTGATATCGCACTTTATGTGCATCGCATAGCATGCGGATTGAGTCACATCACGTCACATACTCATGGCATCGCCTGATATCGCATCTTATGTGCATCGCATGCACATTGAGTCACGTCACGTCACATGCGCATGGCATCGCTTGTTATCGCATCTTATGGTCATTGCATCGCATGCGCATCGAGTCACGTCGCGTCACATGCGCTTGGCATCGCTTGATATCGCATCTTATGTGCATCGCATGCGCTTTGAGTCACATCGCATCACACGCGCATGGCATCGCTCGACATCGCATCTTATGTGCATCGCATCGCATGCGCATTGAGTCATATCGCGTCACATGCGCATGGCATCACTTGATATCGCATGTTATCTGCATTGCGTCGCATGCGCATTGAGTCACGTGGCAATACATGCGCATGACATCGCTCGACATCGCATCTTATGTGCATCGCATCGCATGCGCATTGAGTCATATCGCGTCACATGCGCATGGCATCACTTGATATCGCATGTTATCTGCATTGCGTCGCATGCGCATTTAGTCACGTCGCAATACATGCGCATGACATCGCTCGACATCGCATCTCATGTGCAGCGCATTGAATGCGCATTGAGTTACATCGCGTCGCATACGCATGGCATCGCTTGATACCGCATTTTATGTGCATCGCATCGTATGCGCATTGAGTCACATGCGCATTTCATCGCTCGATATCGTATCTTATGTGCATCGCATCGCATGCGCATTGAGTCACGTCGCGTCACGTGCGCATGGCAGCGCTTGATGTCGCATCTTATGTGCATCGCATGCGCATTGAGTCACGTCGCGTTACATGCGCATGGCATCGCTTGATATCGCATCTTATGTGCATTGCATCGCATGTGCAGTGAGTCACGTCGCGTCACATGTGCATGCCATCGCTTGATATGGCATTTTATGTGCATCGTATCGCATGCGCATTGAGTCACGTCGCGTTACATGCGCATGGCATTGCTTGATATCGCATCTTATGTGCATCGCATCGCATGCGCATTGAGTCACATCGCGTCACATGCGCATGGCATCGCTCAACAACGGAAATTATGTGCATCGCATCGCATGCGCATTGAGTCACGTCATGTCACATGCGCATGGCATCGCTTGATATCGCATGTATGTTCATCGCATCGCATGCGCATTGAGTCACGTCGCGTTACATTTCTTGTTTTTTTTTTTAAATTAATTTTTTGGACTGGCCCCGCCTCCGCCAGCCCAGGTGACCATCATCCGAAAGGGATATACATCCCTTACATGCGCATGGCATCGCTTGATATTGCATCTTATGTGCATTGCATCGCATGCATAGTGACTCACGTCGCGTCACATGCGCATGGTATCGCTTGATATGGTATTTCATGTGCATCGCATCGCATGCTTATTGAGTCACGTCGCGTCACATGCGCATGGCATCGCTTGATATCGCATCTTATGTGCATCGCATCGCATGCGCATTGAGTCACATCGCATCACATGCGCATGGCATCGCTCGACAACGCATCTTCTGCGCATGGTATGCGCATTGAGTGACGTCGCGTCACATGCACATGGCATCGCCTGATTTCGCATCTCATTAGCATCGCATGCGCATTTAGTCACGTTGCATCACATGCGAATGGCATCGCTTGATATCGCATTTTATGTGCATCGCATCGCATGCGTATTGTGTCACATCGCTCACATGCGCATGGCATCGCTTGATATCGCATCTTATGTGCATCGAATCGCTGCGCATTGAGTGACATCACGCCACATGCACATGGCAGCGCTCGATATCGCATCTTTGTCACATCGCATCACATGCGCATGGAATCGCTTGATATCGCCTCTGATGTTCTTCGCATCGCATGCGCATTGAGTCACATCGCATCAGACATGCATGGCATCGCTCAACATCGCATCTTATGTGTATCGCATCGCATGCGCGTTGAACCATGTCTCGTCACATTTGCATGGCATCGCTTGATATCGCATCTGATGTGCTTCGCATCGCATGCGCATTGAGTCACCACGCGTCATTTGCGCATGGCATCGCTTGATATCGCATCTCAATCGCATCGAATTGCATGCGCATTGAGTCACGTCGCCTTGCATACGCATGGCATTGCTTGATATCGCATCTTTTGTGCATCGCATTGCATGCGCATTGAGTGACATCGCGTCACATGCGCATGGCATCGCTTCATATCGCACTGCATGCGCATTGAGCCACATCGCATCACACGGACATGGCATCACTTGATATCGCATCTTATGTGCATTGCATCGCATGCGCATTGAGTCACGCCAGGTCACATGCTCATGGCATCGCTTGATATCGCAATTTATGTGCATCGCATCGCATGCGCAGTGAGTCATGTTGCGTCACATGCGCATGGCATCGCTTGATATCGCATCCTATGTGCATCGTATCGCATGCGCATTCAGTCAAAGCGCGTCACATGCGCATGGCATCACTTGATATCGCATCTTATGTGGATCTCATGCGCATTGAGTCACTTCGCATCACATGCGCTTGGCATCGCTTGATATCGCATCTTACGTGCATCGCATCGCATGCGCTTTGAGTCCCGTCGCGTCGAATGCGCATGGCAATGCTTGAAAGCGCATCTTATGTTCATCGCATCGCATGTGCATTAGTCACGTCGCACCACATGCGCATGACATCGCTCGATATCGCATATTTTGTGCATCGCATCGCATGCGCATTGAGTGACATCGCGTGATATGCGCATGGTATCGCTTGATATCGCATCTTATAAGCACCGCATGCGCATTTAGTCACATCGCGTCACATGCGCATGGCATCGCCTGATATTGCATCTTATGCCCATCGCATCTTATGTGCATCGCATGCGCATTGAGTCACATCGCATCACACGCGCATGGCATCGCTCGACATGGCATCTTATGTGCATCGCATCGTATGCACGTTGAGTCGTGTCTCGTCACATTTTCATGGTATCGCTTGATATCGCATCTGATGTGCTTCGCATCACATGCGCATTGAGCCACGTAGCGTCACATGCGCATGGCATCGCTCGATATCGCATCTTATTGCATCGAATCGCAGCGCATATAGTGACATCACGCCACATGCACATGGCAGCGCTCGATATCGCATCTTATGTCACATCGCATCACATGCGCATGGAATCGCTTGATACCGCCTCTCATGTTCATCGCATCGAATGCGCATTGCGTCACATCGCATCAGACATGCATGGCATCCCTCGACATCGCATCTTATGCGTATCGCATCGCATGCGCGTTGAGCCATGTCTCGTCACATTTGCATGGCATCGCTTGATATCGCATCTGATGTGCTTCGCATCGCATGCGCATTGAGTCACCTCGCGTCATATGCGCATGACATCGCTTGATATCACATCTTATGTGCATCGCATCGCATGCGCATTGAGTCACGTTGCGTCACATGCGCATGGCATCGCTTGATATCGCATCTTATGTGCATACCATCGCTTGCGCATTTAATCACGTCGCGTCACATGCGCATGGCATCGCTTTATATCGCATCTTATGTGCATCGCATCGCATGCGCATTGAGTCACGCCAGGTCACATGCTCATGGCATCGCTTGATATCGCAATTTATGTGCATCGCATCGCATGCGCAGTGAGTCATGTTGCGTCACATGCGCATGGCATGGCTTGATATCGCATCTTATGTGCATCGCATCGCATGCGCATTGAGTCACATCGCATCACATGCGCATGGCATCGCTTCATATCGCCTCTCATGTTCATCGCATCGCATGCGTATTGAGTCACGTCGCATCACATGCGCATGGCATTGCTTGATATCGCATCTTTTGTGCATCGCATCGCATGCGCATTGAGTGACTTCGCGTCATATGCGCATGGCATCGCTCGATATCGCATCTTTTGTGCATCGCATCGCATGCGCATTGAGTGACATCCCGTGATATGCGCATGGTATCGCTTGATATCGCATCTTATGTGCATCGCATCGAATGCGCGTTGAGCCAAATCTCGTCACATTTTCATGGCATCGCTTGATATCGCATCTGATGTGCTTCGCATCACATGCGCATTGTGCCACGTAGCGTCACATGCGCATGGCATCGCTCGATATCGCATCTTATGTGCATCGCATCGCATGCGCATTGAGTTGCGCCGCCTCTCATGCGCATGGCATCGTTTGATATCGCCTCTCATGTGCATCGCATCGCATGCGCATTGAGCCACATCGCGTCACATGCGCATGGCGTAGCTTGATATCGCATCATATGTGCATCGCAATCGCAGCGCATTGAGTGACAGCACGCCACATGCGCATATCATCGCTTGATATCGCATCTTATGTGCATCGCATCACACACGGATTGAGTCACGTCGAGTCACAAGCGCATGGCATCGCTTGATATCGCATCTTATGTGCATCTCATCGCATGTGCATTCGAACACGTCGCGTCACATGCGCATGGTATAGCTTGATATCGCATGTTAGCTGCACCTCATCGCATGCGCATTCAGTCACGTCTCACCACATGCGCATGACATCGCTCGACATCGAATCTTATGTGCTTCGCATCGCATGCGCATTGAGTCATATCGCGTCACATGCGCATGGCATCGCTTGATATCGCATTTTATGTGCATCGCATCGCAGCGCATTGTGTCACATCGCGTCACATGCGCATGCATCGCTTGACATCGCATCTTATGTGCATCGAATGCGCATTGAGGCACATCGCATCACACGCGCATGGCAGCGCTGACATCGCATCTTATGTGCATCACATCGCATGCGCATTGAGTCACATCGCGTCACGTGCGCATGGCATCGCTTGTTATCGCATCTTATCTGCATCGCATCGCATGCGTATTGAGTCACATCCCGTCACATGCGCATGGCATCGCTTGATATCGCACCTTATGTGCACTGCATCGCATGCGCATTGAGTCACTTCGCGTCGCATACGCATGGAATCGCTTGATGTCGCATCTTATGTGCATCGCATCGCATGCGCATTGAGTCATGTCTCGTCACATTTGCAAGGCATCGCTTGATATCGCATCTGATGTGCATCGCATCGCATGCGCATTGAGTCACGTCGCGTCACATGCGCATGGCATCTCTTGATATCACATCTTATGTGCATCGCATCGCATGCGCATTGAGTCACTTCGCGTCACATGCGCATGGCATCGCTTGAATTCGCATCTCATGTGCAGCGCATCGTATGCATGTTGAGTCACGTCGCATCACATGCGCATGGCATCGCTTGATATCGCATTTTATGTGCATCGCATCAAATGCGCCTTGAGCCACATCGCGTCACATGCGCATGGCATCGCTTGATATCGCGTCTTATGTGCATCGCATCGCAAGCGCATTGAGTCACGTCGCGTCACATGAAATGAAATGAAAAACGTTATTTGGGCATGTTGTAAAAACATGCCCTGGCTGTTTTAGGGATAGTCCCTCTTCAGCCGCGTATTTAAATTTTTTGAAACTGGGTACGGGGCGGAGAGATCAATCTGGGGTGCGTCAAAAATTTTTGGTTTTGCGTGTTTGTAGGTGTGGTTGTGTGGGTTGGTGTGTTCGTCCCTATATGTGGAGTGATGGCTTCTGCCCTCTGGGAAAAAAATTGTTTTTGTTGTATTGTGTGGTTGTGTTTGTGTGTTGCTGCAACGGCTCTCGGTTAGTTTTTGTCTGTGTTGTGTGTTATGTGTTTTGTTATGTATATGTCAGTGTGTTTGTATTTACTGTGTGCTTATGTTTTTTATGGGAATTTGTGTTGTCATTCGTGTGTCATTGTTAGGTGTTTTCATTTATAAAGATAGCCAGCTGGTTGCCAACTCTCGTCGTGTTAATTGCTTTTTTAAGTGTCTTTTGTGCAGTCTGAGTCAGGTTTTGTAGGAATCGTGCTCTGTGTGCGGGTGGAGTGATGTCATATATTGGTGGTATCAATGTGCTGAGTATTTGTGTGATTGTCGTATTTGTAATTTCGCGAAGGTACTTTGTGATGTTTTTCTGTATGTTTGTGAGTTGGTCTTGTAGGGACTTTATCTGTTGTTCGGATTGGGATATTACGTCTTGGAACGTGTTTACTGTCTCGTGCTTCGACATGTGTCTTTTAGTTTCTGGGATCTTTGGGAAATTTGTCTCGGGCCAGTCAGTCACGTGTGTTGGTTTGGGTGGTGTGGGGATGTTGTGAGGGAAAATGTGGGTCTTAGCAGTGTGTTCGGGTTGTGTCGGGGGCTGTCTGGGATACATCGGGCATTTTACTTGCCCGGTGTAGTGCCCGTTCTGTCTGCAGGTGGAGCAGTAAGGTGTGTTATGTCGGATAGGATGTGTGCATCGTCGTGTGTCAGAGTTGTGCCCACAGTGGAAGCATATTGGTTTTTGTGTGCAATTTTCCTCGTGATGTCCGTATGTCTGGCATTGTCTGCAAGGTACGTGTCGGTCTGTGTGCTTAGAAGGCTCCGCCCTGAAAATTTGTTTTTCAATGACGGCGCCTTCTTTCAGTATTGTGTTGATGGTTGTGATGCATGTGCTGAATATTCGTACGAGTTGCGTCTGTCTGTTTTGGCTGATGATCCTGGATACGCGTGTTATTTCTGGGTACGTCTCTTGTATGCTTTGTAGTATTTCGTCATCAGTTATGTCGTACGGTATTCCTTTAACTACGGCGGTCAGGGTTTTTCGTGGTCTGTTTGGTTCTGTGTCAGGGTTGGGTGTGGGTCGGTTTTGTGGTGGGGAGTTTGCGTAGTACGCAAACTTCCCGAAGTTGTGAATGGGGATGGCCTGGGTGAAAGTCACTGCTTGTTGTTGGTTGCGGAAGGTCAGTGCGTAAGTGTTTTGTTGCAGTCTTTGAGCACGGTAGAGTGAGTCTGTGTTCTGTTGTGTCTTTGTCATCAAGCTCCTAACGAGCCATGAATTTTGTTTTTTCTGGGTTGCTGTTGATGATGTATATCGTGAAGTAGCCGTGAGGTATGGGTGGTATGTAAGTCGTGCGTGGTGTCAGTAGTGTGTTAAGTCGATTGCCGAGTTGTGTTGTAGATTCAATGCTGGTGTCTGAGTCATGGTCAATGTTGTCAGGAGCTTGAGGGGCTGAGCTACTATTGGAGCTCATAGAGTGCGTGCGGTGATGTGTGTTTGTTGGTGTTGGTGTACGTGGGGGTGTTTGTGTTGGTGTTTGTTGAGTGCGTGTGTCATGTGTTTCGTCGTGATTGAGTTCTGCCTCGCTTGCTGATGAAGATGGTGCATGTTGTATGAGCGGCGGTGTATTTTTTTTCTTAGTCAGGACGCGTCGGCGGGAAGATTGGGGATCAGGGGGTTTTGGAGGTTTGGCCGTAGAATGACGCTTGGGCATCTTCTAGGGCCGGGAAAGACTTAGGTGTGAGAGGAGGTGGCTGCTAAGAAGCGCGGTTTGTGTATACCTACGCCTATGTGTAGTCCCAGCGGACTACCAGACTTGCGTCTGTTGGCTTACTGAGACTGGCCCAGCAGGTACACAAACCTCACCACAAGGAGGGGTAAGGTAGGGCTTACCTGGAAGGGGCGCGGACTGACGTGTTTTTGCACTCTCCACTTGCTTGCCAAGTGTCTTGAGAAGTGCCTTCTCGCTGCGCCGTAATTATGGAGCGTAGCTTGCCGGTGTTCGTGCGTACATCCCCTGTCGTGACATCCAGGCGTGGAACGCTGAGAAGCTGGAGAAGAAGCTGACTGGCTGGCTGCAACTCCCTGACTCAACTGGCTCGCGTCACTTAAACTTTAAACTTATTTATTGAACTAAAACATTTGCCTGGTGCCGGTACAAAGGGGCCCGGCTTACAGGCTAAAATTAACATTATTTATATTATTTACAAAGTTTACAAGTGGATTCGTGTTATCTGTTTCTCCTTTAAAACCCATACAGTGGGCAGCTTTAGCCCACCGAGAACAGTTTTATTTTGTATGTTCAATGTCTTGTTTGTCTCTTGTGATCGTTTTTTGTTTATGTACACTCATCCACGCACTCATTCACTCCTGGGCATACTACACATATGTCCCATCACACTCACACACACACACACACACGCTCGTATATACATATTTACACTCACTACACTATACACTTCACTTATTTACAGTTTTTTCCGCAGTTTTCCTGTGCGGACCAGGTTGCAGCTCCTGACTGGTTCCCTGGGATGCAGGCCTCTGAGGTAGCGTGTGTGCGGCCTAGGGCCCTTCTTTGCGTGGACGCACATCAGTCGGTGAGCCGAACAACGTCTAAAACATCTTGATTCTGCTGTGCTTCCGATGCTTCGGCTCACCTTTACCAATATTGGCAATGACGTAATTGTCATGGTTTCTGATGCGCGCCCACGCGACAGTGGCTCTTTTCGCTATTGCCTCGGGAATGGATAGGATCTGGGTTTCCTGGTGAAGGGTTCGGTTAGTGGTTAGGATGGGAGCAGAGAGGATTTTCCTGAGAGACAGGTTTTGGAGGGTTTGGAGAGTTTTCAGGGCGGTTTTTGAGGCGTTTGCCCAGGCCACACACGCGTATAGAACCACCGAAAGGATGAAAGCTTTATACAGTACGAGTTTGGACTTCAATTGCAGCTGTTTACTGCGAAAGATGGGGGCGCATAACTTTAGCCGCTGTCTGCCTTTGTTGGCGCTATTTTTTATGTGGGAGGACCAGCACATTGTGCGGTCCAAGGTAACCCCTAAGTATTTGACTTGCCGACGACAGTGCAATACTTGACCACCGACCGTTAGGTCCATTGCCAAAGTGTGATGCCGCTTAGAAAAATGGATCAGCTGGCATTTGTTAGGATTAATTTTGATTTTCCAGTCATGTTGCCATGACAGGAAGTTGTTAACATAACGTTGCATTTCTGCAAGGCCGAAACGTGGATTTCTATGGTGATTGTATATTGCAGTGTCGTCAGCATACATGGCTACCTTACATCTGGCGTCCACTGGGAAATCGTTAGTGAATAATATATACAGAAAGGGTGACATGATTGCCCCTTGTGGGACGCCAGCCCGCATTACTCTCTCCCGTGAGGAGGAGCGGCCCACTTGGACGTAGAACTTGCGTTTTTCCAAAAAGTTGTGCAGCAAGTACAGGTAATTTTGAAGAGCCGGGAAATAAATAAATAAAATTTGGAATTTGGGTTATGAAGAATTTCATACCCGGGCTTCTTAGGGTTTAACCCTCTTAAGCCTAGTATTGAGTTTCTGTGCTTATGTTTATTGTGCTGAGATCTTTCGACGTTCGCGCGTTCGTATGGCAGATTGTCTTATGTTTACAAAAATATTTTGGTTTGTCAAATATGTGTAAATATGTTTATGTGCTTATTAATATGGATATATATATTTTTTGTTGTTAGTTTTTTTTTTTTTTTTTTATGTATATATATATATATATATTTTATCTTTTTTTGTGGTATTATCATTATTTTTTGTTTTATGTTTTTTTTTTAATTAAATAAATTTAAGTAACATATTTACACATTTACAATTGTTATATAGGTAAAGGCCCGGGTCCCACAACCTGCCGCCGTCTCCGTCTTCTGCCCTCTTGCTGGGTCGTTGTTTTTATTCATTCGCCGCTGCAACAACTATGCTCTAGTTTTCATTTTATGTTTTTTGTGTGCTTGTATCGGGGGGGGGGGGATTAAATTTTTACTAGTGCCTGTAGGTATTGTTCCACTTCTTGTTTTTGTTGTTCTTGGTGCCTGTCGTATATGTATATTAGGGTGAGTAGAGGTGGATTTTCGTGCTGTTGTTCTGCTGGGAGTGTTCTCATGGATTGTGCTGTTCTAATTAGTGTTCTTCTGTGTGGTCTTTTGTGAGCGTTGTCTATGTAGGTGATCATTAGGTTGGCGATGTGTCTGTCTATGGGTATCATTTTGGCATAGTGGTGTATCATCGTGTTTTTGAAGTTGGGGAAGAGTTTATTGGCGGTGCGTAGGCATCTGCGCTCGAAAGCTTGGATGCTGGTCATGGTAGGCTTTGTAATGAGGGGCATTAGGGCAACTGCACCATACGTAAGGCAGGGGCGTATTAGGCATTTGTAAAGTTTTGTCAAAATGCGCGTGTTGAGTCCTGTCTTGTTTAATCTTGCCAGAAATGATAGAGTGGAAAGCATGGCTCTTGTTTTATTCAGAAGGGTTTGATAATGAGGTTTTACTGTCATCCTTGTATTTATGTGTATTCCGAGATATTTTACTGTTTTGGCGCACTTTACGGTGGTTTTGTTGAATTTTAGTGTGAGGCTGTTGTGGCGGTGTGTTCTCTTTTTTCGGATGACAATGGCTTGTGTTTTGTCGGTGTTAATTGCTATGCGCCATTTTTTGGTCCAGTCTAGGTAGGTTTTTAGCTGTTGTTCCAGTTGGTGTTTTGCTTGGTCTGTTCGGGGGCTGGTGCACCAGTACGCGGTATCGTCAGCGTACTGGGCAAGTTGGATGGTGGGGTGGATTGGCTGGGGTGTGTCTGCTGTGTAAATTATGTAGAGGAGGCCTGATATGGCGCTCCCCTGGGGTGTGCCTGCTTGTAGTCTGATGGTTCCGGATAGTGTGTTTTCAAGTTTGATGTTTGCTGTTCTGTCCGTTAAAAAACTGGCGATCCATCTGGTCATTCTGGTGTGTATCTTGAAATCGGTGAGTTTATACAACAGACCGTTTGTCCAGCACTTGTCGAAAGCTGATTTGACATCAAGAAATGCTGCGATTGTTGTAAATCCTATGTTGTAGCCATTTTTGAATTGCGACATCACCCGAACCAGTTAAGAGCCGGGAAATTGTGGTGCAATTTGTAAATAAGGCCATTGTGCCAGCACCGGTCCAATGCGGCTTCTACGTCCAGAAATAGCGCCAACGTTGAAGCCCCATTGTTAAATTGCTCTGTTACATCATCAGTTAGTCTGAGAAGCTGTAAGTCAGTAGAATGTCCTTTTCGAAAACCAAACTGTGAATTTGAAAGTTCATGAGATGCCGAAACTTGTTTTTGAAGTCGAAAAAGTATAAGTTTTTCGAGCAATTTACCAATAGTAGACAAAAGACTAATGGGGCGGTAGTTTTGCGGTTGCCTGGTGCTTTTCCCTTGCTTTGGGAGCATAATTACCTTGGCTCGTTTCCAGGTAGAGGGGAAATAGCCTTGCTGCAGACAGGCGTTAAAAATTTTAGTCAGTTGCACCAGGGCTTTTCTCGGGAGATGCTTAAGTTCCTCATTAGTCACTTTGTCTGGGCCGGCAGCTTTCCCATTAGGTAATTTCCTAATGAGCTTGTAAACTTCCTGCGGTGTTATGTGGGGTAGTTGTTGCTCTTGCTTCTCCGCCACCCAGGTTTGTACCCATGTCTGTACCTCCCGTTCTATATCGCGGTTGGTAACTGGGTTTTCGCTGAATCTATCTTCAAGACAGTCAGCGAAGACCTCGGCTTTCTCCTCTTCGGAGAAGTGCAGGCCGCCATGAGTGTGCAGCGCCTCAGTTGCGGAGTTGACGTTCGTGGAGACTTTAAATGCCTTTAATAATTTCCACAAGGAAGAGTCCGAATGGGTGGTACTCAGCATTTTGTTTTCCCACTGTTGAGTTTTGTTAATTTTAATTTGATGCCGAATGATGTTGCGTAGCCATTTTGCTAGCGCTTTATATTCAGGCTGGCGGGTGTACCGCCATAGTCTTGTCAAACGTCGTCTCCGCGCAATGAGTTGCTCTACCTCGGGGTACGTGCAAAAACCGGGTGGTCTTGTGGTGTAAGTGGTAGCGCTTCTCTTGGCTGTGTGTAGCGAGGCAGTGAAGTTTTCAACGGCGACATCTATGTCTGCCTCGCTATAGTATGACAGCTTGGGTTGCGCCATCCTGTGCATTTCCATGGTGAACTTATTCCAGTCGGTCTCAGCCCTCCTTCGAGGCCCAGAGGCACAGGCTGGAATGCCACCCTGTATATCGAAATGCACGGGAAGGTGGTCAGAGTCCAGGCTGTGATACACTGTAAAGTTAATTAAAGGTGTCGCATTTTTTGTCAGTACGAAGTCCAAAATTTCGGGGTCAAAGTGCCCCGTTCTGTGCCAAAATGTAGGGTCTGGGGGAATGTGCACCTCTAAGTCGTCATTATCTGTTATAAGTTCAACCAGGAGATTTCCAGCCGCGTTTGCCCGGCGTGAAAACCACCAGGGGTGCCGGGCGTTGAAATCTCCTGCAATTATAACGTGCTCCTCTAAAGCGAGGATTTGTTCGAGGTCAGGTATGAAATTTAAGGAGCTGGGGGGCCGGTAGAGCGCTACCAGCATCACCGTTTGATTATTTACACGGGTTTTAAGTGCTGTGCACTCTAACGCTACCATTGCAGGTAGCGTAACAGAAGCATGAGCAACAGTGTTTCTGAGCAAAATAGCAGTCCCTCCCCCCTGTCTGCCAATTCTGTCGTTCCGGAAGATTTGGTAACCCTGGAGCTTAAAAGTCTGCCCTTGCTGTAATTTTGTTTCGCAAATGAATGCGACATCAATTTTGTTACGCCGCAGGTAGTTTTCAAGTTCATGTTGCTTCCTGTGGATGCCGTCTGCATTCCACAGGAGTGCACGCGTTAAAGTTATGCCTCCCCTTGAAGTTGCCATTTACTCGAAGAGAGTGGTGACTAAACATATGATGGTTTCCAGCTTCTCCATGGTATCGTTGCAGCTTTTTAATCTTGCGATTATGGGCCGCAACTTTGGTAATAGTACTGGGAGGTTTAAATCCTTAAAGAGGCTGAAAATTTCTTTCAAACCTCCCAGGTCACTGGTGGGTGCCTCTGAGGGCTGGGGTTGTGGAGGGGGACCATTTGGAGGTTGCTCAAGTGCATTTCGTCCTCCGGCGGCTCCTGCGAAAGAGGTGCCTTTTTGGACCAGGGCCGGGTTGAGGATGGGGCGTGGCCCTGGTTGAGTACCAGGAGAGTTCCTGGCTGCGGCGGCCAGTTGGCGGCGATGACGTTCCATTTTGAAGGTCTCGCACCCCCTGTAGCTGGCAGGATGCGCCTCCCCACAGTTCGCACAATGGGGTACAGCGTCTTCCTTGGCCTTTTTAGGGCAGTCAGCTAGGCGGTGGAGGTCACCGCAAAGGACACACCGGGAGATCATGTGGCACATTTTGAATGTGTGGCCCAGTTGTTGGCAGTTAAAACATTGGGTTATATTTTGGAAGGTTTTTAAGACCTCCACGGTGACCATCATATGGCACACTTCTCTTTCCTGTAAAAGCTTTTGGTTTCCGGTAGTTCTTTCCAGACTCACCTGAAAGTTTGGAAGAGGCCTGCCGCGGGACACCATTTGTCGTACCTGGACGCCGGTGTATCCCTTCTGCTCCAGGTCCTCCTGTATATAGGCTACCTGCAGATCTGCAGGCAGGCGTTTGATGACAAACCGAAGGGGCTGGTCGCTTCTGGGTGTGAAGCTGTAGCTCTCTACACCGGCGTTCGTCAGGAGCTGCATTGTAGGGACGGCATCTTGTTTCCTCTGAAGGAAGAGCTTCAGGCAATCCCTTGTTGTTTGTAGTTTGTATGAGCCATTGTTAAGTTTATTTCTTAGTAGTTGTAGTACCTTTACCGCCTGTTTTGTGTCCGGTATGATAATCCTGGGTGGCTTTTGATTTTCTTCTGTAGAGGTCGTCGGGGGTGTAGGTGTGGCTGTTGAGGTGGAGGGGACTGGCTTAGGGGGGAGAGGAGAGGGGCGGGTTTTTGATGGGGTCTTCTGGTGTGGTGGGATTTTTGGTTTGTGGAACTGTGTGATGGGATTCTGTGTGGGTGGGGGAAGTGCTGGGAAGTCCGACTCCTCGCGTTCTGCTACCTCCAGTGGCGTGAACGAGTTGCGTAGAGCGAGGGGGTGGGGCGGTGTGGATTGTCGTGGCTGCCTCCTGTTAATAGAGGACTGGGGGCGTTCGCCATCAGAGTCGCTGCCGCTGTCTCTTGTTCTTTTCTTCTTGGGTGCCGCTATCTTCCACCCCTCGCTCTGTTTCACCAGTTCCCGCTTCTTTATGGCGTACTCCTTGTAGCAGTACGCGAGGTCCTGAGAGAATTTGCCAAAGTTCATGGAGTCTGCATCTAGATTTGATAGTATTCCGGTATAGTAGGTTATTTCTGTTTGAATCTCTTCCACTTCCTTTTTTAGTTTTGCAAGGGATCTTGCCTTCTGCTCTTCCTCCAGTATGCGTGCATTGTGTTCTATGTCGTCCACCAATGTGGGTGGGGAGGGCTGGATCTGTGCTGCTGCGGCTGTGGTGGTGGAGTCTATAAGTATAGGCGCTGGCGCGCCGCTATCTCCCAGTCTGCTGCTGGCACTCGGCCCGGCAACATGTGGTGCCGCTGCTGCCATTCTTTCACTGTCTTGCGCGCGGGGGAACGCCAGGCGCACCCCACGCTATACTTGTCGCTAAGGATATCACAAACACTTTCACTGTAACTATACATAAACTAAGCACCGGTTAAATAATATACACAGGAAACTCGAAAATTATGTACACTGTTCAGTCATATGTACAACACTGTTTACACTTCACTTGAAGGAATTAATATGTACACTCAATAAAATAGTTACACAAAATACACTGCACTTTCAATCCTCCCGGGAATATCTTCGGGAAAGTCTATCTGTAACCAGCTATGCAAAGTATAAATCCTCCCGGGAATAACTACGGGAAAAACCACTGTAAGATGTGCTGGAAACTACACTTTGTTCTCCCCCCGGGAATACATCGGGAAAGTGTAGTCCCAGTGAACGGTGATCGCCGCGTACTTTCCCGGTCACTGGCGGGCCGGTCGCCGCGCTCTCGAGATTCGCGCTTACTAGTCGGACCGCTCTCTCTAAGCCTGCTCTCGTCTAGTCAACTCGCCTCCATCTGACTGAACCTCTGTCCCATCATGATCATGAACCTGAACTCGCTCGCGTCACATGCGCATGGCATCGCCTTATATCGCATCTTATGTGCATCATTACGCATGCGCATTGAGTCACGTCGCGTCGCATGCGCATGGCATTGCTTGATATCGCATCTTATGTTCATCGCATCGCAAGTGCATTGAGTCACGTCGCACCACATGCGTATGACATCGCTCTACATCGCATCTTTTGTGCATCGCATCGCATGCGCATTGAGCCACATCCCATCACATTCGCATGGCATCGCTCGACAACGCATCTTATGTGCATCGCATCGCATGCGCGTTGAGTCATGTCTCGTCATATTTGCATGGCATCGCTTGACATGGTATCTTGTGTGCATCGCATGCGCATTAAGCCACATGCGCATGGCATCGCTTCATATCGCATCTTATGTGCATGGCATCGCATGCGCATTGAGTAACGTCGCGTCACATGCGCATGGCATCTCTTGATATCGCATAACATGTGCATCGCATCACAACGCATTCGAATTGAGTCACGTCGCATCACATGCGCAAGGCATCGCTTGATATCGCATCTTATGTGCATCGCATCGCATGCGCGTTGAGTCACGTCGCACCACATGCGCATGTCATCGCTCGACATCGCATCTTTTGTGCATAGCATCGCATGCGCATTGAGTTACATCGCGTCACATACGCATGCATCGCTCGACATCGCATCTTATGTGCATCGCATGCGCATTGAGTCACATCGCATCTCACGCGCATGCCATCGCTCCACATCGCATCTTATGTGCATCGCATCGCATGCGCATTGAGTCACGTCGCGTCACATGCGCATGCATCGCTCGAAATCGCATCTTATGTGCATCGCATCGCATGCGCATTAAGTCACGTCGCAACACATGCGCATGATATCGCTCGACATCGCATCTGATGTGCATCGCATCGCAGCGCATTCAGTCACATCACGCCACATGCGCATGGCATCGCTTGATATCTCATGTTATGTGCATCGCATCGCATGCGTATTGAGTCACATCGCGTCACATGCGCATGGCATCGCTCGAAATCGCATCTTATGTGCATCGCATCGCATGCGCATTAAGTCACGTCGCAACACATGCGCATGATATCGCTCGACATCGCATCTGATGTGCATCGCATCGCAGCGCATTCAGTCACATCACGCCACATGCGCATGGCATCGCTTGATATCTCATGTTATGTGCATCGCATCGCATGCGTATTGAGTCACATCGCGTCACATGCGCATGGCATCGCTTGATATCGCATCTGATGTGCATCGCATCGCAGCGCATTGAGTCACATCACGCCACATGCGCATGGCATCGCTTGATATCTCATCTTATGTGCATCGCATCGCATGCGCATTGAGTCACATCGAGTCACATGCGCATGGCATCTCTTGATATCGCATCTTATGTTCATCGCTTCGCATGCGCATTCAGTAACGTCGCGCCACATGCGCATAGCATCTCTTGATATGGCATCTTATGTGCATCGCATACGCATGGAGTCACGTCGCGTCACATGCGCATGGCATCGCTTGATATTACATCTTATGTGCATCGCATCGCATGCGCTTTGAGTCACGTCGCACCACATGCGCATGACACATCGTATCTTATGTGCATCGCATCGCATGAGCATTGAGTCACATCGTGTCACATGCTCATGCATCGCTCGAAATCGCTTCTTATGTGCATCGCATGCGCATTGATTCACATCGTATCACACGCGCATTTCATCGCTCGACATCTCATATTTTGTGAATCGCATCGCATCGGCATTGGGTCACATCACGTCACATGCGCATGGCTTTGCTTGATATCGCATCTTATGTTCATCTGATCGCATGTGCATTGAGTCACGTCGCACTACATGCGCATGACAACGCTCGACATCGCATCTCTTGTGCATCGCATCGCATGCGCATTGAGCGACATCGCTTCATATGCGCATGACATCGCTTGATATCGCATCTTATGTGCATCGCATCGCAGCGCATTGAGTTACATCGCATGGCATCGCTTCATATCGCATCTTATGTGCATTGCATCGCATGCGCTTTTGAGTCACATCGCGTAACATGCGCATGGCATCGCGTGATATCGCCTCTTATGTGTATCTCTTCGCAGCGCATTGAGTCACGTCGACTCACATGCGCATGGCATCGCTTTATATCGCCTCTTATGTGTATCTCATCGCATCCGCATTGAGTCACGTCGTATCACATGCGCATGGCATCGCTTGATATCACATCTTATGTGAATCGCACCGCATGCGCATTGAGTCACGTCGCATCGCAGGCGCATGGCATTGCATGATATCGCGTCTTATGATCATCTCATTGCATGTGCATTCAGTCACGTCGCAGCACATGAGCATGTCATCGCTCGACATCGCATCTTTTGTGCATCGCATCGCATGAGCATTGACTTACATCGCGTCACATACGCATGCATCGCCCGACATCGCATCTTATGTGCATCGCATGCGCATTGAGTCACATCACATCACAAGCGCATGCCATCGCTCTACATCTCAATTGATGTGCATCGCATCGCATGCGCATTAAGTCACATAGCGTCACATGCGCATGGCATCTCTTGATATCGCAGCTTATGTGCATCGCAACGCATGCGTATTGAGTCACGTCGCGTCACATGCGCATGGCATCGCTTGATATCGCATCTTATGTGTATCGCATGCGCATTGAGTCACGTCGCGTCACTTGCGCATGGCATCACTTGTTATCGCATCTTATGTGCATCGCATCGCATGCGCATTGAGTCACATCGAGTCACATGTGCATGGCATCGCTTTATATCGCATCTTATGTGCATCGCATCGCGTGCGCATTGACTCACGTAGTGTCACATGCGCATGGCATCGCTTGTTATCGCATCTTACGTGCATCGCATCGTATTCACATTGATTCACGTCGCGTCACATGCGCATGGCATCGCTTGATATCGCATCTTATGTGCATCTCATCGCATGCGCATTGAGTCACGTCGCGTCACATGCGCATGGTATAGCTTGATATCGCATGTTATCTGCACCTCATCGCATGCACATTCAGTCACGTCTCACCACATGCGCATGACATCGCTCGACATCGAATCTTATGTGCTTCGCATCGCATGCGCATTGAGTCATATCGCATCACATGCGCATGGCATCGCTTGATATCGCATTTTATGTGCATCGCATCGCAGCGCATTGTGTCACATCGCGTCACATGCACATGCATCGCTTGACATCGCATCTTATGTGCATCGAATGCGCATTGAGGCACATCGCATCACACGCGCATGGCACAGCTGACATCGCATCTTATGTGCATCACATCGCATGCGCATTGAGTCACATCGCGTCACGTGCGCATGGCATCGCTTGTTATCGCATATTATCTGCATCGCATCGCATGCGTATTGAGTCACATCCCGTCACATGCGCATGGCATCGCTTGATATCGCACCTTATGTGCACTACATCGCATGCGCATTGAGTCACTTCGCGTCGCATACGCATGGAATCGCTTGATGTCGCATCTCATGTGCATCGCATCGCATGCGCATTGAGTCATGTCTCGTCACATTTGCAAGGCATCGCTTGAAATCGCATCTGATGTGCATCGCATCGCGTGCGCATTGAGTCACGTCGCGTCACATGCGCATGGCATCTCTTGATATCGTATCTTATGTGCATCGCATCGCATGCGCATTGAGTCACGTCGCGTCACATGCGCATGGCATCGCTTGAATTCGCATCACAGGTGCAGCGCATCGTATGCAAATTGAGTCACGTCGCATCACATGCGCATGGCATCGCTTGATATCGCATTTCATGTGCATCGCATCGCATGCGCCTTGAGCCACATCGCGTCACATGCGCATGGCATCGCTTGATATCGCGTCTTATGTGCATCGCATCGCAAGCGCATTGAGTCACGTCGCGTCACATGCGCATGGCATCGCCTTATATCGCATCTTATGTGCATCATTTCGCATGCGCATTGAGCCACGTCGCGTCGCATGCGCATGGCATTGCTTGATATCGCATCTTATGTTCATCGCATCTCAATGTGCATTGAGCCACGTCGCACCACATTCGCATGGCATCGCTCGACAACGCATCTTATGTGCATCGCATCGCATGCGCGTTGAGTCATGTCTCGTCATAATTGCATGGCATCGCTTGACATGGTATCTTGTGTGCATCGCATGCGCATTGAGTCACATGCGCATGGCATCGCTTGATATCTATTCTTATGTGTATGGCATCGCATGCGCATTGAGTACCGTCGCTTCACATGCGCATGGCATCGCTTGATATCGCATATCATGTGCATCGCATCGCATTCGAATTGAGTCACGTCGCACCACATGCGCATGTCATCGCTCGACATCGCATCTTTTGTGCATAGCATCGCATGCGCATTGAGTTACATCGCGTCACATACGCATGCATCGCTCGACATCGCATCTTATGTGCATCGCATGCGCATTGAGACCCATCGCATCACACGCGCATGCCATCGCTAGACATCGCATCTTATGTGCATCGCATCGCATGCGCATTGAGTCATGTCGCGTCACATGCGCATGGCATCGCCTGATATGGCATCTTATGTGCATCGCATGGCATGTGCATTGAGTCACGTCACGTCATATGCGCATGCATCGCTCGAAATCGCATCTTATGTGCATCGCATCGCATGCGCATTGAGTCACGTCGCAACACATGCGCATGATATCGCTCGACATCGCATCTTATGTGCATCGCATCGCATGCGCATTGAGTCATGTCGCGTCACATGCGCATGGCATCGCCTGATATGGCATCTTATGTGCATCGCATGGCATGTGCATTGAGTCACGTCGCGTCATATGCGCATGCATCGCTCGAAATCGCACCTTATGTGCATCGCATCGCATGCGCATTGAGTCACGTCGCAACACATGCGCATGATATCGCTCGACATCGCATCTTATGTGCATGTCATCGCATGCGCATTGAGTCACAGCGAGTCACATGCGCAAGGCATCTCTTGATATGGCATCTTATGTGCATCGCATGCGCATTGAGTCACGTCGCGTCAAACGCGCATGGCATCGCTTGTTATCGCATCTTATGTGCATCGCTCACCAGCGCACTCAGTCACTTCACGTCTAATGCGCATGGCATCGCTTGATATCGCATCTTATGTGCATCGCATCGCATGCGTATTTAGTCACATCGCGTCACATGCGCATGCCATCGCTTGATATCGCATCTTATGTGCATCGCGTCGCAGCGCATTGGGTCACAGTACGCCACATGCGCATGTCATCTCTTGATATCGCATCTTATGCGCATGGCATCGCATGCGCATTGAGTAACGTCGCGTCAGATGCGCAAGGCATCGCTTGATATCGCATATCATGTGCATCGCATCGCATCGCATTCGAATTGAGTCACGTCGCATCACATGCGCAAGGCATCGCTTGATATTGCATCTTATGTGCATCGCATCGCATGCGCATTGAGTCACGTCGCGTCACATGCGCATGGCATCGCTTGATATCGCAACTCATGTGCATCGCATCGCATGCGCATTGAGTCACGTCGCATCACATGCGCATGGCATCGCTTGATATTACATCTTATGTGCATCGCATCGCATGCGCTTTGAGTCACGTCGCACCACATGCGCATGACATCGCTTGACATCGTACCTTATGTGCATCGCATCGCATGCGCATTGAGTCACATCGCGTCACATGCGCATGGCATCGCTTGATATTACGTCTTATGTGCATCGCATCGCATGCGCTTTGAGTCACGTCGCACCACATGCGCACGACATCGCTCGACATCGTATCTTATGTGCATCGCATCGCATGCGCATTGAGTCACATAGTGTCACATGCTCATGCATCGCTCGAAATCGCTTCTTATGTGCATCGCATGCGCATTGATTCACATCGTATCACACGCGTATTTCATCGCTCGACATCTCATATTTTGTGAATCGCATCGCATCGGCATTGAGTCACATCACGTCGCATGCGCATGGCATCGCTTGATATCGCATCTTATGTTCATCTGATCGCATGTCCATTGAGTCACGTCGCACTACATGCGCATGACAACGCTCGACATCGCATCTTTTGTGCATCGCATCGCATCGGCATTGAGCCACATCACGTCACATGCGCATGGCTTTGATTGATATCGCATTTTATGTTCATCTGATCGCATGTGCATTGAGTCACGTCGCACTACATGCGCATGACAACGCTCGACATCGCATCTTTTGTGCATCGCATCGCATGCGCATTGAGTGACATCGCTTCATATGCGCATGACATCGCTTGATATCGCATCTTATGTACATCGCATCGCAGCGCATTGAGTTACATCGCATGGCATCGCTTCATATCGCATCTTATGTGCATTGCATCGCATGCGCTTTTGAGTCACATCGCGTAACATGCGCGTGGCATCGCTTGATATCGCCTCTTATGTGTATCTCTTCGCAGCGCATTGAGTCACGTCGACTCACATGCGCATGGCATCGCTTGATATCACATCTTATGTGAATCGCACCGCATGCGCATTGAGTCACGTCGCATCGCATGCGCATGGCATTGCTTGATATCGCATCTTATGATCATCTCACCGCATGTGCATTGAGTCACGTCGCACCACATGCGCATATCATCCTTCGACATCGCATCTTTTGTGCATCGCATCGCATGAGCATTGACTTACATCGCGTCACATACGCATGCATCGCCCGACATTGCATCTTATGTGCATTGCATGCGCATTGAGTCACATCACATCACAAGCGCATGCCATCGCTCTACATCTCAATTTATGTGCATCGCATCGCATGCGCGTTGAGTCACATCGAGTCACATGCGCATGGCATCGCTTGATATCGCATCTTATGTGCATCGCATCGCGTGCGCATTGAGTCACGTCGCGTCACATGCGCATGGCATCGCTTGTTATTGCATCTTACGTGCATCGCATGGTATTCGCATTGATTCACGTCGCGTCACATGCACATAGCATTGCTTGATATCGGATCTTATGTGCATCTCATCGCATGCGCATTGAGTCACGTCGCAATACATGCTCATGACATCGCTCGACATCGCATCTTATGTGCATTGCATCGCATGCGCATTGAGTCACATCGCGTCACATGCGCATGCATCGCTCGAAATCGCTTCTTATGTGCATCGCATGCGCATTGATTCACATCGTATCACACGCGCATTTCAGCGCTCGACATCTCATATTTTGTGAATCGCATCGCATCGGCATTGAGTCACATCACGTCACATGCGCATGGCATCGCTTGATATCGCATCTTATGTTCATCTGATCGCATGTGCATTGAGTCACGTCGCACTACATGCGCATGACAACGCTCGAAATCGCATCTTTTGAGCATCGCATCGCATGCGCATTGAATGACATCGCTTCATATGCGCATGACATTGCTTGATATCTCATCTTATGTGCATCGGATCGCAGCGCATTGAGTTACATCGCGTCACATACTCATGCTTCGCCCGACATCGCATCTTATGTGCATCGCATGCGCATTGAGTCACATTGCATGGCATCGCTAAATATCGCATCTTATGTGCATCGCATTGCATGCTTTTTTGAGCCCCATCGCGTCACATGCGCATGGCATCGCTTGATATCACATCTTATGTGCATCTCATCGCATGCGCATTGACTTACATCGCGTCACATACGCATGCATCGCCCGACATCGCATCTTATGTGCATTGCATGCGCATTGAGTCACATCACATCACAAGCGCATGCCATCGCTCTACATCTCAATTTATGTGCATCGCATCGCATGCGCGTTGAGTCACATCGAGTCACATGCGCATGGCATCGCTTGATATCGCATCTTATGTGCACCGCATCGCGTGCGCATTGAGTCACGTCGCGTCACATGCGCATGGCATCGCTTGTTATTGCATCTTACGTGCATCGCATGGTATTCGCATTGATTCACGTCGCGTCACATGCGCATGGCATCGCTTGATATCGCATCTTATGTGCATCTCATCGCATGCGCATTGAGTCACGTCGCGTCACATGCGCATGGCACCGCTTGATATCGCATTTTATCTGCATCGCACCGCATGCGCATTGAGTCACGTCGCGTCACATGCACAGGGCATCGGTCAACATCGCATCTTATGTGCGTCGCATCGAATGCGCATTGACTCACATCGCACCACATGCGCATGACATCGGTCAACATCGCATCTTATGTGCATCGCATCGCATGCGCATTGAGCCACATCGCGTCACATGCGCATGGCATCGCTTGATATTGCATCTTATCTGCATCGCATCGCATGCGCATTGAGTCACATCGCGTGACATGCGCATTGCATCGCTTTATATCGCTTCTTATGTGCATCGCATCGCAGCGCATTATGTCACATCACGTCACATGCTCATGCATCGGTTGATATCGCATGTTTTGTGCATCGCATGCGCATTGAGTCACATCGCTTCACACGCGCATGGCATCGCTCGACATCGCATTTTTTGTGCATGGCATCGAATGCGCATTGAGTCACATCGCGTCACATGCGCATGGCATCGCTTGATAGCACATCTTAAGTGCATCGCATCGCATCTGTATTGAGTCACATTGCGTCACATGTGCATGGCATCGCTTGATATCGCATTTTATGTGCATCGCATCGCACGCGCCTTGAGTCACGTCGCATCGCATGCGCATGGCATCGCTTGATATCGCATCTTATTTTCATCTCATCGCATGTGCATTGAGTCACGTCGCACCACATGCGCATGACATCGTTCGATATCGCATCTTTTGTGCATCGCATCGCATGGGCTTTGAGTGACATCGCGTCACATGCGCATGGCATCGCTTGATATCGCATCCTATGTGCATCGCATGTTAGAGGATTTAGTTACATCGCGTCACATACTCATGCATCGCTCGACATCGCATCATATGTCCATGGCATGCGCATTGAGTCACATCGCATCACACGCACATGGCATCGCTCGACATCGCATCTTATGTGATTCGCATCGCATGCGCATTGTGTCACATCCCATCCCATGCGCATGGCATCGCTCGACAACGCATCTTATGTGCATCGCATCGCATGCGCATTGAGCCATGTCTCGTCACATTTGCATGGCATCGCTTGATATTGCATCTTATGTGCATCGCATCGCATGCGCATTGAGTCACGTCGCGTTACATGCGCATGGCATCGCTTGATATCGCATCTGATGTGCATCGCTATGCTTACACATTGAGTCACGTCGCGTCACATGCGCATGGCATCGCTTGATATCACATCTCATGTGCATCGCATTGCATGCGCATCGAGTCACGACGCATCACGTGCGCATGGCATCTCTTGAATTCGCATCTTATGTGCATCGCATCGCATGCGCCTTGAGTCACGTCGCATCGCATGCGCATGGCATCGCTTGATATCACACCTTATGTTCATCTCATCGCATGTGCATTGAGTCACGTCGCACCACATGCGCATGACATCGTTCGATATCGCATCTTTTGTGCATCGCATCGCATGCGCTTTGAGTGACATCGCGTCACATGCGCATGGCGTCGCTTGATATTGCATCTTATCTGCAACGCATCGCATGCGCATTGAGTCACGTCGCACCACATGCGCATGACATCGGTCAACATCGCATCCTATGTGCATCGCATGCGCATTGAGTCACATCGCGTGACATGCGCATGGCATCGCTTCATATCGCACATTATGTGCATCGCATCGCATGCGCTTTTGAGGCACTTCGCGTCACAAGCGCATGGCATCGCTTGATATCGCCTCTTATGTGCATCTCATCGCATGCGCATTGAGTCACGTCGCGTCATATGCGCATGGCATCGCTCGACATCGCATCTTATGTGCTTCGCATCGCATGCGCAATGAGTCACATCGCATCACACGCGGATAGCATCGCTCGACATGGCCTTTTATGTGCATCTCATCGCATGCGCATTGAGTCACGTCGCGTCATATGCACATGGCATCGCGTGATATCGCATCTTATGTGCATCGCATCGCTCGCGTATTTAGTAACATCGCGTCACATGCGCATGGCATCGCTTTATATCGCATCTTATGTGTATCGCATCGCAGCGCATTGGGTCACATCACGAGACATGCGCATGGCATAGCTTGATATCGCGTCTTATCTGCATCGCATGGCATGCGGATTGAGTCACATCACGTCACATACGCATGGAATCGCTTGATATCGCATTTCATGTTCATCGCATCGCATGCGCATTGAGTCAAGTCGTATCACACGCGCATGGCATTGCTTGATATCGCATCTTATGTGCAACTCGTCGCATGTGCATTGAGTCACGTCGCACCCCATGCGCATGACATCGCTCGATAGCGCATCTTTTGTGCATCTCATCGCATGCGCATTGAGTCACGTCGCGTCATATGCGCATGGCATCGCTTGATATCGCATCTTTTGTGCATCGCATCAAATGCGCATTGAGCCACATCGCGTCACATGAGAATGGCATCACTGGATATCGCATCTCATGTTCATCGCATCGCATGCGCATTGAGTCACATCGTATCAATTGCGCATGGCATTGCTTTATATCGCATCTTATGTGCACCGCATCGCATGCGTATTGAGTCACATCGCGTCACATGCGCATGACATCGCTTTATATCGCATCTTATGTGCATCGCATCGCATGCGTATTGAGTCACATCGCGTCACATGCGCATGGCATCTCTTGCTATCGCATCTTATGTGCCTCGCATGGCATGCGTATTGAGTCACAACCCGTCACATGCGCATGGCATCGCTTGATATCGCATCTTATGTGCATCGCATCGCATGCGCATTGCCACACGTCGCGTCACATGCGCATGGTATCGCTTGTTATCACATCTTAAGTGCATCGCATCGCATGCGCATTGAGTCACGTCACGTCACTTGCGCATGGCATCGCTTGATATCGCCTCTCATCTTCATCGCATCGCATGCGCATTGAGCCACAGCGCGTCACATGCGAATAGCATCACTTGATATCGCATTTTACGTGCTTCGCAGCGCATGCGCACTGAGTCACCTCGCATCACATGCGCACGGCATTGCTTGATATGGCATCTTATGTTCATCGCATCGCATGTGCATTGAGTCACGTCGCACCACATGCGCATGACATCGCTCGATATCGCATCTTATGTGCATCCCATCCCATGCGCATTAAGTCACATCGCGTCAAATACGCATGCATCGCTAGACATCGCATCTTATGTGCATCGCATGCGCATTGAGTCATTTCGCATCACACGCGCATGGCATCGCTCGACATCGCATCTTATGTGCATCGCATCGCATGCGAATTGAGGCACATCGTGTCACATTCGCATGGCATCGCTTGATATCGCATTTCATGTTCATCGCATCGCATGCCCATTGAGTCAAATCGTATCACACGCGCATGGCATTGCTTTATATCGCATCTAATGTGCTCCACATCGCATGCGTATTGAGTCACATCGCGTCACATGCGCATGACATTGCTTGATATCGCATCTTATGTGCAATTCATCGCTCGCGCATTGAGTCACGTCGGGTCATATGCAAAAGGCATCGCTTGATATCGCATCTCATGTGCATCGTATCGATTGCGCATTGAGTCACTTCGCCTCACATAAGCATGACATCGATCGATATCGCATCTTATGTACATCGCATCGCATGCGCATTGAATCACATCGCGTCACATGCGCATGGCATCGCCTGATATCGCATCTTATGTGCATCGCTTCGCAGCGCCTTGAGTCACATCGCGTCACATGCGCATGCATCGCTTGAAATCGCATCTTGAGTGCATCGCATGCGCATTGAGTCATATCGTATCACACGCGGATGGCATCGCTCGTCATCGCATCTTTTGTGCATCGCATCGCATGCGCATTGAGTCACGTCGCGTCATATGCGCATGGCATCGCTTGATATCGCATCTTATGTGCATCGCATCGCATGCGCATTGCCACACGTCGCGTCGCATGCGCATGGTATCGCTTGTTATCACATCTTAAGTGCATGGCATCGCCTGCGCATTGAGTCACGTCACGTCACATGCGCATGGCATCGCTTGATATCGCCTCTCATCTTCATCGCATCGCATGCGCATTGAGCCACAGCGCGTCACATGCGAATAGCATCACTTGATATGGCATTTTACGTGCTTCGCAGCGCATGCGCACTGAGTCACCTCGCATCACATGCGCACGGCATTGCTTGATATCGCATCTTATGTTCATCGCATCGCATGTGCATTGAGTCACGTCGCACCACATGCGCATGACATCGCTCGATATCGCATCATTTGTGCATCCCATCCCATGCGCATTAAGTCACATCGCGTCAAATACGCATGCATCGCTAGACATTGCATCTTATGTGCATCGCATGCGCATTGAGTCATTTCGCACCACACCCGCTTGGCATCGCTCGACATCGCATCTTATGTGCATCGCATCGCATGCGAATTGAGCCACATCGTGTCACATTCGCATGGCATCGCTGGATATCGCATTTCATGTTCATCGCATCGCATGCGCATTGAGTCAAATCGTATCACACGCGCATGGCATTGCTTTATATCGCATCTAATGTGCACCGCATCACATGCGTATTGAGTCACATCGCGTCACATGCGCATGACATTGCTTGATATCGCATCTTATGTGCAATTCATCGCTCGCGCATTGAGTCACGTCGGGTCATATGCAAAAGGCATCGCTTGATATCGCATCTCATGTGCATCGTATCGCATGCGCATTGAGTCACTTCGCCTCACATAAGCATGACATCAATCGATATCGCATCTTATGTACATCGCATCGCATGCGCATTGAATCACATCGCGTCACATGCGCATGGCATCGCTTGATATCGCATCTTATGTGCATCGCTTCGCAGCGCCTTGAGTCACATCGCGTCACATGCGCATGCATCGCTTGAAATCGCATCTTGAGTGCATCGCATGCGCATTGAGTCATATCGTATCACACGCGGATGGCATCGCTCGTCATCGCATCTTTTGTGCATCGCATCGCATGCGCATTGAGTCACGTCGCGTCATATGCGCATGGCATCGCTTGATATCGCATCTTATGTGCATCACATCGCATGCGCATGGAGTCACGTCGCGTCATAGGCGCATGGCATCGCTTGATATCACATCTTATCTGCATCGCATCGCATGCGCATTGAGTCACATCGCACCACATGCGCATGACATCGGTCAACATCGCATCTTATGTGCATCGCATTGCATGCGCATTGAGCTACATCGCGTCACATGCGCATGGCATCGCTTGATATTGCATCTTATCTGCAACGCATCGCATGCGCATTGAGTCACGTCGCACCACATGCGCATGACATCGGGCAACATCGCATCCTATGTGCATCGCATCGCATGCGCATTGAGTCACATCGCGTGACATGTGCATTGCATCGCTTTATATCGCATCTTATGTGCATCGCATGCGCATTGAGTCACATCGTTTCACACGCGCATGGCATCGCTCGACATCGCATTTTTTGTGCATCGCATCGCATGCGCATTGAGTCACATCGCGTCACATGCGCATGGCATCGCTTGATAGCACATCTTAGGTTCTTCGCATCGCATGCGCATTGAGTCACATCGCATCACACGCGGATGGCATCGCTCGACATGGCCTTTTATGTGCATCTCATCGCATGCGCATTGAGTCACGTCGCGTCATATGCACATAGCATCGCTTGATATCGCATTTTTGAGCATTGCATCGCATGCGCATTGAGTCACATCGAGTCACATGCGCATGGCATCGCGTGATATCGCATCTTATGTGCATCGCATCGCTCGCGTATTTAGTCACATCGCGTCACATGCGCATGGCATCGCTTTATATCGCATCTTATGTGCATCGCATCGCAGCGCATTGGGTCACATCACGCCACATGCGCATGGCATAGCTTGATATCGCGTCTTATCTGCATCGCATGGCATGCGGATTGAGTCACGTCGCACCCCATGCGCATGACATCGCTCGATAGCGCATCTTTTTTGAGCATCTCATCGCATGCGCATTGAGTTAAATCGTATCACACGCGCATGGCATTGCTTTATATCGCATCTAATGTGCACCGCATCGCATGCGTATTGAGTCACATCGCGTCACATGCGCATGACATTGCTTGATATCGCATCTTATGTGCAATTCATCGCTCGCGCATTGAGTCACGTCGGGTCATATGCAAAAGGCATCGCTTGATATCGCATCTCATGTGCATCGTATCGCATGCGCATTGAGTCACTTCGCCTCACATAAGCATGACATCGATCGATATCGCATCTTATGTACATCGCATCGCATGCGCATTGAAACACATCGCGTCACATGCGCATGGCATCGCTTGATATCGCATCTTATGTGCATCGCTTCGCAGCGCCTTGAGTCACATCGCGTCACATGCGCATGCATCGCTTGAAATCGCATCTTGAGTGCATCGCATGCGCATTGAGTCATATCGTATCACACGCGGATGGCATCGCACGTCATCGAATCTTTTGTGCATCGCATCGCATGCGCATTGAGTCACGTCGCGTCATATGCGCATGGCATCGCTTGATATCGCATCTTATGTGCATCGCATCGCATGCGCATGGAGTCACTTCGCACCACATGCGCATGACAACGATCGACATCGCATCCTATGTGCATCGCATCGCTGGCCCATTGAGTCTCATCGCGTCACATTCGCATGGCATCGCTCGACATCGCATCTTATGTGCATCTCATCGCATGCGCATTGAGCCACGTCGCGTCATAGGCGCGTGGCATCGCTTGATATCACATCTTAAGTGCATCGCAATGCATGCGCATTGAGTCACGTCGCGTCACATGCGCATGGCATCGGTCAACATCGCATCTTATGTGCGTCGCATCGCATGCGCATTGAGTCACATCGCACCACATGCGCATGACATCGGTCAACATCGCATCTTATGTGCATCGCATCGCATGCGCATTGAGCCACATCGCGTCACATGCGCGTGGCATCGCTTGATATTGCATCTTATCTGCAACGCATCGCATGCGCATTGAGTCACGTCGCACCACATGCGCATGACATCGGGCAACATCGCATCCTATGTGCATCGCATCGCATGCGCATTGAGTCACATCGCGTGACATGTGCATTGCATCGCTTTATATCGCATCTTATGTGCATCGCATCGCAGCGCATTATGTCACATCACGTCACATGCACATGCATCGCTTGATATCGCATCTTATGTGCATCGCATGCGCATTGAGTCACATCGTTTCACACGCGCATGGCATCGCTCGACATCGCATTTTTTGTGCATCGCATCGCATGCGCATTGAGTCACATCGCGTCACATGCGCATGGCATCGCTTGATAGCACATCTTAGGTGCATCGCATCGCATCTGTATTGAGTCACATCGCGTCACATGCGCATGGCATCGCTTGATATCGCATCTTATGTGCATCGCATCGCATGCACATTGAGTCACGTCGTGTCACATGCGCATGGCATCGCTTGATATCGCATTTTATATGCATCGCATCGCATGCGTATTGAGTCACATCGCGTCACATGCGCATGGCATCTCTTGCTATAGCATCTTATGTGCCTCGCATGGCATGCGTATTGAGTCACAACGTGTCACATGCGCATGGTATCGCTTGATATCACATCTTATGTGCATCGCATCGCATGCGCATTGAGTCACGTCGCGTCATATGCAAATGGCATCGCTTGACGTCGCATCTTATGTGCATCAAATCGCATGCGCATTGAGTCACTTCGCACCACATAAGCATGACACGATCGACATCGCATCTTATGTGCATCGCATCGCAGCGCATTGAGTGACATCACGCCACATGCGCATGGCATCCCTTTATATCGCATCTTATGTGCATCGCATCGCATGCGCATTGAGTCACGTCGCGTCACATGCGCATGGCATCGCTTGATATCGCATCTTATGTGCATTGCATCGAATGCGCATTGAGTCACGTCGCGTCACATGAGCATGGCATCGCTTGATATCGCATCTTATGTGCATCGCATCGCATGCGCATTGAGTTACGTCGCGTCACATGCGCATGTCATCGCTTGATATCGCATATTATGTGCATCGCATCGCATGCGCATTGAGTCACGTCTCATCACATGCGCATGGCATCGCTTTATATCGCATCTTATGTGCATCGCATCGCAGCGCATTGAGTTACATCACGTCACATGCAAATGGCATCGCTTGATATCGCATCTGATGTGCATCGCTTCGCATGCGCATTGAGTCACGTCGCATGACATGCGCATGGCATCGCGTGATATCGCCTCTTATATGCATCGCATCGCATGCGTATTGAGTCACGTCGCGTCACATGCGCATGGAATCGCTTGATATCGCATTTTATGTGCAGTGCATCACATGCTTATTGAGTCACGTCGCGTCACATGCGCATGGCATCGCTTGATACGCATCTTATGTGCATCGCATGGCATGCGCATTGAGTCACCTCGCGTCACATGCGCATGGCATCACTTGATATCGCATCTTATGTGCATCGCATGGCATGTGCATTGAGTCACCTCGCGTCACATGCGCATGGCATCACTTGATATCGCATCTTATGTGCATCGCATCGCATGCGCATTGCGTAACTTCGCATCACATGCGTATGGCATCTCTTGATATCGCATCCTATGTCCATCGCATCGCATGCGCATTGAGTCGTGTCTCGTCACATTAGAATGGCATCGCTTGATATCGCATCTTATGTGCATCGCATCGCATGCGCATTGAACCACGTCGCATCACATGCGCATGGCATCGCTCGACAACGCATCTTATGTGCATCGCAACGCATGCACATTGAGTCATGTCTCGTCACATTTCCATGGCATCGCTTGATATCGCATCATATGTGCATCGTACCTCATGCGCAATCCGTTACATCGCGACATATGTGCATGGCATCGCTTGATATCGCATCTCATGTGCATCACATCGCATGCGCATTGAGTCACGTCGCATCACATGCGCATGGCATCGCTTGATATCGCATCTTATATGCATCGCATCGCATGCGCATTGAGTCACGTCGCGTCGCATTCGCATGGCATTTCTTGATATCGCATCTTATGTCCTTCGAATCGCATGTGCATTGAGTCACGTAGAACCACATGCCCATGGAATTGCTCGACATCGCATCTTATGCGCATCGCATCGCATGCGCTTTTGAGTCACATTACGTCACATGCGCATGGCATCGCTTGATATCGCATCTCATGTGCATCGCATCGCATGCGCATTGTGTCACGTCGCATCACATACGCATGGCATCGCGTGATATCGCATCTTATGTGCATCGCATCGCATGCGCATTGAGTCACGTCCCGTCACATGCGAATGGAATCGCTTGATATCGCATCTTATGTGAATCGCATCGCATGCTTATTGAGTCACGTCGCGTCACATGCGCATGGCATCGCTTGATATCGCATCTTATGTGCATCGCATCGCAAGAGCATTGAGTCACATCGCGTCACATGCGCATGGCATCAGTTGATAACGCATCTCATGTGCATCGCATCGCATGCGCATTGAGTCACGTCGCGTCACATTCGCATGGAATCGCTTGATATCGCATTTTATGTGCATCGCATCGCATGCTTATTCAGTCACTTCGCGTCACATGCGCATGGAATCGCTCGACAACGCATCTTATGTGCATCGCATCGCATGCGCATTGTGTCATGTCTCGTCACATTTGCATGGCATCGCTTGATATCGCATATTATGTGCATCGCATCGCATGCGCATTGAGTCACGTCACATCACATTCGCATGGCATCGCTTGATATCGCATCTTATGTGCAACGCATCGCATGCTCATTGAGTCACATCCCAGCACATACGCATGGCGCCGCTCGACAACGCATCTTATGTGCATCGCATCGCATGCGCATTGAGCCACGTCGCGTCACATGAGCATGGCATCGCTTGATATCGCATCTTATGTGCATTGCATCGAATGCGCATTGAGTCACGTCGCGTCACATGAGCATGGCATCGCTTGATATCGCATCTTATGTGCATCGCATCGCATGCGCATTGAGTTACGTCGCGTCACATGCGCATGTCATCGCTTGATATCGCATATTATGTGCATCGCATCGCATGCGCATTGAGTCACGTCTCATCACATGCGCATGGCATCGCTTTATATCGCATCTTATGTGCATCGCATCGCATTGAGTTACATCGCGCCACATACGCATATATCGCTCGACATCGCACCTTATGTGCATCACATCGCATGCGCATTGAGTCACATCGCGTCACATGCACGTGCCATCACTTGATATCGCCTCTTATGTGCATCGCATCGCATGCGCTTTTGAGTCACATCACGTCACATGCGCATGGCATCGCTTGATATCGCATCTTATGTGCATCGCATCGCATACGCTTTTGAGTCACATTACGTCACATGCGCATGGCATCGCTTGATATCGCATCTTATGTGCTTCGCATCGCATGCGCATTGAGTCACGTCGCGACACATGCACATGGCATCGCTTGATATGACATCTCATGTGCATCGCTTCGCATGCGCATTGAGCCACGTGGCGTCACATTGGCATGGCATCGCTTGATATCGCATCTTATGTGCATCGCAGCGCATGTGCATTGAGTGACGCCGCGTTACATGCGCATGGCATCGCTTGATATCGCATCTTATGTTCATCGCATCGCATGCGCTTTGAGTCACGTTCCGTCACTTGCGCATGGCATCACTTGATATCGCATCTTATGTGATCGCATCCAATGCGCATTGAGTCACGTAGCATCACATGCGCATGGCATCGCTTCATATCGCATCTTATTGCATAGCATCGTAAGCGCACTGATTTACATCGCATCACATCGCTCAACAACGCATCTTATGTGCATCGCATCGTATGCGCATTGAGTCACGTACGTCACATGAGCATGACATCGCTTGATATCGCATCTTATTTGCATCGCACCGCATGCGAATTCAGCCACGTCACGTCACATGCGCATGGCATCGCTTAATATCGCATCTCATGTGCATCGCATGCTCATTGAGCCACGTCGCATCACATGCGCATGGCATCACTTGATGTCGCATCTTAAGTGCATCGCATCGCATGGGCATTGAGACATGTCCCGTCACATTTGCATAGCATTGCTTGATATCGCATCTTATGTTCATCGCATCGCATGTGCATTGAGTCAAGTAGCACCACATGCGCATGACATCGCTCGATATCGCATCTTATGTGCATCGCATCGCAGCGCAAATAGTCACATACGCATGCATCGCTCGACATCGCATCTTATGTGAATCGCATGCGCATTGAGTTACATCGCGTCATATGCGCATGACATCGCTTGATATCGCATCTTATGTGCATCGCATCGCAGCGCATTGAGTCACATCACGTCACATACGGATGCATCGCTCGACATGGCATCTTATGTGCATCGCAGGCGCGTTGAGTCACATTGCTTCACATGCGCATGGCATCGCTTGATATCGCATCTTATGTGCATCACACCGCATGCGCTTTTGAGTCACATCACGTCCCATGCGCATGGCATCGCTTGATATCGCATTTAGGTGCATCGCATCGCATGCGCATTGAGTCACGTCGCACCACATGCTCATGACATCGCTTGACATTGCATCTTTTGTGCATCAAATCGCATGCGCATTTAGTGACATCGCGTCATATACGCATGGCATCGCTTGATATCGCATCTTATGTGCATCGCATCGCAGCGCATTGAGTTACATCGCGTCACATACGCATGAATCGCTCGACATCAGATCTTATGTGCATCGCATGCGCATTGAGTCACATCGCATCACACGCGCATGGTATCGCTCGACATCGCATCTTATGTGCATCGCATCGCATGCGCATTGAGTCACGTCGCGCCGCATGCGCATGGCATTGCCTGATATCGCATCTTATGGTCATTGGATCGCATGTGCATTGAGTTACGTCGCACCACATGCGCATGACATCGCTCGATATCGCACCTTTGTGCATCGCGGCGCATGCGCATTGATTTACATCGCGTCATATGCGCATGACATCGCTTGATATCGCCTCTTATGTGCATCGCATCGCATGTGCATTGAATCACGTCGCGTTACATGCGCATGGCATCGCTTGATATCGCATCCTATGTGCACCGCATCTCATGCGCAGTAAGTCACGTCTCGTCACATGCGCATGGCATCGCTTGATATCGCATCTTATGTGCATCGCATCGCATGCGCATTGAGTCACATCGCGTCATATGCGCATGGCATCGTTTGATATCGCATCTTATGTGCGTCGCTTCGCAGCGCATTGAGTCACATCGTGTCACGTGCGCATGCATCGCTTGATATTGCATGTTGTGTGCATCACATCGCATGTGCATTGAGACACGTCGCACCACATGCGCATGACATCGAACGACATCGCATCTTTTGTGCATCGCATCGCATGCGCATTGAGTGACATCGCGTCATATGCGCATGGCATCGCTTGATATTGCATGTTATGTGAATCGCATCGCAGCGCATTGAGTCACATCGTGTCACATGCGCATGCATCGCTGGATATCGCGTCTCTTGTGCATCGCATGCGCACTGAGTCACGTCGCGTCACATGCGCATGGCATCGCTTCATATCGCATCTTATGTGCATCGTACCGCATGCGCATTGAGTCACTTCGCATCACATGCACATGGCATCACTCGACAAAGCATCTTATGTGCATCGCTTCGCAGCGCATTGAGTCACATCACGTCACATACGGATGCATCGCTCGACATGGTATCTTATGTGCATCGCAAGCGCATGAGTCTCGTCGCGTCACATGCGCATGGCATCGCTTGATATCGCAAGTTATGTGCATCGCATGGCGTGCGCATTAAGTCACGTCACGCCACATGCGCATAGCATAGCTTGATATCGCATCTTATGTGCATCATATCGCATGCGCTTTGAGTCACGTCGCACCACATGCGGATGACTTCGCTCGACATCGCATCTTTTGTGCATCGCATCGCATGCGCATTGAGTCACATCGCGTCACATGCACATGGCATCGCTTGATATCGCATCATATGTGCATCGCATCGCATGCGTATTGAGTCACGTTGCGTTACATGTGCATGGCATCGCTTGATATCGCATCTTTTGTGCAACGCATCGCATGCGCAGTGAGTCACGTCGCGTCACATGCGCATGGCATCTTATGAGCATCGCGTCGCATGCTTATTGAGCCACGTCGCGTCACATGCGCATGGCATCGCTTGATATCGCATCTTATGTGCATCGCATCGCATGCGCATTGAGTCACAACGCGTCACATGCGCATGGCATCACTTGATATCGCAACTTATGTGCTTCGCATCGCATGCGCATTGAGTGTCTTCGCATCACATGCACATGGCATCGCTTGATATCGCATCTTATGTGAATCGCATGCGCATTGAGTCACATCGCATCACACGCGCATGGCATCGCTCGACATCGCATCTTATGTGCATCGCATCGCAGGCGCATTGAGTCACATTGCTTCACATGCGCATGGCATCGCTCGACATCGCATCTTTTGTGCATCGCATCGCATGCGCATTGAGTGACATCGCGTCATATACGCATGGCATCGCTTGATATTGCATCTTATGTGCATCGCATCGCAGCGCATTGAGTTACATCACGTCACTTACGCATGCATCGCTCGACATCAGACCTTATGTGCATCGCATGCGCATTGAGCCACATCGCATCACACGTGCCTGGTATCGCTCGACATCGGATCTTATGTGCATCGCATCGCATGCGCATTGAGTCACATCGCGTCACATGCACATGGCTTCGCTTGATATCGCATATTATGTGCATCGAATCGCATGCGTATTGAGTCACATTGCTTCATATGCGCATGGCATCACTTGATATCGCATCTCATGTGCATCACATCGCATGCGCAATGAGTCACGTCGCATCACATGCGCATGGCATCGCTTGATATCGCATCTTATATGCATCGCATCGCATGCGCATTGAGTCACGTCGCGTCGCATTCGCATGGCATTTCTTGATATCGCATCTTATGTCCTTCGAATCGCATGTGCATTGAGTCACGTAGCACCACATGCCCATGGAATTGCTCGACATCGCATCTTATGCGCATCGCATCGCATGCGCTTTTGAGTCACATTACGTCACATGCGCATGGCATCGCTTGATATCGCATCTCATGTGCATCGCATCGCATGCGCATTGTGTCACGTCGCATCACATACGCATGGCATCGCGTGATGTCGCATCTTATGTGCATCGCATCGCATGCGCATTGAGTCACGTCCCGTCACATGCGAATGGAATCGCTTGATATCGCATCTTATGTGAATCGCATCGCATGCTTATTGAGTCACGTCGCGTCACATGCGCATGGCATCGCTTGATATCGCATCTTATGTGCTTCGCATCGCAAGAGCATTGAGTCACATCGCGTCACATGCGCATGGCATCAGTTGATATCGCATCTCATGTGCATCGCTACGCATGCGCATTGAGTCACGTCGCGTCACATTCGCATGGAATCGCTTGATATCGCATTTTATGTGCATCGCATCGCATGCTTATTCAGTCACTTCGCGTCACATGCGCATGGAATCGCTCGACAACGCATCTTATGTGCATCGCATCGCATGCGCATTGAGTCATGTCTCGTCACATTTGCATGGCATCGCTTGATATCGCATATTATGTGCATCGCATCGCATGCGCATTGAGTCACGTCACATCACATTCGCATGGCATCGCTTGATATCGCATCTTATGTGCAACGCATCGCATGCTCATTGAGTCACATCCCAGCACATGCGCATGGCGCCGCTCGACAACGCATCTTATGGGCATCGCATCGCATGGGCATTGAGTCACGTCGCGTCACATGAGCATGGCATCGCTTGATATCGCATCTTATGTGCATTGCATCGAATGCGCATTGAGTCACGTCGCGTCACATGAGCATGGCATCGCTTGATATCGCATCTTATGTGCATCGCATCGCATGCGCATTGAGTTACGTCGCGTCACATGCGCATGTCATCGCTTGATATCGCATATTATGTGCATCGCATCGCATGCGCATTGAGTCACGTCTCATCACATGCGCATGGCATCGCTTTATATCGCATCTTATGTGCATCGCATCGCAGCGCATTGAGTTACATCACGTCACATGCAAATGGCATCGCTTGATATCGCATCTGATGTGCATCGCTTCGCATGCGCATTGAGTCACGTCGCATGACATGCGCATGGCATCGCGTGATATCGCCTCTTATATGCATCGCGTCGCATGCGTATTGAGTCACGTCGCGTCACATGCGCATGGAATCGCTTGATATCGCATTTTATGTGCAGTGCATCACATGCTTATTGAGTCACGTCGCGTCACATGCGCATGGCATCGCTTGATACGCATCTTATGTGCATCGCATGGCATGCGCATTGAGTCACCTCGCGTCACATGCGCATGGCATCACTTGATATCGCATCTTATGTGCATCGCATCGCATGCGCGTTGCGTAACTTCGCATCACATGCGTATGGCATCTCTTGATATCGCATCCTATGTCCATCGCATCGCATGCGCATTGAGTCGTGTCTCGTCACATTAGAATGGCATCGCTTGATATCGCATCTTATGTGCATCGCATCGCATGCGCATTGAACCACGTCGCATCACATGCGCATGGCATCGCTCGACAACGCATCTTATGTGCATCGCAACGCATGCACATTGAGTCATGTCTCGTCACATTTCCATGGCATCGCTTGATATCGCATCATATGTGCATCGTACCTCATGCGCAATCCGTTACATCGCGACATATGTGCATGGCATCGCTTGATATCGCATCTCATGTGCATCACATCGCATGCGCATTGAGTCACGTCGCATCACATGCGCATGACATCGCTTGATATCGCATCTTATATGCATCGCATCGCATGCGCATTGAGTCACGTCGCGTCGCATTCGCATGGCATTTCTTGATATCGCATCTTATGTCCTTCGAATCGCATGTGCATCGAGTCACGTAGAACCACATGCCCATGGAATTGCTCGACATCGCATCTTATGCGCATCGCATCGCATGCGCTTATGAGTCACATTACGTCACATGCGCATGGCATCGCTTGATATCGCATCTCATGTGCATCGCATCGCATGCGCATTGTGTCACGTCGCATCACATACGCATGGCATCGCGTGATATCGCATCTTATGTGCATCGCATCGCATGCGCATTGAGTCACGTCCCGTCACATGCGAATGGAATCGCTTGATATCGCATCTTATGTGAATCGCATCGCATGCTTATTGAGTCACGTCGCGTCACATGCGCATGGCATCGCTTGATATCGCATCTTATGTGCATCGCATCGCAAGAGCATTGAGTCACATCGCGTCACATGCGCATGGCATCAGTTGATAACGCATCTCATGTGCATCGCATCGCATGCGCATTGAGTCACGTCGCGTCACATTCGCATGGAATCGCTTGATATCGCATTTTATGTGCATCGCATCGCATGCTTATTCAGTCACTTCGCGTCACATGCGCATGGAATCGCTCGACAACGCATCTTATGTGCATCGCATCGCATGCGCATTGAGTCATGTCTCGTCACATTTACATGGCATCGCTTGATATCGCATATTATGTGCATCGCATCGCATGCGCATTGAGTCACGTCACATCACATTCGCATGGCATCGCTTGATATTGCATCTTATGTGCAACGCATCGCATGCTCATTGAGTCACATCCCAGCACATGCGCATGGCGCCGCTCGACAACGCATCTTATGTGCATCGCATCGCATGCGCATTGAGCCACGTCGCGTCACATGAGCATGGCATCGCTTGATATCGCATCTTATGTGCATTGCATCGAATGCTCATTGAGTCACGTCGCGTCACATGAGCATGGCATCGCTTGATATCGCATCTTATGTGCATCGCATCGCATGCGCATTGAGTTACGTCGCGTCACATGCGCATGTCATCGCTTGATATCGCATATTATGTGCATCGCATCGCATGCGCATTGAGTCACGTCTCATCACATGCGCATGGCATCGCTTTATATCGCATCTTATGTGCATCGCATCGCATTGAGTTACATCGCGCCACATACGCATATATCGCTCGACATCGCACCTTATGTGCATCACATCGCATGCGCATTGAGTCACATCGCGTCACATGCACGTGCCATCGCTTGATATCGCCTCTTATGTGCATCGCATCGCATGCGCTTTTGAGTCACATCACGTCACATGCGCATGGCATCGCTTGATATCGCATCTTATGTGCATCGCATCGCATACGCTTTTGAGTCACATTACGTCACATGCGCATGGCATCGCTTGATATCGCATCTTATGTGCTTCGCATCGCATGCGCATTGAGTCACGTCGCGACACATGCACATGGCATCGCTTGATATGACATCTCATGTGCATCGCTTCGCATGCGCATTGAGCCACGTGGCGTCACATTGGCATGGCATCGCTTGATATCGCATCTTATGTGCATCGCAGCGCATGTGCATTGAGTGACGCCGCGTTACATGCGCATGGCATCGCTTGATATCGCATCTTATGTTCATCGCATCGCATGCGCTTTGAGTCACGTTCCGTCACTTGCGCATGGCATCACTTGATATCGCATCTTATGTGCATCGCATCCAATGCGCATTGAGTCACGTAGCATCACATGCGCATGGCATCGCTTCATATCGCATCTTATTGCATAGCATCGTAAGCGCACTGATTTACATCGCATCACATCGCTCAACAACGCATCTTATGTGCATCGCATCGTATGCGCATTGAGTCACGTACGTCACATGAGCATGACATCGCTTGATATCGCATCTTATTTGCATCGCACCGCATGCGAATTCAGCCACGTCACGTCACATGCGCATGGCATCGCTTAATATCGCATCTCATGTGCATCGCATGCTCATTGAGCCACGTCGCATCACATGCGCATGGCATCACTTGATGTCGCATCTTAAGTGCATCGCATCGCATGGGCATTGAGACATGTCCCGTCACATTTGCATAGCATTGCTTGATATCGCATCTTATGTTCATCGCATCGCATGTGCATTGAGTCACGTAGCACCACATGCGCATGACATCGCTCGATATCGCATCTTATGTGCATCGCATCGCAGCGCAATGAGTCACATACGCATGCATCGCTCGACATCGCATCTTATGTGAATCGCATGCGCATTGGGTCACATCGCATCACACGCGCATGGCATCGCTCGACATCGCATCTTATGTGCATCGCATCGCAGCCGCATTGAGTCACATTGCTTCACATGCGCATGGCATCGCTTGATATCGCATCTTATGTGCAATGCATCGCATGCGCTTTTGAGTCTCATCACGTCACATGCAAATGGCATCGCTTGATATCGCATCTTATGTGCATCGCATCGCATGCGTATTGAGTCACGTCGCGTCCCATGCCTATGGAATCGCTTGATATCGCATTTTATGTGCAGCGCATCACATGCTTAACGAGTCACGTCGCGTCACATGCGCATGGCATCGCTTGATATCGCGTCTTATGTGCATCGCATCGCATGCGCATTGTGTCACATCGCGTCACATGCGCATGGCATCAGTTGATATCGCATCGTATGTGCATCGCATCGCATGCGCATTGCGTAACTTTGCATCACATGCGTATGGCATCGCTTGATATCGCATCCTATGTGCATCGCATCGCATGCGCATTGAGTACCATCGCTTCACATGCGCATGGCATCGCTTGATATCGCATCTCATGTGCATCGCATCGCATGCGGTTTAAGTACGTCGCATCACATACGCATGGCATCGCGTGATATCGCATCCAATGTGCATCGCATCGCATGCGCATTGAGTCACATCGCGTCACATGCGCATGGCATTAGTTGATATCGCATCTTATGAGGATCGCATCGCATGCGCATTGAGTCATGTCTCGTCACATTTGCATGATTTATGTGCAGCGTATCGCATGCCTATTGAGTCACGTCACGTCACATGCGCATGGCATCGCTTGATATCGCATCTTATGTGCATCGCTTCGCATGCGCATTGAGTCATGTCTCGTCACATTTGCATGATTTATGTGAAGCGTATCGCATGCTTACTGATTCACGTCACGTCACATGCGCATGGCTTCGCTTGATATCGCATCTTATGTGCATCGCATCGCATACGCTTTTGAGTCACATTACGTCACATGCGCATGGCATCGCTTGATATCGCATCTTATGTGCTTCGCATCGCATGCAGATTGAGTCACATCGCGTCACATCCGCATGGCATCAGTTGATATCGCATCTTATGTGCATCGCATCGAATGCCCATTGTGTCACGTCGCGTCACATGAGCATGGCATCGCTTGATATTGCATCTTATGTGCATCGCATCGCATGCGCATTGAGTTAAATCGCGTCACATGCACGTGGCATCGCTTGATATCGCATCTTATGTGCATCGCATCGAATGCCCATTGTGTCACGTCGCGTCACATGCGAATGGCATCGCTTGATATGGCATCTTATGTGCATTGCCTCGCATGCGCATTGAGTCACATCCCATGACATGCGCATGGCATCGCTCGACAAGGCATCTTATATGCATCGCATCGCATGCGTATTGAGTCACGTCGCGTCACATGCGCATGGAATCGCTTGATATCGCATTTTATGTGCAGTGCATCACATGCTTATTGAGTCACGTCGCGTCACATGCGCATGGCATCGCTTGATACGCATCTTATGTGCATCGCATCGCATGCGCATTGAGTCACATCGCGTCACATGCGCATGGCATCACTTGATATCGCATCTTATGTGCATCGCATCGCATGCGCATTGCGTAACTTCGCATCACATGCGTATGGCATCTCTTGATATCGCATCCTATGTGCATCGCATCGCATGTGCATTGAGTCACATCCCACCACATGCGCATGGCATCGCTCGACAACGCATCTTATGTGCATCGCAACGCATGCGCATTGAGTCATGTCTCGTCACATTTCCATGGCATCGCTTGATATCGCATCTTATGTGCATCGCATCGCATGCGCATTGAGTCACGTCGCGTCACATGCGCATGGCATCGCTTGATATCGCATCATATGTGCATCGTACCGCATGCGCATTCCGTTACATCGCGACATATGTGCATGGCATCGCTTGATATCGCATCTCATGTGCATCGCATCGCATGCGCATTGAGTCATGTTTCGTCACATTTGCATGGCATCGCTTGATATCGCATCTTATGTGCATCGCATGGCATGCGCATTGAGTCACGTCGCGTCACATGCGCAAGGCATCGCTTCATATCGCATCTTATGTGCATCGCACCGTCTGCGCATTCAGTTACGTCGCGCCACATGCTCATGGCATCGCTTGATATCGCATCTCATGTGCATCGCGTCGAATGCGCATTGAGTCACGTCGCACCACATGCGCATGATATCGCTCGATATCGCATGTTTTGTGCATCGCATCGCATACGCATTGAGTGACATCGCGTCATATGCACATGCCATCGCCTGATATCGCATTTTATGTGCATCGCATCGCAGCGCATTGAGTCACGTCGCGTCACATGAGCATGGAAACTCTTGATATCGCATCTTATGTGCATCGCATCGCATGCCCACTGAGTCACATCGCGTCACATGCGCATATCATCTGTTGACATCGCATCTTATGTGGGTCGCATCGCATGCGCATTGAGTCATGTCTCGTCACATTTGCGTGATTTATGTGCAGCGCATCGCATGCTTATTGAGTCACGTCGCGTCACATGCGCATGGCATGGCTTGATATCGCATCTTATGTGAATCCCATTGCATGCGCATTGAGTCAACTCGCGTCACATGCGCATGGCATAAATTGATATCGCATCTTATGTGCATCGCATCGCATGCGCATTGAGTCACGTCGCATCACATGCGCATGGTGTCGCTTGATATCGCATATTATGTGCATCGCATCTCATGCGCATTGAGTCACGTCGCATCACATGCGCATGGCATCGCTCGACAACGCATCTTATGTGCATCGCATCGCATGCACATTGAGTCATGTGTCGTCACATTTCCATGGCATCGCTTGATATCGCATCTTATGTGCATCGCATGGCATGCGCATTTTGTTACGTCGCGTCACATGCGCATGGCATCAGTTGAGATCGCACCTTATGTGCATCGCATCGCGTGCGCATTGAGTCACGTCGCGTCACATGCGCATGGCACCGCTTCATATCGCATCTTATGTGCATCGCATCGCATGTGCATTGAGTCACGTCGCGTTACATGCGCATGGCATCGCTTGATATCGCATCTTATGTGCATCGCATCGCAGCGCATTGAGTCACATCACGTCACATACGGATGCACCGCTCGACATGGCTTCTTATGTGCATCGCATGCGCATGAGTCACGTCGCGTCACATGCGCATGGCATAGCTTGATATCGCATCTTATGTGCATCATATCGCATGCGCTTTGAGTCACGTCGCATCACATGCGCATGTCATCGCTTGATATCGCATCTTATTTGCATCGCACCGCATGCGCATTCAGCCACGTCACGTCACTTGCGCATGGCATCGCTTAATATCGCATCTGATGTGCATCGCATGCTCATTGAGACACGTCGCATCATATGCGCATGGCATCACTTGATGTCGCATCTTATGTGCATCGCATCGCATGCGCATTGAGACATGTCTCGTCACATTTGCATAGCATTGCTTGATATTGCATCTTATGTTCATCGCATCGCATGTGCATTGAGTCACGTAGCACCACATGCGCATGACATCGCTCGATATCGCATCATTTGCGAATCGCATCGCATGCGCATTGAATAACATCGCGTCATATGCGCATGGTATCTCTTGATATCGCATCTTATGTGCATCGCATCGCAGCGCAATGAGTCACATACGCATGCATAGCTCGACATCGCATCTTATGTGAATCGCATGCGCATTGAGTCACATCGCATCCAACGCGCATGGCATCGCTCGACATCGCAACTTATGTGCATCGCATCGCAGCCACATTGAGTCACATTGCTTCACATGCGCATGGCATCGCTTGATATCGCATCTTATGTGCAATGCATCGCATGCGCTTTTGAGTCTCATCACGCCACATGCGCATGGCATTGCTTGATATCGCATCTTATGTGCATCGCGTTGCATGAGCTTGAGTCACGTCGCGTCACATGCAAATGGCTTCGCTTGATATCGCATCTGATGTGCATCGCATGGCATGCGCATTTTGTTACGTCGCGTCACATGCGCATGGCATCAGTTGAGATCGCACGTTATGTGCATCGCATCGCGTGCGCATTGAGTCACGTCGCGTCACATGCGCATGGCACCGCTTCATATCGCATCTTATGTGCATCGCATCGCATGTGCATTGAGTCACGTCGCGTTACATGCGCATGGCATCGCTTGATATCGCATCTTATGCGCATCGCATCGCAGCGCATTGAGTCACATCACGTCACATACGGATGCACCGCTCGACATGGCTTCTTATGTGCATCGCATGCGCATGAGCCACGTCGCGTCACATGCGCATGGCATAGCTTGATATCGCATCTTATGTGCATCATATCGCATGCGCTTTGAGTCACGTCGCATCACATGCGCATGTCATCGCTTGATATCGCATCTTATTTGCATCGCTTCGCATGCGCATTGAGTCACGTCGCATCGCATGCGCATGGCATTGCTTGAGATTCCATCTTATGTTCATCCAATCGTATGTGCATTGAGTCACGTCGCACCACATACGGATGACTTCGCTCGACATCGCATCTTTTGTGCATCGCATCGCATGCGCATGAGTCACTTCGCATCACATGCACATGGCATCGCTTGATATCGCATCTTATGTGCATCGCATCACATGCGCATTGAGTCACGTCGCATCACATGCGTATGGCATCGCTTGATATCGCATCTTATGTGCATCGCATCGCATGCGCATTGAGTCACATCCCAGCACATGCGCATGGCGCCGCTCGACAACGCATCTTATGTGCATCGCATCGCATGCGCATTGAGTCACGTCGCGTCACATGAGCATGGCATCGCTTGATATTGCATCTTATGTGCATCGCATCGAATGCCCATTGTGTCACGTCGCGTCACATGAGCATGGCATCGCTTGATATTGCATCTTATGTGCATCGCATCGCATGCGCATTGAGTTACATCGCGTCACATGCACGTGGCATCGCTTGAAATCGCATCCTATGTGCATCGCATCGAATGCCCATTGTGTCACGTCGCGTCACATGCGCATGTCATCGCTTGATATCGCATCTTATGTGCATCGCATCACATGCGCATTGAGTCACGTCGCATCACATGCGTATGGCATCGCTTGATATCGCATCTTATGTGCATCGCATCGCATGCGCATTGAGTCACATCCCAGCACATGCGCATGGCGCCGCTCGACAACGCATCATATGTGCATCGCATCGCATGCGCATTGAGTCACGTCGCGTCACATGAGCATGGCATCGCTTGATATTGCATCTTATGTGCATCGCATCGAATGCCCATTGTGTCACGTCGCGTCACATGAGCATGGCATCGCTTGATATTGCATCTTATGTGCATCGCATCGCATGCGCATTGAGTTACATCGCGTCACATGCACGTGGCATCGCTTGAAATCGCATCCTATGTGCATCGCATCGAATGCCCATTGTGTCACGTCGCGTCACATGCGCATGTCATCGCTTGATATCGCATCTTATGTGCATCGCATCACATGCGCATTGAGTCACGTCGCATCACATGCGTATGGCATCGCTTGATATCGCATCTTATGTGCATCGCATCGCATGCGCATTGAGTCACATCCCAGCACATGCGCATGGCGCCGCTCGACAACGCATCATATGTGCATCGCATCGCATGCGCATTGAGTCACGTCGCGTCACATGAGCATGGCATCGCTTGATATTGCATCTTATGTGCATCGCATCGAATGCCCATTGTGTCACGTCGCGTCACATGAGCATGGCATCGCTTGATATTGCATCTTATGTGCATCGCATCGCATGCGCATTGAGTTAAATCGCGTCACATGCACGTGGCATCGCTTGAAATCGCATCCTATGTGCATCGCATCGCATGCGCTTTTGAGTCACATCACGTCACATGCGCATGGCATCGCTTGATATCGCATCTGATGTGCATCGCATCGCATACGCTTTTGAGTCACATCACGTCACATGCGCATGGCATCCCTTGGTATCGCATCTTAGGTGCTTCGCATCGCTTGCGCGTTGAGTCACGTCGCGGCACATGCACATGGCATCGCTTGATATCACATCTCATGTGCATCGCCTCGCATGCGCATTGAGCCACGTGGCGTCACATTCGCATGGCATCGCTTGATATCGCATCTTATGTGCATCGCAGCGCATGTACATTGAGTGACGCCGCGCTACATGCGCATGGCATCGCTTGATATCGCATCTTATGTGCATCGCTTCGCATGCGCATTGAGTCACGTTGCGTCACATGCGCATGGCATCACTTCATATCGCATCTTATGTGCATAGCATCCAATGCGCATTGAGTCACTTAGCATCACATGCGCATGACATCGCTTCATATCGCATCTTATGTGCATAGCATCGTAAGCGCACTGACTTACACCGCATCACATGCGCATGGCATCGCTCAACAACGCATCTTATGTGCATCGCATCGCATGGGCATTGAGCCATGTCACGTCACATTTGCATGGCATCGCTTGATATCGCATCTTATGTGCATCTCATCGCATGCGCATTGAGTCACGTACGTCACATGCGCATGGCATCGCTTAATATCGCATCTGATGTGCATCGCATGCTCATTGAGCCACGTCGCATAACATGCGCATGGCATCAGTTGATGTCGCATCTTATGTGCATCGCATCGCATGCGCATTGAGACATGTCTCGTCACATTTGCATTGCATTGCTTGATATCGCATCTTGTGTTCATCGCATCGCATGTGCATTGAGTTACGTAGCACCACATGCGCATGACATCGCTCGATACCGCATCATTTGCGAATCGCATCGCATGCGCATTGAATAACATCACGTCATATGCGCATGGCATCTCTTGATATCGCATCTTATGTGCATCGCATCGCAGCGCAATGAGTCACATACGCATGCATCGCTCGACATCGCATCTTATGTGAATCGCATGCGCATTGAGTCACATCGCATCCAACGCGCATGGCATCGCTCGACATCGCAACTTATGTGCATCGCATCGCAGCCACATTGAGTCACATTGCTTAACATGCGCATGGCATCGCTTGATATCGCATCTTATGTGCAATGCATCGCATGCGCTTTTGAGTCTCATCACGTCACATGCGCATGGCATTGCTTGATATCGCATCTTATGTGCATCGCGTCGCATGCGCTTGAGTCACGTCGCGTCACATGCAAATGGCATCGCTTGATATCGCATCTGATGTGCATCGCTTCGCATGCGCATTGAGTCACGTCGCATGACATGCGCATGGCATCGCTTGATATCGCATCTTATGTGCATCGCATCGCAGCGCATTGAGTCACATCACGTCACATACGAATGCATCGCTCGACATGGCTTCTTATGTGCATCGCATGCGCATGAGTCACGTCGCGTCACATGCGCATGGCATAGCTTGATATCGCATCTTATGTGCATCATATCGCATGCGCTTTGAGTCACGTCGCATCACATGCGCATGTCATCGCTTGATATCGCATCTTATGTGCATCGCTTCGCATGCGCATTGAGTCACGTCGCATCGCATGCGCATGGCATTGCTTGAGATTCCATCTTATGTTCATCTAATCGTATGTGCATTGAGTCACGTCGCACCACATACGGATGACTTCGCTCGACATCGCATCTTTTGTGCATCGCATCGCATGCGCATGAGTCACTTCGCATCACATGCACATGGCATCGCTTGATATCGCATCTTATGTGCATCGCATCACATGCGCATTGAGTCACGTCGCATCACATGCGTATGGCATCGCTTGATATCGCATCTTATGTGCATCGCATCGCATGCGCATTGAGTAACATCCCAGCACATGCGCATGGCGCCGCTCGACAACGCATCTTATCTGCATCGCATCGCATGCGCATTGAGTCACGTCGCGTCACATGCGCATGGCATCGCTTGATATCGCATCTGATGTGCATCGCATCGCATACGCTTTTGAGACACATCACGTCACATGCGCATGGCATCGCTTGATATCGCATCTTAGGTGCTTCGCATCGCATGCGCGTTGAGTCACGTCGCGGCACATGCACATGGCATCGCTTGATATCACATCTCATGTGCATCGCTTCGCATGCGCATTGAGCCACGTGGCGTCACATTCGCATGGCATCGCTTGATATCGCATCTTATGTGCATCGCAGCGCATGTACATTGAGTGACGCCGCGATACATGCGCATGGCATCGCTTGATATCGCATCTTATGTGCATCGCTTCGCATGCGCATTGAGTCACGTTGCGTCACATGCGCATGGCATCACTTGATATCGCATCATATGTGCATCGCATCCAATGCGCATTGAGTCACTTAGCATCACATGCGCATGACATCGCTTCATATCGCATCTTATGTGCATAGTATCGTAAGCGCACTGACTTACACCGCATCACATGCGCATGGCATCGCTCAACAACGCATCTTATGTGCATCGCATCGCATGGGCATTGAGCCATGTCACGTCACATTTGCATGGCATCGCTTGATATCGCATCTTATGTGCATCTCATCGCATGCGCATTGAGTCACGTACGTCACATGCGCATGACATCGCTTGATATCACATCTTATTTGCATCGCACCGCATGCGCATTCAGCCACGTCACGTCACTTGCGCATGGCATCGCTTAATATCGCATCTGATGTGCATCGCATGCTCATTGAGCCACGTCGCATCACATGCGCATGGCATCACTTGATGTGGCATCTTATGTGCATCGCATCGCATGCGCATTGAGACATGTCTCGTCACATTTGCATAGCATTGCTTGATATCGCATCTTATGTTCATCGCATCGCATGTGCATTGAGTTACGTAGCACCACATGCGCATGACATCGCTCGATACCGCATCATTTGCGAATCGCATCGCATGCGCATTGAATAACATCGCGTCATATGCGCATGGCATCTCTTGATATCGCATCTTATGTGCATCGCATCGCAGCGCAATGAGTCACATACGCATGCATCGCTCGACATCGCATCTTATGTGAATCGCATGCGCATTGAGTCACATCGCATCCAACGCGCATGGCATCGCTCGACATCGCAACTTATGTGCATCGCATCGCAGCCACATTGAGTCACATTGCTTCACATGCGCATGGCATCGCTTGATATCGCATCTTATGTGCAATTCATCGCATGCGCTTTTGAGTCTCATCACGTCACATGCGCATGGCATTGCTTGATATCGCATCTTATGTGCATCGCGTCGCATGCGCTTGAGTCACGTCGCGTCACATGCAAATGGCATCGCTTGATATCGCATCTGATGTGCATCGCATGGCATGCGCATTTTGTTACGTCGCGTCACATGCGCATGGCATCAGTTGAGATCGCACGTTATGTGCATCGCATCGCGTGCGCATTGAGCCACGTCGCGTCACATGCGCATGGCACCGCTTCATATCGCATCTTATGTGCATCGCATCGCATGTGCATTGAGTCACGTCGCGTTACATGCGCATGGCATCGCTTGATATCGCATCTTATGTGCATCGCATCGCAGCGCATTGAGTCACATCACGTCACATACGGATGCATCGCTCGACATGGCTTCTTATGTGCATCGCATGCGCATGAGTCACGTCGCGTCACATGCGCATGGCATAGCTTGATATCGCATCTTATGTGCATTATATCGCATGCGCTTTGAGTCACGTCGCATCACATGCGCATATCATCGCTTGATATCGCATCTTATGTGCATCGCTTCGCATGCGCATTGAGTCACGTCGCATCCCATGCGCATGGCATTGCTTGAGATTCCATCTTATGTTCATCCAATCGTATGTGCATTGAGTCACGTCGCACCACATACGGATGACTTCGCTCGACATCGCATCTTTTGCGCATCGCATCGCATGAGTCACTTCGCATCACATGCACATGGCATCGCTTGATATCGCATCTTATGTGCATCGCATCACATGCGCATTGAGTCACGTCGCATCACATGCGTATGGCATCGCTTGATATCGCATCTTATGTGCATCGCATCGCATGCGCATTCAGTCACATCCCAGCACATGCGCATGGCGCACCTCGACAACGCATCTTATGTGCATCGCATCGCATGCGCATTGAGTCACGTCGCGTCACATGAGCATGGCATCGCTTGATATTGCATCTTATGTGCATCGCATCGAATGCCCATTGTGTCACGTCGCGTCACATGAGCATGGCATCGCTTGATATTGCATCTTATGTGCATCGCATCGCATGCGCATTGAGATAAATCGCGTCACATGCACGTGGCATCGCTTGAAATCGCATCCTATGTGCATCGCATCGCATGCGCATTGAGTCACATCGCATCCAACGCGCATGGCATCGCTCGACATCGCAACTTATGTGCATCGCATCGCAGCCACATTGAGTCACATTGCTTCACATGCGCATGGCATCGCTTGATATCGCATCTTATGTGCAATGCATCGCATGCGCTTTTGAGTCTCATCACGTCACATGCGCATGGCATTGCTTGATATCGCATCTTATGTGCATCGCGTCGCATGCGCTTGAGTCACGTCGCGTCACATGCAAATGGCATCGCTTGATATCGCATCTGATGTGCATCGCTTCGCATGCGCATTGAGTCACGTCGCATGACATGCGCATGGCATCGCGTGATATCGCATCTTATGTGCATCGCATCACATGCTTAATGAGTCACGTCGCGTCACATGCGCATGGCATCGCTTGATATCGCATCTTATGTGCATTGCATCGCATGCGCATTGTGTCACATCGCGTCACATGCGCATGGCATCAGTTGATATCGCATCTTATGTGCATCGCATCGCATGCGCATTGCGTAACTTCGCATCACATGCGTATGGCATCGCTTGATATCGCATCCTATGTGCATCGCATCGCATGCGCATTGAGTACCATCGCTTCACATGCGCATGGCATCGCTTGATATCGCATCTTAGGTGCATCGCATCGCATGCGCTTTTGAGTCACCTGACGTCACATGCGCATGGCATCGCATGATATCGCATTACGTGAATCGCGTTGCATGCGCATTAAGTCACGTCGCGTCACATGCACAAGGCATCGCTTGATATCCCATCTCATGTGCATCGCATCGCATGCGGTTTGAGTACGTCGCATCACATACGCATGGCATCGCATGATATCGCATCCTATGTGCATCGCATCGCATGCGCATTGAGTCACGTCGCGTCACATGAGCATGGAAACTCGTGATATCGCATCTTATGTGCATCGCAGCGCATGCTTATTGAGCCACGTCGCGTCATATGCGCATGGCATTGCTTGGGATCGCATCTTATGTGCATCGCATCGCATGCGCATTGAGTCACATGGCGTCACATGCGCATGGCATTAGTTGATATCGCATCTTATGAGGATCGCATCGCATGCGCATTGAGTCATGTCTCGTCACATTTGCAGGATTTATGTGCAGCGTATCGCATGCTTATTGAGTCACGTCACGTCACATGCGCATGGCATCGCTCTATATCGCATCTTATGCGCATCGCATCGCATGCACATTGAGTCACATCGCGTCACATCCGCATGGCATCAGTTGATAACGCATCTTATGGACATCGCATCGCATGCGCATTGAGTCACTTCGCATCACATGCGAATGGCATCGCTTGATATGGCATCTTATGTGCATTGCATCGCATGTGCATTGAGTCACATCACATGACATGCGCATGGCATCGCTCGACAACGCATCTTATGTGCATCGCATCGCATGCGTATTGAGCCACGTCGCGTCACATGCGCATGGAATCGCTTGATATCGCATATTATGTGCAGCGCATCACATGCTTATTGAGTCACGTCGCGTCACATGCGCATGGCATAGCTTGATACGCATCTTATGTGCATCGCATCGCGTACGCATTGAGTCACATCGCGTCACATGCGCATGGCATCTCTTGATATCGCATCCTATGTGCATCGCATCGCATGTGCATTGAGTCACATCCCACCATATGCGCATGGCATCGCTCGAAAACTCATTTTATGTCCATCGCATCGCATGCGCATTGAGTCATGTCTCGTCACATTAGAATGGCATCGCTTGATATCGCATCTTATGTGCATCGCATCGCATGCGCATTGAACCACGTCGCATCACATGCGCATGGCATCGCTCGACAACGCATCTTATGTGCATCGCATCGCATGCGCATTGAGTAATGTCTCGTCACATTTCCATGGCATCGCTTGATATCGCATCTTATGTGCATCGCATCGCATGCGCATTGAGTCACGTCGCGTCACATCCGCATGGCATCGCTTGATATCGAATCATATGTCCATCGCGCCGCATGCGCAATCCGTTACATCGCGACATATGTGCATGGCATCGCTTGATATCGCATCTCATGTGCATCACATCGCATGCGCATTGAGTCACCTCGCGTCGCATTCGCATGGCATTTCTTGATATCGCATCTTATGTCCATCGAATCGCATGTGCATTGAGCCACGTAGCACCACATGCGCATGGAATTGCTCGGCATCGCATCTTATGCCCATCGCATCGCATGCGCTTTTGAGTCACATCACGTCACATGCGCATGGCATCGCTTGATATCGCATCTTATGTGCATCGCGTTGCATGCGCATAGTGTATCGTCGCGTCACATGCACATGGCATCGCTTGATATCGCATCTCATGTGCATCACATCGCATGCGCATTGTGTCACGTCGCATCACATACTCATGGCATCGCGTGATATCGCATCTTATGTGCATCGCATCGTATGCGCATTGAGTCACGTCCCGTCACATGCGAATGGAATCGCTTGATATCGCATCTTATGTGACTCGCATCGCATGCGCATTGAGTCACATCCCACGACATGCGCATGGAATCGCTCGACAACGCATCTTATGTGCATCGCATCGCATGCGCACTGAGCCATGACTCGTCACATTTGTATGGCATCGCTTGATATCGCATATTATGTGCATCGCATCGCATGCGCATTGAGTCACGTCACATCACATGCGCATGGCATCGCTTGATATCGCATCTTATGTGCATCGCATCGCATACGCATTGATTCACATCACATCACATGCCAATGCCATCGCTCGACAACGCATCTTATGTGCATCGCATCGCATGCGAATTGAGTCATGTCTCGTCACATTTGCATGGCATCGCTTGATATCGCATCTTATTTGCATAGCATCGCATGCGCATTGAGTCACGTCGCGTCACATGCGCATGGCATCGCTTGATATCGCATCTTATGTGCATCGCATCGCAAGAGCATTGAGTCACATCGCGTCACATGCGCATGGCATCGCTTGATATCGCATCTTATGTGCATCGCGTCGCATGCGCTTGAGTCACGTCGCGTCAATGCAAATGGCATCGCTTGATATCGCATCTGATGTGCATCCCTTCGCATGCGCAATGAGTCACGTCGCATGACATGCGCATGGCATCGCGTAATATCGCATCTTATGTGCATCGCATCACATGCTTAATGAGTCACGTCGCGTCACATGCGCATGGCATCAGTTGATATCGCATCTTATGTGCATCGCATCGCATGCGCATTGCGTAACTTCTCATCACAGGCGTATGGCATCGCTTGATATCGCATCCTATGTGCATCGCATCGCATGCGCATTGAGTACCATCGCTTCACATGCGCATGGCATCGCTTGATATCGCATTTTATGTGCATCGCATCACATACGCATTGAGTCACATCGCTTTACATGCGCATGGCATCGCTTGATATCCCATCTTATGTGCATCGCATCGCATGCGCTTTTGAGTCACATCACGTCACATGCGCATGGCACCGCTTGATATCGCATCTTATGTGCATCGCGTTGCATGCGCATTGAGTCACGTCGCGTCACATGCACATGGCATCGCTTGATATCCCATCTCATGTGCATCACATCGCATGCGAATTGAGTACGTCGCATGGCATCGCGTGATATCGCATCCTATGTGCATCGCATCGCATGCGCATTGAGTCACATCGCGTCACATGCGCATGACATCAGTTGATATCGCATCTTATGTGCATCGCATCGCATGCGCATTGAGTCATGTCTCGTCACATTTGCATGATTTATGTGCAGCGCATCGCATGCTTATTGAGTCACGTCGCGTCACAAGCGCATGGCATCGCTTGATATCGCATCTTATGTGCATCGCATCGCATGCGCATTGAGCCATTTCGGGTCACATGCGCATGGCATCAGTTGATATCGCATCTCATGTGCATCGCATCGCATGCGCATTGAGTCACGTCGCGTCATATTCGCATGGAATCGCTTGATATCGCATTTTATGTGCATCGCATCCCATGGTTATTCAGACACGTCGCGTCACATGCGCATGGCATCGCTTTTTATCGCATCTTATGTGCATTCCATCGCATGCGCATTGAGTCACATCGCGTCACATGCGCATGGCATCAGTTGAGATCGCATCTTATGTGCATCGCATCGCATGCGCATTGAGTCACTTCGAATCACATGTGAATGGCATCGCTTGATATGGCATCTTATGTGCATTGCATCGCATGCGCATTGAGTCACCTCCCATGAACTGCGCATGGCATCGCACGACAACGCATCTTATGTGCATCGCATCGCATGCCCACTGTGTCACATCTCGTCACATGCGCATGGCATCGCTTGATATTGCATCTTATGTGCATTGTTTCGCAAGCCCATTGAGTCACATCACATCACATGCGCATGGCATCGCTCGACAACGCATCTTACGTGCATCGCGTTGCATGCGCATTGAGTCACGTCGCGTCACATGCACATGGCATCGCTTGATATCCCATCTCATGTGCATCGCATCGCATGCGAATTGAGTACGTCGCATCACATACGCATGGCATCGCGTGATATCGCATCCTATGTGCGTCGCATCTCATGCTTATAGATTCACTTCGCATCACACGCGTTTGGCATCGCTTGATATCGCATCTTATGTGCTTCGCATCGCATGCGCGTTGAGTCACGTCGCGACACATACACATGGCATCGCTTGATATCGCATCTTATGTGCATCGTATCGCATGCACATTGAGCCACATCGCGTCTTATACGCATGGCATCGCTTGCTATGGCATCTTATGAGCATCGCATCGCATGCGCATTGAGTCACAACGCGTCACATGCGCATGGCATCACTTGATATCACATCTTATGTGCATCGCACCGCATGTGCATTGAGTCACGTCGCGTTACATGCGCATGGCTTCGCTTGATATCACATCTTATGTGCATCGCATCGCATGTGCATTGAGTCACGTCGCGTCACATGCGCATAGCATTGCTTGATATCACATTTTATGTGCATCGCATCGCATGTGCATTGAGTCACTACGCGTTACAAGCGCATGGCATCGCTTGATATCGCATCTTATGTGCACGGCATCGCATGCGCAGTGAGTCACGTCGCGTCAGATGCGCATGGCATCGTTTGATATGGCATCTTATGAGCATCGCATCGCATGCGCATTGAGTCACAACGTATCACATGCGCATGACATCGCTTGATATCGCATCTTTTGTGCATCGCATCGCATGCGCATTGAGTGACTTCGCGTCATATGCGCATGGCATCTCTTGATATCGCATCTTATGTGCATCGTATCGCATGCGCATTGATTGACGTCGCGACATATATGCATGGCATCGCTTGATATGGCATCTTATGTGCATCGTATCGCATGCGCATTGAGTCACATCGCGTCATATACGCATGGCATCGCTTGATATGGCATCTTTTCAGCATCGCATCTCATACGCATTGAGTCACAACGCGTTACATGCTCATGGTATCACTTGATATCACATCTTATGTGCATCGCATCGCATGTGCATTGAGTCACGTCGCGTCACATACGCATAGCATCGCTTGATATCACATCTTATTTGCATCGCATCGCATGTGCATTGAGTCACGTCGCGTTACAAGCGCATGGCATCGCTTGATATCGCATCTTATGTGCACCGGATCGCATGCGCAGTGAGTCACGTCACGTCACATGCGCATGCCATCGCTTGATATGGCATCTTTTGAGCATCGCATCGCATGCGCATTGAGTCACAACGCGTCACATGCGCATGGCATCACTTGATGTCGCACCTTATGTGCATCGCATCGCATGCGCATTGAGTGAATTCGCATCACATGCACATGGCATCGCTTGATATCGCATCTTATGTGCATCGCATCGCATGCGCATTGAGTCACTTCGCGTCATATGCGCATGGCATCGCTTGATATGGCATCTTATGTGCGTCGCATCTCACGCTTATAGATTGACGTCGCGTCACATGCGCATGGCATCTTTTGATATCGCATCTTATGGGCATCGCATCGCATGCGCATTGAGTTACAGCGCGTGACATGCGCATGTAATCACTTGATTACGCATCTTATGTGCATCGCATCGCATGGGCATTGAGCCACTTCGCATCACATGCGCATGGCTTTGCTTGATATCGCATCTTATGTGCATCGCATCGCATGCGCTGTTGAGACACATCACTTCACATGCGCATGGCAATGCTTGATATCTCATCTTATGTTCATCTCTTCGCATGAGCATTGAGTCACGTCGCCCCACATGCCCATGACATCGCTCGACATCGCATCTTTTGTGCATCGCATTGCGTGCGCATTGAGTGACATCGCGTCATATGCGCACGGCATCGCTTAGTATCGCATCCTATGTGAATCGCATCGCAGCGCATTGAGTTACATCGCCTCACATACGCATGCATCGCTCGACATCGCATCTTATGTGCATCGCATACCTATTGAGCCACATCGCATCACACGCGCATGGCATCGCTCGACATCGCATCTTATGTGCATCGCATCGCATTCGCATTGAGTCACATCGCGTCTCATGTACATGTGATCGCTTGAAATCGCATCTTATGTTAATCGCATCGCATGCGCTTTTGAGTCACATCACGTCACATGCGCATGGCATCGCTTGATATCGCATCTTATGTGCATCGCATCGCATGGGCTTTTGAGTCACATCACGTCACATGCGCATGGCATCGCTTGATATCGCATCTTATGGGCATCTCATCGCCTGCGCAGTAACGCACGTTGTGTCACATGCGCATGGTATCGCCTCATATGGCATCTCATGTGCATCGCATGCTTATTGAGCCACATCGCATCACACGCGCATGGCATCGCTCGACATCGCATCTTATGTGCATCGCATCGCATGCGCATTGAGTCACATCGCGTCTCATGTACATGTGATCGCTTGAAATCGCATCTTATGTTAATCGCATCGCATGCGCTTTTGAGTCACATCACGTCACATGCGCATGGCATCGCTTGATATCGCATCTTATGTGCATCGCATCGCATGGGCTTTTGAGTCACATCACGTCACATGCGCTTGGCATCGCTTGATATCGCATCTTATGGGCATTTCATCGCATGCGCAGTAACGCACGTTGCGTCACATGCGCATGGCATCGCTTGATATGGCATCTCATGTGCATCGCATCGCAGTCGCATTGAGCTACGTCGCATCACATGCACATGGCATCGCTTGATATCGCATCTTATGGGCATCTCATCTCATGCGCAGTAACGCACGTTGCATCACATGCACATGGCATCGCTTGATATGGCATCTCATGTGCATCGCATCGCAGTCGCATTGAGTCACGTCGCATCACATGCGCATGGCATCGCTTGATATGGCATCTTATGTGCGTCGCATCTCATGCTTATAGATTCACGTCGCGTCACATGCGCATGGCATCGCTTGATATCGCTTCTTATGTGCATCGCATCGCATACGCATTGAGTCACAGCGCGTCACATGCGCATGTAATCACTTTATATCGCATCTCATCTGCATCGCATCGCATGCGCATTGAGTCACTCCGCATCACATGCGCATGGCATCGCTTGATATCGCATCTGATGTGCTTCGCATCGCATGCGCATTGAGTCACGTCGCGACGCATACACATGGCATCGCTTGATATCGCATCTTATGTGCATCGCATCGCATGTGCAATGAGTCACGTCGCGTCATATGCGCATGGCATTGCCTGATATCGCATCTTATGTTCATCGCGTCGCATGTGCATTGAGTCACGTCGCACCACATGCGCATGACATCGCTCGATATCGCATCTTTTGTGCATCGCATCGCATGAGCATTGAGTGACATCGTGTCATATGCGCATGGCATCGCTTGATATGGCATCTTATGAGCATCGCATCGAATGCGCATTGAGTCACAACGCGTCACATGCGCATGGCATCACTTGATATCACATCTTATGTGCATCGCACCGCATGTGCATTGAGTCACGTCGCGTTATATGCGCATGGCATCGCTTGATATCACATCTTAGTGCATCGCATCGCATGTGCATTGAGTCACGTCGGGTCACATGCGCATAGCATCGCTTGAGATCACATCTTATGTGCATCGCATCGCATGTGCATTGAGTCACTACGCGTTACAAGCGCATGGCATCGCTTGATATCGCATCTTATGTGCACGGCATCGCATGCGCAGTGAGTCACGTCGCGTCACATGCGCATGGCATCGTTTGATATGGCATCTTATGAGCATCGCATCGCATGCGCATTGAGTCACAACGCGTCACAAGCACATGGCATCGCTTGATATCGCATCTTATGTGCATCGCATTTCATGCGCATTGAGTCACATCGCGTCATATGCGCATGGCATCGCTTGATATCGCATCTTATGTGCATCGCTTCGCAGCGGATTGAGTCACATCGCGTCACATACGCATGCATCGCTCGACGTCGCATCTTATGTGCATCGCGTGCCCATTGAGCCACATCGCATCACACGCGCATGGCATCAATCGACATCGCATCTTATGTGCATCGCATCGCATGCGCATTGAGTCACATCGCTTCACATGTACATGGCATCGCTTGATATCGCATCTTATGTGCATCGCATCGAATGCGCTTTTGAGTCACATCACGTCACATGCGCATGGCATCGCTTGATATCGCATCTTATGTGCATCGCATCGCATGCGCTTTTGAGTCACATTACGTCACATGCGCATGGCATCGCTTCATATCGCATCTTATGTGCTTCGCATCGCATGCGCATTGAGTCACATGGCGTCACAGGCGCATGGCATCAGTTGATATCGCATCTCATGTGCATCGCATCGCATGCGCATTGAGTCAATTCGCATCACATGCGCATAGCATCGCTTGATATCGCATCTTATGTGCATCGCATCGCATGCGCATTGAGTCACATCGCGTCACAGGCGCATGGCATCAGTCGATATCGCATCTCATGTGCATCGCATCGCATGCGCTTTGAGTCACGTCGCGTCACATGCGCATGGCATCGCTTGAAATCGCATCTCATGTGCATCTTATCGGATGCGCATTGAGTCACGTCGCATCACATGCGCATGGCATCGCTTGATATCGCATCTTATGTGCATCGCATCGCATGCGCATTGAGTGACTTCGCGTCATATGCGTATGGCAACTCTTGATATCGCATCTTATGTGCATCGTATCGCATGCGCATTGATTTACGTTGCGTCATATACGCATGGCATCGCTTGATATGGCATCTTATGTGCATCGTATCGCATGCGCATTGAGTCACATCGCGTCATACGCATGGCATCGCTTGATATGGCATCTTTTCAGCATCGCATCTCATGCGCATTGAGTCACAACGCGTCACATGCGCATGGCATTGCCTGATATCCGATCTTATGTTCATCGCGTCGCATTTGCACTGAGTCACGTCGCACCACATGCGCATGACATCGCTTGATATCGCATCTTTTGTGCATCGCATCGCATGCGCATTGAGTGACTTCGCGTCATATGCGTATGGCAACTCTTGATATCGCATCTTATGTGCATCGTATCGCATGCGCATTGATTTACGTTGCGTCATATACGCATGGCATCGCTTGATATGGCATCTTATGTGCATCGTATCGCATGCGCATTGAGTCACATCGCGTCATATACGCATGGCATCGCTTGATATGGCATCTTTTCAGCATCGCATCTCATGCGCATTGAGTCACAACGCGTCACATGCTCATGGTATCACTTGATTTCACATCTTAGTGCATCGCATCGCATGTGCATTGAGTCACGTCGCGTCACATGCGCATAGCATCGCTTGGTATCACATCTTATGTGCATCGCATCGCATGTGCATTGAGTCACGTCGCCTTACAAGCGCATGGCATCGCTTGATATCGCACCTTATGTGCACCGCATCGCATGCGCGGTGAGTCACGTCACGTCACATGCGCATGCCATCGCTTGATATGGCATCTTTTGAGCATGGCATCGCATGCGCATTGAGTCACAACGCGTCACATGCGCATGGTATCACTTGATGTCGCACCTTATGTGCATCGCATCGCATGCGCATTGAGTGAATTCGCATCACATGCACATGGCATCGCTTGATATCGCATCTTATGTGCATCGCATCGCATGCGCATTGAGTCACTTCGCGTCATATGCGCATGGCATCGCTTGATATGGCATCTTATGTGCGTCGCATCTCACGCTTATAGATTGACGTCGCGTCACATGTGCATGGCATCGCTTGATATCGCATCTTATGGGCATCGCATCGCATGCGCATTGAGTTACAGCGCGTGACATGCGCATGTAATCACTTGATTACGCATCTTATGTGCATCGCACCGCATGGGCATTGAGCCACTTCGCATCACATGCGCATGGCTTCGCTTGATATCGCATCTTATGTGCATCGCATCGCATGCGCTGTTGAGTCACATCACTTCACATGCGCATGGCATTGCTTGATATCTCATCTTATGTTCATCTCTTCGCATGAGCATTGAGTCACGTCGCACCACATGCCCATGACATCGCTCGACATCGCGTCTTCTGTGCATAGTATCGCATGCGCATTGAGTGACATCGCGTCATATACGCATGGCATCGCTTAGTATCGCATCTTATGTGAATCGCATCGCAGCGCATTGAGTTACATCGCCTCACATACGCATGCATCGCTCGACATCGCATCTTATGTGCATCGCATGCTTATTGAGCCACATCGCATCACACGCGCATGGCATCGCTCGACATCGCATTTTATGTGCATCGCATCGCATGCGCATTGAGTCACATCGCGTCTCATGTACATCAGATCGCTTGAAATCGCATCTTATGTTAATCGCATCGCATGCGCTTTTGAGTCACATCACGTCACATGCGCATGGCATCGCTTGATATCGCATCTTATGTTCATCTCTTCGCATGAGCATTGAGTCACGTCGCACCACATGCCCATGACATCGCTCGACATCGCGTCTTCTGTGCATCGTATCGCATGCGCATTGAGTGACATCGCGTCATATACGCATGGCATCGCTTAGTATCGCATCTTATGTGAATCGCATCGCAGCGCATTAAGTTACATCGCCTCACATACGCATGCATCGCTCGACATCGCATCTTATGTGCATCGCATGCTTATTGAGCCACATCGCATCACACGCGCATGGCATCGCTCGACATCGCATCTTATGTGCATCGCATCGCATGCGCATTGAGTCACATCGCGTCTCATGTACATCAGATCGCTTGAAATCGCATCTTATGTTAATCGCATCGCATGCGCTTTTGAGTCACATCACGTCACATGCGCATGGCATCGCTTGATATCGCATCTTATGTGCATCGCATCGCATGGGCTTTTGAGTCACATCACGTCACATGCGCTTGGCATCGCTTGATATCGCATCTTATGGGCATCTCATCGCATGCGCAGTAACGCACGTTGCGTCACATGCGCATGGCATCGCTTGTTATGGCATCTCATGTGCATCGCATGCTTATTGAGCCACATCGCATCACACGCGCATGGCATCGCTCGACATCGCATCTTATGTGCATCGCATCGCATGCGCATTGAGTAACATAGCGTCTCATGTACATGTGATCGCTTCAAATCGCATCTTATGTTAATAGCATCGCATGCGCTTTTGAGTCACATCACGTCACATGCGCATGGCATCGCTTGATATTGCATCTTATGTGCATCGCATCGCATGGGCTTTTGAGTCACATCACGTCACATGCGCTTGGCATCGCTTGATATCGCATCTTATGGGCATCTCATCGCATGCGCAGTAACGCACGTTGCGTCACATGCGCATGGCATCGCTTGATATGGCATCTCATGTGCATCGCATCGCAGTCGCATTGAGTCACGTCGCATCACATGCACATGGCATCGCATGATATCGCATCTTATGGGCATCTCATCGCATGCGCAGTAACGCACGTTGCGTCACATGCACATGGCATCGCTTGATATGGCATCTCATGTGCATCGCATCGCAGTCGCATTGAGTCACGTCGCATCACATGCGCATGGCATCGCTTGATATGGCATCTTATGTGCGTCGCATCTCATGCTTATAGATTCACGTCGCGTCACATGCGCATGGCATCGCTTGATATCGCTTCTTATGTGCATCGCATCGCATACGCATTGAGTCACAGCGCGTCACATGCGCATGTAATCACTTTATATCGCATCTCATGTGCATCGCATCGCATGCGCATTGAGTCACTTCGCATCACATGCGCATGGCATCGCTTGATATCGCATCTTATGTGCATCGCATCGCATGTGCAATGAGTCACGTCGCGTCATATGCGCATGGCATTGCCTGATATCGCATCTTATGTTCATCGCGTCTCATGTGCATTAGGTCACGTCGCACCACATGCGCATGACATCGCTCGATATCGCATCTTTTGTGCATCGCATCGCATGAGCATTGAGTGACATCGTGTCATATGCGCATGGCATCGCTTGATATGGCATCTTATGAGCATCGCATCGCATGCGCATTGAGTCACAACGCGTCACATGCGCATGGCATCACTTGATATCACATCTTATGTGCATCGCACCGCATTTGCATTGAGTCACGTCGCGTTATATGCGCATGGCATCGCTTGATATCACATCTTAGTGCATCGCATCGCATGTGCATTGATTCATGTCGCGTCACATGCGCATAGCATCGCTTGATATCACATCTTATGTGCATCGCATCGCATGTGCATTGAGTCACTACGCGTTACAAGCGCATGGCATCGCTTGATATCGCATCTTATGTGCACGGCATCGCATGCGCAGTGAGTCACCTCGCGTCACATGCGCATGGCATCGTTTGATATGGCATCTTATCAGCATCGCATCGCATGCGCATTGAGTCACAACGCGTCACATGCGCATGACATCACATGATATCGCATCTTATGTGCATCGCATCGCATGCGCATTGACTCACTTCGCATCACATGCACATGGCATCGCTTGATATCGCATCTTATGTGCATCGCATTTCATGCGCATTGAGTCACATCGCGTCATATGCGCATGGCATCGCTTGATATCGCACCTTATGTGCATCGCTTCGCAGCGGATTGAGTCACATCGCGTCACATACGCATGCATCGCTCGACGTCGCATCTTATGTGCATCGCATGCCCATTGAGCCACATCGCATCACACGCGCATGGCATCAATCGACATCGCTTCTTATGTGCATCGCATCGCATGCGCATTGAGTCAAAGCGCGTCACATGCGCATGTAATCACTTGATTACGCATCTTAAGTGCATCGCATCGCATGCGCAATTGAGTCACCTCGCATCACATGCGCATGTAATCACTTGATTACGCATCTTATGTGCATCGGATCGCATGCGCATTGAGTCACTTCGCATCACATGCGCATGGCATCGCTTGATATCGCATCTTATGTGCTTCGCATCGCATGCGCATTGAGTCACGTCGCGACACATGCACATGGCATCGATTGATATCGCATCTCATGTGCATCGCATGGCATGCTAATTGAGTCAAGTCGCGTCACATGCGCATGGCATCGCTTGATATCGCATATCATGTGCATCGCATCCCATGCGCATTCAGTCACGTCGCACCACATGTGCATGGCATCGCTTGATATCGCATCTTATGTGCATCGCATCGCATGCGCATTGAGTCACGTCGCGTCACATGCGCATGGCATTGCCTGATATCGCATCTTATGTTCATCGCGTCGCATGTGCATTGAGTCACGTCGCACCACATGCGCATGGCATCGCTTGATATCGCATCTCATGTGCATCGCATCCCATGCGCATTGAGTCACAACGCGTCACATGCGCATGGCATCACTTGATATCACATCTTATGTGCATCGCATCGCATGTGCATTGAGTCACGTCGCTTCACATGCGCATAGCATCGCTTGATATCACATCTTTTGTGCATCGAATCGCATGTGCATTGAGTCACGTCGCGTTACAAGCGCATGGCATCGCTTGATATCGCATCTTATGTGCACCGCATCGCATGCGCAGTCAGTCACGTCGCGTCACATGCGCATGGCATCGCTTGATTTGGCATCTTAAGAGCATCGCATCGCATGCGCATTGAGTCACAACGCGTCACATGCGCATGGCATCACTTGATATCGCATCTTATGTGCATCGCATCGCATGCGCATTGAGTCACCTCGCATCACATGCACATAGCATCGGTTGATATCGCATCTTATGTGCATCGCATCGCATGCGCATTGAGTCACAACGCGTCATATGCGCATGGCATCGCTTGGTATCGCATCTTATGTGCATCGCTTCGCAGCGCATTGAGTCACATCGCGTCACATATGCATGCATCCCTCGACATCGCATCTTATGTGCATCGCATGCGCATTGAGTCACGTCGCGTCATATGCGCATGGCATCGCTTGATATCGCATCTTATGTGCATCGCATCGCATGCGCATTGAGTTACGTCGTGTCACATGCGCATGGCATCGCTTGATATCGCATATTATGTGCATCATATCGCATGCGCAATGAGTCACGTCGCATCACGTTCGCATGGCATCGCTTGATATCGCAACTTATGTGCATCGCATCGCATGCGCATTAGTCACGTCGCTTCACATACGCATGGCATCGCTTGATATCGCATATTATGTGCATCGCATCGCATGCGCAGTGAGTCGCGTCACATACGCATGGCATCGCTTGATATCGCATCTTATGGGCATCGCATTGCATTTGCATTGTGCTACAGCGCGCCACATGCGCATGTAATCACTTGATTACGCATCTTATGTGCATCGCATCGCATGCGCATTGATTTACGTCACATCGCATGCGCATGGCATTGCTTGATATCTCATCTTATGTTCATCTCATCGCATGTGCATTGGGTCACGTCGCACCACATGCGCATGACACCGCTCGACATCGCATCCTTTGTGCATCGCATCGCATGCGCATTGAGTGACATCGCGTCACATACGCATGCATCGCTCGACATCGCATCATATGTGCATTGCATGCGCATTGAGCCACATCGCATCACACCAGCATGGCATTGCTCGCAATCGCATCTTATGTGCATCGCATCGCATGCGCATTGAGTCACATCGCGTCACATGTACATGGCATCGCTTGATATCGCATCTTATGTGCATCGCATCGCATGCGCTTTGAGTCACATCACGTCACATGCGCATGGCTTCGCTTGATATCGCATCTTATGTGCTTCGCATCGCATGCGCATTGAGCCACGTCGCGACACATGCACATGGCATAGCCTGATATCGCATCTCATGTGTATCGCATCGCATGCGCATTGAGCCGCAACATATTCGCATTGCATCGCTTGATATCGCATCTTATGTGCTTCGCATCGCATGTGCATTGAGTCAAGTCGCGACACATGCACATGGCATTGCTATATATGGCATCTTATGTGCGTCGCATCTCATGCTTATAGATTCACGTCGCGTCACATGCGCATGGCATCGCTTGATATCGCTTCTTATGTGCATCGCATCGCATGCGCATTGAGTCACAGCGCGTCACATAAGCATGTAATCACTTGATTACCCATCTTATGTGCATCGCATCGCATGCGCATTGAGTCACTTCGCATCACATGCGCATGGCATCGCTTGATATCGCATCTTATGTGCTCCGCATCGCATGTCCATTGAGTCACGTCGCGACACATGCACACGGCATCGCTTGATATCGCATCTCATGTGCATCGCATGGCATGCGCATTGAGCCACGTCGCGTCACATGCCCATGGCATCGCCTCATATCGCATCTCATGTGCATCGCATCGCATGCGCATTGAGTCACGTCGCATCACATGCGCATGGCATCGCTTGATATCGCATCTTATGTGCTTCGGATCGCATGCGCATTCAGTCACGTCGCGACACATGCACATGGCATCGCTTGATATCGCATCTCATGTGCATCGCATGGCATGCGCATTGAGCCACGTCGCGTCACATGGGCATGGCATCGCTTTATATCGCATCTCATGTGCATCCCATCGCATGTGCATTGAGTCACGTCGCTTCACATGCGCATAGCATCGCTTGATATCACATCTTTTATGCATCGCATCGCATCTGCATTGAGTCACGTCGCGTTACAAGCGCATGGCATCGCTTGATATCGCATCTTGTGTGCGCCGCATCGCATGCGCAGTCAGTCACGTCGCGTCACATGCGCATGGCATCGCTTGATATGGCATCTTAAGAGCATCGCATCGCATGCGCATTGAGTCACAACGCGTCACATGCGCATGGCATCACTTGATATCGCATCTTATGTGCATCGCATCGCATGCGCATTGAGTCACCTCGCATCACATGCACATAGCATCGGTTGATATCGCATCTTATGTGCATCGCATCGCATGCGCATTGAGTCACAACGCGTCATATGCGCATGGCATCGCTTGGTATCGCATCTTATGTGCATCGCTTCGCAGCGCATTGAGTCACATCGCGTCACATATGCATGCATCCCTCGACATCGCATCTTATGTGCATCGCATGCGCATTGAGTCACGTCGCGTCATATGCGCATGGCATCGCTTGATATCGCATCTTATGTGCATCGCATCGCATGCGCATTGAGTTACGTCGTGTCACATGCGCATGGCATCGCTTGATATCGCATATTATGTGCATCATATCGCATGCGCAATGAGTCACGTCGCATCACGTTCGCATGGCATCGCTTGATATCGCAACTTATGTGCATCGCATCGCATGCGCATTAGTCACGTCGCTTCACATGCGCATGGCATCGCTTGATATCGCATATTATGTGCATCGCATCGCATGCGCAGTGAGTCGCGTCACATACGCATGGCATCGCTTGATATCGCATCTTATGGGCATCGCATTGCATTTGCATTGTGCTACAGCGCGCCACATGCGCATGTAATCACTTGATTACGCATCTTATGTGCATCGCATCGCATGCGCATTGATTTACGTCACATCGCATGCGCATGGCATTGCTTGATATCTCATCTTATGTTCATCTCATCGCATGTGCATTGGGTCACGTCGCACCACATGCGCATGACACCGCTCGACATCGCATCCTTTGTGCATCGCATCGCATGCGCATTGAGTGACATCGCGTCACATACGCATGCATCGCTCGACATCGCATCATATGTGCATTGCATGCGCATTGAGCCACATCGCATCACACCAGCATGGCATTGCTCGCAATCGCATCTTATGTGCATCGCATCGCATGCGCATTGAGTCACATCGCGTCACATGTACATGGCATCGCTTGATATCGCATCTTATGTGCATCGCATCGCATGCGCTTTGAGTCACATCACGTCACATGCGCATGGCTTCGCTTGATATCGCATCTTATGTGCTTCGCATCGCATGCGCATTGAGCCACGTCGCGACACATGCACATGGCATAGCCTGATATCGCATCTCATGTGTATCGCATCGCATGCGCATTGAGCCGCAACATATTCGCATTGCATCGCTTGATATCGCATCTTATGTGCTTCGCATCGCATGTGCATTGAGTCAAGTCGCGACACATGCACATGGCATTGCTATATATGGCATCTTATGTGCGTCGCATCTCATGCTTATAGATTCACGTCGCGTCACATGCGCATGGCATCGCTTGATATCGCTTCTTATGTGCATCGCATCGCATGCGCATTGAGTCACAGCGCGTCACATAAGCATGTAATCACTTGATTACCCATCTTATGTGCATCGCATCGCATGCGCATTGAGTCACTTCGCATCACATGCGCATGGCATCGCTTGATATCGCATCTTATGTGCTCCGCATCGCATGTCCATTGAGTCATGTCGCGACACATGCACACGGCATCGCTTGATATCGCATCTCATGTGCATCGCATGGCATGCGCATTGAGCCACGTCGCGTCACATGCCCATGGCATCGCCTCATATCGCATCTCATGTGCATCGCATCGCATGCGCATTGAGTCACGTCGCATCACATGCGCATGGCATCGCTTGATATCGCATCTTATGTGCTTCGCATCGCATGCGCATTCAGTCACGTCGCGACACATGCACATGGCATCGCTTGATATCGCATCTCATGTGCATCGCATGGCATGCGCATTGAGCCACGTCGCGTCACATGGGCATGGCATCGCTTTATATCGCATCTCATGTGCATCCCATCGCATGTGCATTGAGTCACGTCGCTTCACATGCGCATAGCATCGCTTGATATCACATCTTTTATGCATCGCATCGCATCTGCATTGAGTCACGTCGCGTTACAAGCGCATGGCATCGCTTGATATCGCATCTTGTGTGCGCCGCATCGCATGCGCAGTCAGTCACGTCGCGTCACATGCGCATGGCATCGCTTGATATGGCATCTTAAGAGCATCGCATCGCATGCACATTGAGTCACAACGCGTCACATGCGCATGGCATCACTTGATATCGCATCTTATGTGCATCGCATCGCATGCGCATTGAGTCACCTCGCATCACATGCACTTGGCATCGCTTGATATCGCATCTTATGTGCATCGCGTCGCATGCGCATTGAGTCACAACGCGTCATATGCGCATGGCATCGCTTGGTATCGCATCTTATGTGCATCGCTTCGCAGCGCATTGAGTCACATGGCGTCACATACGCATGCATCCCTCGACATCGCATCTTATGTGCATCGCATGCGCATTGAGTCACGTCGCGTCATATGCGCATGGCATCGCTTGATATCGCATCTTATGTGCATCGCATCGCATGCGCCTTGAGTTACGTCGTGTCACATGCGCATGGCATCGCTTGATATCGCATATTATGTGCATCATATCGCATGCGCAATGAGTCACGTCGCATCACGTTCGCATGGCATCGCTTGATATCGCAACTTATGTGCATCGCATCGCATGCGCATTAGTCATGTCGCTTCACATGCGCATGGCATCGCTTGATATCGCATCTTATGTGCATCGCATCGCATGCGCAGTGAGTCACGTCGCGTCACATGCGAATGGCTACGCTTGATATGGCATCTTATGTGCGTCGCATCTCATGCTTATAGATTCACGTCGCGTCACATACGGATGGCATCGCTTGATATCGCATCTTATGTGCATCGCATCGCATGCGCATTGAGCCACTTCGCATCACATGCGCATGGCATCGCTTGATATCACATGTTATGTGCATCGCATCGCATGCGCTTTTGAGTCAAATCACTTCACATGCGCATCACATCGCTTGATATCGCATCTTATGTGCATTGCATCACATGCGCATTGATTTACGTCGCATCGCATGCGCATGGCATTGCTTGATATCTCATCTTATGTTCATCTCATCGCATGTGCATTGGGTCACGTCGCATCACATGCGCATGACTTCGCTCGAATTCGCATCCTTTGTGCATCGCATCGCATGCGCATTGAGTGACATCGCGTCACATACGCATGCATCGCTCGACATCGCATGTTATGTGCATCGCATCGCATGCGCTTTTAGTCACATCGCGTCACATGTACATGGCATCGCTTGATATCGCATCTTATGTGCATCGCATCGCATGCGCTTTTGAGTCACATCACGTCACATGCGCATGGCATCGCTTGATATCGCATCTTATGTGCATCGCATCGCATGCGCTTTTGAGTCACATCACTTCACATGCGCATGGCGTCGCTTGATATCGCATCTTATGTGCTTCGCATCGCATGCGCATTAGTCTCGTCGCGTCACATGCGCATGGCATCGCGAGATATCGCATCTTATGGGCATCGCATCGCATGCGCAGTGAGTCACGTCGCGTCACATGCGCATGGCATACCTTGATATGGCATCTTATGTGCGTCGTATCTCATGCTTATAGATTCACGTCGCGTCACATGCGCATGACATCGCTTGATATCGCTTATTATGTGCATCGCATCGCATGCGCATTGAGTCACAGTGCGTCACATAAGCATGTAATCACTTGATTACGCATCTTATGTGCATCGCATCGCATGCGCATTGAGTCACTTCGCATCACATGCGCATGGCATCGCTAATATCGCATCTTATGTGCTTCGCATCGCATGCGCATTGAGTCACGTCGCGACACATGCACATGGCATTGCTTAATATGGCATCTTATGTGCGTCGCATCTCATGCTTATAGATTAACGTCGCGTCACATACGCATGGCATTGCTTGATATCGCTTCTTATGTGCATCGCATCGCATGCGCATTGAGTCACAGCGCGTCACATAAGCATGTAATCACTTGATTACGCATCTTATGTGCATCGCATCGCATGCGCATTGAGTCACATCGCATCACATGCGCATGGCATCGCTTGATATCGCATCATATGTGCTCCGCATCGAATGCGCATTGAGTCACGTCGCGACACATGCACATGGCATCGCTTGATATCGCATCTCATGTGCATCGCATCGCATTGGCATTGAGTCACGTCGCATCACATGCGCATGGCATCGCTTGATATCGCATCTCATGTGTATCGCATCGCATGCGCATTCAGCCGCAACACATTCGCATGGCATCGCTTGATATTGCATCTTATGTGAATCGCATCGCATGCGCATTAGCCACGTCACGTCACATGCGCATGGCATCGCCTGATATCGCATCTTATGGGCATCGCATCGCATGCGCAGTGAGTCACGTCGCGTCACATGCGCATGGCATCGCTTGATATATCATCTTATGTGCGTCGCATCTCATGCTTATAGATTCACGTCGCGTTACATGCGCATGGCATCGCTTGATATCGCTTCTTATGTGCATCGCATCGCATGCGCATTGAGTCACAGCGCGTCACATGCGCATGTAATCACTTGATTACGCATCTTATGTGCATCGCATCGCATGCGTATTGAGTCACTTCACATCACATGCGCATGGCATCGCTTGATATCGCATCTTATGTGCATCGCATCGCATGCGCAGTGAGTCACGTCGCGTCACATGCGAATGGCATCGCTTGATATGGCATCTTATGTGCGTCGCATCTCATGCTTATAGATTCACGTCGCGTCACATACGGATGGCATCGCTTGATATCGCATCTTATGTGCATCGCATCGCATGCGCATTGAGCCACTTCGCATCACATGCGCATGGCATCGCTTGATATCACATGTTATGTGCATCGCATCGCATGCGCTTTTGAGTCAAATCACTTCACATGCGCATCACATCGCTTGATATCGCATCTTATGTGCATTGCATCACATGCGCATTGATTTACGTCGCATCGCATGCGCATGGCATTGCTTGATATCTCATCTTATGTTCATCTCATCGCATGTGCATTGGGTCACGTCGCATCACATGCGCATGACTTCGCTCGAATTCGCATCCTTTGTGCATCGCATCGCATGCGCATTGAGTGACATCGCGTCACATACGCATGCATCGCTCGACATCGCATCTTATGTGCATCGCATGCGCATTGAGCCACATCGCATCACACGCGCATGGCATTGCTCGCAATCGCATCTTATGTGCATCGCATCGCATGCGCATTTAGTCACATCGCGTCACATGTACATGGCATCGCTTGATATCGCATCTTATGTGCATCGCATCGCATGCGCTTTTGAGTCACATCACTTCACATGCGCATGGCGTCGCTTGATATCGCATCTTATGTGCTTCGCATCGCATGCGCATTGAGCCACGTCGCGACACATGCACATGGTATAGCTTGATATCGCATCTCATGTGTATCGCACCGCATGCGCAATGAGCCGCAACATATTCGCATTGCATGGCTTGATATCGCATCTTATGTGCATCGCATCGCATGCGCATTAGTCTCGTCGCGTCACATGCGCATGGCATCGCGAGATATCGCATCTTATGGGCATCGCATCGCATGCGCAGTGAGTCACGTCGCGTCACATGCGCATGGCATTCCTTGAAATGGCATCTTATGTGCGTCGTATCTCATGCTTATAGATTCACGTCGCGTCACATGCGCATGACATCGCTTGATATCGCTTATTATGTGCATCGCATCGCATGAGCATTGAGTCACAGTGCGTCACATAAGCATGTAATCACTTGATTACGCATCTTATGTGCATCGCATCGCATGCGCATTGAGTCACTTCGCATCACATGCGCATGGCATCGCTAATATCGCATCTTATGTGCTTCGCATCGCATGCACATTGAGTCACGTCGCGACACATGCACATGGCATTGCTTAATATGGCATCTTATGTGCGTCGCATCTCATGCTTATAGATTAACGTCGCGTCACATACGCATGGCATCGCTTGATATCGCTTCTTATGTGCATCGCATCGCATGCGCATTGAGTCACAGCGCGTCACATAAGCATGTAATCACTTGATTACGCATCTTATGTGCATCGCATCGCATGCGCATTGAGTCACTTCGCATCACATGCGCATGGCATCGCTTGATATCGCATCATATGTGCTCCGCATCGAATGCGCATTGAGTCACGTCGCGACACATGCACATGGCATCGCTTGATATCGCATCTCATGTGCATCGCATCGCATTGGCATTGAGTCACGTCGCATCACATGCGCATGGCATCGCTTGATATCGCATCTCATGTGTATCGCATCGCATGCGCATTCAGCCGCAACACATTCGCATGGCATCGCTTGATATTGCATCTTATGTGAATCGCATCGCATGCGCATTAGCCACGTCACGTCACATGCGCATGGCATCGCCTGATATCGCATCTTATGGGCATCGCATCGCATGCGCAGTGAGTCACGTCGCGTCACATGCGCATGGCATCGCTTGATATATCATCTTATGTGCGGCGCATCTCATGCTTATAGATTCACGTCGCGTTACATGCGCATGGCATCGCTTGATATCGCTTTTTATGTGCATCGCATCGCATGCGCATTGAGTCACAGCGCGTCACATGCGCATGTAATCACTTGATTACGCATCTTATGTGCATCGCATCGCATGCGCATTGAGTCACTTCGCATCACATGCGCATGGCATCGCTTGATATCGCATCTTATGTGCATCGCATCGCATGCGCATTGAGTCACAATGCGTCATATGCGCATGGCATCGCTTGGTATCGCATCTTATGTGCATCGCTTCGCAGCGCATTGAGTCACATCGCGTCACATACGCATGCATCCCTCGACATCGCATCTTATGTGCATCGCATGCGCATTGAGTCACGTCGCGTCATATGCGCATGGCATCGCTTGATATCGCATCATATGTGCTCCGCATCGAATGCGCATTGAGTCACGTCGCGACACATGCACATGGCATCGCTTGATATCGCATCTCATATGCATCGCATCGCATTGGTATTGAGTCACGTCGCATCACATGCGCATGGCATCGCTTGATATCGCATCTTATGTGCTTCGCATCGGATGCGCATTGAATCACGTCTCGACACATGCACATGGCATCGCTTGATATCGCATCTCATGTGTATCGCATCGCATGCGCATTCAGCCGCAACACATTCGCATGGCATCGCTTGATATTGCATCTTATGTGAATCGCATCGCATGCGCATTAGCCACGTCACGTCACATGCGCATGGCATCGCCTGATATCGCATCTTATGGGCATCGCATCGCATGCGCAGTGAGTCACGTCGCGTCACATGCGCATGGCATCGCTTGATATATCATCTTATGTGCGTCGCATCTCATGCTTATAGATTCACGTCGCGTTACATGCGCATGGCATCGCTTGATATCGCTTCTTATGTGCATCGCATCGCATGCGCATTGAGTCACAGCGCGTCACATGCGCATGTAATCACTTGATTAGGCATCTTATGTGCATCGCATCGCATGCGCAGTGAGTCACTTCGCATCACATGCGCATGGCATCGCTTGATATCGCATCTTATGTGCATCGCATCGCATGCGCATTGAGTCACAACGCGTCATATGCGCATGGCAATGCTTGGTATCTCATCTTATGTGCATCGCTTCGCAGCGCATTGAGTCACATCGCGTCACATACGCATGCATCCCTCGACATCGCATCTTATGTGCATCGCATGCGCATTGAGTCACGTCGCGTCATATGCGCATGGCATCGCTTGATATCGCATCTTATGTGCATCGCATCGCATGCGCATTGAGTTACGTCGTGTCACATGCGCATGGCATCGCTTGACATCGCATATTGTGTGCATCATATCGCATGCGCAATGAGTCACGTCGCATGACGTTCGCATGGCATCGCTTGAAATCGCAACTTATGTGCATCGCATCGCATGCGCATTAGTCACGTCGCTACACATGCGCATGGCATCGCTTGATATCGCATCTTATGTGCATCGCATCGCATGCGCAGTGAGTAACGTCGCGTCACATGCGAATGGCATCGCTTGATATATCATCTTATGTGCGTCGCATCTCATGCTTATAGATTCACGTCGCGTTACATGCGCATGGCATCGCTTGATATCGCTTTTTATGTGCATCGCATCGCATGCGCATTGAGTCACAGCGCGTCTCATGCGCATGTAATCACTTGATTACGCATCTTATGTGCATCGCATCGCATGCGCATTGAGTCACTTCGCATCACATGCGCATGGCATTGCTTGATATCGCACCTTATGTGCATCGCATCGCATGCGCTTGTGAGTCACATTGATTCACAAGCGCATGACATAGCTTGATACATGTCATATGTGCTTCGCATCGCATGCGCTTTGAGTCACGTCGCAACACATGCACATGGCATTGCTTGATATGGCATCTTATGTGCGTCTCATCTCATGCTTATAGATTCACGTCGCGTCACATGCGAATGGCATCGCTTGATATCGCTTCTTATGTGCATCGCATCGCATGCGCATTGAGTCACGTCGCATAACATGCGCATGGCATCGCTTGATATCGCATCTTATGTGCTTCGCATCGCATGCGCATTCAGTCACGTCGCGACACATGCACATGGCATCGCTTGATATCGCATCTCATGTGCAACGCATGGCATGCGCATTGAGCCACGTCGCGTCACATGGGCATGGCATCGCTTTATATCGCATCTCATGTGCATCCCATCGCATGTGCATTGAGTCACGTCGCTTCACATGCGCATAGCATCGCTTGATATCACATCTTTTGTGCATCGCATCGCATCTGCATTGAGTCACGTCGAGTTACAAGCGCATGGCATCGCTTGATATCGCATCTTGTGTGCGCCGCATCGCATGCGCAGTCAGTCACGTCTCGTCACATGCGCATGGCATCGCTTGATATGGCATCTTAAGAGCATCGCATCGCATGCACATTGAGTCACAACGCGTCACATGCGCATGGCATCACTTGATATCGCATCTTATGTGCATCGCATCGCATGCGCATTGAGTCACCTCGCATCACATGCACTTGGCATCGCTTGATATCGCATCTTATGTGCATCGCATCGCATGCGCATTGAGTCACAACGCGTCATATGCGCATGGCATCGCTTGGTATCGCATCTTATGTGCATCGCTTCGCAGCGCATTGAGTCACATCGCGTCACATACGCATGCATCCCTCGACATCGCATCTTATGTGCATCGCATGCGCATTGAGTCACGTCGCGTCATATGCGCATGGCATCGCTTGATATAGCATCTTATGTGCATCGCATCGCATGCGCATTGAGTTACGTCGTGTCACATGCGCATGGCATCGCTTGATATCGCATATTATGTGCATCATATCGCATGCGCAATGAGTCACGTCGCATCACGTTCGCATGGCATCGCTTGATATCGCAACTTATGTGCATCGCATCGCATGCGCATTAGTCATGTCGCTTCACATGCGCATGGCATCGCTTGATATCGCATCTTATGTGCATCGCATCGCATGCGCAGTGAGTCACGTTTCGTCACATGCAAATGGCATCGCTTGATATGGCATCTTAGGTGCGTCGCATCTCATGCTTATAGATTCACGTCGCGTCACATACGGATGACATCCCTTGATATCGCATCTTATGTGCATCGCATCGCATGCGCATTGAGCCACTTCGCATCACATGCGCATGGCATCGCTTAATATCACATGTTATGTGCATCGCATCGCATGCGCTTTTGAGTCAAATCACTTCACATGCGCATCACATCGCTTGATATCGCATCTTATGTGCATTGCATCACATGCGCATTGATTTACGTCGCATCGCATGCGCATGGCATTGCTTGATATCTCATCTTATGTTCATCTCATCGCATGTGCATTGGGTCACGTCGCATCACATGCGCATGACTTCGCTCGAATTCGCATCCTTTGTGCATCGCATCGCATGCGCATTGAGTGACATCGCGTCACATACGCATGCATCGCTCGACATCGCATCTTATGTGCATCGCATGCGCATTGAGCCACATCGCATCACACGCGCATGGCATTGCTCGCAATCGCATCTTATGTGCATCGCATCGCATGCGCATTTAGTCACATCGCGTCACATGTACATGGCATCGCTTGATATCGCATCTTATGTGCATCGCATCGCATGCGCTTTTGAGTCACATCACGTCACATGCGCATGGCATCGCTTGATATCGCATCTTATGTGCATCGCATCGCATGCGCTTTTGAGTCACATCACGTCACATGCGCATGGCGTCGCTTGATATCGCATCTTATGTGCTTCGCATCGCATGCGCATTGAGCCACGTCGCGACACATGCACATGGCATAGCTTGATATCGCATCTCATGTGTATCGCATCGCATGCGCTTTGAGCCGCAACATATTCGCATTGCATCGCTTGATATCGCATCTTATGTGCATCGCATCGCATGCGCATTAGTCACGTCGCGTCACATGCGCATGGCATCGCGAGATATCGCATCTTATGGGCATCGCATCGCATGCGCAGTGAGTCACGTCGCGTCACATGCGCATGGCATTCCTTGATATGGCATCTTATGTGCGTCGCATCTCATGCTTATAGATTCACGTCGCGTCACATGCGCATGACATCGGTTGATATCGCTTATTATGTGCATCGCATCGCATGCGCATTGAGTCACAGTGCGTCACATAAGCATGTAATCACTTGATTACGCATCTTATGTGCATCGCATCGCATGCGCATTGAGTCACTTCGCATTACATGCGCATGGCATCGCTTGATATCGCATCTTATGTGCTTCGCATCGCATGCGCATTGAGTCACGTCGCGACACATGCACATGGCATTGCTTAATATGGCATCTTATGTGCGTCGCATCTCATGCTTATAGATTCACGTCTTTTCACATGCGCATGGCATCGCTTGATATCGCATCTTATGTGCTTCGCATCGCATGCGCATTGAATCACGTCTCGACACATGCACATGGCATCGCTTGATATCGCATCTCATGTGTATCGCATCGCATGCGCATTCAGCCGCAACACATGCGCATGGCATCGCTTGATATTGCATCTTATGTGAATCGCTTCGCATGGGCATTAGCCACGTCACGTCACATGCGCATGGCATCGCCTGATATCGCATCTGATGGGCATCGCATCGCATGCGGAGTGAGTCACGTCGCGTCACATGCGCATGGCATCGCTTGATATATCATCTTATGTGCGTCGCATCTCATGCTTATAGATTCACGTCGCGTTACATGCGCATGGCATCGCTTGATATCGCTTCTTATGTGCATCGCATCGCATGCGCATTGAGTCACAGCGCGTCACATGCGCATGTAATCACTTGATTAGGCATCTTATGTGCATCGCATCGCATGCGCAGTGAGTCACTTCGCATCACATGCGCATGGCATCGCTTGATATCGCATCTTATGTGCATCGCATCGCATGCGCATTGAGTCACAACGCGTCATATGCGCATGGCATCGCTTGGTATCGCATCTTATGTGCATCGCTTCGCAGCGCATTGAGTCACATCGCGTCACATACGCATGCATCCCTCGACATCGCATCTTATGTGCATCGCATGCGCATTGAGTCACGTCGCGTCATATGCGCATGGCATCGCTTGATATCGCATCTTATGTGCATCGCATCGCATGCGCATTGAGTTACGTCGTGTCACATGCGCATGGCATCGCTTGATATCGCATATTGTGTGCATCATATCGCATGCGCAATGAGTCACGTCGCATCACGTTCGCATGGCATCGCTTGATATCGCAACTTATGTGCATCGCATCGCATGCGCATTAGTCACGTGGCTACACATGCGCATGCGATCGCTTGATATCGCATCTTATGTGCATCGCAGCGCATGCGAAGTGAGTCACGTCGCGTCACATGCGAAAGGCATCGCTTGATATATCATCTTATGTGCGTCGCATCTCATGCTTATAGATTCACGTCGCGTTACATGCGCATGGCATCGCTTGATATCGCTTCTTATGTGCATCGCATCGCATGCGCATTGAGTCACAGCGCGTCACATGCGCATGTAATCACTTGATTACGCATCTTATGTGCATCGCATCGCATGCGCATTGAGTCACTTCGCATCACATGCGCATGGCATCGCTTGATATCGCACCTTATGTGCATCGCATCGCATGCGCTTGTGAGTCACATTGATTCACAAGCGCATGACATAGCTTGATATATGTCTTATGTGCTTCGCATCGCATGCCCATTGAGTCACGTCGCGACACATGCACATGGCATTGCTTGATATGGCATCTTATGTGCGTCTCATCTCATGCTTATAGATTCACGTCGCGTCACATGCGAATGGCATCGCTTGATATCGCTTCTTATGTGCATCGCATCGCATGCGCATTGAGTCACAGCGCGTCACATGCGCATGTAATCACTTGATTACGCATCTTATGTGCATCGGATCGCATGCGCATTGAGTCACTTTGCATCACATGCGCATGGCATCGCTTGATATCGCATCTCATGTGCATCGCATCCCATGCGCATTGAGTCACGTCGCATCACATGTGCATGGCATCGCTTGATATCGCTTCTTATGTGCATCGCATCGCATGCGCATTGAGTCACAGCGCGTCACATAAGCATGTAATTACTTGATTACGCATCTTATGTGCAACGCATCGCATGCGCATTGAGTCACTTCGCATCACATGCGCATGGCATCGCTTGATATCGCATGTTATGTGCTCCGCATCGCATGCGCATTGAGTCACGTCGCGACACATGCACATGGCATCGCTTGATATCGCATCTCATGTGCATCGCATGGCATGTGCATTGAGCCACCTCGCGTCACATGCGCATGGCATCGCTTTATATCGCATCTCATGTGCATCGCATCGCATGCGCATTGAGTCACGTCGCATCACATGCGCATGGCATCGCTTGATATCGCATCTCATGTGCATCGCATCCCATGCGCATTGAGTCACGTCGCGTCACATGCGCATGGCATTGCCTGATATCACTTCTTATGTTCATCGCGTCGCATGTGCATTGAGTCACGTCGCACCACATGCGCATGACATCGCTCGATATCGCATCTTTTGTGCATCGCATCGCATGCGCATTGAGTAACATTGCGTCATATGCGCATGGCATTGCTCGATATCGCATCTTATGTGCATCGTATTGCATGCGCCTTGAGTCACATCGCGTCATATACGCATGGCATCGCTTGATATGGCATCTTATGAGCATCGCATCGCATGCGCATTGAGTCACAACGCGTCACATGCGCATGGCATCACTTGATATCACATCTTATGTGCATCGCATCGCATGTGCATTGAGCCACGTCGCGTTACATGCGCATGGCATCGCTTGATATCACATCTTATGTGCATCGCATCGCATGTGCATTGAGTCACGTCGCGTTACAAGCGCATGGCATCGCTTGATATCGCATATTTAATGCACCGCATCGCATGCGCAGTGAGCCACGTCGCGTCACATGCGCATGTAATCACTTGATTACGCATCTTATGTGCATCGCATCGCATGCGCATTGAGTCACTTCGCATCACATGCGCATGGCATCGCTTGATATCGCACCTTATGTGCATCGCATCGCATGCTCTTTTGAGTCACATCGATTCACATGCGCATGACATAGCTTGATATCGCGTCTTATGTGCCTCGCATCGCATGCGCATTGAGTCACGTCGCGACACATGCACATGGCATTGCTTGATATGGCATCTTATGTGCGTCGCATCTCATGCTTATAGATTCACGTCGCGTCACATGCGCATGGCATCGCTTGATATCGCTTCTTATGTGCATCGCATCGCATGCGCATTGAGTCACAGCGCGTGACATGCGCATGTAATCACTTGATTACGCATCTTATGTGCATCGCATCGCATGCGCATTGAGTCACTTCGCATCACATGCGCATGTAATCACTAGATTACGCATCTTATGCGCATCGGATCGCATGCGCATTGAGTCTCTTCGCATCACATGCGCATGGGATCGCTTGATATTGCATCTTATGTACTTCGCATCGCATGCGCATTGTGTCACGTCGCGACACATGCACATGGCATCGCTTGATATCGCATCTCATGTGGATTGCATGGCATGCGCATTGAGTCAAGTCGCGTCACATGCGCATGGCATCGCTTGATATCGCATCTCATGTGCATCGCATCCCATGCGCATTGAGTCACGTCGCATCACTTTCGCATGGCATCGCTTGATATCGTATCTTATGTGCATCGCATCGCATGCGCATTTGTCACATCGCGTCACATGCGCATGTAATCACTTGATTACGCATTTATGTGCATCGCATCGCATGCGCATTGAGTCACTTCGCGTCACATGCGCATGGCATCGCTTGATATCGCATCTTATGTGTTTCGCATCGCATGCGCATTGAGCCACGTCGCGCCACATGCGCATGGCATCGCTTGATATGGCATTTTATGTGCGTCGCATCTCATGTTTTTGATTCACGTCGCGTCACATGCGCATGGCATCGCTTGATATCGCATACTATCTGCATCGCGTCGTATGCGCATTGAGTCACATAACATCACATGCGCATGGCATCGCTCGACAACGCATCTTATGTGCATCGCATCATATGCGCATTGAGTCACGTCGCATCGCATGCGCATGGCATTGCTTGATATCGCATCTTAATTGCATCGCATCGCATCGCATGCGCATTGAGTCGCATCACATTTGCATTGCATCGCTAGATATCGCATCTTATGTGCATCACATCGCATGCGCAGTGAGCCACGTCGCGCCACATGCGCATGGCATCGCTTGATATGGCATTTTATGTGCGTCGCATCTCATGTTTTTGATTCACGTCGCGTCACATGCGCATGGCATCGCTTGATATCGCATACTATCTGCATCGCGTCGTATGCGCATTGAGTCACATAACATCACATGCGCGTGGCATCACTCGACAACGCATCTTATGTGCTTCGCATCGCATGCGCATTGAGTCATGTCTCGTCACATTTCCATGGCATCGCTTGATATCGCATCTTATGTGCATCGCACCGCATGCGCATTCAGTTACGTCGCGCCACATGCGCATGACATCGCTTGATATCGCATCTCATGTGCATCGATTCGCATGCGCATTGAGTCACGTCGCGTCGCATTCGCATGGCTATGCCTGATATCGCATCTTATGTTCATCGCGTCGCATGTGCATTGAGCCACGTCGCACCACATGCGCATGACATCGCTTGATATCGCTTCTTATGTGCATCGCACTGCATGCGCATTCAGTTACGTCGCGTCACATGCGCATGGCATCGCTTGATATCGCATCTTATATGGATCGCTTCGCATGCGCAGTGAGTCACGTCGCGTCACATGCGCATGGCATCGCTTGATATGGCATCTTATGAGCATCGCATCGCTTGCGCATTGAGTCACAACGCGTCTTATGCGCATGGCATCACTTGATATCGCATCTTATGTGCATCGCATCGCATGCGCATTGACTCACTTCGCATCACATGCACATGGCATCGCTTGATATCGCATCTTATGTGCATCGCTTCGCATGCGCATTGAGTCACATCGCGTCATATGCGCATTGCATCGCTTGATATCGCATCTTATGTGCATCCCTTAGCAGCGCATTGAGTCACATCGCGTCACATACGCATGCATCGCTCGACATCGCATCTTATGTGCATCGCATGCGCATTGAGTCACGTCGCGTCACATGCGCATGGCATCGCTTGATATCGCTTCTAATGTGCTTCGCATCGCATGCGCATTGAGTCACGTCGCGACACATGCACATTGCATCGCTTGATATCCCATCTCATGTGCATCGCATCGCATGCGCATTGAGTCGCGTCCATTCGCATGGCATCGCGCTATATCGCATCTTATGTGCATCGCAGCGCATGCGCATTAGCCACGTCGAGTCACATGCGCATGGCATCGCTTAATATCGCATCTTATGTGCTTCGCATCGCATAGGCATTAAGTCACGTCGCGACACATGCACATGGAATCGCTTGATTTCGCGTCTCATGTGCATCGCACGCATGCGCATTGAGTCGCATCACATTCGCATTGCATCGCTAGATATCGCATCTTATGTGCATCACATCGCATGCGCAATGAGCCACGTCGCGCCACATGCGCATGGCATCGCTTGATATGGCATTTTATGTGCGTCGCATCTCATGCTTTTTGATTCACGTCGCGTCACATGCGCATGGCATCGCTTGATATCGCATATTATCTGCATCGCGTCGTATGCGCATTGAGTCACATAACATCACATGCGCATGGCATCGCGCGACAACGCATCTTATGTGCAACGCATCACATGCGCATTGAGTCACGTCGCATCACATGCGCATGGCATTGCTTGATATCGCATCTTAATTGCATCGCATCGCATGCGCATTGAGTCACGTCGCATCACATGCGCATTGCATTGCTTGATATCGCATCTTAATTGCATCGCATCGAATGCGCATTGAGTCACATTGCGTCACATGCGCATGGCATCACTCGACAATGCATCTTATGTGCTTCGCATCGCATGCGCATTGAGTCATGTCTTGTCACATTTCCATGGCATCGCTTGATATCGCATCTTATGTGCATCGCATCGCATGCGCATTGAGTCACGTCGCATCATATGCGCATGGCATCGCTTGATATCGCATCTTATATGCATCGCATCGCATGCCTATTGAGTCACGTCGCGTCGCATTCGCATGACATCGCTCGATATCGCATCTTTTGTGCATCGCATCGCATGCGCATTCAGTCACAACGCGTCACATGCGCATGGCGTCACTTGATATCGCATCTTATGTGCATCGCATCGCATGCGCATTGAGTCACGTCACGTCACATGCGCATGGCATCGCTTGATATCGCTTCTTATGTGCATCGCACTGCATGCGCATTCAGTTACGTCGCGTCACATGCGCATGGCATCGCTTGATATCGCATGTCATGTGGATCGCATCGCATGCGCATTGAGTTACGTCGCATCACATGCGCATGGCATCGCTTGATATCTTATCTTATATGGATCGCTTCGCATGCGCAGTGAGTCACGTTGCGTCACATGCGCATGGCATCGCTTGATATGGCATATTATGAGCATCGCATCGCATGCGCATTGAGTCACAACGCGTCACATGCGCATGGCATCACTTGATATCGCATCTTATGTGCATCGCATCGCATGCGCATTGACTCACTTCGCATCACATGCACATGGCATCGCTTGATATCGCATCTTATGTGCATCGCTTCGCATGCGCATTGAGTCACATCGCGTCATATGCGCATTGCATCGCTTGATATCGCATCTTATGTGCATCCCTTAGCAGCGCATTGAGTCACATCGCGTCACATACGCATGCATCGCTCGACATCGCATCTTATGTGCATCGCCTGCGCTATGAGTCACGTCGCGTCACATGCGCATGGCATCGCTTGATATCGCATCTTATGTGCATCGCATAGCATGCGCATTGAGTCACGTTGCGTCACATGCGCATGGCATCGCTTGATATCGCATATTATGTGCATCGCATCGCATGCGCATTTGTCACGTTGCGTCACATGCACATGGCATCGCTTGATATGGCATCTTATGAGCATCGCATCGCATGCGCATTGAGTCACAATGCGTCACATGCGCATGGCATCACTTGATATCGCATCTTATGTGCATAGCATCGCATGCGCATTGACTCACTTCGCATCACATGCACATGGCATCGCTTGATATCGCATCTTATGTGCATCGCATCGCATGCGCATTGAGTCACATCGCGTCATATGCGCATTGCATCGCCTGATATCGCATGTTATGTGCATCCCTTAGCAGCGCATTGAGTCACATCGCGTCACATACGCATGCATCGCTCGACATGGCATCTTATGTGCATCGCATGCGCATTGAGTCACGTCGCGTCACATGCGCATGGCATCGCTTGATATCGCATATTATGTGCATCATATCGCATGCGCAATATGTCACGTCGCATCACTTTCTCATGGCATCGCTTGATATCGCATCTTATGTGCATCGCATCGCATGCGCATTTGTCACGTCGCGTCACATGCGCATGGCATCGCTTGATATCGCTTCTAATGTGCTTCGCATCGCATGCGCATTGAGCCACGTCGCGACACATGCACATTGCATCGCTTGATATCCCATCTCATGTGCATCGCATCGCATGCGCATTGAGTCGCGTCCATTTGCATGGCATCGCTTGATATCGCATCTTATGTGCATCGCATCGCATGCGCATTAGCCACGTCGAGTCACATGCGCATGGCATCGCTTAATATCGCATCTTATGTGCTTCGCATCGCATAGGCTTTAAGTCACGTCGCGACACATGCACATGGAATCGCTTGATTTCGCGTCTCATGTGCATCGCACGCATGCGCATTGAGTCGCATCACATTCGCATTGCATCGCTAGATATCGCATCTTATGTGCATCACATCGCATGCGCAGTGAGCCACGTCGCGCTACATGCGCATGGCATCGCTTGATATGGCATTTTATGTGCGTCGCATCTCATGCTTTTTGATTCACGTCGCGTCACATGCGCATGGCATCGCTTGATATCGCATATTATCTGCATCGCGTCGTATGCGCATTGAGTCACATAACATCACATGCGCATGGCATCGCTCGACAACGCATCTTATGTGCATCGCATCACATGCGCATTGAGTCACGTCGCATCACATGCGCATGGCATTGCTTGATATCGCATCTTAATTGCATCGCATCGCATGCGCATTGAGTCACATTGCGTCACATGCGCATGGCATCGCTCGACAATGCATCTTTTGTGCTTCGCATCGCATGCGCATTGAGTCATGTCTTGTCACATTTCCATGGCATCGCTTGATATCGCATCTTATGTGCATCGCATCGCATGCGCATTGAGTCACGTCGCATCAAATGCGCATGGCATCGCTTGATATCGCATCTTATATGCATCGCATCGCATGCCTATTGAGTCACGTCGCGTCGCATTCGCATGGCATTGCCTGATATCGCATCTTATGTTCATCGCGTCGCATGTGCATTGAGTCACGTCGCACCACATGCGCATGACATCGCTCGATATCGCATCTTTTGTGCATCGCATCGCATGCGCATTGAGTCACAACGCGTCACATGCGCATGGCATCACTTGATATCGCATCTTATGTGCATCGCATTGCATGCGCATTGAGTCACGTCACGTCACATGCGCATGGCATCGCTTGATATCGCTTCTTATGTGCATCGCACTGCATGCGCATTCAGTTACGTCGCGTCACATGCGCATGGCATCGCTTGATATCGCATGTCATGTGGATCGCATCGCATGCGCATTGAGTTACGTCGCATCACATGCGCATGGCATCGCTTGATATCTCATCTTATATAGATCGCTTCGCATGCGCGGTGAGTCACGTTGCGTCACATGCGCATGGCATCGCTTGATATGGCATCTTATGAGCACCGCATCGCATGCGCATTGAGTCACAACGCGACACATGCGCATGGCATCACTTGATATCGCATCTTATGTGCATCGCATCGCATGCGCATTGACTCACTTCGCATCACATGCACATGGCATCGCTTGATATCGCATCTTATGTGCATCGCTTCGCATGCGCATTGAGTCACATCGCGTCATATGCGCATTGCATCGCTTGATATCGCATCTTATGTGCATCCCTTAGCAGCGCATTGAGTCACATCGCGTCACATACGCATGCATCGCTCGACATCGCATCTTATGTGCATCGCATGCGCTATGAGTCACGTCGCGTCACATGCGCATGGCATCGCTTGATATCGCATCTTATGTGCATCGCATAGCATGCGCATTGAGTCACGTTGCGTCACATGCGCATGGCATCGCTTGATATCTCATATTATGTGCATCGCATCGCATGCGCATTTGTCACGTTGCGTCACATGCACATGGCATCGCTTGATATGGCATCTTATGAGCATCGCATCGCATGCGCATTGAGTCACAATGCGTCACATGCGCATGGCATCACTTGATATTCTATCTTATGTGCATAGCATCGCATGCGCATTGACTCACTTCGCATCACATGCACATGGCATCGCTTGATATCGCATCTTATGTGCATCGCATCGCATGCGCATTGAGTCACATCGCGTCATATGCGCATTGCATCGCCTGATATCGCATCTTATGTGCATCCCTTAGCAGCGCATTGAGTCACATCGCGTCACATGCGCATGCATCGCTCGACATGGCATCTTATGTGCATCGCATGCGCATTGAGTCACGTCGCGTCACATGCGCATGGCATCGCTTGATATCGCATATTATGTGCGTCATATCGCATGCGCAATGAGTCACGTCGCATCACTTTCTCATGGCATCGCTTGATATCGCATCTTATGTGCATCGCATCGCATGCGCATTTGTCAGGTCGCGTCACATGCGCATGGCATCGCTTGATATCGCATCTTATGTGCATCGCATCGCATGCGCAGTGAGTTACGTCGCGTCACATGCGCAATGGCATCGCTTGATATGGCATCTTATGTGCGTCGCATCTCATGCTTATAGATCCAGGTCGCGTCACATGCGCATGGCATCGCTTGATACCGCATCCTATGTGCATCGCATCGCATGCGCATTGAGTCACGTTGCGTCACATGCGCATGGCATCGCTTGATATCGCAACTTATGTGCATCGCATCGCATGCTTATAGATTCACGTCGCGTCACATGCGCATGGCATCGCGTGATATCGCATCCTATGTGCATCGCATCGCATGCGCATTGAGTCACAGCGCGTCACATGCGCATGTAATCACTTGATTACGCATTTATGTGCATCGCATCGCATGCGCATTGAGTCACTTCGCATCACATGCGCATGGCATCGCTTGATATCGCAACTTATGTGTTACGCATCGCATGCGCATTGAGTCACGTCGCGACACATGCACATGGCATCGCTTGATATCGCATCTCATGTGCATCGCATCGCATGTGCATTGAGTCGCATCAGATTCGCATGGCATCGCTTGATATCGCATCCTATGTGCATCGCATCGCATGCGCATTAGTCACGTCGAGTCACATGCGCATGGCATCGCTTAATATCGCATCTTATGTGCTTCCCATCGCATGCGCATTAAGTCACGGCGGGACATATACACATGGCATCGCTTGATATCGCATCTTATGTGCATCGCATCGCATTCGCATTGAGTCGCATCACATTCGCTTTGCATCGCTTGATATCGCATCTTATGTGCATCGCATTGCATGCGCAGTGAGTCACGTCGCGTCACATGCGCATGGCATCGCTTGATGACATCTTATGTGCGTCGCATCTCGTGCTTATTGATTCACGTCGCGTCACATGCGCATGGCATCGCTTGACATCGCATATTATGTGCATCGCATCGCATGCGCATTGAGTCACAGCGCGTCACATGCGCATGGCATCGCTTGATATCGCATTCTATGTGCATCGCATCGTATGCGGTTTGAGTCACATCGCATCACATGCGCAGGGCATCGCTCGACAACGCATCTTGTGTGCATCGCATCACATGCGCATTGAGTCACGTCACGACACATGCGCATGGCATCGCTTGATATCGCTTCTTATGTGCATCGCACTGCATCCGCATTCAGTTACGTCGCGTCACATGCGCATGGCATCGCTTGATATCGCATGTCATGTGGATCGCATCGCATGCGCATTGAGTTACGTCGCATCACATGCGCATGGCATCGCTTGATATCGCATCTTATATGGATCGCTTCGCATGCGCAGTGAGTCACGTTGCGCACATGCGCATGGCATCGCTTGATATGGCATCTTATGAGCATCGCATCGCATGCGCATTGAGTCACAACGCGTCTCATGCGCATGGCATCACTTGATATCGTATCTTATGTGCATCGCATCGCATGCGCATTGACTCACTTCGCATCACATGCACATGGCATCGCTTGATATCGCATCTTATGTGCATCGCTTCGCATGCGCATTGAGTCACATCGCGTCATATGCGCATTGCATCGCTTGATATCGCATCTTATGTGCATCCCTTAGCAGCGCATTGAGTCACATCGCGTCACATACGCATGCATCGCTCGACATCGCATCTTATGTGCATCGCATGCGCATTGAGTCACGTCGCGTCACATGCGCATGGCATCGCTTGGTATCGCATCTTATGTGCATCGCATAGCATGCGCATTGAGTCACGTTGCGTCACATGCGCATGGCATCGCTTGATATCGCATATTATGTGCATCGCATCGCATGCGCATTTGTCACGTTGCGTCACATGCACATGGCATCGCTTGATATGGCATCTTATGAGCATCGCATCGCATGCGCATTGAGTCACAATGCGTCAAATGCGCATGGCATCACTTGATATCGCATCTTATGTGCATAGCATCGCATGCGCATTGACTCACTTCGCATCACATGCACATGGCATCGCTTGATATCGCATCTTATGTGCATCGCATCGCATGCGCATTGAGTCACATCGCGTCATATGCGCATTGCATCGCCTGATATCGCATCTTATGTGCATCCCTTAGCAGCGCATTGAGTCACATCGCGTCACATACGCATGCATCGGTCGACATGGCATCTTATGTGCATCGCATGCGCATTGAGTCACGTCGCGTCACATGCGCATGGCATCGCTTGATATCGCATATTATGTGCATCATATCGCATGCGCAATGAGTCACGTCGCGTCACATGCGCAATGGCATCGCTTGATATGGCATCTTATGTGCGTCGCATCTTATGCTTATAGATCCAGGTCGCGTCACATGCGCATGGCATCGCTTGATACCGCATCCTATGTGCATCGCATCGCATGCGCATTGAGTCACGTTGCGTCACATGCGCATGGCATCGCTTGATATCGCATATTATGTGCATCATATGGCATGCGCAATGAGTCACGTCGCATCACTTTCGCATGACATCGCTTGATATCGTATCTTATGTGCATCGCATCGCATGCGCATTTGTCACGTCGCGTCACATGCGCATGGCGTCGCTTGATATCGCATCTTATGTGCATCGCATCGCATGCTTATAGATTCACGTCGCGTCACATGCGCATGGCATCGCGTGATATCGCATCCTATGTGCATCGCATCGCATGCGCATTGAGTCACAGCGCGTCACATGCACATGGCATCGCTTGATATCGCAACTTATGTGTTACGCATCGCATGCGCATTGAGTCACGTCGCGACACATGCACATGGCATCGCTTGATATCGCAACTTATGTGTTACGCATCGCATGCGCATTGAGTCACGTCGCGACACATGCACATGGCATCGCTTGATATCGCATCTCATGTGCATCGCATCGCATGCGCATTGAGTCGCATCACATTCGCTTTGCATCGCTTGATATCGCATCTTATGTGCATCGCATTGCATGCGCAGTGAGTCACGTCGCGTCACATGCGCATGGCATCGCTTGATATGACATCTTATGTGCGTCGCATCTCGTGCTTATTGATTCACGTCGCGTCACATGCGCATGGCATCGCTTGACATCGCATATTATGTCCATCGCATCGCATGCGCATTGAGTCAAAGCGCGTCACATGCGCATGGCATCGCTTGATATCGCATCTTGTGTGCATCGCATCACATGCGCATTGAGTCACTTCGCATCACATGCGCATGGGATCGCTTGATATTGCATCTTATGTACTTCGCATCGCATGCGCATTGTGTCACGTCGCGACACATGCACATGGCATCGCTTGATATCGCATCTCATGTGGATTGCATGGCATGCGCATTGAGTCAAGTCGCGTCACATGCGCATGGCATCGCTTGATATCGCATCTCATGTGCATCGCATCCCATGCGCATTGAGTCACGTCGCATCACATGTGCATGGCATCGCTTGATATCGCATCTTATGTGCATCGCATCGCATTCGCATTGAGTCACGTCGCGTCACATACGCATGGCATTGCCTGATATCGCTTCTTATGTTCATCGCGTCGCATGTGCATTGTGGCACGTCGCACCACATGCGCATGGCATTGCTTGATATCGCATCTTATGTGCATCGTATCGCATGCGCATTGAGTCACATCGCGTCATATACGCATGGCATCGCTTGATATGGCATCTTATGAGCATCGCATCGCATGCGCATTGAGTCACAACGCGTCACATGCGCATGGCATCTCATGATATCACATCTTATGTGCATCGCATCGCATGTGCATTGAGTCACGTCGCGTTACATGCGCATGGCATCGCTTGATATCACATCTTATGTGCATCGCATCGCATGTTCATTGAGTCACGTCGCTTCACATGCGCATAGCATCGCTTGATATCACATTTTATGTGCCTCGCATCGCATGTGCATTGAGTCACGTCGCGTTACAAGCGCATGGCATCGCTTGATATCGCATCTTATGTGCACCGCATCGCATGCGCAGTCAGTCACAACGTGTCACATGCGCATGTAATCACTTGATTACGCATCTTATGTGCATCGGATCGCATGCGCATTGAGTCACTTCGCATCACATGCGCATGGCATCGCTTCATATCGCATCTTATGTGCATCGCATCGCATGCGCATTGAGTCACAACGCGTCATATGCGCATGGCATCGCTTGATATCGCATCTTATGTGCATCGCTTCGCAGCGCATTGAGTCACATCGCGTCACATACGCATGCATCCCTCGACATCGCCTCTTATGTGCATCGCATGCGCATTGAGTCACGTCGCGTCACATGCGCATGGCTTCGCTTGATATCGCATCTTATGTGCATCGCATCGCATGCGCATTGAGTTACGTCGTGTCACATGCGCATGGCATCGCTTGATATCGCATATTATGTGCATCATATCGCATGCGCAATGAGTCACGTCGCATCACGTTCGCATGGCATCGCTTGATATCGCATCTTATGTGCATCGCATCGAATGCGCAGTAGTCACGTCGCTTCACATGCGCATGGCATCGCTTGATATCGCATCTTATGTGCTTCGCATCGCATGCGCATTAGTCACGTCGCTTCACATGCGCATGGCATCGCTTGATATCGCATCTTATGTACATCGCATCGCATGCGCAGTGAGTCACGTCGCGTCATATGCGCATGGCATCGCTTGATATCGCATCTTATGTGCATCGCATCGCATGCGCTTTTGAGTCAAATCACTTCACATGCGCATGACATCGCTTGATATCGCATCTTATGTGCATTGCATCGCATGCGCAATGATTTACGTCGCATCGCATGCGCATGGCATTGCTTGATATCTCATCTTATGTTCATCTCATCGCATGTGCATTGAGTCACGTCGCACCACATGCGCATGACATCGCTCGACATCGCATCTTTTGTGCATCGCATCGCATGCGCATTAAGTGACATCGCGTTACATACGCATGCGTCGCTCGACATCGCATCTTATGTGCATCGCATGCGCATTGAGGCACATCGCATCACACGCGCATGGCATTGCTCGCAATCGCATCTTATGTGCATCGCATCGCATGCGCATTGAGTCTCATCGCGTCACATGTACATGGCATCGCTTGATATCGCATCTTATGTGCATCGCATCGCATGCGCTTTTGAGTCACATCACGTCACATGCCCATGGCATCGCTTGATATCGCATCTTATGTGCATCGCATCGCATGCGCTTTTGAGGCACATCCCGTCACATGCGCATGGCGTCGCTTGATATCGCATCTTATGTGCATCGCATCGCCTGCGCGTTGAGTCACATCGCGTCACATGTACATGGCATCGCTTGATATCGCATCTTATGTGCATCGCATCGCATGCGCTTTTGAGGCACATCCCGTCACATGCGCATGGCGTCGCTTGATATCGCATCTTATGTGCATCGCATCGCCTGCGCGTTGAGTCACATCGCGTCACATGTACATGGCATCGCTTGATATCGCATCTTATGTGCATCGCATCGCATGCGCTTTTGAGTCACATCACGTCACATGCGCATGGCATCGCTTGATATCGCATCTTATGTGCATCGCATCGCATGCGCTTTTGAGTCACATCACGTCACATGCTCATGGCGTCGCTTGATATCGCATCTTATGGGCATCGCATCGCATGCGCAGTGAGTCACGTCGCGTCACATGCGCAAGGCATCCCTTGATATGGCATCTTATGTGCGTCGCATCTCATGCTTATAGATTCACGTCGCGTCACATGCGCATGGCATCGCTTGATATCGCTTCTTATGTGCATCGCATCGCATGCGCATTGAGTCACAGTGCGTCACATGCGCATGTAACCACTTGATTTTACATCTTATGTGCATCGCATCGCATGCGCAATTAGCCACTTCGCATCACATGCGCATGGCATCGCTTGATATCGCATCTTATGTGCTTCGCATCGCATGCGCATTGAGTCACGTCGCGACACATGCACATGGCATTGCTTGATATGGCATCTTATGTGCGTCGCATCTCATGCTTATAAATTCACGTCGCGTTACTTGCGCATGGCATCGCTTGATATCGCTTCTTATGTGCATCGCATCGCATGCGCATTGAGCCACAGCGCGTCACATAAGCGTGTAATCACTTGATTACGCATCTTATGTGCATCGCATCGCATGCGCTTTGAGTCACAACGCGTCACATGCGCATGGCATCACTTGATATCACATCTTATGTGCATCGCATCGCATGCGCATTGAGACACGTCGCGTTACATGCGCATGGCATCGCTTGATATCACATCTTATGTGCATCGCATCGCATGTGCATTGAGTCACGTCGCGTTACAAGCGCATGGCATCGCTTGATATCGCATCTTTTGTGCACCGCATCGCATGCGCAGTGAGTCACGTCGTGTCACATGCGCATGGCATCGTTTGATATGGCATCTTTAGAGTATCGCATCGCATGCGCATTGAGTCACAACGCGTCACATGCGCATGGCATCACTTGATATCGCATCTTATGTGCATCGCATCGCATGCGCATTGAGTCACTTCGCATCACATGCACATGGCATCGCTTGATATCGCAGCTTATGTCCATCGCATCGCATGCGCATTGAGTCACATCGCGTCATATGCGCAAGGCATCGCTTGATATCGCATCTTATGTGCATCGCTTCGCAGCGCATTGAGTCACATCGCGTCACATACGCATGCATCGCTCGACATCGCATCTTATGTGTATCGCATGCGCATTGAGACACGTCGCGTCACATGCGCATGGCATCGCTTGATATCGCATCTTATGTGCATCGCATCGCATGCGCATTGAGTTACGTCGTGTGACATGCGCATGGCATCGCTTGATATCGCATATTATGTGCATCATGTCGCATGCGCAATGAGTCACGTCGCATCACGTTCGCATGGCATCGCTTGATATCGCATCTTATGTGCATCGCATCGCATGCGCATTAGTCCCGTCGCTTCACATGCGCATGGCATCGCTTGATATCGCATCTTATGTGCATCGCATCGCATGCGCAGTGAGTCACGTCGCGTCACATGCGCATGGCATCGCTTGATATGGCATCTTATGTGCGTCTCATCTCATGCATATAGATTCACGTCGCGTCACATGCGAATGGCATCGCTTGATATCGCTTCATATGTGCATCGCATCGCATGCGCTTTTGAGTCACATCCCGTCACATGCGCATGGCGTCGCTTGATATCGCATCTTATGTGCATCGCATCGCATGCGCGTTGAGTCACATCGCGTCACATGTACATGGCATCGCTTGATATCGCATCTTATGTGCATCGCATCGCATGTGCTTTTGAGTCACATCACGTCACATGCGCATGGCATCGCTTGATATCGCATCTTATGTGCATCGCATCGCATGCGCTTTTGAGTCACATCACGTCACATGCTCATGGCGTCGCTTGATATCGCATCTTATGTGCATCGCATCGCATGCGCATTAGTCACGTCGCGCCACATGCGCATGGCATCGCGTGATATCGCATCTTATGGGCATCGCATCGCATGCGCAGTGAGTCACGTCGCGTCACATGCGCAAGGCATCCCTTGATATGGCATCTTATGTGCGTCGCATCTCATGCTTATAGATTCACGTCGCGTCACATGCGCATGGCATCGCTTGATATCGCTTCTTATGTGCATCGCATCGCATGCGCATTGAGTCACAATGCGTCAGATGCGCATGTAACCACTTGATTTTACATCTTATGTGCATCGCATCGCATGCGCAATGAGTCACTTCGCATCACATGCGCATGGCATCGCTTGATATCGCATCTTATGTGCTTCGCATCGCATGCGCATTGAGTCACGTCGCGACACATAAGCATGTAATCACTTGATTACGCATCTTATGTGCATCGCATCGCATGCGCATTGAGTCACTTCACATCACATGCGCATGGCATCGCTTGATATCGCCTCTTATGTGCTCCGCATCGCATGCGCATTGAGTCACGTCGCGACACATGCACAGGGCATCGCTTGATATCGCATCTCATGTGCATCGCATGGCATGCGCATTGAGTAACATCGCGTCATATGCGCATGGCATTGCTTGATATCGCATCCTATGTGCATCGTGTCGCATGCGCATTGAGTCACATCGCTCATATACGCATGGCATCGCTTGATATGGCATCTTATGAGCATCGCGTCGCATGCGCTTTGAGTCACAACGCGTCACATGATCATGGCATCACTTGATATCACATCTTATTTGCATCGCATCGCATGTGCATTGAGACACGTCGCGTTACATGCGCATGGCATCGCTTGATATCACATCTTATGTGCATCGCATCGCATGTGCATTGAGTCACGTCGCGTTACAAGCGCATGGCATCGCTTGATATGGCATCTTAAGGGCATCGCATCGCATGCGCATTGAGTCACAACGCGTCACATGCGCATGGCATCACTTGATATCGCATCTTATTTGCATCGCATCGCATGCGCATTGAGTCACTTCGCATCACATGCACATGGCATCGCTTGATATCGCAGCTTATGTCCATCGCATCGCATGCGCATTGAGTCACATCGCGTCATATGCGCAAGGCATCGCTTGATATCGCATCTTATGTGCATCGCTTCGCAGCCCATTGAGTCACATCGCGTCACATACGCATGCATCGCTCGACATCGCATCTTATGTGCATCGCATGCGCATTGAGACACGTCGCGTCACATGCGCATGGCATCGCTTGATATCGCATCTTATGTGCGTCGCTTCTCATGCTTATAGATCCACGTCGCGTCACATGCGCATGGCATCGCTTGATATCGCATCTTATGGGCATCACATCGCATGCGCATTGAGTTACAGCGCGTCACATGCGCATGGCATCGCTTGATATCGCATCTTATGTGCATCGCATCGCATGCGCAGTGAGTCACGTCGCGTCACATGCGCATGGCATCGCTTGATATCGCATCTTATGTGCATCGCATCGCATGCGCTTTTGAGTCACATCCCGTCACATGCGCATGGCGTCGCTTGCTATCGCATCTTATGTGCATCGCATCGCATGCGCGTTGAGTCACATCGCGTCACATGTACATGGCATCGCTTGATATCGCATCTTATGTGCATCGCATCTCATGCGCTTTTGAGTCACATCACGTCACATGCGCATGGCATCGCTTGATATCGCATCTTATGTGCATCGCATCGCATGCGCTTTTGAGTCACATCACGTCACATGCGCATGGCGTCGCTTGATATCGCATCTTATGTGCATCGCATCGCATGCGCATTGAGTCACTTCGCATCACATCCACATGGCATCGCTTCATATCGCATCTTATGTGCATCGCATGCGCATTGAGTCACGTCGCGTCACATGCGCATGGCTTCGCTTGATATCGCATCTTATGTGCATCGCATCGCATGCGCATTGAGTTACGTCCTGTCACATGCGCATGGCATCGCTTGATATCGCATATTATGTGCATCATATCGCATGCGCAATGAGTCACGTCGCATCACGTTCGCATGGCATCGCTTGATATCGCATCTTATGTGCTTCGCATCGCATGCGCATTAGTCACGTCGCTTCACATGCGCATGGCATCGCTTGATATCGCATCTTATGTGCATCGCATCGCATGCGCAGTGAGTCACGTCGCGTCACATGCGCATGGCATCGCTTGATATCGCATCTTATGGGCATCGCATCGCATGCGCATTGAGTTACAGCGCGTCACATGCGCATGTAATCACTTGATTACGCATCTTATGTGCATCGCATCGCATGCGCATTGAGCCACTTCGCATCACATGCGCATTGCATCGCTTGATATCGCATCTTATGTGCATCGCATCGCATGCGCTTTTGAGTCAAATCACTTCACATGCGCATGACATCGCTTATTATCGCATCTTATGTGCATTGCATCGCATGCGCATTGATTTACGTCGCATGGCATGCGCATGGCATTGCTTGATATCTCATCTTATGTTCATCTCATCGCATGTGCATTGAGTCACGTCGCACCACATGCGCATGACATCGCTCGACATCGCATCTTTTGTGCATCGCATCGCATGCGCATTAAGTGACATCGCGTTACATACGCATGCATCGCTCGACATCGCATCTTATGTGCATCGCATGCGCATTGAGGCACATCGCATCGCACGCGCATGGCATGGCTCGCAATCGCATCTTATTTGCATCGCATCGCATGCGCATTGAGTCTCATCGCGTCACATGTACATGGCATCGCTTGATATCGCATCTTATGTGCATCGCATCGCATGCGCTTTTGAGTCACATCACGTCACATGCGCATGGCATCGCTTGATATCGCATCTTATGTGCATCGCATCGCATGCGCTTTTGAGTCACATCCCGTCACATGCGCATGGCGTCGCTTGCTATCGCATCTTATGTGCTTCGCATCGCATGCGCGTTGAGTCACATCGCGTCACATGTACATGGCATCGCTTGATATCGCATCTTATGTGCATCGCATCGCATGCGCTTTTGAGCCATATCACGTCACATGCGCATGGTATCGCTTGATATCGCATCTTATGTGCATCGCATCGCATGCGCTTTTGAGTCACATCACGTCACATGCGCATGGCGTCGCTTGATATCGCATCTTATGTGCATCGCATCGCATGCGCATTAGTCACGTCGCGCCACATGCGCATGGCATCGCTTGATATCGCATCTTATGTGCTTCGCATCGCATGCGCATTGAGTCACGTCGCGACACATGCACATGGCATTGCTTGATATGGCATCTTATGTGCGTCGCATCTCATGCTTATAAATTCACGTCGCGTCACTTGCGCATGGCATCGCTTGATATCGCTTCTTATGTGCATCGCATCGCATGCGCATTGAGTCACAGCGCGTCACATAAGCATGTAATCTCTTGATTACGCATCTTATGTGCATCGCATCGCAAGCGCATTGAGTCACTTCACATCACATGCGCATGGCATCGCTTGATATCGCATCTTATGTGCTCCGCATCGCATGCGCATTGAGTCACGTCGCGACACATGCACAGGGCATCGCTTGATATCGCATCTCATGTGCATCGCATGGCATGCGCATTGAGCCACGTCGCGTCACATGCGCATGGCATCGCTTTATATCGCATCTCATGTGCATCGCATCGCAAGCGCATTGAGTCTCGTCGCATCACATGCGCATGGCATCGCTTGATATCGCATCTTATGTGCATAGCATCGCATGCGCATTGAGTCACGTCGCCTCACATGCGCATGGCATTGCCTGATATCGCTTATGTTCATCGCGTCGCATGTGCATTGAGTCAAGTCGCACCACATGCGCATGACATCGCTCGATATGGCATCTTATGAGTATCGCATCGCATGCGCTTTGAGTCACAACGCGTCACATGCGCATGGCATCACTTGATATCACATCTTATGTGCATCGCATCGCATGTGCATTGAGTCACGTCGCGTTAAATGCGCATGGCATCGCTTGATATCACATATTATGTGCATCGCATCGCATGTGCATTGAGTCACGTCGCGTTACAAGCGCATGGCATCGCTTGATATCGCATCCTTTGTGCACCGCATCGCATGCGCAGTGAGTCACGTCGCGTCACATGCGCATGGCATCGTTTGATATGGCATCTTAAGAGCATCGCATCGCATGCGCATTGAGTCACAACGCGTCACATGCGCATGGCATCACTTGATATCGCATCTTATGTGCATCGCATCGCATGTGCATTGAGTCACTTCGCATCACATGCACATGGCATCGCTTGATATCGCAGCTTATGTCCATCGCATCGCATGCGCATTGAGTCACATCGCGTCATATGCGCAAGGCATCGCTTGATATCGCATCTTATGTGCATCGCTTCGCAGCGCATTGAGTCACATCGCGTCACATACGCATGCATCGCTCGACATCGCATCTTATGTGCATCGCATGCGCATTGAGACACGTCGCGTCACATGCGCATGGCATCGCTTGATATCGCATCTTATGTGCATCGCATCGCTTGCGCATTGAGTTACGTCGTGTGACATGCGCGTGGCATCGCTTGATATCGCATATTATGTGCATCATATCGCATGCGCAATGAGTCACGTCGCATCACGTTCGCATGGCATCGCTTGATATCGCATCTTATGTGCATCGCATCGCATGCGCATTAGTCCCGTCGCTTCACATGCGCATGGCATCGCTTGATATCGCATCTTATGTGCGTCGCTTCTCATGCTTATAGATTCACGTCGCGTCACATGCGCATGGCATCGCTTGATATCGCATCTTATGGGCATCACATCGCATGCGCATTGAGTTACAGCGTGTCACATGCGCATGGCATCGCTTGATATCGCATCTTATGTGCATCGCATCGCATGCGCATTAGTCCCGTCGCTTCACATGCGCATGCCATCGCTTGATATCGCATCTTATGTGCATCGCATCGCATGCGCATTGTGTCACCTCGCGTTACAAGCGCATGGCATCGCTTGATATCGCATCTTATGTGCACCGCATCGCATGCGCATTGAGTCACAACGCGTCACCTGCGCATGGCATCACTTGATATCGCATCTTATGCGCATCGCATCGCATGCGCATTGAGTCACTTCGCATCACATGAAAATGGCATCGCTTGATATCACATCTTATGTGCATCACATCGCATTCGCATTGAGTCACAACGCGTCATATGCGCATGGCATCGCTTGATATCACATCTTATGTGCATCGCTTCGCAGCGCATTGAGTCACATCGCGTCACATACGCATGCATCCCTCGACATCGCATCTTATGTGCATCGCATGCGCATTGAGTCACGTCGCGTCACATGCGCATGGCTTCGCTTGATATCGCATCCTATGTGCATCGTATCGCATGCGCATTCAGTTACGTCGTGTCACATGCGCATGGCATCGCTTGATATCGCATATTATGTGCATCATATCGCATGCGCAATGAGTCACGTCGCATCACGTTCGCATGGCATCGCTTGATATCGCATCTTATGTGCATCGCATCGCATGCGCATTAGTCACGTCGCTTCACATGCGCATGGCATCGCTTGATATCGCATCTTATGTGCATCGCATCGCATGCGCAGTGAGTCACGTCGCGTCGATGCGCATGTCATCGCTTGATATGGCATCTTATGTGCGTCGCATCTCATGCTTATAGATTCACGTCGCGTCACATGCGCATGGCATCGCTTGATATCGCACCTTATGGGCATCGCATCACATGCTCATTGAGTTACAGCGCGTCACATGCGCATGTAATCACTTGATTACGCATCTTATGTGCATCTCATCGCATGCGCATTGAGCCACTTCGCATCACATGCGCATGGCATCGCTTGATATCGCATCTTATGTGCATCGCATCGGATGCGCTTTTGAGTCAAATCACTTCACATGCGCATGACATCGCTTGATATCACATCTTATGTGCATTGCATCGCATGCGCATTGATTTACGTCGCATCGCATGCGCATTGCATTGCTTGATATCTCATCTTATGTTCATCTCATCGCATGTGCATTGAGCCACGTCGCACCACATGCGCATGACATCGCTCGACATCGCATCTTTTGTGCATCGCATCGCATGCGCATTGAGTGACATCGCGTTACATACGCATGCATCGCTCGACATCGCATCTTATGTGTATCGCATGCGCGTTGAGGCACATCGCATCACACGCACATGGCATTGCTCGCAATCGCATCTTATGTGCATCGCATCGCATGCGCATTGAGTCTCATCGCGTCACATGTACATGGCATCGCTTGATATCGCATCTTATGTGCATCGCATCGCATGCGCTTTTGAGTCACATCACGTCACATGCGCATGGCATCGCTTGATATCGCATCTTATGTGCATCGCATCGCATGCGCTTTTGAGTCACATCACGTCACATGCGCATGGCGTCGCTTGATATCGCATCTTATGTGCATCTTATCGCATCGCATGCGCGTTGAGTCACATCGCGCCACATGTACATGGCATCGCTTGATATCGCATCTTATGTGCATCGCATCGCATGCGCTTTTGAGTCACATCACGTCACATGCTCATGGCATCGCTTGATATCGCATCTTATGTGCATCGCATCGCATGCGCTTTTGAGTCACATTGCGTCACATGCGCATGGCGTCGCTTGATATCGCATCTTATGTGCATCGCATCGCATGCGCATTAGTCACGTCGCGCCACATGCGCATGGCATCGCGTGATATCGCATCTTATGGGCATCGCATCGCATGCGCAGTGAGTCACGTCGCGTCACATGCGCAAGGCATCCCTTGATATGGCATCTTATGTGCGTCGCATCTCATGCTTATAGATTCACGTCGCGTCACATGCGCATGGCATCGCTTGATATCGCTTCTTATGTGCATCGCATCGCATGCGCATTGAGTCACAGTGCGTCACATGCGCATGTAATCACTTGATTTTACATCTTATGTGCATCGCATCGCATGCGCATTGAGTCACTTCGCATCACATGCGCATGGCATCGCTTGATATCGCATCTTATGTGCTTCGCATCGCATGCGCATTGAGTCACGTCGCGACACGTGCAATTGGCATTGCTTGATATGGCATCTTATGTGCGTCGCATCTCATGCTTATAAATTCACGTCGCGTCACATGCGCATGGCATCGCTTGATATCGCTTCTTATGTGCATCGCATCGCATGCGCATTGAGTCACAGCGCGTCACATAAGCATGTAATCACTTGATTACGCATCTTATGTGCATCGCATCGCATGCGCATTGAGTCACTTCACATCACATGCGCATGGCATCGCTTGATATCGCATCTTATGTGCTCCGCATCGCATGCGCATTGAGTCACGTCGCGACACATGCACAGGGCATCGCTTGATATCGCATCTCATGTGCATCGCATGGCATGCGCATTGAGCCACGTCGCGTCACATGCGCATGGCATCGCTTTATATCGCATCTCATGTGCATCGCATCGCAAGCGCATTGAACCTCGTCGCATCACATGCGCATGGCATCGATTGATATCGCATCTTATGTGCATCGCATCGCATGCGCATTGAGTCACGTCGCGTCACATGCGCATGGCATTGCCTGATGTCGCTTCTTATGTTCATCGCGTCGCATGTGCATTGAGTCACGTCGCACCACATGCACATGACATCGCTCGATATCGCATCTTTTGTGCATCGCATCGCATGCGCATTGAGTAACATCGCGTCATATACGCATGGCATCGCTTGTTATGGCATCTTATGAGCATCGCATCGCATGCGCTTTGAGTCACAACGCGTCACATGCGCATGGCATCACTTGATATCTCATCTTATGTGCATCGCATATTATGTGCATTGAGTCACGTCGCGTCACATGTGCATGGCATCGCTTGATATCACATCTTATGTGCATCGCATCGCATGTGCATTGAGTCACGTCGCGTTACAAGCGCATGGCATCGCTTGATATCGCATCTTTTGTGCACCGCATCGCATGCGCAGTGAGTCACGTCGCGTCACATGCGCATGGCATCGCTTGATATCGCAGCTTATGTCCATCGCATCGCATGCGCATTGAGTCACATCGCGTCATATAAGCAAGGCATCGCTTGATATCGCATCTTATGTGCATCGCTTCGCAGCGCATTGAGTCACATCGCGTCACATACGCATGCATCGCTCGACATCGCATCTTATGTGAATCGCATGCGCATTGAGACACGTCGCGTCACATGCGCATGGCATCGCTTGATATCGCATCTTATGTGCATCGCATCGCATGCGCATTGAGTTACGTCGTGTGACATGCGCATGGCATCGCTTGATATCGCATATTATGTGCATCATATCGCATGCGCAATGAGTCACGTCGCATCACGTTCGCATGGCATCGCTTGATATCGCATCTTATGTGCATCGCATCGCATGCGCATTAGTCCCGTCGCTTCGCATGCGCATGGCATCGCTTGATATCGCATCTTATGTGCATCGCATCGCATGCGCAGTGAGTCACGTCGTGTCACATGCGCATGGCTTCGCTTGATATGGCATCTTATGTGCGTCGCTTCTCATGCTTATAGATTCACGTCGCGTCACATGCGCATGGCATCGCTTGATATCGCATCTTATGGGCATCACATCGCATGCGCATTGAGTTACAGCGCGTCACATGCGCATGGCATCGCTTGATATCGCATCCTATGTGCATCGCATCGCATGCGCATTAGTCCCATCGCTTCACATGCGCATGGCATCGCTTGATATCGCATCTTATGTGCATCGCATCGCATGCGCATTGAGCCACTTCGCATCACATGCGCATGGCATCGCTTGATATCGCATCTTATGTGCATCTCATCGCATGCGCATTGATTTACGTCGCATCGCATGCGCATGGCATTGCTTGATATCTCATCTCATTTTCATCTCATCGCATGTGCATTGAGTCACGTCGCAACACATGCGCATGACATCGCTCGACATCGCATCTTTTGTGCATCGCATCGCATGCGCATTGAGTGACATCGCGTCATATACGCATGGCATCGCTTGATATCGCATGTTATGTGAATCGCATCGCAGCGCATTGAGTTACATCGCGTCACATACGCATTCATCGCTCCACATCGCATCTTATGTGCATCGCATGCGCATTGAGCCACATCGCATCACACGCGCATGGCATCGCTCGCAATCGCATCTTATGTGCATCGCATCGCATGCGCATTAAGTCACATCTCGTCACATGTACATGGCATCGCTTGATATCGCATCTTGTGTGCATCGCATCGCATGCGCTTTTGAGTCACATCACGTCACATGAGCATGGCGTCGCTTGATATCGCATCTTATGTGCTTCGACTTGCATGCGCATTAAGTCACGTCGCGACACATGCACATGGCTTCGCTTGATATCGCATCTCATGTGTATCGCATCACATGCGCATTGAGCCGCAACACATTCGCATGGCATCGCTTGATATCGCAATTTATGTGCATCGCATCGCATGCGCGTTAGTCACGTCGCGTCACATGCGCATGGCATCGCTTGATATCGCATGTTATGGGCATCGCATCGCATGCGCAGTGAGTCACGTCGCGTCACATGCGCATGGCATCGCTTGATATGGCATCTTATGTGCGTCGCATCTCATGCTTATAGATTCACGTGGCGTCACATGCGCATGGCATCGCTTGATATCGCTTCTTATGTGCATCGCATCGCATGCGCATTGAGTCTCAGCGCGTCACATGCGCATATAATCACTTGATTTTACATCTTTTGTGCATCGCATCGCATGCCTATTAAGTCACTTCGCATCACATGCGCATCGCATCGCTTGATATCAGATCTTATGTGCTTCCCATCGCATGCGCATTGAGTCACGTCGCGACACATGCACATGGCATCGCTTGATATCGTGTCTCATGTCCATCGCATCGCATGCGCATTGAGTCACGTCGTGTCACATGCGCATGGCATCGCTTGATATCGCATCTCATGTGCATTGCATCGCATGCGCATTGAGTCACGTCGCATCACATGCGCATGGCATTGCTTGTTATCACATCTTATGTGCATCGCATCGCATGGGCATTGAGTCACGTCGCGTAGCATGCGCATGGCATTCCCTGATATCGCATCTTATGTTCATCGCGTCGCATGTGCATTGAGTCACGTCGCACCACATGCGCATGAAATCGCTCGATATCGAATCGCATCGCATGCGCATTGAGTGACATCGTGTCATATGCGCATGGTATCGCTTGATATCGGATCTTATGTGCATCGTATCACATGCGCATAGAGCCACAACGCGTCACATGCGCATGGCATCACTTGATAACACATCTTATGTGCATCGCATCGCATGTGCATTGAGTCACGTCGCGTTGAATGCGCATGGCACCGCTTGATATCACATCTTATGTGCATCGCATCGCATGTGCATTGAGTCACGTCGCATCACATGCGCATAACATCGTTTGATATCACATCTTATGTGCATCGCATCGCATGTGCGTTGAGTCCCGTCGCTTACAAGTACATGGCATCGCTTGATATCGCATCTTATGTGCATCGCATCGCATGCGCATTAGTCACGTCACGTCACATGGGCATGGCATCGCTTGATATCGCATCTTATGGGCAGCGCATCGCATGCGCATTGAGTCACGTCGCATCACATGCGCATGGCATCGCTTGATATCGCATCTTATGTGCATCGCATCGCATGCGCATTGAGTCACGTCGCGTCACATGCGCATGGCATTGCCTGATATCGCTTCTTATGTTCATCGCGTCGCATGTGCATTGAGTCACGTCGCACCACATGCGCATGACATCGCTCGATATCGCATCTTTTGTGCATCGCATCGCATGCGCATTGAGTGACATCGGGTCATATGCGCATGGCATTGCTGGATATCGCATCTGATGTGCATCGTATCGCATGCGCATTGAGTCACATCGCGTCATATACGCATGGCATCGCTTGATATGGCATCTTATGAGCATCGCCTCGCATGCGCATTGAGTCACAACGCGTCACATGCGCATGGCATCACTTGATATCACATCTTATGTGCATCGCATCGCATGTGCATTGAGTCACGTCGCGTTACATGCGCATGGCATCGCTTGATATCACATCTTATGTGCATCGCATCGCATGTGCATTGAGCCACGTCGCTTCACATGCGCATAGCATCGCTTGATATCACATCTTATGTGCATCGCATCGCATGTGCATTGAGCCACGTCACGTTACAAGCGCATGGCATCGCTTGACATCGCATCTTATGTGCACCGCATAGCATGCGCAGTGAGTCACGTCGCGTCACATGCGCATGGCATCGCTTGATATCGCATCTTAAGAGCATCGCATCGCATGCGCATTGAGTCACAACGCGTCACATGTGCATGGTATCGCTTGATATCGCATCTTATGTGCATCGCATCGCATGCGCAGTCAGTCACGTCGCGTCACATGCGCATGGCATCGCTTGATATGGCATCTTAAGAGCATCGCATCGCATGCGCATTGAGTCACAACGCGTCACATGGGCATGGCATCGCTTGATATCGCATCTTATGTGCATCGCATCGCAGGCGCATTAATCACGTCACGTCACATGGGCATGGCATCGCTTGATATCGCATCTTATGGGCATCGCATCGCATGCGCAGTCAGTCACGTCGCGTCACATGCGCATGGCATCACTTGATATGGCATCTTATGTGCGTCGCATCTCATGCTTATAGATTCACGTCGCGTCACATGCGGATGGCATCGCTTGATATCGCTTCCTATGTGCATCGCATCGTATGCGCATTGAGTCACAGCGCGTCACATGCGCATGTAATCCCTTGATATGGCATCTTAATTGCATCGCAGCGCATGCGCATGGCATCACTCGACAACTCATCTTATGTGCTTCGCATCGCATGCGCATTGAGTCATGTCTCGTCACATTTCCATGGCATCGCTTGATATCGCATCTCATGTGCATCGCATCGCATGCGCATTGAGTCACGTCGCGTTGCATTCGCATGGCATTGCCTGATATCGCATCTTATGTTCATCGCGTCGCATGTGTATTGAGTCACGTCGCATCACATGCGCATGACATCTCTCGATATCGCATCTTTTGTGCATCGCATCGCATGCAAATTGGGTGACATCGCGTCATATGCGCATGGCATCGCTTGATATCGCATCTTATGTGCATAGCATCGCATGCGCATTGAGTCACGTCGCATCATATGCGCATGGCATCGCTTGATATCGCATCTTATATGCATCGCATCGCATGCGCATTGAGTCACGTCGCGTTGCATTCGCATGGCATTGCCTGATATCGCATCTTATGTTCATCGCGTCGCATGTGTATTGAGTCACGTCGCATCACATGCGCATGACATCTCTCGATATCGCATCTTTTGTGCATCGCATCGCATGCGCATTGGGTGACATCGCGTCATATGCGCATGGCATCGCTTGATATCGCATCTTATGTGCATAGCATCGCATGCGCATTGAGTCACGTCACGTCACATGCGCATGGCATCGCTTGATATCGCATCTAATATGCATCGCTTCGCATGCGCAGTGAGTCACGTCGCGTCACATGCGCATGGCATCGCTTGATATGGCATCTTATGAATATCGCATCGCATGCGGATTGAGTCACAACGCGTCACATGCGCATGGCATCACTTGATATCGCATCTTATGTGCATCGCATCGCATGCGCAGTGAGTCACGTCGCGTCACATGCGCATGGCATCGCTTGATATCGCATCTTATCTGCATCCCTTTGCAGCGCATTGAGTCACATCGCGTCACATACGCATGCATCGCTCGACATGGCATCTTATGTGCATCGCATGCGCATTGAGTCACGTCGCGTCAAATGCGCATGGCAACGCTTGATATCGCATATTATGTGCATCATATCGCATGCGAAATGAGTCACGTCGCATCACTTTCTCATGGCATCGCTTGATATGGCATCTTATGTGCGTCGCATCGCATGCGCATTGAGTTACGTCGTGTGACATGTGCATGGCATCGCTTGATATCGCATATTATGTGCATCATATCGCATGCGCAATGAGTCACGTCGCATCACGTTCGCATGGCATCGCTTGATTTCGCATCTTATGTGCATCGCATCGCATGAGCATTAGTCCCGTCGCTTCACATGCGCATGGCATCGCTTGATATCGCATCTTATGTGCATCGCATCGCATGCGCAGTGAGTCACGTCGTGTCACATGCGCATGGCTTCGCTTGATATGGCATCTTATGTGCGTCGCTTCTCATGCTTATAGATTCACGTCGCGTCACATGCGCATGGCATCGCTTGATATCGCATCTTATGGGCATCACATCGCATGCGCATTGAGTTACAGCGCGTCACATGCGCATGGCATCGCTTGATATCGCATCCTATGTGCATCGCATCGCATGCGCATTAGTCCCGACGCTTCACATGCGCATGGCATCGCTTGATATCGCATCTTATGTGCATCGCATCGCATGCGCATTGAGCCACTTCGCATCACATGCGCATGGCATCGCTCGATATCGCATCTTATGTGCATCTCATCGCATGCGCATTGATTTACGTCTCATCGCATGCGCATGGCATTGCTTGATATCTCATCTTATGTTCATCTCATCGCATGTGCATTGAGTCACGTCGCACCACATGCGCATGACATCGCTCGACTTCGCATCTTTTGTGCATCGTATCGCATGCGCATTGAATGACATCGCGTCATATACGCATGGCATCGCTTGATATCGCATGTTATGTGAATCGCATCGCAGCGCATTGAGTTACATCGCGTCACATACGCATTCATCGCTCCACATCGCATCTTATGTGCATCGCATGCGCATTGAGCCTCATCGCATCACACGCGCATGGCATCGCTCGCAATCGCATTAAGTCACATCGCATCACATGCGCATGGCATCGCTCGACAACGCATCTTATATGCATCGCATCACATGCGCTTTGAGTCACGTCGCATCACATGCGCATGGCATTGCTTGATATCGCATCTTAATTGCATCGCAGCGCATGCGCATTGACTCACATCGCATCACATGCGCATGGCATCACTCGACAACTCATCTTATGTGCTTCGCATCGCATGCGCATTGAGTCATGTCTCGTCACATTTCCATGGCATCGCTTGATATCGCATCTCATGTGCATCGCGTCGCATGTGTATTGAGTCACGTCGCATCACATGCGCATGACATCGCTCGATATCGCATCTTTTGTGCATCGCATCGCAGGCGCATTAAGTCACATCGCGTCACATACGCATGCATCGCTCGACATGGCGTCTTATGTGCATCGCATGCGCATTGAGCCATGTCGCGTCACATGCGCATAGCATCGCTTGATATCACATGTTATGTGCATCGCATCGCATGTGCATTGAGTCACGTCGCGTTACATGCGCATGGCATCACTTGATATCGCATCTTATGTGCACCGCATCGCATGCGCAGTGAGTCACGTCGCGTCACATGCGCATGGCATCGCTTGATATCGCATCTTATGTGCATCCCTTAGCAGCGCATTGAGTCACATCGCGTCACATACGCATGCATCGCTCGACATGGCATCTTATGTGCATCGCATGCGCATTGAATCACGTCGCGTCACATGCGCATGGCATCGCTTGATATCGCATATTATGTGCATCATATCGCATGCGCAATGATTCACGTCGCATCACTTTCTCATGGCAGCGCTTGATATCGCATCTTATGTGCATCGCATCGTATGCGCATTTGTCACGTCGCGTCACATGCGCATGGCATCGCTTGATATCGCATCTTATGTGCATCGCATCGCATGCGCAGTGAGTTACGCTGCGTCACATGCGCAATGGCATCGCTTGATATGGCATCTTATGTGCGTCGCATCTCATGCTTATAGATCCACGTCGCGTCACATGCGCATGGCATCGCTTGATACCGCATCCTATGTGCATCGCATCGCATGCGCATTGAGTCACGTTGCGTCACATGCGCATGGCATCGCTTGATCTCGCATATTATGTGCATCATATGGCATGCGCAATGAGTCACGTCGCATCACTTTCGCATGGCATCGCTTGATATCGTATCTTATGTGCATTGCATCGCATGCGCATTTGTCACATCGCGTCACATGCGCATGTAATCACTTGATTACGCATTTATGTGCATCGCATCGCATGCGCATTGAGTCACTTCGCGTCACATGCGCATGGCATCGCTTGATATCGCATCTTATGTGTTTCGCATCGCATGCGCATTGAGTCACGTCGCGACACATGCACATGGCATCGCTTGATATCGCATCTCATGTGCATCGCATCGCATGCGCATTGAGTCGCGTCAGGTTCGCATGGCATCGCTTGATATCGCATCTTATGTGCATCGCATCGCATGCGTATTAGTCACGTCGCGTCACATGCGCATGGCATCGCTTGATATGGCATCTTATGTGCATCGCATCTCATGCTTATAGATTCACGTCGCGTCACATGCGCATAGCATCGCTTGATATCGCATCTTATGGGCATCGCATCGCATGCGCTTCTGAGTCACATTACTTCACATGCGCAAGGCATCGCTTGATATCGCATCTTCTGTGCATCGCATCGCTTGCGCAGTGAGTCGCGTCGCGTCACAAGCGCATGGCATCGCTTGATATGGCATCTTATGTGCATCGCATCTCATGCTTATAGATTCACGTCGCGACTTATGCGCATGGCATCGCTTGATATCGCTTCTAATGTGCTTCGCATCGCATGCGCAGTGAGTCACGTCGCGACACATGCACATTGCATCGCTTGATATCGCATCTCATGTGCATCGCATCGCATGCGCATTGAGTCGCGTCCATTCGCATGGCATCGCTTGATATCGCATCTTATGTGCATCGCATCGCATGCGCATTAGTCACGTCGAGTCACATGCGCATGGCATCGCTTAATATCGCATCTTATGTGTTTCGCATCGCATGCGCAATGAGTCACGACGCGACACATGCACTTGGCATCGCTTGATATCGCATCTCATGTGCATCGCACGCATGCGCATTGAGTCGCATCACATTCGCATTGCATCGCTAGATATCGCATCTTATGTGCATCACATCGCATGCGCAGTGAGCCACGTCGCGCCACATGCGCATGGCATCGCTTGATATGGCATTTTATGTGCGTCGCATCTCATGTTTTTGATTCACGTCGCGTCACATGCGCATGGCATCGCTTGATATCGCATACTATCTGCATCGCGTCGTATGCGCATTGAGTCACATAACATCACATGCGCATGGCATCGCTCGACAACGCATCTTATGTGCATCGCATCATATGCGCATTGAGTCACGTCGCATCGCATGCGCATGGCATTGCTTGATATCGCATCTTAATTGCATCGCATCGCATCGCATGCGCATTGAGTCGCATCACATTTGCATTGCATCGCTAGATATCGCATCTTATGTGCATCACATCGCATGCGCAGTGAGCCACGTCGCGCCACATGCGCATGGCATCGCTTGATATGGCATTTTATGTGCGTCGCATCTCATGTTTTTGATTCACGTCGCGTCACATGCGCATGGCATCGCTTGATATCGCATACTATCTGCATCGCGTCGTATGCGCATTGAGTCACATAACATCACATGCGCGTGGCATCACTCGACAACGCATCTTATGTGCTTCGCATCGCATGCGCATTGAGTCATGTCTCGTCACATTTCCATGGCATCGCTTGATATCGCATCTTATGTGCATCGCACCGCATGCGCATTCAGTTACGTCGCGCCACATGCGCATGACATCGCTTGATATCGCATCTCATGTGCATCGATTCGCATGCGCATTGAGTCACGTCGCATCATATGCGCATGGCATCGCTTGATATCGCATCTTATATGCATCGCATCGCATGCGCATTGAGTCACGTCGCGTCGCATTCGCATGGCTATGCCTGATATCGCATCTTATGTTCATCGCGTCGCATGTGCATTGAGCCACGTCGCACCACATGCGCATGACATCGCTTGATATCGCTTCTTATGTGCATCGCACTGCATGCGCATTCAGTTACGTCGCGTCACATGCGCATGGCATCGCTTGATATCGCATCTTATATGGATCGCTTCGCATGCGCAGTGAGTCACGTCGCGTCACATGCGCATGGCATCGCTTGATATGGCATCTTATGAGCATCGCATCGCTTGCGCATTGAGTCACAACGCGTCTTATGCGCATGGCATCACTTGATATCGCATCTTATGTGCATCGCATCGCATGCGCATTGACTCACTTCGCATCACATGCACATGGCATCGCTTGATATCGCATCTTATGTGCATCGCTTCGCATGCGCATTGAGTCACATCGCGTCATATGCGCATTGCATCGCTTGATATCGCATCTTATGTGCATCCCTTAGCAGCGCATTGAGTCACATCGCGTCACATACGCATGCATCGCTCGACATCGCATCTTATGTGCATCGCATGCGCATTGAGTCACGTCGCGTCACATGCGCATGGCATCGCTTGATATCGCTTCTAATGTGCTTCGCATCGCATGCGCATTGAGTCACGTCGCGACACATGCACATTGCATCGCTTGATATCCCATCTCATGTGCATCGCATCGCATGCGCATTGAGTCGCGTCCATTCGCATGGCATCGCGCTATATCGCATCTTATGTGCATCGCAGCGCATGCGCATTAGCCACGTCGAGTCACATGCGCATGGCATCGCTTAATATCGCATCTTATGTGCTTCGCATCGCATAGGCATTAAGTCACGTCGCGACACATGCACATGGAATCGCTTGATTTCGCGTCTCATGTGCATCGCACGCATGCGCATTGAGTCGCATCACATTCGCATTGCATCGCTAGATATCGCATCTTATGTGCATCACATCGCATGCGCAATGAGCCACGTCGCGCCACATGCGCATGGCATCGCTTGATATGGCATTTTATGTGCGTCGCATCTCATGCTTTTTGATTCACGTCGCGTCACATGCGCATGGCATCGCTTGATATCGCATATTATCTGCATCGCGTCGTATGCGCATTGAGTCACATATCATCACATGCGCATGGCATCGCGCGACAACGCATCTTATGTGCAACGCATCACATGCGCATTGAGTCACGTCGCATCACATGCGCATGGCATTGCTTGATATCGCATCTTAATTGCATCGCATCGCATGCGCATTGAGTCACATTGCGTCACATGCGCATGGCATCACTCGACAACGCATCTTATGTGCATCGCATCACATGCGCATTGAGTCACGTCGCATCACATGCGCATTGCATTGCTTGATATCGCATCTTAATTGCATCGCATCGCATGCGCATTGAGTCACATTGCGTCACATGCGCATGGCATCACTCGACAATGCATCTTATGTGCTTCGCATCGCATGCGCATTGAGTCATGTCTTGTCACATTTCCATGGCATCGCTTGATATCGCAACTTATGTGCATCGCATCGCATGCGCATTGAGTCACGTCGCATCATATGCGCGTGGCATCGCTTGATATCGCATCTTATATGCATCGCATCGCATGCCTATTGAGTCACGTCGCGTCGCATTCGCATGACATCGCTCGATATCGCATCTTTTGTGCATCGCATCGCATGCGCATTGAGTCACAACGCGTCACATGCGCATGGCGTCACTTGATATCGCATCTTATGTGCATCGCATCGCATGCGCATTGAGTCACGTCACGTCACATGCGCATGGCATCGCTTGATATCGCTTCTTATGTGCATCGCACTGCATGCGCATTCAGTTACGTCGCGTCACATGCGCATGGCATCGCTTGATATCGCATCTTATATGCATCGCATCGCATGCCTATTGAGTCACGTCGCGTCGCATTCGCATGGCATTGCCTGATACCGCATCTTATGTTCATCGCGTCGCATGTGCATTGAGTCACGTCGCACCACATGCGCATGACATCGCTCGATATCGCATCTTTTGTGCATCGCATCGCATGCGCATTGAGTCACAACGCGTCACATGCGCATGGCATCACTTGATATCGCATCTTATGTGCATCGCATTGCATGCGCATTGAGTCACGTCACGTCACATGCGCATGGCATCGCTTGATATCGCTTCTTATGTGCATCGCACTGCATGCGCATTCAGTTACGTCGCGTCACATGCGCATGGCATCGCTTGATATCGCATGTCATGTGGATCGCATCGCATGCGCATTGAGTTACGTCGCATCACATGCGCATGGCATCGCTTGATATCTCATTTTATATAGATCGCTTCGCATGCGCAGTGAGTCACGTTGCGTCACATGCGCATGGCATCGCTTGATATGGCATCTTATGAGCATCGCATCGCATGCGCATTGAGTCACAACGCGACACATGCGCATGGCATCACTTGATATCGCATCTTATGTGCATCGCATGCGCTATGAGTCACGTCGCGTCACATGCGCATGGCATCGCTTGATATCGCATCTTATGTGCATCGCATAGCATGCGCATTGAGTCACGTTGCGTCACATGCGCATGGCATCGCTTGATATCTCATATTATGTGCATCGCATCGCATGCGCATTTGTCACGTTGCGTCACATGCACATGGCATCGCTTGATATGGCATCTTATGAGCATCGCATCGCATGCGCATTGAGTCACAATGCGTCACATGCGCATGGCATCACTTGATATTCTATCTTATGTGCATAGCATCGCATGCGCATTGACTCACTTCGCATCACATGCACATGGCATCGCTTGATATCGCATCTTATGTGCATCGCATCGCATGCGCATTGAGTCACATCGCGTCATATGCGCATTGCATCGCCTGATATCGCATCTTATGTGCATCCCTTAGCAGCGCATTGAGTCACATCGCGTCACATACGCATGCATCGCTCGAAATGGCATCTTATGTGCATCGCATGCGCATTGAGTCACGTCGCGTCACATGCGCATGGCATCGCTTGATATCGCATATTATGTGCGTCATATCGCATGCGCAATGAGTCACGTCGCATCACTTTCTCATGGCATCGCTTGATATCGCATCTTATGTGCATCGCATCGCATGCGCATTTGTCAGGTCGCGTCACATGCGCATGGCATCGCTTGATATCGCATCTTATGTGCATCGCATCGCATGCGCAGTGAGTTACGTCGCGTCACATGCGCAATGGCATCGCTTGATATGGCATCTTATGTGCGTCGCATCTCATGCTTATAGATCCAGGTCGCGTCACATGCGCATGGCATCGCTTGATACCGCATCCTATGTGCATCGCATCGCATGCGCATTGAGTCACGTTGCGTCACATGCGCATGGCATCGCTTGATATCGCAACTTATGTGCATCGCATCGCATGCTTATAGATTCACGTCGCGTCACATGCGCATGGCATCGCGTGATATCGCATCCTATGTGCATCGCATCGCATGCGCATTGAGTCACAGCGCGTCACATGCGCATGTAATCACTTGATTACGCATTTATGTGCATCGCATCGCATGCGCATTGAGTCACTTCGCATCACATGCGCATGGCATCGCTTGATATCGCAACTTATGTGTTACGCATCGCATGCGCATTGAGTCACGTCGCGACACATGCACATGGCATCGCTTGATATCGCATCTCATGTGCATCGCATCGCATGTGCATTGAGTCGCATCAGATTCGCATGGCATCGCTTGATATCGCATCTTATGTGCATCGCATCGCATGCGCATTAGTCACGTCGAGTCACATGCGCATGGCATCGCTTAATATCGCATCTTATGTGCTTCCCATCGCATGCGCATTAAGTCACGGCGGGACATATACACATGGCATCGCTTGATATCGCATCTTATGTGCATCGCATCGCATTCGCATTGAGTCGCATCACATTCGCTTTGCATCGCTTGATATCGCATCTTATGTGCATCGCATTGCATGCGCAGTGAGTCACGTCGCGTCACATGCGCATGGCATCGCTTGATGACATCTTATGTGCGTCGCATCTCGTGCTTATTGATTCACGTCGCGTCACATGCGCATGGCATCGCTTGACATCGCATATTATGTGCATCGCATCGCATGCGCATTGAGTCACAGCGCGTCACATGCGCATGGCATCGCTTGATATCGCATTCTATGTGCATCGCATCGTATGCGGTTTGAGTCACATCGCATCACATGCGCAGGGCATCGCTCGACAACGCATCTTGTGTGCATCGCATCACATGCGCATTGAGTCACGTCACGTCACATGCGCATGGCATCGCTTGATATCGCTTCTTATGTGCATCGCACTGCATCCGCATTCAGTTACGTCGCGTCACATGCGCATGGCATCGCTTGATATCGCATGTCATGTGGATCGCATCGCATGCGCATTGAGTTACGTCGCATCACATGCGCATGGCATCGCTTGATATCGCATCTTATATGGATCGCTTCGCATGCGCAGTGAGTCACGTTGCGCACATGCGCATGGCATCGCTTGATATGGCATCTTATGAGCATCGCATCGCATGCGCATTGAGTCACAACGCGTCACATGCGCATGGCATCACTTGATATCGTATCTTATGTGCATCGCATCGCATGCGCATTGACTCACTTCGCATCACATGCACATGGCATCGCTTGATATCGCATCTTATGTGCATCGCTTCGCATGCGCATTGAGTCACATCGCGTCATATGCGCATTGCATCGCTTGATATCGCATCTTATGTGCATCCCTTAGCAGCGCATTGAGTCACATCGCGTCACATACGCATGCATCGCTCGACATCGCATCTTATGTGCATCGCATGCGGATTGAGTCACGTCGCGTCACATGCGCATGGCATCGCTTGATATCGCATCTTATGTGCATCGCATAGCATGCGCATTGAGTCACGTTGCGTCACATGCGCATGGCATCGCTTGATATCGCATATTATGTGCATCGCATCGCATGCGCATTTGTCACGTTGCGTCACATGCACATGGCATCGCTTGATATGGCATCTTATGAGCATCGCATCGCATGCGCATTGAGTCACAATGCGTCAAATGCGCATGGCATCACTTGATATCGCATCTTATGTGCATAGCATCGCATGCGCATTGACTCACTTCGCATCACATGCACATGGCATCGCTTGATATCGCATCTTATGTGCATCGCATCGCATGCGCATTGAGTCACATCGCGTCATATGCGCATTGCATCGCCTGATATCGCATCTTATGTGCATCCCTTAGCAGCGCATTGAGTCACATCGCGTCACATACGCATGCATCGGTCGACATGGCATCTTATGTGCATCGCATGCGCATTGAGTCACGTCGCGTCACATGCGCATGGCATCGCTTGATATCGCATATTATGTGCATCATATCGCATGCGCAATGAGTCACGTCGCGTCACATGCGCAATGGCATCGCTTGATATGGCATCTTATGTGCGTCGCATCTTATGCTTATAGATCCAGGTCGCGTCACATGCGCATGGCATCGCTTGATACCGCATCCTATGTGCATCGCATCGCATGCGCATTGAGTCACGTTGCGTCACATGCGCATGGCATCGCTTAATATCGCATCTTATGTGCTTCCCATCGCATGCGCATTAAGTCACGGCGGGACATATACACATGGCATCGCTTGATATCGCATCTTATGTGCATCGCATCGCATTCGCATTGAGTCGCATCACATTCGCTTTGCATCGCTTGATATCGCATCTTATGTGCATCGCATTGCATGCGCAGTGAGTCACGTCGCGTCACATGCGCATGGCATCGCTTGATGACATCTTATGTGCGTCGCATCTCGTGCTTATTGATTCACGTCGCGTCACATGCGCATGGCATCGCTTGACATCGCATATTATGTGCATCGCATCGCATGCGCATTGAGTCACAGCGCGTCACATGCGCATGGCATCGCTTGATATCGCATTCTATGTGCATCGCATCGTATGCGGTTTGAGTCACATCGCATCACATGCGCAGGGCATCGCTCGACAACGCATCTTGTGTGCATCGCATCACATGCGCATTGAGTCACGTCACGTCACATGCGCATGGCATCGCTTGATATCGCTTCTTATGTGCATCGCACTGCATCCGCATTCAGTTACGTCGCGTCACATGCGCATGGCATCGCTTGATATCGCATGTCATGTGGATCGCATCGCATGCGCATTGAGTTACGTCGCATCACATGCGCATGGCATCGCTTGATATCGCATCTTATATGGATCGCTTCGCATGCGCAGTGAGTCACGTTGCGCACATGCGCATGGCATCGCTTGATATGGCATCTTATGAGCATCGCATCGCATGCGCATTGAGTCACAACGCGTCACATGCGCATGGCATCACTTGATATCGTATCTTATGTGCATCGCATCGCATGCGCATTGACTCACTTCGCATCACATGCACATGGCATCGCTTGATATCGCATCTTATGTGCATCGCTTCGCATGCGCATTGAGTCACATCGCGTCATATGCGCATTGCATCGCTTGATATCGCATCTTATGTGCATCCCTTAGCAGCGCATTGAGTCACATCGCGTCACATACGCATGCATCGCTCGACATCGCATCTTATGTGCATCGCATGCGCATTGAGTCACGTCGCGTCACATGCGCATGGCATCGCTTGATATCGCATCTTATGTGCATCGCATAGCATGCGCATTGAGTCACGTTGCGTCACATGCGCATGGCATCGCTTGATATCGCATATTATGTGCATCGCATCGCATGCGCATTTGTCACGTTGCGTCACATGCACATGGCATCGCTTGATATGGCATCTTATGAGCATCGCATCGCATGCGCATTGAGTCACAATGCGTCAAATGCGCATGGCATCACTTGATATCGCATCTTATGTGCATAGCATCGCATGCGCATTGACTCACTTCGCATCACATGCACATGGCATCGCTTGATATCGCATCTTATGTGCATCGCATCGCATGCGCATTGAGTCACATCGCGTCATATGCGCATTGCATCGCCTGATATCGCATCTTATGTGCATCCCTTAGCAGCGCATTGAGTCACATCGCGTCACATACGCATGCATCGGTCGACATGGCATCTTATGTGCATCGCATGCGCATTGAGTCACGTCGCGTCACATGCGCATGGCATCGCTTGATATCGCATATTATGTGCATCATATCGCATGCGCAATGAGTCACGTCGCGTCACATGCGCAATGGCATCGCTTGATATGGCATCTTATGTGCGTCGCATCTTATGCTTATAGATCCAGGTCGCGTCACATGCGCATGGCATCGCTTGATACCGCATCCTATGTGCATCGCATCGCATGCGCATTGAGTCACGTTGCGTCACATGCGCATGGCATCGCTTGATATCGCATATTATGTGCATCATATGGCATGCGCAATGAGTCACGTCGCATCACTTTCGCATGACATCGCTTGATATCGTATCTTATGTGCATCGCATCGCATGCGCATTTGTCACGTCGCGTCACATGCGCATGGCGTCGCTTGATATCGCATCTTATGTGCATCGCATCGCATGCTTATAGATTCACGTCGCGTCACATGCGCATGGCATCGCGTGATATCGCATCCTATGTGCATCGCATCGCATGCGCATTGAGTCACAGCGCGTCACATGCACATGGCATCGCTTGATATCGCAACTTATGTGTTACGCATCGCATGCGCATTGAGTCACGTCGCGACACATGCACATGGCATCGCTTGATATCGCACCTTATGTGTTACGCATCGCATGCGCATTGAGTCACGTCGCGACACATGCACATGGCATCGCTTGATATCGCATCTCATGTGCATCGCATCGCATGCGCATTGAGTCGCATCACATTCGCTTTGCATCGCTTGATATCGCATCTTATGTGCATCGCATTGCATGCGCAGTGAGTCACGTCGCGTCACATGCGCATGGCATCGCTTGATATGACATCTTATGTGCGTCGCATCTCGTGCTTATTGATTCACGTCGCGTCACATGCGCATGGCATCGCTTGACATCGCATATTATGTGCATCGCATCGCATGCGCATTGAGTCACAGCGCGTCACATGCGCATGGCATCGCTTGATATCGCATCTTGTGTGCATCGCATCACATGCGCATTGAGTCACGTCGCATCACATGCGCATGGCATCGCTTGATATTGTATCTTATGTGCATCGCATGGCATGCGCATTGAGCCACATCGCGTCACATGCGCATGGCATCACTCGACATCGTATCTTATGTGCATCGCATCGCATGCGCATTGAGTCATGTCTCGTCACATTTCCATGGCATCGCTTTATATCGCATCTTATGTGCATCGCATCGCATGCGCATTGAGTCACGTCGCGTCGCATTCGCATGGCATTGCCTGATATCGCATCTTATGTTCATCGCATCGCATGTGCATTAATCACGTCGCACCACATGCGCATGACATCGCTCGATATCGCATCTTTTGTGCATCGCATTGCATGCGCATTGAGTGACATCGCGTCATATGCACATGGCATCGCTTGATATCGCATCATATGTGCATCGCATCGCAGCGCATTGAGTCACATCGCGTCACATACGCATTCATCGCTCGATATCGCGTCTTATGTGCATCGCACGCACATTGAGCCACGTCGCCTCATATGCGCATGGCATCGCTTGATATCGTATTCTATCTGCATCGCATCGCATGTGCATTGAGTCACGTCGCGTAAGATGCGCATGGCATCGCTTGATATCGTATCTTATGTGCACCGCATCGCATGCGCATCGAGTCACGTCACATCGCATGCGCATGGCATTGCTTGATATCGCATATTATGTTCATCTCATCGCATGTGCATTGAGTCACGTCGCATCACACGCGCATGGCATCGCTTGACATCGCATCTTATGAGCATCGCATCGCATGCACATTGAGTCACATCGCGTCACATGCACATGGCATCGCTTGATATCGCATCTTATGTGCATCGCATCGCATGCTCATTGAGTCACGTCGCGTCACATGCGCATAGCATCTCTTGATATCGCATCTCATGTGCATCGCATCGCATTTGCATTGAGTCACGTGGCATCCCATGCGCTTGGCATCGCTTGATTCGCATCTTATATGCATCGCATCGCATGCGCATTGAGTCACGTCGCGTCGCATTCGCATGACATTGCCTGATATCGCATCTTATGTTGATCGCTTCGCATGTGCATTGAGTCACGTCGCACCACATGCGCATGACATCGCTCGATATCGCATCTTTTGTGCATCGCATTGCATGCGCATTGAGTGACATCGCGTCACATGCGCATGGCATCGCTTGACATCGCATATTATGTGCATCTCATCGCATGCGCATTGAGTCACAGCGCGTCACATGCGCATGGCATCGCTTGATATCGCATTCTATGTGCATCGCATCGTATGCGGTTTGAGTCACATCGCATCACATGCGCAGGGCATCGCTCGACAACGCATCTTGTGTGCATCGCATCACATGCGCATTGAGTCACGTCACGTCACATGCGCATGGCATCGCTTGATATCGCTTCTTATGTGCATCGCACTGCATCCGCATGCAGTTACGTCGCGTCACATGCGCATGGCATCGCTTGATATCGCATGTCATGTGGATCGCATCGCATGCGCATTGAGTTACGTCGCATCACATGCGTATGGCATCGCTTGATATCGCATCTTATATGGATCGCTTCGCATGCGCAGTGAGTCACGTTGCGCACATGCGCATGGCATCGCTTGATATGGCATCTTATGAGCATCGCATCGCATGCGCATTGAGTCACAACGCGTCACATGCGCATGGCATCACTTGATATCGTATCTTATGTGCATCGCATCGCATGCGCATTGACTCACTTCGCATCACATGCACATGGCATCGCTTGATATCGCATCTTATGTGCATCGCTTCGCATGCGCATTGAGTCACATCGCGTCATATGCGCATTGCATCGCTTGATATCGCATCTTATGTGCATCCCTTAGCAGCGCATTGAGTCACATCGCGTCACATACGCATGCATCGCTCGACATCGCATCTTATGTGCATCGCATGCGCATTGAGTCACGTCGCGTCACATGCGCATGGCATCGCTTGATATCGCATCTTATGTGCATCGCATAGCATGCGCATTGAGTCACGTTGCGTCACATGCGCATGGCATCGCTTGATATCGCATATTATGTGCATCGCATCGCATGCGCATTTGTCTCGTTGCGTCACATGCACATGGCATCGCTTGATATGGCATCTTATGAGCATCGCATCGCATGCGCATTGAGTCACAATGCGTCAAATGCGCATGGCATCACTTGATATCGCATCTTATGTGCATAGCATCGCATGCGCATTGACTCACTTCGCATCACATGCACATGGCATCGCTTGATATCGCATCTTATGTGCATCGCATCGCATGCGCATTGAGTCACATCGCGTCATATGCGCATTGCATCGCCTGATATCGCATCTTATGTGCATCCCTTAGCAGCGCATTGAGTCACATCGCGTCACATACGCATGCATCGCTCGACATGGCATCTTACGTGCATCGCATGCGCATTGAGTCACGTCGCGTCACATGCGCATGGCATCGCTTGATATCGCATATTATGTGCATCATATCGCATGCGCAATGAGTCACGTCGCGTCACATACGCAATGGCATCGCTTGATATGGCATCTTATGTGCGTCGCATCTCATGCTTATAGATCCAGGTCGCGTCACATGCGCATGGCATCGCTTGATACCGCATCCTATGTGCATCGCATCGCATGCGCATTGAGTCACGTTGCGTCACATGCGCATGGCATCGCTTGATATCGCATATTATGTGCATCATATGGCATGCGCAATGAGTCACGTCGCATCACTTTCGCATGACATCGCTTGATATCGTATCTTATGTGCATCGCATCGCATGCGCATTTGTCACGTCGCGTCACATGCGCATGGCGTCGCTTGATATCGCATCTTATGTGCATCGCATCGCATGCTTATAGATTCACGTCGCGTCACATGCGCATGGCATCGCGTGATATCGCATCCTATGTGCATCGCATCGCATGCGCATTGAGTCACAGCGCGTCACATGCACATGGCATCGCTTGATATCGCAACTTATGTGTTACGCATCGCATGCGCATTGAGTCACGTCGCGACACATGCACATGGCATCGCTTGATATCGCAACTTATGTGTTACGCATCGCATGCGCATTGAGTCACGTCGCGACACATGCACATGGCATCGCTTGATATCGCATCTCATGTGCATCGCATCGCATGCGCATTGAGTCGCATCACATTCGCTTTGCATCGCTTGATATCGCATCTTATGTGCATCGCATTGCATGCGCAGTGAGTCACGTCGCGTCACATGCGCATGGCATCGCTTGATATGACATCTTATGTGCGTCGCATCTCGTGCTTATTGATTCACGTCGCGTCACATGCGCATGGCATCGCTTGACATCGCATATTATGTGCATCGCATCGCATGCGCATTGAGTCACAGCGCGTCACATGCGCATGGCATCGCTTGATATCGCATCTTGTGTGCATCGCATCACATGCGCATTGAGTCACGTCGCATCACATGCGCATGGCATCGCTTGATATTGTATCTTATGTGCATCGCATGGCATGCGCATTGAGCCACATCGCGTCACATGCGCATGGCATCACTCGACATCGTATCTTATGTGCATCGCATCGCATGCGCATTGAGTCATGTCTCGTCACATTTCCATGGCATCGCTTTATATCGCATCTTATGTGCATCGCATCGCATGCGCATTGAGTCACGTCGCGTCGCATTCGCATGGCATTGCCTGATATCGCATCTTATGTTCATCGCATCGCATGTGCATTAATCACGTCGCACCACATGCGCATGACATCGCTTGATATCGCATCTTATGTGCATCGCATCGCATGCTCATTGAGTCACGTCGCGTCACATGCGCATAGCATCTCTTGATATCGCATCTCATGTGCATCGCATCGCATTTGCATTGAGTCACGTGGCATCCCATGCGCTTGGCATCGCTTGATTCGCATCTTATATGCATCGCATCGCATGCGCATTGAGTCACGTCGCGTCGCATTCGCATGACATTGCCTGATATCGCATCTTATGTTGATCGCTTCGCATGTGCAATGAGTCACGTCGCACCACATGCGCATGACATCGCTCGATATCGCATCTTTTGTGCATCGCATTGCATGCGCATTGAGTGACATCGCGTCATATGCGCATGGCATCGCTTGATATCGCCTCATATGTGCATCGCATCGCAGCGCATTGAGTCACATCGCGTCACATACGCATGCATCGCTCGACATATTGTATTATGTGCATCGCATGCGCATTGAGTCACGTCGCGTCACTTGCGCATGGCATCGCTTGATATCGCAGCTTACGTGCATCGCATCGCATGTGCTTTGAGTCACGTAGCGTTACATGCGCATGGCATCGCTTGATATCGTATCTTATGTGCACCGCATCGTATGCGCATGAGTCACGTCGCATCGCATTTGCACGGCATTGCTTGATATCGCATCTTATGAGCATCGCATCGCATGCACATTGAGTCACATCGCGTCACATGCACATGGCATCGCTTGATATCGCATCTTAATTGCATCGCATCGCATGCGCATTGAGTCACATCGCGTCACATGCGCATGGCATCACTCGACAACGCATCTTATGTGCTTCGCATCGCATGCGCATTGAGTCATGTCTCGTCACATTTCCATGGCATCGCTTGATATCGCATCTTTTGTGCATCGCATTTCATGCGCATTGAGTGACATCGCGTCATATGCACATGGCATCGCTTGATATCGCATCATATGTGCATCGCATCGCAGCGCATTGAGTCACATCGCGTCACATACACATGCATCGCTCGACATCGCGTCTTATGTGCATCGCACGCACATTGAGTCACCTCGCGTCACATGCGCATGGCATCGCTTGATATCGCATCTTATGTGCATCGCATCGCATGCGCAGTGAGTCACTTCGCATCACATGCGCATGGCATCGCTTGATATTGCATCTTATGTGCACCGCATCGCATGCGCATTGAGTCACATCGAATCACATGCGCATGGCATCACTCGACAATGAATCTTATGTGCATCGCATCGCATGCGCATTGAGTCATGTCTCGTCACATTTCCATGGCATCGCTTGATATCGCATCTTATGTGCATCGCATCGCATTGAGTCACTTCGCGTCACATGCGCATGGCATCGCTTGATATCGCATCTTATGTGCATCGCATCGTATGCGCATTGAGTCACATTACATCACATGCGCATGGCATCGCTCGACAACGGATCTTATGTGCATCGCATCGCATGCGCATTGAGTCATATCTCGACATATTTCCATGGCATCGCTTGATATCGCATCTTATGTGCATCGCATCGCAAGCGCATTGAGTCTCGTGACGTCAGATACGCATGGCATCGCTTGATATCGCATCTTATGTGCATCGCACCGCATGTGCATTCAGTTACGTCGCGTCACATGCGCATGGCATCGCTTGATATCGCATCTCATGTGCATCGCATCGCATGCGCATTGAGTCACGTCGCATCCTATGCGCATGTCATCGCTTGATATCGCATCTTATATGCATCGCATCGCATGCGCATTGAGTCACGTCGCGTCGCATTCGCATGGCATTGCCTGATATCGCATCTTGTGTTCATCGCGTCGCATGTGCATTGAGTCACGTCGCACCACATGCGCATGACATCGCTCGATATCCCATCTTTTGTGCATCGCATCGCATGCGCATTGAGTGACATCGCGTCATATGCGCATGGCATCGCTTGATAAGACATCTTATGAGCATCGCATCGCATGCGCATTGAGTCACAACGCGTCACATGCGCATGGCATCACTTGATATCGCATCTTATGTGCATCGCATCGCATGCGCATTGAGTCACTTCGCATCACATGCACATGGCATCGCTTGATATCGTATCTTATGTGCATCGCATCGCATGCGCATTGAGTCACATCGCGTCATATGCGCATTGCATCGCTTGATATCGCATCTTATGTGCATCCCTTAGCAGCGCATTGAGTCACATCGCGTCACATACGCATGCACCGCTCGACATCGCATCTTATGTGCATCGCATGCGCATAGAGTCACGTCGCGTCACATGCGCATGGCATCGCTTGATATCGCATATAATGTGCACCATATCGCATGCGCAATGAGTCACGTCGCATCACTTTCGCATGGCATCGCTTGATATTGCATCTTATGTGCCTCGCATCGCATGCGCATTTGTTACTTCGCGTCACATGCGCATGGCGTCGCTTGATATCGCATCTTATGTGCATCGCATCGCATGCGCAGTGAGTCACGTCGCGTCACATGCGCAATGGCATCGCTTGATATCGCATCTCATGTGCATCGCATCGCATGCGCATTGAGTCGTGACACATTCGCATGGCATCGCTTGATATGGCATCTTATCTGCATCGCATCGCATGCGCATTAGTCACGTCGAGTCACATGCGCATGGCATCGCTTAATATTGCATCTTATGTGCTTCGCATCGCATGCGCATTAAGTCACGTCGCGACATATGCAAATGGCATCGCTTGATATCGCATCTCATGTGCATCACATCGCATGCGCATTGAGTCGCATCACATTCGCATTGCATCGCTTGATATCGCTTCTTATGTGCATCGCATCGCATGCGCAGTGAGTCACGTCGCGTCACATGCGCATGGCATCGCTTGATATGGCATCTTATGTGCGTCGCATCTCATGCTTATTGATTCACGTCGCGTCACATGCGCATGGCATCGCTTGACATCTCATATTATGTGCATCGCATCGCATGCGCATTGAGTCACAGCGCGTCACATGCGCATGGCATCGCTTGATATCGCAACTTATGTGCATCGCATCGTATGCGGTTTGAGTCACATCGCATCACATGCGCATGGCATCGCTCGACAACGCATCTTGTGTGCATCGCATCACATGCGCATTGAGTCAAGTCGCATCACATGCGCATGGCATCGCTTGATATTGTATCTTATGTGCATCGCATCGCATGCGCATTGAGCCACATCGCGTCACATGCGCATGGCATCACTCGACATCGTATCTTATGTGCATCGCATCGCATGCGCATTGAATCATGTCTCGTCACATTTCCATGGCATCGCTTGATATCGCATCTTATGTGCATCGCATCGCATGCGCATTGAGTCACGTCGCGTCGCATTCGCATGGCATTGCCTGATATCGCATTTTATGTTCATCGCATCGCATGTGCATTAATCACGTCGCACCACATGCGCATGACATCGCTCGATATCGCATCTTTTGTGCATCGCATTTCATGCGCATTGAGTGACATCGCGTCATATGCACATGGCATCGCTTGATATCGCATCATATGTGCATCGCATCGCAGCGCATTGAGTCACATCGCGTCACATACGCATGCATCGCTCGACATCGCGTCTTATGTGCATCGCACGCACATTGAGTCACGTCGCGTCACATGCGCATGGCATCGCTTGATATCGTATTTTGTGTGCATCGCATCGCATGTGCATTGAGTCACGTCGCGTTACATGCGCATGGCATCGCTTGATATCGTATCTTATGTGCACCGCATCGCATTCGCGTTGAGTCACGTCACATCGCATGCGCATGGCATTGCTTGATATCGCATATTATGTTCATCTCATCGCATGTGCATTGAGTCACGTCGCATCACACGCGCATGGCATCGCTCGACATCGCATCTTATGAGCATCGCATCGCATGCACATTGAGTCACATCGCGTCACATGCACATGGCATCGCTTGATATCGCATCTTATGTGCATCGCATCGCATGCTCATTGAGTCACGTCGCGTCACATGCGCATAGCATCGCTTGATATCGCATCTCATGTGCATCGCATCGCATGCGCATTAAGTCACGTGGCATCACATGCGCTTGGCATCGCTTGATTCGCATCTTATGTGCATCGCATCGCATGCGCATTGAGTCACGTCGCGTCGCATGGCATTGCCTGATATCGCATCTTATGTTGATCGCTTCGCATGTGCATTGAGTCACGTCGCACCACATGCGCATGACATCGCTCGATATCGCATCTTTTGTGCATCGCATTGCATGCGCACTGAGTGACATCGCGTCATATGCGCATGGCATCGCTTGATATCGCCTCATATGTGCATCGCATCGCAGCGCATTGAGTCACATCGCGTCACATACGCATGCATCGCTCGACATATCGTATTATGTGCATCGCATGCGCATTGAGTCACGTCGCGTCACATGCGCATGGCATCGCTTGATATCGCATCTTACGTGCATCGCATCGCATGTGCTTTGAGTCACGTCGCGTTACATGCGCATGGCATCGCTTGATATCGTATCTTATGTGCACCGCATCGTATGCGCATTGAGTCACGTCGCATCCCATTTGCACGGCATTGCTTGATATCGCATATTATGTTCATCACGTCGCATGTGCATTGAGTCACGTCGCACCACACGCGCATGGCATCGCTCGACATCGCATCTTATGAGCATCGCATCGCATGCGCATTGAGTCACATCGCGTCACATGCACATGGCATCGCTTGATATCGCATCTTATGTGCATCGCATCGCATGCGCTTTTGAGTCACATCACGTCACATGCGCATGGCATCGCTTGATATCGCATCTAATGTGCATCGCATCGCATTGAGTCACATCGCATCACATACGCATGCATCGCTCGAAATCTAATCTTATGTGCATCGCATGCGGATTGAGTCAAGTCGCGTCACGTGCGCATGGCATCCCTAGATATCGCATGTTATGTGCATCGCATCGCATGTGCATTGAGTCACGTCGCATCACACGCGCATGGCATCGCTCGACATCGCATCTTATGTGCATCGCATCGCATGCGCTTTTGAGCCATATCACGTCACATGCGCATGGCAACGCTTGATATCGCATCTTATGTGCATCGCATCGCATGCGCTTTTCAGTCACATCACGTCACATACACATGGCATCGCTTGATATCGCATCTTATGTGCTTCGCATCGCATGCGCATTGAGTCACGTCGCCACACATGCACATAGCATCGCTTGATATTGCATCTCATGTGCATTGCATCGCATGCGCATTGAGTCACGTCGCGTCACATTCGCATGGCATCGCTTGATATCGCATCTTATGTGCATCGCATCGCATGCGCATTGAGTCACGTCGCGTTACATGGGCATGGCATCACTTGTTATCGCATTTTATGTGCATCGCATCGCATGCTCATTGAGCCATCTCGCGTCACATGCGCATGGCATCCCTTGATATGGCATCTTGTGTGCATCGCATCGCATGCTTATTGATTCACGTCGCGTCACATGCGCATGGCATTGCTTGATATCGCATCTTATGTGCATCGCATCCCATGCGAATTGAGTCACAGCGCGTCACATGCGCATGGCATCACTTGATATCGCACCTTATGTGCATCCCATCGCATGCGCATTGAGTCACATCGCATCACATGCGCATGGCATCGCTATATGTCGCATCCTATGTGCATCGCGTCGTATGCGCATTGAGTCACATCGCATCACATGCGCATGGCATCGCTCGACAACGCATATTATGTGCATCGCATCGCATGCGCATTCAGCCATGTCAGGTCACATTTGCATGGCATCGCTTGATATCGCATCTTATGTGCATTGCATCGCATGCGCATTGAGTCACGTCGCGTCACATGCGCATGGCATCGCTTGATATCGCATCATATATACAACGCACCGCATGCGCATTCAGACACGTCGCGTCATATGCGCATGGCATCGCTTGATATCGCATCTTATATGCATCGCTTCGCATGCGCATTGGGTCACGTAGCGTCGCATTCGCATGGCATTGCTTGATATCGCAACTTATGTTCATCGCATCGCATGTGCATTGAGCCACGTCGCACCACATGCGCATGCCATCACTCGATATCGCAATTTTTGTGCATCACATCGCATGCGCATTGAGTGACATCGCGTCATATGCGCATGGCATCGCTAAATATCGCATGTTATGTGCAACGCGTCGCAGCGCATTGAGTCACATACACATGCATCGCTCGACATCGCATCTTATGTGCATCGCATGCGCATTGAGTCACTTCGCATTACACGCGCATGGCGCCGCTGGACATCGCATCTTATGTGCATCGCATCGCATGCGCATTGAGTCACATCGCTTCACATGCGCATGGCATCGCTTGATATCGCATCTTAAGTTCATCGCATCGCATGCGCTTTTGAGTCACATCACGTCACATGCGCATGGCATCGCTTGATATCGCATTTTATAGACATCGCGTCGCATGCGCATTGAGTCACATCGCGTAACATGCACATGGCATCGCTTGATATCGCATCTCATGTGCATCGCATCGCATGCGCATTGAGTGACGTAGCGTCACATTCGCATGGCATCGCGTGATATCGCATCCTATGTGCATCGCATCGCATGCGCTTTTGAGTCACATCACGTCACATGCGCATGGCATCACTTGATATCGCATCTTATGTGAATCGCATCGCATGCACATTGGGTCACAAGGCGTAAAATGCGCATGGCATTTTTTTTTTTTTTTTTTTTTTTTTTTTTTTTTTTTTTTGGGTATGGCCCCTCCTCCGCCAGCCCAGGTGACGATCATCCGAAAGGGATCTACATCGTCTCCCCTACCATGCACTATCTATGCTACAGTGAAGGGTAGGAAAAGTGGTAAGTTTTGTGCGGTACCGCCGAAGCAAACCGAATGTTAGTGGGTGATTTCTAGATAGGCACCTGCATCCAAGAGAGTATGCAGGCAGAGTGGGGATTAGGTACTGATCTTGACCGCAGCCCAGATCAGGGACCTATCGTTAGTAGTGGTACTTCATGCTCATGCAGAAGGAGCGGTTTTGAGGTGTCATGCTTATATGTTATTGTGGGTACTTATCTGAGTCTTGTGGCTTCAACTGGAGTGGGAGTTGACTTCGTGATTCCTCAGCTGGTCGCTGTTGGTCCTGAAACACACAGTGTCTGGGGGGGGGGGGAGCATGCACAGAGGGAGATTGGTTGGGACACAATGTATATTTATTCATATTTACACTTCTGCCAATCCTACAGCTGGTCGCTGCTGTTCCTGTAACAAACAAGTGGGGACAACATATACATAGGGAGGGGGTTGTCTACGTGCTACAGAATATATCTGTTTATATGTATTTTAAATGTTTAACATGTATATATTATTTTTTTTTATCATAATTATTTTTTTTATTATTATTTTTTTTTTCATTTTCTTTTTATTACTTTTTTTTTCTTCTTCCTAAGCTAATTATTCCGTTCAAGTCCTTCTATTTTGCCAGGTCATCATTGTGTTGGGGGGCGCCCGAGGCCCCCCGGTCCGCCCAGGGAGGGGATGTCATCCTTCCCGGGACTTGCGGGCAACTATGGTGGGACTAAGTTATTAAGGTACTGTCTGATGGCTTCGTCGTCGTCTTTACTGTGCCTGTTCAGGGGAATGGTCCTGTCAAACAGCGATAGTGGTCTTTTATTATTATCTGCGGAGTGATCGTAATTGCCTAGTGTGCTTATGGCCGCGTTGTGACTTGTTTTTGCTTGCTTGTACATGTTTGCTGCGAGCTTTTTAATAAACTGCTCTAATGTGTGCATTTTCGTTTCCTTATGGAGTATGTCCAATGGGGCCGACTTGGGCACTTTTGTAATTATTCTTAGAGCTCTGTTTTGCATTAGTTGCAATTTCTTGATATGAGTCTTAGCGCAGTGGCCCCATGCGGGTGCTGCGTAAGTCATGACTGGCCTAATTAGGCTCTTGTATAGAGTCAGCCCCATTTGCTTGCTTAGTGCACTTTTTCGATTTAGAATGGGATATATTGCGCCAAGTTGCTGGTTTGCTTTTCGCCTCACGTTGGTAGTATGTTCGTTGAATGTGAGCTTGGAGTCCAGCGTAACTCCGAGGTACTTTGCTGTATTTTTCCAGATTATTCTTTCTCCGAATAGCATGATATTTGGCGCTTTGTTTGAGTGGGAGTGTTTTTTGGTGAAGAATACGGCTTGTGATTTGGCTGTGTTTACTTTTATTCTCCATTTTTTCAGCAATGGTTCTAGGACTGTTAGCGCGTTCTGCAGTCTGCGGCCTATCGTGGCGGGCCGCCATGACTGGGCTGCAATTGCAGTGTCGTCCGCGTAGATGAAGAGTTTTGTATCGGGGGTTTTGGGTATGTCGTTTATATATATATTGAACAGCGTGGGCCCCAGTAAACTACCTTGTGGGACCCCGGCCATAATTTCTCGCGCCTGGGTGCTTTTGCCTTGGAGAGTTACCGTAAAAGTTCTACCGGTAAGGTGGTTCGCGATCAGTTTGACCATGACGTCTGGGAAATTCAGATCTTTCAGCTTGCGTATTAGGCCTGCATGGTACACAGTATCGAAGGCACGTTCCACATCTAGGAATATTACCCCTGTGGATTTGTTTTCGTTGAAACCCCTTGTTATATACTCTATTTTTCGGGTTAATTGCAGCGTTGTGGAATGATTTGCACGAAACCCGAATTGTTCCTCTATTATAATGTTATTCTTTTTAATATGTGAGCTCATGCGTTTCTGTAGCACTTTTTCCGCTACCTTGCTTACCGTTTTTAGCAGGCTAATTGGCCTATAGTTGTTTGGTTCAGCTCTGTCTTTGCCTGGTTTTGGGAACATAAGCACATTTGCTTGTTTCCAGCATGTAGGATAGTAACCTTGTTGCAGGCAGTAATTGCATATGTCGTTTAGGAGCTGTAGCGCTTTGGTCGTGAGGTGTTTTAGTACCAAATTTGGTATTTGGTCTGGCCCTGGAGCTTTGTGGTCTTGAAGGTGTTTGATTATCCACCTCAGCTCTCCTGGGTTGGTTTTCCTGCACCTGTTATGTGCTGGGTTGGCAAGCGTGTCTTTCATTTCGCTCTCCAGAAGGGAGTAAAGTTGTATGCCTTGCTGACCGTCATTGGGTGTGCAAGTTCTTTTAAGGGTGTCGGCCAGCACGTTGGCCTTTTCCTCGTCGCTTTCAGCGTAGTTATTTGTGCCCGATTGCTTGAGTGGTGGGATGTTTATTGGTTCTCTTTTTAAAGCCCTTACTAGCTGTCATACCTTATGATTGCCGGGCTGTAGCCGGGCTAGTGTTTGGTCCCATTGATCTTGGGCCTGGGCATTTATACGCATTTTTATTGCACTGTTTAGTGTTGCCATGTTTACTTTGTGGACTAGGTTTCTGGTTCGCTGCCATCTTCGCCTCTCATGGTCTCTTTCGTGAATGAGAACCATGAGATCCGGCGGGTACGTAATTACGTGTTTCGCCGGGGGTTTTGGTGGCACTGTAATATGAATTGCAGCTTGGATGGCCTCCTCAAGCAGTTCAGCGGCGCGGTCCACTGCTTGATGGTTCGTCAGGGCTACAGGGAGCTCTAGAACTCTGTCTAGGTGTATGGCAAACTTTTCCCAGTTGCCCCTGTTGTAGTTTAATCGTATTGGAGGAGGTTGAAAGATTGGTGGCGCTTCGATGTCTATTTGGACCGCAAAGTGGTCTGAGGCAAGTGCTTCTACCGTTTTCATGGTGTAGCAAAAATCTGTATTTTTAAAGAGGGCGATGTCCAGGGTGCAAGTTGCGTGATTTGGTTGTTGCGGTATGTACGTCGGTGTCCCTGGATGATCTATGATGTAGTCATTGTTCAACATATGGTTGAACAATGCTCTCCCTGCAGTATTTGCAGCTTCACAACCCCAAGCTTGGTGCTTAGCATTGAGGTCGCCTGCAGCCACGACTATATTGTCTATTTGTAGTATGATGTCTAAGTCTCTGAGGTTTAGGTTCGTTGGCGAGAAGTATATACTTGCCAGTGTGACTGTTCGGTTTTGTATGGTAAGGGAGATAGCCGTGGCTTCCGCTTCTCTTAGTGGTGGAACGTGTTTGTGTTTATGTGTTAGGTTTTCATGGACCACTATCGCTGTGCCTCCATGAGGTCTTCCGTCTTGTCTGTCATTTCGGTATATTTTGTAGCCTGGGATGCGGAATCTTGCTTTTGGTGTTAATAGTGTCTCGTTTAGTAATGCTATTGTTATGTTGTGTTGATATAAGTATTGTTTGAGCTCGTTAAGGTGTCGCCGCGCCCCCCTGATGTTCCAGTATGTTATTTTATGTGTAGTTGTTTGTTCACTATCTGTTGCGTGTGCCATGATTCTGATTAGTGTGTAGGGTGTCTCTCTCTCTCTCTCTCTCTCTCTCTCTTTTTTCTCATTTCTCTGGTTTTGTGTTTCTCCTTTGGCCCTTTACTTATTGCTTGTGGTTGGCTTTAGTGGATACATAATGCATTAGTTTTTTCAACTAGTTCATTGAAGCCTTCTATAAAACAAAGCATGCGCATTTGTCTGTCTTCCTCACTCTTCCAGGCGTTGTCTCTGAAAAAGGCCGTGTATGCTTCCATTAGTGTTTCGTACCCTCTCATGTATACTCCGTTACCTAGGAGTAGTAGTGTCATTTTGGCGTTTGGCTGGAGGTTCAGCGCAGGTTGCCCGTCTTTATTTATTTTGAAGTGTAGTGGTCTGTTTGGATAATGCTTTCTTGTCAATCTCTCGTTTTGTGCTTTGATGTCTTCTGGGCGCTTGGAGTTTTGTGGGTTTTCCGCCGTTTGCGCTACTATGCCGGTCTCTGTTTGAGTGCTCGCAGACCGCTTGTTAGTTTGTGCGTTTCTTTCAATGGGTGCGCGGGTTTTTCTCCTATCTTGCCTATAAACTGGGGGGAAAGTTTGATAGTAACCGCTTCTTTGTTGAAAAATTGCTTGCGCGTTTGGTGGAGGTGCATGGGCCTCTGGTCCATCATACCTGCGTTCTGTAGCAGTTGGATGGTTACCTCTTGTGATATGCGCGAAGGAGCCCCTGTCTTGGGAGTAAATGCCACGGAGATGCGGTGGGATGACACGCCCTGTTGCTTGGGGGTGGGGTATGCCAGGCTTAGGAAAACTGGGCATCCCCTCCATCTTGCCCCGTGCTCCGAAGAGTTGCAGAGCGCGCATCTCCTATGTTCACTGCGGCACTGGCTCACATGGTGGCCGCCTGCACAGCGAGAGCATATTTGTGGTGCTTCACAGTTTTTTGTAAGATGGCGAAATCGTAGATATCTTCCGCATTGCGGGAAACCACTGGGGTTGCGATAGTCCTCTACTTTTATCTTGCAGTGGAACAGTTCGGGTATTCTTTTGATGGCATCAGAGCATTCTTTGTTTGGCTGTTCCACTAGAAAGATCGGTATGTAAGTTCTAGTTCTTTTTGAGAACAGCCTGGATACTTTAATTGGCTCCAGCCCCAGCGCCTCAAGTTCTCGCTTGAGTTCTCCTGGGTCTTCACTAGGGTGTAAGCCTTTAATGACCACCTTGTAAGTTCTCTGGGCAGCTGGTGTTGTGATGTGGAATGGCACTTTATTATTTTTGCAATAGCGTACAAAGTTGTTGTAATCCTGCAATGTTTGAAATTGGAAATTATGGTACCCATCTCTATACGCTCCTTGGTACGTGTTTGGCCTGTATATTTTGTCAAATTCTCCCGTGAGCGAGGCTAAGCTTCTAGGGCAGTATTCTGCTACAAACACTCTCGGGATATTGTGCCTTTCGTTTGCAAGGTATCCACTTGTGGTGTTATTATAGTTAGTGTGCTCTGCTTCAGTTGCTTGTGTGGCCGTTATCCCTCTAGATGTGCTCGCTATAGGTTCAGGGGGTACTGCAGTTTCTGTTGCATTTGTGCACGCTGCCGTTTCTGTGGGCGCGGCCGTGTCTGTGGTTGTTATGGTTGGGGTCATGCTCGCTACCGTTTCTGAAGGTGCGGCTGTGTCTGGTTCTGCGGTGGTTAGGCTAGTGAACATGGCATCACTTGATATCGCATCTTATGTACATCGCATCGCATGCGCATTGAGTCACTTCGAATAAAAAGCTGCAATAATAATTATTATTGCAGGTTTTTATTTATTTATTTATGTATTTATTTACTTATTTATTTATTTATTTATTTATTTATTTATTTATTTATTTATTTATTTATTTATTTATTTATTTATTTATTTATTTATTTATTTATTTATTTATTTATTTATTTATTTATTTATTTATTTATTTATTTATTTATTTATTTATTTATTTATTTATTTATTTATTTATTTATTTATTTAGTCACTTCGAATCTCATGCACATGGCATTGCTTGATGTCGCATCTTATGTGCTTCGCATCGCATGCGCATTTAGTCACATCGCCACACATGCACATGGCATCGCTTGATATTGCATCTCATGTGCATTGCATCGCATGCGAATTGAGTCACGTCGCGTCATATTCGCATGGCATCGCTTGATATCGCATCTTATGTGCATCGCATCGCATGCGCATTGAGTCACATCGCGTCACATGCACATGGCATCGCTTGTTATCGCATCTTATGTGCATCGCATCGCATGCTCGTTGAGTCATCTCGCGTTACATGCGCATGGCATCGCTTGATATCGCATCTTATGTGCATCGCATCGCATGCGCATTGAGTCACATCGCGTCACATGCGCATGGCATCGCTTGAAATCGTATCTTATGTGCATCGCATCGCATGCGCAGTGAGTCACGTCGCGTCACATGCGCATGGCATCGCTTGATATGGCATCTAATGAGAATCGCATCGCATGCTTATTGAGTCACTACGCATCACATGCGCACGATATCACTTGATATCGCATCTTATGTGCATTAAATCGCATTCGCATTGAGTCACAAGGCGTCACATGCGAATGGCATCACTTGATATCGCATCTTATGTAAATCGCATCGCATGCGCATTGAGTCACGTCGCATCACATGCGCATGGCATCGCGTGATATCGCATCCTTTGTGCATCGCATCGCATGTGCATTGAGTCACGTTGCGTCAACTGCGCATGGCATCGCTTGATATCGCATCTTATGTGCATCGCATCGCATGCGCAGTGAGTCACGTCGCGTCACATGCGTATGGCATCGCTTGATATGGCATTTTATTAGCATTGCATCGCATGCTTATTGAGTCACGTCGCATCACATGCGCATGGCATCACTTGATATCGCATTTTATGTTCATCGCATCGCATGCGCATTGAGTCACAAGGCATCACATGCGCATGGCATCACTTGATATCGCATATTATGTGCATTGCATCGCATGCGCATTGAGTCAGTTCGCAACTCATGCACATGGCATTGCTTGATATCGCATCTTATGTGCATCGCATCGCATGCGCATTGAGCCATTTCAGGTCACATTTGCATGGCGTCGCTTGATATCGCATCTTATGTGCGTCGCATCGCATGCGCATTGAGCCACGTCGCGTCGCATTCGCATGGCATTCTATGATATCGCATCATATGATCATCGCATCGCATGTGCATTGAGTCACCCCTCCGAAGGAGTGTCGCCTTGTCGTGGCGGAGGGGCTCAGTACCTGAGCCAGACGGCCTACTAAGTGTCATTTTGATTACTGGTAGGCAAGAGGTGAGGGGAAGCAAAGAACATTCCAAACGGGTAGATGGGGCTCGTTAGTCTTGGTTGACGACTCATCTAGGAGAAGAGGACTCCGAAATCAAACTCCCCCAGGGGCTCCTACTATGGTAGGTACGGGTTTGGCGTACCCGGGGCCCCAAGCCATACTCTCGATTGGGTTCCTCCAAGAGGTGAGAGGGCATATGCCAAACGCCCAATCAACTTTGGTCCACTTTTGTGTTTGACCTCCCACCTGTTACCTCCCTGTACACAGTCTGATGGATAACCTACGCGCGGGTCGTCGGAGGATGGGGTGACGCAAGGGGTGACTGGGTAATCGCGTAAGTCCCAGCCCCTGGTTATCATGTAGGATCTGTGTGCGTATCCGCTGATAAAGGTCAGTCCCGGGGAGGGGCCATTGCATGAGCTGATGCACTCCTGAAGGCGATTGGGTCCCTCTGTCTATACATTGGGAGGTGAGACCCTAGGGTGAGCAAGGTCCAGGCCAGGACTCTCACCTAAGCCGGGGTGGCGCCCAGGAAGTGAGCATGCCATCGGAGACATTTGCAATGGTGGAGGATATCATCGCCATGAGTCCAAAAACTCCAAACAACAAAAAAGCAAGTGGAAAAGAAGTAGTCGAGTGTTGTGGTCCTCGCTACTTAGTTATTACTAGAAAAGAGGAAGGTAAAAAATTCCTATCGGTGAGCCCCTTTACCATTCAAAAGGGTCTGGATAACATTGCTGGTCCAGTAAAGTCATGCACTAGATCTCGCAATGGCACGCTGCTGGTTGAAACACATTCATCCACCCAGGCAGTTAAAATACTGAAGGCGAATATGCTAGCCAGTTATCCTATCAGTGTGGAGATGCACAGAACTTTGAACTCCTCGCGCGGCGTGATAAACACCCGCGCCTTGGATGATCTAAGTAATGAGGAGATTAAAGAAAATCTTTTGGAACAAGGCGTTACTAACGTTTACAGGGTTCAGCGCAAAGAGGGTGGTGAACTAAAGCCAACACGTACCCTGTTCCTGACCTTTGACCGGGTAGATCTCCCGCAGAGGATTAAGGCAGGGTACGAATCCATCGAAGTTCGGCCTTTCATCCCGAACCCGCTGAGATGTTTCAAGTGCCAGCGCTTTGGACATACAAGCGAGCTTTGCAAGGGACAAGCTACATGCCCTCAATGTGGAGATGAATCCCACGATGGTGCATGTACAGCAGCTCCGTCATGTGTGAACTGCAGAGGTGAACATCCATCCAGTTCCCGAGATTGCCCCCGTTTCGTAGAAGAAAGAGCGATTCAAGAGATACGGGTTAAAGAGAAGGTGCCCTTCTCAGAAGCCCGGAAGCTCTTGCGTTTACGCCAACCCTCTGTTCCAAGGTCCGGGACCTATAGCTCAGTTGTAGCTAAACCGGTACCGAGCAGAGAGATCGCAACGCAGACCAGCGATTTTAATGGGGCAACAATATCTGAAAAAACACTTGTAGCCCGTAGCTCTATTCCAAAGCCTTCAACATCAGCGCGCACATCTATGTCAACGTCAACTTCCACAAAATCTTCAAGTGCAAAGAACATCACTGTTACATCACCATCAAGAGCACCAAGATCAGAGCAAAAAACTAGCAAGCCCGTAAGATGTGAAACCTCACCGATAAAGTTTAGAAAGAATTACACAAGGACCGACTTCCTCAAGGAAAATAGTATGTCTAATCCCAGTACATCGAAGGGATGTAAGAGTCCACGAACATCTCCTCAAAGATCTCGAAAATCCTCTTCTGGAGAATCTTCAGGGGTGGACTCTGACCGGCGTCTTTCATCTTCGCCGGTCTCCGTGTCAAATCGGTTCGAAGCTCTCGAACCAAAATTCAGTATCGGAACACGGACGTCCTCGGCAGAGGACATGGAATTGGAATCTGCCCACACTGGGAGACCCCCAGTAGAAAAAAGGCGCGAAAAAGCGCCAGACAAGAATGCCAGCCCCACAGAAAAAAAAGGGCTAAGTTAGTTCGACAACCGCCTGCTCCAAAGTAATGAAGAGTTACCTTGGAACTATCTGTCCCATACACAATGCAATATGGCTATCCTACAATGGAACATACGTGGAATTCGAACTCAACGGCCAGAACTTGAGCTTTTGCTCAAAGAATACGAACCTCTGGTTGCATGTTTGCAAGAGACTAAGCTGCGTCCTCATGACGCTTTCCATCTAAGGCGATACACCCCAATACGGTGTGATGTTACACCAGAAGAGGGTGTACCGGCACATGGCGGCGCTATGATGCTTGTTAGAGATGACGTGTATATGCAAACTCTACCTTTGCACTCTGATATACAATCAGTTGCTGTATGGATTAAACTGCCAAACATACATTTCACCATCTGTAATATATATTTGCCTCCGTCCCATGACTTCTCACACATTGATTTAGAAGATCTAGTTTCCCAGTTGCCAACACCGTTTCTGTTGATGGGAGACTTCAATGCGCACCACCCACTTTGGGGTTCAAGTCGCGCTTGTGCGAGAGGTACACTCATTTCCGATTTTTTGGACAGTCACAACCTAGCTCTCCTCAACACTGGAGAGCCTACATTCATTTCGGACTCTCACAATAGTTTCTCGCATCTTGACCTTGCAGTTTGTTCACCTCAGTTGGCAGTCTCCTTACAATGGAATGTCATCTCTGATTTACACTCTAGTGACCACTTTCCATGTCTTATTAGTCTCTTGACGCAACATACATTTTCCACTCCTATGCCCAGATGGCGTTTGGACCATGCCAACTGGAACCTTTACACCCAGTTGGCTGTCTTTACCTACAACGAGCATGACTCAGTAAATAATTTGGCGCAGCATCTCACGGAGACGATTCTCTCTGCTGCTGAACAATCGATTCCGCGGTCGACTACACACCCCCGTCGATTTCCCGTTCCCTGGTGGACGGAAGAATGTCGGAATGCCATTCGTGCTCGAAGGCGTGCACTTAGGGTTTTCCAACGTCACCCTACTTTGGAAAACCTAATCGAGTACAAGAAAATGCGCGCCAGGTCCAGACAAGTCATTAAGGATAGCAAAAAGTCATCATGGAGCAAATTTGTAGCTTCATTTAACCGACACACACCTTCCTCGGTTGTGTGGGATAGATTAAGGCGTGTTGCAGCTAAAACGACCCAAATACCAATAGCGGGACTAAAAACAGCCACAGGAGCTGTTGTTGATTCATTTGAAGTGGCCAATACCTTTGGCAGTGCTTTCGCACAAGTGTCTAGCTCGGAAAACTACTCCCCTGAGTTCCTTCCAATTAAAACTCAGGTGGAATCTCAAGGCTTCTCGTTTCGTTCTAGAAACGTAGAAGATTACAATCGCCTTTTCACCATGGCAGAGCTGGAGTATTCCCTGAAATCTTCGCGATGTTCAGCACCAGGACCGGACGGTATTCATGTACAAATGTTACAACAGCTCTCTCCTGAAGGTAAGGCATTCCTGCTCGAGGTCTATAATCGTGTTTGGGTTGACAGTATACTCCCAGAAAATTGGCGGGAGGCCACCGTTATTCCCATCTTGAAGGCTGGGAAGGACCGTCATCTTCCCTCCAGCTATCGTCCTATTTCCCTCACCAGTTGCGTTTGCAAGGTGATGGAACGCATGATCAATGGACGATTGGTATGGTGGTTAGAAAGTCGTAACCTACTGACTAACATCCAGTGTGGTTTTCGACGACGCCGTTCAACTGTTGACCATCTTGTGTCAATATCGACACAGATAATGGACGGCTTTATGAAGAACTGTCAAACCGTTGGCATATTTTTCGATCTTGAGAAGGCTTATGATACGTGCTGGCGAGCAGGGATTCTACGTTCCCTGTATGCCTGGAATATGCGTGGACGCCTACCACTTTTCATTCAGGAGTTTATGAAGGACCGCTTTTTCCGAGTAAGGGTCGGCTCGGTTTTTTCTAATTCTTTTGTTCAGGAGGAGGGAGTGCCTCAGGGTTCGGTGCTAAGTGTCACGCTCTTTGCTATAGCAATTAACTCCATCTGGAAATGTGTTCCACCTGGAGTTTCGTCATGCCTATTCGTAGACGATTTTGCTGTCTATTGCACTTCTCAGCGCACGGCGTTCTTACAACGGCGCCTGCAGCAATGTTTGGACAACCTTAGAGAATGGAGCATGAAAAACGGCTTCCGTTTCTCAACTGAGAAGTCAATCTGCGTTAATTTCTGGCGCCGTAGGAGACGATTACCACCTTCGCTCCGATTTGGTCCAGATTCACTTCCCTTCGCAGAAGAGACGCGCTTCCTGGGTTTGATCTTGGACAGGAAGCTTAGTTGGTCGTCGCATATTGCACAGCTAAGAGCGAGATGTGACCGTTCCCTAAATATTATGCGAGTACTGAATGGCAAATCGTGGGGAGCGGATCGAACAATTTTGTTGCGAATATATCGCGCATTAGTCCGATCCAAGCTAGACTATGGGTGTATTGTTTATTCGTCAGCACGACCATCTGTGCTGAGAAGATTAGACGTGGTCCATAATAGGGGCATCCGCATTGCAACAGGAGCTTTTCCAACAAGCCCAGTGGTGAGCCTTTACGCCGAGTCCGCAGAACCTCCTCTGCATTATCGGCGTGAGATTCTCTTGGCAAATTATGGTTGTGCGCTTAGATGTATGCCTAAGCACCCAACGTTCGCTTCTTTTTTCACCACCACGCTAAGAGAACGATATAGAAATAGCTCCCTTAATCCAAAGCCTGCGGGGTTCCGTTTCCAAGAGCTCCTAGTGAAGCTTGGAGTGGAACTGCCTGTGATGTTCGCCAAGGGCGAGAGACTTTACCCCCCTTGGCTATCTGGTACGCCCCATGTAGATCTTGGGATGACCATACACCAGAAGTCCACGATGCCTATTTCAAGTATCCGCACGTGTTTCTTAGAATTTTTGTCAGGCTACTCTGACCGTAAATACATTTACACCGATGGATCAAAGAACACAAACGGTGTTGGATGTGCTTATGTTTATGGAACCGAACCATATACATTCGGTTTTCCAAATAGCACCTCCATTTTTACTGCAGAGCTTTATGCAATTTATCGAGCCGTTTTGTATGTTCGCCGTCGTAAATTAGGTGACTGCCTGATTTTGAGCGATTCCCTTAGTGCACTGCAGAGCCTTTGTCAGTTGTACAACCCCCACCCTATTGTACAACGTATCCAGGATGCCCTCCATGTTTTACACGCTTCTGGCGTTGACGTGGTGTGTGCATGGATTCCTGGTCACGTAGGTTTGCCTGGGAATGAAATGGCAGATTTAGCAGCAAAGACGGCAACTACAGAACCCAGTATTACCATCTCACGTGTTACTTCGGAAGACTTCAGGCTTGAAGTGCGGAGAGCGTTGCTATCGTCCTGGCACGACGAGTGGTCAACTCTCCGCGGTAATAAGCTTAGAGAAGTGAAAGAACTTCCGATAAACTGGGTAACTTCCTGTCGCACTTCTCGTCGCGAGGAGGTTAGTTTGGCTCGATTGAGAATAGGGCACTGCAATTTTTCGCACGGTTACCTATTTAAAAGGCACCCTGCGCCTCTATGTCCGCTGTGTGACAACCTTTTGTCAGTTCGCCACGTGTTGCTAGAGTGTTGCTCTCTAGCGCACCTTCGGGATTCTCTGCAGCTGCCTGCCAGACTTGCAGAGGTCCTAGCGGACGACAAAACAGCGGTTGATAGAGTTTTTAATTTTTTAGCGGAGTGTAATATGAATTTGAGGATTTAAATTTTTTTTAATTATCTGTTTCTGCTTTTGGACATATTTATCACCTTGTTTCATATCTGGCTATTGCCACTGCTTTTTACTTGTAAACGTTTCTTGTTGCTAGTATTTTTAGTTTTTGAGTGAAATTTATATCTGGCTATTGCCATGAATCCTTTAAGGGCGCTGATGACCTAGAAGTTGAGCGCCCTTAAACTAAATCAAATCAAATCAAATCAAATGCATTGAGTCACGTCTCACCACATGCGCAAGACATCGCTCGGTATCGCATCTTATGTGCATCGCATCGCAGCGCATTGAGTCATATCGCGTCACACACGCATGCATCGGTCGACATCGCATCTTATGTCCATCGCATGCGGATTGAGTCACGCTGCGTCACGTGCGCATGGCATCGCTTGATATCGCATCTTATGTGCATCATTTCGCATGCGCATTGAGTCATTTCTCGTCACATTTGCATGTCATCGTTTGTTATCGCATCTTATGTGCATCGCATCGCATGCTCATTGAGTCACGTCGCGTCACATGCGCATGGCATCGCTTGATATCGCATCTTGTGTGCATCGCATCGCATGCTCATTGAGTTATCTCGCGTCACATGCGCATGGCATCGCTTGACATGCCATCTTATGTGCACCGCAACGAATGCTTACTGATTCACATCGCGTCACATGCGCATGGCATCCCTTGATATCGCACCTTATGTGCATCGCATCGCATGCGCATTGAGTCACTTCGCATCACATGCGCATGACATCGCTCGACAGCGCATCTTATGTGCATCGCATCCCATGCGCATTGAGCCATTTCAGGTCACATTTGCATGGCATCGCTTGATATCGCATCTTACGTGCATCGCATCGCATGTGCTTTGAGTCACGTCGCGTTACATGCGCATGGCATCGCTTGATATCATATCTTATGTCCATCGCATCGCATGCGCATTGAGCCACATCGCGTCACATGCGCATGGCATCGCTTGATACCGCATCTTCTGTGCATACATGCGCATTCAGTCACATGGCATCACATGCGCATGGCATCGCTCGACATCGCATCTTATGGGCATCGCATCGCACGCGCATTGACTCACAACGCGGCACATGCGCATGGCATCGCTTGATATCGCATCTTATGTGCCTCGCATCGGAGCGCATTGTGTCACATCACGCCACATGCGCATGGCATCGCTTGTTATCGCATCTTATGTGCATCGCATCGCAATTCATTGAGCCACGTCGTGTCACATGCGCACGGCATCGCTTCATATCGCATCTTATGTGCATCGCATCGCCTGCGCATTGAGCCACGTCACGTCACATGCCCATGGCATCGCTTAATATCGCATCTTTTGTGCATCGCATGCGCATTCAGCCACATCACGTCAACATTCGGATGGCAGCGCTTGATATCGCATCTAATGTGCATCGCATCCCATGCGCATTGAGTCACGTCGCGTCACATGCGCATGGCATCTCTTGATATTGCACCTTATGCGCGTCGCATCGCCTGCGCATTGAGTCATGTCGCGTCACATGCGCTTGGCATCGTTCGTTATCACATCTTATGTGCATCGCATCGCATTCCATTGACTCACGTCGCGTCACATGCGCATGGCATCGCTTGATATCGCATCTTATGTGCATCTCATCACATGCGCATTGAGTCTCGTCGCACCACTTGCGCATGACACCGCTCGATATCGCATATTATGTGCATCGCAGCGCATTCAGTCACATCGCGTCACATGCGCATGCATCGCTCGACATCGCATTTTATGTGCATCGCATCGCAGGCACATTGAGTCACATCGCGTCACATGCGCTTGGCATCGCTTGTAATCGCATCTTATGTGCATCGCATCGCATACGCGTTGAGTCACATCGCGTCTCATGCGCATTGCATCCCTTGATATAGCATCTTATGTGCATCGCATCGCATACGCATTGAGTCACGTCGCGTCACATGCGCATGGCATCCCTTGATATAGCATCTTATGTGCATCGCATCGCATACGCATTGAGTCACATCGCGTATCATGCGGATGGCATCGCTAGATATCGCATCTCATGTAAATCGCATGCGCGTTATATCATGTGGCGTCACATGCGCATTGCATCTCTTGATATCGCAACTAATGCGCGTCGCATCGCATGCGCATTTAGTCACGTGGCGTCACATGCGATTGGCATCGCTTGTTATCGCATCCTATGTGCATCGCATCGCATTCCATTGAGTCACGTCTCGCCACATGCGCTTGGCATCGCTTGATATCGCAGCTTATGTGCCTCGCATCGCAGAGCATTGTGTCACCTCACGCCACATGCCCATGGTATCGCTTGATAATGCATCTTATGTGCATCGCACGCATGCGGATTGAGTCACGTCGCTTCACATGTACATGGCATCGCTTGATAACGCATCTTATGTGCATCTCATCACATGCGCATTGAGTCAAGTCGCACCAATTGCGCATGACACCGCTCGATATCGCATATTATGTGCATCGCATCGCATGCGCATTGAGTCACGTCGCGTCACATGTGCATGGCATCGCTTGAGATCGGATCTTATGTAAATCGCATGCGCATTGAGTCATGTCGCTTCACATGCGCATGGCATCGCTTGATAACGCATCTTATGTGCATCTCATCACATGCGCATTGAGTCACGTCGCACCAATTGCGCATGACACCGCTCGTTATCGCATATTATGTGCATCGCACCGCATGCGCATTGACTCACATCGCGGCACATGCGCATGGCATCGCTTGATATCGCATCTTATGTGCCTCGCATCGCAGAGCATTGAGTCACCTCACGCCACATGCCCATGGTATCGCTTGATAATGCATCTTATGTGCATCGCACGCTTGCGGATTGAGTCACATCACGTCACATGCACATGGCATCGCTTGATATCGCATCTCATGTGCATCGCATCGCATGCGCATTGAGTTACATCGCATCACATGCGCATGGCATCGCTTGATATCGCATCTTATGTGCATCGAATCGCAGCGCATTGAGTAACATCGCGTCACATGCGCATGCATCGCTCGGCATCGCATCTTACGTGCATCTCATGCGCATTGAGTCACATCGCATCACATACGCATGGCATCGCTTGACATCGCATCTTATGTGCATCGCATCGCAAGCGCATTGGGTCACATCGCGTCACATGCGCATGGCATCGCTTGTTATCGCATCTTATGTGCATCGCATAGCAGCGCAATTGGCCACATCACTTCACATGCGCATGGCATCGCTCAATATCGCATCTTATGTGCATCGCATCGCATGCGGATTGAGTCACATAACGTCACATGCGCATGGCATCGCTTAATATCGCATATTATGTGCATCGCATCGCATGCGCATTGAGTCACTTCGCGTCACATACGCATGTCACCGCTAGATATCGAATTTTATGTGCATCGCATCGCATGCGCATTGAGTCGCGACTCGACACATGCGCATGGTATCGCTTGTAATCGCATCTTATGTAATTCTCATCGCATGCGAATTGAGTCACGTTGCGCCTAATGCGCATGGCATCGTTTGATATCGCATCTTATGTGCATCGCATCGGATGCGGATTGAGCCACATCACGTCACATGCGCATGCCATCGCTTGATATCGCATATTATGTGCATCGCATCGCATTCACATTGATTCACGTCGCGTCACATGCGCATGGCATCCCTTGATATCGCATCTTATCTGCATCGCATCGCATTCACATTGAGTCAGGTCGCGTCACATGCGCATGGCATCGCTTGATATCGCATCATATGTGCATCGCAGCGCATGCGCATTGAGTCACCTTGCGTCACATGCGCATGGCATCGCCTGTTATCGCATCTTATGTGCATCGCATCGCATGCGCATTGACTCACATCGCGTCACATGCGCATGGCATCGCTTGATATCGCATCTTATCTGCATCGCATCGCACGCGCATTGAGTCACATCGCGTCACATGCGAATGGCATCGCTTGATATCGCATCTTATGTGCATCTCATAGCATGCGCATTGAGTCACGTTGCGCCTAATGCGCATGTCATCGTTTGATATCGCATCTTATGTGCATCACATCGCAGCGCATTGAGTCACATCACGCCACATGCGCAGGGCATCGCGTGATATCGCATCTTATGTGCATCGCATCGCATGTCGGATTGAGTCACATCACGTCACATACGCATGGCATCGCTTGATATCGCGTATTATGTGCATCGCATCGCAGTCACATTGATTCACGTCACATGCGCATGGCATCGGTTGATATCGCATCTTATCTACATCGCATTGCATTCACATTGATTCACGTCGCGTCACATGCGCATGGCATCGCTTGATATCGCAACTTATGTGCATCGCATCGCATGCACATTGAGTCACGTCGCGTCACATGCGATTGGCATCGCTTGATATCGCATCTTATGTAAATCCCCTGCGCATGGAGCCTCGTCGCGTCACATGCGCATGTCATCGCTTGATATCGCATCTCATGTGCATCGCAGCGCATGCGCAATGAGTCACGTCGCATCACATGCGCATGGAATCGCTTGATATCACATCTTATGTGCATCGCATCGCATGCGCATTGAGTCACGTCGCGTCACATGCGCTTGGCATCGATTTTTATTGCATCTTATGTGCATCGCATCGCATTCCATTGAGTCACGTCGTGTCACATGCGCATGGCATTGCTTAATATTGCATCTTATGTGCATCGCATCGCATGCGCATTGAGCCACGTCGCGTCACATGCGCATGGCATCGCTTAATATTGCATCTTATGTGCATCGCATGCGCATTCAGTCACATCACGTCAACATTCGCATGGCAGCGCTTGATATCGCATCTAATGTGCATCGCATCCCATGCGCATTGAGTCACGTCGCGTCACATGCGCATGGCATCTCTTGATATCGCATCTTATGGGCATCGCACTGCATGCGCATTGACACACATCGCGGCAAAAGCGCATGGCATCGCTTGATATCGCATCTTATGTGCATCGCATCGCATGCGCATTGAGTCACGACTCGTCACATGCGCATGGTATCGCTTGTAATCGCATCTTATGTGCCTCGCATCGCAGAGCATTGAGTCACATCACGCCACATACGCATGGTATCGCTTGATAATGCATAGTATGTGCATCGCAACGCATGCGGATTGAGTCACCACACGTCACATGCGCATTGCATAGCTTGATATCGCTTATTATGTGCATCGCACCGCATGCGCATTGAGCCACTTCGCGTCACATACGCATGGCACCGCTTGATATCGCATCCTATGTGCATCGCATCGCATGCGCATTGAGTCACGACTCGTCACATGCGCATGGCATCGCTTGATAACGCATCTTATGTGCATTGAGTCACGTCGCAACAATTGCGCATGACACCGCTCGACATCGCATATTATGTGCATTGCATCGTAGCGCATTGAGTCACATCGCGTCACATGCGCATGCATCTGTCGAAATTGCCTCTTATGTGCACCAGATCGCATGCGCATTGAGTCACGTCGCGCCCCATGTGCATGGCATCGCTTGATATCGCATCTTATGTGCATCGCATCGCAGGCGCATTGAGTCACATCGCGTCACATGCGTATGGGAGCGCTTGATATCGCATCTTATGTGCATCGCATAGCAGGGCAATTAGCCACATCACGCCACATGCGAATGGCATCGCTTTATATCGCGTCTTATGATCATCGCATCGCATGTGGATTGAGTCACATCACGTCACATGCGCATGGCCTCGCTTCATATCGCATATTATGTGCATCGCATCGCATGCGCATTGAGTCACTTCGCGTCACATACGCATGGCACCGCTTGATATCGAATCTTATGTGCATCGGATCGCATTCGCATTGAGTCACGACTCGTCACATGCGTATAGCATCTCTTGATATCGCATTTTATGTGCATCGCATCGCATGCGCATTGAGTCACGTTGCGTACATGCGCATGGATTCGCATGTTATCGCATCTTATCTGCATCGCATCGCATTCACATTGATTTACGTCGCGCCACATGCGCAAGGCATCGCTTGATATCGCATCTTATGTGCATCGCATCGCATGCGCATTTAGTCATGTTGCGTCACATGCGCATGGCATGTCTTGATAACGTAACTTATGTGCATCTCATCGCATGCGCATTGAGTCACGTCGCGTCTAATACGCATTACATCGCTTGATATCGCATCTTATGTGCATCGCATCGCATTCACATTGATTCACGTCGCGTCACATGCGCATGGCATCGCTTGATTACGCATCTTATGTGCATCGCATCGCATGCGCATTGAGTCACGACTCGTCACATGCGCATGGCATCTCTTGATATCGCATTTTATGTGCATCGCATCGCATGCGCATTGAGTTACGTTGCGTACATGCGCATGGATTCGCATGTTATCGCATCCTATCTGCATCGCATCGCATTCACATTGATTTACGTCGTGTCACATGCGCAAGGCATCGCTTGATATCGCATCTTATGTGCATCGCATCGCATGCGCATTCAGTCACGTCGCGTCACATGCCCATGGCATGTCTTGATAACGTAACTTATGTGCATCTCATCGCATGCGCATTGAGGCACGTCGCGTCTAATACGCAAGGCATCGCTTGATATCGCATCTTATGTGCATCGCATCGCATTCACATTGATTCACGTCGCGTCACATGCGCATGGCATCTCTTGATATCTCATCTTATGTGCATCGCATCGCATGCGCATTGAGTCACGTCGCGTCACATGCGCATGGCATGTCTTGATAACGTAACTTAGTTGCATCTCATCGCATGCGCATTGAGTCACGTCGCGTCTAATACGCATGGCATCGCTTGATATCGCATCTTATGTAAATCGCATGCGCATTGAGTCACGTCGGTTCACATGCGCATGGCATCGCTTGATAACGCATCTTATGTGCATCTCATCACATGCGCATTGAGTCACGTCGCACCAATTGCGCATGACACCGCTCGTTATCGCATATTATGTGCATCGCACCGCATGCGCATGACCCACATCGCGGCACATGCGCATGGCATCGCTTGATATCGCATCTTATGTGCCTCGCATCGCAGAGCATTGAGTCACCTCAGGCCACATGCCCATGGTATCGCTTGATAATGCATCTTATGTGCATCGCACGCATGCGGATTGAGTCACATCACGTCACATGCGCATGGCATCGCTTGATATCGATTATTATGTGCATCGCATCGCATTCGCATTGACTCACTTCGCGTCACATACGCATGGCATCGCTTGATATCGCATCTTATGTGCATCGCATCGCATGCGCATTGAGTCACCTCGCGTCACATGCGCATGGGATCGCTTGTTATCGCATCTTATGTGCATCGCATCACATGCGCATTGACTCACATCGCGTCACATGCGCATGGCATCGCTTGATATCGCATCTTATGTGCATCGCATCGCATGCGCATGGAGTCACGTCGCGTCACATGCGCATGGCATCTCTTGATATCGCATCTTATGTGCATCGCATCGCATGCGCTTTGAGTGACGTCGGGTCACATGCGCATGGCATGGCTTGTTATCGCATCTTATCTGCATCGCATCGCAGGCGCATTGAGTCACATCGCGTCACATGCGCATGGCATCGCTTGATAAGGCCTCTTTTGTGCATCTCATCGCATGCGCATTCAGTCACGTTGCGCCTAATGCGCATGTCATCGTTTGATATCGCATCTTATGGGCATCGCATCGCAGCGTATTGACTCACAACGCGGCACATGCGCATGGCATCGCTTGATATCGCATCTTATGTGCCTCGAATCGGAGCGCATTGTGTCACATCACGCCACATGCGTATGGTATCGCTTGATATCGCGTATTATGTGCATCGCATCACATGCACATGAGTCACTTCGCGTCACATGCGCATGGCATTGCTTGATATTGCATCTTATATTAATCTTATGCGCATTGATTCACGTCACGTCACATTTGCATGCCATCGCTTGATATCGCCTCTCAATGGCATCGCATCGCATGCGCATTGAGTTACGTCGCATCACATGCGCATGGCATCGCTTGATATCATATCTTATGTCCATCGCATCGCATGCGCATTGAGCCACATCGCGTCAGATGCGCATGGCATCGCTTGATACCGCATCCTATGTGCATCGCATTCGCATTCAGTCAAATGGCATCACCTGCGCATGACATCGCTCGACATCGCTCGACATCGCATCTTATGTGCCTCGCATCGGAGCGCATTGAGTCACATCACGCCACATGCGCATATCACCGCTTGATATCGCATCTTATGTGCATCGCATCGCATGCGCATTGAGTGAGCTCGCGTCACATGCGCTTGGCATCGCTTGATATCGCATTTTATGTAAATCCCATGCGCATTGGGTCTCGTCGCGTCACATGCGCAAGCCATCGCTTGATATCGCATCTCATGTGCATCGCATCGCATGCGCATTGAGCCACGTCGCGTCACATGCGCACGGCATCGCCTGATATCGCATCTTATGTGCATCGCAACGCATGCGCATTGAGTCACATCGCGTCACATGCGCTTGGCATCGCTTGATATCGCATCTTATGTGCAACGCAACGCATGCGCATTTACTCACATCGCGTCACATGCGCATGGCATCGCTTGATATCCCATCTTATGTGCATCGCATCGCATGCGCATTGAGTCACATCGCGTCACATGCGCTTGGCATCGCTTGATATCGCACCTTATGTAAATCCCATGCGCATTGAGCCACGTCGCGTCACATGCGCATGGAATCGCTTCATATCGCATCTTATGTGCATCGCATCGCATGCGCATTGAGTCATGTGGCGTCACATGCGCATTGCATCTCTTGATATCGCAACTTATGCGCGTCGCATCGCATGCGCATTGAGTTACGTAGCGTCACATGCGCTTGGTATCGCTTGTTATCGCATCCTATGTGCATCGCACCGCATTCCATTGAGTCACGTCGCGTCACATGCGCATGGACTCGCTTGATATTGCATCTTATGTGCATCGCATCGCATGGCATGCGCATTGAGTCACGTCGCTTCACATGTGCATGGCATCGCTTGATATCGCATCTTATGCAAATAGCATGCGCATTGCGTCACGTCGCTTCACATGCGCATGGCATCGCTTGATAACGCAACTTATGTGCATTTCATCACATGCGCATTGAGTCACGTCGCACCAATTGCGGATGACACCGCTCGTTATCGCATATTATGTGCATCGCACCGCATGCGCATGACCCACATCGCGGCACATGCGCATGGCATCGCTTGATATCGCATCTTATGTAAATCGCATGCGCATTGAGTCACGTCGCTTCACATGCGCATGGCATCGCTTGATAACGCATCTTATGTGCATCTCATCACATGCGCATTGAGTCACGTCGCACCAATTGCGCATAACACCGCTCGTTATCGCATATTATGTGCATCGCACCGCATGCGCATGACCCACATCGCGGCACATGCGCATGGCATCGCTTGATATCGCATCTCATGTGCATCGCATCGCATGCGCATTGAGTTACGTCGCATCACATGCGCATGGCATCGCTAGATATCATATCTTATGTCCATCGCATCGCATACGCATTGAGCCACATCGCGTCACATGCGCATGGCATCGCTTGATACCGCATCTTATGTGCATCGCACGCGCATTCAGTCACATGGCATCACATGCGCATGACATCGCTCGACATCGCATCTTATGTGCCTCGCATCGGAGCGCATTGAGTCACATCACGCCACATGCGCATGGCACCGCTTGATATCGCATCTTATGTGCACCGCATCGCATGCGCATTGAGTGACGACTCGTCACATGCGCATGGCATCGCTTGTAATCGCATCTTATGTGCATCATATCGCATACGCATTGAGTCACGTCGCGTCACATGCGCATGGCATCCCTTGATATAGCATCTTATCTGCATCGCATCGCATACGCATTGAGTCACGTCGCGTCACATGCGCATGGCATCCCTTGATATAGCATCTTATGTGCATCGCATGGCATACGCATTGAGTCACATCGCGTCACATGCGTATGGGAGCGCTTGATATCGCATCTTATGTGCATCGCATAGCAGGGCAATTAGCCACATCACGCCACATGCGAATGGCATCGCTTTATATCGCGTCTTATGTTCATCGCATCGCATGTGGATTGAGTCACATCACGTCACATGCGCATGGCCTCGCTTCATATCGCATATTATGTGCATCGCATCGCATGTGCATTGAGTCACTTCGCGTCACATACGCATGGCACCGCTTGATATCGAATCTTATGTGCATCGGATCGCATGGGCATTGAGTCACGACTCGTCACATGCGTATAGCATCTCTTGATATCGCATTTTATGTGCATCGCATCGCATGCGCATTGAGTCACGTTGCGTACATGCGCATGGATTCGCATGTTATCGCATCTTATCTGCATCGCATCGCATTCACATTGATTTACGTCGCGCCACATGCGCAAGGCATCGCTTGATATCGCATCTTATGTGCATCGCATCGCATGCGCATTTAGTCATGTTGCGTCACATGCGCTTGGCATGTCTTGATAACGTAACTTATGTGCATCTCATCGCATGCGCATTGAGTCACGTCGCGTCTAATACGCATTACATCGCTTGATATCGCATCTTATGTGCATCGCATCGCATTCACATTGATTCACGTCGCGTCACATGCGCATGGCATCGCTTGATTACGCATCTTATGTGCATCGCATCGCATGCGCATTGAGTCACGACTCGTCACATGCGCATGGCATCTCTTGATATCGCATTTTATGTGCATCGCATCGCATGCGCATTGAGTTACGTTGCGTACATGCGCATGGATTCGCATGTTATCGCATCCTATCTGCATCGCATCGCATTCACATTGATTTACGTCGTGTCACATGCGCAAGGCATCGCTTGATATCGCATCTTATGTGCATCGCATCGCATGCGCATTCAGTCACGTCGCGTCACATGCCCATGGCATGTCTTGATAACGTAACTTATGTGCATCTCATCGCATGCGCATTGAGGCACGTCGCGTCTAATACGCAAGGCATCGCTTGATATCGCATCTTATGTGCATCGCATCGCATTCACATTGATTCACGTCGCGTCACATGCGCATGGCATCTCTTGATATCTCATCTTATGTGCATCGCATCGCATGCGCATTGAGTCACGTTGCGTACATGCGCATGGATTCGCATGTTATCGCATCTAATCTGCATCGCATCGCATTCACATTGATTTACGTCGCGTCACATGCGCAAGGCATCGCTTGATATCGCATCTTATGTGCATCGCATCGCATGCGCATTGAGTCACGTCGCGTCACATGCGCATGGCATGTCTTGATAACGTAACTTAGTTGCATCTCATCGCATGCGCATTGAGTCACGTCGCGTCTAATACGCATGGCATCGCTTGATATCGCATCTTATGTAAATCGCATGCGCATTGAGTCACGTCGGTTCACATGCGCATGGCATCGCTTGATAACGCATCTTATGTGCATCTCATCACATGCGCATTGAGTCGCGTCGCACCAATTGCGCATGACACCGCTCGTTATCGCATATTATGTGCATCGCACCGCATGCGCATGACCCACATCGCGGCACATGCGCATGGCATCGCTTGATATCGCATCTTATGTGCCTCGCATCGCAGAGCATTGAGTCACCTCAGGCCACATGCCCATGGTATCGCTTGATAATGCATCTTATGTGCATCGCACGCATGCGGATTGAGTCACATCACGTCACATGCGCATGGCATCGCTTGATATCGATTATTATGTGCATCGCATCGCATTCGCATTGACTCACTTCGCGTCACATACGCATGGCATCGCTTGATATCGCATCTTATGTGCATCGCATCGCATGCGCATTGAGTCACCTCGCGTCACATGCGCATGGGATCGCTTGTTATCGCATCTTATGTGCATCGCATCGCATGCGCATTGACTCACATCGCGTCACATGCGCATGGCATCGCTTGATATCGCATCTTATGTGCATCGCATCGCATGCGCATGGAGTCACGTCGCGTCACATGCGCATGGCATCTCTTGATATCGCATCTTATGTGCATCGCATCGCATGCGCTTTGAGTGACGTCGCGTCACATGCGCATGGCATGGCTTGTTATCGCATCTTATCTGCATCGCATCGCAGGCGCATTGAGTCACATCGCGTCACATGCGCATGGCATCGCTTGATAACGCCTCTTTTGTGCATCTCATCGCATGCGCATTCAGTCACGTTGCGCCTAATGCGCATGTCATCGTTTGATATCGCATCTTATGGGCATCGCATCGCAGCGTATTGACTCACAACGCGGCACATGCGCATGGCATCGCTTGATATCGCATCTTATGTGCCTCGCATCGGAGCGCATTGTGTCACATCACGCCACATGCGTATGGTATCGCTTGATATCGCGTATTATGTGCATCGCATCACATGCACATTGAGTCACTTCGCGTCACATGCGCATGGCATTGCTTGATATTGCATCTTATATTAATCTTATGCGCATTGATTCACGTCACGTCACATTTGCATGCCATCGCTTGATATCGCCTCTCAATGGCATCGCATCGCATGCGCATTGAGTTACGTCGCATCACATGCGCATGGCATCGCTTGATATCATATCTTATGTCCATCGCATCGCATGCGCATTGAGCCACATCGCGTCACATGCGCATGGCATCGCTTGATACCGCATCCTATGTGCATCGCATTCGCATTCAGTCACATGGCATCACCTGCGCATGACATCGCTCGACATCGCTCGACATCGCATCTTATGTGCCTCGCATCGGAGCGCATTGAGTCACATCACGCCACATGCGCATAGCACCGCTTGATATCGCATCTTATGTGCATCGCATCGCATGCGCATTGAGTGAGCTCGCGTCACATGCGCTTGGCATCGCTTGATATCGCATTTTATGTAAATCCCATGCGCATTGGGTCTCGTCGCGTCACATGCGCAAGCCATCGCTTGATATCGCATCTCATGTGCATCGCATCGCATGCGCATTGAGCCACGTCGCGTCACATGCGCACGGCATCGCCTGATATCGCATCTTATGTGCATCGCAACGCATGCGCATTGAGTCACATCGCGTCACATGCGCTTGGCATCGCTTGATATCGCATCTTATGTGCAACGCAACGCATGCGCATTTACTCACATCGCGTCACATGCGCATGGCATCGCTTGATATCCCATCTTATGTGCATCGCATCGCATGCGCATTGAGTCACATCGCGTCACATGCGCTTGGCATCGCTTGATATCGCATCTTATGTAAATCCCATGCGCATTGAGCCACGTCGCGTCACATGCGCATGGAATCGCTTCATATCGCATCTTATGTGCATCGCATCGCATGCGCATTGAGTCATGTGGCGTCACATGCGCATTGCATCTCTTGATATCGCAACTTATGCGCGTCGCATCGCATGCGCATTGAGTTACGTAGCGTCACATGCGCTTGGTATCGCTTGTTATCGCATCCTATGTGCATCGCACCGCATTCCATTGAGTCACGTCGCGTCACATGCGCATGGACTCGCTTGATATTGCATCTTATGTGCATCGCATCGCATGGCATGCGCATTGAGTCACGTCGCTTCACATGTGCATGGCATCGCTTGATATCGCATCTTATGCAAATAGCATGCGCATTGAGTCACGTCGCTTCACATGCGCATGGCATCGCTTGATAACGCAACTTATGTGCATTTCATCACATGCGCATTGTGTCACGTCGCACCAATTGCGGATGACACCGCTCGTTATCGCATATTATGTGCATCGCACCGCATGCGCATGACCCACATCGCGGCACATGCGCATGGCATCGCTTGATATCGCATCTTATGTAAATCGCATGCGCATTGAGTCACGTCGCTTCACATGCGCATGGCATCGCTTGATAACGCATCTTATGTGTATCTCATCACATGCGCATTGAGTCACGTCGCACCAATTGCGCATAACACCGCTCGTTATCGCATATTATGTGCATCGCACCGCATGCGCATGACCCACATCGCGGCACATGCGCATGGCATCGCTTGATATCGCATCTCATGTGCATCGCATCGCATGCGCATTGAGTTACGTCGCATCACATGCGCATGGCATCGCTAGATATCATATCTTATGTCCATCGCATCGCATACGCATTGAGCCACATCGCGTCACATGCGCATGGCATCGCTTGATACCGCATCTTATGTGCATCGCACGCGCATTCAGTCACATGGCATCACATGCGCATGACATCGCTCGACATCGCATCTTATGTGCCTCGCATCGGAGCGCATTGAGTCACATCACGCCACATGCGCATGGCACCGCTTGATATCGCATCTTATGTGCACCGCATCGCATGCGCATTGAGTGACGACTCGTCACATGCGCATGGCATCGCTTGTAATCGCATCTTATGTGCATCATATCGCATACGCATTGAGTCACGTCGCGTCACATGCGCATGGCATCCCTTGATATAGCATCTTATCTGCATCGCATCGCATACGCATTGAGTCACGTCGCGTCACATGCGCATGGCATCCCTTGATATAGCATCTTATGTGCATCGCATGGCATACGCATTGAGTCACATCGCGTCACATGCGGTTGGCATCGCTAGATATCGTATCTCATGTAAATCGCATGCGCATTGAGTCATGTGGCGTCACATGCTCATTGCATCTCTTGATATCGCAACTAATGCGCGTCGCGCCGCATCGCATGCGCATTGAGTCACGTCGCGTCACATGCGCTTAGCATCGCTTGTTATTGCATCCTATGTGCATCGCATCGCATTCCATTGAGTCACGTCTCGTCACATGCGCATGGCATCGCTTGATATCGCATCTTATGTGCCTCGCATCGCAGAGCATTGAATAACCTCACGCCACATGCCCATGGTATCGCTTGATAATGCATCTTATGTGCATCGCACGCATGCGGATTGAGTCACGTCGCTTCACATGCGCATGGCATCGCTTGATAACGCATATTATGTGCACCGCATCGCATGCGCATTGAGTCACGTCGCCTCACATGTGCATGGCATCGCTTGATATCGCATCTTATGTAAATCGCATGCGCATTGAGTCACGTCGCTTCACATGCGCATGGCATCGCTTGATAACGCATCTTATGTGCATCTCATCACATGCGCATTGAGTCACGTCGCATCAATTGCGCATGACACCGCTCGTTATCGCATATTATGTGCATCGCACCGCATGCGCATTGACTCACATCGCGGCACATGCGCATGGCATCGCTTGATATCGCACTTTATGTGCCTCGCACCGAAGAGCATTGAGTCACCTCACGCCACATGCCCATGGTATCAATTGATAATGCATCTTATGTGCATTACACGCATGCGGATTGAGTTACCTCGCATCATATGCGCATGGCATCGCTTGATATCGCATCTTATGTGCATCGCATCGCATGCGCATTGAGCCGCATCGCGTCACATGCGCATGGCATCGCTTGTTATCGCATCTTATGTGCGTCGCATCGCAGCGCAATTAGCCACATCACGTCACATGCGCATGGCATTGCTTAATATCGCATTATATGTGCATCGCATCGCATGCGCATTGAGTCACTTCCCGTCACATACGCATGTCACCGCTAGATATCGAATTTTATGTGCATCGCATCGCATGCGCATTGAGTCGCGACTCGACACATGCGCATGGTATCGCTTGTAATCGCATCTTATGTGCATTGCATCGCATGCGGATTGAGCCACATCACGTCACATGCGCATGCCATCGCTTGATATCGCATAGTATGTGCATCGCATCGCATTCACATTGATCCACATCGCGTCACATGCGCATGGCATCGCTTGATATCGCATCTTATCTGCATCGCATCGCATGCGCATTGAGTCACTTCGCGTCACATACGCATGTCACCGCTAGATATCGAATTTTATGTGCATCGCTTCGCATGCGCATTGAGACGCGACTCGACACATGCGCATGGTATCGCTTGTAATCGCATCTTATGTGATTCTCATCGCATGCGCATTGAGTCACGTTGCGCCTAATGCGCATGGCATCGTTTGATATCGCATCTTATGTGCATCGCATCGCAGCGCATTGAGTCACATCACGCCACATGCCCCTGACATCGCTTGATATCGCATATTATGTGCATCGCATCGCATGCGGATTGAGTCACATCACGTCACATGCGCATGGCATCGCTTGATATCGCATATTATGTGCATCGCATCGCAGTCACATTGATTCACGTCGCGTCACATGCGCATGGCATCGCTTGATATCGCATCTTATCTGCATCGCATTGCATTCACATTGATTCACGTCGCGTCACATGCGCATGGCATCGCTTGATATCGCATCTTATGTGCATCGCATCGCATGCGCATTGAGTGACGACTCGTCACATGCGCATGGCATCGCTTGTAATCGCATCTTATGTGCATCGCATCGCATACGCATTGAGTCACGTCGCGTCACATGCGCATGGCATCCCTTGATATAGCATCTTATGTGCATCGCATCGCATACGCATTGAGTCACGTCGCGTCACATGCGCATGGCATCCCTTGATATAGCATCTTATGTGCATCGCATCGCATACGCATTGAGTCACATCGCGTCACATGCGGATGGCATCGCTAGATATCGCATCTCATGTAAATCGCATGCGCATTGAGTCATGTGGCGTCACATGCTCATTGCATCTCTTGATATCGCAACTAATGCGCGTCGCGTCGCATCGCATGCGCATTGAGTCACGTCGCGTCACATGCGCTTAGCATCGCTTGTTATTGCATCCTATGTGCATCGCATCGCATTCCATTGAGTCACGTCTCGTCACATGCGCATGGCATCGCTTGATATCGCATCTTATGTGCCTCGCATCGCAGAGCATTGAATCACCTCACGCCACATGCCCATGGTATCGCTTGATAATGCATCTTATGTGCATCGCACGCATGCGGATTGAGTCACGTCGCTTCACATGCGCATGGCATCGCTTGATAACGCATCTTATGTGCATCTCATCACATGCGCATTGCGTCACGTCGCACCAATTGCGCATGACACCGCTCGATATCGCATATTATGTGCACCGCATCGCATGCGCATTGAGTCACGTCGCCTCACATGTGCATGGCATCGCTTGATATCGCATCTTATGTAAATCGCATGCGCATTGAGTCACGTCGCTTCACATGCGCATGGCATCGCTTGATATCGCATTTTATGTGCCTCGCACCGAAGAGCATTGAGTCACCTCACGCCACATGCCCATGGTATCAATTGATAATGCATCTTATGTGCATTACACGCATGCGGATTGAGTTACATCGCATCATATGCGCATGGCATCGCTTGTTATCGCATCTTATGTGCGTCGCATCGCAGCGCAATTAGCCACATCACTTCACATGCGCATGGCATCGCTCTATATCGCATCTTATGTGCATCGCATCGCATGCGGATTGAGCCACATCACGTCACATGCGCATGGCATTGCTTAATATCGCATATTATGTGCATCGCATCGCATGCGCATTGAGTCACTTCGCGTCACATACGCATGTCACCGCTAGATATCGAATTTTATGTGCTTCGCATCGCATGCGCATTGAGTCGCGCCTCGACACATGCGCATGGTATCGCTTGTAATCGCATCTTATGTGCATTGCATCGCATGCGGATTGAGCCACATCACGTCACATGCGCATGCCATCGCTTGATATCGCATAGTATGTGCATCGCATCGCATTCACATTGATTCACATCGCGTCACATGCGCATGGCATCGCTTGATATCGCATCTTATGTGCATCGCATCGCATGCGCATTGAGTTACGTCGTGTGACATGCGCATGGCATCGCTTGATATCGCATATTATGTGCATCATATCGCATGCGCAATGAGTCACGTCGCATCACGTTCGCATGGCATCGCTTGATATCGCATCTTATGTGCATCGCATCGCATGCGCATTAGTCCCGTCGCTTCACATGAGCATGGCATCGCTTGATATAGCATCTTATGTGCATTGCATCGCATGCGCAGTGAGTCACGTCGCGTCACTTGCGCATGGCATCGCTTGATATGGCATCTTATGTGCGTCGCTTCTCATGCTTATAGATTCACGTCGCGTCACATGCGCATGGCATCGCTTGATATCGCATTTTATGGGCATCACATCTTATGCGCATTGAGTTACAGCGCGTCACATGCGCATGGCATCGCTTGATATCGCATCTTATGTGCATCGCATCGCATGCGCATAAGTCCCGTCGCTTCACATGCGCATGCCATCGCTTGATATCGCATCTTATGTGCATCGCATCGCATGCGCATTGAGCCACTTCGCATCACATGCGCACGGCATCGCTTGATATCGCATCTTATGTGCACCGCATCGCATGCGGATTGAGCCACATCACGTCACATGCGCATGGCATTGCTTAATATCGCATATTATGTGCATCGCATCGCATGCGCATTGAGTCACTTCGCGTCACATACGCATGTCACCGCTAGATATCGAATTTTATGTGCATCGCATCGCATGCGCATTGAGTCGCGCCTCGACACATGCGCATGGTATCGCTTGTAATCGCATCTTATGTGCATTGCATCGCATGCGGATTGAGCCACATCACGTCACATGCGCATGCCATCGCTTGATATCGCATAGTATGTGCATCGCATCGTATTCACATTGAGTCAGCTCGCGTCACATGCGCATGGCATCGCTTGATATCGCATCATATGTGAATCGCATCGCATGTGCATTGAGTCACGTCGCGTTACATGCGCATGGCATCGCTTGATATCACATCTTATGTGCATCGTATCGCATGTTCATTGAGTCACGTCGCTTCACATGCGCATAGCATCGCTTGATATCACATTTTATGTGCCTCGCATCGCATGTGCATTGAGTCACGTCGCGTTACAAGCGCATGGCATCGCTTGATATCGCATCTTATGTGCACCGCATCGCATGCGCAGTCAGTCACGTCGCGTCACATGCGCATGGCATCGCTTGATATGGCATCTTAAGAGCATCGCATCGCATGCGCATTGAGTTACAACGCGCCACATGCGCATGGCATCACTTGATATCGCATCTTAGGTGCATCGCATCGCATGCGCATTGAGTCACTTCGCATCACATCCACATGGCATCGCTTCATATCGCATCTTATGTGCATCGCAACGCATGCGCATTGGGTCACAACGCGTCATATGCGCATGGCATCGCTTGATATCGCATCTTATGTGCATCGCTTCGCAGCGCATTGAGTCACATCGCGTCACATACGCATGCATCCCTCGACATCGCATCTTATGTGCATCGCATGCGCATTGAGTCACGTCGCGTCACATGCGCATGGCTTCGCTTGATATCGCATCTTATGTGCATCGCATCGCATGCGCATTGAGTTACGTCGTGTCACATGCGCATGGCATCGCTTGATATCGCATATTATGTGCATCATATCGCATGCGCAATGAGTCACGTCGCATCACGTTCGCATGGCATCGCTTGATATCGCATCTTATGTGCTTCGCATCGCATGCGCATTAGTCACGTCGCTTCACATGCGCATGGCATCGCTTGATATCGCATCTTATGTGCATCGCATCGCATGCGCAGTGAGTCACGTCGCGTCACATGCGCATGGCATCGCTTGATATCACATCTTATGGGCATCGCATCGCATGCGCATTGAGTTACAGCGCGTCACATGCGCATGTAATCACTTGATTACGCATCTTATGTGCATCGCATCGCATGCGCATTGAGCCACTTCGCATCACATGCGCATTGCATCGCTTGATATCGCATCTTATGTGCATCGCATCGCATGCGCTTTTGAGTCAAATCACTTCACATGCGCATGACATCGCTTATTATCGCATCTTATGTGCATTGCATCGCATGCGCATTGATTTACGTCGCATGGCATGCGCATGGCATTGCTTGATATCTCATCTTATGTTCATCTCGTCGCATGTGCATTGAGTCACGTCGCACCACATGCGCATGACATCGCTCGACATCGCATCTTTTGTGCATCGCATCGCATGCGCATTAAGTGACATCGCGTTACATACGCATGCATCGCTCGACATCGCATCTTATGTGCATCGCATGCGCATTGAGGCACATCGCATCACACGCGCATGGCATGGCTCGCAATCGCATCTTATTTGCATCGCATCGCATGCGCATTGAGTCTCATCGCGTCACATGTACATGGCATCGCTTGATATCGCATCTTATGTGCATCGCATCGCATGCGCTTTTGAGCCACATCACGTCACATGCGCATGGCATCGCTTGATATCGCATCTTATGTGCATCGCATCGCATGCGCTTTTGAGTCACATCCCGTCACATGCGCATGGCGTCGCTTGATATCGCATCTTATGTGCATCGCATTGCATGCGCGTTGAGTCACATCGCGTCACATGTACATGGCATCGCTTGATATCGCATCTTATGTGCATCGCATCGCATGCGCTTTTGAGTCACATCACGTCACATGCGCATGGCATCGCTTGATATCGCATTTTATGTGCATCGCATCGCATGCGCTTCTGAGTCACATCACGTCACATGCGCATGGCGTCGCTTGATATCGCATCTTATGTGCATCGCATCGCATGCGCATTAGTCACGTCGCGCCACATGCGCATGGCATCGCGTGATATCGCATCTTATGGGCATCGCATCGCATGCGCAGTGAGTCACGTCGCGTCACATGCGCAAGGCATCCCTTGATATGGCATCTTATGTGCGTCGCATCTCATGCTTATAGATTCACGTCGCGTCACATGCGCATGGCATCGCTTGATATCGCTTCTTATGTGCATCGCATCGCATGCGCCTTGAGTCACAGTGCGTCACATACGCATGTAACCACTTGATTTTACATCTTATGTGCATCGCATCGCATGCGCAATGAGTCACTTCGCATCACATGCGCATGGCATCGCTTGATATCGCATCTTATGTGCTTCGCATCGCATGCGCATTGAGTCACGTCGCGACACATGCACATGGCATTGCTTGATATCGCATCTTATGTGCGTCGCATCTCATGCTTATAAATTCACGTCGCGTCACTTGCGCATGGCATCGCTTGATATCGCTTCTTATGTGCATCGCATCGCATGCGCATTGAGTCACAGCGCGTCACATAAGCATGTAATCTCTTGATTACGCATCTTATGTGCATCGCATCGCAAGCGCATTGAGTCACTTCACATCACATGCGCATGGCATCGCTTGATATCGCATCTTATGTGCTCCGCATCGCATGCGCATTGAGTCACGTCGCGACACATGCACAGGGCATCGCTTGATATCGCATCTCATGTGCATCGCATGGCATGCGCATTGAGCCACGTCGCGTCACATGCGCATGGCATCGCTTTATATCGCATCTCATGTGCATCGCATCGCAAGCGCATTGAGTCACGTCGCCTCACATGCGCATGGCATTGCCTGATATCGCTTATGTTCATCGCGTCGCATGTGCATTGAGTCAAGTCGCACCACATGCGCATGACATAGCTCGATATGGCATCTTATGAGTATCGCATCGCATGCGCTTTGAGTCACAACGCGTCACATGCGCATGGCATCACTTGATATCACATCTTATGTGCATCGCATCGCATGTGCATTGAGTCACGTCGCGTTACATGCGCATGGCATCGCTTGATATCACATATTATGTGCATCGCATCGCATGTGCATTGAGTCACGTCGCGTTACAAGCGCATGGCATCGCTTGATATCGCATCCTTTGTGCACCGCATCGCATGCGCAGTGAGTAACGTCGCGTCACATGCGCATGGCATCGTTTGATATGGCATCTTAAGAGCATCGCATCGCATGCGCATTGAGTCACAACGCGTCACATGCGCATGGCATCACTTGATATCGCATCTTATGTGCATCGCATCGCATGTGCATTGAGTCACTTCGCATCACATGCACATGGCATCGCTTGATATCGCAGCTTATGTCCATCGCATCGCATGCGCATTGAGTCACATCGCGTCATATGCGCAAGGCATCGCTTGATATCGCATCTTATGTGCATCGCTTCGCAGCGCATTGAGTCACATCGCGTCACATACGCATGCATCCCTCGACATCGCACCTTATGTGCATCGCATGCGCATTGAGTCACGTCGCGTCACATGCGCATGGCTTCGCTTGATATCGCATCTTATGTGCATCGCATCGCATGCGCATTGAGTTACGTCGTGTCACATGCGCATGGCATCGCTTGATATCGCATATTATGTGCATCATATCGCATGCGCAATGAGTCACGTCGCATCACGTTCGCATGGCATCGCTTGATATCGCATCTTATGTGCATCGCATCGCATGCACATTCGTCACGTCGCTTCACATGCGCATGGCATCGCTTGATATCGCACCTTATGGGCATCGCATCGCATGCGCATTGAGTTACAGCGCGTCACATGCGCATGTAATCACTTGATTACGCATCTTATGTGCATCTCATCGCATGCGCATTGAGCCACTTCGCATCACATGCGCATGGCATCGCTTGATATCGCATCTTATGTGCATCGCATCGGATGCGCTTTTGAGTCAAATCACTTCACATGCGCATGACATCGCTTGATATCGCATCTTATGTGCATTGCATCGCATGCGCATTGCATTGCTTGATATCTCATCTTATGTTCATCTCATCGCATGTGCATTGAGCCAGGTCGCACCACATGCGCATGACATCGCTCGACATCGCATCTTTTGTGCATCGCATCGCATGCGCATTGAGTGACATCGCGTTACATACGCATGCATCGCTCGACATCGCATCTTATGTGCATCGCATGCGCATTGAGGCACATCGCATCACACGCACATGGCATTGCTCGCAATCGCATCTTATGTGCATCGCATCGCATGCGCATTGAGTCTCATCGCGTCACATGTACATGGCATCGCTTGATATCGCATCTTATGTGCATCGCATCGCATGCGCTTTTGAGTCACATCACGTCACATGCGCATGGCATCGCTTGATATCGCATCTTATGTGCATCGCATCGCATGCGCTTTTGAGTCACATCACGTCACATGCGCATGGCGTCCCTTGATATCGCATCTTATGTGCATCTTATCGCATCGCATGCGCGTTGAGTCACATCGCGTCACATGTACATGGCATCGCTTGATATCGCATCTTATGTGCATCGCATCGCATGCGCTTTTGAGTCACATCATGTCACATGCTCATGGCATCGCTTGATATCGCATCTTATGTGCATCGCATCGCATGCGCTTTTGAGACACATCACGTCACATGCGCATGGCGTCGCTTGATATCGCATCTTATGTGCATCGCATCGCATGCGCATTAGTCACGTCGCGCCACATGCGCATGGCATCGCGTGATATCGCGTCTTATGGGCATCGCATCGCATGCGCAGTGAGTCACGTCGCGTCACATGCGCAAGGCATCCCTTGATATGGCATCTTATGTGCGTCGCATCTCATGCTTATAGATTCACGTCGCGTCACATGCGCATGGCATCGCTTGATATCGCTTCTTATGTGCATCGCATCGCATGCGCATTGAGTCACAGTGCGTCACATGCGCATGTAATCACTTGATTTTACATCTTATGTGCATCGCATCGCATGCGCATTGAGTCACTTCGCGTCACATGCGCATGGCATCGCTTGATATCGCATCTTATGTGCTTCGCATCGCATGCGCATTGAGTCAAGTCGCGACACATGCAATTGGCATTGCTTGATATGGCATCTTATGTGCGTCGCATCTCATGCTTATAAATTCACGTCGCGTCACATGCGCATGGCATAGCTTGATATCGCTTCTTATGTGCATCGCATCGCATGCGCATTGAGTCACAGCGCGTCACATAAGCATGTAATCACTTGATTACGCATCTTATGTGCATCGCATCGCATGCGCATTGAGTCACTTCACATCACATGCGCATGGCATCGCTTGATATCGCATCTTATGTGCTCCGCATCGCATGCGCATTGAGTCACGTCGCGACACATGCACAGGGCATCGCTTGATATCGCATCTCATGTGCATCGCATGGCATGCGCATTGAGCCACGTCGCGTCACATGCGCATGGCATCGCTTTATCTCGCATCTCATGTGCATCGCATCGCAAGCGCATTGAACCACGTCGCATCACATGCGCATGGCATCGCTTGATATCGCATCTTATGTGCATCGCATCGCATGCGCATTGAGTCACGTCGCGTCACATGCGCATGGCATTGCCTGATATCGCTTCTTATGTTCATCGCGTCGCATGTGCATTGAGTCACGTCGCACCACATGCGCATGACATCGCTCGATATCGCATCTTTTGTGCATCGCATCGCATGCGCATTGAGTAACATCCCGTCATATGCGCATGGCATTGCTTTATATCGCATCCTATGTGCATCGTATCGCATGCACATTGAGTCACATCGCGTCATATACGCATGGCATCGCTTGATATGGCATCTTATGAGCATCGCATCGCATGCGCTTTGAGTCACAGCGCGTCACATGCGCATGGCATCACTTGATATCACATCTTATGTGCATCGCATCGCATGTGCATTGAGTCACGTCGCTTTACATGCGCATGGCATCGCTTGATATCACATCTTATGTGCATCCCATCGCATGTGCATTGAGTCACGTCGCGTTACAAGCGCATGGCATCGCTTGATATCGCATCTTTTGTGCACCGCATCTCATGCGCAGTGAGCCACGTCGCTTTACATGCGCATGGCATCGCTTGATATGGCATCTTAAGAGCATCGCATCGCATGCGCATTGAGTCACAACGCGTCACATGCGCATGACACCACTTGACATCGCATCTTATGTGCATCGCATCGCTTGCGCATTGAGTCACTTTGCATCACATGCACATGGCATCGCTTGATATCGCAGCTTATGTCCATCACATCGCATGCGCATTGAGTCACATCGCGTCATATGCGGAAGGCATCGCTTGATATCGCATCTTATGTGCATCGCTTCGCAGCGCATTGAGTCACATCGCGTCACATACGCATGCATCGCTCGACATCGCATCTTATGTGCATCGCATGCGCATTGAGACACGTCGCGTCACATGCGCATGGCATCGCTTGATATCGCATCTTATGTGCATCGCATCGCATGCGCATTGAGTTACGTCGTGTGACATGCGCATGGCAACGCTTGATATCGCATAATATGTGCATCATATCGCATGCGCAATGAGTCACGTCGCATCACGTTCGCATGGCATCGCTTGATATCGCATCTTATGTGCATCGCATCGCATGCGCATTAGTCCCGTCGCTTCACATGAGCATGGCATCGCTTGATATCGCATCTTATGTGCATTGCATCGCATGCGCAGTGAGTCACGTCGCGTCACATGCGCATGGCATCGCTTGATATGGCATTTTATGTGCGTCGCTTCTCATGCTTATAGATTCACGTCGCGTCACAACGGCATGGCATCGCTTGATATCGCATTTTATGGGCATCACATCGCATGCGCATTGAGTTACAGCGCGTCACATGCGCATGGCATCGCTTGATATCGCATCTTATGTGCATCGCATCGCATGCGCATTGAGCCACTTCACATCTCATGCGCACGGCATCGCTTGATATCGCATCTTATGTGCATCGCATCGCATGCGGATTGAGCCACATCACGTCACATGCGCATGGCATTGCTTAATATCGCATATTATGTGCATCGCATCGCATGCGCATTGAGTCACTTCGCGTCACATACGCATGTCACCGCTACATATCGAATTTTATGTGCATCGCATCGCATGCGCATTGAGTCGCGCCTCGACACATGCGCATGGTATCGCTTGTAATCGCATCTTATGTGCATTGCATCGCATGCGGATTGAGCCACATCACGTCACATGCGCATGCCATCGCTTGATATCGCATAGTATGTGCATCGCATCGCATTCACATTGATTCACATCGCGTCACATGCGCATGGCATCGCTTGATATCGCATCTTATCTGCATCGCATTGCATGCGCTTTGAGTGACGTCGCGTCACATGCACATGGCATGGCTTGTTATCGCATCTTATGTGCATCGCATCGCAATCGCATTGAGTCACCTCGCGTCACATGCACATGGCATGGCTTGTTATCGCATCTTATCTGCATCGCATCGCACGCGCATTGAGCCACATCGCGTCACATGCGCATGGCATCGCTTGTTACAGCATCTTATGTGCATCGCATCGCAGCGCATTGAGTAACATCGCGTCACATGCGCATGCATCGCTCGGCATCGCATTTTATGTGCATCGCATGCGCATTGAGTCACATCGCATCACATGCGCATGGCATAGCTTCACATCGCATCTTATGTGCATCGCATCGCAGGCGCATTGAGTCACATCGCGTCACATGCGCATGGCATCGCTTGTTATCGCATCTTATGTGCATCGCATCGCAGCGCAATTAGCCACATCACTTCACATGCGCATGGCTACGCTCTATATCGCATCTTATGTGCATCGCATCGCATGCGGATTGAGTCACATCACGTCACATGCGCATGGCATCGCTTAATATCGCATATTATGTGCATCGCATCGCATGCGCATTGAGTCACTTCGCGTCACATACGCATGTCACCGCTAGATATCGAATTTTATGTGCATCGCTTCGCATGCGCATTGAGTCGCGAATCGACACATGCGCATGGTATCGCTTGTAATCGCATCTTATGTGATTCTCATCGCATGCGCATTGAGTCACGTTGCGCCTAATGCATATGGCATCGTTTGATATCGCATCTTATGTGCATCGCATCGCAGCGCATTGAGTCACATCACGCCACATGCCCCTGCCATCGCTTGATATCGTATCTTATGTGCATCGCATCGCATGCGGATTGAGCCACATCACGTCACATGCGCATGCCATCGCTTGATATCGCATATTATGTGCATCGCATCGCATTCACATTGATTCACATCGCGTCACATGCGCATGGCATCGCTTGATATCGCATCTTATCTGCATCGCATCGCATTCACATTGAGTCAGGTCGCGTCACATGCGCATGGCATCGCTTGATATCGCATCATATGTGCATCGCATCGCAATCGCATTGAGTCACCTCGCGTCACATGCGCATGGCATCGCTTGTAATCGCATCTTATGTGCATCGCATCGCATGCGCATTGAGTCACATCACGTCACATGCGCATGGCATCGCTTGATATCGCATATTATGTGCATCGCATCGCAGTCACATTGATTCACGTCGCGTCACATGCGCATGGCATCGCTTGATATCGCATCTTATCTGCATCGCATTGCATGCGCTTTGAGTGACGTCGCGTCACATGCACATGGCATGGCTTGTTATCGCATCTTATCTGCAGCGCATCGCACGCGCATTGAGTCACATCGCGTCACATGCGCATGGCATCGCTTGATATCGCATCTTATGTGCATCTCATCGCATGCGCATTCAGTCACGTTGCGCCTAATGCGCATGTCATCGTTTGATATCGCATCTTATGTGCATCACATCGCAGCTCATTGAGTCACATCACGCCACATGCGCATGGCATCGCTTGATATCGCATCTTATGTGCATCGCATCGCATGCGGATTGAGTCACATCACGTCACATGCGCATGGCATCGCTTGATATCGCATATTATGTGCATCGCATCGCAGTCACATTGATTCACGTCGCGTCACATGCGCATGGCATCGCTTGATATCGCATCTTATGTGCATCTCATCGCATGCGCATTGAGTCACGTTGCGCCTAATGCGCATGTCATCGTTTGATATCGCATCTTATGTGCATCACATCGCAGCGCATTGAGTCACATCACTCCACATGCGCATGGCATCGCTTGATATTGCATCTTATGTGCATCGCATCGCATGCGGATTGAGTCACATCACGTCACATGCGCATGGCATCGCTTGATATCGCATATTATGTGCATCGCATCGCAGTCACATTGATTCACGTCGCGTCACATGCTTATGGCATCGCTTGATATCGCATCTTATCTGTATCGCATTGCATTCACATTGATTCACGTCGCGTCACATGCGCATGGCATCGCTTGATATCGCATCTTATGTGCATCGCATCGCATGCGCATTGAGTGACGACTCGTCACATGCGCATGGCATCGCTTGTAATCGCATCTTATGTGCATCGCATCGCATACGCATTGAGTCACGTCGCGTCACATGCGCATGGCATCCCTTGATATAGCATCTTATGTGCATCGCATCGCATACGCATTGAGTCACGTCGCATCACATGCGCATGGCATCCCTTGATATAGCATCTTATGTGCAATGCATCGCATACGCATTGAGTCACATCTCGTCACATGCGGATGGCATCGCTAGATATCGCATCTCATGTAAATCGCATGCGCATTGAGTCATGTGGCGTCACATGCTCATTGCATCTCTTGATATCGCAACTAATGCGCGTCGCGTCGCATCGCATGCGCATTGAGTCATGTCGCGTCACATGCGCTTAGCATCGCTTGTTATTGCATCCTATGTGCATCGCATCGCATTCCATTGAGTCACGTCTCGTCACATCCGCATGGCATCGCTTGATATCGCATCTTATGTGCCTCGCATCGCAGAGCATTGAATCACCTCACGCCACATGCCCATGGTATCGCTTGATAATGCATCTTATGTGCATCGCACGCATGCGGATTGAGTCACATCGCTTCACATGCGCATGGCATCGCTTGATAACGCATATTATGTGCACCGCATCGCATGCGCATTGAGTCACGTCGCCTCACATGTGCTTGGCATCGCTTGATATCGCATCTTATGTAAATCGCATGCGCATTGACTCACGTCGCTTCACATGCGCATGGCATCGCTTGATAACGCATCTTATGTGCATCTCATCACATGCGCATTGAGTCACGTCGCACCAATTGCGCATGACACCGCTCGTTATCGCATATTATGTGCATCGCACCGCATGCGCATTGACTCACATCGCGGAACATGCGCATGGCATCGCTTGATATCGCATTTTATGTGCCTCGCACCGAAGAGCATTGACTCACCTCACGCCACATGCCCATGGTATCAATTAATAATGCATCTTATGTGCATTACACGCATGCGGATTGAGTTACATCGCATCATATGCGCATGGCATCGCTTGATATCGCATCTTATGTGCATCGCATCGCATGCTCATTGAGCCACATCGCGTCACATGCGCATGGCATCGCTTGTTATCGCATCTTATGTGCGTCGCATGGCAGCGCAATTAGCCACATCACTTCACATGCGCATGGCATCGCTCTATATCGCATCTTATGTGCATCGCATCGCATGCGGATTGAGCCACATCACGTCACATGCGCATGGCATTGCTTAATATCGCATATTATTTGCATCGCATCGCATGCGCATTGAGTCACTTCGCGTCACATACGCATGTCACCGCTAGATATCGAATTTTATGTGCATCGCATCGCATGCGCATTGAGTCGCGACTCGACACATGCGCATGGTATCGCTTGTAATCGCATCTTATATGCATTGCATCGCATGCGGATTGAGCCACATCACGTCACATGCGCATGCCATCGCTTGATATCGCATAGTATGTGCATCGCATCGCATTCACATTGATTCACATCGCGTCACATGCGCATGGCATCGCTTGATATCGCATCTTATCTGCATCGCATCGCATTCACATTGAGTCAGCTCGCGTCACATGCGCATGGCATCGCTTGATATCGCATCATATGTGCATCGCATCGCAATCGCATTGAGTCACCTCGCGTCACATGCGCATGGCATCGCTTGTTATCGGATCTTATGTGCATCGCATCGCAGTCACATTGATTCACGTCGCGTCACATGCGCATGGCATCGCTTGATATCGCATCTTATCTGCATCGCATTGCATGCGCTTTGAGTGACGTCGCGTCACATGCACATGGCATGGCTTGTTATCGCATCTTATCTGCATCGCATCGCACGCGCATTGAGCCACATCGCGTCACATGCGCATGGCATCGCTTGTTACAGCATCTTATGTGCATCGCATCGCAGCGCATTGAGTAACATCGCGTCAAATGCGCATGCATCGCTCGGCATCGCATTTTATGTGCATCGCATGCGCATTGAGTCACATCGCATCACATGCGCATGGCATAGCTTCACATCGCATCTTATGTGCATCGCATCGCATGCGCATTGAGTCACATCACGTCACATGCGCATGGCATCGCTTAATATCGCATATTATGTGCATCGCATCGCATGCGCATTGAGTCACTTCGCGTCACATACGCATGTCACCGCTAGATATCGAATTTTATGTGCATCGCTTCGCATGCGCATTGAGTCGCGACTCGACACATGCGCATGGTATCGCTTGTAATCGCATCTTATGTGATTCTCATCGCATGCGCATTGAGTCACGTTGCGCCTAATGCGCATGGCATTGTTTGATATCGCATCTTATGTGCATCGCATCGCAGCGCATTGAGTCACATCACGCCACATGCCCCTGGCATCGCCTTATATCGCATCTTATGTGCATCGCATCGCATGCGGATTGAGCCACATCACGTCACATGCGCATGCCATCGCTTGATATCGCATATTATGTGCATCGCATCGCATTCACATTGATTCACATCGCGTCACATGCGCATGGCATCGCTTGATATCGCATCTTATCTGCATCGCATCGCATTCACATTGAGTCAGGTCGCGTCACATGCGCATGGCATCGCTTGATATCGCATCATATGTGCATCGCATCGCAATCGCATTGAGTCACCTCGCGTCACATGCTCATGGCATCGCTTGTTATCGCATCTTATGTGCACCGCATCGCATGCGCATTGAGTCACATCACGTCACATGCGCATGGCATCGCTTGATATCGCATATTATGTGCATCGCATCGCAGTCACATTGATTCACGTCGCGTCACATGCGCATGGCATCGCTTGATATCGCATCTTATCTGCATCGCATTGCATGCGCTTTGAGTGACGTTGCGCCTAATGCGCATGTCATCGTTTGATATCGCATCTTATGTGCATCACATCGCAGCGCATTGAGTCACATCACGCCACATGCGCATGGCATCGCTTGATATTGCATCTTACGTGCATCGCATCGCATGCGGATTGAGTCACATCACGTCACATGCGCATGGCATCGCTTGATATCGCATATTATGTGCATCACATCGCAGTCACATTGATTCACGTCGCGTCACATGCGCATGGCATCGCTTGATATCGCATCTTATCTGCATCTCATCGCATGCGCATTGAGTCACGTTGCACCTAATGGGCATGTCATCGTTTGATATCGCATCTTATGTGCATCACATCGCAGCGCATTGAGTCACATCCCGCCACATGCGCATGGCATCGCTTGATATCGCATCTTATGTGCATCGCATCGCATGCGGATTGAGTCACATCACGTCACATGCGCATGGCATCGCTTGATATCGCATATTATGTGCATCGCATCGCAGTCACTTTGATTCACGTCGCGTCACATGCGCATGGCATCGCTTGATATCGCATGTTATGTGCATCTCATCGCATGCGCATTGAGTCACGTTGCGCCTAATGCGCATGTCATCGTTTGATATCCCATCTTATGTGCATCACATCGCAGCGGATTGAGTCACATCACGCCACATGCGCATGGCATCGCTTGATATTGCATCTTATGTGCATCGCATCGCATGCGGATTGAGTCACATCACGTCACATGCGCATGGCATCGCTTGATATCGCATATTATGTGCATCACATCGCAGTCACATTGATTCACGTCGCGTCACATGCGCATGGCATCGCTTGATATCGCATCTTATCTGCATCGCATTGCATTCACATTGATTCACGTCGCGTCACATGCGCATGGCATCGCTTGATATCGCATCTTATGTGCATCGCATCGCATGCACATTGAGTCACGTCGCGTCACATGCGATTGGCATCGCTTGATATCGCATCTTATGTAAATCCCCTGCGCATTGAGCCTCGTCGCGTCACATGCGCATGCCATCGCTTGATATCACATCTTATGTGCATCGCATCGCATGCGCATTGTGCCACGTCGCGTCACATGCGCATTGCATCGCTTCATATCGCATCTTATGTGCATCGCATGCGCATTGAGGCACATCGCATCGCATGAGCATGGCATCGCTCGACATCGCATCTTATGGGCATCGCACCGCATGCGCATTGACTCACATCGCGGCAAAAGCGCATGGCATCGCTTGATATCGCATCTTATGAGCCTCGCATCGCAGAGCATTGAGTCACATCACCTCACATGCGCATTGCATAGCTTGATATCGCTTATTATGTGCATCGCATCGCATGCGCATTGAGCCACTTCGCGTCACATACGCGTGGCACCGCTTGATATCGCATCTTATGTGCATCGCATCGCTTGCGCATTGAGTCACTTCGCGTCACATGCGCTTGGCATCGCTTGTTATCGCATCCTATGTGCATCGCACCGCATTCCATTGAGTCACGTCGCGTCACATGCGCATGGACTCGCTTGATATTGCATCTTATGTGCATCGCATCGCATGGCATGCGCATTGAGCCACGTCGCTTCACATGTGCATGGCATCGCTTGATAACGCATCTTATGTGCATCTCATCACATGCGCATTGAGTCACGTCGCACCATTTGCGCATGACACCCCTCATTATCGCATATTATGTGCATCGCATCGCACGCGCATTGAGTCACGTCGCGTCACATGTGCATGCCATCGCTTGATATCGCATCTTATGTAAATCGCATGCGCATTGAGTCACGTCGCTTCACATGCGCATGGCATCGCTTGATAACGCATCTTATGTGCATCTCATCACATGGGCATTGAGTCACCTCGCACCAATTGCGCATGACACCGCTCGTTATCGCATATTATGTGCATCGCACCGCATGCGCATGACCCACATCGCGGCACATGCGCATGGCATCGCTTGATATCGCATCTTATGTGCCTCGCATCGGAGAGCATTGAGTCACCTCACGCCACATGCCCATGGTATCGCTTGATAATGCATCTTATGTGCATCGCACGCATGCGGATTGAGTTACATCGCATCATATGCGCATGGCATCGCTTGATATCGCATCTTATGTGCATCGCATCGCATGCGCATTGAGCCACATCGCGTCACATGCGCATGGCATCGCTTGTTACAGCATCTTATGTGCATCGCATCGCAGCGCATTGAGTAACATCGCGTCACATGCGCATGCATCGCTTGGCATCGCATCTTACGTGCATCGCATGCACATTGAGTCACATCGCATCACATGCGGATGGCATCGCTTGAAATCGCATCTTATGTGCATCGCATCGCAGGCGCATTGAGTCACATCGCGTCACATGCGCATGGCATCGCTTGTTATCGCATCTTATGTGCATCGCATCGCAGCGCAATTAGCCACATCACTTCACATGCGCATGGCATCGCTCTATATCGCATCTTATGTTCATCGCATCGCATGCGCATTGACTCACATCGCGTCACATGCGCATGGCATCGCTTGATATCGCATCTTATGTGCATCGCATCGCATGCGCATGGAGTCACATCGCGTCACATGCGCATGGCATCGCTTGATATCGCATCTTATGTGCATCGCATCGCATGCGCTTTGAGTGACGTCGCGTCACATTCGCATGGCATGGCTTGTTACAGCATCTTATGTGCATCGCATCGCAGCGCATTGAGTAACATCGCGTCACATGCGCATGCATCGCTCGGCATCGCATTTTATGTGCATCGCATGCGCATTGAGTCACATCGCAGCACATGCGCATGGCATAGCTTCACATCGCATCTTATGTGCATCGCATCGCAGGCGCATTGAGTCACATCGCGTCACATGCGCATGGCATCGCTTGTTATCGCATCTTATGTGCATCTCATCGCAGCGCAATTAGCCACATCACTTCACATGGGCATGGCTACGCTCTATATCGCATCTTATGTGCATCGCATCGCAGGCGGATTGAGTCACATCACGTCACATGCGCATGGCATCGCTTAATATCGCATATTATGTGCATCGCATCGCATGCGCATTGAGTCACTTCGCGTCACATACGCATGTCATCGCTAGATATCGAATTTTATGTGCATCGCTTCGCATGCGCATTGAGTCGCGACTCGACACATGCGCATGGTATCGCTTGTAATCGCATCTTATGTGATTCTCATCGCATGCGCATTGAGTCACGTTGCGCCTAATGCGCATGGCATCGTTTGATATCGCATCTTATGTGCATCGCATCGCAGCGCATTGAGTCACATCACGCCACATGCCCCTGGCATCGCTTGATATCGCATCTTATGTGCATCGCATCGCATGCGGATTGAGCCACATCACGTCACATGCGCATGCCATCGCTTGATATCGCATATTATGTGCATAGCATCGCATTCACATTGATTCACATCGCGTCACATGCGCATGGCATCGCTTGATATAGCATCTTATCTGCATCGCATCGCATTCACATTGAGTCAGGTCGCGTCACATGCGGATGGCATCGCTTGATATCGCATCATATGTGCATCGCATCACAATCGCATTGAGTCACCTCGCGTCACATGCGCATGGCATCGCTTGTTATCGCATCTTATGTGAATCGCATCGCATGCGCATTGAGTCACATCACGTCACATGCGCATGGCATCGCTTGATATCGCATATTATGTGCATCGCATCGCAGTCACATTGATTCACGTCGCGTCACATGCGCATGGCATCGCTTGATATCGCATCTTATCTGCATCGCACTGCATGCGCTTTGAGTGACGTCGCGTCACATGCACATGGCATGGCTTGTTATCGCATCTTATCTGCATCGCATCGCACGCGCATTGAGTCACATCGCGTCACATGCGCATGGCATCGCTTGATATCGCATCTTATGTGCATCTCATCGCATGCGCATTGAGTCACGTTGCGCCTAATGCGCATGTCATCGTTTGATATCGCATCTTATGTGCATCACATCGCAGCGCATTGAGTCACATCGCGTCACATGCGCATGGCATCGCTTGTTATCGCATCTTATGTGCATCGCATCGCATGCGCATTGAGTTACATCACGTCACATTCGCATGGCATCGCTTGATATCGCATATTATGTGCATCGCATCGCAGCCACATTGATTCACGTCGCGTCACATGCGCATGGCGTCGCTTGATATCGCATCTTATGTGCATCGCATCGCATGCGGATTGAGTCACATCACATCACATGCGCATGGCATCGCTTGGTATCGCATATTATGTGCATCGCATCGCAGTCACATTGATTCACGTCGCGTCACATGCGCATGGCATCGCTTGATATCGCATCTTATGTGCATCTCATCGCATGCGCATTGAGTCACGTTGCGCCTAATGCGCATGTCATCGTTTGATATCGCATCTTATGTGCATCACATCGCAGCGCATTGAGTCACTTCACGCCACATGCGCATGGCATCGCTTGATATTGCATCTTATGTGCATCGCATCGCATGCGGATTGAGTCACATCACGTCACATGCGCATGGTATCGCTTGATATCGCATATTATGTGCATCGCATCGCAGTCACATTGATTCACGTCGCGTCACATGCGCATGGCATCGCTTGATATCGCATCTTATCTGCATCGCATTGCATTCACATTGATTCACGTCGCGTCACATGCGCATCGCATCGCTTGATATCGCATCTTATGTGCATCGCATCGCATGCACATTGAGTCACGTCGCGTCACATGCGATTGGCATCGCTTGATATCGCATCTTATGTAAATCCCCTGCGCATTGAGCCTCGTTGCGTCACATGCGCATGCCATCGCTTGATATCACATCTTATGTGCATCGCATCGCATGCGCATTGTGCCACGTCGCGTCACATGCGCATGGCATCGCTTCATATCGCATCTTATGTGCATCGCATGCGCATTGAGGCACATCGCATCGCATCGCTCGACATCGCATCTTATGGGCATCGCACCGCATGCGCATTGACTCACATCGCGGCAAAATCGCATGGCATCGCTTGATATCGCATCTTATGAGCCTCGCATCGCAGAGCATTGAGTCACATCACGCCACATACGCATGGTATCGCTTGATAATGCATATTATGTGCATCGCAACGCATGCGGATTGAGTCACATCACGTCACATGCGCATTGCATAGCTTGATATCGCTTATTATGTGCATCGCATCGCATGTGCATTGAGCCACTTCGCGTCACATACGCGTGGCACCGCTTGATATCGCATCTTATGTGCATCGCATCGCTTGCGCATTGAGTCACGACTCGTCACATGCGCATGGCATCGCTTGTAATCGCATCTTATGCGCATATACGCATTGAGTCACGTCGCGTCACATGCGCATTGCATCACTTGATATCGCATCTTATGTGCATCGCATCGCATGCGCATTGAGCCATGTCGCTTCACATGCGCATGGCATCGCTTGATAACGCATCTTATGCGCATTGAGTCACGTCGCACCAATTGCGCATGACACCGCTCGACATCGCATATTATGTGCATCGCATCGCAGCTCATTGAGTGACATCGCGTCACATGCGCATGCATCGGTCGAAATTGCATCTTATGTGCACCAGATCGCATGCGCATTGAGTCAGGTCGCGTCCCATTAGCATGGCATCGCTTGATATCGCATCTTATGTGCATCGCCTGGCAGGGCAATTAGCCACATCACGCCACATGTGCATGGCATCGCTTTATATCGCGTCTTATGTGCATCGCATCGCATGTGGATTGAGTCACATCACGTCACATGCGCATGGCATCGCTTCATATCGCATATTATGTGCATCGCATCGCATGCGCATTGAGTCACTTCGCGTCACATGCGCTTGGCATCGCTTGTTATCGCATCCTATGTGCATCGCACCGCATTCCATTGAGTCACGTCGCGTCACATGCGCATGGACTCGCTTGATATTGCATCTTATGTGCATCGCATCGCATGGCATGCGCATTGAGTCACGTCGCTTCACATGTGCATGGCATCGCTTGATAACGCATCTTATGTGCATCTCATCACATGCGCATTGAGTCACGTCGCACCATTTGCGCATGACACCCCTCATTATCGCATATTATGTGCATCGCATCGCACGCGCATTGAGTCACGTCGCGTCACATGTGCATGGCATCGCTTGATATCGCATCTTATGTAAATCGCATGCGCATTGAGTCACGTCGCTTCACATGCGCATGGCATCGCTTGATAACGCATCTTATGTGCATCTCATCAATTGCGCATTGAGTCACCTCGCACCAATTGCGCATGACACCGCTCGTTATCGCATATTATGTGCATCGCACCGCATGCGCATGACCCACATCGCGGCACATGCGCATGGCATCGCTTCATATCGCATCTTATGTGCCTCGCATCGGAGAGCATTGAGTCACCTCACGCCACATGCCCATGGTATCGCTTGATAATGCATCTTATGTGCATCGCACGCATGCGGATTGAGTTACATCGCATCATATGCGCATGGCATCGCTTGATAACGCATCTTATGTGCATCTCATCAATTGCGCATTGAGTCACCTCGCACCAATTGCGCATGACACCGCTCGTTATCGCATATTATGTGCATCGCACCGCATGCGCATGACCCACATCGCGGCACATGCGCATGGCATCGCTTGATATCGCATCTTATGTGCCTCGCATCGGAGAGCATTGAGTCACCTCACGCCACATGCCCATGGTATCGCTTGATAATGCATCTTATGTGCATCGCACGCATGCGGATTGAGTTACATCGCATCATATGCGCATGGCATCGCTTGATATCGCATCTTATGTGCATCGCATCGCATGCGCATTGAGCCACATCGCGTCACATGCGCATGGCATCGCTTGTTACAGCATCTTATGTGCATCGCATCGCAGCGCATTGAGTAACATCGCGTCACATGCGCATGCATCGCTTGGCATCGCTTCTGACGTGCATCGCATGCGCATTGAGTCACATCGCATCACATGCGGATGGCATCGCTTGACATCGCATCTTATGTGCATCGCATCGCAGGCGCATTGAGTCACATCGCGTCACATGCGCATGGCATCGCTTGTTATCGCATCTTATGTGCATCGCATCGCAGCGCAATTAGCCACATCACTTCACATGCGCATGGCATCGCTTGATATCGCATCTTATGTGCATCGCATCGCATGCGCATGGAGTCACATCGCGTCACATGCGCATGGCATCGCTTGATATCGCATCTTATGTGCATCGCATCGCATTCGCTTTGAGTGACGTCGCGTCACATGCGCATGGCATGGCTTGTTATCGCATCTTATGTGCATCGCATCGCAGGCGCATTGAGTCACATCGCGACACATGCGCATGACTTCGCTTGATAACGCATCTTATGTGCATCTCATCGCATGCGCATTGAGTCACGTTGCGCCTAATGCGCATGGCATCGTTTGATATCGCATCTTATGTGCACCGCATCGTAGCGCATTGAGTCACATCACGCCACATGCGCATGGCATCGCTCTATATCGCGAGTGAGTGAGTAGTGGGGTTTACGGGCCCGTCGACAACTAGGTCATTAGGGCCCGAAGTCCAAAAATAAAAACAAAGAAATAAAACCTCACCCTTTTAAAACTAAGAAGTGAAAGTTAAAATACCTAAAAATGAACATTATAATTACTAAAAAGAGAGCTAAGACAGGTAAAAACGGAAAATTAAAACCGATAAACACTTAAATTACTAAAGAGATAAAACTGGCTACTGTTAAAAAGGGCTAAAAACACGAGTAAAACATCCTAAAAGTATATTTCCGCCAAGATAAAAGAAACCTTACACTTGTTTACCAAAATCGATATGCGCAACAAACCGCAGTACTGTATTTACAGATACTGGATCGTTGCCTAACACGGTGCACAGTGTAAGACCCAGGCCAAAGGACTGGCGCTCACGAGCATACCGCGGACAGTCAGTAAGGACATGTGCAACGGAGAGTGGGACATTGCACGTCGCACAGACAGGCTCCGGATCACCGCGCAAAAGGTGTGCATGCGTAGCTCGAGTGTGGCCTATCCTCAGGCGGGTTAAAATCACCTCCTCACGCCTGGAATCTCTGCAAGATGTTTGCCAGGGTTGTACCGTGTCCTTGATTGTCCGTAACTGAGTGCCAGCTAACGCTTCCCAAGATTGTTGCCAGAGAGTAAATAGATGGCGACGAAAGTACTTCTGAACATCTATATAGGGTAGCGTACGGGTGGAATATTCCGGAAGGCGACATGCAGACTTCGCAGCCGCATCAACCGCCTCGTTGCCCGGAATACCCACATGACCTGGGATCCACGTAAAAACGAACTGGTATCCGCGAGATAACAACTGAGATAAAAGTGTCTGTATTTTAATAATTGATGCCGAGTTGCCAACAAATTGTTGCAGCGCCTGAAGAGCACTCAGGGAGTCGCAACACACAATAAAATGTCCAGGAACTGAACGGGAGATAAAAAGTAAGAAATAAAAGATGGCAAACAGCTCGGCGGTAAAAACTGAACTGGCGTCTGGAAGGCGGTATGTGTGAACCTCACCGTTGTATATAAATGCGGAACCCGTCGTACTACCCAACTGGGAGCCATCGGTGAATACCGGTGTATAAGTCCGGTATCGGCCCAGAACTGCGGTGAAGAGTTGACGGAACACCGAAGGAGGGGTAGCAGTCTTTGGACAGCCCGACAGCTCCAGGTCAAAGCGTGCACGCTGGAGCTGCCAGGGAGGACAGTGGCCAAGTGAATGCCGCTCTACAACTGGCAGTCGGAGGGCGTTTGCGACAAGTAGTTCTTGAAACCTGATGCCACTTGGACGGGAGATTGTTTTATTCCGCATATAACGGTGCTCGAGGTCTGGACGCAATACAGGTGGAAACGAAGGATGACCTGGATGAGCGGCCAACCTTGCCACATAAGAACAAAGTAACAATGAGCGTCGAACAGACAGTGGAGGTTCGCCAGAATCAGCATACAGACAATCCACTCTACTTGTGCGGAAAGCCCCAGTAGCGAGACGGATACCAGTGTGATGAATTGTGTCTAAAAGGCGGAGTTTAGAGGCTGATGCAGAGCCATAGATAAAACAGCCGTAGTCTAATTTGGACCGGACCAGTGAGCGATACAACCTCAACATTACCGTGCGATCGCCGCCCCAAGATGCCCCAGACAGGACCCTGAGTACCCGAAGCGAGCGACCGCAGGAAGCACGAAGGTGACGTATATGGTGCTCCCATGTGAGTTTGCTGTCGAGGTGTAAGCCCAAGAACTTCAGGTGCGGAACAAATGGAAGACGTGTGCCACGCAAATGAAGATCAGGAGGAGGGTGTACACCACGGAGTCGGTTAAAGTGGAGACACTGTGTTTTCGTAGGGGAAAACCGAAAGCCGGTGCGAAACGCCCACTCGGCGATGGATGTTATGGTCATCTGCAGTTGACGTTCGATGTGGTCCAAACTATAAGAGCGATAGTATATCGCGAAGTCGTCAACATACAGCGACATCGGGATTCCGCTACGAACAGTGCTGGTGATGCCATTAATGGCAACGGCGAAAAGCGTAACGCTGAGAATCGACCCTTGGGGTACACCATTCTCCTGAACCTACTCTTGGGAGAGCGTGTTGCCTATGCGGACACGAAAACGGCGAATTAGTAAAAAGCTAAAAATAAAAAACGACAAGTTTCCGCGTAAACCATAACCGTGTAGAGTACGGAGAATGCCATAGCGCCATGTAGTGTCGTAGGCCTTCTCCAAATCAAAGAAGACACCAACGACATGCTGCTTCAAGAGAAATGCATTCTGTATGTAGGCCTCCATGCTTGTCAGATTGTCGACATTGGAGCGATGGCGACGAAAACCGCACTGGACATTACTCAGCAGGTTATTCGTCTCTAGCCACCACACTAAACGAGTGTTGATCATACGTTCGAGGGTCTTGCAAACGACACTCGTTAGGCAAATAGGGCGGTAGCTAGAGGCAAGTGCCCGGTCTTTCGCGGGCCGGGGTATAGGGATGACGATACCCTCGCGCCAGGAAGACGGGTAAACCCGCTGGAGCCAGATTCGGTTATAGATGCTCAGCAGGAAGGAAAGAGCCTGAGGTGGAAGATGAAGCAACATTTGTCGGTGGATGTCATCCGGACCGGGAGAAGAGTCGTGCGCCAGAGACAAGGAGTGCATCAGCTCTGCTATGCTAAAAGGCGTGTTGTATGGTTCACTACCGTCGCTGTTAAAATTAAGAACTATCCGCTCCGCAGATTCCTTGATAGCTAAAAACGACCTATCGTAACTTTGGGCTTGGCTGGTAGCAGAGAAAGATTCGGCAAGGGCGTCGGCGATCGCCTGCTCGTTGGTGTAATAAGAGCCCTGTACGGCAAGACCGGGAATAATCGTCCGGCGACACTTGCCGTACATACGCCGAACCGCAGTCCACACCCTTTGTGTTGAAGTGCGTCGAGAGAGGGAAGAGACGTAAGTTACCCAGGATGTGCGTTTTGCACTGCGAAGTACAAAACGCGCCCGGGCACGCACACGCTTAAAGGCAATGAAGTTCTCTTCCGTAGGATGTGCACTGAAAACTCGCAGAGCCCGTTTGCGGGCTTTAACAGCCAAACGACATTCCTCGGACCACCAAGGCACGGGAACATGACGAGGTGTAGTAGAACCGCGAGGAATGCTGGAATTTGCTGCAAGCAGGACAGAACATGTAAAATACTCCACCATGTTGTCAATGGTGGTAAAACCATCGTCCGTAAGGTGAATGAGGGAACGGAATTTCCCCCAGTCAGCCTTGGAAATAATCCAGTGAGGGTATCGTGTTGGAATAGGATGGAAACCAGTAATGTGAATGTTAATGGGAAAATGATCACTGCCAAAGAGGTCGGAGAGCACCGACCAATCAATAAGTGGAACCAATGACGGGCTACAGAAGCTAACGTCTAAGGCGGAATAGGTACCATAGGCAGATGATAAGAAGGTAGGGGCACCAGTGTTCAACAAAAGAAGGCCGGACATATCGCAAACGTCTGCTACAAGGCACCCACGAGCATCGTCAGTGTCGGAGCCCCATAAAGTGTGTTTGGCATTCAGATCACCAAGGAAGATAAGCGGTGGCGTAATCTGAGCCAAAAGAGCCCGAAGGTCGTTCGCGTGTACGACACTGACCGGTGGCAGATAGACATTACAAATTGACAGACTCACGCCCTGCATATGGACACGCACTGCTACAGCTTGCAGCGGCGTGTTTAGCGGGATGCTTGTGGCTGAGATGGTATGCGCCACCAGAGTAGCAACACCACCGCTTGCTCGTGTATCAGCTGCAGAGTCATGTCTAAATGCCGAAAAACCACGAAGATGTAAGGTGTGGTTAGGCTTCAGATGGGTTTCTTGTAGACAGACGATTGAAGGTGAATGGTGCCAAGCTAAGTGTTGTATGTCCGGGGCACGGGCCCTGTACCCATTAACATTCAACTGAACTATTTCCATAATAAAAAGGTTAAGGCATAGTCTTTATCTTTTTCTTCATCTTAACCTTGGCGCACTTGGGACCAATGATGTGCTTTTCACCGTCCTCAGGCGACTCCTCGGAACTTCGGGAGTCAGAAGATCCCCGGCGGCTCGCGGAGCGGGAGCGGGACTTCGTGGAGGTACGACTACTCGCCCGATGTTTAGGTCGCGAACGATTTGTGGGAACAGGCAATACGGTGTGGCCTCTGCTTGTGGACGGCTGGTGAGCGTGTGTCTGCACAGCGGAAGTTGTAGTTGCTGGTGCAGTTTTATCACGACGCGGTGGAGAGGTGCTCGCCGGTAAATCTGTTTGTGTCGAAGCATCTGCGACGGGTACATGCTGTATAGCAACAGTGTTCACAGGAGGGCGACGAACAGCGGATGCAAAACCTGTGGTGGTAGCAGGTTGCAGTTGTTGAAAGCGACGGCGCGCTTCAACAAACGTCAGGCGTTCTTTCACGCGCAGCTCCTGGATACACTTTTCCTCGAGAAACTTCGGACACTGTCGCGAGCTGGATGGATGACTCCCTTCACAGTTAACGCAGTAGGGGTCTCGGGTGCAAGCCGTGCCCTCATGGTATGGTAGTCCACAACGCTCACAAGTAGCAGGATTGGTGCACGAAAGCTTAGTATGACCGAACTTCTGACACTGAAAACAGCGCATAGGGTTCGGTACATACTGCCGAACTGCGGCACGCTCGTAGCCGTAGAAGATGTACTCGGGTAACTGAGTACCCTTAAATGTTAAAAACACAGTGCGTAAATCGATCACTTTTCCATCCTGTTTTCGAGTGAGACGGTACGCCTGACACACCCGTTGATCTGAAAGGCAGGTGACTATCTCTTCATTAGACAGACCATCAAGGCTGGAGGTGGTGACAACTCCTCTGCAAGTATTCAGTGTTTTATGTGGGACTACCCGGATAGGGTAGGAGCCCAATAAACTCGCTTTCAGTAGTTTCTGCGACTGGTCTGCAGTAATCACCTCTATCAATAGCGTACCGTCGCGTATTCTGGTCGCATTTTTTACAGGGCCACAGATTCGGTCAACTTCCCGTTTAATATAGAAGGGGCTAAGATCCTTTACCGTTTTCCCGTCACAAGCCAAAGTCAAAACCAAAAACGTGTCGAATGAGGAGGGTTTGCGCGGATGCATTATGAATTGGACCCCCATCCGGAACCGTCGGCGTCAGCCTGCCATCCGGGGGTCAAAAGATAAAAGACACCAAAATCTCCACGGTCTGTGCCGCCATGGAGACCCCTCCATGACTGACCTCAAGGCGTACTTCAGAGGAGCTACCCTCCGATCTCCACTGCTTGTCCGCATGGGTAAACCGTTCACCACATGACACCCCGGTTTTATGCCCCCACCACAGGAATAACCGCCTGTGGCTCCCCGCTTTAACACACGCTGCCTCATCGAGTCAGCGTGGATTCAGGGGACTTCGGGTTGATTACACCGGGGCTCCGTCAGCGGTAACACGTCCGGCCGGTGATACTAACCCGACGGCACGCGGCCGTCGGGAGATTAACACCGGCCGTGCCCTCAAGGAGCTACGTGGGTGTACATGACGTGTGGACGGGCTCCGCACCTAAGGCTACACATGGGAGCAGTGTGAAGGGTCCGCACAACCTTCGCGCCTGAGACCTCCGAAGACCACACAAGTCGGGGGCCGCGCTGAAAACCGTGGGACAGGACCACGGAGATAGGAAAGATCCCTGCTGGTGAGACAGGAGTTATAAATCTAGGTACTTACAAACTAATAATCAGAATAAGCCTAGAAGAGGAAGAGGGTGATATAAAAAGCAACATACAACGCTGCACGTGGCACAGTTAATGAAGGTGGAGGTGGTGAAGTGATAGTGAGCAGCTCGGGGCCCCGGGTGCGCCAAACCCGGAAATACCGTGGTAGGTTCCCCTGGGGGACGCTCTATATCGCATGTTATGTGCATCGCATCGCATTCGGGTTGAGTCACATCACGTCACATGCGCATGGCATCGCTTGATATCGCATCTTATGTGCATCGCATCGCATTCACATTGACTCACGTCGCGTCACATGCGCATGGCATCGCTTGATATCGCATCTTATGTGCATCGCATCGCATGTGCATTGAGTCACGTCGCGTCAAATGCGCATGGCATCATCTGATAACGTATCTTATGTGCATCTCATCGCATGCGCATTGAGTCACGTCGCGGATAATGCGAATGGCATCGCTTGATATCGCATCTTATGTGCATCGCATCGCAGGCGCATTGTGTCACATCGCGTCACATGCGCACGGCATCGCTTAATATCGCATCTTATGTGCATCGCATCGCAGCGCAATTAGCCACATCACGCCACATGCGCATGGCATCGCTTGATATGGCATCATATGTGCATCGCATCGCATGCGGATTGAGTCACATATCGTCACATGCGCATGGCATCGCTTCATAACGCATATTATTTGCATCGCATCGCATGCGCATTGAGTCACTTTGCGTCACATGCGCATGGCATCGCTTGTTTTCGCATCTTATGTGCATCGCATCGCATGCGCATTGACTCACATCGCGTCACATGCGCATGGCATCGCTTGATATCGCATCTAATGTGCATCGCATCGCATGCGCATTGAGTCACGTCGCGTCATATGCGCATGGCATCTCTTGATATCGCATCATATGTGCATCGCATCGCATTTACATTCATTCACGTCGCGTCACATGCGCATGGCATCGCTTGATATCGCATCGTATGTACATCGCATCGCATGCTCATTGAGTCATGTCGCGTCACGTGCGCATGGCATCGCTTGAGAACGCAGCTTATGTGCATCTCATCGCATGCGCATTGAGTCACGTCGCACCACATGCGCATGACATCGCTCGACATCGCATCTTATGTGCATCGCATCGCATGCGCATTCAGTCACCTCGCGCCACATGCGCATGGCATCGCTTGATATTGCATCGCATGCGCAGTTAGTCACCTCGCGTTACATGAGCATGGCATCGCTTGAAATCGCATCTTATGTGCATCGCATCGCATGCGCATTGAGTCGCATCGCGTCACATGCGCATGGCATCGCTAGATATCGCATCTTATGTAAATCGCATGCGCATTGAGTCACGTAGCGTCACATGGGCATGCCATGGCTTGATATCACATCTCATGTGCATCGCATCGCATGCGCATTGAGCCATGTCACATCACATGCGCATGCCATCGCTTGATATCGCATCTCATGTGCATCGCATCGCATGCGCATTGAGTCACGTCGCATCACATGCGCATGGCATCGCTTGATATCATATCTTATGTCCATCCCATCGCATGCGCATTGAGCCACGTCGCGTACATGCGCAAGGATTCGCATGTTATCGCATCTTATCTGCATCGTTTGCGCATTGAGTCACATCGCATCACACATGCATGGCACCACTTGATATCGCATCTTATGTGCAATTCATCGCATGTGCATTGAGTCACATCGCGACACATGCGCATGGAATCGCTTGATATCGCATCTTATGTGCATCGCATCGCATGCGCAGTGAGTCACGTGGCGTCACAAGCGCATGGCATCGCTTGATATGGCATCTTATGTGCATCGCATCGCATGCTTATTCAGTCACGACGCGTCACATGCGCATGGCATCGCTTGATATCGCATCTTATGTGCATCGCATCGCATGCGCATTGAGTCACATCGCGTCACATGCGCATGGCATCGCTAGATATCGCATCTTATGTACATCGCATGCGCATTGAGTCACGTAGCGTCACATGCGCATGGTATCGCTTGATATCGCAGCTTATGTGCATCGCATCGCATGCGCATTGAATCACACCGCGTCACACGCGCATGGCATCGCTTGATATCGCATCTTATGTGCATCGCATCCCATGCGCAGTGAGTCACGTGGCGTCACAAGCGCATGGCATCGCTGATATGTCAGCTTATGTGCATCGCATCGCATCCTTATTCAGTCACGTCGCGTCACATGCGCATGGCATCGCTTGATATCGCATCTTATGTGCCTCACATCGCATGCGTATTGGGTCACATCGCGTCTTATGCGCATGGCATCGCTTAATATCGCATCTTATGTGCATCGCTTCGCTTGCGCATTGATTCACGTCGCGTCACATGCGCATGGCATCACTTGTTATTGCATCTTATGTGCATCGCATCGCATGCGCATTGAGTCCCATCGAGTCACATGCGCATGGCATCGCTTGGTATCGCATCTTATGTGCATCGCATCGCATGCGCAGTCCGTCACGTCGCGTCACATGCACATGGCATCTCTTGATATCGGTTCTTATGTGCATCGCATACGCATTGAGTCACGTCGCGTCACATGCGCATGACATCACTCGACAGAGCATTTCATGTGCATCGCGTCGCATGCACATTGAGTCAGATCGATTCACATGCGCATGGCATCGCTTGGTATCGCATCCGAAGTGCATCGCTTCGCAGCGCATTGAGTCACATCGCGCTACATGCGCATGCATCGCTCGAAATCGCATCTTATGTGCATCGCATGCCAATTGAGTAACATCGCGTCACATGCGCATGGCATCGCTTGCTATCGGATCTTATGTGCCTCGCATCGCATGCGTATTGGGTCACTTCGCGTCTTATGCGCATGGCATCGCTTGCAATCGCAATTATGTGGCTCGAATCGCAGCGCATTGAGTCACATCGCCTCACATGCGCATGCATCGCTCGAAATCGCACCTTATGTGCATCGCATGCGGATTGAGTCACATCGTATCACACGCCCACGGCATCGCTCGACATCGCATCTTTTGTGCATCGCATGCGCAGTGTGTCACGTGGCGTCACAAGTGCATGGCATCGCTTGATATGGCATCTTATGTGCATCGCATCGCATGCGCCTTGAGTCACAACGCCTCACATGCGCATGGCATCGCTTGATATCGCATCTTATGTACATCGCCTCGCATGCGCATTGAGTCACGTCGCGTCACATGCGCATGGCATCGCTTGATATCGCATCTTATGTACATCGCATCGCATGCGCATTGAGTCACGTCGCGTCACATGTGCATGGCATCGGTTGATATCGCATCTTATGTTCATCGCATCGCTAGTGCATTGAGTCACGTCGCACCACATGCGCATGACATGGCTCATTATCCCATCTTTTGTGCATCGCATCGCATGCGCATTAAGTCACATCGCGTCACATACGCATTTATCGCTCGACATCGCATCTTATGTGCATCGGATGCGCATTGAGTCACATCGCATCACACGCGCATGGCATCGCTTGATATCGCTTCTTATGTGCATCGCATCGCATTCACATTGACTCACGTCGCGTCACATGCGCATGGCATCGCTTGATATCGCATCTTATGTGCATCGCATCGCATGCGCATTGAGTCACGTCGCGTCACATGCGCATGGCATCACCTGATAACGTATCTTATGTGCATCTCATCGCATGCGCATTGAGTCACGTCGCGTCTGATGCGCATCGCATCGCTTGATATCGTATCTTATGTGAATCCCATGCGCATTGAGTCTCGTCGGGTCACATGCGCATGCCTTTGGTTGATATCGCATCTCATGTGCATTGCAGCGCATGCGCAATGAGTCATGTCACATCACATGCGCATGGCATCGCTTGATATCGTATCTTACGTGCATCGCATCGCATGCGCATTGAGCCACGTGGCGTCACATGCGCATGGCATAGCTTGATATCGCATCTTATGTGCATCGCGTCGCATGCGCATTGACTCCCGACTCGTCACATGCACATGGCATCGCTTGTAATGGCATCTTATGTATTACGCATCGCATGCGCATTGAGTCACATCGCTTCACATGCGCAAGGCATCGCTTGATATCGCATCTTATGTGCATCGCATCGCATGTGCATTGAGCCACATCGCGTCACATGCCCATCGAATCGCTTGATATCGCATTTTATGTGCATCGCATGCGCATTGAGTCACGTCACGCCACATGCGCATGGCATCGCTTGATATCGCATCTTGTGTGCGTCGCATGCTTATTGAGTCACGTTGCATCACATGCGCATGGCATCGCTTGATATCGTATCTTATGCAAATCCCATGCGCATTGAGTCTCGTTGCGTCACATGCGCATGGCATCGCTCGGTATCGCACCTCATGTGCATCGCATCGCATGCGCATTGAGTTACATCGCATCACATGCGCATGGCATCGCTTGATATCGCATCTTATGTGCATCGCATCACATGCGCATTGAGCCACATCGCGTCACATGCGCATGGCATCGCTTGATATCGCATCTTATGTGCATCGCATCGCAGCGCCATGAGTCACATCGCGTCACATGCGCTTGCATCGCTCGACATCGCATCTTACGTGCATCGCATGCGCATTGAATCACATCGCATCACATGCGCATGGCATCGCTCGACATCGCATCTTATGTGCATCGCATCGCAGGCGCATTGTGTCACATCGCGTCACATGCGCATGGCATCGCTTAATATCGCATCTTATGTGCCTCGCATCGCAGCGCAATTAGCCACATCACGCCTCATGCGCATGGCATCGCTTGATATGGCATCTTATGTGCATCGCATCGCATGCGGATTGAGTCACATATCGTCACATGCGCATGGCATCGCTTCATAACGCATATTATGTGCATCGCATCGCATGCGCATTGAGTCACTTCGCGTCACATGCGCATTGCATCGCTTGATATCGCATCTTATGTGCACTGCATCGCATGTGCATTGAGTCACTTCGCGTCACATACGAATGGCATCGCTTGATGACGCATGTCATGTGCATCGCATCGCATGCGCATTGAGTCACGTCGCGTCTCATGCGAATGGCATCACTTGATATCGCATCTTATGTGCAATGCATCGCATGTGCATTGAGTCACATCGCGACACATGCGCATGGCATCGCTTGATATCGCATCTTATGTGCATCCCATCGCATGCGCAGTGAGTCACGTGGCGTCACAAGCGCATGGCATCGCTTGATATGGCATCTTATTTGCATCGCATCGCATGCTTATTGAGTCACGTCGCGTCACATGCGCATGCCATCGCTTGATATCGCAATTATGTGGCTTGCATCGCAGCGCATTGAGTCACATCACGCAACATGCGCAAATAATCGCTTGATATAGCATCTTATGTGCATCGCATCGCTTGCGCATTGATTCACGTCGCGTCACATGCGCATGGTATCGCTTGATATCGCATCTTATGTGCATCGCATCGCATGCGCATTGAATCACGCGTCGTCACATGCGCATGTCCTCGCTTGATATTGCATCTTATGTGCAGTGTATCGCAGCGCATTGAGTCACATCGCGTCACATGCGCATGCATCGCTCGAAATCGCATCTTATGTGCATCTTATACGCATTGAGTCAAATCGCATCACATGCAAATGGCATCGCTCGACATCGCATGCTGTGTGCATCACATGCGCATTGAGTCACATGCGCAAGGCATCGCTTGATATCGCATCTTATGTGCATCGCATCCCGTGCGCATTGACTCACATCGCGTCACATGCGCATGGCATCGGTTGATGTCGCACCTTATGGGCATGGCATCGCAGCGCATTGAGCCACATCACGCCACATGCGCATGGCATCGCTTGACATCGCATCTTATGTGCATCGCATCGCATGCGGATTGAGTCACATCACGTCACATGCGCATGGTATCGCTTCATAACGCATCTTTTGTGCATCGCATCGCATGCGCATTAAGTCACATCGCATCACATGCAAATGGCATCGCTCGACATCGCATGTTGTGTGCATCGCATGCGCTGCGAGTCACATGCGCATGGCATCGCTTGATATCGCATCTTATGTCCATCTCATCGCATGCGCATGGAGTTCCATTGCGTCACATGCGCATGGCATCGCTTGGTATCGCATCTTATCTGCATCGCATCGCATGCGCATTGAGTCACATCGCATCACACGCACATGGCATCGCTCGACATCGCATCTTATGTGCATCGCATCGCATGCCAATTGGGTCACATCGCGTCACATGCGCAGGGCATCGCTTGCTATCGCATCTTATGTGCCTCGCATCGCTTGCGTATTTGGTCACATCGCGTCTTATGCGCATGGCATCGCTTGCAATCGCAATTAAGTGGCTCGCATCGCAATTCATTGAGTCACATCACGCAACATGCGCATGGCATCGCTTGATATCGCATCTTATGTGCATCGCATCGCTTGAGCATTGATTCACGTTGCGTCACATGCGCATGGTATCGCTTGATATCGCATGTTATGTGCATCGCATCGTAGGCGCATTGAATCACGCCGCGTCACATGCGCATGGCATCGCTTGATATCGCATCTTATGTGCATCGCATCCCGTGCGCATTGAGTCACGTCGCGTCACATGCGCATGGCATCGCTTGATATCGCATCTTATGTGCACTGCATCGCATACGCATTGAGTCACTTCGCGTCACATACGATGGCATCGCTTGATGACGCATCTCATGTGCATCGCATCGCATGCGCATTGAGTCACGTCGCATCACATGCAAATGGCATCGCTCGACATCGCATGTAATGTGCATCGCATGCGCATTGAGTCACATATGCATGGCATCAGTTGATATCGCATCTTATGTGCATCGCATCGCATGCGTATTGAGCCACATCGCGTCACATGCGCATGGCATCGCTTGATATCGCATCTTATGTGCACTGAATCGCATGCGAATTGAGTCACTTCGCGTTACATACGCATGGCATCGCTTGATGTCGCATCTCATGTGCATCGCATCGCATGCGCATTGAGTCACGTCGCATCACATGCGCATGGCATCGGTTGATACCGCACCTTATGTCCATCGCATCCCATGCGCATGGAGTCACTTTGCGTCACATGCGCATGGCATCGCTTGATATCGCATCTCATGTGCATCGCATCACATGCGCATTGAGTCACCTCGCGTCACATGCGCATGGCATCGTTTTATACCGCATCTTATGTGCATCGCATCGCATGCGCATTGAGTCACGTCTCGTCACATGCGCATGGCATCGCTTGATATGGACACTTATGTGCAACGCATCGCATTCGCATTGAGTCACGTCGCGTCACATGCGCATGGCCTCGCTTTATATCGCATCTTATGTGCATCGCATTGCATGCGCATTGAGCCAAATGCTCATGGCATCGCTTGATATCACATCTTATGTGCATCTCATCGCATGCGCATTGAGTCACGTCGCGTATCAGGCGCATGGCATCGCTTGATATCGCAACTTATGTGCTTCGCATCGCATGCGCATTGAGTCACATCGCGTGACATGCGCATGCCATCGCTTGATATGGCATCTTATGTGCATCGCATCACATGCGAATTGAGTCTCCTCGCGTCACATGCGCATGGCATCGTTTTATACCGCATCTTATGTGCATCGCATCGCATGCGCATTGAGTCACATCGCGTCACATGCGCATTGCATCGCTTGATATCGCACGCTATGTGCATCTCATCCCATGCGCATTGAGTCACGTCGCGTCACGTGCGCATGGCATCGCTTGATATCGTATTTTATGTGCATCGCATCGCAGCGCATTGTGTCACATCGCGTCACATGCACATGGCATCGCTTGATTTCACATCTTATGTGCATCTCATCGCATGCGCATTGAGTCTCGTCGCGTATCATGCGCATGGCATCGCTTGATATCGCATCTTATGTGCTTCTCATCGCATGCGCATTGAGTCACATCGCGTCACATGAGCATGCCATCGCTTGATATCACATCTTATGTGCATCGCATCGCATGCGCATTGAGTCACGTCTCGTCACATGCGCATGGCATCAATTGATATGGACACTTTTGTGCAACGCATCGCATTCGCATTGAGTCACGTCGCGTCACATGCGCATGGCCTCGCTTTATATCGCATCTTATGTGCATCGCATTGCATGCGCATTGAGTCCCAGGTCACCACATGCGCATGACAATGCTAGACACCGCATCTTATGTGCATCGCATCGCATGCGCATTGAGTCACATCGCATCACATGCGCATGGCTTCGCTCGACATCGCATACTATGTGAATCGCATCGCAACCGCATGGAGTCACATCGCGTCACATGCGCAAGGCATCGCTTGATATCGCATCTTATGTGCATCTCATCGCATGCGCATTGAGTCACGTCGCATCACATGTGCATGGCATCGCTTTATATCGCATCTTATGTGCATCGCATAGCATGCGGATTGAGTAACGTAGCGTCACAAGCGCATGGCATCGCTTGTTATCGCATCTTATGTGCATCGCATCGCATGCGCATTGAGTCACATCTCGTCACATGCGCATGTCATCGCTTGATATCGCATCTTATGTGCATCGCATCGCATGCGCATTGAGTCACGTCGCACCACATGATCATGACATCGCTCGACACCGCATCTTATGTGCATCGCATCGCATGCGCATTGGGTCACGTCGCGTCACATGCGCATGGCATCCCTTGTTATCGCATCTTATGTGCATCGCATCGTATTCGCATTGAGTTACGTCGCGTCACATGCTCATGGCATCGCTTATATCGCATCTTATGTGCATCGCATCGGATTCGCATTGAGTCACGTCGCGTCATATGCGCATGGCATCTCTTGATATCGCATCGTATGTGCATCGCATCGCAGCGCATTGAGCCACATCACGCCACATGCGCATGGCATCGCTTGACATCGCATCTTATGTGCATCGCATCGCATGCGGATTGAGTCACATCACGGCACATGCGCATGGTATCGCTTAATAACGCATCTTATGTGCATCGCATCGCATGCGCATTAAGTCACATCGCATCACATGCAAATGGCATCGCTCGACATCGCATGTTGTGTGCATCGCATGCGCTGCGAGTCACATGCGCATGGCATCGCTTGATATCGCATCTTATGTCCATCTCATCGCATGCGCATGGAGTCACATTGCGTCACATGCGCATGGCATCGCTTGGTATCGCATCTTATCTGCATCGATTCGCATGCGCATTGAGTCACATCGCATCACACGCGCATGGCATCGCTCGACATCGCATCTTATGTGCATCGCATCGCATGCCAATTGGGTCACATCGCGTCACATGCGCAGGGCATCGCTTGCTATCGCATTTTATGTGCCTCGCATCGCTTGCGTATTTGGTCACATCGCGTCTTATGCGCATGGCATCGCTTGCAATCGCAATTATGTGGCTCGCATCGCAATTCATTGAGTCACATCACGCAACATGCGCATGGCATCGCTTGATATCGCATCTTATGTGCATCGCATCGCTTGCGCATTGATTCACGTCGCGTCACATGCGCATGGTATCGCTTGATATCGCATCTTATGTGCACTGCATCGCATACGCATTGAGTCACTTCGCGTCACATACGATGGCATCGCTTGATGACGCATCTCATGTGCATCGCATCGCATGCGCATTGAGTCACGTCGCATCACATGCAAATGGCATCGGTCGACATCGCATGTAATGTGCATCGCATGCGCATTGAGTCACATATGCATGGCATCAGTTGATATCGCATCTTATGTGCATCGCATCGCATGCGTATTGAGCCACATCGCGTCACATGCGCATGGCATCGCTTGATATCGCATCTTATGTGCACTGAATCGCATGCGAATTGAGTCACTTCGCGTTACATACGCATGGCATCGCTTGATGTCGCATCTCATGTGCATCGCATCGCATGCGCATTGAGTCACGTCGCATCACATGCGCATGGCATCGGTTGATACCGCACCTTATGTCCATCGCATCCCATGCGCATGGAGTCACTTTGCGTCACATGCGCATGGCATCGCTTGATATCGCATCTCATGTGCATCGCATCACATGCGCATTGAGTCACCTCGCGTCACATGCGCATGGCATCGTTTTATACCGCATCTTATGTGCATCGCATCGCATGCGCATTGAGTCACGTCTCGTCACATGCGCATGGCATCGCTTGATATGGACACTTATGTGCAACGCATCGCATTCGCATTGAGTCACGTCGCGTCACATGCGCATGGCCTCGCTTTATATCGCATCTTATGTGCATCGCATTGCATGCGCATTGAGCCAAATGCTCATGGCATCGCTTGATATCACATCTTATGTGCATCTCATCGCATGCGCATTGAGTCACGTCGCGTATCAGGCGCATGGCATCGCTTGATATCGCAACTTATGTGCTTCGCATCGCATGCGCATTGAGTCACATCGCGTGACATGCGCATGCCATCGCTTGATATGGCATCTTATGTGCATCGCATCACATGCGAATTGAGTCTCCTCGCGTCACATGCGCATGGCATCGTTTTATACCGCATCTTATGTGCATCGCATCGCATGCGCATTGAGTCACATCGCGTCACATGCGCATTGCATCGCTTGATATCGCACGCTATGTGCATCTCATCCCATGCGCATTGAGTCACGTCGCGTCACGTGCGCATGGCATCGCTTGATATCGTATTTTATGTGCATCGCATCGCAGCGCATTGTGTCACATCGCGTCACATGCACATGGCATCGCTTGATTTCACATCTTATGTGCATCTCATCGCATGCGCATTGAGTCTCGTCGCGTATCATGCGCATGGCATCGCTTGATATCGCATCTTATGTGCTTCTCATCGCATGCGCATTGAGTCACATCGCGTCACATGAGCATGCCATCGCTTGATATCACATCTTATGTGCATCGCATCACATGCGCATTGAGTCACCTCGCGTCACATTCGCATGGCATCGCCTTATATCGCATCTTATGTGCATCGCATCGCATGCGCATTGAGTCACGTCTCGTCACATGCGCATGGCATCAATTGATATGGACACTTTTGTGCAACGCATCGCATTCGCATTGAGTCACGTCGCGTCACATGCGCATGGCCTCGCTTTATATCGCATCTTATGTGCATCGCATTGCATGCGCATTGAGTCCCAGGTCACCACATGCGCATGACAATGCTAGACATCGCATCTTATGTGCATCGCATCGCATGCGCATTGAGTCACATCGCATCACATGCGCATGGCTTCGCTCGACATCGCATACTATGTGAATCGCATCGCAACCGCATGGAGTCACATCGCGTCACATGCGCAAGGCATCGCTTGATATCGCATCTTATGTGCATCTCATCGCATGCGCATTGAGTCACGTCGCATCACATGTGCATGGCATCGCTTTATATCGCATCTTATGTGCATCGCATAGCATGCGGATTGAGTAACGTAGCGTCACAAGCGCATGGCATCGCTTGTTATCGCATCTTATGTGCATCGCATCGCATGCGCATTGAGTCACATCTCGTCACATGCGCATGTCATCGCTTGATATCGCATCTTATGTGCATCGCATCGCATGCGCATTGAGTCACGTCGCACCACATGATCATGACATCGCTCGACACCGCATCTTATGTGCATCGCATCGCATGCGCATTGGGTCACGTCGCGTCACATGCGCATGGCATCCCTTGTTATCGCATCTTATGTGCATCGCATCGTATTCGCATTGAGTTACGTCGCGTCACATGCTCATGGCATCGCTTATATCGCATCTTATGTGCATCGCATCGGATTCGCATTGAGTCACGTCGCGTCATATGCGCATGGCATCTCTTGATATCGCATCGTATGTGCATCGCATCGCAGCGCATTGAGCCACATCACGCCACATGCGCATGGCATCGCTTGACATCGCATCTTATGTGCATCGCATCGCATGCGGATTGAGTCACATCACGGCACATGCGCATGGTATCGCTTAATAACGCATCTTATGTGCATCGCATCGCATGCGCATTAAGTCACATCGCATCACATGCAAATGGCATCGCTCGACATCGCATGTTGTGTGCATCGCATGCGCTGCGAGTCACATGCGCATGGCATCGCTTGATATCGCATCTTATGTCCATCTCATCGCATGCGCATGGAGTCACATTGCGTCACATGCGCATGGCATCGCTTGGTATCGCATCTTATCTGCATCGATTCGCATGCGCATTGAGTCACATCGCATCACACGCGCATGGCATCGCTCGACATCGCATCTTATGTGCATCGCATCGCATGCCAATTGGGTCACATCGCGTCACATGCGCAGGGCATCGCTTGCTATCGCATTTTATGTGCCTCGCATCGCTTGCGTATTTGGTCACATCGCGTCTTATGCGCATGGCATCGCTTGCAATCGCAATTATGTGGCTCGCATCGCAATTCATTGAGTCACATCACGCAACATGCGCATGGCATCGCTTGATATCGCATCTTATGTGCATCGCATCGCTTGCGCATTGATTCACGTCGCGTCACATGCGCATGGTATCGCTTGATATCGCATCTTATGTGCACTGCATCGCATACGCATTGAGTCACTTCGCGTCACATACGATGGCATCGCTTGATGACGCATCTCATGTGCATCGCATGCGCATTGATTCACATATGCATGGCATCGGTTGATATCGCATCTTATGTGCATCGCATCGCATGCGTATTGAGCCACATCGCGTCACATGCGCATGGCATCGCTTGATATCGCATCTTATGTGCACTGAATCGCATGCGAATTGAGTCACTTCGCGTTACATACGCATGGCATCGCTTGATGTCGCATCTCATGTGCATCGCATCGCATGCGCATTGAGTCACGTCGTATCACATGCGCATGGCATCGGTTGATACCGCACCTTATGTCCATCGCATCCCATGCGCATGGAGTCACTTTGCGTCACATGCGCAAGGCATCGCTTGATATCGCATCTTATGTGCATCGCATCACATGCGCATTGAGTCACCTCGCGTCACATGCGCATGGCATCGTTTTATACCGCATCTTATGTGCATCGCATCGCATGCGCATTGAGTCACGTCTCGTCACATGCGCATGGCATCGCTTGATATGGACACTTATGTGCAACGCATCGCATTCGCATTGAGTCACGTCGCGTCACATGCGCATGGCATCGTTTTATACCGCATCTTATGTGCATCGAATCGCATGCGCATTGAGTCACATCGCGTCACATGCGCATTGCATCGCTTGATATCGCACGCTATGTGCATCTCAGCCCATGCGCATTGAGTCACGTCGCGTCACGTGCGCATGGCATCGCTTGATATCGTATTTTATGTGCATCGCATCGCAGCGCATTGTGTCACATCGCGTCACATGCACATGGCATCGCTTGATATCACATCTTATGTGCATCTCATCGCGTGCGCATTGAGTCTCGTCGCGTATCATGCGCATGGCATCGCTTGATATCGCATCTTATGTGCATCTCATCGCATGCGCATTGAGTCACATCGCGTCACATGAGCATGCCATCACTTGATATCGCATCTTATGTGCATCGCATCACATGCGCATTGAGTCACCTAGCGTCACATTCGCATGGCATCGCCTTATATCGCATCTTATGTGCATCGCATCGCATGCGCATTGAGTCACGTCTCGTCACATGCGCATGGCATCAATTGATATGGACACTTTTGTGCAACGCATCGCATTCGCATTGAGTCACGTCGCGTCACATGCGCATGGCCTCGCTTTATATCGCATCTTATGTGCATCGCATTGCATGCGCATTGAGTCCCGTGTCACCACATGCGCATGACAATGCTAGACATCGCATCTTATGTGCATCGCATCGCATGCGCATTCAGTCACATCGCATCACATGCGCAAGGCATCGCTTGATATCGCATCTTATGTGCATCTCATCGCATGCGCATTGAGCCACGTCGCATCACATGTGCATGGCATCGCTTGATATCGCATCTTATGTGCATCGCATCGCATGCGGATTGAGTAACGTAGCGTCACAAGCGCATGGCATCGCTTGTTATCGCATCTTATGTGCATCGCATCGCATGCGCATTGAGTCACGTCGCACCACATGATCATGACATCGCTCGACACCGCATCTTATGTGCATCGCATCGCATGCGCAGTGGGTCACGTCGCGTCACATGCGCATGGCATCCCTTGTTATCGCATCTTATGTGCATCGCATCGTATTCGCATTGAGTTACGTCGCGTCACATGCTCATGGCATCGCTTATATCGCATCTTATGTGCATCGCATCGGATTCGCATTGAGTCACGTCGCGTCATATGCGCATGGCATCTCTTGATATCGAATCGTATGTGCATCGCATCGCAGCGCATTGAGCCACATCACGCCACATGCGCATGGCATCGCTTGACATCGCATCTTATGTGCATCGCATCGCATGCGGATTGAGTCACATCACGGCACATGCGCATGGTATCGCTTAATAACGCATCTTATGTGCATCGCATCGCATGCGCATTAAGTCACATCGCATCACATGCAAATGGCATCGCTCGACATCGCATGTTGTGTGCATCGCATGCGCTGCGAGTCACATGCGCATGGCATCGCTTGATATCGCATCTTATGTGCATCGCATCGCTTGCGCATTGATTCACGTCGCGTCACATGCGCATGGTATCGCTTGATATCGCATCTTATGTGCACTGCATCGCATACGCATTGAGTCACTTCGCGTCACATACGATGGCATCGCTTGATGACGCATCTCATGTGCATCGCATCGCATGCGCATTGAGTCACGTCGCATCACATGCAAATGGCATCGCTCGACATCGCATGTAATGTGCATCGCATGCGCATTGAGTCACATATGCATGGCATCGGTTGATATCGCATCTTATGTGCATCGCATCCCTTGCGCATTGAGTCACGTCGCGTCACATGCGCATTGCATCGCTTGATATCGCACGCTATGTGCATCTCATCCCATGCGCATTGAGTCACGTCGCGTCACGTGCGCATGGCATCGCTTGATATCTTATTTTATGTGCATCGCATCGCAGCGCATTAAGTCACGTCGCATCACATGTGCATGGCATCGCTTGATATCGCATCTTATGTGCATCGCATCGCATGCGGATTGAGTAACGTAGCGTCACAAGCGCATGGCATCGCTTGTTATCGCATCTTATGTGCATCGCATCGCATGCGTATTGAGCCACATCGCGTCACATGCGCATGGCATCGCTTGATATCGCATCTTATGTGCACTGAATCGCATGCGAATTGAGTCACTTCGCGTTACATACGCATGGCATCGCTTGATGTCGCGTCTCATGTGCATCGCATCGCATGCGCATTGAGTCACGTCGTATCACATGCGCATGGCATCGGTTGATACCGCACCTTATGTCCATCGCATCCCATGCGCATGGAGTCACTTTGCGTCACATGCGCAAGGCATCGCTTGATATCGCATCTTATGTGCATCGCATCACATGCGCATTGAGTCACCTCGCGTCACATGCGCATGGCATCGTTTTATACCGCATCTTATGTGCATCGCATCGCATGCGCATTGAGTCACGTCTCGTCACATGCGCATGGCATCGCTTGATATGGACACTTATGTGCAACGCATCGCATTCGCATTGAGTCACGTCGCGTCACATGCGCATGGCATCGTTTTATACCGCATCTTATGTGCATCGAATCGCATGCGCATTGAGTCACATCGCGTCACATGCGCATTGCATCGCTTGATATCGCACGCTATGTGCATCTCAGCCCATGCGCATTGAGTCACGTCGCGTCACGTGCGCATGGCATCGCTTGATATCGTATTTTATGTGCATCGCATCGCAGCGCATTGTGTCACATCGCGTCACATGCACATGGCATCGCTTGATATCACATCTTATGTGCATCTCATCGCGTGCGCATTGAGTCTCGTCGCGTATCATGCGCATGGCATCGCTTGATATCGCATCTTATGTGCATCTCATCGCATGCGCATTGAGTCACATCGCGTCACATGAGCATGCCATCACTTGATATCGCATCTTATGTGCATCGCATCACATGCGCATTGAGTCACCTAGCGTCACATTCGCATGGCATCGCCTTATATCGCATCTTATGTGCATCGCATCGCATGCGCATTGAGTCACGTCTCGTCACATGCGCATGGCATCAATTGATATGGACACTTTTGTGCAACGCATCGCATTCGCATTGAGTCACGTCGCGTCACATGCGCATGGCCTCGCTTTATATCGCATCTTATGTGCATCGCATTGCATGCGCATTGAGTCCCGTGTCACCACATGCGCATGACAATGCTAGACATCGCATCTTATGTGCATCGCATCGCATGCGCATTCAGTCACATCGCATCACATGCGCAAGGCATCGCTTGATATCGCATCTTATGTGCATCTCATCGCATGCGCATTGAGCCACGTCGCATCACATGTGCATGGCATCGCTTGATATCGCATCTTATGTGCATCGCATCGCATGCGGATTGAGTAACGTAGCGTCACAAGCGCATGGCATCGCTTGTTATCGCATCTTATGTGCATCGCATCGCATGCGCATTGAGTCACGTCGCACCACATGATCATGACATCGCTCGACACCGCATCTTATGTGCATCGCATCGCATGCGCAGTGGGTCACGTCGCGTCACATGCGCATGGCATCCCTTGTTATCGCATCTTATGTGCATCGCATCGTATTCGCATTGAGTTACGTCGCGTCACATGCTCATGGCATCGCTTATATCGCATCTTATGTGCATCGCATCGGATTCGCATTGAGTCACGTCGCGTCATATGCGCATGGCATCTCTTGATATCGAATCGTATGTGCATCGCATCGCAGCGCATTGAGCCACATCACGCCACATGCGCATGGCATCGCTTGACATCGCATCTTATGTGCATCGCATCGCATGCGGATTGAGTCACATCACGGCACATGCGCATGGTATCGCTTAATAACGCATCTTATGTGCATCGCATCGCATGCGCATTAAGTCACATCGCATCACATGCAAATGGCATCGCTCGACACCGCATGTTGTGTGCATCGCATGCGCTGCGAGTCACATGCGCATGGCATCGCTTGATATCGCATCTTATGTGCATCGCATCGCTTGCGCATTGATTCACGTCGCGTCACATGCGCATGGTATCGCTTGATATCGCATCTTATGTGCACTGCATCGCATACGCATTGAGTCACTTCGCGTCACATACGATGGCATCGCTTGATGACGCATCTCATGTGCATCGCATCGCATGCGCATTGAGTCACGTCGCATCACATGCAAATGGCATCGCTCGACATCGCATGTAATGTGCATCGCATGCGCATTGAGTCACATATGCATGGCATCGGTTGATATCGCATCTTATGTGCATCGCATCCCTTGCGCATTGAGTCACGTCGCGTCACATGCGCATTGCATCGCTTGATATCGCACGCTATGTGCATCTCATCCCATGCGCATTGAGTCACGTCGCGTCACGTGCGCATGGCATCGCTTGATATCTTATTTTATGTGCATCGCATCGCAGCGCATTAAGTCACGTCGCATCACATGTGCATGGCATCGCTTGATATCGCATCTTATGTGCATCGCATCGCATGCGGATTGAGTAACGTAGCGTCACAAGCGCATGGCATCGCTTGTTATCGCATCTTATGTGCATCGCATCGCATGCGCATTGAGTCACATCTCGTCACATGCGCATGTCATCGCTTGATATCGCATCTTATGTGCATCGCATCGCATGCGCATTGAGTCACGTCGCACCACATGATCATGACATCGCTCGACACCGCATCTTATGTGCATCGCATCGCATGCGCAATGGGTCACGTCGCGTCACATGCGCATGGCATCCCTTGTTATCGCATCTTATGTGCATCGCATCGTATTCGCATTGAGTTACGTCGCGTCACATGCTCATGGCATCGCTTATATTGCATCTTATGTGCATCGCATCGGATTCGCATTGAGTCACGTCGCGTCATATGCGCATGGCATCTCTTGATATCGCATCGTATGTGCATCGCATCGCAGCGCATTGAGCCACATCACGCCACATGCGCATGGCATCGCCTGACATCGCATCTTATGTGCATCGCATCGCATGCAGATTGAGTCACATCAAGGCACATGCGCATGGTATCGCTTAATAACGCATCTTATGTGCATCGCATCGCATGCGCATTAAGTCACATCGCATCACATGCAAATGGCATCGCTCGACATCGCATGTTGTGTGCATCGCATGCGCTGCGAGTCACATGCGCATGGCATCGCTTGATATCGCATCTTATGTCCATCTCATCGCATGCGCATGGAGTCACATTGCGTCACATGCGCATGGCATCGCTTGGTATCGCATCTTATCTGCATCGCATCGCATGCGCATTGAGTCACATCGCATCACACGCGCATGGCATCGCTCGACATCGCATCTTATGTGCATCGCATCGCATGCCAATTGGGTCACATCGCGTCACATGCGCAGGGCATCGCTTGCTATCGCATCTTATGTGCCTCGCATCGCTTGCGTATTTGGTCACATCGCGTCTTATGCGCATGGCATCGCTTGCAATCGCAATTATGTGGCTCGCATCGCAATTCATTGAGTCACATCACGCAACATGCGCATGGCATCGCTTGATTTCGCATCTTATGTGCATCGCATCGCTTGCGCATTGATTCACGTCGCGTCACATGCGCATGGTATCGCTTGATATCGCATGTTATGTGCATCGCATCGCAGGCGCTTTGAATCACGCCGCGTCACATGCGCATGGCATCGCTTGATATCGCATCTTATGTGCATGGCATCGCATGCGCATTGAGTCACGTCGCATCACATGCAAATGGCATCGCTCGACATCGCATGTAGTGAGCATCGCATGCGCATTGAGTCACATGCGCATGGCATCGCTTGATATCGCATCTTATGTGCATCGCATCCCGTGCGCATTGAGTCACGTCGCGTCACATGCGCATGGCATCGCTTGATATCGCATCTTACGTGCACTGCATCGCATGCGCATTGAGTCACTTCGCGTCACATACAATGGCATCGCTTGATGACGCATCTCATGTGCATCGCATCGCATGCGCATTGAGTCACGTCGCATCACATGCAAATTGCATCGCTCGACATCGCATGTAATGTGCATCGCATGCGCATTGAGTCACATATGCATGGTATCGCTTGATATCGCATCTTATGTGCATCGCATCGCATGCGCATTGAGTCACGTCGCACGACATGATCATGACATCGCTCGACACCGCATCTTATGTGCATCGCATCGCATGCGCATTGGGTCACGTCGCGTCACATGCGCATGGCATCCCTTGTTATCGCATCTTATGTGCATCGCATCGTATTCGCATTGAGTTACGTCGCGTCACATGCTCATGGCATCGCTTATATCGCATCTTATGTGCATCGCATCGTATTCGCATTGAGTCACGTCGCGTCATATGGGCATGGCATCTCTTAATATCGCATCGTATGTGCATCGCATCGCATGCGCATTGAGTCACGTCGCGTCACATGCGCATGGCATCGCTTGATATTGTATCTTATGTGCATCCCATCGCATGCGCATTGAGTCTATTCGCGTCACATTTGCATGGCATCGCTTGATATCGTATCTGATGTGCATCGCATCGCATGCGCATTGAGTCACGTCGCATCACATGCAAATTGCATCGCTCGACATCGCAAGTAATGTGCATCGCATGCGCATTGAGTCACATATGCATGGTATGGCTTGATATCGCATCTTATGTGCATCGCATCGCATGCGCATTGAGTCACGTCGCACGACATGATCATGACATCGCTCGACACCGCATCTTATGTGCATCGCATCGCATGCGCATTGAGTCCCGTCGCACCACATGCGCATGACATCGCTCGACATCGCATCTCATGTGCATCGCATCGCATGCGCATTGAGCCACGTCGCATCACATACGCATGGCATCGCTTGATATTGCATCCTATGTGCATCGTATCGCATGCGCATTGAGCCACATCGTGTCACATGCGCATGGCATCGCTTGATATCGCTTCTTATGTACATCGCATCGCAGCGCATTGAGTCAGATCGCCTCACATGCGCATGCATCGCTCAACATCACATCTTACGTGCATCGCATGCGCATTGAGTCACATCGCATCACATGCGCATGGCATAGCTCTACATCGCATCTTATGTTCAACGCATCCCAGACGCATTGAGTCACATCGCGTCACATGCGCATGGCATCGCTTGATATCGCATCTTATGTGCATGGCATCGCAGCGCATTGAGTCACATCACGCCACATGCGCATGGCATCGCTTGATATCGCATCTTATGTGCAGCGCATCGCTTGCGGATTGAGTCACATCACGTCACATGCGCATGGCATCGCTTGATATCGCATATTATGTGCATCGCATTGCATGCGCATTGAGTCACTTCGCGTCACATACGCATGGCACCGCTTGATATCGAATCTTATGTGCATGGCAACGCATGCGCATTGAGTCACGACTCGTCACTCCCGCATGGTATCGCTTGTAATCGCATCTTATGTGCATCACATTGCATGCGCATTGAGTCACGTCGCGTCACACGCGCATGACATCGCTTGATATCGCATCTTATGTGAATCGCATTGCATGCGCATTGAATCACGTCGCGTCACATGCGCATGGCATCGCTTGTTATCGCATCTTATGTGCACCGCAACGCAGCGCATTGAGTCACATCACGCAACATGCGCATGGAATCGCTCGATATTGCATTTTATGTGCATCGCATCGCATGCGGATTGAGTCACATCAAGTCACGTACGCACGGCATTGCTTGATATCGCATCTTATGTGCATGGCATCGCATGCACATTGAGTCACGTTGCGTCACATGCGCATGGCATCGCTTGTTATCGCATCTAATGTGCATCGCATCGCATGCGCTTTGAGCCACGTCGCGTCACATGCGCATGGCATCGCTTTATATCGCATCTTATGTGCATCGCATCCCATGCGCATTGATTCACTTTGCATGGCACCGCTTGATATCGCATCTTATGTGCATCGCATCCCATGCGCATTGATTCACTTCGCATGGCACCGCTTGATATCGCATCTAATGTGCATCGCATCGCATGCGCATTGAGTCATGTCTCTTCACTTTTGCATGCCATCGCTTTACATCGCATCTTATGTGCATCGCATCACATGCGCATTGAGTCACCTCGCGTCACATGCGCATGGCATCGCTTTATATCGCATCATGTGTTCTTCGCATCGCATGCGCAGTGAGTCACGTCACGTCACAGGCGCATGGCAGCGCTTGATATCGCATCTTATGACCATCGCATGCGGTTTTGAGTCACGTCGCGCCACATTTGCATGGCATCGCTTGATATCGCATCTTATGTGCATCGCATCGCATGCGCTTTGAGTGGCATCGCATCACATGCGCATGGCTTCGCTCGACATCGCATGCTATGTTAATCGCATCGCAACCGCATTGAGTCACATCGCGTCACATGCGCAAGGCATCGCTTGATATCGCATCTTATGTGCATCGCTTCGCATGCGTATTGAGTACCATCGCGTCACATGTGCATGGCATCGCTTGAATTCGCATCTTATGTGCATCGAATCGCAGCACATTGAGTATCATCACGCCACATGCGCATGGAATCGCATGATAACGCATCTTATGTGCATCGCATCGCATGCGGATTGAGTCACGTAGCGTCAAATGCGCATGGCATCGCTTGGTATCGCATTTTCTGTGCATCGCATCGCATGCGCATTGAGTCACGTCGCATCACATGCAAATTGCATCGCTCGACATCGCATGTAATGTGCATCGCATGCGCATTGAGTCACATATGCATGGTATCGCTTGATATCGCATCTTATGTGCATCGCATCGCATGCGCATTGAGTCACGTCGCACGACATGATCATGACATCGCTCGACACCGCATCTTATGTGCAGCGCATCGCATGCGCATTGGGTCACGTCGCGTCACATGCGCATGGCATCCCTTGTTATCGCATCTTATGTGCATCGCATCGTATTCGCATTGAGTTGCGTCGCGTCACATGCTCATGGCATCGCTTATATCGCATCTTATGTGCATCGCATCGTATTCGCATTGAGTCACGTCGCGTCATATGCGCATGGCATCTCTTGATATCGCATCGTATGTGCATCGCATCGCATGCGCATTGAGTCACGTCGCGTCACATGCGCATGGCATCGCTTGATATTGTATCTTATGTGCATCCCATCGCATGCGCATTGAGTCACGTCGCGTCACATTTGCATGGCATCGCTTGATATCGTATCTGATGTGCATCGCATCGCATGCGCATTGAGTCCCGTCGCACCACATGCGCATGACATCGCTCGACATCGCATCTCATGTGCATCGCATCGCATGCGCATTGAGCCACGTCGCATCACATACGCATGGCATCGCTTGATATTGCATCTTATGTGCATCGTATCGCATGCGCATTGAGCCACATCGTGTCACATGCGCATGGCATCGCTTGATATCGCTTCTTATGTGCATCGCATCGCAGCGCATTGAGTCAGATCGCCTCACATGCGCATGCAACGCTCAACATCACATCTTACGTGCATCGCATGCGCATTGAGTCACATCGCATCACATGCGCATGGCATAGCTCTACATCGCATCTTATGTTCAACGCATCCCAGACGCATTGAGTCACATCGAGTCACATGCGCATGGCATCGCTTGATATCGCATCTTATGTGCATTGCATCGCAGCGCATTGAGTCACATCACGCCACATGCGCATGGCATCGCTTGATATCGCATCTTATGTGCATCGCATCGCATGCGGATTGAGTCACATCACGTCACATGCGCATGGCATCGCTTGATATCGCATCTTATGTGCATCGCATCGCATGCACATTGAGTCACATTGCGTCACATGCGCATGGCATCGCTTGCTATCGCATCTTATGTGCATCACATCGCATGCGCTTTGAGTCACGTCGCGTCACATGCGCATGGCATCTCTTGATATCGTATCTTATGTGCATCGCATCGTATGCGCATTGAGTCACTTCGCGTCACATGCGCATGGCATCGATTGATATCGGATCTTATGTGCATTGCATCACATGAGCATTGAGTCACGTCGCGTCACATGCGCATGGCATCGCTTGATATCGTATCTAATGTGCATCTCATCGCATTCGCATTGAGCCACGTCGCGTCACATTTGCATGGCATCGCTTGATGTCGCATCTCATGTGCATCGCATCGCATGTGCATTGAGCCACGTCGCATCACATGCCCATGGCATCGCTTTATATCGCATCTTCTGTGCATCGCATCCCATGCGCATTGAGTCATGTCTCGTCACATTTGCATGGCATCGCTTTACATCGCATCTTATGTGCATCGCATAGCATGCGCATTGAGTCACGTCGCGTCACAATCGCATGGCATCGCTTGATACCGCATCTTATGTTCATCGCAACGCATGTGCATTGAGTCACGTCGCATCAGATGCCCATGACATCGCTCGACATTGCATCTTTGTTGCATCGCATTGCAGCGCATTGAGTCGCATCGCGTCACATACGCATGCATCGCTCGACATCGCATCTTATGTGCATCGCATCGCATGCGCATTGAGTCACATCGCGTCACATGCACATGGCAACGCTTGATATCGCATCTTATGTGCATCTCATCGCATGCGCATTGAGTCACGTCGCGTCAGGTGCGCATGGCATCGCTTGATATCGCATTTTATGTGCATCGCATCGCAGCGCATTGTGACACATCGCGTCGCATGCACATGGCATCGCTTGATATCGCATCTTATGTGCATCGCATCACATGCGCTTTGAACCACCTCGCGTCACATGCGCATGCCATCTTTTTATATCGCATCTTATGTGCATCTCATCGCATGCGCATTGAGTCACATCGCGTCACATACGCATGCATCGCTCGACATCGCATCTTATGTGCATCGCATCGCATGCGCATTGAGTCACATCGCGTCACATGCACATGGCAACGCTTGATATCGCATCTTATGTGCATCTCATCGCATGCGCATTGAGTCACGTCTCGTCACATGCGCATGGCATCGCTGGATATCGCATCATATGTGCTTCGCATCGCATGCGCATTGAGTCACGTCGCGTCACATGCGCATGGCATCCCTTGATATGGCTAATTATGTGCAACGAATCGCATGCGCACTAAGTCACATGGCATCACACGCGCATGGCATTGCTCGAAATCACATCTTATGGGCATCGCATGCGCATTGAGTCACATCGCGTCACATGCACATCGCATCGCTTGATATCGCATATTATGTGCATCGCACTGCATGTGCTTTTGAATCACTTCACGTCACATGCGCATGGTATCGCTTTATGTCGCATCTTATGTGCATCGCATCGCATGCTCAGTGAGTCACATGGCATCACACGCGCATGGCATTGCTCGAAATCGCATCTTATGTGCATCGCATGCGCATTGAGTCACATCGCGTCACATGCGCATCGCATCGCTTGATATTGCATCTTATGTGCACCGCATCGCATGCGCATTTAGTCACGTCGCGTCACATGCACTTGGTATCGCTTTATGTCGCATCTTATGTGCATCGCATCGCCTGCGCATTGACTCACGTCGCGTCACATGCGCATGGCATCGCTTGATATCGCATCTTATGTGTAACGCATAGCATGCGCATTGAGCCACTTCGCGTCACATGCGCATGGCATGGTTGATATCGTATCTCATGTGCATCTCATCGCATGTGTATTGAGTCATTTCGAGTCACATTTGCATGGCATCGCTTGATATCGCATCTCATCGCATGCGCATTGTGTCACGTCGCGTCACATTTCCATGGCATTGCTTGATATTGGATCTCATGTGCATCTCATCGCATGCGCATTGAGTCACATCGCGTCACATGCGATTGCATCGCTCGACATCGCATCTTATGTGCATCGCATGCGTATTGAGTCACATCGTATCACACGCTCATGGCATCGCTCGACATCGCATCTTATGTGCATCGCATCGCATGCTCATTGAGCCTCGTCGATACACATTTGCATGGCATCGCTTGATATCGCATCTCATGTGCATCGCATCGCATGCGCATTGAGTTACGTCGCATCACATGCGCCTGGCATGGCTTGATATCGCATCTTATATGCATCGCATCGCATGCGCATTGAGTCACGTCGCGTGGCATTCGCATGGCATTGCTTGATATGGCGTCTTTTGTGCATCGCATAGCATGCGCATTGATCACGTTGCGTCACATGCGCATGGCATCGCTTGATATCGCATCTTATGTGCAACGCATCGCATGCTTACTGAGTCACGTCGCGTCACATGGGCATGATATCGCTCGATATCGCATCTTTTGTTCATCGTATCGCATGCCCATTGAGTGACATCGTGTCATATGCGCATGGCATAGCTTGATATCCCATCTTATGTGCATCGCATCGCAGCGCATTGAGTCACCACGCATGCATCGCTCGACATCGCATCTTATGTGCATCGCATGCGCATGAGTCACATCGCATCACACGCGCATGGTATCTCTCGACATCCCATCTTATGTGCATCGCATGACATGCGCATTGAGTCACATTGCTTCACATGCGCATGGCATCGCTTGATGTCGCATCTTATGTGCATTGCGTTGCATTCGCATTGAGTCACGTGGCGTCACATGCACATGGCATCGCTTGATATCGCATCTCATGTGCATCGCATGCGGATTGAGTCCCGTCGCATCACATGTGCATGGCATCGCTTGATATCGCTTCTTATGTGCATCGCATCGCATGCGCATTGAGTCTCGTCGCGTCACATGCGCATGTCATCGCTTGATATCGCATCTTATGTGCATCGCAGCGCATGCGCATTGAGTCACGTCGCGTCGCATGCCCATGCATCGCTTGATATCGCATCTTAAGGGCATCGCATCGCATGCGCATTTAGTCACGTCGCGTCACATGCGCATCGCATCGCTTGATATCGCATCTTGTGTGCATCGCATCGCATGCGCATTGAGCCACGTCGCGTCACATGCGCATGGCATCGCTTTACATTGCATCTTATGTGCATCGCATCCCATGCGCATTGATTCACTTCGCATGGCATCGCTTGATATCGCATCTTATGTGCATCGCATCGCATGCGCATTGAGTCATGTCTCGTCACTTTTGCATGCCATCGCTTTACATCGCATCTTATGTGCATCGTATAGCATACGCATTGAGTCACAGCGCGTCACATGCGCATGGCATCGCTTGATATCGCATCTTATGTTCATCGCAACGCATGTGCGTTGAGTCACAGCGCGTCACATTTCATGGCAACGCTTGATATCGCATCTTATGTGCACCTCATGACATGCGCATTGAGTCACAGCGCGTCACATACGCATGGCTTCGCTTGATATGGCATCTTATGTGCATCTCATCGCATGCGCATTGAGTCACGTCGCGTCACGTGCGCATGGCATCGCTTGATATCGCATCTTATGTGCATCGCATCACATGCGCATTGAGCCACATCGCGTCACATGCGCATGGCATCGCTTGATATCGCATCTTATGTGCATCGCATCGCAGCGCCATGAGTCACATCGCGTCACCTGCGCTTGCATCGCTCGACAATGCATCTTACGTGCATCGCATGCGCATTGAATCACATCGCATCACATGCGCATGGCATCACTCGACATCGCATCTTATGTGCATTGCATCGCATGCGCATTGAGTTACATCGCATCACATGCGCATGGCATCGCTTGATATCGCATCTTATGTGCATCGCATCACATGCGCATTGAGCCACATCGCGTCACATGCGCACGACATCGCTTGATATCGCATCTTATGTGCATCGCATCGCAGCGCCATGAGTGACATCGCGTCACATGCGCTTGCATCGCTCGACATCGCATCTTACGTGCATCGCATGCGCATTGAATCACATCGCATCACATGCGCATGGAATCGCTCGACATCGCATCTTATGTGCATCGCATCGCAGGCGCATTGTGTCACATCGCGTCACATGCGCATGGCATCGCTTAATATCGCATCTTATGTGCCTCGCATCGCAGCGCAATTAGCCACACCACGCCTCATGCGCATGGCATCGCTTGATATGGCATCTTATGTGCATCGCATCGCATGCGGATTGAGTCACATATCGTCACATGCGCATGGCATCGCTTCATAACGCATATTATGTGCATCGCATCGCATGCGCATTGAGTCACTTCGCGTCACATGCGCATGGCATCGCTTGTTTTCGCATCTTATGTGCATCGCATCGAATGCGAATTGAGTCACGTCGCCTCACATGCGCATGGCATCGCTTGATATCGTATCTAATGTGCATCTCATCGCATTCGCATTGAGCCACGTCGCGTCACATTTGCATGGCATCGCTTGATGTCGCATCTCATGTGCATCGCATCGCATGTGCATTGAGCCACGTCGCATCACATGCCCATGGCATCGCTTTATATCGCATCTTCTGTGCATCGCATCCCATGCGCATTGAGTCATGTCTCGTCACATTTGCATGGCATCGCTTTACATCGCATCTTATGTGCATCGCATAGCATGCGCATTGAGTCAAGTCGCGTCACAATCGCATGGCATCGCTTGATACCGCATCTTATGTTCATTGCAACCTATGTGCATTGAGTCACGTCGCATCAGATGCCCATGACATCGCTCGACATTGCATCTTTGTTGCATCGCATTGCAGCGCATTGAGTCACATCGCGTCACATACGCATGCATCGCTCGACATCGCATCTTATGTGCATCGCATCGCATGCGCATTGAGTCACATCGCGTCACATGCACATGGCAACGCTTGATATCGCATCTTATGTGCATCTCATCGCATGCGCATTGAGTCACGTCGCGTCAGGTGCGCATGGCATCGCTTGATATCGCATTTTATGTGCATATCATCGCAGCGCATTGTGACACATCGCGTCACATGCACATGGCATCGCTTGATATCGCATCTTATGTGCATCGCATCACATGCGCTTTGAGCCACCTCGCGTCACATGCGCATGCCATCTTTTTATATCGCATCTTATGTGCATCTCATCGCATGCGCATTGAGTCACATCGCGTCACATACGCATGCATCGCTCGACATCGCATCTTATGTGCATCGCATCGCATGCGCATTGAGTCACATCGCGTCACATGCACATGGCAACGCTTGATATCGCATCTTATGTGCATCTCATCGCATGCGCATTGAGTCACGTCTCGTCACATGCGCATGGCATCGCTGGATATCGCATCATATGTGCTTCGCATCGCATGCGCAGTGAGTCACGTCGCGTCACATGCGCATGGCATCCCTTGATATGGCTAATTATGTGCAACGAATCGCATGCGCACTAAGTAACATGGCATCACACGCGCATGGCATTGCTCGAAATCACATCTTATGGGCATCGCATGCGCATTGAGTCACATCGCGTCACATGCGCATCGCATCGCTTGATATCGCATATTATGTGCATCGCACTGCATGTGCTTTTGAATCACTTCACGTCACATGCGCATGGTATCGCTTTATGTCGCATCTTATGTGCATCGCATCGCATGCTCAGTGAGTCACATGGCATCACACGCGCATGGCATTGCTCGAAATCGCATCTTATGTGCATCGCATGCGCATTGAGTCACATCGCGTCACATGCGCATCGCATCGCTTGATATTGCATCTTATGTGCACCGCATCGCATGCGCATTTAGTCACGTCGCGTCACATGCACTTGGTATCGCTTTATGTCGCATCTTATGTGCATCGCATCGCCTGCGCATTGACTCACGTCGCGTCACATGCGCATGGCATCGCTTGATATCGCATCTTATGTGTAACGCATAGCATGCGCATTGAGCCACTTCGCGTCACATGCGCATGGAAGGCTTGATATCGTATCTCATGTGCATCTCATCGCATGTGTATTGAGTCATTTCGAGTCACATTTGCATGGCATCGCTTGATATCGCATCTCATCGCATGCGCATTGTGTCACGTCGCGTCACATTTCCATGGCATTGCTTGATATTGGATCTCATGTGCATCTCATCGCATGCGCATTGAGTCACATCGCGTCACATGCGATTGCATCGCTCGACATCGCATCTTATGTGCATCGCATGCGTATTGAGTCACATCGTATCACACGCTCATGGCATCGCTCGACATCGCATCTTATGTGCATCGCATCGCATGCTCATTGAGCCTCGTCGATACACATTTGCATGGCATCGCTTGATATCGCATCTCATGTGCATCGCATCGCATCGCATGCGCATTGAGTTACGTCGCATCACATGCGCATGGCATGGCTTGATATCGCATCTTATATGCATCGCATCGCATGCGCATTGAGTCACGTCGCGTGGCATTCGCATGGCATTGCTTGATATGGCGTCTTTTGTGCATCGCATCGCATGCGCATTGATCACGTTGCGTCACATGCGCATGGCATCGCTTGATATCGCATCTTATGTGCAACGCATCGCATGCTTACTGAGTCACGTCGCGTCACATGGGCATGATATCGCTCGATATCGCATCTTTTGTTCATCGTATCGCATGCCCATTGAGTGACATCGTGTCATATGCGCATGGCATAGCTTGATATCCCATCTTATGTGCATCGCATCGCAGCGCATTGAGTCACTACGCATGCATCGCTCGACATCGCATCTTATGTGCATCGGATGCGCATGAGTCACATCGCATCACACGCGCATGGTATCTCTTGACATCCCATCTTATGTGCATCGCATGACATGCGCATTGAGTCACATTGCTTCACATGCGCATGGCATCGCTTGATGTCGCATCTTATGTGCATTGCGTTGCATTCGCATTGAGTCACGTGGCGTCACATGCACATGGCATCGCTTGATATCGCATCTCATGTGCATCGCATCGCATGCGGATTGAGTCCCGTCGCATCACATGTGCATGGCATCGCTTGATATCGCTTCTTATGTGCATCGCATCGCATGCGCATTGAGTCTCGTCGCGTCACATGCGCATGTCATCATTTGATATCGCATCTTATGTGCATCGCAGCGCATGCGCATTGAGTCACGTCGCGTCGCATGCCCATGCATCGCTTGATATCGCATCTTAAGGGCATCGCATCGCATGCGCATTTAGTCACGTCGCGTCACATGCGCATCGCATCGCTTGATATCGCATCTTGTGTGCATCGCATCGCATGCGCATTGAGCCACGTCGCCTCACATGCGCATGGCATCGCTTTACATTGCATCTTATGTGCATCGCATCCCATGCGCATTGATTCACTTCGCATGGCATCGCTTGATATCGCATCTTATGTGCATCGCATCGCATGCGCATTGAGTCATGTCTCGTCACTTTTGCATGCCATCGCTTTACATCGCATCTTATGTGCATCGTATAGCATACGCATTGAGTCACGGCGCGTCACATGCGCATGGCATCGCTTGATATCGCATCTCATGTTCATCGCAACGCATGTGCGTTGAGTCACAGCGCGTCACATTTCATGGCATCGCTTGATATCGCATCTTATGTGCACCTCATGACATGCGCATTGAGTCACAGCGCGTCACATACGCATGGCTTCGCTTGATATGGCATCTTATGTGCATCTCATCGCATGCGCATTGAGTCACGTCGCGTCAGGTGCGCATGGCATCGCTTGATATCGCATCTTATGTGCATCGCATCACATGCGCATTGAGCCACATCGCGTCACATGCGCATGGCATCGCTTGATATCGCATCTTATGTGCATCGCATCGCAGCGCCATGAGTCACATCGCGTCACCTGCGCTTGCATCGCTCGACATCGCATCTTACGTGCATCGCATGCGCATTGAATCACATCGCATCACATGCGCATGGCATCACTCGACATCGCATCTTATGTGCATTGCATCGCATGCGCATTGAGTTACATCGCATCACATGCGCATGGCATCGCTTGATATCGCATCTTATGTGCATCGCATCACATGCGCATTGAGCCACATCGCGTCACATGCGCATGGCATCGCTTGATATCGCATCTTATGTGCATCGCATCGCAGCGCCATGAGTGACATCGCGTCACATGCGCTTGCATCGCTCGACATCGCATCTTACGTGCATCGCATGCGCATTGAATCACATCGCATCACATGCGCATGGAATCGCTCGACATCGCATCTTATGTGCATCGCATCGCAGGCGCATTGTGTCACATCGCGTCACATGCGCATGGCATCGCTTAATATCGCATCTTATGTGCCTCGCATCGCAGCGCAATTAGCCACACCACGCCTCATGCGCATGGCATCGCTTGATATGGCATCTTATGTGCATCGCATGCGGATTGAGTCACATATCGTCACATGCGCATGGCATCGCTTCATAACGCATATTATGTGCATCGCATCGCATGCGCATTGAGTCACTTCGCGTCACATGCGCATGGCATCGCTTGTTTTCGCATCTTATGTGCATCGCATCGAATGCGAATTGAGTCACGTCGCGTCATATGCGCATGGCATCTCTTGATATCGCATCTTATGTGCATCGCATCGCATGCGCATTCAGTCACCTCGCGCCACATGCGCATGGCATCGCTTGATATTGCATCGCATGTGCAGTTAGTCACCTCGCGTCACATGAGCATGGCATCGCTTGAAATCGCATCTTATGTGCATCGCATCGCATGCGCATTGAGTCGCATCGCGTCACATGCGCATGGCATCGCTAGATATCGCATCTTATGTAAATCGCATGCGCATTGAGTCACGTAGCGTCACATGCGCATGCCATGGCTTGATATCACATCTCATGTGCATCGCATCGCATGCCCATTGAGTCATGTCACATCACATGCGCATGGCATCGCTTGATATCGCATCTTATGTGCATCGCATCGCATGCGCATTGAGAAACATCGCGTCACATGCGCATGTTATCGCTTGATATCGCATCTTATGTGCATCGCATGCGCATTGAGTCACATCGCGTCACATGCGCATGGCATCGCTTGATATCGCATCTTATATAAATCGCATGCGCATTGAGTCTCGTGGCGTCACATGCGCATGCCATTGCTTGATATCGCATCTCATGTGCATCGCATCGCATGCGCATTGAGTCACGTCGCATCACATGCGCATGGCATCGCTTGATATCATATCTTATGTCCATCGCATCGCATGCGCATTGAGCCACGTCGCGTACATGCGCATGGATTCGCATGTTATCGCATCTTATCTGCATCGTTTGCGCATTGAGTCACATCGCATCACACGCGCATGGCATCACTTGATATCGCATCTTATGTGCAATGCATCGCATGTGCATTGAGTCACATCGCGACACATGCGCATGGCATCGCTTGATATCGCATCTTATGTGCATCTCATCGCAAGCGCAGTGAGTCACGTGGCGTCACAAGCGCATGGCATCGCTTGATATGGCATATTATGTGCATCGCATTGCATGTTTATTCAGTCACGTCGCGTCATATGCGCATGGCATCGCTTGATATCGCGTCTTATGTGCCTCACATCGCATGCGTATTGGGTCACATCGCGTCTTATGCGCATGGCATCGCTTATTATCGCATCTTATGTGCATCGCATCGCTTGCGCATTGATTCACGTCGCGTCATATGCGCATGGTATCGCTTGATATCGCAGCTTATGTGCATCGCATCGCATGCGCATTGAATCACGCCGCGTCACACGCGCATGGCATCGCTTATTATCGCATCTTATGTGCATCGCATCGCATGGTTATTGAGTCACGTCGCGTCACATGCGCATGGCATCGCTTGATATCGCATCTTATGTGCGTCGCATCGCATGCGCATTGAGCCACATCGCATCATATGCGCATGGCATCGCTTGATATCGCATCCTATGTACATCGCATCGCATGCGAATTGAGTCACGTCGCGTCACATGCGCATGGCATCACTTCTTATTGCATCTTATGTGCATCGCATCGCATGCGCATTGAGTCACATCGAGTCACATGCGCATGGCATCGCTTGATATCGCATCTTATGTGCATCGCATCGCATGCGCAGTCAGTCACGTCGCGTCACATGCGCATGGCATCTCTTGATATCGGTTCTTATGTGCATCGCATACGCATTGAGTCACGTCGCGTCACATGCGCATGACATCACTCGACAGAGCATCTCATGTGCATCGCGTCGCATGCACATTGAGTCAGATCGATTCACATGCGCATGGCATCGCTTGGTATCGCATCTGAAGTGCATCGCTTCGCGTGCGTATTGGGTCACTTCGCGTCTTATGCGCGTGGCATCGCTTGCAATCGCAATTATGTGGCTTGAATCGCAGCGCATTGAGTCAAATCGCCCCACATGCGCATGCATCGCTCGAAATCGCACCTTATGTGCATCGCATGCGGATTGAGTCACATCGTATCACACGCGCACGGCATCGCTCGACATTGCATCTTATGTGCATCTCATCGCATGGGCATTCAGTCATGTCGCGTCATATGCGCATGGTATCGCTTGATATCGCATCTTATGTGAATCGCATCGCATGCGCATTGAGTCACGTCGCACCACATGCGCATGACATCGCTCGACATCGCATCTTATGTGCATTGCATTGCATGCGCTTTGAGTCACATCGCGTCACATGCGAATTGCATCGCTTGATATCGCATCTTAAGTGCATCGCTTTGCAGCGCTTTGAGTCACATCGCCTCACATGCGCATGCATCGCTCGAAATCGCACCTTATGTGCATCGCATGCTGATTGAGTCACATCGTATCACACGCGCATGGCATCGCTCGGCATCACACCTTTTGTGCATCGAATCGCATGCGCATTGAGTCACATCGCGTCACATGCGAATGGCATCGCTTGATATCGTATCTTATGTGCATCGAAGCGCATGGGGTGACATCACGCCACATTCTCATGGCATCGCTTGATATCGCAATTTACGTGCATCGCATCACATGCGCATTGAGTCACGTCGCGTCACATGCGCATGGCATTGCTTGATATCGCATCTTATGTTCATCGCATCGCTAGTGCATTGAGTCACGTCGCACCACATGCGCATGGTATCGCTTGATATCACATCTTAGGTGCATCGCATCGCATGCGTATTGAGTCACATCGCGTCACATGCGCATGGCATCGCTTGATGTCGCATCTTATGTGGATCGCATCGCAGCGCATTGAGTCAAATTAGGCCACATGCGCATGGCATAGCTTGATATCGCATCTTATGTACATCGCATCGCATGCGCATTTAGACACGTCGCGTCACATGCGCATGGCATCGCTTGATATCGCATCTTATATGCATCGCATCGCATGCATATTGAGTCAAGTCGCGTCACATGCGCATGACATCGCTTGATATCGCGTCTCATGTGCATCGCATCGCATGCGCATTGAGTCACATCGCATCACATGCGCATGGCATCGCTTGATATCGCATGTTACGTGCATTGCATCGCATGCGCATTGAGCCACATCGCGTCACATGCGCATGGCATCGCTCGACATCGCATCTTATGTGCATCTCATCGCAAGGGCATTGAATCACGCCGCGTCATATGCGCATGGCATCGCTTGATATCGCATCTTATGTGCATCACATCGCATGCGCATTGAATCACGCTGCGTCACATGTGCATGGCATCGCTTGATATCGCATCTTATGTGCATCGCATCGCATGTGCATTGAGTCACGTCGGATCACATGCAAATGGCATCGCTCGACATCGCATGTAGTGTGCATCGCATGCGCATTGAGTCAAATGCGCATGGCATGGCTTGATATCACTTCTTATGTGCATCGCATCCCGTGCGCATTGAGTCACGTCGCGTCACATGCGCATTGCATCGCTTGATATCGCATCTTATGTGCACTGCATCGCATGCGCATTGAGTCACTTCGCGTCAAATACGCATGGCATCGCTTGATGACGCATGTCATGTGCATCGCATCGCATGCGCATTGAGTCACGTCGCGTCTCATGCGAATGGCATCACTTGATATCGCATCTTATGTGCAATGCGTCGCATGTGCATTGAGTCACATCGCGACACATGCGCATGGCATCGCTTGATATCGCATCTTATGTGCATCCCATCGCATGCGCAGTGAGTCACGTGGCGTCACAAGCGCATGGCATCGCTTTATATGGCATCTTATGTGCATCGCATCGCATGCTTATTGAGTCACGTCGCGTCACATGCGCATGGCATCGCTTGCAATCGCAATTATGTGGCTCGCATCGCAGCGCATTGAGTCACATCACGCAACATGCGCAAATAATCGCTTGATATAGCATCTTATGTGCATCGCATCGCTTGCGCATTGATTGACGTCGCATCACATGCGCATGGTATCGCTTGATATCGCATCTTGTGTGCATCGCATCGCATGCGAATTGAATCTCGCGTCGTCACATGCGCATGGCCTCGCTTGATATCGCATCTTATGTGCATTGTTTCGCAGCGCATTGAGTCACATCGCGAAACATGCGCATGCATCGCTCGAAATCGCATGTTATGTGCATCGCATACGCATTGAGTCACATCGCATCACATGCAAATGGCATCGCTCGACATCGCATGCTGTGTGCATCACATGCGCATTGAGTCACATGCGCAAGGCATCGCTTGACATCGCATCTTATGTGCATCGCATCGCACGCGGATTGAGTCACATCACGTCACATGCGCATGGTATCGCTTCATAACGCATCTTTTGTACATCGCATCGCATGCGCATTAAGTCACATCGCATCATATGCAAATGGCATCGCTCGACATCGCATGTTGTGTGCATCGCATGCGCTGCGAGTCACATGCGCATGGCATCGCTTGATATCGCATCTCATTTCCATCTCATCGCATGCGCATGGAGTCACATTGCGTCACATGCGCATGGCATCGCTTGATATCGCATCTTATGTGCATCTCATCGCATGCGCATTGAGTCAGGTCGCGTCACATGCGCATGGCATCGCTTGGTATCGCATCTTATCTGCATCGCATCGCATGCGCATTGAGTCACATCGCATCACACGCGCATGGCATCGCTCGACATCGCATCTTATGTGCATCGCAACGCATGCCAATTGGGTCACATCGCGTCACATGCGCAGGGCATCGCTTGCTATCGCATCTTATGTGCCTCGCATCGCTTGCGTACTTGGTCTCATCGCGTCTTATGCGCATGGCATCGCTTGCAATCGCAATTAAGTGGCTCGCATCGCAATTCATTGAGTCACATCACGCAACATGCGCATGGGATCGCTTGATGTCGCATCTTATGTGCATCGCATCGCTTGCGCATTGATTCACGTCGCGTCACATGCGCATGGTATCGCTTGATATCGCATGTTATGTGCATCGCATCGCAGGCGCATTGAATCACGCCGCGTCACATGCGCATGGCATCGCTTGATATCGCATCTTATGTGCATCGCATCGCATGCGCATTGAGTCACGTCGCATCACATGCAAATGGCATCGCTCGACATCGCATGTTGTGAGCATCGCATGCGCATTGAGTCACATGCGCATGGCATCGCTTGATATCGCATCTTATGTGCATCGCATCCCGTGCGCATTGAGTCACGTCGCGTCACATGCGCATGGCATCGCTTGATATCGCATCTTATGTGCACTGCATCGCATGCGCATTGAGTCACTTCGCGTCACATACGATGGCATCGCTTGATGACGCATCTCATGTGCATCGCATCGCATGCGCATTGAGTCTCGTCGCATCACATGCAAATGGCATCACTCGACATCGCATGTAATGTGCATCGCATGCGCATTGAGTCACATATGCATGGCATCGGTTCATATCGCATCTTATGTGCATCGCATCGCATGCTTATTGAGCCACATCGCGTCACATGCGCATGGCATCGCTTGATATCGCATCTTATGTGCACTGAATCGCATGCGAATTGAGTCACTTCGCGTTACATATGCATGGCATCGCTTGATGTCGCATCTCATGTGCATCGCATCGCATGCGCATTGAGTCACGTCTCGTCACATGCGCATGGCATCGCTTGATATGGACACTTATGTGCAACGCATCGCATTCGCATTGAGTCATGTCGCGTCACATGCGCATGGCCTTGCTTTATATCGCATCTTATGTGCATCGCATTGCATGCGCATTGAGCCAAATGCTCATGGCATCGCTTGATATCACATCTCATGTGCATCTCATCGCATGCGCATTGAGTCACGTCGCGTATCATGCGCATGGCATCGCTTGATATCGCATCTTATGTGCTTCGCATCGCATGCGCATTGAGTCACATCGCGTCACATTCGCATGGCATCGCTTTATATCGCATCTTATGTGCATCGCATCGCTTGCGCATTGATTCACGTCGCGTCACATGCGCATGGTATCGCTTGATATCGCATGTTATGTGCATCGTATCGCAGGCGCATTGAATCACGCCGCGTCACATGCGCATGGCATCGCTTGATATCGCATCTTATGTGCATCGCATCGCATGCGCATTGAGTCACGTCGCTTCACATGCAAATGGCATCGCTCGACATCGCATGTAGTGAGCATCGCATGCGCATTGAGTCACATGCGCATGGCATCGCTTGATATCGCATCTTATGTGCATCGCATCCCGTGCGCATTGAGTCACGTCGCGTCACATGCGCATTGCATCGCTTGATATCGCATCTTATGTGCACTGCATCGCATGCGCATTGAGTCACTTCGCGTCAAATACGCATGGCATCGCTTGATGACGCATGTCATGTGCATCGCATCGCATGCGCATTGAGTCACATCGCGTGACATGCGCATGCCATCGCTTGATATCGCATCTTATGTGCATCGCATCACATGCGCATTGAGTCACCTCGCGTCACATGCGCATGGCATCGTTTTATACCGCATCTTATGTGCATCGCATCGCATGCGCATTGAGTCACATCGCGTCACATGCGCATTGCATCGCTTGATATCGCATGCTATGTGCATCTCATCCCATGCGCATTGAGTCACGTCGCGTCACGTGCGCATGGCATCGCTTGATATCGCATTTAATGTGCATCGCATCGCAGCGCATTGTGTCACATCGCGTCACATGCACATGGCATCGCTTGATATCACATCTTATGTGCATCGCATCACATGCGCATTGAGTCACCTCGCGTCACATTCGCATGGCATCGCTTTATATCGCATCTTATGTGCATCGCATCGCTTGCGCATTGATTCACGTCGCGTCACATGCGCATGGTATCGCTTGATATCGCATGTTATGTGCATCGTATCGCATGCGCATTGAATCACGCCGCGTCACACGCGCATGGCATCGCTTGATATCGCATCTTATGTGCATCGCATCGCATGCGCATTGAGTCACGTCGCATCACATGCAAATGGCATCGCTCGACATCGCATGTAGTGAGCATCGCATGCGCATTGAGTCACATGCGCATGGCATCGCTTGATATCGCATCTTATGTGCACTGCATCGCATGCGCATTGAGTCACTTCGCGTCACATACGATGGCATCGCTTGATGACGCATCTCATGTGCATCGCATCGCATGCGCATTGAGTCACGTCGCTCCACATCGCATGTAATGTGCATCGCATGCGCATTGAGTCACATATGCATGGCATCGGTTGATATCGCATCTTATGTGCATCGCATCGCATGCTTATTGAGCCACATCGCGTCACATGCGCATGGCATCGCTTGATATCGCATCTTATGTGCACTGAATGTCATGCGAATTGAGTCACTTCGCGTTACATACGCATGGCATCGCTTGATGTCGCATCTCATGTGCATCGCATCGCATGCGCATTGAGTCACGTCGCATCAGATGCGCATGGCATCGGTTGATAGCGCATCTTATGTCCATCGCATCCCATGCGCATGGAGTCACTTTGCGTCACATGCGCATGGCATCGCTTGATATCGCAGCTTATGTGCATCGCATCACATGCGCATTGAGTCACCTCGCGTCACATGCGCATGGCATTGTTTTATACCGCATCTTATGTGCATCGAATCGCATGCGCATTGAGTTACGTCTCGTCACATGCGCATGGCATCGCTTGATATGGACACTTATGTGCAACGCATCGCATTCGCATTGAGTCATGTCGCGTCACATGCGCATGGCCTCGCTTTATATCGCATCTTATGTGCATCGCATTGCATGCGCATTGAGCCAAATGCTCATGGCATCGCTTGAAAGCACATCATATGTGCATCTCATCGCATGCGCATTGAGTCACGTCGCGTGACATGCGCATGCCATCGCTTGATATCGCATCTTATGTGCATCGCATCACATGCGCATTGAGTCAGCTCGCGTCACATGCGCATGGCATCGATTTATACCGCATCTTATGTGCATCGCATCGCATGCGCATTGAGTCACATCGCGTCACATGCGCATTGCATCGCTTGATATCGCATGCTATGTGCATCTCATCCCATGCGCATTGAGTCACGTCGCGTCACGTGCGCATGGCATCGCTTGATATCGCATTTTATGTGCATCGCATCGCAGCGCATTGTGTCACATCGCGTCACATGCACATGGCATCGCTTGATATCACATCTTATGTGCATCTCATCGCATGCGCATTGAGTCTCGTCGCGTATCATGCGCATGGCATCGCTTGATATCGCATCTTATGTGCATCTCATCGCATGCGCATTGAGTCACATTGCGTCACATGAGCATGCCATCGCTTGATATCGCATCTTATGTGCATCGCATCACATGCGCATTCAGTCACCTCGCGTCACATTCGCATGGCATCACTTTATATCGCATCTTATGTGCATCGCATCGCTTGCGCATTGATCCACGTCGCGTCACATGCGCATGGTATCGCTTGATATCGCATGTTATGTGCATCGCATCGCAGGCGCATTGAATCACGCCGCGTCACATGCGCATGGCATCGCTTGATATCGCATCTTATGTGCATCGCATCGCATGCGCATTTAGTTACGTCGCATCACATGCAAATGGCATCGCTCGACATCGCATGTAGTGAGCATCGCATGCGCATTGAGTCACATGCGCATGGCATCGTTTTATACCGCATCTTATGTGCATCGCATCGCATGCGCATTGAGTCACATCGCGTCACATGCGCATTGCATCGCTTGATATCGCATGCTATGTGCATCTCATCCCATGCGCATTGAGTCACGTCGCGTCACGTGCGCATGGCATCGCTTGATATCGCATTTTATGTGCATCGCAATGCAGCGCATTGTGTCACATCGCGTCACATGCACATGGCATCGCTTGATATCACTTCTTATGTGCATCGCATCCCGTGCGCATTGAGTCACGTCGCGTCACATGCGCATTGCATCGCTTGATATCGCATCTTATGTGCACTGCATCGCATGCGCATTGAGTCACTTCGCGTCAAATACGCATGGCATCGCTTGATGACGCATGTCATGCGCATCGCATCGCATGCGCATTGAGTCACGTCGCGTCTCATGCGAATGGCATCACTTGATATCGCATCTTATGTGCAATGCGTCGCATGTGCATTGAGTCACATCGCGACACATGCGCATGGCATCGCTTGATATCGCATCTTATGTGCATCGCATTGCATGCGCAGTGAGTCACGTGGCGTCACAAGCGCATGGCATCGCTTTATATGGCATCTTATGTGCATCGCATCGCATGCTTATTGAGTCACGTCGCGTCACATGCGCATGGCATCGCTTGCAATCGCAATTATGTGGCTCGCATCGCAGCGCATTGACTCACAACACGCAACATGCGCAAATAATCGCTTGATATAGCATCTTATGTGCATCGCATCGCTTGCGCATTGATTCACGTCGCGTCACATGCGCATGGTATCGCTTGATATCGCATCTTGTGTGCATCGCATCGCATGCGAATTGAATCACGCGTCGTCACATGCGCATGGCCTCGCTTGATATCGCATCTTATGTGCATTGTTTCGCAGCGCATTGAGTCACATCGCGTCACATGCGCATGCATCGCTCGAAATCGCATCTTATGTGCATCGCATACGCATTGAGTCACATCGCATCACATGCAAATGGCATCGCTCGACATCGCATGCTGTGTGCATCACATGCGCATTGAGTCACATGCGCAAGGCATCGCTTGATATCGCATCTTATGTGCATCGCATCCCGTGCGCATTGACTCACATCGCGTCACATGCGCATGGCATCGCTTGATGTCGCACCTTATGGGCATGGCATCACAGCGCATTGAGCCACATCACGCCACATGCGCATGCATCGCTCGAAATCGCATCTTATGTGCATCGCATACGCATTGAGTCACATCGCATCACCTGCAAATGGCATCGCTCGACACCGCATGCTGTGTGCATCACATGCGCATTGAGTCACATGCGCAAGGCATCGCTTGACATCGCATCTTATGTGCATCGCATCGCATGCGGATTGAGTCACATCACGTCACATGCGCATGGTATCGCTTCATAACGCATCTTTTGTACATCGCATCGCATGCGCATTAAGTCACATCGCATCACATGCAAATGGCATCGCTCGACATCGCATGTTGTGTGCATCGCATGCGCTGCGAGTCACATGCGCATGGCATCGCTTGATATCGCATCTCATTTCCATCTCATCGTATGCGCATGGAGTCACATTGCGTCACATGCGCATGGCATCGCTTGATATCGCATCTTATGTGCATCTCATCGCATGCGCATTGAGTCAGGTCGCGTCACATGCGCATGGCATCGCTTGGTATCGCATCTTACCTGCATCGCATCGCATGCGCATTGAGTCACATCGCATCACACGCGCATGGCATCGCTCGACATCGCATCTTATGTGCATCGCAACGCATGCCAATTGGGTCACATCGCGTCACATGCGTAGAGCATCGCTTGCTATCGCATCTTATGTGCCTCGCATCGCTTGCGTATTTGGTCTCATCGCGTCTTATGCGCATGGCATCGCTTGCAATCGCAATTAAGTGGCTCGCATCGCAATTCATTGAGTCACATCACGCAACATGCGCATGGGATCGCCTGATATCGCATCTTATGTGCATCGCATCGCTTGCGCATTGATTCACGTCGCGTCACATGCGCATGGTATCGCTTGATATCGCATGTTATGTGCATCGCATCGCAGGCGCATTGAATCACGCCGCGTCACATGCGCATGGCATCGCTTGATATCGCATCTTATGTGCATCGCATCGCATGCGCATTGAGTCACGTCGCATCACATGCAAATGGCATCGCTCGACATCGCATGTAGTGAGCATCGCATGCGCATTGAGTCACATGCGCATGGCATCGCTTGATATCGCATCTTATGTGCATCGCATCCCGTGCGCATTGAGTCACGTCGCGTCACATGCGCATGGCATCGCTTGATATCGCATCTTATGTGCACTGCATCGCATGCGCATTGAGTCACTTCGCGTCACATACCATGGCATCGCTTGATGACGCATCTCATGTGCATCGCATCGCATGCGCATTGAGTCTCGTCGCATCACATGCAAATGGCATCGCTCGACATCGCATGTAATGTGCATCGCATGCGCATTGAGTCACATATGCATGGCATCGGTTCATATCGCATCTTATGTGCATCGCATCGCATGCTTATTGAGCCACATCGCGTCACATGCGCATGGCATCGCTTGATATCGCATCTTATGTGCACTGAATCGCATGCGAATTGAGTCACTTCGCGTTACATACGCATGGCATCGCTTGATGTCGCATCTCATGTGCATCGCATCGCATGCGCATTGAGTCACGTCTCGTCACATGCGCATGGCATGGCTTGATATGGCCTCTTATGTGCAACGCATCGCATTCGCATTGAGTCACGTCGCGTCACATGCGCATGGCCTTGCTTTATATCGCATCTTATGTGCATCGCATTGCATGCGCATTGAGCCAAATGCTCATGGCATCGCTTGATATCACATCTTATGTGCATCTCATCGCATGCGCATTGAGTCACGTCGCGTATCATGCGCATGGCATCGCTTGATATCGCATCTTATGTGCTTCGCATCGCATGCGCATTGAGTCACATCGCGTCACATGCGCATTGCATCGCTTGATATCGCATGCTATGTGCATCTCATCCCATGCGCATTGAGTCACGTCGCGTCACGTGCGCATGGCATCGCTTGATATCGCATTTAATGTACATCGCATCGCAGCGCATTGTGTCACATCGCGTCACATGCACATGGCATCGCTTGATATCACATCTTATGTGCATCGCATCACATGCGCATTGAGTCACCTCGCGTCACATTCGCATGGCATCGCTTTATATCGCATCTTATGTGCATCGCATCGCTTACGCATTGATTCACGTCGCGTCACATGCGCATGGTATCGCTTGATATCGCATCTTATGTGCATCACATCCCGTGCGCATTGAGTCACGTCGCGTCACATGCGCATGGCATCGCTTGATATCGCATCTTATGTGCACTGCATCGCATGCGCATTGAGTCACTTCGCGTCACATACGATGGCATCGCTTGATGACGCATCTCATGTGCATCGCATCGCATGCGCATTGAGTCACGTCGCTCCACATCGCATGTAATGTGCATCGCATGCGCATTGAGTCACATATGCATGGCATCGGTTAATATCGCATCTTATGTGCATCGCATCGCATGCTTATTGAGCCACATCGCGTCACATGCGCATGGCATCGCTTGATATCGCATCTTATGTGCACTGAATCGCATGCGAATTGAGTCACTTCGCGTTACATACGCATGGCATCGCTTGATGTCGCATCTCATGTGCATCGCATCGCATGCGCATTGAGTCACGTCGAATCAGATGCGCATGGCATCGGTTGATATCGCATCTTATGTCCATCGCATCCCATGCGCATGGAGTCACTTTGCGTCACATGCGCATGGCATCGCTTGATATCGCAGCTTATGTGCATCGCATCACATGCGCATTGAGCCACCTCGTGTCACATGCGCATGGCATCGTTTTATACCGCATCTTATGTGCATCGAATCGCATGCGCATTGAGTTACGTCTCGTCACATGCGCATGGCATCGCTTGACATGGACACTTATGTGCAACGCATCGCATTCGCATTGAGTCATGTCGCGTCACATGCGCATGGCCTCGCTTTATATCGCATCTTATGTGCATCGCATTGCATGCGCATTGAGCCAAATGCTCATGGCAACGCTTGATATCACATCTTATGTGCATCTCATCGCATGCGCATTGAGTCACGTCACGTGACATGCGCATGCCATCGCTTGATATCGCATCTTATGTATATCGCATCACATGCGCATTGAGTCACCTCGCGTCACATGCGCATGGCATCGTTTTATACCGCATCTTATGTGCATCGCATCGCATGCGCATTGAGTCACATCGCGTCACATGCGCATTGCATCGCTTGATATCGCATGCTATGTGCATCTCATCCCATGCGCATTGAGTCACGTCGCGTCACGTGCGCATGGCATCGCTTGATATCGCATTTTATGTGCATCGCATCGCAGCGCATTGTGTCACATCGCGTCACATGCACATGACATCGCTTGATATCACATCTTATGTGCATCTCATCGCATGCGCATTGAGTCTCGTCGCGTATCATGCGCATGGCATCGCTTGATATCGCATCCTATGTGCATCTCATCGCATGCGCATTGAGTCACATCGCGTCACATGAGCATGCCATCGCTTGATATCGCATCTTATGTGCATCGCATCACATGCGCATTCAGTCACCTCGCGTCACATTCGCATGGCATCGCTTTATATCGCATCTTATGTGCATCGCATCGCTTGCGCATTGATTCACGTCGCGTCACATGCGCATGGTATCGCTTGATATCGCATGTTATGTGCATCGCATCGCAGGCGCATTGAATCACGCCGCGTCACATGCGCATGGCATCGCTTGATATCGCATCTTATGTGCATCGCATCGCATGCGCATTGAGTCACGTCGCATCACATGCAAATGGCATCGCTCGACATCGCATGTAGTGAGCATCGCATGCGCATTGAGTCACATGCGCATGGCATCGTTTTATACCGCATCTTATGTGCATCGCATCGCATGCGCATTGAGTCACATCGCGTCACATGCGCATTGCATCGCTTGATATCGCATGCTATGTGCATCTCATCCCATGCGCATTGAGTCACGTCGCGTCACGTGCGCATGGCATCGCTTGATATCGCATTTTATGTGCATCGCAATGCAGCGCATTGTGTCACATCGCGTCACATGCACATGGCATCGCTTGATATCACATCTTATGTGCATCTCATCGCATGCGCATTGAGTCTCGTCGCGTATCATGCGAATGGCATCGCTTGATATTGCATCTTATGTGCATCTCATCGCATGCGCATTGAGTCGCATCGCGTCACATGAGCATGCCATCGCTTGATATCGCATCTTATGTGCATCGCATCACATACGCATTGAGTCACCTCGCGTCACATTCGCATGGCATCGCTTTATATCGCATCTTATGTGCATCGCATCGCATGCGCATTGAGTCACGTCTCGTCACATGCGCATGGCATCGCTTGATATGGACACTTATGTGCAACGCATCGCATTCGCATTGAGTCACGTCGCGTCACGTGGGCATGGCCTCGCTTTATATCGCATCTTATGTGCATCGCATTGCATGCGCATTGAGTCACATCGCATCACATGCGCATGGCTTCGCTCGACATCGCATACTATGTGAATCGCATCGCAACCGCATGGAGTCACATCGCGTCACATGCGCAAGGCATCGCTTGATATCGCATCTTATGTGCATCACATCGCATGCGCATTGAGTCACGTCGCACCACATGATCATGACATCGCTCGACACCGCATCTTATGTGCATCGCATCGCATGCGCATTGGGTCACGTCGCGTCACATGCGCATGGCATCCCTTGTTATCGCATCTTATGTGCATCGCATCGTATTCGCATTCAGTTACGTCGCGTCACATGCTCATGGCATCGCTTATATCGCATCTTATGTGCATCGCATCGGATTCGCATTGAGTCACGTCGCGTCATGTGCGCATGGCATCTCTTGATATCGCATCGTATGTGCATCGCATCGCAGCGCATTGAGCCACATCATGCCACATGCGCATGGCATCGCTTGACATCGCATCTTATGTGCATCGCATCGCATGCGGATTGAGTCATATCACGGCACATGCGCATGGTATCGCTTAATAACGCATCTTATGTGCATCGCATCGCATGCGCATTAAGCCACATCGCATCACATGCAAATGGCATCGCTCGACATCGCATGTTGTGTGCATCGCATGCGCTGCGAGTCACATGCGCATGGCATCGCTTGATATCGCATCTTATGTCCATCTCATCGCATGCGCATGGAGTCACATTGCGTCACATGCGCATGTCATCGCTTGGTATCGCATCTTATCTGCATCGCATCGCATGCGCCTTGAGTCACATCGCATCACACGCGCATGGCATCGCTCGACATCGCATCTTATGTGCATCGCATTGCATGCCAATTGGCTCACATCGCGTCACATGCGCAGGGCATCGCTTCCTATCGCATCTTATGTGCCTCGCATCGCTTGCGTATTTGGTCACATCGCGTCTTATGCGCATGGCATCGCTTGCAATCGCAATTATGTGGATCGCATCGCAATTCATTGAGTCACATCACGCAACATGGCATGGCATCGCTTGATATCGCATCTTATGTGCATCGCATCGCTTGCGCATTGATTCACGTCGCGTCACATGCGCATGGTATCGCTTGATATCGCATGTTATGTGCATCGCATTGCAGGCGCATTGAATCACGCCGCGTCACATGCGCATGGCATCGCTTGATGACGCATCTCATGTGCATCGCATCGCATGCGCATTGAGTCACGTCGCATCACATGCAAATTGCATCGCTCGACATCGCATGTAATGTGCATCGCATGCGCATTGAGTCACGTCGCACGACATGATCATGACATCGCTCGACACCGCATCTTATGTGCATCGCATCGCATGCGCATTGGGTCACGTCTCGTCACATGCGCATGGCATCCCTTGTTATCGCATCTTATGTGCATCGCATCGTATTCGCATTGAGTTACGTCGCGTCACATGCTCATGGCATCGCTTATATCGCATCTTATGTGCATCGCATCGTATTCGCATTGAGTCACGTCGCGTCATATGCGCATGGCATCTCTTGATATCGCATCTTACGTGCATCGCATGCGCATTGAGTCACATCGCATCACATGCGCATGGCATAGCTCTACATCGCATCTTATGTTCAACGAATCCCAGACGCATTGAGTCACATCGCGTCACATGCGCATGGCATCGATTGATATCGGATCTTATGTGCATTGCATCACATGCGCATTGAGTCACGTCGCGTCACATGCGCATGGCATCGCTTGGTATCGTATCTAATGTGCATCTCATCGCATTCGCATTGAGCCACGTCGCGTCACATTTGCATGGCATCGCTTGATGTCGCATCTCATGTGCATCGCATCGCATGTGCATTGAGCCACGTCGCATCACATGCCCATGGCATCGCTTTATATCGCATCTTATGTGCATCGCATCCCATGCGCATTGAGTCATGTCTCGTCACATTTGCATGGCATCGCTTTACATCGCATCTTATGTGCATCGCATAGCATGCGCATTGAGTCACGTCGCGTCATAATCGCATGGCATCGCTTGATACCGCATCTTATGTTCATCACAACGCATGTGCATTGGGTCGCGTCGCATCAGATGCCCATGACATCGCTCGACATTGCATCTTTGTTGTATCGCATCGCAGCGCATTGAGTCACATCGCGTCACATACGCATGCATCGCTCGACATCGCATCTTATGTGCATCGCATCGCATGCGCATTGAGTCACATCGCGTCATATGCACATGGCAACGCTTGATATCGCATCTTATGTGCATCTCATCGCATGCGCATTGAGTCACGTCGCGTCAGGTGCGCATGGCATCGCTTGATATCGCATTTTATGTGCATCGCATCGCAGCGCATTGTGACACATCGCGTCACATGCACATGGCATCGCTTGATATCGCATCTTTTGTGCATCGCATCGCATGCGCATTGAGTCACGTCTCGTCACATGCGCATGGCATCGCTGGATATCGCATCATATGTGCTTCGCATCGCATGCGCAGTGAGTCGCGTCGCGTCACATGCGCATGGCATCCCTTGATATGGCTAATTATGTGCAACGAATCGCATTCGCATTGAGTCACGTCGCGTCACATGCGCATGGCCTCGCTCTATATCGCATCTTACGTGCATCGCATCGCATGCGCATTGAGACACGTCGCGTCACAAGCGCATGGCATCGCTCGACGTTGCACCTTTTGTGCAACGCATCGCATGCGCATTGAGTGACATCGCCTCATATGCGCATGGCATCGCTTGATATCGCATCTTATGGGTATCGAATCGCAGCGCATTGAGTCACATCGCGTCACATACGCATGCAGCGCTTGATATCGCATCTTATGTGCATCGCGTGCGCACTGAGTCACATGGCATCACACGCGCATGGCATTGCTCGAAATCGCATCTTATGGGCATCGCATGCGCCTTGAGTCACATCGCGTCACATGCGCATCGCATCGCTTGATATCGCATCTTATGTGCATCGCACTGCATGTGCTTTTGAGCCACTTCACGTCACATGCGCATGGTATCGCTTTATGTCGCATCTTATGTGCATCGCATCGCATGCTCATTGAGTCACATGGCATCACACGCGCATGGCATTGCTCGAAATCGCATCTTATGGGCATCGCATGCGCATTGAGTCACATCGCGTCACATGCGCATCGCATCGCTTGATATTGCATCTTATGGGCATCGCATCGCATGCGCATTTAGTCACGTCACGTCACATGCACCTGGTATCGCTTTATGTCATATCTTATGTGCATCGCATCGCATGCGTATTGAGTCACATCGCGTCACATGCGCCTGGCATCGCTTGATATCGCATCTGATGTGCATCGCATCGCCTGCGCATTGACTCACGTCGCGTCACATGCGCATGGCATCGCTTGATATCGCATCTTATGTGTAACGCATAGCATGCGCATTGAGCCACTTCGCGTCACATGCGCATGGCATGCTTGATATCGTATCTCATGTGCATCTCATCGCATGCGCATTGTGTCACGTCGCGTCACATTTCCATGGCATTGCTTGATATTGGATCTCATGTGCATCTCATCGCATGCGCATTGAGTCACATCGCGTCACAATGCGCATGGCACCGCTTGATATCGAATCTCATGTGCATCGCTTCCAAGCGCATTGAGTCACATCGCGTCACATGCCTATGCATCGATCGAAATCGCATCTTATGTGCATCGTATGCGTATTGAGTCACATCGTATCACACGCTCATGGCATCGCTCGACATCGCATCGTATGTGCATCGCATCGCATGCTCATTGAGCCACGTCGCGTCACATTTGCATGGCATCGCTTGATATCGCATCTCATGTGCATCGCATCGCATGCGCATTGATCACGTTGCGTCACATGCGCATGGTATCGCTTGATATCGCATCTTATGTGCAACGCTTCGCATGCTTATTGAGTCACGTCGCGTCACATGGGCATGATATCGCTCGATATCGCATCTTTTCTTCATCGCACCGCATGTGCATTGAGTCACTTCGCACCACATGGGCATGATATCGCTCGATATCGCATCTTTTGTGCATCGTATCGCATGCCCATTGAGTGACATCGTGTCATATGCGCATGGCATAGCTTGATATCCCATCTTATGTGCATCGCATCGCAGCGCATTGAGTCACTACGCATGCATCGCTCGACATCGCATCTTATGTGCATCGCATGCGCATGAGTCACATCGCATCACACGCGCATGGTATCTCTCGACATCCCATCTTATGTGCATCGCATGACATGCGCATTGAGTCACATCGCTTCACATGCGCATGGCATCGCTTGATGTCGCATCTTATGTGCATTGCGTTGCATTCGCATTGAGTCACGTGGCGTCACATGCACATGGCATCGCTTGATATCGCATCTCATGTGCATCGCATCGCATGCGGATTGAGTCCCGTCGCATCACATGTGCATGGCATCGCTTGATATCGCTTCTTATGTTCATCGCATCGCATGCGCATTGAGTCACGTCGCGTCACATGCGCATGTCATCGCTTGATATCGCATCTTATGTGTATCGCAGCGCATGCGCATTGAGTCACGTCGCGTCGCATGCCCATGCATCGCTTGATATCGCATCTTAAGGGCATCGCATCGCATGCGCATTTAGTCAAGTCGCGTCACATGCGCATCGCATCGCTTGATATCGCATCTTGAGTGCATCGCATCGCATGCGCATTGAGCCACGTCGCGTCACATGCGCATGGCATCGCTTTACATTGCATCTTATGTGCATCGCATCCCATGCGCATTGATTCACTTCGCATGGCACCGCTTGATATCGCATCTTATGTGCATCGCATCGCATGCGCATTGAGTCATGTCTCGTCACTTTTGCATGCCATCGCTTTACATCGCATCTTATGTGCATCGTATAGCATACGCATTGAGTCACGGCGCGTCACATGCGCATGGCATCACTTGATATCGCAACTTATGTTCATCGCAACGCATGTGCGTTGAGTCACAGCGCGTCACATTTCATGGCATAGCTTGATATCGCATCTTATGTGCACCTCATGGCATGCGCATTGAGTCACAGCGCGTCACATACGCATGGCTTCGCTTGATATCGCATCTTATGTGCACCTCATCGCATGCGCATTGAGTCACGTCGCGTCACGTGCGCATGGCAACGCTTGATAATGCATTTTATGTGCATCGCATCGCATGCGCATTGAGTCACATCGCGTCACATGCGCATGCCATCGCTTGATATCGCATCTTATGTGCATCGCATCGCAGCGCATTGTGTCACATCGCGTCACATGCGCATGGCATCGCTTGATATCGCATCTTATGTGCATCGCATCGCAGCACATTGAGTACCATCACGCCACATGCGCATGGAATCGCATGATATCGCATCTTATGTGCATCGCATCGCATGCGGATTGAGTCAGGTAGCGTCAAATGCGCATGGCATCGCATGGTATCGCATTTTATGTGCATCGCATAGCATGCGCATTGAGTCACCTCGCGTCACATGCGCATGGCATCGCTTCATATCGCATCATATGTGCTTCGCATCGCATGCGCAGTGAGTCACGACACGTCACAAGCGCATGGAATCGCTTGATATCGCATCTTATTGCATCGCATCGCATGCGCATTGAGTCCGGTGGAACCACATGCGCATGACAATGCTCGACATCGCATCTTATGTGCATCGCATCGCATGCGCATTGAGTCACATCGCATCACATGCGCATGGCTTCGCTCGACATCGCATACTATGTGAATCGCATCGCAACCGCATTCAGTCACATCGCGTCACATGCGCAAGGCATCGCTTGATATCGCATCTTATGTGCATCGCTTCGCATATGTATTGAGTACCATCGCGTCACATGTGCATGGCATTGCTTGAATTCGCATCTTATGTGCATCGCATCGCAGCACATTGAGTATCATCACGCCACATGCGCATGGAATCGCATGATATCGCATCTTATGTGCATCGCATCGCATGCGGATTGAGTCAGGTAGCGTCAAATGCGCATGGCATCGCTTGGTATCGCATTTTATGTGCATCGCATAGCATGCGCATTGAGTCACATCGCGTCACATGCGCATGTCATCGCTTGATATCGCATCTTATATGCATCGCATCGCATGCGCATTGAGTCACGTCGCACCACATGCTCATGACATCGCTCGACAACGCATCTAATGTGCATCGCATCGCATGCGCATTGAGTCACGTCGCGTCACATGCGCATGGCATCCCTTGTTATCGCATCTTATGTGCATCGCATCTTATTCGCATTGAGTCACGTCGCATCACATGCTCATGGCATCGCTTATATCGCATCTTATGTGCATCGCATCGTATTCGCATTGAGTCACGTCGCGTCACATGCGCATGGCATCTCTTGATATCGCTTCGTATGTGCATAGCATCGCATGCGCGTTGAGTCACGTCGCGTCACATGCGCATGGCATCGCTTGATATCGTATCTTATGTGCATCCCATCGCATGCGCATTGAGTCAAGTAACGTCACATTTGCATGACATCGCTTGATATCGCATCTGATGTGCATCGCATCGCATGCGCATTGAGTCCCTTCGCACCACATGCGCATGAGATCGCTCGACATCGCATCTCTTGTGCATCGCATCGCATGGGCATTGAGTCACGTCGCATGGCATCGCTTGATATCGCATTTTATGTGCATCGCATCCCATGCCCACTGAGCAGCATTGTGTCACATGCGCATGGCATCGCTTGATATCGCATCTTATGTGCACCGCATCGCAGCGCATTGAGGCACATCGCGTCACAAGCGCATGCATCGCTCGACATCGCATCTTACGTGCATCGCATGCGCATTGAGTCACATCGCATCACATGCGCATGGCATAGCTCGACATCGCATCTTCTGTTCATCGCATCCCAGGCGCATTGGGTCACATCGCGTCACATGCGCATGGCATCCCTTGATATCGCATCTTATGTGCATCGCATCGCATGCGCTTTGAATCACGTCGCGACACAATCGCATAGCATCGCTTGATATCATATCTGATGTGAATCGCATCGCATGCGCATTGAGTCACGTCGTGTCACATGTGCATGGCATCGCTTGATATTGCATGTTATGTGCATCGCAGCGCATTGAGTCACATCAGGACACATACGCACGGCATCGCTTGATATCGCATTTTATGTGAATCACATCGAATGCACATTGAGTCACGTTGCGTCACATGCGCATGGCATCGCTTGCTATCGCATCTTATATGCATCGCATCGCATGGGCTTTGAGTCACGTCGCGTCACATGCGCATGGCACCTCTTGATATCGTATCTTATGTGCATCGCATCGTATGCGCATTGAGTCACGTCGCGTCACATGCGCATGGCATCGCTTCATATCGCATCTTATGTGCATCGCATCGCATGCGCATTCAGCCATGTCTCGTCACATTTGCATGGCATCGCTTTACATCGCATCTTATGTGCATCGCATAGCATGCGCATTGAGTCACGTCGCGTCAAATGCGCATGGCATCGCTTGATATCGCATCTTCTGTTCATCGCAACGAATGTGCATTGAGTCACGTCGCAACGGATAACCATGACATCGCTCGACATTGCATCTTTTTTGCATCGCATCGCAGCGCATTGAGTCACATCGCGTCACATACGCATGCATCGCTCGACATCGCATCTTATGTGCATCGCATCGCATGCGCATTGAGTCACGTCGCGTCAGGTGCGCATGGCATCGCTGGATATCGCATTTTATGTGCATCCCATCGCAGCGCATTTTGACACATCGCGTCACATGCACATGGCATCGCTTGATACCACATCTTATGTGCATCTCATCGCATGCGCATTGACTCACGTCGCGTATCATGCGCATGGCATCGTTTGATATCGCATCTTATGTGCTTCGCATCACATGCCCATTGACTCACCTCGCGTCACATGCGCATGGCATCGCTTGATATCGCATCGTATGTGCATCGCATCACATGCGCATTGAGCCACCTCGCGTCACATGCGCATGCCGTCGCTTTATATCGCATTTTTTTGTGCATCGCATCGCATGCGCATTGAGTCACGTCTCGTCACATGCGCATGGCATCGCTTGATACCGCATCATATGTGCTTCGCATCGCATGCGCAGGGAGTCATGTCGCGTCACATACGCATGGAATCGCTTGATATGGCTAATTATGTGCAACGCATCGCATTCGCATTGAGCCACGTCGCGTCACATGCGCATGGCCTCGCTCTATATCGCATCTTATGTGCATCGCATCGCATGCGCATTGAGTGACATCGCCTCATATGCGCATGGCATCGCTTGATATCGCATCTAATGTGTATCGCATCGTAGCGCATTGAGTCACATCGCGTCACATACGCATGCAGCGCTTGATATCGCATCTCATGTGAATCGCATGCGCACTGAGTCACATGGCATCACACGCGCATGTCATTGCTCGAAATCGCATCTTATGTGCATCGCACTGCATGTGCTTTTGAGTCACTTCACGTCACATGCGCATGGCAGCGCTTGATATTGCATCTTATGATCATCGCATCGCAAGCGCATTTAGTCACGTCGCGTCACATGCACATGGTATCGCTTTATATCGCATCTTATGTGCATCGCATCGCATGCCCAGTGAGTCACGTCGCATCACATGCGCATGGCATCGCTTGATATCGCATCTTAAGTGCATCGCATCGCATATATATTGAGTCACGTCGCGTCACATTTGCATGGCATCGCTTGATATCGCACCTTATGTGCATCGCATGCGCATTAAGTCACATCGCATCACACGCGCATGGCATCGCTCGACATCGCATCTTATGTGCATCGCATCGCATGAGCATTGAGTCACATCGCATCACATGCACATGGCATCGCTTGATATCGCATCTTCTGTGCATCGCATCGCATGCGTATTGAGTCACATCGCGTCACATGCGCCTGGCATCGCTTGATATCGCATCTGATGTGCATCGCATCGCCTGCGCATTGACTCACGTCGCGTCACATGCGCATGGCATGGCTTGATATCGCATCTTATGTGCATCGCATCGACTGGCATTGAGTCACGTCGCGTCACATACGCATGGCATCGCTTGATGTCGCATCTTATGTGCATCGCATCGCATGCGCTTTGAGTCACGTCGCGTCACATGCGCATGGCATCTCATGATATCGTATCTTATGTGCATCGCATCGTATGCGCATTGTGTCACGTCGCGTCACATGCGCATGGCATCGCTTGATATCGTATCTAATGTGCATCTCATCGCATGCGCATTGAGTCACTTCGCGTCACATTTGCATGGCATCGCTTGATGTCGTATCTCATGTGCAACGCATCGCATGCGCATTGAGCCACGTCGCGTCACATGCGCATGGCATCGCTTTATATCATATCTTATGTGCATCGCATCGCATGCGCATTGAGTCATGTCTCGTCACATTTCCATGGCATCGCTTTACATCGCATCTTATGTGCATCGCATAGCATGCGCATTGGGTCACGTCGCGTCACATGCGAATGGCATCGCTCTATATCGCATCTTATGTTCATCGCAACGCATGTGCATTGAGTCACGTCGCACCAGATGCCCATGACATCGCTCGACATTGCATCTTTTGTGCATCGCATCGCAGCGCATTGAGTCACATCGCGTCACATACGCATGCATCGCTCGACATCGCATCTTATGTGCATCGCATCGCATGCGCATTGAGTCACATCGCGTCACATGCGAATGGCATCGCTCTATATCGCATCTTATGTTCATCGCAACGCATGTGCATTGAGTCACGTCGCACCAGATGCCCATGACATCGCTCGACATTGCATCTTTTGTGCATCGCATCGCAGCGCATTGAGTCACATCGCGTCACATACGCATGCATCGCTCGACATTGCATCTTTTGTGCATCGCATCGCATGCGCATTGAGTGATATCGCCTCATATGCGCATGGCATCGCTTGATATCGCATCTTATGTGCATCGCATCGCAGCGCATTGAGTCACATCGCCTCACATACGCATGCAGCGCTTGATATCGCATCTTATGTTTATCGCATGCGCACTGAGTCACATCGCATCACACGCGCATGGCATTGCTCGACATCGCATCTTATGGGCATCGCATGCGCATTGAGTCACATCGCGTCACATGCGCATCGCATCGTTTGATATCGCATCTTATGTGCATCGCACTGCATGTGCTCTTGAGTCACTTCACGTCACATGCGCATGGCAGCGCTTGATATTGCATCTTATGTGCATCGCATCGCATGCGCATTTAGTCACGTCGCGTCACATGCACATGGTATCGCTTGATATCGCATCATATGTGCTTCGCATCGCATGCGAAGTGAGTCACGTCGCGTCACATGCGCATGGCATCGCTTGATATGGCTAATTATGTGCAACGCGTCGCATTCGCATTGAGTCACGTCGCGTCACATGCGCATGGCCTCGCTTTATATCGCATCTTGTGTGCATTGCATCGCATGCGCATTTAGTCACTTCGCGTCACATACGCATGGCATCGCTTGATGTCGCATCTTATGTGCATCGCATCGCATGCGCATTGAGTCACGTCGCGTCACAAGCGCATGGCATCGCTCGACATTGCATCTTTTGTGCACCGCATCGCATGCGCATTGAGTGACATCGCCGCATATGCGCATGGCATCGCTTGATATCGCATCTTATGTGCATCGCATCGCAGCGCATCGAGTCACATCGCGACACATACGCATGCAGCGCTTGATATTGCAGCTTATTTGCATTGCATCGCATGCGCATTTAGTCACTTCGCGTCACATACGCATGGCATCGGTTGATGTCGCATCTTATGTGCATCGCATCACATGCGCATTGAGTCATGTCTCGTCACACTTGCTAGGCGTCGCTTGATATCGCATCTGATGTGCACCGCATCGCCTGCGCATTGACTCACGTCGCGTCACATGCGCATGGCATCGCTTGATATCGCATCTTATGTGCATCGCATCGAATGGCATTGAGTCACGTCGCGTCACATGCGCATGGCATCGCTTGATATCGCATCTTATGTGTAACGCATAGCATGCGCATTGAGCCACTTCGCGCCACATGCGCATGGCATGCTTGATATCGTATCTCATGTGCATCTCATCGCATGTGCATTGGCTCACTTCGAGTCACATTTGCATGGCATCGCTTGATATCGCATCTCATCGCATGCGCACTGTGTCACGTCGCGTCACATTTCCATGGCATTGCTTGATATTGCATCTCATGTGCATCTCATCGCATGCGCATTGAGTCACATCCCGTCATATGCGCATGGCATCGCTTGATATCGAATCTTATGTGCATCGCTTCCAAGCGCATTGAGTCACATCGCATCACATGCCTATGCATCGCTCGAAATCGCATCTTATGTGCATCGCATGCGTATTGAGTCACATCGTATCACACGCTCATGGCATCGCTCGACATCGCGTCTTATGTGCATCGCATCGAGTGCTCATTGAGCCAGTCGCGTCACATTTGCATGGCATCGCTTGATATCGCATCTCATGTGCATCGCATCGCATGCGCATTGAGTTACGTGGCATATCATGTGCATGGCATCGCTTAATATCGCATCTTATTTGCATCGTATCGCATGCGCATTGAGTCACGTCGCGTCGCATACGCATGGCATTGCTTGATATCGCATCTTTTGTGCATCGCATCGCATGCGCATTGATCACGTTGCGTCACATGCCAATGGCATCGCTTGATATCGCATCTTATGTGCAACGCATTGCATGCTTATTGAGTCACGTCGCGTCACATGGGCATGATATCGCTCGATATCGCATCTTTTTTCATCGCATCGCATGTGCATTGAGTCACTTCGCACCACATGGGCATGATATCGCTCGATATCGCATCTTTTGTGCATCGTATCGCATGCCCATTGAGTGACATCGCGTCATATGCGCATGGCATAGCTTGATATGCCATCTTATGTGCATCGCGTCGCAGCGCATTGAGTCACTACGCATGCATCGCTCGACATCGCATCTTATGTGGATCGCATGCGCATGAGTCACATCACATCACACGCGCATGGCATCTCTCGACATCCCATCTTATGTGCATCGCATGACATACGCATTGAGTCACATCGCTTCACATGCGCATGGCACGCTTGATGTCGCATCTTATGTGCATTGCGTTGCATGCGCATTGAGTCACGTGGCGTCACATGCACATGGCATCGCTTGATATCGCATCTCATAAGCATCGCATCGCATGCGGATTGAGTCCCGTCGCATCACATGTGCACGGCATCGCTTGATATAGTATCTTATGTGCATCGCATCGCCTGCGCATTGAGTCACCTCGCATCACATGCGCATAGCATCGCTAGATATCGCATCTTATGTGCATCGCATCGCAAGCGCATTGAGTCACAGCGCGTCACATGCGCATGGCATCGATTGATATCGCATCTTATGAGCATTGCATCGCATGCGCATTGAGTCAGTTGGCATCACAGGCACATGGCATTGTTTGTTATTGCATCTTATGTTCATCGCATCGCATGTGCATTGAGTCAAGTCACGTCACATGCGCATGGCATGGCCTTATAACAAATCTTATGTGCACTGCATCGCATGCGCAGTGAGTCACGTCGCGTCACATGCGCATGGCATCGCTTGATATCTCATCTTATGTGCATCGCATCGCATGTGCATTGAGTCATGTCTCGTCACATTTGCATGTCATCGCTTGATATCGCATCTTATGTGCATCGCATCGCATGCGCATTGAGCCACGTCGCGTCACATACGCAAGGCATCGCTTGATATCGCATCTCATGTGCATCGCATCGCATGCGCATTGAGTCACTTCGCATCACATGCGCATGGCATCGCTAGATATCGCATCTTATGTGCATCGCATGCGGATTGAGTCCTGTCACATCACATGTGCACGGCATCGCTTGATATCGCATCTTATGTGCATCGCACCGCATGCGCATTGAGTCACGTGGCGTCACATGCACATGGCATCGCTTGATATCGCATCTCATGTGCATCGCATCGCATGCGCATTGAGTCACGTCGCATCACATGCGCATGGCATCGCTTGATATCGCACCTTATGTGCATCGCATCGCATGCTTATTGAGTCGCGTCGCGTCACATGCGGATGGCATCGCTTGATATCGGATCTCATGTGAATCGCATCGCATGTGCATTGAGTCACGTCGCACCACATGCGCATGACATCGCTCGTTATCGCATCTTTTGTGCATCGCATGCGCTTTGAGTCACTCCGCGTCGCATGCGCATGGCATCGCTTGATATCGCATCTTTTGTGCATCGCATCGCATGCGCTTTGAGTCACGTCGCGTCACCTATGCATGGCATCGCTTGATATCGCATGTTATTTGCATCGCATCGCAGCGCATTGAGTCACGTCGCGTCACATGCGCATGGCATCGCTTGATATCGCATCTTATGTGCATCGCATCGCATGCTTATTGAGTCACGTCGCGTCACATGCGCATGGCATCGCTTGATATCGCATCTTATGTGCATCGCATCGCAGCGCATCGAGTCACATCGCGACACATACGCATGCAGCGCTTGATATTGCAGCTTATTTGCATTGCATCGCATGCGCATTTAGTCACTTCGCGTCACATACGCATGGCATCGGTTGATGTCGCATCTTATGTGCATCGCATCACATGCGCATTGAGTCATGTCTCGTCACACTTGCTAGGCGTCGCTTGATATCGCATCTGATGTGCACCGCATCGCCTGCGCATTGACTCACGTCGCGTCACATGCGCATGGCATCGCTTGATATCGCATCTTATGTGCATCGCATCGAATGGCATTGAGTCACGTCGCGTCACATGCGCATGGCATCGCTTGATATCGCATCTTATGTGTAACGCATAGCATGCGCATTGAGCCACTTCGCGCCACATGCGCATGGCATGCTTGATATCGTATCTCATGTGCATCTCATCGCATGTGCATTGGCTCACTTCGAGTCACATTTGCATGGCATCGCTTGATATCGCATCTCATCGCATGCGCACTGTGTCACGTCGCGTCACATTTCCATGGCATTGCTTGATATTGCATCTCATGTGCATCTCATCGCATGCGCATTGAGTCACATCGCGTCATATGCGCATGGCATCGCTTGATATCGAATCTTATGTGCATCGCTTCCAAGCGCATTGAGTCACATCGCATCACATGCCTATGCATCGCTCGAAATCGCATCTTATGTGCATCGCATGCGTATTGAGTCACATCGTATCACACGCTCATGGCATCGCTCGACATCGCGTCTTATGTGCATCGCATCGAGTGCTCATTGAGCCAGTCGCGTCACATTTGCATGGCATCGCTTGATATCGCATCTCATGTGCATCGCATCGCATGCGCATTGAGTTACGTGGCATATCATGTGCATGGCATCGCTTGATATCGCATCTTATTTGCATCGTATCGCATGCGCATTGAGTCACGTCGCGTCGCATACGCATGGCATTGCTTGATATCGCATCTTTTGTGCATCGCATCGCATGCGCATTGATCACGTTGCGTCACATGCCAATGGCATCGCTTGATATCGCATCTTATGTGCAACGCATTGCATGCTTATTGAGTCACGTCGCGTCACATGGGCATGATATCGCTCGATATCGCATCTTTTTTCATCGCATCGCATGTGCATTGAGTCACTTCGCACCACATGGGCATGATATCGCTCGATATCGCATCTTTTGTGCATCGTATCGCATGCCCATTGAGTGACATCGCGTCATATGCGCATGGCATAGCTTGATATGCCATCTTATGTGCATCGCGTCGCAGCGCATTGAGTCACTACGCATGCATCGCTCGACATCGCATCTTATGTGGATCGCATGCGCATGAGTCACATCACATCACACGCGCATGGCATCTCTCGACATCCCATCTTATGTGCATCGCATGACATACGCATTGAGTCACATCGCTTCACATGCGCATGGCACGCTTGATGTCGCATCTTATGTGCATTGCGTTGCATGCGCATTGAGTCACGTGGCGTCACATGCACATGGCATCGCTTGATATCGCATCTCATAAGCATCGCATCGCATGCGGATTGAGTCCCGTCGCATCACATGTGCACGGCATCGCTTGATATAGCATCTTATGTGCATCGCATCGCCTGCGCATTGAGTCACCTCGCATCACATGCGCATAGCATCGCTAGATATCGCATCTTATGTGCATCGCATCGCAAGCGCATTGAGTCACAGCGCGTCACATGCGCATGGCATCGATTGATATCGCATCTTATGAGCATTGCATCGCATGCGCATTGAGTCAGTTGGCATCACAGGCACATGGCATTGTTTGTTATTGCATCTTATGTTCATCGCATCGCATGTGCATTGAGTCAAGTCACGTCACATGCGCATGGCATGGCCTTATAACAAATCTTATGTGCACTGCATCGCATGCGCAGTGAGTCACGTCGCGTCACATGCGCATGGCATCGCTTGATATCTCATCTTATGTGCATCGCATCGCATGTGCATTGAGTCATGTCTCGTCACATTTGCATGTCATCGCTTGATATCGCATCTTATGTGCATCGCATCGCATGCGCATTGAGCCACGTCGCGTCACATACGCAAGGCATCGCTTGATATCGCATCTCATGTGCATCGCATCGCATGCGCATTGAGTCACTTCGCATCACATGCGCATGGCATCGCTAGATATCGCATCTTATGTGCATCGCATGCGGATTGAGTCCTGTCACATCACATGTGCACGGCATCGCTTGATATCGCATCTTATGTGCATCGCACCGCATGCGCATTGAGTCACGTGGCGTCACATGCACATGGCATCGCTTGATATCGCATCTCATGTGCATCGCATCGCATGCGCATTGAGTCACGTCGCATCACATGCGCATGGCATCGCTTGATATCGCACCTTATGTGCATCGCATCGCATGCTTATTGAGTCGCGTCGCGTCACATGCGGATGGCATCGCTTGATATCGGATCTCATGTGAATCGCATCGCATGTGCATTGAGTCACGTCGCACCACATGCGCATGACATCGCTCGTTATCGCATCTTTTGTGCATCGCATGCGCTTTGAGTCACTCCGCGTCGCATGCGCATGTCATCGCTTGATATGGCATCTTTTGTGCATCGCATCGCATGCGCTTTGAGTCACGTCGCGTCACCTATGCATGGCATCGCTTGATATCGCATGTTATGTGCATCGCATCGCAGCGCATTGAGTCACGTCGCGTCACATGCGCATGGCATCGCTTGATATCGCATCTTATGTGCATCGCATCGCATGCTTATTGAGTCACGTCGCGTCACATGCGCATGGCATCGCTTGATATCGGATCTCATGTGCATCGCATCGCATGCGCATTGAGTCACAGCGCGTCACATGCGCATGGCATCACTTTTTATCGCACCTTATGTGCATCGCATCGCATGCACATTGAGTAACTTCGAATCAGATGCACATGGCATCGCTTGATATCGCATCTTATGTGCATCGCATCATATGCGCATTGAGTCAAATCGCATCCCATGCGCATGGCATCGCTCGACAACGCATCTTTAGGTGCATCACATCACATGCGCATTGAGTCACGTCGCGTCCATGCGCATGGCATCGCTTGAATTCGCATCTCATGTGCATCGCATCGCATGCACATTGAGTCACGTCGCATCCCATGCGCATGGCATCGCTTGATATCGCATTTTATGTGCATCGAATGGAATGCGCATTGAGTCACGTCGCGTCGCATGCGCATGGCATTGCTTGATATCGCATCTTATGTTCATCGCATCTTATGTGCATTGAGTCACGTCGTACCACATGCGCATGACATCGCTCGATATCGCATCTTTTGTGAATCGCATCGCATGCGCATTGAGTGACATCGCGTCATATGCGCATGGCATCGTTTGATATCGCATCGTATGTGCATCGCATCGCAGCGCAATGAGTCACATACGCATGCATCGCTCGACATCGCATCTTATGTGCATCGCATCGCATGCGCATTGAGTCACATCGCGTCACCTGCGCATGGCATCGCTTGATATCGCATCTTATGTGCATCTCATCGCATGCGCAGTGAGTCACGTCGCGTCGCAAGCGCATGGCATCGCTCGACATTGCATCTTTTGTGCATCGCATCGCATGCGCATTGAGTGATATCGCCTCATATGCGCATGGCATCGCTTGATATCGCATCTTATGTGCATCGCATCGCAGCGCATTGAGTCACATCGCCTCACATACGCATGCAGCGCTTGATATCGCATCTTATGTTTATCGCATGCGCACTGAGTCACATCGCATCACACGCGGATGGCATTGCTCGACAGCGCATCTTATGGGCATCGCATGCGCATTGAGTCACATCGCGTCACAAGCGCATCGCATCGTTTGATATCGCATCTTATGTGCATCGCACTGCATGTGCTCTTGAGTCACTTCACGTCACATGCGCATGGCAGCGCTTGATATTGCATCTTATGTGCATCGCATCGCATGCGCATTTAGTCACGTCGCGTCACATGCACATGGTATCGCTTGATATCGCATCATATGTGCTTCGCATCGCATGCGCAGTGAGTCACGTCGCGTCACATGCGCATGGCATCGCTTGATATGGCTAATTATGTGCATTGCATCGCATGCGCATTTAGTCACTTCGCGTCACATACGCATGTCATCGCTTGATGTCGCATCTTATGTGCATCGCATCGCATGCGCATTGAGTCACGTCGCGTCACAAGCGCATGGCATCGCTCGACATTGCATCTTTTGTGCACCGCATCGCATGCGCATTGAGTGACATCGCCGCATATGCGCATGGCATCGCTTGATATCGCATCTTATGTGCATCGCATCGCAGCGCATCGAGTCACATCGCGACACATACGCATGCAGCGCTTGATATTGCAGCTTATGTGCATTGCATCGCATGCACATTTAGTCACTTCGCGTCACATACGCATGGCATCGGTTGATGTCGCATCTTATGTGCATCGCATCACATGTGCATTGAGTCATGTCTCGTCACACTTGCTAGGCGTCGCTTGATATCGCATCTGATGTGCACCGCATCGCCTGCGCATTGACTCACGTCGCGTCACATGCGCATGGCATCGCTTGATATCGCATCTTATGTGCATCGCATCGAATGGCATTGAGTCACGTCGCGTCA